>OX637393.1:28856243-30198743 GCA_951799425.1 Ilex aquifolium
GTTTTTTGCTAGGAAAAGTAACACTTATTTGGTATTTTTAATTTCTCTTACATTTATTTTATTTATTTATTTATTTATTTTTGGAATAAGGAATCGTAAAGCAATGTCACATTGGACTCGTTAGATAAAATAAAATCTAAATATTTATAATTACCTGTTATTCATATATATTCATTAAATTTGAGAAACACTAAGTAAGAATCCATCTAGGTTGACACTTGGGCCATTCCTGTAGATTCACATGATTGAATGCTAGTATCTTACCACCGGGGCTGGTGGTCTAGTGGTAAGACATGCTCGTCTTTGGGTTGCACCTTGACTCCCACGTGGTTAACAAGTAGGGTTCGATCTACGGGGTCCTCATGTCTTTACTAGTTAGGCTGCGGTGGTGTTGTGGTGACGGGCTACTCCAAAGGGTTTGTAACTATGGCTAACTGAACGTCCCATATCCGGGGAAGGCCCTCTTGGTCACGCCTAGGGGGTTACTACCTATTGGTCGCCACCCTCTCCCTTTTTCGTGATAAAAAAAAAAAAATGTTAGTATCTTATTGGGATTACTTATTAAACGAGCAAGCAATCGGCTTGCTTTTCACATTTTCAGTTTATTGGATCGAAAAATGTGATTCGTTTGGTAGGGTAATGAAAAAATAAAAAGATAAAAAGTAGGAGTGATACACTTTCCGTCCTTCCTTTATGTTTGGTAATAGGGATGAAAAATATGAAGGGATAATTTTTTTTTATGTTTGATAAAATGGAAAAAGTATTTTTTTATTTTTTATTTTTAAATTTTATTTTATTTTTTTAAAAAAAATGAAAAATATATATTTTACTATTATATATATATATAAAATTAATGTATACATAATATATAATTGATAAATATAGTATATGTATACATCAAAGGATATATAGACAAATAAGATATATTTCAACACACATAATTAATTTTTCATTCACTTTTCTTATCAATTTTAGAGGGATTGATTTTGGAGATTTTGAAGGAAAGCTAATACATCAACTTTTTCATCCTTTCTATTTTTCTTCATTACCAAATATAATATTTTATCTATCGTTCTAATTTTTTATCTTTTTATGTTTTTATCATACCAAACACGAATCATTAATCGTGGAAAATAATAAAATGGTATATTTGGTCTAGATACCTGTTTGACTTCTAATTTATATATTTTTTGTTACAGTTGTATTGGGCATGTGTTTTCTGGGTTTACAGTATCTCAAGTGAGTCTACGTTCCAAGTTGAACTCGTAATAAAAACGAGTTGCATCAAGTCGCACTGGAGCATATAATCTAGAGAGAACCTATTGGAATAGTTTTGGGCGCTCTTCTTTGGTTTTACCTTTTTTTCGATTAAAAAAAAAAGCATATAATCTAGAAACTAAGCTGAATTTAAGCAAAAAAAATTCAAAACTCAACAAAAAAAATCAAGCTGAGTTTCTGCCAATGATCGATCCAAGCTTTAGCATACCAAAATTTGACAAACTTGACTTGATTAACACTCTCCCTTAAGTACTCTGACTTAGATAGGGGCTCACAGGGTACACTGCGTCTGAAAGAGAACGGTGAATGGACACAAAAAGATTAATATTTTCAACTCGTCTATAAAATAGGGCCATGCCAGAAGAGCTGATCGAAACTCGTCTTCATGCATGCAACAGTGAATGGACGTGTGATATGCAAAAGCCAAGTGAACCCTAATTCATCCAATGCTATAGGTATTATTATCATTGTTATTGGTAATTATTTGGAATAGTGGAGTCCAATTGGGTATATACAGTGATTTATAGTTGATTAATGTATAGAAAAAAAAAATCTCGTACCTTGAATTGAGGGTGATGTGAAAACTGAATATTTGGTTTTTGAGAGGCATGAACAAAGCACACCTCCTTCAAGCAAAATAAACAAACTATCAAGGGTCAGGGGTTGACCGGCTGGAGGTACTCTGATGCTTAAGTCAATAAAGGTTCTGAGAATAAGTAAACAAAATTGTATGGAAAGAAGTGCATTTCTTATACTTAAGCTTTACCTAATATTTATAGTAATTTTGTACCTTCTTCTAGGGTTTCAATTAATGGTTGTACTAGGTGGCACCCCTATCTTTTAGTTAAATCTTCCTTAATTCGTGTAGTAATCTTTTCAAACTTCATTCCTTATTCACCGATTCTTTAGGTCACAAATTTTTAATGTGCACCCATGATTTAGGCAATTCCTAACACCGCCTCTAGTCTTTCAGGATAGCCTCGCTATCTTTTCGTTTGGTCTTATCATTTATAAATGCCTAGACTTCATCCTATCAACCATCTCAAGTTTTTAGGGATAACCTAGCTATTTGTTTTTGTTCAGATAAGACTCGATCTTCAGAAGATAGAGTCGAACTTTATTCAAATTCTAGTCTTGTAACACCTTTTTCAAACACAATTTATCAGGCTATGCTCAGCACACACTTCCCTACTCAAGAATTCTTTTCAAAAAACAGACCATTTTCAATGGAGTCACTTCATGCTCGGGTTGCTATTCAATTTTCTTGGCTAAGGTAAGAAATTTGTTCGACCTACCACTAACCTTTCTTGACTCCTCTTGCTTGGTCATGGTCGAGCCAAACAATTTTAGTACGTGATTCTCTATCACGTGTCCTAATCCAGTTGTCACATCATGGTTCATAGATTTTGGCCCCCCTTCACTTTAGAGAATGTTTTCCACCTGACACACTGAGAAACGTTTTATATTTGTAATCATTCGTGTCATTAATTTCCTTGTATCGTTTCTTATGAAAATACACCACTTATGTCATTTCAATGGAAAAATGGTCATTTGCATTAAATGACCCATCTTTCAGTGTTCTTGGCACTATTATTTGGAGCATTTTCTCTTCTATTTAAAGGATCATCTTCTCAATTTCTTCACTTTCGCCATTACTGACATCTCCAAGCTTCTGCACCTTTAGAAATTGTATGTGCTTTATTCACCTTTTTGTATCCAGTTTCTTCTATTCATCTTTTCACCCATGGCACCTTTAAAAGAAGAGCTAATACTCGAGTCTAGGTCCAAATACTCCGTCCCTAATGATTTGATCATCAGGGTTGCAGGCAAGGGTGAACCCCTGATAGATTTTAGGCAGTCCATCCCCTTCCATCATCTGCTTCTCAAAGTTCTTCATGCATTGAAGTTTTGCCCCATTTAGTGTTGTCCCAACTTTTTTAGGATCGTTATGGGGGTTGATGCATTAAACAACCTTTTAGGAACAAATCTTGGCCTCTGGGACATCCACCCATCTTCCTAACTCAAATAAGGGTCATGAAATGATGTCCTATTTGTTTCGGGTCACTAGAAACATAGAGAGGGTGAGAAGCCTCCCTACAACTATCCGTATAAAGAGGGTACCCTAGGTGATTTTCATCGGTGCCCTCTTTTTCTTGCTTTGTTTTTCATCCGTTGCTTCTTCTAATATCTGGGTTTTCTATAGGAGAAACTGTCAAAGGAATGGTCCCCGAATCAGGGATTAATTTCACTAATTTGTGAACATATTGGTTGTTTGGTGCAAAGGACGTCTGTTGACAAGCTGCTCATGTATTTCTCGAGTATGAACTGACCTACCACTTCTTGTACCTTTTGTGACCTTTCAACAACTCGCCGAGCATAAAGCTGCTTGGGCTAAGGAAGCATTTACTTCTAAACCTCCGAAGAGTCCTCGAAGAAAACAAAATGGGAAGAGGAAGGGTTACCACCGATTTCACCAACCTGGTTCTGAATCTAACGGTTAGGGAAGCGTTTGGTTCAAGAAAAACTCTAGAGGCTACTCCGCCCTTGAGACCTTTTATTGAAGCTACATCTATCGAACTTGACTTGATCCGAGATGTGTACACCCAAGTGCAGGCGGTCAAGTTGTAGTAATAATCCGGTTAAGTCCAAAATCGAATCCATAGGGAACTAATGTTAGTGTTTTGAAGTAAGTAGTGATAGAGACCAAGTGACTAAAATCTTTGAGATTTAAAGTTATGGAGTTTATGGAATTTCCTGGACAGAATATAAGGATCTTTCCATGAGGATTTTCTAGACAAAATATAATAAGTTATCAAATGTAAAAGTCACCATTTAGCTCGAGGATCTGGACATGTAGTCAACCATCCGGTTTGTTATACTTGTGCTTAGGAACTCAATTAACCATTGTGTCAACATGAAGTTAATCGGAAGATAAAGATGGATTGTGAGAATTAAGAGTATAGTCCCGATGTCTTTGTAGAAGTTTACAAAAATTGTCTGTGCCAAGACTCAACTCGTCTACAAACAAGCAAGTGTTTCTACAAGGCATCCAACCATTGCGTTAGTATTCCATTCTTAAGTGAAGCACAATAATGGTGAAGATTGAAAGGTAGTCATGAAGATCTAGCTGGGATACTTGCCAAGGACCAATGAGTTTTCCTATGCCAAGAGTCATCTATGTCATAGAAAGGGCTCATGGTTGTGCAAAGTACCTTAATTTTGCTAGATGCATTCAATCATTCAATAAACAAGTGAAATATAAAGCATTAAGCATAAACGAAATGCACAAATATAACTTCCAAATGATTTATACATGTTCATCACCTCTTACTAAATAGTGAATGAGAAACTCCTCACTCTTCATGGCTTTGGTAAAGCTAGAAAAGTGAGTGATTCTCATCCCTCCAAGTAGAGGAGTTACAAGGTAAAACACATTACACAAGGAGCCGATCTTCTATGAAGAATGAGTGAATCACATTTCACCATTCACGACTTTGGTAAAGCTCTAGAAAATTGGAAGAGTTTCACTCCTCTAAGGGAAGAAGGAAGCTCAAACAATGGAAGCAAATGAAACTAATAATGAAAGTAGAAGAAAGCCAGTCACTTTTGGAGGGCTTCCACCTCAAACAAAAGATGATCTATCTTCCTCTATGCAAGTAAATGTAAATCTAAGTCTAAATCTACAACTAGCTCTAGCTCTAAGTGTCTTTTTGAAGCTCCCACAATGGGAGTATTTATAGGCAAGGAGGAAGGGGCACGGGAGTGTGAAGGAATAGTACAAGGTCTTCAAAGTCCAAGTGAAAGCCCCAAGGTCCAGATAGAAAATCAACCACTCTGCAACCTTTCTAGGAACAACATTCGAATGTTAGATGGCGTTTGAACGTTGTCTCCTGTCTTCTTTGATGGGCGTTTGAACGCTAATCCACGTTCGAACGTTGTCTCCTGTCTTCTTTGACGGGCGTTCGAATGCTGGATGGGGTTTGAACTTCCTTCTCAAGTGGCCTTTGTTCTTCTATGAGAGCAAATTCCACAAGAAATAGGCAATAGCACTCTTCCAGGGGGTCCTCGATTAATTCAAGCCAGCGTTCGAACGTGGTACTCAAGTACCTCTTTATTTTTCTTCTTAGCTGCAATACGCCATGTATCATCATCTCAGTAGTCTGGTCCTCCAATAATTCAAAAAGACGTTCGAACGTGGATTGGCGTTCGAACGGTCATGCCTTGTTTCAACCTTCTTCAATTTTCTTC
This sequence comes from Ilex aquifolium, assembly GCA_951799425.1. NCBI lineage: Eukaryota > Viridiplantae > Streptophyta > Magnoliopsida > Aquifoliales > Aquifoliaceae > Ilex > Ilex aquifolium. Next base: position 28,861,770 of record OX637393.1, read on the forward strand.
CAGAACATGTGGGTGTTGCATGAAAGTTTGATATCTATTGATGTTGGGCCCTTGTACAATTTTTGTCCTGAAATGTCATCATTGAAATTCTATCAAAGCATAATTAGTCTTAAAAAGGCATAGTAAGTTGCTAATTTTAACTACTAATTAGAGACTACCTCCATTTAGCAGGGCCCAATAGAGATTCTTGAAGATACCACAGTCGACCCTCATTTTGGATAAGTCGAGCTATAAGAGAATGAGGATCCTACTGGAGATGCTGCTTCCATAACCAAGCTCGTTCGAATGGAGCATGTTGCGAAAAAAAGTAAGGTCTAGGTTGGGCCATCTACCGTTTCTAAGGGGGAACTTGAGAAGATTGATGGGGGTTCCCATTTGAAAGCCTCAACTAAAGGCCCAAGGTCTTACCAAGGACTCGACCATTGAAGAATTCGATATGGTCGTAGGCATTGCTAGGGCAGTAATTCTTTTGCCCGACCTCCAAACCTCTGAGAGTTTGGACGACTATTCATTGGCTCATGACACTTTTCTAATGATGATGGTGGTAAGTATGGTATATCCTCTAAGTTTTTAGGTTTTGTATCCTTCTTATTGATTTTTTTGAAATCTTTTTATCTCTTTAGTGCCTTCAGCGAGTTTATGACCTCAGGGCTCAAGTCGTGAAAAAAGATAAGGAGATGAAGAAGGCTCTTCTGTCTAATTCCCTCGCCATTGAGAAGTGTAGTCGGCTCGAAAATGAGTCTGTAAAGGTGGTCAAGGAAAATACTTAGCTTCAGGCTAATCTGGTCAAGCTCTCTGAGCAAAATGAGGAACTTGGTAAGAAACTGAAGGAGGCCAAGGAGAGCGAAAAGGCTGCTCAAGAGGAGTATGTTTGGCTAAGGGAACAACTCGCCTCTTTGCAGGAGGAAATCAAGGCTCTTCAATCCTCATCCAAACTTACTCAAGATAAAGATAATGATGAGAGGTTTGAAAAAATGAAGAAGGCAATGGCTAATTAGGTCTCGACACTCCAAAATATTTTCTTCAAGAATGGTAGGGATGTTGCCTTAGTTGCTACAGAAGCACCTCTTGGTTGCGAGATCTTTTCTAGGCTCTTTGTAACTTTACCTTCCTCGAGCAATGTTGTTCCTGAGCAGGACGCATCTGCCGACCCCCACCTACACGCATTTCTTAATGTAGCTTTTTCCTTTTTTCTTTTTTCTTCTGTCTAATGTATCCCTTTTTTGAACTAGACAATGAATGGCAATCCCCCTTCCTTTCTGTGATGTCTTAATTTCATACTTTAGCAAGATTTTTGTTATGGCCTATCCTTATCAAACAGGCTCAAACTTGATGATGGGTTCAAGCTTTTACAGTAAGAAATTTTTTTGATTATTGCTCTTTTCCCCTGGCAAAGAGGCTCAACCTCAACGAAAGACTAAGGTCTTTCATACTTGGAAAAAATTTAAATTTTGCCACTTCCCCTAGCAAAAGAGGCTAGAAACTTAATGATGGGATAGGGCCTTTTATACTCAATAAAAACTTAAATATTGCCCCTTTGCCCTAGCAAATAGGCTCAGGCTCAATGAAGGATTATGGTCTTTCATACTTAGAAAAATTTTGAATATTTCCCCCTTCCCCTAGCAAAAAGGCTTGGCCTCATTGAAGGGCTAGGGCCTTTCATATTTAGAAACATTTTGAGTATCGCCCCTTCCCCTACAAAGAGGCTTGTCCTAAGGACTAGGGTTCATACTTATAAAAATTTGACCATGGTCCCCTTCACATAGCAAAGAGGACCTGCCTAAGTGACGGATTCGAGCTTTCATTCATTATCAATTATTATGACCCTGCACACCAACCCACTGATTTACTCGTCTTACACCGTCGTGCCTAGCCTTGGGTCTAAGTTTGATCGGGTGGCTGCACCTAAGTTAGGTCTCTGCCTCTATTAGAATATTTTCGTCCCTGCATTAGCAGTTGGTTGAATTGTTCCCCTAGTATTCTCAGGTCTTTTGCCTAGAATCTCATTCTTAGAACTTTTTCCTTTCTTGGCAAAGGCCCGCTTTATGACTTCTGTTTGGCTTTATCTTGAACATTTTCCCATCAAAAGATCTTAACAAATAAAATTTGTATCAATAGAACTTTACTCATTGAAAGATGAATTGTTTTACAAATTTTCAAGTAAAGTAGTCCTAACTAAATAATCTTGAAGGCACTTCAAGTAGAGACTACTTTGTTTCTTGAGGCACTCTAGCTCAATGATTGAAGGTATTTCAATCATTTTCTATTCATGCCTCTTAAGGTACTTCAGAAGTAAAACTTTCGAACGTTTACCATATTCCAAGGTCGGGGAATTGGCTTTCCATCAAGGGTCTTATGCATATCCCGATCTCTTCAACCGATGTAACCCCTATATGGTCTTTCCTAATTAGCATCGAGCTTTGTCTCTGTGGGATCTTTTGTGGTCTCCATGACCTTCCTAAGGACTAGATCCCCATCTAGGAATCCCCTCTGTCAAAACTTTATGTCATGTGCTCGGGCCATTTGCTATTGGTAGGATGTCATCCTTACAACTGCTAGTTCTCTTAGGTTTCCTCTAGTATCCACGACTTCGAATCTAAGATTTGGGAGTCCAACTTCTATCGACATGACTGCCTTCATTCCATAAGCTAATGCATACAGGATTTCTCTCGTTGCTCGACGTGGTGTGTTTTGTATGCCCATAACACGCTGAGAAATTCTTTCACCCATCTACCATTGGCTTATTCCATCATCTTTCTGATTCCATCCAATATTTATTTATTGGAGATCTCTGTCTGTCCATTACTCTGTGGGTAGGTTGGGGAAGAATAATAGTTCTTGATCCCATAGTGCTGGTAGAATGTCTTCAATGGCCTCTGTTAGATCATATTTTATAATTTACTAATTTCATAGAGTCTATTGTAAATCTCAATCTTTTCTATGGTCATGATGATATCAAGTTGAATATTCGAAAGGATCATTAAAGGGAGGAGATCAAGTGTCAAAGCAACGTCATTCAAACTTTGTGTGAACCTTAATGTTTAGGACAAATGTAATAACCTAGACACTTAAGATGAACCCTTAGTTATTTTAACTTAGGATGATTAGGATAAAATGGAATTGAAAGTAATCCAAGTATGGCTCCTAGGTGTTTTGAAAAGAAAAAAAAAATCTACACAATTTTGAGTTTTGAAAACATAGATTGAGCAATTATCAGACCTAGCCTCTTGTTGTTTGAAGAAACCTTCTACTTCAATTGATAATTTTTTCATGAAAAGTAGACATGAGATAGCAAATCTAGTGTTTCAAAAAGATTTTAAATAGCTGTCCCGAATTTAAGTTGATTATATTTCACCTCTTTCTCAAAGAAAGACAATCAAACAATTCCCAAACCACTCTTGAGCTGTAACACCATTTAGTGTTCAAGAGGACAAGTTTTTCGCTTGATTTTATACTTTAAAAACTAGTAGGGATCAATCATAGCTCGCTAGCCTTTGCTAGAGCAATCCTTCATGGTTGTTCAAGCGGTGCTCATGGTTGCTCGAGTGGTCAATACTTCTGGTCAAGATTGAAACCTGATTTTCATTCCAGCTATAATCGCCCTCCCACTAATCGAGCAGTCGCTTGCGAATCTGAGTTTTTTTGTTGACCAAGACTAATCTTATTCGGGATCTATAAATAAGGAGAGTCTTTCCCACAGCTAGGTTAAACCTCTTATGGAATTTCTAAAAGAGAAAATATATCTTTTCCCTAGATAGCTTTCACCACTAACCTAGATCCATAAGATCTAAAGCTATCACTAGAGATTCTATCCAACCTCACAAATTGGAGTTGAAGATCTTGATGGTTTGACAAACTCATTGGTTTGTGTATATCGGGAATCATTGGTATGCCCATGATTGCTCGAAGCCTAGATGAACTGTACGGCGGGGATTACAAGTGAAGCTATACAAAACGTCAAAAGAGGGCCTTTGATGGAGTGACATCAAGGAAAGGAACATCTAGCTATGGTATTGGTTGAGGTATAAGACTCAAGTACTTGTATGTTGACTTTGTGAGTAGTGGATTAGGCTTTAGTGAACTGAGAAGGTTCCATGCGATTTTTACTGAGGAGGGGTTTTCATGTCAACAAATTGCTTGTGTTAGTTCTTGTTTATTCATATACACTTTTGATTGTTTGCACACATGCACACTATGTGTTTGATGATTTGAATGCTTGACATATAAATCAACCATAGTTGTGCAATTTGGGTTTGGAATTTGAGGTTGCCATGATATTGATTGTTGACTGAATTAATTGAATATTAATTAAAATCAATCGTCATGGTTAAATTTGGGTTGTGGTGATTAAAAAGGTTCTCACTATTTATTGTTAAATTTGTGTGATAAGAGGTAATTGTAGTCGATTGGATTTTAATTGGTAATCAATGGAGCTTTAAATTGAAAAATCTATTCACCCCTCTCTAGGTAAGTATCTATAGCTCCACGTAGATAATCGTGAGGGAAGATTCACATCGGGTTTCCCCTCCTAGAACAATAATTGATATCAGAGCGTGGTTGCCCTGAGCACGTAGACACTTATAGGCATTTCTTATTTGGCTTACCCATCTATTTTTCCTTCAAGAGATATATTGTTACTATTATTTAGTATTGAATGGATTCTCAAAGGAAGGAGGATCGATTGCACGATCACCTCACTTTGATGGCTTGAATTTTTCCTATTGGAAAGCTCACATAAGAGCATTTCTTAAATCAGTAGACGAAAGAGTATGGTTAACCGTGCAAGAGAGATGAAGCCCTCCCACTGCCACCACACAAGTCAATGGTCGTGAAGTAGTCGTTGAAGTGAAATCCCCAAAGACTTGGTCGAAGATTGAGATTGAATCGGCGGGGTGGAACTCTAAAGATTTGAATGTGATATTCAATGTCGTGACACCAAACGAGTTCTGAAGGATCTCTAATTTAGAAACTTCAAAAGAATATTGGTACATCTTGGTTTTTTTCCCACGAAAGGACCACCACAGTAAAGATGTCTAGACTCCAATGGTACACCTTTCAGTTTGAGAATTTTAGATACAAGATGATGAGACATTTAGTGAATTTTATGCTAAATTGTGTGACATTATAAATTCATCATTTGCATTAGGTACCAAAGTTGATGATATAGTCATGAAATGAAAAAAATTGAGATCTTTACCTGAGAGGTTTCATTATAAGGTTACATCATTGGAAACAAGTATTAACATGGAGTCGGTGTCAGGAGAAGACCTAGTTGGGTCTATATTGACTTTTGAGATGAACATTTCATCCCTTAAGAAAGCAAAGGGCATTGTTTTAAGCTCAATGAGAGAAGAGGCAGGGAAATTCAAGTCACCCCAATTAGGAGAGGAGGACCTAGCCTTAATTGTACAAAAGTTGAAAAAATACTTCAAGGCTAGTAATGTGGAGTCTTCAAGGTTGAAAGGAAAGCCTAGTAAACCTACAACTCCTAAGGAGGGAAGAGAGAAAGGGGGAAGAAGTTCTCGACACAAGGTTGAGAGAAAAGGGCAAGGCTTCCAATGTTATGAGTGTTAAGGGTTTGAACACATGGCTTCAGAATGCCCGAATCAATTGAAGAAAGATTCGCCCAAAGAAAAGAGGAGGGCTATGAAGACCAAGTCAAGTGACAGCGAAAGTGAGTCAACATCGAGTGATAAATCCTCTTCTCAAGGCAATGAACAGAATTTTACGACTTTTGTAGGTCCACTCTCCTCTCTCCTTAGAGAAACTTCAACAAGTTAAGTTGAGACAAGTCCTACCATGAGGGTAGAAGACTTGAAAGAAGAAATTCTCACATGTGTGGAGGATGAAGAGTGTTTCAATTGTATGTGCAATTCCTCAAACAACAAAAGAAGGTGCTTCCCTTGAGTGGTCGAGTCAACTCAAGTGAAGAAGATAGAAAAGCACTTCATATGGACTTGGTGAATTTTAAGACTCTAATAAGTGATCTAGGCGAAAAGAAAAAGTCTATTCTTGATCAAGTGAGCTTCCTTGAGAGTGAGTGTCATTAGTTTATAAAGTCAAAGAACAATCTTGAGTCAAAATGTACCAAACTTGATAAAAATTTTCATGAATCAAATGAACACTCTAAAAGACTTCCCTAGAGCAATGAAAAGTTTGATAGAATGTTATCTATGGGAAAAAGTGTGGGTGACAAATGTGGTTTAGGCTACACACATGAACACACCACCAACACTTCTACCAAGATCGTATTTGTGAAGGGTAACACCAACCCATCACTCCTACAAGAAAGCACAAGTCCTAAAAAGGCTAAAAATTAAAAGAGTAGATACTCAAAGAAGGATGTTATTAAGGAGACCCAAACCAATCATGATATGTGTTGTACTTGTGGAGAACATAGTCATCATAGTAGACATTACATGAAAAATAGGAATGTCTTGAATAAGAAGCTCATGCATCTATTAAACCAATCTAAGGCTTTGAACATCCAAGTGTTAAATTTTTCCAAGCTTTTAGAGAAGTCTTGTGAGTCCAAGCATAATCATGATCTCATGAACCACATGCTAGAGTTCACAAAGCTCCTTCTACCCCTAAGGTCAAAATTGATCTATATACATCCAGGGAGAATAGAGTTAGTCCTCCACCTAGTCCCCAACCTAACCCGAGTTTTAGGAAGGGAAGCAAGTATGGGTGGCTAGGGAGGATCTTGAGAAACTCACAATCTCAACCAAGTTGGATGCCCTAAGTGCTTTTAACAAGGTCATGGCTCCTAAGAAGTAGGAGAGGTGAGAGTATGGACCTAGATGCTCATTAATGCATTGCATCAAACACCCTAGGGTCATACAATGTAATATTTTCTTTATTTATTTTGATTTTTTTTTCTATATGAAAAAGTCAAAAACAATAGCAAATTGAAAAACCAAAAACAAAAGAAATTGAAAGTCCAAAAATATTTTTGATATCAAGTTCGAGATTCATTTTTAGGATTTATTTTAATTACTTTCCTCGTCTTTCCTTTGTTTTAGTGCATGTTTATGCATATATTTATTATATATGTTTATTTGAAAAATATTGGAAAAGAAAAAGCCAAAAAGATTTTCCTTTGTTTTTTTTTTTTTTTTGGGTTCATGATCATGGTAATTCACACCTTGGTTTGGATCATAATGATTCCATCTTTAAATCAAAGTTGAAATGTGCATCGTTGTGAGTCATATTAGGAGAGAGAGAACTTAGTAGCATAAATCTTAGTGCATAATTCATTAGTCAAAGTATCTTTCATCCTAGTGTGCTTGGATAGTGTTTACCTTTGAAAATTTCATAAACCAAGTACACGCTACCATTCACCTACATACTTAGGAGTCTAATTGATTTAAGCTATTAATAATCTTAATTGACTCTAAGTATTGGTGATAGGTGAACATATGAATGAATGTTAGTTAAACCCCAATCCTTTAAAAGATACCGAAGGCCAATTGTGAGAAAATAGCCCAATGTGGCTAAATTTAAAGATATGAGGCATAAATAAATGGTTAAAAATAATTACATTTGAATTGTGAGAGTACTTATGCTTAATTGTAAAGCTCATGGAACTCATGTTAATCATGATTAGAAGCATACTTAAAAAGTACGAAATTCATAACCATGTTAATTGAAGTCATAAAGTATAAGGGATAAAAGGAAGGGGGAGTTGTCAAGAAGAAAATTATTAGGACACTCACAAACCGATCATGTATTAAACTAAGCGAAATCCTTATTGTGTTGGAGTGTGGTTTCACACACATCACTTGAATTTGTCAAAGTTGAACAAAATTTGAAAACGTGTGAGTGAAATTGGACTACATGAGGAAACATTGCTCTAGGATGCATAAAATTGAGTTTAATATCTTTGAATATATCTTAGAGTAATGTATTGAGATGATGAATTTTTGTTGGAGCTATTATAAAGTTAAAATGTGTAATTTTCATGATTATAAACATTGAGCATTTATTTCTTAAATTGAGAATTACATTACATTAAATCCAAATTCATCCATGCATGTGCATTTAGTTGCATATAGATTGCATATACATCCATGCATGTAGGGTTAGGACTCAAGTGAGTCAAATGGAAGTGGGCAGGGCAGCAAAAAGGACTAGAACAGAGCGCATCCCAAGGGTCACTTGAGTGGCCCTCGACCTTGCTCAAGCGGCTTACTTTGGGAGTCGCTCCGACGAGCTTTAAAGCCAGATTTCAACAGGAAAAACTCATTTCCTACACTTCCATACACAGAACCACATACTTTCTAGCCTACCTATTGCATCTCTTAGTGATTAAACTTCATATAGAGCGAGATTTAGTGAATTCAACCTCGAATATGTGATTATCATCTCGTTTTACACTTTTTCACCGTTTATTTAGGGGAAAATGTTGCCAAGAGGAGAGAAAATGGTGCGGGTACAGACATCGGGAAATAGAGCTCGCTTTTAGACCACACAGTACCAAGAACTATATAGGAGACAGTTTTCTTCCTGGACTATGCTAGTAGAGTGAGGAGTGAATCTTATTAGGGTAACACTATTGTCCCTGCGATTTTCGAAAATAGCGATGATCATTTTTTTAAGAAAAAAATTGTGTGGAAATGATGATGATGATTAGCTTGACTTGGACTTAAGGCTAATTTATTTTTTGTTTGAGCTTGACTTCAAACAAGTGTGTGTTAGTGTATGCAATGATGCGATAGTGACAATTGCTATTGCTGGTATTTTTTTTTTGTTTTTGTCGAGGCGATAAGTAAAGAAGTTAATTGTTGATAATTTTAGAGGACCTTATTGCAAATTTAGTTCAAGTTTTTTAGAGTTTTCATACATTTTTTATTTGTTAGGCAGTTTAGCAGTGATGTTTTTATATTCAATTTCTTAAAGAAAATAACATAGATTCCTGTAAAATAAGTCTCTTGAAGTAATAAATGCCTTCATCAATCAAGTTTAATTTCTTGGTTGAATTTAAAAAGTTGTACTAGGCTTAGATGTGTGAAGGTGAGAATTAAAGTTCCAAAAGTTGAGTTTAGCATCCATTGCAATTCTCTTTTTTATTTTTCAACTCTCTTTTCTTCATTTCTATTTTACAGCTATAAATAGAGCAAAAAAATTGGAAGATGTGTGGACATAAAATATTAAAAATTATGAATATTTAATGTATCGACATCTGGCAATCTAGGTGGACTAAGAAGATGTCACACGACAGAATCTCAAGAAAGGCATTAGATGATCAGCCAGAGCCATGTTTGAAAAGAGAAATAACTAACTGGAAGTTACTAGTCAGATAATCGTCGATAGAAAAAAAATTGTCAAGAACAATGGTTATAAAAGGGCATGTAGTTGAGAAGATGGAGGACACATTAAAACCCCTACAAGGGCCACGATTTGGGCATTTTTATGAGTAGTTTTAGATTAATTTTATGAAGCAGTTATTGTTGTAATCAAGACTGTTTATTTAGCCTTTTTTGTAACCGAAGTTCATTCGATTGAATTAATAAAGAAATTCTCTTTTATTAGTTATGTGTACTGTGTATTTATCCATTAAATTCATCCAATGAAGTCCTAAAATAAGGCATTTGAATCCCTCACAAACAATCACCTGAAAACTATATGTCGATTGAGATTCTTACGTCGATCAATAGATTTTGGAGCAACAATCTTTTGACACGCCTGGTGGGACAAAATTACTAACTTGGATTAAGAAAAATGGTTAGAATGAGAAAACAAGAGATTGTGTTTGGCACCAACGAAATTGTGGAAATGACACCAAATAGTGGCAATCATGAAGCAAGTTCAAGTACCAACCCAGTGGAATCTATAAATCCAGGAAATGGCCAATTCAGTGGCAAGATAATTTGCAGATGCAAGAATTTGTACAGAACTTAAAGCAGGTATTGCACAATCCCAATTATGGCATTAGACAAGATTTAGTTAATGTCATGCATGAGTTAATGAATGTCCAGATACAAAATTCAAGACTAGTTAATTAGAAATTAACTACCGTAATTAGAAACCAATCGGTAAAAAAAGGAAACACTGGTCTTATGGTACTTCTTGTAGAAAATTAGAGACCACCACCAATGGTGACCACTGAAAGACCAGGCCCACCACACAAAATCATTTTAACATGATGTTCGATGGGAAACCTGTCGAAATATTCCCTAATTTCTTCCCAGGAAGGAATCCTAAGGGAAGAAATGGGTCAATGATGGCCCCTGAATTTCTTAGAAGAGGTCGTGAGAGACATGCATTGCCCCCAATGCAACCCATAGATAAATTCAACCCAAGGGCAGGGGACAACCCTTTGACCGATTTGAAAAGGTAGAAGGCTGCCAAAACCTACCTTTTAATAAGAATTAACTAGTAGAGATGATTCAAGACTTGTATGGTTCTGGCCTTACAAAAACTGAAAGGCTTGTGTTTAGAAAATCAAATCCACCATGGATTGACTATGAGGAATTCTCAAAGGGATATAAAATCTTAGAACTCTATCTTTACTCTGGTGAAGAGAATCAAACAACAATAGAACACATAGGCAGATTCACTTTCCAATGTGGGGAAGTTGAAAACAATAGGAATTTGAAAATGAAATTATTCCCATAATCTTTAACAAAGATGGCCTTTGCTTGGTTCATAAATTTTCCTACCAATTCAATTCAAACTTGGCAAGAAATGAAAGAGTAGTTTCATACTCAATTCTTTAGAAATGAACCAAAGGTTTTAATCGAAGATATATCAAGATTAAGACAGAAATCAAATGAATCTACAGAACAGTACATCGACAGATTCAACAAATGCAGAAATAAATGTCATGCTTACTTGTCTGAAGTTGAATTAGTGAAACTGTCCCAAAATGGTTTAGACTTCGAATTAAGAAATAAATTCGAAAGAATGGAGTTCAGAGATCTCTTTGAACTCTTAGTCAGGGCCACAAGATATGGGATGTTGCTCAAGGAAGAGCAGCAGAGGAAAATCAATTCACTAAGAACTTATTTTCAAGTCTTCGATGGAGAAGTTGAAATAGATGTGGCACAAATCATAAGAAAAGTCCCCAATTATGTGTAATACTTTGAAAAAGATTGAGGACCTTTTGAACATGCCATCTAGTCATCCTTTCAAAAAGGATGCACCCTCAACCTATCGACAATATTCATTTGATCTATCGATAAATGATGCTCTATTTGACGAGTTGATCAACCTATAATTCATTGTCCTGTCTCAAGGACAAAACATCCCACCAAAAAAAGATAGAAAGGGAAAAGAATAATGTAAATGTCATAATTCATTAAGGCATTCGACTAAAAACTACATCACTTTTTAGAAATTGTGTGAATGATTTAATCCAAAAAGGAATGCTTAAGTATGCCAAAAAAAAATAAGAAACCATGGGTATAGACAAAGACTCATTCCCTAAAGAAGTTAATATTAATATAGTTTCTACTAATTTGCTGAAAGGCAAGAGGGTTGACAGTTTGGTGGTTGGCAAAGAAAGGATTGTTTCCAAGATGAGAGTACCAGTCCATAATATGCTTAGTCCTAGAGAGGAGTAGTCATTGGTTATGTGCTTCAGATGTGCCAAAGAGATGGTCAAGCTAGATGCTATACCACTAGATGATGTGGTGAGAGAATTCACTGATAAAGGTCTCCAATTCAACACTATAGGAGAAGGAGATGTACATATCTACAATAGCTTTGAAAAAATATTTGATTGTGTAGACCCAAGAAAATTCAAGATACAGGAAAGGTACTAGCATGGGCATGGTCCCTATTATTTTCGTGAAATCCAGAAGAACCCAGGAAACACCGGTTACTACGGTCAAGCGAAGAAAGAAAGAAAGACCGCAAGGGATGGACCATTCGGCTGGACCATCGATGGCCAAGGAAAGTGTTTGGCAAAGGATCAAAAGACAATACTAGCAAGAAAAGCATAATCATAAGAGAAAATGGAGATTTGATATCATCATAAATACTGGATCTAGAACAGTGAATCTCCCTGAAGTTCATACTGAAAAATGGCACCATATTCAACATTCAAAATTCCCATCTGGGGAATGGTATCAAACACTTAACAGAACCTAGAAAAGGAGAGAACAAAGAAAGTTGGATGAACAAGTGAGATCTTACTCCCCTTGAAGCCTATTTAGGGCCAAATCCATCGATGGGGAAGTAAAATCCCACATGGACAAGAGAATAAAGAAGGAAATCAAATAAGTCAAAACCAAACAAGACATCCTTGATCAAAAAATTGCTGAATTCAAGCAGATACTAGATCTATCTGAAGAAGAACCAGAGAAGATGTCAAAGAAACCCATCAACAAAAAGAAAAGAGAAAGTAGAAGAAGACAAATACATTTTTTTCAGATGAGGAGCTTATGGACCTTGAAGACATATAACCTCTCTTCAGAGATGATGCAACATGCAACATGATAGTGGCTCTGCCTGAAGCATTCAAGGCTAATACAAGACAAGTAAACCAATTAGTAGGAAATGTAGAAGATAACACTGATTCAATGACAGTCTTCACAGAAACTATGAATGAAACTAGACCTGAAGGAAGGGCTATAAGTGTAGAACAAGGAGACTGGGGGGCAGATAGAGTGATGTTACACTCTCCCAAGAAGGAATTGATTAAACATCTGAGACTACTGTATATACAAACCCACATCGATGGTCAACCAGTTAGCAAAGTTTTGGTTCACAATAGGATAGTGGTCAACATCCTATCCTCAAGGATGTTAAAAGTTTTGAACAAAATGGAGGAATTCCTATTTCATACTAACATCACAATCAGTACTTTTGTCAGAGGATCATCCTCTGCAAATGAAATTTTGCCGGTACAATTATAAGTGGGCAATAGGAAGACTACAACTACATTCTTTGTGGTAGACTTGATTAGCACTTAAAGTTAGCATGTTACTATGCCATTTTAAGACTAATTGTACTTTTATGGAGTTTAAGTGATGTCATTTCAGGCCCTAAACTGAACAAGGACTCAAAAACAACAAGTACCACACTTGGATGCAACACCAGCACATTAGAGCCCAAAATTGGAAAAGCTTGGAGCACAGCCAGAACATTCGAACGCCAACTCACGTTCGAATGTCCACATTGCACTGTAGCAGACTCAACTGCTAAGAGAAGGTGTGTTGCAGTTAGAAAAGAAGACTGAAGCTCTGAGACACTTGAGTGTCACGTTCGAACGCCAACTCACGTTCGAACGTGCACTTGAGTTGATTGAAGACCAGACTACTGCATAGAGTTGGAACTGAACTTCACAGAAGACCAACAGATCACTCGAGTGAAAGGGACAAAACACATCTGGCGTTCGAACGCCCTTAGTGCAAAAATAGAAGAAATGTTCAAATGTCATTCAACGTTCGAACGACCATAAAGCAAAAACAGAAACAACGTTCGAACGCCAACTCACATTCGAACGTTCTCCACAGTCTGGCAGCAGAGTGGTTGGCTTTTCACTTGGACTTGGGCGGCATACACTATTCATTTACCTCCTCTTGTCTCCTCCTCTTGCCTATAAATACTCCCCTTGTTGGAGAGCTAAGGGAGCCAAGTAGAAGGGTTGATGGAGGCTTAGACTCCCACTCATATTGTAGATTTAAGCTTAGGTTTTCCTTGTATGAAGTCTTTATTTTAGAGATTAGTTTGGCTTTAGTCCAACATCTCCTTGTTTGTTATAAGAGTAGTTTTATGTTTATGTTTTCATTTACATGCATAGAAGGGAGTTAGTTCATCTTTTGGTTGAGGAAGCAACCCTCCATTTCTTGGTTGAGGAAGCCACCCTCCAAATGTGACTAGCCTTCTTCTACTTTTATTGTTGATGTACTTCACTTCCATTGCTTGAGCTTCTTTCTTTCTTAGAGGAGTGAAACTCTTCCACTTTTCTAGAGCTTTACCAAAGCCGTGAAGGGTGGAACGTGATTCACTCAATCTTTGTTAAAGATTGGCTCCTTGTTCATTGTTATTTTATCTTTTAAGTCTTCTACTTTGAGGGATGAACATCACTCACTTTTCTAGCTTTACCAAAGCCATGAAGAGTGAGTAGTTTCTCATTCACTCTTTAGTAAGAGGAGAAGGGCATGTATAAGTTATCCAGGAATTATAGTTGTGCTCTGTTCTAATGCTTAACGTTTATTTCTCTTTGTTTATTGGATGATTGATTGCATCTAGCAAAGCTAAGGTACTTTGTATAATCGTGGGTTCTTTCTATGACATGGATGACTCTTACATAGAAAGACTTATCGGTTCAAGGCAAGCACCCCGGCTAGATCTTTAGGACTACCCTTCAATCCTCCCCCTTATTGTGCTTCATTTAAAGAATGGAATATTAATGTCATGATTGGTTGTCTTGTAGAAACACTTGCTTGTTTGTAGACGGGTTAAGTCTCGGCACAGACAATTCTTGTAAACTTCTAGAAAGACATCGGAATCATGTTCTTAATTCTCACAGTCCATCTTAATCTTCCGATTAACTTGCTGTTGACACGAGAGTTAATTGAGTTATCGAGCACACGTATAATAAACCGGATAATTAACTACATGTCTAGATCCTTGAACTAAAGAGTGACCTTTTTTCATTAGCATTTATCTCCTGTTTTGTTAAGAAAATTCTCTTGGAAAGAATCTTATATTCTGTCCAGGAAATCTCACATCTCTCAACAAATCTCAAAGGTTACAAACGATAGGCCTCCACCACTGCTTATCTCAAAAACACCAACATAAGTTCCCTGTGGATTCGACTCCGGACTCAAACCGGATTATTACTACAGCTTGACCGCCTGCACTTGGGTGTACACATTTCGAATCAATTCAAGACTCATCATCCAACTTCAATACTCATCTAGGAAGAGATTGGATACACGCTAATGGTTGTGTACCATTATCTCTGCATCAAGCATTGATCTTTCTATTAGAAATTGATGATGAAAGAAGAAAATGGATGGAAGTGCATTTGCTAGATGCCAACCCTTTCTCTATAGATGCACACAATTTGGAAGCCCAACTCTATCACAAGGATTTGACTTCAATTAGGCAAAGAAATTGCAATAACCAATTAAACAAATATGTTGAGGAAAGCTTACATCAAATTTGCCATGACTTGGCTAGATCTGGGTTTTTTCAGGCTAAATTAGAAAGTGAATGATCCACAGAAGTTAACAAATAGGATCTGCAAGAGGTCCTAGAATGGAAAATGGTTGCCATAATGCCATGTTGAATAGGTTATCAAGATATACCTTGGAAGAAGGTGAAGACATTGGGTGATGCTTTTGTCAATTGGGCTAAAAATATTGGGAATTAGTCCAAAAAGAAGGAGTCAGAATAAATGGGTACAAAAGAAGATGACCAAGTAAATTGGATATCGAATAAGAAATTATACACCAGAAAGCCTTTTAAGGAGTCAAGGGGATATTTGATGGAGCCTCTAAACATGGATGCCACAAAAGATCAAGAGCACGCCATCTATTATTTGAGTAAAAGCATTGAATAATTTTTAAGTGTAATTCCTCTATAATAGGAAGGTTTTGTTTGTTTTCATTTGGTTTTGTATCTTTTAAGCCATGAAATGAAAACTTTTATTTATTTTCATTCATTATTTTCAACCACTGTTTGATGGTTTTAATGATAATACCATGTAATGAATGAGATAATAACAAAGGTTATGGGGTCATAGATGAAACGATACTTCTTTTGTATTAATCAAAAAACCAACTAGCCAAGTTACATATGTACAAGATTATAAAAAGATCCAAAGTAAACAATGCAGTCTCCTAAAAATGCTAGGATAGAGGAAAGTAGAGCTTGAAGATATCCCACTCATTTGATAGTAGTTTCAATTATTGTTAGTCATGCCTCAAACTTTCTGCTGCAACCAACAATTTACCACTTTTATCTTGGTAGTTAGCTAGTAGTTTCTTAGTTTTCAAAAGCAAACTCTCCCTTTCTTGACTTATTCTGGCTCTATTCTCAACTATCTTTAACAACTTTTCTCTGAGTTCCATTTTTTCCTACAGTAAGATGAAAACTTGTTGTTTCAGCTTGTCCTCACTTTTTTTTATTTGAAGTAATTTGAGGAGCAAAGACTTTCCCAGAATCAATAAAGCCTATTTTATTCTTCATTTCATCTTGGAAATAACAGGCTTGTGAGATTTTGGTCTAAAGATGGGTGCCCATATAGGTCACATGATGTTGTTCTTGTTTTGTGAAGTAAGCAAAAATGACAATATAAATCTTGGCCAGGCAGGAGATTATGGTAGAGGGTCGCCTTGGATGATTTGATCAAGGGAAAGCTCAAATAATTTAAAGAAAAGTGAAAATTTTTACTTCAAAGCTTCTTCGATAGGAGGGAGAGAAATGCTAGAAGTAGATACAAAGTCAACTACCCTTATGAATTCATCTACTTTATGATAGATAGCTTCAATACCAGAGTCTGAGATTTTGATGTGAGAGGCAGATTCAAGCATTGACCGCAAAAGAAAGAAGAAAGTTGGTTAGGGAACAACAAGAAAAGATACAAGAGAAATGAAGCAATAGAAGGATTGTTAAGAACCTACTTCATAGAAAAAGTAAATGGAAAGGACTTCTTTAGTTGATCTGTTTGGCCATCAGGATTGGCCAAAGGGTCGTTAGTAGGAATTGGTATAGTAGGATCCTAGTATGCAGCTTCTTCAAGAATAGGACTTGGTTCAGTAGGAAGGACTTGCTGAGGAGAATCGGATTGAGGTAAGACAGCTTGACTCTCAATGTAAAACACATGAATTGGAATGGTAGAGTCTTTGCAAGCAGGTTCCTCAGGAATGATATTAGTCTCAATAGGATAATTTTGTTGAGGAGGTGTTGGTTGACCCTCAATAGGCAAGAAAGACATATATTGACTCATAGGAGTGACAATGACTATAGCTACCATTGTGTTGCCTCCTTGGTCCTCTGGGATAATTGGGAAGAATGGTTAGGACTACAGTGCTCTAATGACACAGTCATCTTTTTATCCTCTCTTTGAAAGAAAAGAGATTGACACATTATCAGGCATGGTTAACAGTGGAAAAGAATGAGAAACATGAAGATATGTGATTCTTACTTTAGCAGCCATTTTGGAACTTTTTCCAGTTTACTTGGCTATAGGGATAAGCTTGCTAATCAACATGTCCCCATTGTTATATAGAGAAGGAATTACTTCATTATCCCCCTTCAGAGAAGGATCAGTTGCACTAGCAATGGAGGTCCCTTCACAGAAGTTGTCTCTTTTGATATATCCAAGGAAGAGGGATTACTTGTCTTTTTGTGGAGAAGAGGAGTTTCTTCAGTCTCTTGCTCATCGATGGTAGGCATCTACCTGAAAAGGGTTAACCCTCTTTGAGGGATGAACAACAATATCATGAGCATCGATAGTAGATTGTAGCAAACTTGGAGAAGAACCTCTTTGCCTTTTCTTCTTTGGCTCCTCAATCAAGATTGTCCATCATTTGGATTAATAGGGGGAGAAGGGACAAGAATGAAAGCCTCAATTGTTTTCTTCTTTCGGCTGGCAGAAGTTTCATTTTCTTTTCGATTATCAAAACACAACTTGGATACATATTCATCTATAGAATAGATGAAGATTAAGGTTGAAATAATCTACCACCACTCTAAATGAAAGGAAGATTGAAAATATGTCAAATTGTCTGGCAAAATGACTAGGATTGTAGCTTTCAAAGCCACAATTGAAAATTTTAGAGGCAGATACAAAGCCACCCACATGAAGATAACGAGGCAGAAAGACACTACTTTAGAAAATATGCTGCAATTCGTTAACCTCTTCAGAGGTAGTATCTGGATCAACAAAGAAAGATTCAAGAAGGGAAGAAGAGTAGAGAAGCTTAGAAAAAAAAGTTGTGTAAGGAGTTTGATCTATCTTTGCTAAGAGTAAAAATGGTTCTAAAATAAGAATCAAAAGTTTTCTCTGTATATAAGAATTGGGAAGACAAAAACTGATGAGCATAGCTCAGAAGTTCATATTTGGGCCTAGGCAAAAACTCAAGAAGCCAAACCTCAGGAAAATAAGCATAAAGCCAAGTCTAGAAGATCTTGAAGGGTCCTCCACATCTGATGGTAATTTTATTGTCTGTCAAATTAAAAAGACTTTTGAATAATGCCCTAAAACAAAAAAGGGCCAAGACAAGTTTCTTTCTTTTAGCCAATTGAATGACTGCTCCAACATATTCCTTGGTTACATTAAAATCGAGAACACAAAGAACAAATCAACAGAGCCAATAGAGAAGAAAGGCAACATGTTCCACAAATGAAGAGTTAAGAGACTGAGTGGCAAATAAATGATTAATAAGTTCACTATACCCCATATTGGAAGGGATATTGATGAATTCACGACCAGTATCGGTAGAAATGCAAGCATTTACCTCCATATCTATCGATGGAAGTCCCGTTAGATGAAAATGTCCAGTATTGTTTGGGACATAATAACAATAGGAAGGAGAATGACATTGCATGATTCGGACCAAAAACATGCGACAGAGCCAATTAGCCACCGATTCATGTGCATTTCACAAGTGGAGAGCTTAATCATTTCAAAGATACTTGAGCGTCTCCATTGAGGGGCGAAATGAGGCTCTAACTTTGCAAGCCAATTGACTCAATGTTGATCAGGGTGAATCCACGAACGAAGAGGATTAGTCCCCTAATCCTAGGATTTCCATAGGAGTTAGGACTGATTCAGCATTAGGGTTTCACCTTCGTGAACAGGGTAGTGGTCTGAGAATCCTTCATGGACATATGACTTAAAGGAGGGACCAAGATCAAGAGTCCCACTAGAACTGGGGGGTAGGAATCAAAATCCTATGGTCTACCGAATCATGTGTTGTTTGCTTAATGTTAGTAGGAAATCTCGATGAGAAAGGGATTTCAGATGAAGATGAAGATGGAGGGTTTTGCTTCTTTGGAGCCATCTCAAATAGTGGGAAAAGTAATCACTGGAAGAGAAGGAGGATAGGAAGAAGGAAGAAAACAGAAGAAAGTGAAATGAACAGTTTAGCCACCAAAACTATTTAATTAGGTGTTTTGAAAGAAACGGCGATCGTGACCATTCATTCATTTGGATTATTAATTAAATCCAATTAAATGAGGGGGACATTGTTTGGACACAAAATATTAAAACTTATGAATATTCAATGTATTGGCGTCTGACAATCTGGGTGCGCTAAGAAGATGTCACATGACAAAATCTGAAGAAAGGTGAGAGATGATTAGCCACAGCCATATTTTAAAAAAAAAAATAGCTAATTGGAAGTTACCAGTCAAATAATCGTTGATGGAAGCAAAACCGTCATAGACAATGGCTATAAAATGGCATATGGCATAAAAGATAGATGATACATTCAAACTCCCACAAAAAACACGATCTGGACATTTTTAAGAATAGTTTTATATTAGTTTTAGGAAGCAATTACTACTACAATCAAGACTGCTTATTCAATTTTTTTTGTAACTGAAAAATTAATAAAAGAATCCTCTGAGTTCCCTGCATTGTGTGTTTGTCCATTAAATTTATCAAAGAAAGTCCTGAAACAAGGCATTTGAAGTCCTCACAAACAATCGCCTGAAAACTATCTGTCGATTGAAATTCTTCTAACGATCTCAATATATTTTGGAGTAATAGAAGACCATTTGGATTTTTAATAGGAACCTAATATAACAAAACAAAGTGTCTAACTATATAAGAATGTAACAATAATACTGCAATTCAACCAAGTAGAATGGTAAAAAAAATTAATTTTGATTGATTTGAGTTTTGTTGATGTTATGTATTTTAGGGTTAAAAACACTTTTGGTCTCTAAAGTATGCTCATTTTATCAGTTTGGTTCTCATTATATTAATCTTGTAAATTTGGTCCTTAAAGTTTCAATTTATGTCACTTTAGTTCCTAATCAGACAATTCGTCAAGTATTTTTATGGAAGTAACCGTGTGTCATTCTTTCAGATGGTATCACATGACCAACACGTGATAATTATATTAAAAACTTATCGGTTCATTTATGTATGAATAATTTAAATACGAATTGAATATTTTAGAGACCAAATTGACAAAATTAATATTTTAGGAATCAAATTGTCAAAACATACATACTTTAAAGACCAAAAATATTATTAACACTTAATTTTATTTTTTATTGCAGTTCATCTCTAAATCCCCTTCTCTTGCTTTCTTTCACATATTTAGTTGATTGCATTCACACCATTGTGATTTTTTGATTTACCACTATTTGAATAGAAATCACTATTTGCACCATACCAAAGATGAATTGGTCATTGAATAAGGCTGAAATTGTTTAAGGGAATGTTTTTAGAATACACTCTATAAATTTGTTTTAAAAAAAATAGTGGGCCCATATTATATTGACCGAAGATTTTCTTCAGTTTTTTTAGTTGACGATTTTTTGTGTGATAAAGTGTCTTCAAGCACCGGAATTTATTTGTGATTTTTTTGTTTATTACTTAGTATCTTCATGCACCACCAATTACTAATAGTAAAATACAAGATCTCAACATCACATGTACACTTTTTTATTGCTATAGCTAATTCTTCATTGTAACGACGATTTACAATTAAACTCTTACATTTACAAAAACTGATCACCTATAAAAGCCATGCACATAAAATTTCAAAATAAAGTTAAAGTTAAACCCTTTTTGCAACACCAGCCAGTGTTGCCATAATCTTCCAAGGACTGCAATACAACGAGCCATCTTGCAAATCTCTGTGGACTTTTGATTCTTTAAGAGCTGTACCATTCGAAGAAGACGTCGATGAAGACGAGCAAGAACTTGAATTACCAAACGGAAATTCAAATTCTCTCTCAGAGTTGCTATGCTCAAAGGTTTCAAATTTATCAGAGGTAATATTATCATCATTTGTCACTCCTGGTGCTTCCACTTTTTTCTTGCTTCTGCTTTTCTTCTTTCTCTTCCAAAACAAAACCCACCTTCTGTTTGAGTCTTTAGGCTGGTCATGAACACAAGGCCTAGGAAGCCCCAAACTCTGCATGGCCGGTGAAGGACTGAGTGGAGGAATTAGTCTGCCTTCCGGCAAATTTTTTGGTGTCCCGGGACGCCTCTCCCATTTGAATGGTACCCCTTCAGCACTCCGATAATATATACGTGAGGATTGGCCGACGGAGGACTCTCTTGACAGAATTCTGTTGAAGTGGAAACCATCTCCATGAAGCACAGAAACTCTCTCTTTCCCTTTGCCATCCTCTTTGTCCATTGAACTATGAGTATAATGTTGGTACTTATTGGAATAACCTTTCCAAGGTTTTGTGGGTTATTAGAATTCTGATGATGAATTATAGAATGAGGCTGCAAAGTTCAAGAAAAACTAGGTGTGTAGAAGACTGAATAAAGTGATCGATCAATTGTATATATATATATAGAGGACTCCCATTTCAAAGGCAAATGATGGAGTAGTAGGGCACATGACGCTGTTGTGTTGAACACCAAACAAGTTGACTTTTAGGACAAAATACATTAATGGCCCATAGAGAATGTAATTCAAAAGTGTCCATTCTAGTCCTTAAAGCATGCATAAAATATTACTTTAGTCCCTTGTATATTTCTAACGGAAATATACCATATTTACCATGTATGTTCAAACACAAAATGTCGTGTGTGCCTCAATTTAAACGCCGGTTATCGCTTGAACTCTTTTAACTAAAAGGAGAAAGTTTTAATATACAATTGACAAAGTTGATACTAGACAAAACAAGTGACATTTCTTGAATAATTTTATGGAATGCATGTGACATTTTCCATCAATACTTTAAACATCTATTATCCATTCGAACATTTTCAATTTGAAAACTTTAAGGATTAAAGTGATATATTTGAAAGAATGTCTATCAAAGTGAGACGAAGTACATACTTGTGGGACTAAAAATGTATTTCCTCTCCGACTTCTAGTTATTTTGCTTATGGTCTTCATGTCTTTTTTCTACATTCGTGTGCTTTACTTTTATGTTCTTTTTACTGTATTTAGACGACTTGGATTCTTTTTACATGGTAAGCAAAGAAATTAGCTTTGTGTTGAAGGTTACGTTAAAAAGGTTTGAGCATGTGAGAAGTTCTGAAGCATGTGCAATTACCAAACCCTGAAGTTATGGCTAACTTTTCTTGACTTATAATCTGCACTCCAGTCTGGAATTTTGCTACAAGCAGGAAGCTGATATCGGCATTTGTTGGCCCCAGATTTTCCATTCACGCTAGGCTCTATGTTTGGGTTACGTCATTTTCGATTCATATCATTTTCATCTTATGTTCGAATTGACATGCATGATTCATGGACGGAAAATTCTAGAGTTAGAACTCTTTTCAACGAAATCCACCACACGAACATTGTCCACGAGTTGAGAATTTACTTCTTTGTTTTTTTTAGTTTTTTTTGGGAGGGATGAGAAGCAGAACTTGAACCCTTGGCCTAAAAAAGATAAGAAGTACCATTAGACCAAAAACCAAAGACCCATTAGTAGTTGAGAATTTACTTAATCCACATCCTAACAAACGAAAGCCTACACTTTTCATACACTGCCAAACAATACTATAGAACAAGAATTGAAAAACAAAATAAGGGAAATACTATTTGGACCTAATTTGGAGACCTTATTTAGGGACCTAATGATATACAACCATTGGATTAGTTGTGGACTCCATCTAACATTGGAACTCACAACTAATCCAATGATTGTATTGAAGCCACATCATTAAGTCCTTAAATAAGGTCTCCAAATAAGGTCCCTCTAGCACTGCTCACAAAATAATTATTTATTTCAAGTGGGTGCTAGGTTCGATTTGTATACGGTCGTTTAAAAAAGTAGTCACCCAACTTCAATTGTATGTTATCATAGGCATTGTGGAGGAACCTTGGGATTGATTCATTGAATTAGTACCACATTAATATTTACAAACTTTCGTTGACCTTTTGGGTGTTTTTATTCTCTGCATGTATCTTTGACTAAGCAATTAGATATGATTATATTAGCTGGATTATAAGTAAAGTACGTTCTAACCAAAAGTTGTTAACCAAATCGAAGAAAAACAGGCCTTCATGTAAATAACAAATGCTCACCGGCCTCAAGAACGAAACCCCACACGATTGATTTGGTAAGAAATGTCCTGTGTAAACACTCTCCGTTTTCATGAATCAATAAGATTTAAGAACACTGAAGGAAGAACCCCAAGAATGTGTAGCATTCAATACACAAACAAAAAAATTTAATCATTTGCAGAGTGAAGCTAGAATATTGAATGACTAGTTATTCCCCGTGCCTGAAGGCACGGAGTAATAAAAAAATGGTCAACATATTTGTATTCACACCCAAAATTAAATCACAAACATAGAGGAGAGATAAAAAAATTTAAGTACCGATTGTAATAGAGGTGAGCGGTGGTAGTGGTGGTGGGTGACAATGGTGATGATGGGAGATGGTGATGGTTGTGGTGGGTAAGGCGACGATCGTGGTGGTGGTAACAGCCGTGGGTAGCAATGGTGATGGCAGTGGTGGTAAGGTGGTGGCAGCGACGGCGGTGGTGGTGGTAAGGTGGTGGGTATGGTAGGGTGGAGATAGTGATGGCGGTGGTGGTGGTAAGGTGGTGGGGTGGTGGTGGTGGCAGTGGTGGTGGTAGTGGAGCGGTGGGGATAGAGGTAGTGGTATGACGATTTCAAACACTATTTTTTTTTAAAGTACTTATGAGAAATAATTTCTAGAAGTACTTTTAAAAAGTCACTTCAAACACACTCTTAGGGGCCTATTTTTCCTATTAAATTTGGGGTGTTAATATTAATTTTAAAATAAAATTTAAAACGATCTCAACCGTGAATAGCAAAAATCATTTTGTTTATCTTTTGAGATTTGAATTGTATTTTACTTTATTATATAGATGGTATAAATATTAAATTACTAAAAAACCCTCAAAATAAATAGTGATATTTATATTCTTGAGTTACCTAAGGATAAAAATGTCTTTTAGGCAAATAAATCCCAATAAGACTATTTAAACCCACCAAAAAAGTGGGTTTATTTAAGAAGTTGTATGCGGTATTAAATACACTACTCATCCGAGTCCATATTATTTTTAGGTGATAATACCGGACCTAAAATGTGTATCTAAATATGAGCATAAGAGGGATAAAGTGGGCCTAGCGTCATCTTTTTCAATCCCTCTTTACTAATACCTAAAACAAACACACCCCAAAAAGTTTTCTCACTTGTCATGTTTCTTACATTCACCTTCAACTATGATTATTAGTTTTATAAGCGGCAAGTGCATAAATCCATAACAAATTGAATAAAAAACGCACTTTATCCCGAATTTAAATGATTATGTTTCACTTTGTCACAAATTTTACTTATATGTGAATATTTTCTATTCAAAACACAACAGAAGCTTAGTTTTGAGACAAAGCTAGCCCAATTCAAAAAAAGTGAGGAAACAATGAAAAAAACTTAATAATAGAACGATGTAATTAAATGTTTTTGGATTTCAATCGCAAGGAGCTGGATGAGAAGAAACTCAAAGCCCAATTTTATAGTAGAGATATAATTCAAAAACTACCATCAACAATAACCCTTAGAGAACAAGATTCCGTAAATAACATAGATGACAAATGATGGGAATATCTTATCGAGGTAATCGTATTTATATTGATAGATATGCTCTTCAAGCACTTGAACCCACTTGGATCACATTTAGACAAATAGCAGGTTCCAAAAAAAAGGAAGACAAAAGCTTACGTAACTGAATGACTTGTATAACTACATACCCTCCTAGACCATTATAAAGCTTTTTTACACAAATGCCATTAGTCTACGCACTAACAACTTTCAAGTTATTCAACTCTAGTATGAATAATCCAAGTGTTGGATCAAATCCTACGAAAAACAGAATATAATAGTAAAAGAAAAACAAATCAAAACAGGGTAGAAATTTTATTTTGGACAGTTCATCAAATGTCTCAATACCATAGTTTTAAAATCGAGTTTCTCTCCATGTTTTACTTATCGAAAAAAAAAATCGAAATCCTACCTTGGATCAATGAGGGAGGTTAAAGGATCGAAATCCGATCAAGAATGATAAAGATCTTACAAATTGAAAAAATGAGACAATAAAATATATGTAACAATAAACAATCTTATTATATATTCAAACAAAAATGTTATGACAAATGAAATTATAATTTGAGAAATTTGAGTAATTATAATTTGAGCATTGAAGCGGGTTAAAAATCAAAGGTGAACTATAAAAATGAAAAATTAAAAGATTATTGAATAAACAATTTTTACTATTTAATGTCCAGCAACTAAAAAAAACAATACAAAATGAAAAATGATCATTCGCCAAGAGAGTTAGAGAGACAAACAAATGAAGAGAGCGTTCTGTAACGAAAAGAACCTCAACTTTCTGTAACTTTTTTCATCCATCGAAATTCCCCGATAAATTGACAATTATACGAGACAATCACATTTTGATTGAGTCTTTAAGCGTTAGAACAATAAATATAAAGCAAGCTAGCTCAATAACTAAATGAAGTTTTATAAACAGAACAACAACTTGAATAAAAAAAATTACAATTCAAATGATAACCTATGATCCATTAAGACCCAGGATCATAATTCATTAAGATACTATGAATTATGAATTTTGTAGGAGACTCGGATCAATTTGCCAATACTATATTGTAAAATTGTAAGATCCAGATAAAGACTTTGATAACCATCCTCAGTAACACACTTACAATAAACTATTGAATAATGATAAATGTCACTTAAATGCATAAAAATCGCCAGTATTGTCTTGTGGGCATACACATTCACTAAGGAACAGCTAGCTACTGATCACATTAGCATACAGCTTAAACGTAAACCCTCGAGGTCCAATCTTAGATAGATTGACTAGTACATGTGGTTTTACATGCTTCTCAGCCGAAGTTGAGATTGGAAGTACAAACTTCTCGATGCCAAAATAAACTGAAAATCTGAAGCTTGCCCAAACGGTTGGCTCAAATCATTTGATGGCTTCACAACCCCTTCAAGCAAATGAAATAGTTAGATCAGTACCGATTGTTGAAGTATAAGTACGTAAGTTACACTTTCTCTACCAACTTAAACTTTTAGAGTAGATGATTATTCTACATGATATCAAAACAAGAAATCTTGTATTCGAATCTCGCCATCGCTCTACTTATTAAAAGATTTTCACATGTTAAGCCCAAAATCTAACCAACATGTGAAGGAGCATATTGAAGTATAAATACATAAGTCACACTCTCTCTAACAACTTAATTTTTTAGAGTATATGGTTGTTGAACACCTATAACAGAGAAAGACTTCGAAACCTACAAAACCAAGTTTGACTAGTAGTATTAGTCCATTTGTTTGTACCAGTCTGATTTTCTCCACTTGCATACCTCTGTCAACTGACAAACCCAACCATTCTGCCAAGCCAGGATTACTGGGAAAACTTGGCATCTTCTAGTATCTCAGAATATTGTAGGGCATTCCCTTTTAAACGAAAAATAAAAAATATGAAATGAATTGATAATTTTTACAGGTCGAAAATAGGTTCACTGCAGCACTGGAGTATGGGCTTATCAAAAAGTGTATGTGCTCCACAGTTACATATTTCTAAATTCTATATTCAATTAACGCTTCAGATTGAACGAGTGGCTTCTCAGAGTCTTTTCAAAACAGCATTAGCTGTCCACTTTGAGAGTGAACAGATCTATTAGCATAGTGAAGTTCCAGGCAACCATCAATAGAAATGAGTCAAAATAATCATGCTTATTTTCCCACATTACCACATCAAATCACAGGCAACTTCATATAATTGTATTAGGTGAGAAACTCAATTTAGGATTAAACGGTTCGTAAGTGGCAAGGCAAGAAGGCGGCATATACTTTATACCTCAGGAGGAGATATCGAGCCCCTATCCGAATTTAAGTGGCCACTGAGTCTCCTGCATAATGTCATATAACTTCTTAGATATTTACTAGCTGGGAGGAGAAAAAAGAAGTGAGGTCCCACAAAGTATTACCTTGGCCTTTCAGACTTGGCAAGATGCTTAGACATTATGGATGCCTGCAATGTGACAACATTAGATTTCATCATTATCGCAATGAAAAGAAAAATTGCGCAGCAAACATGTTCCAAAAATCCAAATAATCAGGCTGCATTTCAAAATGCCCACACTAGCACCGTGAAGCACAAGGCATGAACACAACCGGAGGGTAAATTATGATGGTTATTAAACTTCTATTTTTAGTTCAGAGTGTTGAAAACACTTCCACAAAGACCAACATTTAAAAAAAAGGGTCACATTGTTACCAAGAAGAAAGAAAGAAGGAAATGTTAACACAACAAAATCCATGTCTCACATGTAGGACTCATATCTAGAATCTTACAGAAGACTAATCATCAGTTACTTCAAAATATATGCATAAGAGCATGCTTTGAATATACATTACTAGCTCCAAAACTATATCGTCTTCGTTATCCAGCATATGGAACTTGCTTCGCCATTCCAATATCTAAGGCCAAAGGCTACATAACAATAATATAAAGATGTGTGCGTGGATATGTGAGTGTGTGATGCAAAACTAAGTTTATTCTTCAGGGTTCCTCCATGTGAATTTGGATATGCAAGTTTTATGTAACAGATTCACAAGCAATTGACTTGTCCTTAACATGTCATAAAATTACACTCCTGTCAATGTCTATAAATAGTGAAATGCTACAAGTAATTTGATTACAAACATGACTCCATTGATAAGACCAGCAAATATGCTTGGTTCACCGGAGACTTCTTAAAAAGTTTCATTGCGTGCATTTATTGGGAAAAAATAGACATTTCAAAATAAAATTCTACAGTAAACATCAAAACCCTCCCTGAAGTTTCTGATAATTTCAGGGAGCTACTCTCTTGTTCGGAAAATATAGAAACCCGCTAAACATGGCATTACAGTACAAATACCCCCCCCCCCTTTTTCTTCCCTCCAATGTTGTCACTTCATCACCAACAGCAACCGATTTTTCTCATGTCAGCCTAAAAAAAGAGTCAAACAACCCAAATTACTCTTGAAAAGCCAAGCAAATCATAACAATTCTTCATATCATGGAAAATGCAACACTACAGTTATCTTCTTTTCACCCAGAATGAATGAGGTTTCAAGGTTTAAAAAATCAGCCAAGTTGTATCCAACTTGGCCTCCACTGATCCGAAAACCATAGACGATACAGAGATATCACGAGTCTCGTATGAATCAGTCCTAATTTAGTACAACTTGGTGCAACTCAGACGATTCACAACTGAACCGAATCAATACACACAATATGGCTCACCAAATCTCAGATAACAGTGAAATGCCAAAGAAAAAGGCAAAAGCGATGAAGTTGGAGACCCACATTCCCGAAAAAGAAGCAACTTGTAAGAAAAAACCAACCAAAAAATGGATTAATAGGAAAGAAAGGGAAATGGCACAAGCAATTGTCCACTATTTAACCATAAATCAGATCCCTTTGCCATTACATAGACAAAACAAGGAATTCCTAAATTTTGTAACACAAACCTGTAAATGTCCTTTAATATAGAGATCCCCTCGTCCTCCTTCATCTTCTTCTTCTTTGTGGCAAAGACCCAACATGGTTGATAGCACATCACAGCTCTACGCTATGGCAGAGACCCCTTCTATCTTCCTTTGATAGCTTTGCTATCATTCTCTTTCTCTTCACCACTCTGGGAAGCTCTCTCTTCTCATCTCCTTGCTTCGGTCTCTCTCTCTCTCTCTCTCTCTCTCTCTCTATCACACATAAAAGGGAACCAAAAGGAATGAAAGACAGTGGCCAAGTCTGTCCTTAAATGTCTTGGTTTTGTTATTTTGTTATTTTTGTTCCCCTCTAATTTCCATTTTTAATAGGACTAATTTTTGTTTTGTTAACTGTAAATATTGCTCGATTCTTAAATGTGTAGGTGAAGTTTTTTTTTTTTGGTGAGTATAGTTAAATATCTAATATATTTGAAAATATTTTATTTGTAACACATATCAGTGTTAATGACTTAAACATGTTAAATTAATAAGGAGAATGTAATTGGTCATATAGTAAGGAGAATGATCCACAGACATACGTACGTTAATGATAAACATTCACAATAACGTCCTTATAATCCATTTTTACTATGTTTGATGTGATAGGTAATGTATTTTAAGCATATGATGCATCAATATTGTTTATGGTATTTAAAAAATTTTGTTATTTTTTTAGATTTTTTTGGACAATCTATTCTAGTATTTTGAGCGTATCCACTTATACCGTGTGGCAATGACGCGACCAATGTGTATCAATACCTTCCGAGTCAACGACCAATACCAAGACTTTGAACCATGTCAACCATTGTGTTGTTACCACTGCTTTCTCCCTCTTCATTTTCCTCTCATTCCCTCTATTTTGTGTCAATTGATTAACATAGGTACCTATACATCCATAATTTATAAATAATCCACCAATAAAACTCTCATAACCATGCTCCCTAGCATACTCTGAAAACAACCTGGCACATATAGGAGTAAATATTTGTTGCAATAGTGATAGTACAATACCAAATTATTGACACATGATATCATCATCTATATGGACATAGTGTGCCCTACATAATCGAATCAATCACCACCACATCTACTAATAACTACCAAATGTGCACGTAATGTTCACCAGACCATATGGTAGTTTATTATTTGATGATGATACCTCGTGTCGATCATAATGTAGTACCACCATTGAAATGAATATTTAATCTACAGCTAGTCCCCATCACTCTATAATCCACTGAAGCTGACCACACACTATAAATTTATGAGATAACCCAATTGATCATCTAACACTTCTCTATTGCAAACCCCATGCCATGAACCATCTCCTCAATAAACCAAAAAACACACAAACAGGTATACTATCTCCACAAAACCATCATTGACCATCCAATCATCATCATCAACACGTGATAGTTTGATACCAAATCATCATTAACACATGATATCACCATCTAATAATAAACCTTCATATGGGTATAGTGAGCCCTACATAATCCAACCACCACCACATCCCCTAATAACTACCACATGCATATGAGGGTTCACGAGAACACATAATAGTTTATTATTGGATGACGATACCATGTGTCGATCATGATGTGATATAACCATTGAAATGAATATTTGATCTACATCCAGGCCCCATCACTCTATAATCCACCGAAGTCAACCACGCTATAAATTTTTACGACAACTCAATTGATAGTCAACCACCTAATATTACACCACCACCTCCTGGTCTAACCCCATCCATCGCCCCCATATACC
The DNA here is from genome assembly GCA_951799425.1 of Ilex aquifolium. NCBI lineage: Eukaryota > Viridiplantae > Streptophyta > Magnoliopsida > Aquifoliales > Aquifoliaceae > Ilex > Ilex aquifolium. The sequence continues at coordinate 28,892,196 of OX637393.1, forward strand.
AAGCATCATTTACACACACAAGCATGTATACTATCCCAACACAACCATCATTGACCAAAGTCCATTATCCTTGAGCCCCTTGCAACATAACATTGTTAAATAGACCACACCTAGAGTAAATTTCATATCCACTTAATCTAGAACAAATTCCACGGATAATATGCCAATAATAAAGTCATCTTTTAATTTGCACAAATGGTAACAGTTCACACCTGCTCTTGAATAATGCTCCTTGCCTCAACAAGTTGAGCTTCCAGCTCAAGCTCCCTCTCAGTTACTTCAGAAGTTACTTCTGCTTCCTTTTGTGCATCTTGTAGTTGACCCATCCGCTCCTATAAATTTAAGAGCAGTAATGCAAGCATTAAGAATTTCTCATCAACACAGACCATCAAAAGAAAAAAAACATGTCAAAATTACCTTTATAGAGGCCATCTTATTTCTGAGACTTTCTTCTATTTGATCTCTAGCCATGTGAAAAGGCAAGTCAAAGACATCCTGCAAGGTAAGAAACTCTTAATTCTCACTTTTCAATAGAGCATTTGACTCTTCAGGCAACAATCCATATGCATCATTTCCAAAATTCTGGCATACCGTCCGCCCGCCCAATGGGGAGTGTGAGGGGTCAGCATCCAACCTGTCATTGACAGGAATAGCTTGCTTGGATGGACCATTTGGAGCATTTAAGAAATCTCGCATGTCCACCTATAACCAAGCAACAACTTATAGAAAATGAGAGCATCTTACAACCTTTTTCAGGCCCAAAAGTGTATATAGTCTGGACCAATCTAAGAGGCTGCATCAAGTTGTACAAGGACTAAAAAAATTTAAACATTAACATAACTCTACAATCTTGACAATTGGAAGACCACATCACTCTGCATTTTCTCCTTCATACGTTCATGAACGAGAGTAGTTTTATCAGGAAACATTTACCATCATGCTTTCCTCAAATTATCTAAGCATGCATTCCATTACCAATCCATGCATGGATTCTTTCAAATATTGACAATCACTCTGCCGTTTTATGTCTTTCAGTTTCTCGAGATATAAAAGATAATAAATAATAAACTTCCAATCATACGGCCATTCGCATGCACACACAAAAATAGAGATAGAACGGAAAATTGAAAATACAGTCGCATAAAACAACTTAAGACACATAAGTTTATACGGATTTCTGATGATGCCATACCAGATTCCATCTTCACATGTAAAACTGTCGATAGCGACAAATAAGCATAGACAGGACCATTCTCACCAGCCTTTAAAGCCTTGGAATAAGTTTTTGTTGCTTAATTGTAAATCAAACTGTATAAAGCACCAATACAACAAACCTACAATTATGCTGCCTATGGTTGACCACATGGCGAGTTTTGGTTCCAGAGAGCTTCTAGAGCTTGAATTTTCGCAAAGTAAAAGAAAAGTACTAGGATTTGTTGTTGTAAAAGAGCAGCGACGTATCTTCAAAATGGCATGCTCAAGGAAGTTCAGAAGAAACTTAATAAGGGTTGTGGTTGCAAAAGGTATCAATGTATCTTAAAAGTGGGATGGTGAAGAAATCAAGGAGTGTGTTGCAACTTTCTGCACAGCATGTGTTATGAATTTCGGTGTTGAATCAAAATCCAAAGGGCAGGATTTGGGTTACAGTAAATTAGGAATTGATAAGGCAATAGATAAGAACGTTTGGAGACTGTTCTGATTGCTGTCAGCAAAACTCATAAACAACAAGTTTAGTCTTGTTTATGATTTTTTAGTGGTTACGACCAAATTTTTTAGATGATTGGACTTATTAAAGAAAGAATTTTTAGCACAGATATTCCGCTAAGGTCAACATACCGGTATCGGCTACCATATAACATATGATCATCGTTGAATACTTGAGAATACGCTTCAAATACACACCCTACATTTTTATTAATAAATAAATTATTTGAATACATAGCATATACTTGATCCAAAATGAATATGCATCGGATATAGAGGTGAATACAAGGAGCAATATGTAGAATTTTTTATTATAATCTCTACGCTATCTTCTCGAATTCACGTACAATACAACATAACAGATATAGAAAAACTCATATGACTTTAAAGACACATAGGTGTTTTTTAAGCATTATCTACTATCAAATGTCAAAGAGCCTAAAATAATTAATTACACCATATCTCTTGACAATAAATACTTTTAAGCATACAAACTAGTTAAATATTTGCTCCGATTGCTTTAATCAATCACGGTCCCTATGTGGATTGCCATAATGAGACAATGCATATTTCTTTCAAACTAAAAATTGCTAATTTTTGGCATTGTTTTTAAAAATTTACTAGAACTTTCATTTATGAAGTCATCAGATAAGAGTAAAAATATAAAACACATTCTCTTAGTGACGTATCGTGGCCATATAAGTAACCAATTTTAGGTTTTACTATATTGATGTATTCGTACCATATCGTACTCGTATCTTTGTTCCTAGATTTTTCTGTTGAGATAGCGAGAGAGATTTACAAGCTTGAAGTTAGAATATATAAGAAAACTAGAAATATAAATGAGGGTAACGAATAATCAGCGAGGAAAAACGTCTAGAATCTTCAATGTTTCACCCACACAGGGTCATGTCAGCCCAGATCACATAGCACCACCCCAAAATCTCATTTACTAACTACGCTACTGAATGAAATGAACAACGAATCACAAAGGTTAAACAAATAAATTACAGTACTTCTTCATTTCTTTCTTATTGACCCTAAACCACCACCCATTGCACCCTCTACCATTTCCAAATGAAATTGTTACTGCAACAAAGATGGTCAAAGAATTTATGCCTGCCACCATATCCGACCACACCCCGTGCAACACACCATTATGTCCTTACCAAACATCACAACAGTGGTAAATATACTCTCCCAGCAACCTCATCAAACATCGGGATCAACACTACAACAACCTAGAAACACAACACTTTGCAAGTTGAGCAATTCAAAATCTCCATAACCCACCATCCAATTATCTTTGTCTCTAAACTTACCATAAATCACTATTTTAGTTTCTCTCTAAATCATATGCAGTTATCTCTAGATAAGATTTTTAATGATACGTGAACTCTTCAAAAAGGGGGTTCCATTAGCAACGTTAGTTAAAGCATAATTATAATGCCACTAGATACTAGTATTGTTGATGGAGCCATCAGAAATGGCAAGCGATGTATGAAGTCATAATAAAAGTTAGGGTAAATGATAGTTGATAGTGGCTTAGAGGATGATAGTGGGAGGGTGACCGGTGAGATGCTTTTCTTTTTAAAGATGACCACAAAAAAGGTGTCAAAAACTTATTGGTCATTAGTTATTACCATCAATCAAACTATTAAAAAATATGTATAGCTCTAGGAAAATTTGCCTAGGGGGATTCCATGTCACATGGGGGAACTATCACATTCAAATATATAGCAAAACAAAAATCATTGAAAACTATTGATTCTACTGTGGCTTGATAAAATATGACCAATATGCATCATCAAATTCATGATTGATCTGTATAGCTAAAGGTCCCGGTGGTCACTACCTAAGTCACATAATTTGTTTAAAACAAGTCATGCTCCAACGCTGCGTGCATGAATTTGCGCTTTAAGAGCGAATTCATGATAAATTTGTGAAATTCGAAAACTTAAAATTACAAATTCAATATTTATTATTTAAACTAAAACTAAGCCACAAGCCCAAGGTAGCACCTTAGAGACCTCGGCTAATATAAAATATAATTTTTTGTAGTGTATCCCTAATGTGTCCGTGGCTTACTTTTTGAAAAAATGTTGTATCTACGTGTCCATATCGTGTCGTGTCCGTGTCCTATATCCGTGTCCATGCTTCTTAGTTTATAAGCATAACAGAAATCAAGCACATGTAAAAACTAATGAATACCTATCAAACTTGACACCTGGCATTGTATATCTTTTTATACAAGCACCATCGAACAAGATTATAAATCCCAATCACCGTATATGCATGTAGTGTGTGTGTCTGTTCATAAATGTGCAGACACACATACATAATTAAGGTAATTAGAAATGGAGAAAACAAAAGATTGAGCTCACAAGAATTAAGATAGCATTGCACCCACGAAACATTATTAGCAAAAACAAATATGGTTAGCATTTAGAACTACCTGCATCGAACGTAATAAAGCCCTCAAATCAGCATTCTCTGCCACTAGTTCTTGATTTTTTGCCTCATAAGCATCAACCTACCAATAGCACATGGTCACAGATGAGTCAAATAATGGTGACTGAAACTTAAAAGTCAATCATGTTTCTTACAATCTTTTTATAAAAGTCATTGTCAGCCTTCTTTCCATTCCATGTCCCGCGTTGCCGCCCTTCTTTCTGTTGACATGTAGCTAAAGATCACTAAGTAAAGGAATTAAAAATTTTATACAACCCATAGAAAATCTCTAATCACCTGGAGTAAATTCATTATCTCCATGCCCGATCGGGATTCCTTCTTTTTCTCCATCAAGACCTGGTTTAGCCTCTCCTGCAATAAAAACATGATCCCTCCCTCATTCCATGTGTATCAAGTATCAACTACTCCAAATACTTACTCATGCTATATTAACCAGCTTATTATACTAGATTCATTTCAGAGGCTAATAACACATTTCCAAAAGACCCCTACCTGCAATTTTATATACTCTTTTTCCTTTTTCTTCATCTCATGTATTTGTTGAGTTCTCACTTGCTTTTTGCAACATAAAAAAATGTTAGAATAAGTACAGTTCGGTACACTATATTAGCAAACTGTAAAAATGAGTAAGATAAACTGAAGAGTCCGAACCTGATTACCAATAACCATCCTTTGGAATTCATCTCGCTCCTGCTGCAACTTCTCAATCTGGGCCTTAAAAGTTGCGGTAGCTTTGGCTTCCTAATTGTTATTGAATGAAAATTTCAACGCAATATAGAATGATAGCCACCATATCAAGAGGGATTTCTCATCATAAAAATGAGAGCATTTCTAACCGTTCTAGTAATTGTTGCTATCTCTCTATCTTTGGCGGATAACTGCGACTCCAGCCTCTCTACTTTGGCCTCTAATCTCGATATGTCCGAGATAAATCTGTGGGAAGAGAAAAAAGTAAAAATTATCTATGTACATGCCTCTGGAATACAAGACACCATTAAACATTGAGGCTCAAGCCCATACATCAACATAAACTTCCGCCACCAGATCTGAGTAGAAATGCATGCTTGTAAGTTTTGCAAAATAAAATCCTTTTTATTCTTACTACATGCCATTTTTTCAAATGAAACAACTTTTTGCCTACGTCACTAATGTTCTAATTTTAACATATAACCAATGTCTTGGCCTGATCAGAAAGTTAGAGCTACTAAAGAGTGAGGCCTTAATAGTCAATCCCATCAATGGAAATAAGATAGTACACCTATTTTATAAATTGCAATGACGCTCCACAGGTAAATTGAAAGTGACCATCCACCTTTCTTTGCAAATACCATACCAATTTCATCACTTTTTTTCCCACAAAATGTCTCTATTTCTAAAATCTAGTCACTGATGTGAATTGCCAGCAATCTAAATTCTCTAACTCAGCCAAACTGTTAAACCAACAAATTTTAAAGATCATAACTGCTAAAGAAAGTTAATCAACCCAAATTAAAGCAATTCTGAATGTTCAATTAAAAAAGGAAATACACTGGTAAATCATGTACCGTTGCCTTTGTTCATTAGCAGACTCTCTGAATTCAATGTCCCTTTGCCTCTGCTGTAATAAAGAGTATAGACAATTGCAAGTTCGCGCAATTGACACCTATATCAACCAAAAACTATTAAGTACTCAAAAAATTCAAATTTCAACCCAAATATGGTAGGAAAAAAAAAGTTCATTGCCCATTTTGGTCCCCATGAATCAGGGTGTCAAGAAGGATGGACCTAGAAGACATTAGCAGCACTAGATTTTTAAAATTTTAAATCACCCCCACAAATTCAAATGGAACACATTACTATATTCATGCAGGTTCTTCATCAATTCATTATGGGTGATCCAGAATTCATGGAACTGGGAGAATTTAGTAGCAAGAGAATCATTATAGGATATAGACTTAATATTCCCATTATTTGCACAAAGTGGTAGCCTCAGGACCACAACCTTAGAGTTAGAGTTGTTAAGGTTGAAACTCTTTGTACTGCACCAACCAATCAGTATACAAAGAGTTACAAAAAATATTATAATAAAGGAATAAAAAGTACAGCACCGGATCATTTGCGAAGAGATCGAGCGAAGCCGGGAATCCAAAGGTGACGAGGGTTTGGTTCAGGTATTTGGCGCAATGCTCCAAGTTGTTAATATCAGCAAATGCGGACTCACTGAGAACGAATCGGAGCAGCGATTTAGTAGAAATGGGAAATGCGGAACTACAAAATCGGAGAGAGTTAAGAGAACACTTACCTGAATCCCAAACTACTGGACTGAGTGGACGGCTGTGAAAAGTTTGAGTCAGAAAATTTTGAATTAGATAGAGAAAGAGAGTGAAGACAGAATTGTGAAGTGCATTGTTACGGTTTTGAGAGAGCGTACTCTGAGATCGAAGTCTGAGTCTGTTGATAGCATTGTCGAGAGCTTGCACACAGACGCAGAGAGAGAGAGAGAGAGAGAGGGTTTAAGAGGACTGTGATGGAGGTCTATTGAGATCTGGAAGTGGGGCAATTTGAAATTGAAATTGAGAATTCAAATTGCAATTGAATTTTACGTTACAACAAAGTGACGTCGTTTTTTAAAACAATACATTCTATTTTTAATTTTTTGGATTAATTGCACTGGAAGTCCCCAAAGTGTAGTGCGTCCCCAATATTTCAATTATATCATTTTGGTCCTTGAAATATTGAATATTAGTCATAACTCATATCTGAAGGTACGATGAAATATAAAATTCGAGCGTCCAAAAAATCGATAATCCCACTATATTAAATAATAATTTTTATTTTCTTCGTTTATTTGATTACATCATTTAAATTTTATTTCTACCTATTATTTTTTTTAAAATATCAACAAAAATAAGTAATTCGACAAATTTTCTCAACATGTGTATACTATCATGTATAAATAATGTCTGAAATCAAAATTATATTAAATTATAAAATAATCAAATATTAAATGATTAAACATATGATAGAAATGAGTGATTGGATAGTTTTGGGGGGGAAAATATGTATGGAATAAAATTTCAAACGCCTGGCTATTTTATTATATAGATATTTCTATGTGGTCCTTCAAATAGATAACATCCAAATTACTAACAGTTATTTATCATAAACTTATTACGTAATATCTAAATATAGAATGTGGGTAGCTCTTAAACAAAAATGTGTAATATAAGTTTCTCTTGACCAAAATTTAGAAACCTTATGACCAAAATTATGTAATTTGGGTAGCTATTTGACCAAAATTTGGATAAAAAATTGGTCAAGAGTTATCAACATTATTTTTGTATCCATATTAAAGTATCACGTGACAAGTTTATTATAAAAAATTGTTAGCAATCTGGACGTTGTTTACTCGAGGGACCACATAGAAATATATTCAATATTTTAGGGGTCAAAATAATGCAATTGAAATATTAGGGATTCAAATGAGATAAACTCTATAGTTTGACAACTTCCCGTACAATTAACCTAATTTTTTCTCTTGAATTCAGTGGATCATCAATATAGCAATAGAAAGAGTAAACGTAAGATTGGAACAAGAATCGAATTATAATACACAAGAAAGAAGTATTCTCAATCATTGAGCAGTCTCTTTTTTCAAATGGGTGAGAGTATCCTAGGTGCGAAAAGAAATATAAAAGCTAAATTTATCATTAAAAAATATGTAGAGAGATTAAAATTACATGTTAGATATAATTAAGGTGATAATAGAATTTTTATTGTAACTTTGTAACTTCGATTCTAAAATTGAAACCATTACAAACAGGGGCGGAGCCTGAAAAATACTTTAGGGTGGTGGACACATTAATAAATTTTAATTTTTTTTTATCAATATTATAGACTTAATTCAATGTAACTGTTATTTTAGTTGTAAATTTCAATGTTAGATGAAGTTTACTTTCAATCAAAGGGGTGCATTGAATTATGTCATCAAATTAGATCTAAATAGCATTTTTCATTTTTTTTTTCAATTGACCGCAGAAGTTCATAAATTCATATTACTATAATTATGCGTAAAAATTTATTAAACATAAAAGATTAAAAACGATTTGCATGGAATGAACAAACAAAAAATAAAAGTAAATTAATTAAAATTTCGTATGAGACTAATTATTATCATTTTACAATTGAATCTGATTATTGTTTATCATTTAAAAGAATTACAAATCAATGATATCAATAAATACTTTTTTTCTATATACAAAATCGTAATAACAGTCTTTCATTTATTACCCTGTAATTTATTACATAATGACGCTCATTTCTATACAATAACAAAATAATCCTATAATTTAGAAAAATGACCGCGATATGTCTAATAATTATTCGGACATGTCTGTGTCTAAAAATTTAAGAATAATAGTAATTGCATCTAATTCAAAATTTAATTTTATATCTTGATCAAAAAAATTTCAAAATTTAATTGGTAGGAATCAAATGGTTTGTGACAATCGGATGGATAGTAGACGTTATTAAATGTATGGACTCACTATTAGATTTAATATTATAATGTATTAGTTCCAATAATATTAGTTAAAAATTAATTATTATTTAAGTAACCGTCTATCTTAATTGATATCGCAATCATAAGGTGGGCACAATTAAATATGTCTAAATTTTATTTTAAAAAGTATATATCTAATGTAAAAAAAAAAAAATTGAGGGTGGGCACAATTAAATATATCTAAATTTTATTTTAAAAAATATATATCTAATATCAAAAAAAAAATTTGAGGGGGGCACGTGCCCACCCTGGTCCAAGGGTGGCTCCGCCCCCGATTACAAACCAATGACATCTAGAGATGTTGAAAATTGTATATTTTGAAAGAAGGATAAATGATATATGCAAACTTAAATGACGTTTTCATCTTAAGTTTAAAGTTTTGGTTTGACTAATTTTGCCGTCTTACCATTCATAGTCTCCATTGCTTTTGTGATATGAATGCCGTCTATATATGGTTATTCAATTAGAAGTTATGTGCCATAATCAAAGGATGAAGGGAGATAAGTAATTGATATGTTTTTTAATATTTTATGGTTTATTATGGTTGGTGAAGACATGCTAAGTTCATCCACCCCCAAGGTTTTGAACCTTCAATATTTGGTTGACCCTTTTAGGGAAAACTTTTGGTTGCAGCATATGAGCAATCAAGTTGTGGATTTGGTAATTTGGAAACAAATATTTTTCAGAAATTAACCTCACTTTTTGTGTAATTTACACAAAAAAAATCGTCTAGTAACCCAAATGTATAAAGTTTAACACTTCTCATACCTCTTAGGGGTCAATCATCCTTGTTCTTCGGGGGATATATTCTAAATCCACTCGAGCTACAATGACCAATATCCAAGTTTAAGGGAGTAGTAGGTACAAGTTTGAACACCCTGTCAAAAAAACAAAAATAAGAAGAAGAAGAAATAAAATCAAAATCTCCATGCACATTATTGGGCCTAGAGTTAGTATTCTGTAACACCAAATGAAATGTTGTTGCTAGCCCAATAGGTGTCCAGTGTCACAGAGTGGGTGTATGAATAGGATCCATTGTCACAGTGTGGGTGAGATCAGAAAAGATTTACTACAATTTTCAGTATTTGAGTTAGGTTTAGACCAAAAAAAAAAATTCACCCTAACATAAATTTGGGTGGTATTTAAGTTGGGAACTTGGGGATTTAGGACCCAACTCGAACCGTCATGAATTACTAATTAAGGTTCAACCTTAAATTCAATTCGAATTATATACTCTAGTTCAACTTGAATTGCCACATGAATTATAAATCAAGTAGAACTTGAATTTCAATCCAAGTTGTGTAACCTCTACATTTAACCTCAATCAAACAATAATTTCAACTTGGTAATTGGATTCAAAACTAACTCGAATTCAGATCTTGTTGAATTACTTAAGTTCAAAAATCTAAAGAAGGTGGCGTTTGAGTTAAGTTCTGATGAGTAATAAAGGTTTAACACGTGTTGAATTTGAGTTGATAGTTTTTTAGCTCGAGCAGAGTTTGGGTTAACCTCTTAACTCGTCCGAGGTCAGTTTATTGTGATTCACAACTTGATTGTTGCATATTTTTCATTCTCCATTCTACCACCAAAATTGAAATAAAATATGGGAAATAAAACAATGAATATCCTATTAGAATTCTTACCGCCAAATATGACCATAAGTTTTCTTTTCTTTTTATTTTGGTATGTCATATGGCCATAAGTTTTCTACGGAGAAAGAGAAATGAAGACTTTAAGATAAACTACAAACTCTGACATATTGAGTTCAAATTCTATTGGTGTTTCTTAGGTTTATAACTGATATCTATAATTGACGAATGGTTGCAAGTATTCAAAGTTTATTTTAAATGACTAAGTTGAATGTGACCTTAATTTAAAGAGGTTCTTCGTCATAAATAAATAAAATATAAGAAAGATTCCAACTCCATAATTACTTTCTCTCCCACATGGGAATGTACCATGAATTCCATGAAGGTGGGCATTCGTCTCCTATTTTGACCCGGGAAGGCTCCTTGTTTGCTTTGACTACTATGCGTTATCATGTGGACAAAAAGGGAGTGATAATAATATTTTTGGTCCTTTAAGTATATATTTTTTGTCAGTTTAGTTCTTAATATATTAATTTTGTTAATGTAATTTCTAAAATATTTAATTCGTGTCATTTTGGTCTCCACATAGATGGATCGTTAAGTTTTTGACAGAATGATCACGTGTTGGGCACGTGATACCATCTGAAAAAATGACACGTGCTCACTTCCGTCAAAAAACTTAATGATCCAAGAGTAAATTAGTGAAGTGAAATGTTGTGAATGCCTTCTCTAATTTTTCATCTTTAGAAATAGTTTGTCCACATAGTTTCAGTTGTGAAACTGATTTTGAATATTTCAAATTGTCCACAGAGATTTAGTAGATCCTTGTTAGCAATATATTCGTTTTTTAATCCTTCATCAATATGACGACGATGGAAAATTAAGACTTTCGCTCGATCTTGCGTGGATACTATGATTGTGTCCTCAAATTTCATGGCAGTTAGGTAAGTCTCAGCATCAATGACCTATACCAAATAATTACTTCCAATAATGTCACAATACGTACACAAAAAACACAAAAGAAAACTACTAAATAAATAAATAGAAAGAGACGCAGAACAATGCGCGACACATGCAATTATTTGAATGAAACGACAGTTTGGACTAATTGATGCTAAAACATTCAGTTACACTACCAAAGATCTAAGCCAAATAAAACCAAGTTCTACAAACTCCATTTAATCACCCCCAAGCAAAGCCAAACTAATCTCAAGCTCAACCATCGAAACCATACGGGGGCTGTTTGGTAAGGGGTATTTTTTTTTTGGGGGGGGGGGGGCTTGGCAAGAAAGGTTTGGAGAAAATAGTTCAAAGGACCCATAAATCTCATGTTTGTATAGAAAATTTAGTCCAGATTTCTAAACCCGACCAATAGTTGGCCTAAAAATTAAACCTATGATCATGGGTTTCGTCAAACCTAGGGAGGGGGTGAGTTTGGGAAGATGGGTAAGGGGTTAAGGATTCAAAAAATAATTATACCCCTTAATATGAGTATGAATTGAATTGATGAAGTGTAAAATAGTCATTTACAAGACAAATAGCTGTTAATAATTATGATATATCCGTGGATCCTACATGTGTATGTGTTGTATATTAAACATGGGTATGAATCGGATTGAATGTTGAATCCCTTCTTTGTAAAGAGGGGTTTGAGTTTGGAAAAATCAATCCAAACTCCTACCCAAAATTTATCCAAACAAACCCACAAAGGCTTGCCTAGCCTCTTCAAGGCGTAGACAACGTCCATGGCGGTCACAGTCCTCCTCCTAGCATGCTTAGTGTATGTCACATCTCCACGAATCAAATTCTCCAAAAAAATCTTGAGAACCCTTTTAGTTTCCTCAAAGATCAACCCACTGATCCTCTTCAATCCGCCTCTTCGCAAGCCTCCAAATCGCAGGCTTGGTGATACCTTGAATGATGTCTCTCAAAATCTTGCGGTGGCGCTTTGCCCAGCCCTTCCCTCCCTTGCCACAACCAGACATTTTTGGGTAGAGAGAGACAAATGGATAGTTTCAAACCTTTGTAACCTCTCATAAGTAAATGCACAAATGTCGAACCTTTATATGTAATGGGCATACAAGTGAGTACATGATAGAAATACCTGATAGAATAAAAGCACATGGTTAATGATGGGTCTGTTTGGAGTTAACTTAAATAACCAATTTTTAAGAATTTTGGAGTAAAATAAGTTAAGCCTATTTAGACCTTGCAGTTTATGCAATAACTTTTTAAACGCAAAAAGACTTATTTAAACTAATTTTATGAACTTTTCTTTCGACTTTTTTATAGTTTTGTCGTGAGTTTCACATAATTTTTTAGTTTATTATATTCATAAAATATTATTAATGATGTAAAAAAATGAAAAATTCATATTTTAAGAACTATTATGCATAATCTATACATACATATAATTATTATTTTTTTATTTTAACACAAAAAAATAAAAAAAAACTAGAAAATCACTCTAAACAGACTTTTCTAACTTTTTTAGCTTTTTAAAAAATATCTCAAACGATTTTGGGAGAATTTTTTAATTCTAACTTTTTTACAAAAAATTTCAAACCGCAATTTTTTACCTAAAAAAATTAAGCTCTGCCCAATATCAAACACATAATAAAAGAAAAACTTGAACATTACATCAATTACCAAAAACTTTGATTGAATCTAGAAGGCATCAACATCACCACCACCCATAGAGCCACCAAAACATGCCTTTACTGGAAAGGGCAACCTAAATCTGAGTGTCAATCAAACGCTAACAAAAACCTAAGCATAGACCAAAATATGTGTGAAGTCTGAAATACATATTTATAAAGTTAATAATAATTTAATAAGTTTGAAACTACGTTATTCTAATTAAGAATTATAAAATTAATAACGGTAAACCGTGGGAAAAAATTGATTCCCACCAAATTATCTTTTGAGATCATTTTGCCCTTTGAGTGAAGTCTGATTTTTGCAGTCTACTTGTGCAATGTGTGTGAGAGAGAGAGAAATTAATGGATGAATTCGATATGGGTCATCATAATTGTCACTATCAACAAAACAACTCAATCATCGAGAGAGAAAAGCAACAAAAAAAGCTATGGGTGAAATTCAAAAAACTATTAAAATACTTTAGCGTAAACTTTTTTTGAGAATGACCCTTTTCTTTCAAGTTTCCAACCTTTCAAACCAGAAAAAAAAAAAAAAAAAAGAAGCTACCAAGAACTTTATATCCCACTCAGTGTTATGAAATCTATCATACACACACATCTCTCACATTTGTTTCTATTTTATTCTATAAAGTAGGATTAACGATGGATGCTAGCTAATGCCATAATGGGCTAAAAAAAGTAGGTATAAAGAACCACCAAAATGGAATTAAGTATTGAACAAAAGAACAATGGTTAAAATTGTAATGGAGCAAAATGAGCTTACAATAATGGACTTGTTGATCCTGCAAACAAAGGTTTCAATTATAAATTAGTCCAAAAGAACAATCAAAATCCAAGGAAGGAATAGTTGCAAAAATCGAACAACCCATTACTCACAGAAAACCAAGACACCAAATCCCTATCAGTCATTTTTTCAAACATCTTGCGAGAAAAACCCAAAAAGTGGAAATCAACAAAATTGTAAGCCTACTCAAAATAAAAAAAGAGCAAACTCAATTGGACATTGGAATCAGGGCACAATAGCAAACAAGAATCAGTGTGTGGGAAGGGGTATGATGTGTGTGTGAATGTGACGTGTGTGTTGCTCGATGGAATTTGGATACATTTAGATCAATGGATCAGGATTTAGTAGGTGTGTGTTTGTCTTCTATGTGTAGCGGAGAGGAAGGGATGGGAGTGGGGTTGAGTTTTCGGTTGTAGTGAAATGAAGGGGATGGGGGATGTGGGTTCGACGGTGGTGGTTGGAGGAGGTTGGCAGTGTGCATTTAGGAGGGGGTGGGGGTGGTTAGAAAGAGGAAGGGGGAAGGGTTTATGTGCATTGGGGGTATTTAGAATTTAGGAAGGACAAAATCATGGATTGATATTTTTTTTGATTTTTTGATCTGCATATGTGCAATAGGCAGTTGCTTATTGATAGTACATACCACTCACATGTACATTTATCTTAAAAAATTGACAACAGTTATATATTATAGTGATATGAAATAAAATTGATTATTTAGTGTACAATGTGAGAAATTTTATAATTGAAGGTGCAAAATGAAATAAAGATAATAGTTCTAGAAGGTAAGTATAATTTACCCCTTGATTAAAGTGATGGGATAAAAATATGTGAGCGTTGGATCGATAATTTTGAGATGATCTAAAACATCGATATTTGAGATAAAGTTGAGATAACATTGTCCATTGAATGAAGTTATTTTTTAGGGTAACTTTCACTTTACCTCCTTGTGATTAACCCGCTTTGCACATCAACTACTTGTCATTCTAAAATAGTACTTAATCCACTTGTGATTTATGGACTAAATTGTACGGTCATATTTTTCATCCACTTTAACAACTTGTATGAATCACGCGCATTCTCAGTGGCTTGGCATACAAAATAACATGTTTAAAAGATAGAAAAACCCATCAAAGTAACACACTCTCTCTCTTTCTCTCTCTCTCTTCCAGCCCTTTCTCCCTTTTCAATTACTCTGCTTCTATCTCACCTATGGGATGCTCTGTTTCATTTGCATCCTGATGGGACATTTCTGAGACAGAAGCAGATCACGACACGTGTCCTCGGCATCAAGAACATCCTCCTCCATGGTGAAGACACGTGTTTTCGGCGCCGAGGATATTGGCCTCCATGATCAAGACACGTGTCCTCGGAGCTGAGGAACATTGCACTCAGGCAGTGTCCCCTCGGCCCCAGAAGTTCTCCAAATCTCTCTACTACGTACCCTCAGTGCCGAGGGTACATTCATCCCAAGATCCCCATGTGTCCTCGGTGCCGAGGGATACTGGTTGGGGCCGTAGCCATGCCGCATGACTCCTACTTCCTAGAAAAGCTACCGACTGACAGTTGATCAGCCTTGGCTAGACTAGGAATCATGAGAGCACTCTGCACAAGGGGGTCAGAATGTCAGGACCGACACGACACCCCACCAAGGGGAGCAGGACGCGTGGCATAAAGTGCATAATAAGGAGCGGGTAGACAAGAATACCCCTGTTGACATGTGGCTATTACATGCAAGCATTTAATGAATCCTCAACTGATGGGATATCTACATTGGCGCGAGACGCCAGAAAGGGATGGGTGTTAAATGCTCCAGCATCAGGACATTTAATGACTCATCCTTGAAGGAAGAGCATTGAAATGCTCCGGGATCCCAGCATTTAATGTCCTTGCATAGAAGGAAGAGTTTTGATTGCTCGGGGATCCGAGCAATTAATAATGGGGTCTTCCCCATACGAAATTGGGGGCACACTGCCCCATCTCTGAACCCTACCTATTTTCTAGACTATCAGCAATGATGAGTCCGAGTGGGTATAAATAGCTTCCAAAAACACATTGCAAAGGTACGCAAAATCACCCCCAAAAGAACATTGCTTTTCTTCTTCCCCTCTCTTAAAGAACTGACTTGATTGTCGGAGGGGATACGCCGGAAAACACTCCGGCGCCCTTCTTAACCTGTTTTCTGTGTGTCAGGGAGCCATCGTCGACCCACCTGGAAGGATCGAGCGACCCGTAGCAACAATTCATCACCACTCCTTAGGCCCTCTCAACCCTTTCCTTGCTAGGAGATCTTCGACGTTTGAGGCCGGTACGAGTTCATCAAGGGAGAGATCTGTTTTTTCCATCTATTGTGCGAAATTCATCGCGCACACATCCCATAGCCATCAACAAGCAGACCACCCCTTAATGCTTTGTAGAAATCACACAAACACATATGCAGGGCGCCCTTTATGGGATGATCTGTTTCGATTAAACTTTTGTTTTCTCCAGATTTTGGATTGATTCTAATTTGGATTCAATTTTTATTTGACTTTGGATAATTTTGGTTCGTTTCTGATTTTTGTTTACGATTTTGATTTAATTTTGGTTTATTTTGAGTGAAGCAAAATTTAGTTCTTGTGATTTTTTTTTTGCATTGAATCTCGATTTTGTTTCTATTTAATTTCAATTTTGGTTTGTTCTGATTTTGTTATGGGACTTTGGTTCAATTGTGAAAATGAGATGTTGGATTTCTAGATGTTTTTACTCTAAAGGAGGAAGGGAAGAGAGAGAGAGAGAACTTGGACCGACATGAGAAGGATGAGTCAAATAATGTCGTACCTAAAAAAACACAAATATTATGTTTTATTGGACAATGATTTGAACTCACCATTCATTTGGTCTTGCTCAACAAAATAGCTACTCAAAATATATTTAAATATTCAATTCACTACTTTAGCTAACAACTTTTTAAAATTCACTCCAATCATACTCTCTATTTTAGCTAACTACTACACCCAACTTTCACTAACTTCCAATAATTTAAAAAAAGTAAAACATATATATAGAGAGAGATAGAGAGAAAAAAAGGTAGAGATAGAATTTAGAGAGCTCAAATTTCTCACCACATTTGGTGAGCCATTTGGGTTAACTAGGAAATAGAGAGTGAAATAGAGAGTGGGTTGGAGAGAATTTTTTGTGTTTGGCTAGCTAGTAGCTAAAAGAGAAGAAATAGAGAGTGGGTTGGAGATGCTCTTAAATCTCAAATAGACGTTATAATAAGGATTCATATATAGTACAAACCTTAGGCCCACATTTATTTATTTTTTTAATTCTTTCCCAATGGACAAGTAAGTCAGCGGTTCATAGTTAGCCACGTCAACCAACAGTTATATAATTTTTCTCCTAAAATATGGAATAAATATAATTGTTCTTCAAAGTTTTAAATAAATACAATCAAATATGGTGACTATTTATTACTAAGATCATGTCACCTATGCGTGTCGTGAGATGGAAAGTAATGGCAAATTATACTCACTCCCCATAGAATCCATTAAAATTGCAGATGTTACCCTCATATTTTGGAAATTATATTACACCGTTCTAATTGGATTTCTATGTCACGGATATTCTCCATTAGTTAATCGATAGAAATACCAACGACATCTATTGATATCATCCACTTTTCTACGTGAGCACCAATTTTATCCATATGATCCCCAATATAAAACCAAAACAAGTTAACCCAAACTTAAACCTAGTCAGACGATTCACTTGTCTCTCACCACCACCACCATTGTTGATTGTACTCTCTCCCTAACTCCAAACATCTATCTTTCTAACATCACCCCATCGTGTACCAAGCATAAAAGAAACACACACACACACACACATACACACTATCGCACCATCAATTTTTCAACGCGACAATATCATTTTGCTTCGGTCGAATCGTATTTATTTGCATACAAATAAAGTGGAAGCAAAAAAGAAAGGGAGAAAAATACATTCCTCTGCGTAATGTTTGTGCAAGTATGTATACCTATGAGAGGTGTGTGCGCTAAATTGTGTGCGTGTGTGCTAGAGTACTAATTCAGTTGGCTAATTTGAGTGGTTGTTAAAAAGGGTGGAACAAATTTGGGTCGTGGTTAGGGAGAATAGGTGGAGGTTGGAGAAGGGAGGCAATGGCTAATCTGTCGATGGCCCGATGGAGAGGGTAATGAACTTGGCGGGGTTGGAGGCCGATGGGGAAGGTGCAGGCTGTGGAGGGCTTTTGTTCGAAAATGACGAGAAGAAATTGTTGCACTGCTTGGGATCTTAATTTTAATTTTTGATTTTATTTCAATAAATGATACAATAAAATATGAATTTTAGTTATAAAATTTAAAATATTTGATTTTGATTAGAGTATTTTTGTTCGAAGTATAACATTTTAAACTTGAGGGGTTTAAGTATTAAACGCCTACAAATTTTAAGGAGTCTGAGTGTAATTTACTAACAGATATACTAACAGACATTGATGACAGTGGTCTAAGTACACGCGTACAATAATTATACTTGAAGGTAAAATAAAAAAATAATAATTAAGGAGACAATTGAGACGAGGATTACATATAGTTGAGCAAATCAAAACATAGTTTTCCCTTTAGAGCATTTCAGTTGGGATTATTTCATTTCATGATTCGTGAAAAAAAGAAAACATAAAAATTAAATGATAATTCAAATACCACGTATGTAACAATTATTTTAGGGGAGAGACAGCTTGAGAAGTTTGCCCTCCCCAAATATAAAATTTACTTGGTTTTGGATTATTTAGTTAAAGTGCATTGGTATCTTCTAATTAAATCCTTTTAAGTGGCCTATGTAACTACTCTCACCATCTTTTAAATTACTTCAAACTTAAATTTCTCACCATGTTAGGGTGGGGGTGGGAAGGCAAGGGCAGAGCCAGTAATCTAGTTTAGAGTGGGTACCTTAACTACAAGATTTAATTAGTTTTTCCAACTGATAAATATATAAGAATAAATTTATATCTATTTATATAGAGGTTTATGAAAATTAAAAACTAGTCATAGATCAAGTGCAAATAATTTCTTATTTAAAATTAAGAATACATACCAAAAATCCATAAATAGACAAATCAAATGCCAGTAACAAAAAGTTTTAACACAATAAAAAACACGAAACAAAAAAAAAAAGCACTATTAGAATAAAAAAAATTAAATAAGAAAAAAACAAGCATGTGTAAAAATGTTAAAAATTAGCAAAAAAATCATGCATAGTTTTGTTATTGATTGACTAAATCTCATATAAACAGTTAGCAAGAGGTCAAATAATTACCAACTTCGTATTCTTCTCTCTTCATTTCTCTTAAACTCTCTTAGTCCCTTTCTTGTTTCTGTTTGGTGAAAATAATCTCACCTGATAAAAATATTTGTTTATATATTTTTTTTCAAGTCCATATGTTTTTATCACTTCGTTTTATGAAAATGATTTTATATACTTACAATATGATAAAATTTTATATTTTATCACATAATAATCCTAACAAAAAAAAATCATATTTTCTTTAAAAATTCACAAAATGACTTTTCACGTGTCCAAAATATATCAAAACGTACTTGAAGCATGCCCATATGTGTTAATTTGCCATTTTTTATTATTTTATACTAAAATATTAGAATGGGCACAATCAATTACACTTGAAAAATATTTTAACAACCAGATATATGTATCTATATAAAAAAATTCTAAATTTTTTAGAGTGGGCCAACACTAAGGTGCCTCCGCCTCCTGGGGAGTAAGGGCTCATGGTAGAATGGTAGTTCAAAAATATTGCAAATTATGTGCATCACACATGACTAGGCCTTTCAATGGACATAATTTTCAGTCTGAATTTGATTCGAATTTAAATCCATTTAATCGGTCCAATATTTTTCATCCGTTTAGATATTTTAAATCAAATATAAATATGAATATATACAAATTTGATCCGATAAAAATTCGATCCGGTTAATATATAAATATATATGTGGGGTGTGTGTGTGTGTTAGCCTTTATTACATATAAATATATATATTTATATATAATATACACATATATGTATATGGAGTATTTGTATTTGATCTAAAAAAAATTATTTGTTGAAATTTTGGTGGAATACTATTATGGATCGAATCGGGTAGTCAAACCTGGTGTTCGATTATCTTGGATTTGGATATGGACTAACATTTTTCTATTTGTCGGGTAAATGGATCGGATTTAATAACATATTTTTTAATCAGATTCGAATTCGAATGGACCCAAATCCAGTCCAAATCCAATCAATTGACAAGCCTACACGTGACGTCAACTACTCTATCTATCTATCTATTCTACTTCTAAAAGATCACTACACAAAATTTGTTTTTCCCATAACTACCCCTAAGAAATTGTATAAAGACAGAAATATATATATATATATATACAAACATCCTACTTCTACTCCAGTAATAATTGGTGTGATATTATATTAAATACCCAATTGAGGAAATTTTTTTTTAGAGAAAATAGGTATATTTTTTCCCCATAACTACCCCTAAGAAATTGAATAAGGACAGAAATATACATATACAAACATCAGACTTCTATTGCAGCAATATTTGGTGTGGTATTATATTAAATACCAAATTGAGGGAAATAAATTTAGAGAAAGTGGGTATTTATTTTCCCCAAACAAGTAACTCACTCCAACTAAAACTCTCCCGTTCTCTATTTTCTCTGTCTCATCGCCTACAGTCACTATTTTCCCTTCTCTCTCCCCGACGTTAAAACTCTCTCTCTCTCTCCATCCAGCGCTATAAGCCAAAATTATCAGAATTAATTACCAATCTACAACAGATTTAAAACATAAATACCAAAGTACAACAATTTTGAACTTAATTACCATTCTACAACACTTTTTAAAAGCGGAATCAACAAATCCGATTTCATGTGAAAGCGGAATCAGCAACTACGAATTCATTTGAAAGCGGAATTAGAAATTACGAACTCATCATTAAATCGGATTTGTAGAATCCGCTTTCATATGAATTCGTAATCCTCACATCCGCTTTTAAAACAATAGTGTGTCCACTGAAAGCGCATTCAACACATCCGCTTTTATTAAAAAGCGGACTGAACACAACCGCTTTTTAATAAAAGCGGATGTGTTGAATCCGACGTCTAGTGCAAGCGTATTTAATTCATCCGCTTTCAAATGCCTGCATATCCATCCCCTCCCAATCCCAAAACAAACATTAAAAAAGTAATAACTATCGCTTGATACTATTTCTACACAAGATGATAACAATAAAAATAATAATAACCTGAGTGGGACTATTTCTACGTATCCCCACAAATGAAAATTTCATTCCCAACCCCTATTAAACAAAAATAATGTTCACTTTTTTTATTTTTCAAAAAGAGTACCCATCGTACCGCTCCCCACCCCACCCAAACAAAAACTTAAATCCTAAACAATAAAAAACCTTACCCGGTGAAACTATTATTATCCAAAAAGAAATTACCAATCGTACCACCAAAACCCAAGCAACAAACCCTAAACCCGGGGAGAAAGAGATTTTATTTCTTTAGCGATAAAAACATTACAAAAAAACATTCAAAGTGAAGAGACTTTATGTCTTTTGTTGAAAATAGAATTATAAGATTTTATTTTAAATGATATAATACCGACATATTAGTCATAATATTTCTAATGACGATCATATTTTCAACAACATAATGGTGTTCCATATAAGCAAAGAGTAGTAGGGAGAAATTTTCAACACAGACGATTGGTGGGGGTAGACAGTTGGGAAAGTTCATCATTGGTGAAGAAAGAGGACGATGGCTCATGCATACGAACAGTGTCTTGCACTATAACTGATGGACCATTTTCATCACCGTCATCATTAATGTTTTTCATATCATCCAGCAATGTAATCTCCTCGTCCTCAACGTCTGTGTCTTACACACGATCAACTGTACACATTCCATTGGTCGCCAACAAAATACTGTCCTTGTTTTAGCATGACATTGGAAACCAACATTCGAAGAAGATGTGGTGTATCCCAAAAACATCGACGTCTGCATACTAGGCCCTATATGCAATTCAAAGAAAGCAGGCTCGGCCTCCGAAATTCCATGACCTGAATTAAACTTTGCTGCAAATGTATCGTCCACCATAAAACCGTGCGCATATTGACTACTCCCTTCAACATAGTAAGAGTTAACAAGCGCAGGTGAACTGGGACACAAATTGATGCTCTCCTATGTAAGCAATTGGATATATGGGCCATACTCATTCCCCATTGGCTAAGGAAACTGTTGGATGTGCTCTGCCTGTATGTACAAGTCAATACTATTCAGTGCTTGGTTTTCAAATACAGCATCTAACATCGCCGCCACACCATCATCATTTTTAATTTCAAATTCTATGTACTGTTGCATGCGATCCCCCAAAAATGTTGGAAACCGACAAATTAGTTGTAGTCGTGATGTTGAACTGTCCAGCTGTATTATCATGTACATAGTTCTTAACAATTTCTCATATGTTGTTCCGTGTTTTAACTTTATACAATGTTGAGATTTTCCATTGTACGATAAACAACCTTCATTGTATATAATATTACCTCCCCAATAGCACATTACTGTGGCGCGTCTCCTCGACATTTTATACCTTCAATATAAAATATAATATCAAATAATTTTCATATTTTAATTACTTCCTTGGGTAGCATGACATATTTTAATTTTAAACCTATTAACATACTTACAAAGTGGGTAAGATTGACGATGATATCAAAGAGTTTTCCTTAGAGGGGGTTGTTGGTTGATTTGAAGTCATGCTTTATGCCTATTTTTTCTCTAATACTTTGTTTAGTGGTTGGAAAAATTTCGGAGAGAAATGCAAATTTTAAATGAGAAGCTATGGCTATTAGGAAACTAATGAAAGGTGACAAAATTTAAAGTAAACATAAATGAAAATAAAGAACTTTCTATTCATGATTGATGGGTGCCGATAAATGAAATGATGACTTCAAATGGGTTTTATAGCATCATTTGGTTTGAAGATGAGTCGAATTTTTCACTTGGTAAGGACGAATTAAAAGAAGTTATGACTTTATTATCCATTTCAATATTGGTTATCGAAACTGGGTATGTTAATTGGTTTATGTTTTAAAAGCACACTCTCTTGAACGTGCATCTTGCCTGTGTATTTCCAGGATCTCTTGGCCTTAGGGATGTCTTACATAGATACTGTATGTAATTAACAATTTGAAATGAAAGAATAAACCTTCTACTGAAGTGATGAACCAGATTAAAGCTTATGATTGGGCGAGAATTACAGACCTTTAAATCAAGATTACTTATTTGCATTTGTGAACAGATCTGCTATGTCATGATTGCTCAACATTTCTAAAGCCTGGTATTTTCCCCAAAATGCAGGTGTTTTCTAGCTTACCCTTTTTCTACGTTGTCATTTTAGTTTACATATAATACTCGAGGTAAGGAGAGAGAGATAAAGCAAAGCAGTGTATAGCATAAATCAATTGCTTGCACATGATGATGATAAAGATAGAGAACATGCATTCTATAGCTGAAATCAACTGCTAGCAGAGGATAATGAGAACAAAGTTCTTGCCACGATGATCTATCTGGAAGGGAATTCATTGAATTCATGTTTTGTGTGCATGTTTTGGAATGATATAACGGAAATTAACTGCTAACAGAATGATCAGAAATATGCAATAATATCAAAGAAATCAGGTTACCAACCCCAAACTTGAACATGATACAGAATGTATAAGACAATAAGCACTCACAAGGGAATAATATTCAATAGCAGTCGAAGGTGAATTCAACAACATTCAGTATATATTGCATGGATGCAGTTGAAATTAAATTTCTGAATAAAATTATACCTTCACACTGTAAATTTCTAAAGTAAGGATGCAGTTCAAATTACTAGAAGCAGTAATGGGGATTGAAAATTGAAAAAAATTGGGGATTTTCAAAATCACACAGTAATTGGGTTTGGGCAATGAGGATTGAAATTTTGCAGTTACACTTAGGAAAGTCTGAATTCGACAGTCATGGGGATTGGGCAATGGGGGAATCACACAGTAATTGGGTTTGGGCAATAAGGATTGAAATTTTGCTGTTACACTTGGGGATTTCTGAATTCAACAGTCATGGGGATTGAGCAATGGGAAATTTTTTTCTAAACTTGGGATTTTTCTGAATTACAAACTCAATGTAGCGTACTTGGTTAAATAAACGCTTTCTATTCAACACGAGAACCCCTGTCTTCTCCTTGCTTCAGACATAGCCCACGGGTGTGTACCAGTCTACTGCTTCATTTGACAAAACACTGAATAATCTAGGGCCTATTAAGAATCTGATAACTCGAATTAGGGGTTAGAAGGGAACCTCAGGCGAATCTCACAAAACTGAATCTTGCAGAAGACCTCAGTTGTCTTCTTCGAACAAGCTAGGGCTACGCTTGGATTTCCTCTGTAGGGTGTGTGCATTTAAGGGCTGAGCTTAGGGGATGGCGAAATCAAACACAATAATAGAAGAGAGCGGAGGAATCAGTGAAGAGAGAAGATAGATGAAGGTCTGAGCTTCCACAGAGAGAAGAGAGGAGAGAGCGGCGAACTCGTGAAATAACAGAAATGGCGCCTTGGTGGGAGGTTGTGTATTCGAATGAAAGCGGATTCATTATATCCACTTCATTTGATAAAGCGGACTTAGAGAATACGCTTTCCATTTGAAAACACATTTGTACAATACAATTATTCAAGTAAAAGCGTATTTCATAAATACACTTTTAAGCATAAAATCAGATTTATTGATTCCGCTTTACAAGACAAAGTCGTTAATGTTAATTCCGCTTTCAAATGAAATCGGATTTATTAATTCCGCTTTTAAAACAGCCGTAGATTGGTAAATAAGTTCAAAACAGCTGTATGTTGGTATTTATGTTTTAAATCTGCCGTAGATTGGTAATAGATTCTAAATTATCACCCCTCCTAATTATCTACAGTTACAACATTCCTCTTTCTCTTTCTTTCTCTCTCTCTCTCTCTCTCTCTCTCTCTCTCTCCTTCAAACCTCCCTATTCTGCAACTCACCGTTTGTTGCCCTTACTCTATGTGGCTATACGCATTCTAGGTTTTAGAGTCTGCAGTTGCAATGCCTATATCAACAATCAATTTGAACATCAACAATTCCATTACTCCAAATTGGAATTTGATTCAATCTAGGCATTTCATCATACTTCACTATGTTCATTTGAAGCAAACGATTTGTATCGCTCTACTCCGGAACCAGTCGTATATTTTTTGGTATGCTATTCCACTGATATCTGTCATTCATTTTTTGTTTATTTTTTTATTTTAAGCATCATTAGCTTGTTCACTAATAGTTTTACCACTATGTGAAATTTAAGATTTTGTATGCCGATACCCTCTGGTGGATGTCATTAGTTTACCAATATTAGGATGTGAAGTAATACAGTATTCTTTCACATATTGTATTGGTTTATTTCTCTTTTATTGTAAACCTTTATCTTCCATTTTATTGACTTTTAATCATATATAACATATAATGGGTTTTCGATACCTCTTGAAGAACCAAAAAAAAAAATAATAATAATAATCAGATCATCACTTGTTGTTACGAGCTTGAATATGCCAAACATGAATCACGATTTCGTTGCTTCCTCGCACACCAAAATCTTGTCAAGGCAAAGGAGTGGCTACCATAGTTCCTCCTTGTAATCCCACGTTCACAAATCCAAGGGCCATTGGTGATAGGCCAAGAGAGATAATATGTGTAGAGAAATGTATCACACGTACCTCTTAGATGTTTAGAGACAAATATTTATAGGTGATTGTAACCACTTAGATAAGCATGATTCCATGATCTCCTAAACTGATTAGGAGATAGAGATATATCTCCTATAATCTCCTAAACTAATTAGGAGATAGAAACATATCCCTAACTGACCACCAATGAATGGGTCAAGCCCAGTTGCCCCATGTGGGTAGATTAAGGTTAGTGTTCGGGTCCAAATACTGGCTTATAAAATACTAACATCTCCTACTTGCCCACATATGGCAAGTCATCTCTCAAAAAAACTCTCTTTCACTCATCTTTTCATACAGGAAATGGAATGTGAGACCTCATGAGAAACGTACGCAAACAAGAGGAGTATTATGTTAAGTTATAACCAAACTAACACAGTACATCACTTAGAAGCAACTTGTACTAACCTAGACCATTTGATTACACCTGATATAGTACTCTTAACCCTTCAAAATAAGCAATGCTAAACCCCAACTATGTAATGCACTAATGACTTTATCGAAAAAAAAAATACTACAAAGTTGCCCAGGTAATGAGTCACAATACATGGTGTATCATCGAATAATCTTCCCCGGCCCTCATGTCAATCCAACTAGACTCAAATGCTTTCCTAGTCATGCCCCGCGAGACCGCATCAATCATTTTTCTAGGGTACATGCTAAAGTAACAATATTGAGCATCCTCTTCATGACATAGTCATGGATCAACAAGGGTGTATATATAAGAAAAGAATCCATGTGGCTCACACAGTGTTGAAGCAGGGATTCATTTGACACTCCCAGTATCGGTTAACTTTAAGCACATACAGTATAAAATGTATGCCATCGCGTTGTCCTATAAAATAATAGGCGTGTCACGTTTGAAAGAAAAAGAACGTCATACGAATCTTAGTCTAGTTGTTAAAGAAGTGCCTAACCTGAGTTCTCTAACCTCGTCACTCTCATAGTGCCTATATGAAAACTCACATTTGGCTCTATTTAGGCTTCATAGAGTCATGAAGATACTCTATGATCGACCTAATGAGGTCTCATCTTAGTTTTAACTAAATGTCTCATCTTGCTCACTTTCTCAGCACTAAGGTGAATCACCCGTGTGAGTGGGTCAATTCAAGCCTAGTGATACCTTTTGCATAAAGTTGTGCATTTACATAATGCAACAACCATTCCAATTAGAAATCATATTAGGAATGCGTACTCATAATAATGCCAATTACAAAAAGGATTCCATACATATCAAACCATACGAAGTCCCATGCTCCTAATGTGGGACAAAAACACATCCCTGGCAATAGGCTTAGTTAATGGATAATCTACCATATTGCCAGTGGAGATATGCTTCAGGAATACCTCTCCTTACGTACCATATCTCTACTATAGTGATAACTAACATCGATGTGATTGGTTTTCGCATGATACTTGAGATCCCTCACATATGCCAAAGCGGATGTGCTATCACGATATACAAGTGCAGCCTCGCCTACATGGGATGTAATATCTAACTGCTAGAGGAATCTCCTCACCCAAACAACTTCCTAGACAGCTGTTGAACAAGCCACATACTCTAATTCCTTCATGGATAGGCAATGCAAGTTTGCTTCTTATTGCACTATGAAATAGTTCCACCTCTTAGGGTGAATGTGTAACCCAACGTGGATTTACGCTCATCTTTTTCACTAGCCTAATCAGCATCGCTATAACCTCTCAGTCTAAGATCTCCACCCTGATAACATAAGACAAGGGCAGTGGTCTCATGAAGGTATCGAAGAATCCTCTTTACTGCTTTCCAATAAGCGGGTCCAGGATTACTCTGATAGTGACTGACCATACCAACTGCATAGTTGATGTCGGGTCGAGTACACAACATAGCGTACATCAAAATCCCTACCACAGCAGCATAAGGCACTCTAGACATTTGATTCTTTTCCTCATTTATCTAAGGGCATTGGTCTAGGCTTAAGGTATATCCCTTCTTCATTGGAGTGTCTGTGGCTTTTGAATTTTGCATGTGAACATGCTCAAGGATCTTCTTAATGTAAGTCTCTTGAAACAAACTAAGAGATCTCCTTGCACGATCTCGCACTATCTTAACCACAAGCATATAGCTTGTCTCACCTATGTGCTTCATTTCAAAAGTAGAGGACAACCACACTTTAGTGGCGACAATGGTCTCCATATTATTCCTAGCTAAAAGGATGTCATCAACATATAATGTGAGGATAAAAACACTTTGCTTAGATTGTTTAACATACACTCAGTGGTCTTCTTCAATCATCTCAAAATCAATAGAAGTGATTAGTAATGACCTAATTTAAATCATACACCCAATTATAAGTGGTCAAATTTTAGTATTACTCAGTTAAGTCCGAAGTCGAACCCATAGGAAGCTATCTGTTGGGATTTAAAATAGAAAATATAAAATTGTCGTGCACGTAGTGTGCTTTACAATAGCTTGTGGTGTAAACTTAATTAACAAAACTCCTCTATGTGAACATGCATAGTTCACTATCACTTGGAGATCTCATATGTCGAATTGCATGGTTCACAATGTTAAATTCTTGTTTTTTTTTCTTTTTCCCTGCAATGGCATAGGCGCAATGCCGTTATGGGGGCATGGCAGTGTCCTTTTTTTTTTTTTTTTTAAATGGCTCATGATGTTTACATCGTTAACGCTTAGTTTATTCTATCTATTTTCTTACCGATAACATTTTACCAGTGTTATAAGAATCAGACTAGACTGGCCAGTCGGTCAGGGGCGGAGCCAGACATCTTCTCCAGTGGGGGCAACTTAAACTATATTAATATTAAAATTTAAAATATTCACAAAAATATAATTTTATTAATAAAACACCAATTAAAGACACAATTCATATACATGAGTGATATACAAAAGGAGCCAACAAAAAAAAAGTCGTTATAGATTTATCTATAAGACCTAACAAAAAAAATTTGAACCGCAAAATTGGGCTAAATCATATATTAAATTTTAAGAAAAATTTTCATAACTAATTCAAAAATTAATTTGTTCAATCACAAACTTAATATTCATCATTAAATTTTAACAAACAATCGAAACTAACTTAAACTATAATTATTCTAGTAAACTAAACTTAGGTATATGAAGTACTTAACTTATCACAATAAAACTATTCAAACTACCAAATCAAAATAATTTAGTCTAATTATAATGGAGGACTACAAGTCTCAATTCCAATTCTACAAATAAAAATAAAACAAATGAGACGACTACAAGTCCTAATTCCAATTCAACATATAAAAATAAAACACTAGAGAGGACTACAAACTCAAATATCAATTAAATATATAAAAAAATAAATCATAGAAGAGGACAAACCCCAATTTTATTTCAACATAGAAAAATAAATACAGGACTACAAATCCTAGTTTCAATTCAATACATAAAAAATAAAACATAAGAGATGATTACAAGCCCCAATTTCATATTTTCAATTCAACACGTAACAAATAAAATACGAAAGAGAGCTACAAACGCTAATTTCAATTCAACATTTAAAAAATAAACCACAAACTACAAACCCTAATTTTCAATTCTATCATATAAACATAAAACAAAGAAGAGGACTACAAGCCCCAAATTTAGTTCAATGTATAAACATAAAACAAATGAGAGGGCTAACCTATTTCGTAGCATATTAGTTAATCTTTAAATGCCCAAATTTTTGATATCATCTTCCATTGATATCATCTTCCATTGATATTCACAAGTGAGACTCATATATTTGTCAAAATAACATAACTACCCTTAAATCTTTTAAAAAAAATTCAGTGGGGGCAAATCTTTAATAAATTCTAAATTTTTTAAAATTATACTTAGTCCCCAAAATTTTTTAAAATTCCAGTGGGGGCAGCTGCCCCCACTGCCCCCACTGTGGATCCGCCACTGCAGTCGGTGGTCTGGTTGAACCGAAGATCCGGTTATGTAGTTAGACCACATAAGGAAGAAAACCGCCTGAAAATCGCTGAATCAGCCCGTTTTGGATCAAAATCGTAAACTGAACGGTTTGTTCAAACCGGATGGTTGGAATTGCAAATCTTATATAAAAAAAATCTTTTTTTTTGGGCCATTTTTGCCCTAAATCAATCGCAAATTTGCAGTTCTGTGAATCGAACGATTAGGATTTCAGTGGTCTTCGTCTTCAGTGGTCTTCTTTCGGTTTGTCTAGTGGTCTTCATCTTCCTTCAGTCCTCCTTTTTTCCGGTGACAAACAGGCAGCTTAGTCCAGTGGTGTTCGACTATTCGTCTTCCTTCGGTCTGGTCATGTTCAGCTCTTCGTCTTTCTTCCTGAGTCGTCTTTGGATCAGAATGAACTGTTCATTGAATTTAGCCAAGTCCCTCTTCTTTCTTTCTCTCTCTCACACACACTCACTTACTCACAGTCACAGACTCACTATTATAGTTTATAACTCTTATGTTTTATAATTTTTATAATACTCAAAATATTAACCATTAATTGACAATACTTATACCTATAATTTTATTAGTTAAATTATTGTATTTTATAATTTTTATAATATTTTTTATTATACGACCGGTCCGATCACTTGACCCAACGGTTGAACTAGGGAACAATTGATATGGTCCTCTTACCGGTTCGATGACCAGTCCGGTTCTAATAACATTGCATTACACTACCCAAAAAAAAATCAATATCGTACAAAAATTTATAATTTTTAAAAGTCAAGTTATACGTTTTAAAAGTGAAATTACAATTAAATGAAGTTATTCATGATTAATCACATATTGTCCATGAACCATCATAACGTGTGGGGTTGGTGTTTTTCAATTTACAGTTGTAACTTATACCTCAAAAAATAATAAATTGACTTTAAGAAATTATAATTTTCGGTACAATACCTTCTTCCCCTAATGTAGTCTTTCTCTTTACTCAACTGTCGTGATTTTTAAATTTGTTAAAATGAAAATCATATTATTGGACAAAAGGATTAATTTAATATTTGAATATTTTGAGATGCCTAATTTATCCCTTATAATGTTTCTTTGATTTTTCCCTCTCTTTTTCTTGGAGACAAGAGGAGGGGTTGATGATAGGAAAAATATATAGCTAGGATGTCCATTGACTGGAGTCACTTGGTAGGATGAATGCTTTTTTCATGGTATCGAATGCCTATGCTACTGTAACAAAGCGAAAGAGGTGGAACCTACATGGGTTTTGTGTTCAAATTCTTCAAAATATAGATAGAAAAACGTATTTTTTAAATTATCATGGGTTAGTCTGGAACTGGATTGCCAAGGATTCACCTTTGATATGAGAGGTTTGAGGCTTAAGCATTGCTACACACTAGTCCCAAGTCTACGACACGAATCCGGCTATTAGAAATGCCTCAGTGACTCGGGTTAAAAAGTAAAAGGTTTGAAAATTGAAATTGATTTTCTAATACTGATGATACCCAAAATACACCCTAGACACGAGCTTAGAAAGAGAGCTCAGCTCAGGAGTTCCGGGAAAACAAGCAGAACTCATCCAGCCAGGGACTGAGCTCTGCCAGCTGGTATTAAAACTCCCAGCTAAGGACACGAGATAAACAGTACCAAGGGGACAACAAGGTGACACCGGATACCATTATAAAGGAAGTAGAACCAATCCAATTCAAATAAGCTAAGAAAGCCCAAAGAAGAGTCCAATCCATTACCCAAGCCCAAGCCCACTAAAGAGAAAATTCTAGAGAATGTTAGATAAGAATTTGAATGTTAGATAAATATTTGAATGTTAGATAAATATTTGAAGGTTAGATTTGAATGTTAGATATATATTTGAAGGTTAGATTTGAATGTTAGATAGGTATTATTTAATTTGTGTGGTTTGGATTGATTCACGTTGTACGGCTAGGATTGATTCCCTACTACTATAAATATACCACCCATTTGGGTGTTCTAGCATCAAGAAAGAAGCAAAGCTTCTAAGAGTGAGTTTGAGAGAGAGTTCTCTTGAAATTCCTAGTATGCTCTGTGGTTGCAGTTTAGACTGATCTGCCACATCAGAAAAGATTTCTAGAGATTGAGAGTGTAAGTTGTGAGCTTCCTATTGAGTGTTTGCTTCTCTCCCTCTCTCCCTCTCAAGCATTGTAAAACTCTCCGGAGTACCACCATGATTGATCAATAAAACATCCAGGCCATCGTCGCCGTTCGAAGAGTGGACGTAGGTCATCCGAGACCGAACCACTATAAATCTCTTGTGTGGATCTCTTTACTATTGTTTTGCCATTTATTTACCATTGATTGCTCATTAATCACCCTTGTGACTATTGATATAGCACCACGTTCGCATCTCCCGTCAGTACGACCAAATAATCCAGTCCCATAGCTCATACGCGCAGGTTTACACCATCAGTTTGGCGCCGTCTGTGGGAACGACTGTTCCTTCTTACAAATAAACTGATCCTTCAGTGACTGATGGTAACAACACGCAATATGAGCAGAAGTCAAACAAACCTACCACGGATGCAAGACCAGCAAGAAGCTACCAACGCCAGACAACCCGGAAATCTCCCAGAGGACAATTCTCCTGTCAATAACGAGATGGAGGCCCTTCGCCTCGTCAATCAGCGTTTACTAAGGGAGAACGCAGAGCTATCAAGGCTCGTACAGCGCCCACTGGAGGCACGGCCGGCCCAAGAAGGCCAGTACAATCCCCCTCATAGGGACCAACGACACTGGGACCCCCTTAGAGAGGTCAGCGAAGGAGGAGAAGGCAGCCAGACCAGGGGACACACTCCTTACATACCCCCAAGGAATGGTCATAACGACGAAGGACAAAGTCAGAACAACGAGGGTGACAGGGATGACTTTTTCCCTTATCCGCAGGATAGGAAAGAGCAACGCTGGGAGCAACGCTTCAAAGACATCCAGCAGGAGCTCAGCCACATGAAGGAGGCTGTAAAAAGCAAGGCTCCAGTTACAATGGATGTCCTAGTTCAGCAAACCGAATCCCCATTCACCACGGGAGTGCTACACTTCCCTCTCCCACCAAAATTCAGAATGCCTCAAATAGAGGTCTTTGACGGAACGAAAGATCCCGTGGATCACCTCAATACCTACAAGAACCAGATGGAACTGCATGGATACCAGGATCCTGTGCGTTGCAGAGCTTTCGCCATCACATTGAAAGGTTCCGCCCTAGCCTGGTTTCACAGACTCCCACCAGCCTCGATCCCATCTTTCAAAGAGCTCTCCATAGCTTTCGTATCTCACTTTATAGGAGCCCGGACATACAGAAAGCCGAGCTACCACCTGCTGAACGTGAAACAGGGGCCTCAAGAAAACCTGAGGTCCTATGTCCAAAGGTTTAACTCAGAGACACTAAAAGTAGATGTTCCAGATGAAAAATTTGCCATTACTGCCTTTATTGCGGGTTTGGGAGTGCAGTCAAAGGATATGATGTTCTCCATATCAAAGAACCCTCAGGCAAGCATGGCCGAGGTGTTGGCCAAAGCAGAGAAGTACATTAATGGTGAAGAGGCACTTCTCTCCAAAGTAGGGGACACGTCCTCGCGAAGGGAGAAGGAGAAAGA
This sequence comes from Ilex aquifolium, assembly GCA_951799425.1. NCBI lineage: Eukaryota > Viridiplantae > Streptophyta > Magnoliopsida > Aquifoliales > Aquifoliaceae > Ilex > Ilex aquifolium. The sequence goes on from OX637393.1 coordinate 28,925,381, forward strand.
AGAGAAAAGAAGGGACCGAAGTCCCAAGAAGGAAAGAGGGCGAGAAAGGTCCCCCAGAAGGGATAGGGATCGTTCGCCAGAGAGAAGAGGAAATGTCAGAGATCGCCTGGGCCCCATGCAGCCTGAACTACAGCCCAGATATGGACCTCAACGATTCACCCCACTCACTGCCGCTGTGTCGCAGGTTCTATATGAGGTCCAAAACGAGGAGTTCTTACGATGGCCACCCCGGATGAAGGCGGATCCAGCCAAAAGAGACCCCACTAAGTACTGTGATTACCACCGAGATCATGGTCACCACACTGATGACTGTATTCAGTTAAAGAAGGAGATTGAGTTCTTGATCCAGCGAGGTCAGCTGCGCCGTTTCGTAGCCTATGACAACCAGAACCGAGCTCTTCCACCTCCACCGCCTCAGCAGCAGGCACCTGTGCCACATCAGCAGCCTCTGGGTGAGATCAGAGTAATATCTGGAGGGTTTGCGGGAGGCGGAGAATCTAGCTCAGCCAGGAAGGCACACCTCCGCCGGATCAGAGCCGAAGAAGCTCTCGAAGTGCACGCTGTATCCAAAGTACCACGCTTGGATACAACTATCACTTTTTCAGACGCAGATTTAGAGGGGTGCCAGTACCCTCATGATGACCCATTGGTGGTGCGAGCTGTGGTGGCTAATAGAACCGTTCATCGGATCCTAATCGACAATGGGAGCTCGGCGGATATCATTTTCGCACCCGCGTTTGACAAGATGGATATAGGAAGGCAGAGACTTGAGCCAGTAAGCACCCACTTGTTGGGATTCTCTGGGGAAAAGGTGCTCCCCTTAGGCTCAATTCAGCTCGTGCTCACCCTGGGGGACCCACCTTGCCAGGCCACTACCACCGTAAAATTCCTAGTGGTCGATGCACCCTCGGCACACAACATCTTGCTTGGAAGGCCATCCCTTAACTCTATCAAGGCGATCCCATCTGTCTATCATTTAGTCGTGAAATTCCCTACAGATAGCGGAATAGGAGTGGTCCGAGGAGACCAGCGTGTAGCAAGAGAATGTTACATGGCATCTGTAAAAAGGAAAGAGGTTGAGAACATCCAACTGGATGAGCTTGACATGAGAGATGAGCTAGAAACGAGACCAATGCCCTCAGAAGAGTTGGAGCCAGTACAACTTGATGGGGAACTACGAATTGCAAACAGAGGAAGGAAAGGTCCTACCTCATTCATGGAATGCCGAGCACCTTAAGAAGTTTTTTCAGTAAGTGTTACTTGTAATAGGGCTATTTTTTAAAGGAGCAAATCTTTTATTCACCTTTCAAAGACATCCAAAGCAAAGGCATGAGCTCTTCAGCTCATAAATGCACGATAAGCTTCAAAGCTTATAAATACAAGATGAGCTCTTCAGCTCATAAATGCACGTTAAGCTTCCAAAGCTTATAAATACAAGATGAGCTCTTCAGCTCATAAATGCACGATAAGCTTCCAAAGCTTATAAATACAAGATGAGCTCTTCAGCTCATAAATGCACGATAAGCTTCAAAGCTTATAAATACAAGATGAGCTCTTCAGCTCATAAATGCACGATAAGCTTCAAAGCTTATAAATACAAGATGAGCTCTTCAGCTCATAAATGCACGATAAGCTTCCAAAGCTTATAAATACAAGATGAGCTCTTCAGCTCATAAATGCACGATAAGCTTCCAAAAGCTTATAAATACAAGATGAGCTCTTCAGCTCATAAATGCACGATAAGCTTCAAAGCTTATAAATACAAGATGAGCTCTTCAGCTCATAAATGCACGATAAGCTTCAAAGCTTATAAATACAAGATGAGCTCTTCAGCTCATAAATACACGATAAGCTTCAAAGCTTATAAACAAAAGATGAGCTCTTTGAACTCATAAACAAACGATAAGCTTCCGAAACTTATAAAAAGCAAGATGAGTTCTATAGCTCCTCAGCTCGTGCAAGCCTCTAGGCTCGTCAAATTAAAGGCTGATCTCATCTTGGAGACACCAACAGTCCTTGTACACCGCCTACCCACTCAAATATGTTCAGAATAGCAGGGAAACACCTACGAAGTCAGAAGGGACGTGGGCTTAAACATGCGCGAGAATCGAGGAGGCCATGATTGCCAGGAAACCGTCAAAAAGGCAGTACCTCTGCACAACTCTAGTCTGATTCTAGCTCGGTGTAAAAACAGCTCTAGTCTGATTCTAGCTCGGTTTAAGATAGCTCAGCCCCTGTCCAAGCTCGCTTGAGCCAAGGGCTGGGGGGCAACTGATGATACCCAAAATACACCCTAGACACGAGCTTTGAAAGAGAGCTCAGCTCAGGAGTTCCGGGAAAACAAGCAGAACTCATCCAGCCAGGGACTGAGCTCTGCCAGCTGGTATTAAAACTCCCAGCTAAGGACACGAGATAAACAGTACCAAGGGGACAACAAGGTGACACCGGATACCATTATAAAGGAAGTAGAACCAATCCAATTCAAATAAGCTAAGAAAGCCCAAAGAAGAGTCCAATCCATTACCCAAGCCCAAGCCCACTAAAGAGAAAATTCTAGAGAATGTTAGATAAGAATTTGAATGTTAGATAAATATTTGAATGTTAGATAAATATTTGAAGGTTAGATTTGAATGTTAGATATATATTTGAAGGTTAGATTTGAATGTTAGATAGGTATTATTTAATTTGTGTGGTTTGGATTGATTCACGTTGTACGGCTAGGATTGATTCCCTACTACTATAAATATACCACCCATTTGGGTGTTCTAGCATCAAGAAAGAAGCAAAGCTTCTAAGAGTGAGTTTGAGAGAGAGTTCTCTTGAAATTCCTAGTATGCTCTGTGGTTGCAGTTTAGACTGATCTGCCACATCAGAAAAGATTTCTAGAGATTGAGAGTGTAAGTTGTGAGCTTCCTATTGAGTGTTTGCTTCTCTCCCTCTCTCCCTCTCAAGCATTGTAAAACTCTCCGGAGTACCACCATGATTGATCAATAAAACATCCAGGCCATCGTCGCCGTTCGAAGAGTGGACGTAGGTCATCCGAGACCGAACCACTATAAATCTCTTGTGTGGATCTCTTTACTATTGTTTTGCCATTTATTTACCATTGATTGCTCATTAATCACCCTTGTGACTATTGATATAGCACCACGTTCGCATCTCCCGTCAGTACGACCAAATAATCCAGTCCCATAGCTCATACGCGCAGGTTTACACCATCAAATACAAAAATGAAGATTTATTAAAAAATATATAAAAGCAAAAAAGTAACATATAATGTTGATTCAAAAGTTAGTGGGATCATCTATAGAAAAGCTCAAACTTATGGGACTTTCTTAAACAAGGTCCTTTATTTTTGGAAACTTCAAGCGTGTTCAATTGATCCCACTCACATGGATGTAGTAGCTCTGCCCATGAGAAAACAAGGATCTCTGTTTATGGCCATTATTGCATTTCATAATTTGTGTTTTTTCTTTCCCATAAAAGTTGTTTTCTCTCATGCTTTTCCGTTTTCAAAAGTAAAAAAATTAAAAAGGATAGGCTAAAATGTTCTGGAACCTAAGAAGATATGGGTGGAGCAGAGACTTCAAAGTTTGGAGCCTCCTATCCTTCATACTCTACACCCATCTTTTTTTATGGTGTCAATTCACATTCAATTATATAAATTCTCCATCGAGTTTATTCCGGACTCGAATTTTACCCGAAATCTTCAACTTGAATATAACTCAAATTAAATCTATATTCATTTCTCAGTATACATTTTGGTTCAAAATTCAGTTCAAAGAAGGTTGAACTCAAATTCAATTCGAGTTGGATTGTAGAATTACACAACCTAATTGAAAATTCAGATTTAATTTGGGTTAGATTGTAAAAACCTAACGCTTCCATCTCAATAACATTCTTGTTGATACTAGAAATTGCTCTCCACGCTCGTTGGATGAAATTGATTTCCGAACGACCAAAGGAGGTACTTATAAGGGCAAGTCCAAGACCGGAGGGGCTCTGGGGTCGACTCTTCGATGCTTTAGTTAGATGAGGAATTTGGGATGGATAATATTGATTTGATGTGATTATTCCCTACCTTGGTTGATCTCCGTTTTTCCCTTTTTATAGGTGCCATTGGGGATTCCTTATCCTTTTATTCATATGGAGGCAATTACGCTGGGAGTGGTGGAAATGGTCTTCTTGGTTAAGTGGAGGCTTCAGTTGAGTTGAACTAGTCAAAGTTGTGAGGGGGCTAGACTCTGTTGAGCTGCAGGACAAGCTAGTTGTTGAGTTGGACGTTTTACAAGCTATGGAAATCCTTAGTCCGAGCACGTGTTCAAACTCCAATTATCAGTTTCCCCCATTTTAACTCAGCGTGGCTTGTACATGGTCCTCATTTAATGCATTTGTCCGTTTAGTGTAAAACCACGTACAAAATTTAATGATGGATAAAATGGACTTAAGAGTACTTCCAAATGAGGATAAGAAATTTGAATTATTGTGAAAAAATTGATCATGAAGTTTGAGTTCGCACGTATAGACTTCAGGGTCAAACTTATTTATGGATGTGTTTAAACTTGAAAATGGTGATTAGGTAAGTTTTTAAATGTTTTTAGGTCAAAATAAGGACACTATTGAATTCAGAAGAACAAGAAACCTTGGGAGATGTGATATGAGGTGTATTAGAAGTTTGGAAGTATTCCAGGGTTGAAATGCATATTGGAGGGAATTCGGGTAGAATAGAATTTGACACTACCTCAGTATTTGGTTCATAAATTTTTACCATGAAATTCAATTATTCTAATTGTTGGACAGTAGAAACTAGATTTTAAGGGCTATAAAAGTGTATTTTATGAAAATTTCTTGAATCGACTTCTAAATATGTCAAAACTTCCTTGGAAGTTTAGGAAGAAATGGGTTTCACATTTGAACATGAACTGACGTTCGAATCTGGATCAGAGCAGAATTGCAAAGTTTGACAGAACCTGAGATACTAGGAGCAAAGTCCATTTGAATGCCAATCTCTATTTGAACGTGGATGCGCGATTTCCAGCGATCAGTTTTTAAATGTTTTTTTTTTTTCATTTTTAACCCTATAAAATACCCCAATGACGTTCTTTAGGTTATTTTTCAACAACTTTCAACCCTAGGAGGCTAAGGAGAATTGGGAGAATGATGAAGGGAGAGATCATAAATATTTACGTAGGGAAAATTAGAATAAAACATGTTAGAATCACGATTCAAGGAGATTAAGGTAGGAGTTCTTTCTCAAATTCATTCATTGATGATTATGGCTATATAATATATCTTTTTCATCCTTATTATGATATAAATAATTAATCTACAATTTTTTTTTACTTTCATTTGAATCCATGATTCATTTCTTAAACAAAATACATGATATGCTTTTGAAATTTATTCGTTCTTATTTTACAAAACCTAATTCTTCAAAAATACATGAGTTATGAATAAGATCTATTCATTCTAAATTGAAAAATTCTAGTTCTTAATTTATAATTTTATCTATGTGATAGATCTTCAACGTTTTATATTCCTTTTGAATATATACTTAAATTCTTGAATAAACACATGATTGACACATAAATACATGTTTTACATCGAAAGATCATATGTTTTGATTAAAATCCTAGATTTGGAATATTGTGAACATGAATGTTTCTTTTTATGATCTCTTGCATGTTTTGCTTTGATTATTCTTCCACTTGAGAATTTTGGAACAATGGATTTTGGTATATACGTGATTTTTGGAAAAAAAATGTTGTTATTATCTTTTGTATTGGTGAGTGTGACGAACGTGAATTACGCTTGAATGTGTATCATAGAGTGTTAGAGGTTTTTCTACCTTGAGGGGTTTGGTGGTTGTCTAACCCTCGTAAGGGGGTTTGGTTTCTTGCGAGAGCCAACCACTATTTGTCCACATAGGTTCGAGGTTGAGGGCTAGTATACTATTCCTAAGAAATGATACGTCAATGTTAATACGTCGGTACATGCCATTCCTAAAGTATTGTAAGTATTGTGACCCTGTGGGGATTGATTTGAGATGGTTTGTGTTTGTGGGTGGACGAGATAGGTTTGGTGTGTAGGTTCATGCTAGTCTACCTATGTACATGAGATATTATGTTATGAATTTTGGTTTTTGTGAGTGAGTCTATTCTACTATGAACTTTACTGTTTGTACCATGAACTTAAGATATTTATTAAATGTCACCATTTTATCTCAAAACTATGTATGTTGTTTTGTAACTGAGACTTACCTCTTTTTATGATTTTCTAAACCTTGTTTGGGTTTGAGAATGTTTTCTTACTGGGCTTTTTCCTCACCCTGCCATAACATTTTTCAAATTTTGGACTTGAGGGAGATATAACCTTAGATGAGCAGGTTGAATTTGAGGTGGCAGCAGATCAAGATGTAGATACAGACATTAAGACTTAGAGAGTGTTTTTCTAGTTTAAATTTCTAAAATTCAGTTATTAGGCAATGTTATGAATATTTCTTATTCAGTTAGTTGAAAGACTATTATTTTGGTTTTGGATGTAAACCTCAGAATTTATTTATGTTTCTCTAAGAAATTGATCTAGTTAGTCATTGAATGTGGAATGGTTTTTATTATTTAATGATTATCTTAGATGCTTTCATGGTTGTATGTTGTATAGATAGTGATGTCTTCCAAGGTGGATTTTGGGGCGGTACAAGTTCGGTATTAGAACTTAGTAATTTGGTCTTATATGGAGATTACTCACTAGAGATTTAGGTATAGGTTAAAGAAAATCTAGGCTTGAATCATCTTGGAACTGTGTGCTTATAATATAAGTGTGGGTTGATGCTTAGTTAGGTTATGGATTGGTTATTCGAATTCATGAGTTTTGGCCAGCTTAGGAGAATTGATGAAATTTTTGAGATTTATATGCTAGCTGCCTACCATACTGCTATGGACTATTTAAGGAAACGGATGGTGTTTTGTTTTTGATTACTAAAGGATGCTAGACTTGAATCTTTTGGCAATTACATGTTTATGAGTTAAGCATGAGAGGGTATTTATAGCGCTGCTAGTTGTTGTCCACGTGCGTTGCATGTGAACTATTTTCATCAGTATCACTATATTTTGTATGCAAGATTTCAAATACAACCACTTAGATAGAACATAACTAATTAAGGTATTTATTTTTTTTGGAAAGTGCTTAAGGTATATATTTATTGATAAAAAATTTATAGGAATCAATTATGCATTTAATCTCTTAATTCTTGTTTTTTTTCTCAAGTATGCAATTAAACCAATTATACTTTTGATTGGATTGTTGGTGAAGTGAAATTTTATAACCGATTTGGCCTTCCCATTAGCATGCGGGCTTGGATAATATTGGCTTATTCTGATTTTATTGATCAATTTGGGTATATACACATGTACAAAAATATTTCGTAGTCATTGCGAATCCTTAACCCAAAAAAAAAAAAAAATTGTTTGAATCTCAAGTAACTTCTCCAATAAGAGACTTCCAATCTAATGATTCTTCTAAATAGTGCTCGAAAATTAAATCTAAACTTAGTTGATATATTTGAAATTGAATTCATTTTATAATAAAATCAAATAACCCTTTTCTTTGTCTTTATTGGATACCCAAATGGTAGATGGTTTCCTTCCAAGACATTATCATGACCTTCAATTCATTAGTTTTTGGTTTATGTGGGTAGGAAAGAGCAATGCTCGTAAGCAACATATAAGCGAAAATCTTAAAATATCGCAAAGTTCAAATATGTAGTCTAGCTTATTATTTAACCCATGCTAACAAACCGAAGGAGAAACCTTTGACTAATACAATCAAGCACATGAGGAAACCCTCACTAGAAAATTAAGAAAGACAAAAAAAAAAAGGTGTACCTCTTCATTGCAGAGCTTGGCGAATTCTCATCTATCGCGCCATCCCTTCTGCCTCCCACTCCTTTGTTTGACCTTACTCTATGCGACCACAAATTTAAACTCGATCTCAATGACGAATTATCCTATTTCACAAGAAAATCTAACATTGAAAATGGAAAAATTGTACACATCATAAGCATAACAAATCAGAATATATTTGAAGATCAATGGTTATGGGCCTTATGGCCTTGTCAAATTTAGTTTTCCACTATTCTGAGATTTCATAAAACAAGATAAACCAAACACAAACAAGAGTTATTGAATCACTACTTGTTGTGGTAGTATAGTTGGTTGAGCCATGCAGAGACACAAAATCTAATATTTTTTCGGTTTCAACTGCCAAGTGAAATGTGATTGAGCCATGCAGAGACATCCTATTCAAGTTGATAGATAGTTATGTATATATTCATTGCATATTGAATGTTTTAGTTTTAGAATTTGTATGATCAAGAACATAAATTATTGTTTCTATTGAACATGGATAATGTTTGTTTTATAAAGCTTTTCTCTATAGTTAGTTGAGATTTATAAGTAGATATAGATATAAATAATGTTTGTTTTATAAAGCTTTTCTCTATAGTTAGTTGAGATTTATAAGTAGATATAGATATAAATAATGGTTTTATTACAACAATAATTACAAGATTTAAAAATTTCATTAACCATACAAAAGATAGTATAGGGATTAGTTGTTTTATTAGGGGCATTATAGTCAATCAAAAGGTTTTCACTTAACTGCCTTTTATCAGTAGTATAGATTAAGGAAACTAACTTGTGCTTTGTAGAATGAATGGTAGACGAGGATGTGGACGCACGACTAATCTCGCTAAAAACTAACCACCACCTCTAGATGCCACAAACAACATCTACCAGTGTCTACACGAGTTGACCACTCTGGTGCAGAATAGAATGGGAATAACAACAATCATAACGGGGTGGTTTAGCCTCTAGCTCAAGAACAATTCAACAAAAATGAGAACCAGAGGATGATGGTTGTCAAGGAGTTCTTGAGTCAATGCCTGCCTACTTTTCAAGAGAGTTCCAATGCGATGGATGCAAATAAATGGATCCGTAAAGTTAGGAAGATGTGTGACAACATGGGGATCGCTGAGGATCTTCAAGTCGGTTTGGCAACATACCTGCTAGAAGGAGAGGTAGATCATTGGTGGGATTCAGTGAAGAGGATGCAAAATGTAGATGGCATGACCTAGGATGCCTTTGATCAAGTGTTCCAAGATAAGTATTTTCTAGAGTCGGTAAAGATAAGATGAGTGTAGAATTTTTGGCTCTAAGGCAGAGCAACATGACTATAGTTGAGTATGAAAGGAAGTTTGATGAGCTCTCCCGTTATGCAATAGAGTTCGTGTCTACCGAGGTCAAGAGGGCCAAATGGTTCATGTAAAACCTGAGAAAATTTGAACTTTTTATGAAAAATGGCAAAACGGTAATTTGCCACTAGAGTGCAGGTTGAAAACCCATATTTTCCTAGAGCTTTGATGACGAAACGAACCTCACTGTTGGATTCGTCTCGTAAAATCTAGTTACCCAGATAATTTTCGTTGAATTCCGAGATAGTCAGGTTTTTCACGTTTGTCGAGGCGACTGGGGGTCGGGTGACCTAAAAAATGACCCCAAAAATAAAATTTCTAAAATTTTATTATAATTTAAAAGAAGTTCTTATAAAAATATTTTGAACTTAAACCGGAACGAAATTTAATCATTTTGGGGCGAAAACGGACCCGGGAATAGAGAACGCGTGGTGCGACGTGGACCAAGCATTAAAGGGTATAAATAGGAGACAAAAATCTGATTTTCTACACAAAATCTCTAATGGGTTTTAACGTTGGAAGAGGAAGAGAGGAAAAAAAGAGAATTTCAAACTTCTCTTTACGATCTACGGAGTTCTGCAGGTCGGAATCATTCGGGCCAAGTATTAAAGTCAATCTACGCGACGAGGGCTATGCAATCATACCAAAAAAGACGGGTTTCACTGAAGTTCAAAGGCGGGATTTTGGGGAAAGCTTGGTTTTGGGCAAGATTTGTGTTCTTGGAGCTTCCTAGCATTGTCTTACGCTTCAAGAGGTAGGGTTTTCATCCTAACTAAGTTTATTTCCAACCCAGGACGACTATATGAAATGAGTGGGCTGTTATATGTATTTTAACACTTGCCTATTGTAGTTGATTTAATGAAAATGGGTAAATTCAATGCTTGTATGAATTGGTAATTAGAAATTGCTAGCTTGTGATTTCTTGAAAGTTTGGATAAATGGGGTATGTAGAAATCATTTAATGTGATTTCTTGAGTTATGTGATGAATTTGAGCATTTTATGTGATTACATGATTTAGTGCCTTGAAGATGTTTGATTAAATACCTATGTGAAATAAAGTGTGTTAATTACATGAGATTATGTGAAAACATGCTTGAGAGTTGTTGTTAGATAAAAATGTTGATATATGCTTGATGATGTACTGGCACTGTGATGATTTATGAAAATTTTATGTTTTGGATATAATTGCCCATGGAATGTGTTGAAATGTGATTGAAATAGTTCATGTGACATTCATTACATATTGAACATGATATTGATATTGCAATGGTTCATTACATTGCATATGCACGAAAACATCGCATTTGGTGGGTGTGTGTGCATGGTTTGATCAAACACTATTCTTGGTGGATGATACTTGGGCTCGGGGAAAGTTGGATCGAAGATTCGACTGATTCGCATGGTTTGCATTGAAAATAGGGTCGGGTTAGCAAGAAGAGCTAGACAATCCATCGGGTGCAAGACCCAGTTAATTAGGATACACACTCCTTTGGTTTAGTCCATGAAGTGTGTCGGTGTACGGGGAACCGTTGGTGGAAGTCCATAGATTCCGTGTCAGTTGGGTACCCGTTGGTGTATGTCCATAAATACCCACCCCAAGAAAGACCTTAAGATTTATAATGGTCAATTGATGTGTAACATAAATGGCGGATTCATACACATTGGTATTGCATGTGTTACGGGAGTCAGTAAGGGCTCGGGTTGAAGTGCATGAGTGAGTCTCATCTCATTTCATGGCATGACATGGTGATTTTCTACATTGAATTGCATATTCTTGATTGGAATAGTTGTTGATTGTTGAATGTTGCATGTGGACATTTCATATGCACTTAGGTTGGGGAGTGGCCTCTTTAGGAGATACCCTATTGAGCGTGGCTCACCCTTTATGGGAAAACATTTCAGCTGCGGGTTATACACCGGTGGACGGCTCGTATTTGGGGCCTCAAGGATGAAGAAAAGCCGACTTGTGGCTTTTAAACCTTGTTTTGTAAAACTTTTGTGAAATTCGGTTTTGGACATGTAAATCTATGGAAATGATTGTAATCGAACTTATATTAGCTATGTTTGATGCATAAATTTATGATGTGGGAGTATGAATTGATGTATATTGGACCTCGGATGGGTCATGTGATTAAATGTTGTATGATTGTACATGTTGTGTTTTGGGTAGAGTTTCCCGTACAAAGGAGACTCTGCCCGAATTTTGTTAAATTATGGATCCCAGTAAATGGGGCATAACGGCGTGATATCGAGTTACACGGTATCCACGGGTATTTTGCGGGTTGATGGGTGATCAACGGGTTGACAAAGGACCCCCGATTTTCGGGGCGTCACAGTTCAAGTAGGGTCTAAGGCCTGCTATTAGAAAGAAGCTTGTCGCTCTTTAGATTCGAGAGTATGGAGGTCTGGTAGATAGAGATGCATTGGTGGAGAGGGAGACAGAAGAGACCCGACGTTGACAAACGTTAGCTAGAGGAGGCCCATTTTGAACTGACAATAGTAGTGGAGGAATATAGAGAGTGTTTCCATATCGCTAGTTGGATCAGGCTACTGGACAGAGCAATCAACCAGTTCATGGAGCTGGGGGCTCCCAAGAAAGGATAGTTTCCCTTTTCCCCTTGGGAGTGGTCCCACAATATCAGTCGCCTATTGGGAAAATGACCATGGACTCAATATCGGAATGAGCTCTAGGGGAGGTAGCTTTGGAATAGTTGCAAATCTTTGGCATTTCTTGCACTTTTGTACATAAATCCAAGTGTCCTTTTTCATTGTTAGATGGAAATACCTTGCCTTAACACTTTGTGGGTTAGGGCATGTCTTTTCAGATGTTTTACACAAACTCCTTCGTGCAACTCCTCGAGCACATACATTACTTCACTAGGACTCAAGCATCTTAAGTATGGGAACGTTCCCTGGGGCAGAGTGCCATGTTGTAGGTATGCAAATATCTCATCCATCCAACTCGCTTCTTGAGCTACTGGTTGAACAGCCGGGTTTCGGGTGCTTGGGTTACGTAAAAATTCAATGGAAATGGTTTTAACTATATCATTAGACAAAGCTGAGGCTATTCTTGCAAGGCGGTCTACTTGTGAATTCTGCGATCGAGGTATCTGAGCAATCTTGAAATGCTCAAATTTTGGCATAAGTTCCTTTATAATGGTTAAGTGGGAGCTCATTTTGGGCTCCCTAGCCTCATAATCTCCCTCTAGCTGACTCACGACTAGCTGCGAGTCACTCTATGCATAAAAGCATTTTACTCCAAGGGTTTCAGTGAGCTTCAAGCCTACAATGAGGGCCTCATATTTGACCGCATTATTTAAGGCCTTGAATACGAAGTGCAGAGCATTCTCAATATTTTCTTCAATTGGTGAGATGAGTATTAGTCTAGCTCCTCCTCTAAATGATTTGGAAGACCCATCAATGTACATTTTCTATGCGGGTTGCTAAAGATCTTGATCCACTTCCGGGTGCTTAGCTTCCCCAATTATAAATTTAGCTATCAAATTGGCTACCATTTGACTCTTAACAGAGGTTTGTGGATCGTACTGTATGTCAAACTCATCTGGGTTGATGGATCACTTTGCTAACCTCCACGAAACATCAAGCTTCTGGAGGATTCGTCGCAAGGGGATATCAGTGATGAACATAATGTTATGTGCTTGAAAATAGGGTCTCTACTTCCTAGAGGCTATAACCAATGGAAGGACTACCTTTCCATAGTAGGATACCAAGCTTCTGCCCCCCTCAGCATTCAGCTTAGGTAATAAACTAGGTGTTTAATCTTTTTCCTTTGGCTAACTAGGACTACACTTGTGGCTTCTTATGACATTGCAAGGTACAAGTACAACCTTTCTCCCTACTCCAGTTTAACTAATAGTGGGGCCTTCTTGATGTATTCTTTTAGGGATTTGAAGGCTTCTTCGTACTCCATCCTTCACGTCTTCCTTAGAACTTTGAAAAAGGTGAGACACTTATCACTAGCCTTGGAAATAAATCTATTTAAGGCTGCCACCCTTCCTGTGAGAACCTAAACTTCCTTGGTGCTCTTGGGGTACCTCATGTCTAGGAGTGCCTGGATCTTCTTAGGGTTAGCCTCTTCCTCTTTGGGTTACCACAAAGCCCAAGAACTTCCCTAATGAGACCCCGAAAGCACACTTGGCACGGTTGAGCTCTATGTTATAGTTTCTGAGGATTTCAAAAGCTTCCCTCAGATGGTCTATGTGCTCACAGGCTTGTAGGTTTTTGACAAACATAATGTCCATATACACTTCCATGAAGCTCCCTATGAGGTCTTTAAACATCTGGTTGACCATCTTTTAGTAAGTGGCTCCTGAATCCTTTAGACCAGAGGACATCATCTTGTAGCAATAATTTCCCTCTTTTGTAATGAAAAAAGTCTTCTCCTAATCCAGTTTATGCATCATGATTTGGTTATAACTAGAGAAAGCATCCATGAACTTAAGTATTTCATACCTTCTTGTAGCATCGACCAGGACATCAGTTCTAGGCAATGGGAAATAGTCTTTCGAGCATGCCTTGTTCAAATATGCCAAGTCCACAAACATACGCCACTTTCCATTAGCCTTTTTTACTAGCACCACATTGGCTAGCCATTTTGGATATTGTATTTCTCTTATTGTACTAGATTCAAGGAGTTTCATTACCTCTTCAATAATTTCCTTGTTCTACTATGGGGTAAAATTCTGGCATTTTTGTTGTACTAGCTTAGAGACTGGGTTGACATTTAGTGTCCTCTATAACTGATGGGTCAAATCCCTTTCATATCTGACTATTTCCAGGAAAAAAACATATTTGTTGGAGCGCAAGAACTCCACAAGTAACTACTTTCATATTTTTCTAAGCATCTTCCCTACGAAGGTGTTCTGCTCAGGCCGTTCCCCAATTTGAATTGGCTTGAGCTCATTGATAGACTAGGGGTGCTCGACCTTGTCTCTATGATATAATGACTCTATTTGCAGAGTTTCCTATTGCCTATTTGTCTCTCATGGAGGCTATGTAGCACTCTCATGCTTCTACTTAGTCATCTTGTACTTCCCCCACACTTGTCTTCGTTGGAAAGCATAGAAAGAGATGGTATGTTGATGCACTGCTCTCAATTTGGTCGTCCTAGGATGAAATTATAGGCTGAGGGGCAGTCCAACACATGGAAATTGGCCATTATTGTAGTTTGGTGTGGGGCTTGTCTAGTTGTGATTTGGATAACAATGGTTCCCAAAGGATAGACCTTTTCCCCTGAGAATCTGATCAATGGAGCATGATATCTACAGAGCTCTCACTGTCTATGAGGACTCTGCACATGGCTTATGGGTACTGAATTTCTTTAAGGTCATTGTCCGAGAATGTGATTAGCTGGCTTATGTGAGACTTCTTTCCTAGGTTTACTAAGCTAACTTATTGCTCAGTCTTTGCTCGACGAGCATGGGATCCCCTAGTCAAGCTGCTTTTTCCCCCCTAACAAATCCTTTAGCGATTACTCTTACTTCCCCAATAGGTTTCTGATGCTGCACCTCATCTCTATTGGGTTGCACATCCACTTTCTTTTGGTGTCTGTGCACATTACAATTGCCAAGGTGCCTCTTATAAATAAGGTCCTCTATTTGGTTTTTTATGACCAAGCAATATTCGGTATTGTAACTGTGATCCCAATGGAATCTGCAATAGTTGTTTCTAAGCCTCTTGTTGGGGTGAGTCCGCATTTTCCTTGTCCTTTTCAGGACTCAGTCATCCAGAATCTAGAAAAGTATCATCTCAACTGGAGTGTCTAACGATGTATATCTATGAGTCTGCTCATTTGGAGCCCGGGGACCTAGACGATCCCTAGCACTTTCTCATTCAATCCACTTCTTCTTTGGCCTGCTAGCTCTATCATTTCCACTTATTTGGTCACATCTTTTCCTTTCCTCGTGCATTTCTTTCTGGCTCATGCGAGCAAGGAGGGTGTCTTAACCATTCATATGACTGTGCTTTTGAGAGCAGATCGGTCATAGTCTATGGTGGATCTTTGGATAGGAAGAAGAGGAATTGAGAGGGTTGGAGTCCTCCAATAAAAGTAGTGAGTGCTACTTTGTCATCCACATTGTCAATTTGGATAGACTTTATGGTGAATCTATCCTAAGCGTCTCATTTCTCGTCTACTTTACGTTGAGGAGATAAGTGGGTGGCCTTCTGTGTGTTCTCCCTCCAATGAAGTGGGTGATAAATAAGGTGTTGAGCTCGAAAAACTAGCTAATGGAACTGGGCTTTAACTTGTTAACCCAGTGCCTTACAGTGCCCTCAAGGGTAATATTGAAGGTCCTACAAATAATCTAGTCTAGGATGCTATAGGGCATCATTAGAGACTTGTCGTTTTCAAGGAATCATATGATAAATGCAGCGGAATTTAAAAAAATAAATATTTGATTCCTCAGTCCAAGATCTATTCATGTTTAATACTAATCGAGAAACCTTAAATCTATAGAAAAGATTAAGGGTTAACTTTTGAAGTGTGCTTTTAACAATCTTCAACCTTTCTAAAAAACTTTGAATCTTCAAATCTAAAGTTGATCTTTGCCCCAAGCCTCACAATTATTTGGCCTCTATAAGTATCTACCTTAACCTTTGATAAACTAGTAGAGAGAGAGAATGATGGGTGAATTTTCTTGTGCTAGTAAGAGAATTGTTATCTCATATATCCACATCCTATATGAAGGTATTTATAGAGCCTTAAAAGACTTTAATCCTAGTTTGGGTCAAGTTATAATTGTCTCATAATTACATATAACCATTTATTAATCATTAATTATAATAAAGTCCCTAATTAACTCTTAATTAGGTTTCACCCCAATTAATTCTTAATTGATTTTCTCTCATTTATCCTTCAGTTTTCAATCAATTCTATTATGTGTGACCTTATAGGTTCAAGCATACTCGGTTGTTGACATTCGATAGTAACTACAAGTAGCATTTCAAATTAGAACCCTTTCTAATTTAGCTTGAATTAGAACTCTTCTAATTTTCCCTTTATGAATAATAATTAATATATTTATATTAATTTCATTCTTCGGGCTTCTATTGATCATGAGTGACACCTAGCAGCATATTATGATCAACCTCCGAATAGCACGAAGTAGGTAAATAAACCATTCAGTCTACAGTTGTCATGTAATTCAATCCTTCTATCACACAATACCCCAATTGAATTACTAGGGTATGAAATTACTATCAAACCCCTAACTAAATCTTATGTGTTTGATCTTAGGACTATGACTCTTAATGATCAATTAGAAACCCTTTTTCTAATTGCCATTATGTCTTGGCTAAGGACTCATTGAGTTATATCTCAGAACATCACATAAGACATTCTCATTTTAATTACTAAAGGTGATAGATTCCATGTTCTACACTCATAAATCTCCATGCATGTCTAACTATGTCCAACAATACATATCCAAGTTACATGGTTAGTATATGAATATATTGTATAGTTAAAGTATAGAAGTCCATGCACAAGACAATTATGGTGTCTCAAGTCTAAGGATCAATTGCATAACTGGAACTTTAGGATTTAACATTGACATATATATAAAACTCCATATGAAAAATCATACGTTAGTCAATGGTTACGTTCAGTGTACCTGTTTTATAACAAGCACTCACACACCTATTTCAGTGTCCCTACACTAGTGACTTAGACGATAGTAATCCTATAACTCGGAACATTTAAGAGTTAAGTCCTAAGAAGTATACGTCTCCTCTTCTCAACACCTTGAGAAACTATCTTCTTAACTTATACTCTATGGACTTTATCATGCATGTTAAAATGAAATTAGCCAGTAACATGATAAATTAACTTGCCCTTTTATTTAATTAAGTAATGAATATTGCTAGTAAAACTCTAAAACTTTATCTATATGATTGGTCTTAGAGCATACTACTAACATGCATGATAAATTCCAAAACATCATCTATGGAGCATCATTAGAGACTTGTAGGTCTCTAGGTGGCTGAGCGGATCTTTAAGTCCATCAAAACTTTTGATGGCTGGCATTTTGAACCTCATCGGGAGAGGATAGTTTGAAATATCTGGAGTAAAAGTTGACTCCGTGTGTTGCACTTGGGCCTCCATTACCTCTGGAACTCGAGCTTTTATGGTGTTAATGACATTGTCAAGCTTTTCATTTACTTCTCAGAACTTTCATTCCCATTGGTAATTAATTTGTATGCGGATGACCTCATTTTGGCTTTGCCCTTTGTTTTCTTGATTCTTTTCACAATGCTCTTAAATTTGGGAATTTATTTTTTGGGAGCTGTTGCCCAGTGAAAAGTTACTGGATTTTCGGGTTCTATTGAACCAGTTCCTCCCCAGTTGATTCCAACTTCTTTAGTCTCATTGCTTCCTTTTCTGGTGGGACTGGGTTCTGACAGTCAATTGTGTACGGCCTTGGTCGTTCATTCTCATGGGTTTGGTCTCTAGCTGGATCTTTGGACCTTATGATGACTATTGGTTCTAAAACTTAGGAATGGAGACTTTGCGATTTCAAATTTCTTAAAGGGGAAAACTTGGCGTTTCCCCAAGATGACGCCAATTGTTGATACTAGAAATTGCTCTCCGAGTTCCTTGGATAAAATCGCCTTCTAAATAACCAAATGAGGTACCTGCAAGGGCAAGTTGAAGACCAGAGGGACTCCAAGAATTGACCCTCCGATGCCCAAGTTAGATGAGGAATTTAGGATGGAGAGTATTGAGCTAAAGTGATTGTTGCATACCTTGGTTTATCTCCGTTCTTCCCCTTTTATAGGCCCCTTATCCTCTTATTCAAATGGAGGCAGTTACGCTGGGAGTGTTGGAAATGATCTTCTTGGTTGAGTGAAAGCTTTATTTGAGTTAAACTAGTCAAAGTTTTTAGGGGACAGAACTCTGCCGAGCTGGAGGACAAGTGAGCTGGACGTTTTCCGAGCTACGGAGCTCCTTAGTCCAAGTACATGTTCAAACTCCTATTATCAACTCTAATTTAAATGTAGTAGTGATTTGTCTCCCAAACCCAAATGCAACTGAAATTTTGGTCTAAGTATTGAATATTTTCGATTGAGTCTGACTTGGGTTTGAAGTGACCCACTTTAAGTCATAATCCTACTTCTTTGTGTTACGTATATAAGCACTACACATGCTCCTTTGACAAGATACAAAAGTTATTGCACTACAAATAGACTGTGGCTAGCATTTGTACTATTTATTAGACTTAAATACTTAGACACTAATCGCTGGCAGGTACTAGTTAAAACGGTGGATCTAGAAAAAGAGGCTCAATAAATTAGCGTTCATCAATGGGAGGTTGTTGGTCTCTTTGTACTACCAGAAAATAAATTTACTAGGAAAAATCTACCGCATCGACTCGATATTGCACCTAAAAAATTTAGTGTATGTGAATGAGGTAAAAATTACTAGTCAAAGATATCTAAAAATTTATGGTTCACCATAAAAAGCTCGTGCTCGATCCAAACAAGTTGGGATCGATCTCAATTTTTTAAGATTGGTTTCACCTAATCTAATTAAGTCTTAACTTGTTTGAATCATACTTTGACTTGATTTGATAGTAATTTTTGATATGGTATTGACGAGACGTGGGTAGGCAAGCCAATTGACGAAGGGACACATATATAGGGATGAGTTCCATTAGGAACGATTTGCACCCCTAAGCGACGAAGGCCGAGGTAGCACTCATCACTATCTCGTCAGGCTTTACTTGGAGCTTTTGCCAATTAGATCGTCCACATATATCATTCCCCAGGCTCGAACAATAATAGTGATCTGACTATTATGTGACCCACTAATGTCATCTAAAATGACTAACACGACGAGTGGTAGGGATAAGCTATCCCATCACACCCACAGGGGGACCAACACTGTGAATATCAGGTAAAGGCATGACCTTTTTTTATGTGAACTGGTTGGGAGGTATCCCAGGGGTGCATCAATTAATGTTCAACACTCGTCACATAAATGCTAAGGGCCAATCATTCGGGCCCGAGAGTGACATTGCGACATTTGACCCGAGCACCCATCGGCTCTCCTTAAGCCAAGTAAATACACGACTTGAGGAAGAGAGTAGCCATTGACATATCAGCCTTATGAGTGTTAAACTTGTCAACTAGATGTGACCCTCAAAACTCTATGTTAGCACCTTTTAAGGTATAAATAGGCCAAATGTTTAAGCCTTAGGGACACACATATAGAACTTAGCTTGTACTATAGCATTAATATCCTCTCACTTGTACGTCGCCTGACTTAAGCATCAGAGGGGATATGCCAGATACATATCCGGCCCCTTCCTAACCTTGTTCCTTGTTTCAGAAATCTCAGGCCTGGTTCTGCCAGGTGTCGTTTGACTTGATCTGAAATGTGTACACCCAAGTGCAGGCGGTCAAGCTGTAGTAATAATCCGATTTGAGTTCGGAGTTGAATCCATAGGGAACTCTTGTTGGTGTTTTGAGATAAGTAGTGGTGGAGACCTAGTGATTGTAACCCTTGAGATTTGAAGTTGTGTGATGTATGAGATTTCCTGGACAGAATATAAGATTATTTCCAAGAGAATTTTCTAAACAAAATATGAGATAAGCTCTAATGTAAAATAGTCACTCTTTAGTTCAAGGATCTCGACATGTAGTTAATTATCCGGTTTGTTATACTTGTGCTTGATAACTCAATTAACCCCCGTGTCAACATCAGGTTAATCAAAAGATAAAGGTGGATTATGAGAATTAAAAACATGATTCCGATGTCTTTCTAGAAGTTTACAAGAATTGTCTGTGCCGAGACTTAACTCGTCTACAAACAAGCAAGTGTTTCTACAACACATCCAATCATGACATTAATGTTCCATTTCCATTCTTTAATTGAAGCACAATAATGGTGAAGATTGAAGAGTAGTCATGAAGATCTAGCCGGGGTACTTGCCTTGAACCAATGAGTCTTTCTATACAAGAGTTATCTGTGTTATAGAAAGAACTCCTGGTTATACAAAGTACCTTAACTTTGCTAGATGCAATCAATCATTCAATAAGCATGGGAATATAAAACATTAAGCATAATCGAAATTGCACAAATATAAAGTCCGGATAATTTATACATGTCCTTTTCCTCTTACTAAAGAGTGAATGAGAAACTACTCACTCTTCATGGCTTTGGTAAAGCTAAAAAAGTGAGTGATGCTCATTCATCCAAGTAGAGGGATCACAAAGCAAAGCACACTAAACAGGGAGCCGATCTTCGACAAAGAATGAGTGAATCACGTTCCATCCTTCACGGCTTTGGCGAAATTCTAGAAAAGTGGAAGAGTTTCACTCCTCTAAGGGAAGAAAGAAGCTCAAGCAATGGAAGTGAATAAAACATAAATTAAAAGTAGAAGAAAGGTAGTCACTTTTGGAGGGTGATCCACAACCAAAGGTAATCTATCTCCCTCTATGCATGTAACTGAAAACATAAGCTTAAGACTAATTCTACAACAAGCTAAGAGATGTTGGATTAATGTCAAACCAATATCTAGAATAACTACTTCTTCATACAAGGAAATATAGACGATAATTCTACAATAATATGAGTGGGAGTCTAAGCCTCCATCAAGCTCTCTATTTGGTCCCCTTTTGCTCTCCAACAATGGGAGTATTTATAGGCAAGAAGGAGGAGACAAGAGGGGGTGAAGGAATAGTGTATGCCGCCCAAAGTCCAAGTGAAAGTCCCAATGTCCAGAAAGAAGATCAACCACTCTGCAGCCTGTCTGTGGAGAACGTTCGAATGTTATCTGACGTTCAAACGTTGTATCTGTTTTTGCTTTATGGGCGTTCGAACGTTTCTTGGCGTTCGAACGTTTCTTCTGTCTTTGCTTTATGGGCGTTCGAACGCCAGATGGGGTTTAACCCTCTCACTCAAGTGGCTTGTAGTCTTCTGTGAAGTCCATCTCCACACTCCATGCAGCAGCCTGATCTTCAGACAATTAAATGGGACGGTCAAACATTGATTGGCATTCGAACGTGGTACTCAAGTGCCTCAGAGTCTTCCTTCTTGGCTGCAACACGCCATGTCTGAGCAGTCTGGTCTGCTCATAGTTCAAGTGGACGTTCGAACGTGAGTTGGCGTTCGAACGTTCTTACTTTGCTTCAAGCTTCTCCAATTTTGTTCCCTAATGTGCTGGTGTTACACTCAAGTGTGATACTTGTTGTTCTTGAGTCCTTGTTCATTTTAGGACCTGAAATGTCATCACTTAAACTCCATCAAAGTACAATTAGTCTAAAAAAGACATAATAAAATGCTAATTTTAAGTACTAATCATCGCTATTCATAGAAATCACCTTGTAGTAGACACCATGGTGAACAATTGTTCACAGATCCATGCAAAGGATAAACCCCATGTGCAGAAAAGGAAAGCTAACCTCCTTGCACCTTTGGCATTCAAGTTGGTGGACCAGTTTGAAGGCAATCACTATGACTCCTAAAAGTAAACACAACACACATACCAAAGAGTAGGTAGTCAAGGGGAAGACGGTATGAAAGCCTCCCGCAAAAGCATTTGATCCTGGAGGCATATGACCCAATAATTCATCAACATTGCTAAATGAACGAAAGACATCGGCTCCTTCCTAACTTTGCAAAAGAAGGAAGGGGAGACACTTAGACAATATGTTACCAGGTAGTAGGAGGAAGTTAACAACAAGGAAGGCTGCCCTGAGATGATGGTAGTCACTTCTTTAAGGCTCGAGCTCGCCCGAGACACGGATCAATATCGATCCTTAACAAAGAGAACCGCTGACCAGCATGAGGAACCTGATGGCTCGTATAGAAAAGTATGCCAAGGTCGAAGATGACGTGATCGGGACACGTGGCAAAGGATCAACCTCCAAGAAGAAGGAAAAAAACCAACCGATCAAGAATTGTGGGTGCTCACAAGCGCATACTAAATGTCCTATAAATAAATTCACACGATCTTCAAGCAGCCCATCTACAAGATGTTCCACAAGATCAAGAAGGAGCTCTCATTCAAATGGTCGGCGAAAATGCATGGTGACCCTTCTATCAAGAACTCTTATGTTCTGTGTTCATATCATCGGGACATTAAATACCTAACAGAAGATTGCCGAGTATACAAGGATTTCCTTGAAAAACTACTCAAGTAAGGGAACTTGAACGAGTTCATTGATGCCGGGAAAACCCGAGAGAGCGAGAAGCACTTCTACGTGGTCGCTAAGCGTGGCCTAGGCTAGGAAGGTCGACGTGTGCAAGGACGATGAGAAACCCTCAAGGAAGATTCGTGGCAATACCAAGTTAATCTTGTTCACTGATGTTAATTTGGTAGGGTTGGTTCTTCTCCATGAAGATGCCCTAATAATCACTTTGAGGATTGAGAAGTTTGATGTGAATCACATTCTGATATACTCAAGGAAATCTTCTGAAGTGATGTACCAGAATCTATTCCAAAAGATGGGGTTCAAACCCAAGGACATGAAAAAAAAAACCCAACGACATGAAGCCTGTAAAGACTCCCCTCGTTGGTTTTAACGGACTTATGTGCTCCCCCTCGATAAGGTCACCTTTTCAGTCATAGCCAAGATTGTTACTCTATTAGTGGAATTTATGGGGATTGACTCTGACTCCCCATACAATGCCATCAAAGGGAGAACCTAGTTGCACGCCCTGAAGGCGGTTCACTTGTCATATCACTAGAAGCTTAAGTTTTCCATTCCTTTGGGGATCATGGAGATATGGGGAGACTAGGCCGCCTCCAAGAGCTGCTTCTATGCCACCTTCAAGATCGGTTTCACTGCTAAATCTAAGGAATAAGACTCAGAGACTGTCTTGGCAAAATAACAATCAAAGTTAGGTCAGTTCGATATTTATGAGCCACGGGTAGAGCCGATTGACCGATCGATGGAGGAGCTAACTAAAGTTTACCTCCATCTGGGTGATAAAGACATTCTTTCTCATTGGGTCATCATTGACAACATCCGAATAGGAGGAAATGTTGGACGACGCAACGTCGATGTCTTTGCATGGACCCTTTATGAGATGTAGGGGATAGATCCCAAGGTTATTTGGCACCAACTTCATGTGGACCCGACCTTTAAACCTATCAAACAGAGGCCCCAAAGGTCAGCACTGCACCATGCATAGATGATCAACGAGGAGGTGGACCGACTCTAGGAGGCTGATTCCATTAGGGAGGTCCAGTTCTCATAGTGGCTTTCTAATACGATCTTTGAGAAGAAGAAGATTGAGAAGTGGTGTGTTTGCGTTGAATTCACGGACCTCAACAAAGCTTGCTCAAAGAATTATTACCCCTACCTAAAGTAGACCAACTTGTGGATGCTACTAACTGTGACCAACTTGTGGATGCTACAAGGCATGAACATATTACTTTTATGGATGCTCATGAGGGGTACCATCAGATCACCTTATATGGCCCAACCAAGAATATACCTCCAAAGTCATGTTGTTTGTCCTGAAGAATATAGGGGCACCTTACTAGCGTCTAATGAACAAGATGTTCAAGAGCAGATTGGGGACGACGTGCTAGGAAAGAGCTGTGCCCAAGGAGACCATGTAAGGGACTTAGAGGAGACTTTACGAATACATTGAAACTATGAGTTAAAGCTAAATGCATCTAAGTGTTTGTTTGACATTAGCTCGGGCAAGTTCTTCAACTACCTAGTTACCCATTTGGGCATTAAGGCTAACCCTAACAAAAAACATGCCATATTAAAAGTACAGAGGCCGCAAATAGTCAAAGATATCCAGAAGATCACCGAGATTATTACAGCACTTAATCACTTTATATCCAGGTTCTCAGATAAATGGAAACCCCTTTTTTTGGGCCTTATGTAAGGCCTGAAAGGATATATGGGATGATGGATACGACCAGGCATTGGAAGGGATCAAGAAATACTTAGAGTTATCCCCTATGTTCTCGATGCCTAAGCCCATGGAGACTCTCTACTTGTACTTAGCAGTCTCAGAATATATGGTTAGCAGAACGTTAGTTAGGGAACATGGGTCAGAGCAGAGGCTAGTTTTCTACATCAGTAAAACCCTCCTGGATCCCCGAGACTAGATACTTCTTATTGGAGAAAATGGCCTTGGCCTTGATGATGGTAGCTAGGAAGCTCAAATATTACTTCTAAGCCCACCCTATCATTGTCCTGATCGATCAAACACTGAAAGCCATACTTTGGAAGACAGACCTGTTAAGGAGGATTGCCAATTGGGCCATCGAAATAGGACAATTCAATGTTCGATACCAGCCTTGAGTGTCCATCAAGGGACAAGTTTTGACACACTTCATTGCCGAGATCACCTAGCCCAACCAAACTTATTGGAATAAATGTCGACTGGTGCCCCCAAACCCCCTATGGGACTTGGAAATTACACGTGGATGGATCATCCAACAATCAGGGGGTAGGAGTGGGAGTCGAACAAGCAATCAAATAATGAAGCCGAGTATAAGACCCTTATATTGGGACTTGCCACGGAAAAATAGTCTAGTCCAATTGTCTACGTGTATGATGCAATTCTCAGTTGGTCATGAACTAGATTAATGGGGAGTTTGAGACCCTTGAACCGTTGATGAAGGATTACCAATTTCGTATCAGTGATTTGGCACCAATTGTGACCTTCTCAGTCTCGACCGAAGAGGCACACTCGAGTTAGATGGATCCCCTTGTCAAGTACTTGGAAATGGGAGAACTCCTTGAATGCCACAAGGAGGCTCGACATATTAGACTCAAATCCTCAAGGTTCTGGGTCTCCCCTATCAGATATTGTATTGAAAGTCTTTCTTGGGGCCGTACCTCCTCTACATCACTTAGCACAAAATCCAACCATTACTGTACGAAGTCCACAAGGGGATATGCGGGAGCCACACCGATAGTTGGTCTATGGCTTATCGGTCTATTTTTCAAGGATACTGGCAGCCCTACATGCAAAAGGATGCTCAATAGTATGTCCAAAAATGTGCCGATGTCAAAAATTCGATCGCATAATTTGACAACTGCCTAGAGACCTTAACAACCCCCCTCTCCCATGAGTCCTTGGCCCTTCCCTCAATGGGGACTGGATATAGTCAGGTCCTTGCCAAAGACTGATGAACAAAAGGTTCTTACAAGTAGCTACCAACTACTTCACCAAGTGGGTGGAAGTCAAGCCCTTAAGCCACATCTGAGGCACTAACACCAAGAAGTTCATATGGAAAAATATCATAACTTGATTAGAGATACCTCGGGCTCTCGTGTTAGAAAATGACACCCAATTTAATAGTCCCCTTAAGTAGTTCTTTGAGAGATTCTGTCACGCCCTGTCCCGGTCTTCCAAGGATGAGACGCGACTAGGTTTTTGATACACCTATTTACATATATGTATAATCTGGACTAATCAAACTTTAAATAATCTCACAGGTGCAACAAAAGCACCCATCACCTTAGTCATTAAGCATGATGGTAAAACCTGTCTCATAACCTGTACCATATATACAACACCTATACCAATTGTTTGTTTCACAGGTTATAGACATAAACAAAATCCCACACCCACATATCATAAATCATAAAGTATGTTTGTTGAGTCTATATACAAATATATACTATTAACCTGCCA
The DNA here is from genome assembly GCA_951799425.1 of Ilex aquifolium. Taxonomy (NCBI): domain Eukaryota; kingdom Viridiplantae; phylum Streptophyta; class Magnoliopsida; order Aquifoliales; family Aquifoliaceae; genus Ilex; species Ilex aquifolium. Next base: position 28,951,268 of record OX637393.1, read on the forward strand.
TAATAATCTCTCACAAATATAATATACAACCCAACAATTAGTCATACCGACACTCAACCTGAGTGATATCACACTAATGTCGTACAAAACTCAATCGACCAGACAGTGGACTGGTCTGCATCTTTCTCTACAGTACCTGAAAATGAGAAACTATAGGGGTGTGAGCTAAACCACACGCTCAGTGAGTATACATGTTGTATATGAAATGAAAATGATAGTAATACACTGAAGTAGGTAGATACTACGTAAATACACGTATCAAACAACAACATCAATCCAATTTCAGAGAATTCACAAGCCACATCTCCTCCACACTACCCCTCATCGGGTAATCGATCCCACATGGATCCGTGTCTCCCGAACCTCCCGGGAACACCACAGTGCTAGCACACCACTGCACCCCAGTGATCAGGCATCGACGCTCCTGTCTCAAACAATGCGCCACATTCCACAATACACAATACACAGTACAAATCATCATTCAATCACATAAGCACATATCACATAATCCTGGAGAAATGCTATTAAATTTAATCATCATTTACTATCATCTTATAATAGTATTTTCAAAACATATAAAGATATACACCCACCCCAAATATACAGATCTACGACCCTTCGGTCCTATCGGTGGATCATTCCGGTGTTACCGTATCTATTCCAACACCGACTGTCTCACCTGTTCCACCTAACACATTTGCAATTAAAATATCAATATGTTTATAACATATAATAATTAATCATGCACTATTGCATGCAAAATGATGCACCCCCAAAGTGCCTCGGTAACTCCGATTACCGCACTATCCACTTACACACTAGCACTTTTATTCTAGGGATCACATTTTCTCCCCAAATCTTCAAAATTACTCACATTAATCACAATTAGGATTAAGTAGGTCAAACACATTGACCGGGGGTCCATTTTCACACGTTTCGACCCCGAAACCTAAAAACTGCACTTCCGGCATTTCATACATTTCGCACCGGATATTATACTCATTTGCATTCGAAAATCACATTATCACATCAAGAACCATTTAAAAGTGCTGCATGCAAAATTTTGGGTCATTTGGATTAAAATTCACACATGTGATAATAACATTTAGAAATTAGGGTTTCGGCGTTACTGGCGTCCATTTCCAATTTCTATCGTACGTTTCTTTTAAGACCACTACACTTAAATTTACCTACACATTCAATCAATGTAAAACAGCCCCTAATTGAACCTTTAAACCACCCATTTCACTCCCATAATTTCCCATTCCATCCTAGCCCTCGAAAAACATACCGAACATCTTAAATAACCATTTTCGACATTTTTCTCACCTTCGGTTTAATGCCCATTTGGAACCCTTACTTAGTAGCCCGTTAATTACATTTCATACACTTAATTAAACTCACAAAAATATGTTTTGGAATTAAACTAAAACAGCCCATAAAATTAACTAAAACAATCCATGAAATTAAATTAAAACAGCCACTAATTTAAAACAAAACAGGCCACATATTTACGTACATACTAAAATTAATCACAACTCATGCTTAAAATTAATCTCATATACCTTCTTCTTCTCTCTCTTGGTTGGGACTAGAAATTCACCCAAAACACTTGGCTTTCTCTCTCCCTCTCTTCCTCCTTGGTCTCGACTCGAAGGAACACACACCTCTCTATTTTTTTTTCTCTCTTGCTCTCCTCACTTTCGGTTCCCAGACAAGAAGAACACACACACTGGTTTTAAACACACACACACTTATACTTATATTACACCCACACACACTTCACACCTTAAGACACACACACACGGCACACCATTTTTTTTTTTTAGACCAACACCTGTAAGGGTGACTCAAAGTACTGGGTTAATTACGCTTGCCTCTCCCCAAGTTTTTAAGTGATTTCAAAATCGACCCACTAGTATTTTCACACATGAAATGTCTATAAATAGGTCTCACTAATACATCATTAACAGGGTCCACATACCCAATGTATGCTCACACACATCATGGCTATGAAAGATTTAATTCAATTAACCCGTTAATAATTTCACATAATTTCAATTTAGCCCATAAAATTATGCTAATATGCATGCAATGCATGATCAAGTCTCACAACTCTCCCCTACTAAAAAAAATTTCGTCCTCGAAATTTCTTACCTGCACCAAACAAATGAGGATATTGAGCCTGCATACTCTCCTCAGTCTCCCAGGTTGCTTCTTCTACTAAGTGACTTCGCCACAAAACCTTTACCAATGGTATCATCTTCGTGCGTAATACCTTCTCCTTTCTACCAAAAATCTGAACCGGTTGCTCCACATAAGTCAAATCCTTTGCTAACTCCATCGGTTCTGAAGTCAACACATGTGATGGGTCAGACAAGTACTCCTGTAGCATAGACACATGGAATACATCATGCAACCTGGACAACTCTACTGGTAACTTCAACCTGTATGCAACAGCTCCAATCTGCTCTACAATGTTGTATGGACCAATATACTTAGGTGCCAGCTTTCCCTTCCTGCCAAAATGAATGACCCCCTTCCAAGGTGATACTCGTAGAAATACTCGATCACCCACCTTGAATTCCAAGTAACGTCGGCGATTGTCTGCATAAATCTTTTACCTGCTTTGTGCACTCCGTAATCTTTCCTGGATGACTTTAATCTGATCAGTAGTCATCTGCACAATCTCTGGACCCAATAATTTCCTCTCACCCACTTCACTCCAACAAACTAGGGTCCTACACTTCCTCCCATACAAAGCTTCATATGGTGTCATCTCAATTGAACTCTGGTAACTGTTATTATAAGCAAATTCAATCAAAGACAAATAATCATCCCAGTTACCTTTAAGGTCCATGACACAAGCTCTCAGCATGTCCTCTAATTTATGAATAGTACGCTCTGTCTGTCCATCTGTTTGTGGGTGGAATGTTGTACTAAACTTTAAAGTAGTGCCCAACACAGTCTGTAAGCTAGGCCAAAACTTCGAAGTAAAGCGTGGATCCCTGTCAGAGACAATAGATACAGGTACGCCATGCAATCTCACAATCTCATCAATGTACAATCTAGCTAGCCTGTCAAGAGCATAGGACATCTTAATAGCTAGAAAATGAGCAGACTTCGTCAACCTATCAACTATCACCCAAATGGCCTCATGTCCTTTCTGCGTGTGGGGAAAATTACTCACAAAATCCATAGTGATATGCTCCCACTTCCATTCTGGAATCGGTAGAGACTGTAATAACCCGGCTGATCTCTGATGCTCAGCCTTCACCTGCTAACATACCAAACATCGAGCCACAAACTCAGCTATCTCTCGTTTCATTCCAGGCCACCAATAATGCTCTCTCAGATCACGATAAAACTTTGTACTTCCTGGATGCATAGCATATGCTAAACTGTGTGCTTCTTCCAGAATCTCTCTTTTTAACCCTGCATCGTTAGGTACACATAACCGAGAACCAAATAACAAAACATCAGCACTGTCAATAATAAAATCAGTCTTCACCCCAGTTTTCACCTCTTTCTTCAATTTCTCAATCTGGAGATCAAACTGATGTGCTTCTCTAATCCTATCCACCAACACTGGTCTCAAAGTCAGTGTAGCAAGTAGAGCTGCAGTCTCTCCTATCCCCAACTGTACTCTCAAAGATTTCAAATCCACAAATAAGCCTTTCCGAATCACTCGCAAACTAGCCAATCTATCTGATGATTTTTGACTTAAAGCATCTGCCACAACATTTGCTTTTCCTGGCTGGTAATGAATAGTGCAGTCATAACCCTTAATAAGCTCAATCCAGCGCCGCTGCCTTAGGTTCAACTCTTTCTGGGTAAACACATATTTCAAACTCTGGTGATCTGTATAAATCTCACATGTAACCCCATATAGAAAATATCTCCACAACCTCAGTGCAAATACAATAGCTGTAAGCTCCAGATCGTGAGTAGGATAGTTGCACTCATGTGGTTTCAACTGTCTGGAGGCATAAGCTATCACCTTACCCTGCTGCATCAACACACAACCCAAACCTTGATGTGAGGCATAAATATAAACCACGAACCCATCACTACCTGACGGAATGCTCAGTACTGGTACAGTCATCAATCTGGTCTTTAGCTCCTGGAAGCTCTGCTCACATCTATCAGACCACTCAAACTTCACACCCTTCCGAGTCAATCGGGTCAGGGGCATAGCTATAATGGAGAAATTATGTACAAACCTCTGATAGTAACCTGCCAAACCCAGAAAACTCCGAATCTCTGTCATTGTCCTTGGTCTCTCCCAGTTCACTGCAGTATCAATCTTAGTTGGGTCAACACATACACCATCACTAGAAACTACATGCCCCAAAAACACAACCTTGTCCAACCAAAACTCACATTTACTGAATTTGGCAAATAATTGTCTATCTCTCAATGTTTGCAGTACCACCCTCAAATGTTACATATGCTCCTCTATACTACGGGAGTATATTAATATATCATCGATGAACACTATCACAAATGAATCAAGATATGGCTGGAATATTTGATTCATCAGATCCATAAATATCGCAGGAGCATTAGTCACACAAAATGGCATCACCAGAAACTCATAGTGTCCATACATGGTCCGAAAAGTGGTCTTCGATATATCACTATCCCTTACTTTTAACTGATGATATCCTGATCGAAGATCAATCTTTGAAAATACCCGGGCACCCTGCAACTGTTCTAGCAAATCATCTATACGCGACAATGGATATTTGTTCCGAATAGTCACCCTATTCAACTGTCTGTAATCAATGCATAACCTCATAGTATCATCCTTCTTCTTTACAAATAGTACTAGTGCACCCCAAGGAGATACACTAGGCTGTATAAATCCCCGATCTAGCAAATCCTGCAATTGCACTTTAAGTTCCTTCAATTCAGCTGGAGCCATCCTGTATGGAGTAATGGATATGAGACTAGTTCCTGGCACAAGCTCAATAGAAAATTTTACCTCTCGATCCACTGGTAACCCTGGTAACTCTTCAGGAAACACATTAGCGAATTCATTAGCCACATGAATATTCTTCAATTCAGGAGTACCTCTCTGAGTATCTTTCACATAAGCCAAGTAACCGTAGCATCCTTTCCTGAGTAATGTCCTGACTTTAATTGTTGATATCAAATTCCTCGGCTCAGGGCGTCGCTCTCCAAAGAACCGAAACAAAGGAACATGTGGAATTCTAAATACTACTTCTTTACGAAAACAGTCAATAATAGCATGATATGCAGACAACCAATCCATTCCTAAAATCAAATCAAAATCCTGGAAATCAAAAGATAACAGATCTGCAGGTAATTCTCTATTACCAACCTGAACTAGGCACTCCCTATATACTACCCTGGTCGTCATACAATCACCCGTGGGAGTAGCTATAATCAATCCACAGTCTAATGGAGTAGGTGGTCTATTAACATGCATGGAGAATGGCAGTGATATAAATGATCGTGTGGCACTTGAATCTATAAGTACTCGTGCCTGTTGACCAAAAATAGATATCATACATGTGACCACATCTAGGGTCGCCTGAGCATCCCGTTGGGTAAGTACAAAGACACAACCTTCAACCTCAGGTCCACTCGGTCCACTGCCACCAGCACTGCTACCTCTAGTGCCACCTCCAATATTGTTTCCTCGTCCTCGACCTCTACCACTTGTTGTTCCTCGGGACACCATAGATGTACTGCCCATCGATGAACTCTGGGTAGAATATTGCGGACAATCTCTCTACATATGTCCCTCCTGGCCACATAAAAAGCAACGCTGTGATAGAGTAGGTCTTGGTCCTCCCATAGGACAGTTCCGTACAATGTGTCCAATCTGCCCGCAACGGTAACAAGTAACTGTACTCCCCCGAGACTGTCCCATCTCTCGACCCGGTGCAAAGGAAGATGATCCACTTATTCCCTATCCTTGACTCTGGAATGGGACTCCTGATTTCTTATTACTTGCACCCTTCGAAAACATTCCTCTCCAAACTCTGCTAAAGAAACTTCCCTTGGAACTGTGTCCACTTGGCTCATATCTTCCCCTCTTTGCCTGCTCACTTGCACTTTCCATTTCTTTCAAATCAGCTTCCACAATCAGGGCTTTGTTGTATAAGTATGAAAATGTTGTTAATTCTAGTATCGAAACACGGGATCTAATATTGTAATTTAGTCCCGTCTGGAATCTTTTGCATCTTTCCCCCTCATCTGCGACAACAGAAGACATGAATCTGGACAAAGTACTAAATTTGTCCTCGTATTCCAACACTGTTTGATTCCCCTGCTGCAGATGTAAAAATTCATTCTGCTTCTCGACAACTCGAGGGAAAATACTTCTTGTCAAAGGCATCTGTAAACTGCCGCCATGTGGGAACTCTAGGAACTGAGCTAGCCTCCCCCTCAGTGCATACTGGCAGCAATGTTCTCTCCATAGCCTCCCACCAATACTGGGCCTCCTCTGCTAGCATAAAAGTGGCCAACAGCAATTTATCCTCCTCGCCAACTCCCATTAACATGAATATCTTCTCGATGCTTCGTAACCAATTTTCTGCTTCTAATGGACCCGCAGTTCCCGTAAATATTGGTGGATCAAGCTTTTTAAACTGTTCGTACAATGTACCCCTGAGCTTTATTATTTCCACTCGCGTTGTAAGTTGCTCAAAGTATTTAGCTGCTGCTTCCCATAGTTGCCTAGCCTCCCGATCACCTGGTTCCTCCTCCACCTGGGGTCTTTTTCCCCTATCTCCAGCCCTAGCAGATGACCCTTCTCCCTCCATGTATCACTGTAACAAATGTGAGTATCGCATATGGGTCATGATAGCATGTAGTATATATTCCACACACTCACATGGACCTCTAACACCCCACCTAAACAGACCAATCCCTAAGTCCACTGTCACACTAGACTCAACTCGACTACTGAACTATAAACTTTAGCTCTGATAGCAACTAAATTGTCACGCCTCGTCCCGGTCTCCCAAGGATAAGACGCGGCTAGGTTTTTGATACACTTGTTTACATATATGTATAATCTGGACAAATCAAACATTAAATAATCCCACAGGTACAATAACACCACCCATCACCTTAGTCATTAAGCTTGATGGTAAAACCTGTCTCATAACATGTACCATATATAAAACACCTATACCAATTGTTTGTTTCCCAGGTTATAGACATAAACAAAATCCCACACTCACATATCATACATCATAAAGTATGTTTGTTGAGTCTATATACAAATTTATACTATTAAACTGCCATAATAATCTCTCATAAATATAATACACAACCCAGCAATTAGTCATACCGACACTCAACCTGAGTGATATCACACTAATGTTGTACAAAACTCAATCGACCAGACAGTGGACTGGTCTTCATCTTTCACTACAGTACCTGAAAAGGAGAAACTATAGGGGTGTGAGCTAAACCACGCGCTCAGTGAGTATACATGATGTATATGAAATGAAAATGATAGTAATACACTGAAGTAGGTAGATACTATGTAAATACACGTATCAAACAACAACATCGATCCAATTTCAGAGAATTCACAAGCCACATCACCTCCACACTACCCCTCATCGGGTAATCAATCCCACATGGATCCATGTCTCCCGAACCTCCCGGGAACACCATAGTGCTAGCACACCACTGCACGCCCAGTGATCAGGCATCGATGCTCCTGTCTCAAATAGTGCGCCACATTCCACAATACACAGTACAAAGCATCATTCAATCACATAAACACATAGCACATAATCCTGGAGAAATGCTATTAAATTTAATCATTTACTATCATCTTCTAATAGCATTTTCAAAACATATAAAGATATACAACCACCTCAAATATACAGATTTACGAACCTTCAGTCCTATCGGTGGATCCTTCCGGTGTTACCGTATCTATTCCAACACCGACTGTCTCACTTGTTCCACCTAACACATTTGTAATTAAAATATCAATATGTTTATCACATATAATAATTAATCATGTACTACTGCATGCAAAATGATGCACCCCCAAAATTCCCCGGTAACTCCGATTACCGCACTATCCACTTATACACTAGTACTTTTATTATAGGGATCACATTTTCTCCCCAAATCTTCAAAATTACTCACATTAATCACAATTAGGATTAAGTAGGTCAAACAATGACCGGGGGTCCATTTTCAAATATTTCGACCCCAAATCCTAAAAACTGTACTTCCGGCATTTCATACATTTCGCACCGGATATTATACTCATTTGCATTCGAAAATCACATTATCACATCAAGCACCATTTAAAAGTGTTGCACGCAAAATTTTGAGTCATTTGGATTAAAATTCACACATGTTATAATAACATTTAGAAATTAGGATTTCGGCGTTACCGACGTCCATTTCCAATTTCTATCGTACGTTTCTTTTAAGACCGCTGCACTTAAATTCATCTACACATTCAATCAATGTAAAACAGCCCCTAATTGAACCTTTAAACCACCCATTTCACTCCCATAATTTCCGGTTCCATCCTAGCCCTCAAAAAACATACCGAACATCTCAAATAACCATTTTTGACATTTTTCTCACCTTCGGTTTAATGCCCATTTGGAACCCTTACTTAGCAGCCCATTAATTATGTTTCATACACTTAATTAAACTCACAAAAATATGTTTTAGAATTAAACTAAAATAGCCCATAAAATTAACTAAAACAGTCCATAAAATTAAATTAAAACAGCCACTAATTTAAAACAAAACAGGCCACATATTTACGTACATACTAAAATTAATCACAACTCATGCTTAAAATTAATCTCATATACCTTCTTCTTCTCTCTCTCGGTTGGGACTAGGAATACACTCAAAACACTTGGCCTTCTCTCTCCCTCTCTTCCTCCTTGGTCTCGGTTCGAAGGAACACACACCTCTATATATATATATATATATTTTTTTTTTTTTTTTCTCTCTTGCTCTCCTCACTTTCGGTTCCCAGCCAAGAAGAACACACACACACACTGGTTTTAAACACACACACTTATACTTATATTACACTCACACACACTTCACACCTTAAGACACACACACACACACACACACACACACACACACACACGGCACACCATTTTTTTTTTAGACCAACACCTGTAAATAACTCAAAGTAATGGGTTAATTACGCTTGCCTCCCCCCAATTTTTTAAGTGATTCCAAAATCGACCCACTAGTATTTTCACACATGAAATGTCTATAAATAAGTCTCACTAATACATCATTAACGGGGTCCACATACCCAATGTATGCTCACACACATCATGACTATGAAAGATTTAATTCAATTAACCCGTTAATAATTTCACATAATTACAATTTAACCCATAAAATTATGCTAATATGCATGCAATGCATGATCAAGTCTCACAGCTTCGACATGCGGAATTTCTTTTCGACCCCAGCCTACCCCTAGTGCAACGGGAAAATCTAGGTCTCCAACAAAATGATTATCACTGGGATCAAGAAGAGGTTGGAGAAAGTTAAAGGGAAATGGATTAAAGAATTATTGGACGTTCTGTAGGTGTACTGAACAACACCTCATAGCTCCATTGGTGAAAACTCCTTATGCCTTGGCCATATGGAATAAAGGGCGTGATACCCCTTGAAGTAGGTCTCCCGACTATCAGGAGCCAAGCCTTTGAAACAGGCATGAATTATCAACAAGTAGCACAATACCTGGACCTCACCGAGGAAAGGATGGAACTTGCAGCCATTCGATTGGCGAAGAATTAGAAAAAGTCGAGTAGGCAACATAAAAGGAAGGTCCAAGCCCGAGAATTCCAAGTGGGGGACCTAGTACTTCACAAAATTGTTGGGAGCACTCGGGAACCAACTGAAAGGAAGTTTTGTCCTAATTGGGAAAGACCCTACAAAGTAGCATCTGGGGGGGCTCAAGGTCATACAAATTGGAACACCTTGAAGGAAGACCTATTCCTTGGCCGTGGAATGTAGTAAACTTGAAGAAATACTTTCCTAAGCAAATGTACAAAATTTTGAGAAATGAAGATATTTTTTAGTAAGTCAAGCTTTTTTTAAACATATGTCTCGGGCTTGGTCTTCAGGGTCCATGCCCCGGGTGAGAAATGTTTGTGTTCGAACTTAGGCAAGCAAAGACTTGATCGTGCTTTCCTGAATTTACCATACGATCTATACCGAACCTTATTCGTATGAATAAAGAACTTCACTTCAGGTTGGAGACAAGAAAAAAGAAGCAGCTTCTCCTTCCTTCTATTATGGATATATGCTTTCAATTCCGCATTTTCATTGCATCCCTAACTTAAGTAAATGAACATGAACGACCACTACTTTCCTTTGTGTTACATAAAATGAGGGCCCCCCTTTCACTTAAAACGGCCTCAGGCAAGATAAGACTCTGCACCAACAAAGTACCATGCCCAAATAGACAAGGGATACGCCTTCCTCAGGAAGGGATACATCCCATATGACGAGAGGTACCCCCACATGTGCATGTTACACTTGATACAACACAAGATGGAACCAAAACAGAGATTCCATTAACATGCCAAGGGATTTGCGTCACTTCGAGCATACAAACAAATACCTCACATCTCAAGAAAATGACATAAAAATAGAATAAATCTCCATCGAGGTCCCAAAAGTTTCAAATCTGGCCATCACCGCCTTGGCCATCACTGTTCCGACCATTGCCTCCTCTGTGGAGACATCCAAAATCTCATTGGCCATCGGTGTCCTAATCACCACCATCTGGTCGCCGAAAAATCATCAAGATATCCCAAGTCCCAAAGGATTTTATTTTTGGGAAGCAACAGGGCACCAAATTCCTGAAATTCAAAAAATAAATAAATAAAAATAAATAAGAGCACTAACACAAATTTTTATGAAATTAGGGGGCATATGTGTTCAATTAAAAAAATTATGGTCACATATATAGGGGTGGTTCAAAAGTTGGGGGGAGTGCTCCATTTTTTATAAGGGTGGTTCAAAAGTTGGGTGGTTCAAAAGTTGTTCGCTCTCCATTTCTTATGTTCATTTTTATTTTCATAATGAAGGACTTTCTTGGCCAGACACCATTTAGATTCGTTACTATAAATTAGTCTATCATCAAGTCTAGTTATCCCTAAACCACGTGTATCAAGTTAAGCCACGTGTATCAAGTTAAACGTGACTCGAACTTACAAACTCACAATATTACACTGCAAGACCTTTCCATTCCAAGCAACCTTTGGGAATTAATTTTTGTGCTTTTTATTCAATGCTACAAGTCATTGGGATCAGTATAACTATAATGGGAGCTATCTCCTTCCACTGTATAGCTTAGGTTGATCCTAAAGGCATTATATATTAAGTTAACGCAAACAATAATTAGATTAGGTCTAATCTTGAGGCTATTAATAAAAAGTTAACCCAAACTAGTAATTAAAAGTTAGTACATAAGCAATAACTAGAATGAAATATTAGAAACATGTTTGAATCTAATATTATTATTGTCATAAAAAGTAGGAATACCAATTTTTAACACGACCTCTTAAGTTGATCCATAATTACCTAGTATGAATTTAATTTTAAGTAATTTAGAGTTTATTTACAAATTAATCCATAAAGTCACTTAGAAAATAAATTGACATGAATCAAGATGAACATGATATACATCCAACATGTGATTAACTTAACAATATTGGACCAGGGGTGGCTCAAGTCAATTTGAGGCCTAAAACAGAAACATTAAATTGATGCCTTTTTATTTTTAGTATTATTTTTTTAAAAAAATTTATTTATTTTTAATTTTCTATGTGAGAGGGAGACAAAAGAAGGATGTGTTAATATTGTCGAGAAAGAAATTTCAACTTTTGTTTTTATTTTTTACCACAGAGAGGGAGAGAGAGTGTTTGATTTCAACTTTTTTTTTGTTGTTTTTTTTACTGGGGAGAGAGTGTGTGTGTGTGGGTGGGAGTAAATATGAGTTGACTTTTGAGTATTCTTTTTAATTTTTTTAATTTCTAAGTTTTTAATGTTATGAATTGGATTATAGATCCAAATTATTGTAATAAAAATTTTGATTGGATTTAATTTTTTGGGGCTTAGGGAGGCCGGTACCTCCCTAAGAACTTAATAGGATAAAAATATACTTTTTAAAATAATTGGGATAGAAGTACAACTGTTAAAAAAAATCATAAAAACCCTTTTTGATATACAAATATCAAAAGGAATCTTGAAAGTCTTACATTCTAGTATTTAGATATTGGAAATACAAAAACTGTCAATTAGGTATGCACTATTTATGGTAGGAGTAATTATGGAATACATTTAAAAAAAAAATTGAATATATTTTAAAATGTGTACTTATTGACAACAATTTGATGGAAAATAAGACTTAAAAGATGATAAGTTTGGAGGTGGTACTTAAAACCAAATAAGTTCTGAAAAAGATACCCACATCCCATTATCTCTTAATTTTTTGGGACTTTTTTGTAGGGCTTAAAATTAAATGGATTTAATTTTTTTTGTGGCCTAGTGATGTATCTAAAATTATGAGACCTTTTAAAAATGAGGCCTAAAGTCCATGTTTTTTTTTCATACTGTTAGGCCGGCCCAGTATTGGACCATAAATTAAGTTGAGTCTATTTTAACACGATACGACTTAATACGATTCAAAACCGAACCGACACAACACGATATCCTGCCAACGCATGCATGACATGCTTATATTACAACAATCAAGCTCATTGTGACAGCTACGTACAATTGGATCATTAAATATGGGGGAGTAGTGAGTACTATTCCTACCAACCAGCAACGGAAATGGCAAATATTTCCTCCAATTCATAAGCAACTAAATGTATCTTTCGGCCAGACGTTTCAAACCATTAATTGGTGGCTGCTCACCCACGCTTCGCCGAGCTAGTGTGACCACGTTTACAAGTGGGACTCCAGAGAAAATGTGTACATATATGGCTCATGAAATTCCACATTCCCACTTTTGGACCAACTAAATTGGTTAGGTTCGAATCAAATGTCCGTTCGATTTTGACACAAAACTTAATTCTGAATTTGATCTAAGAACTTTTTGAATTTTGTTTTTAGTTCATATTCAAATCCATTGAAAATTCAATCCAAAAATTTGAACTTATCATAACTTATTTAGAGTTACATCTCAAACACAAAATCAATTTTATCATAAATAGTGATGATACCATGATTAGAATTAGACTCTCTTCCGATACTCGACTTTGACAACTCGACCCAACCATGAAGTCCAGAGCAGGGTCGACTCATACATGAAGCCACTTAGGCGGTTGCTTAGGGACCCATTTGGGATGGGGCCCCATTTTTTAAAATAAGTAGTTATAAATGTTACAACATTTTCTTTTGATTTTGTTTTGTTTGAGTTTCATCCTTTTATTTAATTACAGAGTAGAAAGTCTCATTTTTTAAAATATCTAAGATAACTCGTATTTTAAATATTATTTTATATATTTTCTATTTGACAAATTAAGTAATTCATTCCATCTATCAGCCTATTACAAAGCTTAATTAATGCAATTAATCTTTTCTTCATGAATCACATATACTAACTTTCAAAAGCATCTCCAAATCAAAAAAAAACCAGTCACATCTTCTTGATAGTCTTTCCCTCTATATATCTCTCATTTTTTGTACTCTTCAAAGATTAATTTTTTGAATTCATATCATTTTGGGGTCAGGTTATAAATTCTCTGTGATACTTAGGATCAATCTTAATAGTATAGTATCGTTCTCAACACCTCTAAAGGTTGTAACTAACCCCCCGAAAAGGTTATAATTTGACCCCAATTGGAGTATTTTTTAGTATTGATATTAACTTTTTGGTTGCAATTTGACCAAGTCAAAATTGTAATCTAATGCGCAAAAATTTTACTTTTATGTAGACAGCATCTTTGATAACATACTCGTACCCATTAGCCATACTCAAATAAAAAAGTTGAGTTAGTAATTTTATATCTCAAAAATATAAATATGGGTATATCAAACCCAATTTATGAAGTGCAATGTATATAGATTAGAAGACGGATACAAATTAGGATACATATGATGTGTCGATGGATTTATTTTTTGTTATTTGGTGGCTAATTGACTAATCTATCTATCTATACTACTTATAAATATCAATATTTGCGAATTTTTTTTAATTTCTTATTCTTTTCCTTATTATTACTATAAAATCAGTGATACCCACATATTACTTTTATTTAATTTTTTATTTTCTATACCTATTTGAATCCTAAGTTCATTTGAACTCTTTTATTAACACTTTTAAATTATTTATTACTTTCATTCAATTTTTATTTTTTTACACTTATTTGACTTCTAAGTTCTTTTGAATTCTTTTATTAATAATATTTGACATTTTTTGACTCATTTATTAGTAGTACATTTGTATACGATTTTCTATATCTATGTTTATATTTATACGAAGAAATAAAGGTCAATCTATATTCTATTACTATATACATGTAGTTGTCGGATTGCATTTTATGGTCAAATATGTCATATTTGATTTTTTGGTATGGAAAAATATCATATTATTATACTACAAATAAGAGTATTAAAATTTAATCAATTTTTTTTGACAAAAATGTAATAAATCTATAATATAATTAGATATGAAAGTACTCAATAATGATAATTTTACAATGAAGCTTTATAATAAACAAAAGAGAAAATGTCTAATAGGTCGGAGAGATACCTAAACAAATGATAGATTAAATACTCAAAGAGGGGTAAAATAAATCAATAATAAGATTTAACAATAATTAAAATAAAAATTAATTATATTTATAAATAATTTATTTATTCAATTTAATTTCATATTTAATTTAAGTTTATTATTAAAAAAATTATTTAAATATATTCACGTGTGCACTCCTAGTATAAGTAAAAGCAACAAAGGCTTTGGAAGCACAAATAAGTGGACAGGTTCTGTTGTATCTAAATTTGTTCAATTTATCCCTAAGATATTTATAATTGGTGTATTTTGAGCATGTCCAAGGGTGTTCTTTAAAATAGTTAGTCAAAATATATTAAAATATTATATTTTTTATTTTAAAGAGTCACTTTTACAAAATTACTCAATGCTATCTATTTTAACTAATTAATATTTTAAGTCAAAAATATTACATAGTTTGACACGTCACGAAAATATAAAATAGTTAGATGCTTGAATGCAAAAAAAGCCATTTAGCTCTCCAAAGGTAAAATTGCTTGAGTAAAATTTTGTGGTTTGACTCTTTATTTTAACTAATAAATATAAAATAGTTAGCCCTTAGAGATGCTATTTATGTATAAAGTTGCATTTAATGAGGTTCATGTCATCGATCTTGAGTTATTTTGAATAATTTATTTGACTAGTTTTTCACTTTTGCTAATGGTGAATTGTATTTGTCATCTGGGAGGATCAAAAATTTGTTTCAAAACAGTCGAAACGTTTAAAACATTTTTGTTTTTAAGGAGGCCAAAACGAATTAATGATAGAATCGAAATTCTAATACTTCGAGGTGTTTCATAATGTTTTGAGGTGTTTTGTAATTTTTAATGTATTTGCACAATTGTTTCGGAATGTTTCAAGGTATTTCAATAAACTTTGATATATTTCGACTAATATTTTGAAAAAATTATTCTTACATTTTTTTATTTTTTTCATTCTATTTTCGAAACGGATTGAAGCGTTTTCAAAACAGATCGAAACGTTTCCTAGATGAACAAAACAATACATCAAAATAAAATTTTAATCCTTACTCTTTCGTGTGTAGAATTGATAGGTCTAATTATCACGATCAATATGAAATCTGATAATGATTTAGTTAGATCACTACATCAACTATTTAGACATAGTTTGATATCCTTTATAATAAATTAAAAAAAAACCTAAATGTATTGATATTTACAAAATGTCACTATCAAATTATTTTGTATGCAAAGCATTGCTAAAAGTCCTTTATGAAATATTTTCTTGATCATAATTCACATTTTATCGGTCCATCTTACAATAATAGTTTACTTCCAAATTCATGTCTATTCTTGAACTTATTAGGCTATAAATCTTGTTTGAGTCTCATAAATGCATCATAGATATTAGAGGTCGCATCAAATGAAGTTAACCATCACACATAAATCTTATGACTAATTACCATGAAATCAAAGATTTTTGGAACAAGTGGCAGCATATGATTGGTCACACAATTAAAATTTAGACTATAGAAAAATAATAAATTATCGTCTTATCAGAAATCTGCCCAAGCCCAAGGCTATCATCACTCACATAATGAGCATGTTTCATACTGATTTTTTAAAGTGATAAATTACGATTTAAATTTTTTTACAAAACTTGACAAAAAATAATTACGTATATGTATAAATTATGCATAATAGTTCTCAAATATGAATTTTAATTTTTTTACGTCACTAAAAATATTTTATGAATATAATAAACTAAAAAGTTGTGTGAGACCCACGATAAAATTATAAGGTGAAAGAAAAAGCTCATAAAATAATTTTCTTGAATCAGCCTAAATAAGTCTTTTTGGGTCCAAAAAGTTATTTCATAAGTTGGTAAAAAAAAAACAAGGTCCAAACAGACCCGACTTATTTTGCTCTAAAACCCTTAAAAACTACCTATTTAAGTTAGTTACAAACAGACCAAATATAGTGATGCCAAAATTGAATTTTTTTCCGGATTCCATTCAAATACCAGTTAGATTAGTTTAAAATTATTTTATTGAATTTAAAAAATAAAATTTTATCTATTTAAATTTAGATATATTTGATTGTACTTTTGGTTGAATTTTATATGCTCACATAAATAGATGATAAAATTGAGTTAAAATTAAAATATAATTTGTTAACATTCAATTCTAACTGATTTATTCAAATCATATTATATTTTTGATTTTTACTAGACCCGAGTATCTATAATATAAAACAAAGAATGTTTCAATAAGTACATCCGACTGTCTCAAATAGATTTATTCAACGACCACTAATATCCCTCTAAAAACTATTCAAATTGCACCCTGCCTTTAGGTACGGATTACTCATAGTATAAAATAAATTAAATCAAATTATCATATTAATTTGATGACGTGTCAAATTATGTAATATTTTTGATTTAAAATATTAATAATAATTAGCTAAAATAGAAAGTATGGTTGAAGTAACTTTGTAAAAAAAAATCTTTAAAATAAAAAAAAAATAATATTTTAATATATTTTGATTAGTTTTTTTGATGAGCACCCAGTTCATCTTATTTTTATTTATTACAAGAAAAACAATTAAAATATGTAATTACGGTGTCCACCCAAGAGTTCATTCCTAGCTCCACTCTGACCCCGGGGAGAGCAAGTCACACCCACACCAGACACACGTGGGAATTTTCCCCATTATTCTTTCTCAAATAAAAGACACAAAAGGGCATTTCAGAGATTTGGCTTCAAACAAGAAGTTGTATACAAAAAAACAGCAAAACTTATTTGTTTATTTATTTTAGTCAAATCAAACCAAAGTCTCCTTAACCATGGTTAAGAGAGTTAGGTGAGGTTGACTAGTCTGGTCTGGTAGGCGTGTTTAGTTGTCCCTATAATTCCCTCTCGCTCTCCTCCTCCTTTTCAGAGTCTCTCCAAACCTCACCTACACCAAACAGCAGCGTAGAGAGAGACTCTCTCTGTGTTCCTCTCACTAGAATTTCATTTCCTCTCAGTTTTCGACGAGTTTTCCTGACCCAGATAACCACAGCAAAGAGAAAAAGTGCGTCTCTCTTTGCTTCTCTGAGTACAATTGTTTATAGTCATTTTCCCGCCGGCCAGACAGGAGTTGCCTGACCCAGATATCAAAGCGGAGAGAGAAAGTGTGGGTCTCTCTGAATACAATTGTTTAAAGTCATTTGCTCGCCTGCCAAACAGGTTTAGACGTAATTGACTTAGTGAAAAATGGAATCCAGCAACATGAAAATGTCTCCTTTCGATTTGGTGACTGCGATTTTGAGAGGCGGGAAGATTGATCAGTCGAGCATGTTGTCAGATTCCGGCAAGACTCTGTCGCCGACAGTGGCGATGCTGCTGGAGAATAGGGAGCTGATGATGATCTTAACGACGTCAGTGGCTGTCTTGATTGGATGCGTCGTCGTTTTGTTTTGGAGGAGACAGAGATCTGCTAAAACAATAGAGCAGCCTAAAATGGTGGCTCCTCCCAAAATTGAGGAAGAGCCCGAGGTTGATGATGGGAAGAAGAAAGTTACTATTTTTTATGGAACGCAGACCGGTACAGCTGAAGGGTTTGCTAAGGTATATGGAGTTTTTACACTATTCTTATTTGGGTTATAATTATTTGTGATTATTAGAATATAGTTTTACCCAATTCTTCTTGCCAGCACTATTTATCAATGAAGACCAAAGTGTTTATTGATCTTTGTTTCAAGTAGTTGGATTGATTGTTCTTTATCCCATTTTTTAAAAAATTGGAAAAGGAAACAAAATTGTTTCACTCATTTTTGTGTTGTTTTGGCTTCATTTGGAGTCATTTGATTCATTTACTTGGCGAATTTATTAATCTTTGAAATTGATTGTACTGCTTTGGGCTCATTTGAGTTTGTTGGATGTATTGTTGTTTGAATGTTTGAAATGATCTTTATGCTGTTGTTATGTTTTAGGCAGTTGCTGAGGAAGGAAAAGCTCGATACGAGAAGGCTACTTTTAAAGTGATTGATTTGGTGAGTTTGATGGTGTTTCGTGTGGTTACTTTATACTATCCACTTACACTTGGAGGTAGACTAACATAGATACCCTTCTGTTATGCATATTTTCTGGTTCCAAGTGCTCCATTAGAAAACTTAAATTTTACGAAAAGAATAGGTATTGAGGGGGTATAGGAATAGTTATTCTTAGACCAAGTGTAAGTGTATCCTCACACTTCTTATACTTTAACATATTGGATTTGATACTTGAATTGAGATTGTGACTATTTGGATATAATGAATGGTGGGTAGGATGATTATGCGGCAGATGATGAAGAGTATGAGGAGAAATTGAAGAAAGAGACTTTGGTGCTTTTCTTTTTAGCTACGTGAGTCTTGATTGTGCCGCTTTATTTTGAATTGCATAAAGACATACTATGCACACGGAGATGAGCAAATGTTTGTTAGTATCTTTTCATTGAGTTTGTTTGATTGTTGGTGTTGTAGATATGGAGACGGTGAGCCGACTGACAATGCAGCTAGATTCTACAAATGGTTTGCAGAGGTAAATTTGATTAATTGAAGTGAATTATGATTTCGCTTTTTAAAATTTCCGTAAGATCCAGGGGTAAAATTTCGAATATATGGCTTGGTACAGGGAAAAGAGAGGGGGGATTGGCTGAAGAATCTTCAGTATGGTATATTTGGTCTTGGCAACAGGCAATATGAGCATTTCAACAAGGTTTGAAATGAATTTTATTGCAGCTGTAATCTACTTTATTGTTTATGTAAATGCTTGTATGAATGGATGTAAATCTGTATGTCCACTTTACGCACAAATGTTGTTTGTTTTGGTTGTTGACTGAAATATGATTTTATGTTTGGTTTACTGGGAAACAGATTGCAAAGGTGGTGGATGAGCTTGTTGCTGAGCAGGGTATGTTTTCCTACCTCGTTTTACTTTACAAATGGGATATTAGACGCAAACGTCCCAAAGTAACTCCAGTGACCTTTTTTTCGCTCATGTTGGTAATGTTTGAAATGAAAATTTTGTCAAATTTTATACGTGCTGTACACAAACTGTGTTTGTGAATTGTTAAATGTTTGCATTTTGAAGTCCGGGGTAGCCTATAAATCCTGGTTTATAATATCATTGGCTATCATAGGCAGTTTCATTTGTTTAACCCTTTCACAATATCATTGTAAAACACATTCATACGTATCCATCATTAAGAGAACGTGTCTTCTGTACAAAGATAAATTTCTATTTTCTTGTGAGTTGCTATTCAAAGTACCTTTGTGTGGTGCATGAGACCAAGTTAGACGTCGCTATCTGAAACTTACCAGTATGAAGTGGAAGATATTAGCCAGTTAGTTGACATGGGCTTTCGTAACTTTGTAATGGCTAAAGTAAAATTTACACATTGAAACATCAATAGTGTAATTATATTGCTCTAGGTTATATTATGGTGGGTTCTTTGATATTGTGCTCTTGTTACCTTCAAGTTTGTTGTCCTTTCTAACATGATCTGTGCCAATTGCAGGTGGGAAGCGGCTTGTTCCAGTGGGTCTTGGAGATGATGATCAATGCATTGAAGATGACTTTACTGCATGGTATAAGGAACACGGACTATATCTGGATGCCTTAACTTCCAATTCTTTATTACTTGTAGACTTAGATTTGCAGAAACAAACTAAATGATGTTTTCTATCTGTCACTAATTTAGGCGAGAGCTAGTGTGGCCCGAGCTGGATCAGTTGCTAAGGGATGAGGATGATACAACTGTTGCTACTCCTTACACTGCTGCTGTTCCAGAATACCGAGTTGTATTCCATGACCAACCAGATGCATCACTACTGGAGAATGGCTTTGGTAAAACAAATGGTCATGCTGTTTATGATGCTCAACATCCTTGCAGGTACCAAGAAGTTTTAAATTAGTGATATGCTTTTTCTTTATGTACCATAATATACATAACATATGCTCTATTCTTTGCTCGAAGAGCTGATGTGGCTGTGAAAAAGGAGCTTCATACACCTACATCCGATCGTTCTTGCACCCATCTAGAATTTGACATTGCTGGCACTGGACTTGCGTAAGTTGCTCTTCTGCATAACTTAGTTTTCGATATGTAGCTGTGGTTATTGGATAAAGACAAATCTTTGTTTTTGTCCCACCCACTTTGGTTTCCCGTGGGAAATTGCTCTTGGTTGTGTGTCAAAGATAATGGGACAAAAGAAAATTATTGTGATTTCTTTCTTGTCAATCTTGTTCATATATCTTTATTTGTTTTCTTTTTGTTCAGATACGAGACTGGGGATCACGTTGGTGTGTACTGTGACAATCTCATTGAAATAGTGGAGGAGGCTGAGAGGTTAATAGGTTTACCACCAAATACTTATTTCTCTATTCACACTGATAAAGAGGATGGCACCCCAGTCAGTGGAAGCTCCTTGCCACCTCCCTTCCCACCTTGCACTTTAAGGATTGCTCTGACTCGGTATGCTGATCTTTTGAGCTCTCCCAAAAAGGTTGGTCTTTTTCCTACATTCATCCGTTGTTCCTCGAAAATTTCCTCTTGAATTGAACTCCTTACATGCGTATGTTTTCCAGTCTGCTTTAGTTGCTTTAGCGGCTCATGCTTCTGATCCAAATGAAGCTGATCGATTAAGACACCTGGCATCTCCTGCTGGAAAGGTGTGAATTTCTTTCTTAACTTTTGAACTGAACAGTTCCCTGTAATTTGCTTCTCACTGAAACCTCTCTTCTATTCTTCAGGATGAATATGCACAGTGGGTTGTTGCAAGTCAAAGAAGCCTCCTCGAGATCATGGCAGAATTCCCATCGGCCAAGCCCCCACTTGGAGTTTTGTTTGCAGCAGTTGCCCCACGCCTGCAGCCCAGATACTATTCTATCTCTTCCTCCCCAAGGTGAATAGATTTCAACCCATCCCTTTCCCTTTTTCTTAAAGAGTTTTGTTCTTCTTGTGCAATGCACATTGACCCAAGTACAGCTGACTCTGTCACGAGGTCTTCTCGATGAACTGTTTATCTTGAGACTGTCTAAATGTGTATAAATGATCTACTCGATGGAACCCCTTAAGAAATTTTTGCTCTGTACGAGAAGACAAATGAATATCTCGTGCATCATGCATCCATTGTGCTTGATTTTATTTCATGCTGCATGCTACTTACCTGTGATCTTTAGAAATAAACTTATGTAACCATATATGTTGATTTACGTATCATCTTTGATTCTATTCCACAGGATGGTGCCATCGAGAATTCACGTCACTTGTGCATTAGTGTATGAGAAAACACCTACAGGACGAATTCACAAGGGGGTGTGCTCCACTTGGATGAAGGTAGCGTTTTATGTTCTCTTTAAATGCTTGGTTGCGAGTTCACAATTAGACATTGTGGTCTATAAAATACATACTTTTTTGAGGGTGATAAAAGATTAGAATTTCTGGAATGCCTATCACTACATTGGTCATTTAGGTTTTCTGAATTTATCTAGACTGCCTACTTTAGATGAATGGAGATTCCTTTTCTACTTTTACATCAACACTTAGTCCGACTAGAATATATATAGCCCAGTTGAGCTTGCTTGTACATTTTCTCTTATCTCACCCCTTCTTTGGTCCCTTTTCAGAATGCTGTGCCTTTGGAGGAGAGCCGTGACTGCAGCTGGGCACCCATTTTTGTTAGGCAGTCAAACTTCAAACTCCCCGCCGATACTAAAGTGCCTATTATCATGATTGGTCCTGGCACTGGATTGGCTCCTTTTAGAGGTTTCCTTCAGGTTTGAACCAACACCCCTGAAGTTGCTTATTTCATCCAGATATGCTTGGTGTTGCATGATCAAGTAGAAACTGAAATGTCTCATATTTCCAGGAAAGATATGCTCTGAAGGAAGATGGAGCAGAACTGGGACCTGCTGTATTATTCTTTGGATGCAGGAATCGCAGAACGGTTAGTTAGTCACCGACCATTTTCATGGATGCTCTGATTTAGTCTAGTTTTATTGTAACAAGTATGATCTAACGAGCTCAATTTTTGCAGGACTACATCTATGAGGACGAGCTAAACAACTTTGTTGAAACTGGTGCAATTTCTGAGCTCGTGGTTGCTTTCTCCCGTGAGGGACCCAGTAAAGAATACGTGCAACATAAGATGGCAGAGAAGGTATGGAATCCGTTATTTCCTAGTGCCAGTTGTGTCAAATGAGATTTTAAAGAGCTTATTCACCTATTGTTATTTACTTATTTTCAAATGTTAAATATGGGTGTTCCTTCTGTCTTAACAGGCCACCGATATCTGGAAAATGATTTCCGAGGGGGGTTATATATATGTCTGTGGTGATGCCAAAGGCATGGCTAGGGACGTCCATCGAACACTTCACACCATTGCGCAAGAGCAGGTATGATCATATGGATGGTTCTCATGGCTAGAATCTGAGTAGATGCATTTGGGTGGTGTCAATGTCCGGACACCTTTACCTTCTTGGAGAATGGTTATTGCAAAGTTGCAACTAACCACCATATTTTTTAATGGTTGGGAAGTAACCACCGACAGACCCATACACAGAGAGAGAGAGAGAGAGAGAGAGAGAGAGAGAGAATAAAAAGTTGTACGAGGCAGCTAATGAAGTTTACAAATGTTGATTTCAGGGATCTCTGGATAGCTCCAAGGCCGAGAGCATGGTGAAGAATCTGCAAATGACTGGGAGGTATCTGCGTGACGTATGGTGATTATTCTTTGAATGCAGTCCCTCTCTAAAGACAGAAAAATGAAAAATTCGGTAAATTATATACCTGCCAACTTAATGGTATGAGAAAGGTGAAGTGGGAAGACTACTGACCTTCTGCTGCCAGCCTTAAAAGTGGCAATTCTGTTGTGTTGTTATATAGTGGACTGTTTTTCATTCTTTTTTCTTTTTCTGATGGATTTTTTGGTAATTTTTATATCCTATCCTATATTATAAAAAAGCGGATGTTCACTCTCGTCCTCTACTGTGCATAATGTGAACAACTTTCGTCCTCTACTATGCATTATGTGAACAACTTGCTGTGGGCTCCACAACAAGCCATTTTCGTTGCATAGAAAATTATTAATAACAGTCAGGGGTCCCAAATACACGCAAACAGAGCTCACTATATAGAAGCATATTGCTTTCAATTTCTATAGCCATTACGATGTGGGATGGATGAAAAGAGAGGCAGTAGACTTCTTATTATAGGAGCTTCTTGCTTCTACTTTTTGTTGGCCTTTCGATGTGAGAAGGAAATCCCCACTTGAAAAAAGCGAGCTAGGCGGAGTGAGAGGCAAATAGGGATGCTAATTTTACTCATTCATACATATACAATAAGAAACCTAAAAATGACATAACTAACTAACGTGACTAATAAAAGGATTACATTAAAATTAGAGACAAACAACACAATTAATTGATATGGTAAGCATAAAATAATATTTAATAATTTTTTAAATTTCTTTACATGGTATCATATGAATATTGACATGATCAAGACACAAATCAAAATGACATAATTAGAAAATAACATGACCGAAAATGACGTAACATGAAAATGAGATGATTGACACCTGTTGAGGCAAGCCAATTCGTAAAAACAATGGTGGGTATTTAACATAAAATTTGAATTTGTGAACTACACAATTGCTTGTTCTACGGCATTTACATGTTGAGAACCATTGAAAAATATTAAACCAACTTAATCTGTTAAACAAATTTTTGTGATTGCTGAAAACAAACATTATAAATGGTAATATGCAATCCTTTTCAACAAGTTTAAAAGACATTAAAATATAGATATATATGGTGTACACTAAAGACATTGTTTTTTGCTCTTTCTACTAAAGGGTTGGTCTCAAGTATCAGTAATGCTATGCTGACCAAAATTAGAGACCGAATAAAGAGCTCAAATGACATGACAGTTGCTGATATGACAAGATTAACTGTCATGTCACTCATTTTCTCTGTTTTTTTTGTCTGTGCGTATTAGGAAAGCAGAGAAGACGAAATTTTTTTGTCTCATCTGTCATTTATTTGGAGAAGACGAAAAGATTTTGTTGACATGGCAGTTAATTTTGCCATATCAACAACTGTCATGTCATTTGAACTTTTTGTTTGGTCCTTAATTTTAGTCAGCATAGCATTACTGCTGAAGTATAGTTACTCTCATTCTACCTGATTCATTCTTTCCCACAATTAATATTTCGGATCTTAGAAGTACACTAATTACACATTTTGGAAGTTTTCTTAAATTATATAAATGTGAAACACCTATAGGGAAATCTATATGACGACTGAAATGTTTAATGCAATGGCTAGAATTGTATCCAAATGTGGTGGCAGATGTGGGTTATTTGCATCTATTTTCCTTTTTGTTGCATATTGTCATTTTGTTTTTGTTTCGTTTCTTGGGAATGGAGAATAGAAAGAGGTTGGAACCCAAAACCACATGCAGGCGGGAGTGAGCCCTTACCACTGGGGCACTGCTCACGGCACTGCTGCATTTTGTTAGCAGTACCTTATCATTTCCTAAGAGTGTTTGGTCTCCGCATATATAAACAAGCTGTATGTTCATGAGCGTTATGAGTTGAACAATGTAGTATTCATATTCGGCTCATTTATTCAATGAACTTTAAACTTTGGCTAAAACTAGGTTAAATTTTAATATATGAACAAACTTGAATGGGCTCCAACATGAGCCGATCCCGAGCTATGCATGACCAACTCAGTTTATTGGCGACCTTGCATGCAATTCTCATTTCCAAATACATTACGCTCACATTTCTTCTCTCTTCTGTTTGAATAAAGTATAAGTAATGCTATTTAAATATAAAAAAATCTAATTTACTTGATGATGTAGCAGCTAATATTGTCGAATTACATTATTCTAACCACATTATACCAAATTAATGATAATTTGAGTAATTAATCACCAATTATAGTTTTTTTTTATTTTTTTTAATTAATAAAAAAAATAAATTTGGTGTAATGTTAAAAAATAAAACTTTAGTAATTAGTATTTTATCCCCACACCAACTACCATCGCCACCCCCACACCCACTTGTGACCACATCGCCCCACCATTCTCTCTCTCTCTTTATTATTTATTGTCTTTTCCTTTGAACCTGAGTCTAATAGTTGCCGACATTATGGATTCCATTTCTTCATTTGTTGCCAACACTAAGACCATCCCTACATCACCAAAAATAAAACACATACCCCACTGATGATGTCAATATTCGGGATATGAGTCTGGTGCTCGAGCTGAGGAGCTCAGGGCTTGGTAATAACGTATCTGTGAGTGTATGAGGGTTAATGATTGATTAATGGTGATGGAGCCTGGGGGCCCTTCATAGAGTCGCTTAGAAGATGAGAAGAGGAATTGAACTAGGGGTATGGGATTACACCGGAGTTATAGTGGTTCACCAGCTTTTTGGCATGACTAATCCACTATAGTGGAGACTTTTGCTCCTGGAGGCCTTGTATATTTCTTGAAGAAGAAGAAACAATTACAAAATACTCTCTCCTTACTCGAGTAAGGGTTTTTGGTTTATGTACTCGATGATCATGTCACCATGAAGTGATCCTCTAGTTTTCTTACGAGTTTGTTGAGGGAATATTTAGGGCCATTTGAGTCTATATTCTCTAGGTCGTTAGAGGCTACATTCCCTAGATGTAATGTGGCTTTCTAGAACATGCTATGGTGGCATGATGACTTATCTTCCAGCTTGGACATGCGATGACCTTGTACGCCTCTGGCGGGGTCTGCAATTTGCTAAACATACTTCAAGACGAGCTTCTTAGGGTGAGCTCATACATAAGGAGATCAACTTGGTCGGTAATCCCGTTCTCGTAACACTAAGTCTCTTCGGGATTTTGTTGGGTAGACTTGAACGATCCTTCTTGAGGTCGCCCTAGACCAACTTGGGCTTCCTTCCTTGGATAGTCTTCACTATGCGACATTAATATAATTTTAATCTCTTTGACCTAATTGCCCTTGTTTAATGGTGCCATTTTCTGGGTATCATTAGCTGCCCCCTAGTCTCAGTAGTAGCTCGGGACTATGCTTCTAGTATGGCCGTGGTGTTATTCTATTCTAAAAGCAACTATGGATGCTTGAATTTGTTGATAGAATGTGACAAGACAACTAGACGGGGACTGAGAAATAGCGTGAGTGTGGGGGTCTGGCAATGTTTGTTTTTAGGGTCATATTAGTAAAGTTAAGCCACGTGGAACGGCGTGCAAATGCATTAAATGCGCTTGGAGACAGAACCGTTAAAACTTTATCTACTTAAACTTTTCCCAAATCGAAATTTTCACTATATTAATTCATTCGCTTCATCAGGATTTTTCTTCTGAATTCCCCTATCATGTTCCTAAATCTGCATGGGTCCTGAAGTTCCTTAAGTGTTTCCATAGGCTATGAGGAGGTTTAAATCGATGATTCGAGCTGGCCTAGAAGATTCTTTTGGTGATTTTTCCCTTGTTCGTGTCTTGATTCTCCGTCTCCACTTACTAGGTATGATTTTCTTTCTCTTTTTCCTCTTTGATTTTATACCAATTCTGGATCATTTTGGTCCCTTGTGGTGGTCGACTCCATTTCTTAGTCCTTTGTTTTTTGCTAGTTTAGGAGTTTAGGGAGATCACTAGTGGCGACACCCATCTTTCTAGATTCTTGGAGTACGACTAAGATTTTCTTGATGGGTCGTTGGTGCCTAGATCATCATTCGATTGAGGATTTCACTTTCCACATATCCCGAATTCCCCCAGAACTAGGCTATTTCAATTCTCCCTTTCACCCATGTCCACGATTTCTTCTAAGGCCACTGGGTCCTCTATTGCTCGCTTGCTTGGGGATGCGAGTGGTGATCCCAAGGTTGAATCCTCAACCTTGCAGAGGCGAGGATGCAGGGGTCGAGTCATCTCATTAGAGGGACCTAGTGGATTTGGAGGAGACTGAGGAGCCCTTGCCTCAACTTCCTCAAGGGGAGAGTTTGCCTCATAAGGAGGTGTCTTCTCATCTTCTAAAGGACACAGAGGAAGAAGAGCCCCTAACTCGAGGAAAAAGGAAGCGTACTCTTAAGAAGAGGGTTCCAAATGTACATCGTGTTCCCCATTCTGTTGAGGCCGGTACTTCGAGAAGACTTGAAGAAATGCAGGGTCCTTCCTCTCCTTTTACCATTAGCCGTGTTTCCAGATCTTGACTTCAATCCCTAATTGACCATTACTGTTTTCCTTTAGATGTTGAAGTTTATCTTTTTTCCAAGGTAGATCGTTACAACGTCTACTTGAAGGTGCATATGCCTTGTAGTAATGATAACTCTTCTAGTTCTAATGGCCAAGTTCGAGATTTGGGTGGCCCCCTGGACTTGGAGGGTTAGAGCTTGCTTAGGTATGATCTAGTTGAAGCTTGACCATATCATTCATAGCTCGGACTCGTGCACTTGTTAGCAAGAGAGGTCGACTTAATAGCTTGCTTTCCATAGCTGAGCTCCTTTACGGAAGCTCGCCTTTTAAACCTAATTGCGAAGTCTAAAATCTGGATTTCCCCTAAGAATTAGCAATTTGGATTTCTTGAATTTATGATGGCTAGCGAAAAGATGTGACAATGATGGTTGACGGTTACACCTATTTAGCACCGCCGAACCATCATGTCTTCTGAAGGAAAATGGCTGGGTACATCCGCCTGATACGCCATGACTACTCTTGAATTAACTTCCCTCATTAATCTAAACATTCTGAAGGCAATCGAATCACTCTTTTTTTTTTTAATTTTTTATTTTTATAAAAGGCATGTGCTGGACTGAACAGTTGAATCAAACTCTACAACTTTCCAATTTATCTTTTCCATGAAGCTTTTCTCTTCCTCTACGAGTTTCCTTCTCTTCCTTTTCAATTGAAATGCCTCTCTCAACTATGTTCAGGCATTGTGCCTCGATTCTAATTTAGGATCCTAACTGGGCCGTCTTCTTGTCTCTGAGCACCATTTCCGCGGCTGATGCAGAGGCCATTAGAAGGCGATACCAGTTTCCTGCTAGCGTCTCTGTTCATGCCCCCAATTTGAACGAGCCTTCCAACCTCTTTTGAGGAAGGAGGGTTGTTTATTTGAATCGGCATTTGAAGTTCGACTTCATTTCCCCATCTATGAGTCCGCAAGGCGAATTCTTGTCTTTTTCGACCTTTGACCCTTATAACTTTCACCAGAGGGATGGGGGCTTTTTCTAGGCTTCTTCATCCTTTGGCATCTCCATGGCCACGATCCCTTCTCCACTATTTTTGAATTCCTTCACTTTTTTCGTCTAGTTCGTGACTTCCCTCCTTACTTCTATCACTTTACTTGGAGGGTACAGGTCCCTAAAATGATTTTTGACGCCCGACCTCTCTTGAGGGGTGGTAACAACACTTCTTCTTCATCTCTAAGAGCACCTGGGAGTCTACTACAGTAGGTGCCTTCCATGTCCCTCATTTCTGGGGACGTCCTTCAAATGTGGGTAAAGATCTCTTTCATCTCCCCTTATTTCTGTTACTTCTGGCATGTGTTTTCTCATAATAATGTTTTGCCTTTTTGTTGGGTTTTTGTAGAGGAGGTCCCAAGGCTGACTTCTAACGAGGCCTCGAGGCTCCATAATCTGTTCCAGTTCGAGGCTATGACCTTTGGACTGTTGACCACAACTCATAACCTTTTATTATGAATTATGAGCTCATCGTGAGCATAGAGGCTCTATAAGCCTGAAGACTTATCGCAAGTATGAGCTAAAGAGTTCATCTTCGTTTTAGCTAAAAAGCTCTTATTGTTATGAGTTATGAACTCATCGTGAGCTCAGAGGCTTTATAAGCCCAAAGGCTTATCGCAAGCATGAGCTGAAGAGCTCATCTTCGTTTGAGCTGAAAAGCTCTTATTGTTGTGAGTTATGAACTCACTGTGAGCTTAGAGGCTCTATAAGCCCAAAGGCTTATTGTAAGTATGAGCTGAAGAGCTCATCTTCGTTTGAGCTAAAAAGATCTTATTGTTATGAGTTATGAACTCATTGTGAACTCAGAGGCTCTATAAGTCCAAAGGCTTATCGTAAGAATGAGCTAAAGAGCTTATCTTCATTTGAACTGAAAAGCTCTTTTATTATGAGTATGAACTCATCGTGAGCTTAAAGGCTCTATAAGCTCAAGGGCTTATCTATAGAGGCATTGCAAGCCTTCAATTCTTCAAAATTTTTACAGATAGATCTGTAGGTGTGTGCAAGCAATGGGTAGATCTATATATGACTACTTTTTTCAAAATTTGCAAGAATTCCATTAAGGTAGGATAATCATAACTACCCTCCGCAAGAGGTGTGTCTAAAGAGATTTCAATTTTAGGGATACTAGAGTGTTTATTGATAAAACCTCTTCAGATGGTCTGCATTCCAGGAATGTGGTAGATCTTTCCCTTCCTCATTCTACAGTTCATAATTTCTAGGCCTGACCACCTTCTTGACTACGTACGTTCCTTCCCAATTAGGCCCCAATTTTCCACGCATGTGTTCTTTTCTTGCAGGTAAGATTTTTTTCAAGACAAGTTTCCCTGCCTTAAAGCTATGTCCTCGAACCTTCTGATTGTAGTATCGGGCTGTCTTTCTTTGGTATGATACAATCCTTTGCACGACTTCCTCTCTTTTCTCATCCAAGAGATCGAGGTTGATCAGAAGAGCTTGATCATTCTCCTCCGGATTGAGTAGCTTAATTTTGGGAGAATGAAGCCTGATCTCTACCGGAGCAATCGCTTTTGTTCCATATGCCAGACTCAAGAGAGTCTTATAAGTGGCAGTCTGGGTCGTCGTCTTGTATGCCCATAATACACTTGGGAGTTGATCTACCCATTGTCCTTTTGCAGCTTCTAACTTGGTTTTCAGAGCCTTGATGACCGTTCGGATGGTGACTTATGTCTGTCCATTGGACTGGGGGTGCGTTGGGGCCGAGAAATGATTCTTGATCCCGAGCTCTGAGCAGAAGCTTGTGAAGGAAGGTTTGTCAAATTGCTTTCCATTGTTTGATACAATGGCTCTGGGAATTCCAAATCGACATATTATAGAATTTCAGACGAAGTTCCTGATCCACCGCTCTATAATGGTCGCAAGTGGTTCGACCTCAGTCTATTTGGTGAAATAGTCTATTGCTACCACGACAAACTTACACTGCCCTGCTCTAATCGGTACAGATCCTATAATATCAATCCCCCACTATTGGAAAGGCCATGGGCTTACTACAGGTGTAAGCATCTCGGGTGGGCAGTGGGGAATATTCGCATGTATTTGACAGGTACCACATTTTCTTACCATATCTTTAGCATTCTTTGTCATAGTGGGCCAAAAATAGCCATATCTTAGTGCTTTGTATGCCAGTGTGCGTGCTCATATATGGTTTCTACAAATGCCCTTGTGAATGTCCCTTAGTATTTAGTTAGCTTCCTCAGCTGCGACACTTCATAAGACGTACCGAGAATCCTCTTTTATAAAGCTTCCCTTGTATTAATGTGAATTGAGAAGATCTGCTCCTGAGTGTAGCCGCTTCTTTTGATTCTTGAGGAAGAGGTCCATTTCTGAGGTAGTCGAAGAATGGATCCATCCAACATGTTCCTGGTTCGACAGGTAGAATGCCACTTTCTTTCAAGTCTGGGCGAATACTAGACTCACTGAGATGCTCTATTGGTACAATCCTATTGAGGTTTCCTTGGTCTATTGAAGCCAATTTGGCCAAGGCATCTGCTCTGGGATTTTCAGCTCGAGGTATCTAGACGACCTAATAATGAACTACTTGAAAGTACAAGGCCATCCTTTCCTCGCATGCCGCATACTCTGATTCCAATTGTCTTATCATGAGCTAAGAGTCACTATGAATTACAAGTTGGTGTGCCTCCATAGAAATGCTAGCCTAAGCTCGGCTATTAAGACCTCATATTCGGCTTCATTGTTTGAGGTTTTGAAATCAAATCTAAGGGCGTATTCCAGATCAATCACTTCAAGTGAAGTTAAAATAAGGTAAACCCCACTTCCTAATTCATTGGATGCACCATCGATGTAGAGTCTCCATACTGGGAGTCTAGGTACAGGACCCTGTTCGCAGGGTGTGGCGTTCAACTCCGAAGTCGCTGGAGTGAACTCGGCTATGAAATCCGTAAGATTTGTCCAATAGCCCATTTTACTAGTCACCCTGAATATTCGATTTATGCAAGACTTGTTTCATCTGCTGGTCAGTTGGTACCTTGATTGAATGTGCTTGAAAATAAGGCCTTAGCCTTCTTGCTCCTGTAACCAGTGCTAGGACCAACTTCATCCTAGGATATCTCTTCTATGCCCCTTATAATGCCTTGCTGCAGAAGTACATAGGCCCTTGCCTATTTTCTTCTTATCTTACCAGTGCTCCGCTGACTGAAAAATTTGACACGGTACGATACAAGTTAAGGACCTCTCATTCTTTTGGACTGACCAAGATAGGGGGTGTGCTTACGTAAAATTTTAGGCTTTGGAAGGCCTCTTCGCATTGGCTATCCCACTAAAATGCCGCTTTGAGGGTTTTAAAGAATGACTGGTATTTATCACTAGATTGGGAGACAAATCGACTGAGGGCTGCTATCCTCCTAGTTATGCGTTGCACCTCTTTGATGCTGGTTGGCGACTTCATGTCCATCGCTGTTTTCACTTTCTCTAGTTTGGCTTCGATGTCTCTCCTGTTTATGATGAATCCCAAGAATTTCCCTATCGACACTCTAAAGGCACATTTAGCGGGATTGAGCTTCATTCTGTACTTCCTGAGGATCTGGAATGATTCCTTGAGGTGTTGGATATGGAGTTCAGCTTTGAGGGATTTGACTAGCATGTCATCGATGTAGACTTCCATCATTGTTCCAAGCTTTTCCTTGAACATTCTGTTCACTAGATACTGATAAGTAGCGCTGGCATTCGTAAGGCCAAATGGCATGACCTGGTAGTAGTACGTCCCTTGCCCTGTTATAATGAGGTCTTTTCCTGGTCGTGAGTATTCATCTTTATTTGGTTGTACCCTGAAAAAGCGTCCATGATGCTCAAGAGCATGTGACCTGTTGTGGAGTTGACTATAAGATCTATCTGGGGCAAAGGAAAACTATCCTTGGGATAGGCCCAATTTAGGTCGGTAAAATTGATGCATAATCTCCATTTTCCATTTGTTTTCTTCACAAGTACCACATTTGCAACCAGAATAGGTAATCCACTTCCCGTATGGCTCAAGCTTGGAGAAGTTTGGATACCTCCTCATTGTTGGCCTTGTGCCTTTCTAGGGAAAATCTCCTCCTTTTCTGCTTGATCGGCTTGTAGTCTGGGTTGGCGTTGAGCTTGTGAACAATCACCTCTGGGTCAAAGCCTTTCATATCTTCTTGTCTCTATGCGAACACATCTGCATTCTTCCTTAGGAATGCCACCAGTTTTTATTTGAACGTTCCTAACAATTTTGATCCAATGAAGACCACGTGTTCTGGATTTTCATCCAAATGTATGGGCTCTAGCTTTTCTGAAGGGGTTGGCCTAGTCTCTATCTCATCTCTCATTTCTAGATCATATATTTTTATAGATGCGACCTCCTTTTGCCTCATGGACGAGGTGTGGCATTCCAAGGTGAGTGCGAGCTGGATTGACCCCAAGGGAAATACCTTTTCTCCGGAGAATCCCAACAAGTGGGTTTTGAAGGGTTCAAGATTTTTTTTTTTGCCAAGGTCGAGCTTCTCAAAAGCTCCTAAGAAGATTATGTCAGCTGAACTCCCATTGTCCACGAGAATTCAGTGGACGACTTTGTTGGCGATGATATCTTTCACGACCAATGGGTTGTCATGGGGGAGTTGGCACCCCTCTAGATCAGCTTCTAAAAAAGTGATCTCCTCCCCTCATCGTGGAGTTTTTTGGATGGATTGTATTTCCAAGAAATTGTCAGCCCTTACTTTCTTCACATGAGCTTTCTAGCCAAGCTAGAATCGCCTCCACCTGCAAAGCCCCAGAGATTACTCTGATTTCCCCCAAGGCTTCCTAGTGCTGCAACTAACCTTGTTGTGGTCGTTCCAGCAGAGGTGATGGTAGATTTTCCTCCTCTTGTGTTACAAAACGACTAATTTTCCCCTTTTGGATTAGAAATTCGATCTCTTTCTTGAGCTAATAACAATCGTCAGTGTTATGCCCATGGTTTTGATGGAAGTTACAATACTTGGTAGGGTATTTTTTGTGGGGGTCCGCCTTCATTTTGGTAGGCCATTTTAGATACCTTTCATTCTGTACCTGGTGCAGCACCTGAGCCACCGAGGTGCTGAGTGGCTTAAATCGCTCGGGTGCATATCGAGGTTGTAAATGTGGCTCCAAAGGTCGTCCCAAGCGATCCTTCACGTTTCCCCTTCTTTTTGGGGTCGATCTCTTTTTTTGTTTTTGTTTTTGGTGACCAGTCTCGTTCTCGACTGCGCCCTCTTCTTGACCTTGGGTTTGACTCCTTCCTTTTCTTTTCTGAATACTGTCCAAAGGTAGAGGCCGAACTCCTTTTGGAAAGAAGGGCCTCTTTCCCATTAATGTATTTCTCCACTTTGGCCAAGACCTCGACCATGGAGGCCTAGGGATTTTTTGCGATTGAGAAAACAAGATCTTTAGACTAGAGGCCCATGCTAGCCATGAAAGCTGTGAGGGCCACTTTCTCGTCGAAACTGTCAACCTTGAGGGACTCCTAATTAAACCTCTTCACGTAGCTTCTCAGTGATTCCCTAGGTCATCTTTTATGTTGAGGAGATCATACGTGGGTTTAATGCATGTTCTCACCCAGATGAAGTGAGATACAAACTGTACTAAGAGCTTTTTGAAAGTACTAATCGAGGCTGGGGTTAATCGGTTGAACCACGCTAGGGTCGAGCCCTTCAGAGTAAAGGTGAAAGCTCGGCACCACACGAGATCTTGGTATCCCTAAAGTTCCATTTGATTTTTGTAGGCATTCAGGTGGTCAACAAGGTCTTTGGACCTGTCAAAGGGCTCAATCTGAGGGGCTTTGAATTTCGGCAGGGGAAAATTGAGAACCACCATGGTGAAGGAAGACTCTATTTGTTGGATCACAATTTCCGTGGTCACTGGCATTCTATTTCTCATGACTTCTTTCATGTTTCCTGGCTCATTTTGGATTTAACTGAATCTCTGTTCCTAGAATTGGTCCACCTTGGGAGTCCTACTCTGTTTTTCATCATCATTTCCTCGTTAGTGTTATCGTATGAGGTTTTCCCCAAAATGGATATGATTTTCTTCTGCCATGTCATTCACTAGATTACAGACTTCCAAAGGGTTTTGGTTGATAGGATTCCTAGCGGGCTGGTTTTGATTGTTTGGAAGATTACAACCAGAAAAGGGTGGTGGAACTTGCTGGTTATTAGTTTGGATAAAGGTCATAAGCTTCTCATTCTACATGAGGAGGCAAATTAAAACTTCCTGGTAGGTTTTTGGTTGAGGGTTTTCCAGTGGAGGAGGAGGGTCTCCTTGTGGATTCACTCCTTGAGGGTCTGCTGCTGTTGGGAGTGGGACTCTAACTCCTTGAGGATATTTCGATATTTGACTCATACTCTAAGTAATGACCATCAGTCAATCGAAGACAACATATAACATAGAGCGGGACGACGACTAATCATTCCCACAGACGATGTCAAACTGATGATGTCAATATTCAAGATGCGAGTCGAGTGCTTGAGTTGAGGAGCTCAGGGCTTGGTAATTACGTATTTGTGAGTGTATGAGAGTAGCTGATTGATTAATGGTGATGGAGCTTGGGGGCCCCTCGCAGAGTCTCTTAGAAGATGAGAAGAGGAGTTGAACTGGGGGTATGGGATTACACCGGAGGTATAGTTGTTCTCTAATGGAGACTTTTGCTCCAAGAGGCCTTGTATATTTCTTGAAGAAGAAGAAAAAATTACAGAATACTCCCTCCTTACTCAAGTAGGGGTTTTTGGTTTATATACTCGATGATCATGTCACTATCAACTGGTCCCTTAGTTTGTTAGGAGTTTGTTGAGGAAATATTTGGAGCCAATTGAGTCTATATTCCTTAGGCCGTTAGAGGCTATATTCCCTAGATATGATGTGGCTTTCTAGAACATGCTGTGGTGGCACGATGACTTGGCTTCCAGATTGGACTTGCGATGACCTTGTACGCCTCTGGAGATTCAAAATTTTATTCAAATCTCCAATATTTATGTTTTATTCTCCATTAAAGATCTAATGGTCATGTTGTATCATCCTTTAAATTTTAGTTTGTCTTCATTTAAATTTGGGTTTGTTCTCCTTCAAATTTGAATTTCTTCATTGAACTATTTTGTATCAAATCAAGTTTTTTACTCAAATATTGACTCATATTTGAGTAAAAATTTAAGTAAAGGTTGGAGATGCTCTAACGCACACCCCTTTTGCTTGCTTTGATTGATGAAACATTGTAGTGGTCCATCTGTTATGATCGTTGGGAATAGGGGGAGAGTAGCGATGTGGAGCATGGGAAAACGGGAGGGAGAAGATATGGAAGGGTGGGGATTGGGGGCGATGGGGTGGCAGTTGAAGGTTGTAGTGATAACATATGGTGATGTCGAACTTAAGCATACTCATATTTGAAAGCTTACACAATTTACTCCCCATGATACCATGGTGTCAATTTTACTCATTGACACGTATACAACAAGAACCCGATCCGTCGTGAAACCCAAAAATGACAATAAATTGACACAAATAATGAATGAATTAAATTAAAGTTAGACATAATATGATTAACAAGTACTGCAAGTAGAAAATATGTATTTTATAAATTTTATTATATAGTATCTTATGAATTATTTTAAAATTAAATAATTTTTTATTAACACCAACACGACATATACAAAAAAAAACACGATAGAAAAATAAAAAGATTGCCAGGATTGACATCTTTATCTTAGTCGACAGTTCTAAAGGGGTATTGTGGTACCACAATGGGACTAGCTGGAAGTGACTCTCTAGGCTGGTTTGGCTACAAGTTTTTGAAGTTTAGTGCAGGTCTGGTCATATGTCAAGTTAGTTGGTCAGAAAGGTCCAGTCCTTTTCAAATTACTTTTGGTCCATCCATGACCATTGGTTCCAACATAGGGATATAGTGGTATTGCAATGGGACTAGCTGGAAGTAACTCTCTGGCTGGCTTGGCTGGGATTCCTTGAAGTTTAGTGGAGGTCTGGTCATATGTAGAGTTAATTGGTCAGACAGGTCTGGTTCTTTTCAAATTACTTTTGGTCCATCCATGGCCATTTGGTTCCAACAAGTGAAGATATCATGATACTTGTTGATACTAAAATTTGGCGTGACCTCCATGTCGACTTGTCTGGTTTCAATCACTTGAAAAAGAAGTCAAAGATAGGAGGAGAGCTCTGGGGATCGACCCTCCGATGCCTAAGTCAAAAAGGATATTCAAGAGGAAGAGTATGAAATTAGGAGTTCAGTTGCCTTACTCGGATTATCTCCTATCTTCCTTTTTATAGGCCAGTGGATTAGGCCGTTGTAGAATTTTTAATCCATAATTTGAATATGGGCATTTCCAGTGTCGTAGTAGGGGAGGGCTTTCCATCTGGAGTAGGAGTCTCAGCTGAATTTGAATTAGTCAAATTGTGAGCAGGGAGGACTCTGCCAAGTCACGAGCTAGTGAACTGGAAACTAGGAGCTAGAATCCTATTCAAATTAAAACTTATGCCAAGCTGAGTTGGACTTGGACTAAATGGATTTTTCACATTGTGCCAATTTCTCCATCATCATTAGCCCCTCAGTCCAGCTCAGCATGTGGGGCACGTGCGCAATTCCCTTATATATTGATGCCAATATGTTTAAGAGCTCTGTTTTGAAGGCAAACTGCTAGGCATTTATCTTTGTTGGTAGATCTCCTTTCTATCGTTGAGCTGTTAGGCATTTGATATCATCCATTAAGCTCTTTATTTTATAAGCGAGCTGTTAGGCTTTATTTTATAAGCGATCTGTTAGGCATCTATTTTTTCCAATAGAGCTCCTTCCCGGAGGTAGGCTATTAGGCTTATGAATTGGGCTTTAGTCTTAGTTCGGGTGTTCAGCTCGTCAGGTTACCAATCTAGCGGTGTTCCCACTACTCCTTCATTTGAAGAGTGTTTCGTTGAGTTCTAATCTGGTCTACCGTGTTGATCCCCCCAACGAGCTTAGGCGATGCTAGGTCTTGTGCTAGTGAGTTAGAGTTCCAAAGTCTCCCCCTCTCATTTTGGAGCTAGGCGCCATGATTTTGGGATGCCCTCTTATTCTTAACCCTACTATAGAGATGCCACATTTGGTGACTTGGTCATCCCGAGTTGAGCTGTAGAGCTCGTGGAGCTTTTCGACAAGCTGGAGAAGCTTTTGGTTGAGCTTTCTCATCTCTTGGTAGAGTCTTTCCAAGCTTTTGGCCGAGCATGAGGATTTTTTGGTCGAGCTTTCTGGACTCAGTTTGAGCTAAGTTGAAAGCCTTTTGCTTCTATTGAGTCTCTTGAGCTCAATCCGTGCTAGTCTGAATGTCTTTTGCTTTTGTTGAGCTTCCTAGGCTCAAGCGAAGCTAGGCTAAATGCCATTTGCTACTGTTGAGCCTCTTGGGATAAAATTGAGCTAGAATGAATGCCTTTTGCTAATGTTGAAGCCTCCTGAGCTCAATCCGAGTTAGGCTGAATACTTTTTACTTTTGTTAGGCTTCTTGGGCTCAATACGAGCTAGGGTGAATGTATTTTGATTCGGTTGAGCCTTTTGGACTTAATCCAAGCTAAGTTGAATCCTTATGCTGCTGTAGAGCTTATTGGGCTCAATCTGAGCTAGGTTGAACACCTTTTTTTGCTATTAAGCCTCCTGGACTTAATTTGAGCTAGGTTGAACACTATTTGCTGCTATTGAGCCTCTTAGGCTCAATCCGAGTTAGGCTGAACACCTTTTTCTGCTGTTGAGTCTCCTCGGCTCAAACTGAGCTAGGCTGAATGCCTTTTTCTGCTATTGAGCTTCTTGGGCTCAATCTGAGCTAGATTGAACACCTTTTGCTATCATTGAGCCTCTTGGGATCAATCCAAGCTAGGTTGAACGCCTTTTTCTACTGTTGAACTAGGCTAATGACATTTAATCATGTGCTCCTAAAACAGGCTTCAAGCCTCTACATCTTAAATCTTAACAATTTTGATGAATTATAATTATGTATCGCTAAGTATGTTAAGTTTTATTGATTGCTAGTGGGAGTTAAAGAAACCCATCTGTGAGGCCAACTTAAATTAACGTTTGATGATTGAATTTGGTTGAAACGGATGAGATTTGAAATGAAGAGGAGGAGATCCTAAATCCACGAGATGGAAAAAAGGAAAGAGTACTTTCTACTCTGCTTTTTAAGATAAATTAAAAACACTTCTTCCTTTCCAATAAGAAAAAGGCATTGAGACAAAGTTTACCTTGGAATTCAAGCGGTCAAAGAGATATTTTGCACAAGAAGAAAATTAAGAACAACATCTCAATTGACAATAGTTTGACAAAACTTTTGATCCACAACTGCACATGCACCTGCGCATACACACAGAGGCAAATGAACTAGAATTTTATTTTGAGGGGTCAAACAATAGCATAGTTAATAATATTATCTACCTGGATAAATAGTTACACAATACCTATAAAAATTAATTTTCATACAATACTATTGTAAAAATTAGTTTAAGTCATAAAATCCATAGATCGGTTTTTACTATAAAATTTAGTTTGTCATAATGTCATGATCCTCTTATTCCCACATTATGATATCATGCAATGACTTGAAATAAATAAATAATGTTCACAAAAAATAGTTTCACATGATAAGATAGTAGAAGCAAGTTGGGAAAACGTGATGTGCGGTGGATCGTCCCTCACGATTACATATGTGGGCTGCTAGACACAACCTAAAGGGAGGGGGTGAATAGGTTAATTCAAATTAAGGCCCAAACAAGCACCAATTTTAACCTAATAAACCATAATTCCCCATTCACAACTTGATTTGTCAATTATGCGTTTGAGCTCCTTTTAACAACCTAAAAACCACATTATGTCAATTGATGTGATAATATTGCAATTAGTCAATTAACACTCAATTCACCACGACCACAATCCCACACCCAAGCCAATATTCTCAAAACCCTAATTGATAAATGAATCAAATAAAAAAATTAAAGTGGTAATACATCAAATACTGTATGTGAAATTGCAACTGTGTGTGTATGTGTGAAATTAAAGCAATCAGCAAGAACATCCACACAACATGCAATTTATTGACACGAAAACTCTTGAAAAAAACCATGAGTAACCACTCAGGGTTCACAAAGAGCCTAAACCACTATACTCAAAGTAGATTTACAAGTACTCGAATCCTATACCTCAACCACATTTCATGGCTAGATGCTTTTTCCATTGTAAATCTCTTGTCTGGATATCACCCACCAAAGTCTTGAGTAGTTTCACTTGGATGCATTCACTATAGTAAACTGTCTAGGCTCTTCGAGAAATCTTCAAGGCTTTACACCCAAAATTCTCCGAATGAACACACCAAAATGGGTTTTGTGTTTCACCAAACAAGATCTTCTTCTCCAATGTGAAAGTTGAATAGGAAGGATCAATATGGTTTGGCCTTTGAATCCTAGGGCTCTAGGATTTCTTGAAGTTCTCTAGATGTTTGATAAGCAAAATTTATGTCACAAGAGGCTTACCCTAGCTTGGGAAGGCTTTCCTCTTTATATAGGTACAAAATAAGGTTTGTCTTGGGGACCAAGTAAACGAAAATTCGCAAACCATCTCTCAAGTCATGTAAGAGCAGTCTGAGGACAGTTGTCACTGGAATGAAACTTTAGTTCAAACTGGATCTTGCAGTCAGGGACTTCTGAAGCCGTCTATAGACCGCTCAAGCGACTTGAGAGTAGCCAGATGACGGTCTCCATTGCCCAATACGACAGTTTTTTTTTAAAATTTTTATCCCTAAGCTAAGTGTCCACAGACTGCTCAAGCTGAAGGTTAGTGAACAGAGGGTAGTCCCTACTGGTTTTAAAGCCCAAAACTAAGGAAAAATTTTCCCTCTTGAGTGCTAAAGGGATAAATGACTCAATCTATTTTTTCAAAACACATTTAAGGTTTAGAAAAAATTTTCACTGAAAAACCCTATGAGTTATTTACAGATATTCCCAATTTTATTTTCTTAACCTTAATTATTCCAACTCTAAAATAAAACCAAAGGATCTAGGTCTCTAGGTCATTATCTTTGGTCTAAGCATGAAGGTGCCTCGAAGAACTCAAGATACAACTTTGTAAAAATAATTTTTCTCTTCCTGGATGCTTACGAATCCTGATCTTTGAGGTTTGACGACCATAAAATTAGGTTGAGATTACACAAGACTTCACAAAATTAACCAATTATAAACATATTCTTAACACGAGTCTTAAGTTAACACAATACTTTTGATATAAGTTACATTTGTAATCCTATTTTGCAAGAATTTTACCATACTCATCCAAACGTTATGTTGTAAAATCATCCCTCATACATGAGTTAAATCCCCTATTTGGTTATTTCATAACAATTTCTTAGTCTTTTTGACTACACTAAGTGGTTTGTCTATACATAATTTTGTTAGAACCTAAGGGACAACAGAAGATTTTTTTTTATAAAAATCTTATTAGAGGTTATAAGAATTATTGTAAATGTGAGGGGGCTATGCCCCCTAGGCCTCTTCTTGGTTTGGTCCATGCACAGAGGTTTCCTGTTGGAAAAAAAAAAACTAAGAAATACTATTGCCTTAGTGAATAAGACACTTATTCGGGTGCAAGTCTCATTGGTTGTGTTTTCTACATATATTCAACTCTGAGCGTGAAACTGAGCTCGTAGTACAAGAATAAGCCGAACTGTTGAACTTAAACATATGCCCTAGAAATTGATTTGAGCATGAATAAGAATCTAAACTCGACATTTTGAGATCGAACCAAGCTTAAGTCTTAGATTTTCAATGGACTTTTACCCCAACTCAAGTGGTTTTCAAAAAAAAAACCCTAAAGATTGTTGTTTTGAAACTATTTCCCAAACCTAGATTATTTTAAAAAGGTTAGTTGGAATGAAGTTTTTAGACCAAAAGACGTTAGTTGGTGTAACATTTTTTGGTAAAAATGTCAGACCAACTGACGTTTTTTATGCAACACAGTAGGCCATTTACACCAGCTAAAAACGTCAGTCCAAATGATGTTAACGTCATTTGGACTGACGTTTTTAGCTGATCAGAAATTGATTTTTACTTTCCCTCTTATTTCCTTCTCCCTTATGTTCTTCCCTCAATTCTCTGAGCCCTAACGTCCTTCAAGCGAACCAGCAGCGACTACCAGCCCCAAAATCTCCACCAGCCCCTTTCTCCACTACAATCTGCAACCAACAACAACCCAAGACCCATCTACACCTCCATCAGATACACCCTCCACCACCACCTGAAACCATCTCCTCCTCCTTCAAGCGAACCACCAGCGACCAACCCCACCGAAATCTCCATCTCCTTCAGTTCGAAACCACCACCCAAGGCCCATCGCCACCTCCATCAGATACACCCTCCACCACCACCTGAAACCCATCTCCACCTCCTTCAGGCGAACCACCAACGACCATCACCACCCAACGCCCAAATTAGCTCCACCACTGCTGCTGTTCTTGCACCTTTGCCAGCAGGTAAGTCTCCTCCATTTAGGCTGTGTATAATTACTGTAATATTATTTGTTATTAGTTAATTTAATTTAATTTAATACTTTTAATTAGCATTATACTGTTAGTTAGTTAATTTTATTTGTTGTAATTATCTATTAATTATTAATTTAAATTTATTTTAATGTTAATATAAATTTTCTGTTAATTTAATTGTATGTTAATTTAAATTCTCTGTTAATTTAATTGTATGTTAATTTAAACACTGTGTTAATTTAATTGTAAGTTAATTTAAATTCTTTGTTAAAATAAATATAATGTTAATTAAAAATCTATGTAAATATAAATTAGCTGTTGGTGATGGTGTTGGGGGTGGTGGTTTCAGATGGTGATGGTGTTGGGGCTGGTGGTTTGGTATGGTGGTGTTGTTGGTGGTTTCGAACGGTGGTGGTGCTGGGGCTGTGGGATAGTGGTTGTCGTGGTGCTGGGGTTGTGGTGGTGGTGTGTTTTGTGGTGGTTAGGGATGGGGGTGCTTGATTTCAAATGCTGGGGGATTTGAAATTAGGGCTTGATTTTAGATGCTGGGGGGCTGTTGATGAAAATGGCTAGATAAACCAAGTAATGCCCTTCAAATTGTGTCAATGCACAAGCCCAGAAGGCTGCTTGTACAGTAATCTAAGCAGTCTATTGGCCCATAAAATAATACATCTTTTCACATATTGATATGGTGTTTTGAATTCCATTTCAGGGTATAATAGTAATGTATTCCATGCACATTTTAAAAGTCAAGGACTTTATTATGTGTGGTTAAGTAGTCAAGCACAGTGGATGGGGCAATTCTTTTGTCTTTGTATGGCTTGTTTCATAAGGACACGTCTTGGAAATACATTTAGTTACTTACTCTATACATGTTAAGGATCAAACAATCGTTTCGAAACATCCGAAACGTTTTCGTTTTCAAGCAGACTAAATATAAGCAAATTCTTATGATATTTTTCTTTGCATGTTACTTGGTAACCAAAATGCATTCACAACTTTGATTTTTTTTCTGGATTTCAAGTAAGTCTTTTCTAATTCAACATCTGTACGAAGGTAAAATTTTAATTTAAAAGAATAAAAAAATTCATATTAACTATATTCCATGTTTCTCTCTCTCAATCTTAATCGAAGTATTGTAGTTATGTATCTTAGGAATCAAACACCACATTTTTCTCAAAATAAGCATGTTGATTAATGTGATAAAGTTACTCCAGTATTGTCATCCTTGAGTTGGATAGTCTTGTTAATTACGATAGAGTTGTAAATGTAATTCAATTACTACCTTGTTACCCAAAATCAAAATATTTAATGAAAAAATATTTAACCTCCATCTTTCTTAGTTTCCTACCAGTACACTTCATCCTTGTAGGTTTCTTATTTGATCAATGCTCCTAGCTCGCATGCTGTAGATTCACATGGGACTTTGAA
The DNA here is from genome assembly GCA_951799425.1 of Ilex aquifolium. Classification (NCBI taxonomy): domain Eukaryota; kingdom Viridiplantae; phylum Streptophyta; class Magnoliopsida; order Aquifoliales; family Aquifoliaceae; genus Ilex; species Ilex aquifolium. Next base: position 28,995,209 of record OX637393.1, read on the forward strand.
TAAATATGGATATGTTTTTCCTCAAGTATTAACCGTTTCTATCCATCCCCAGGTTCTTCTGAATTCAAAACTTATTCCAGGACGAAAACTGTTTCAAATGGCGGGAAAACAAGTTACCGTTTTGTTGTATTGGGGTGGACACGTGGAATATGAATCAGAAGGTTTATCATACAATTGTCCTCCCAAAGGTGGAATTGTAGGATGAGCATTACTGGGATGATTCTCCACATCCCAAATTAGTCCATAATCGTAACCAACGTCGAGACTTGGTTGGTCGGCCACGGACGATACGCATACGGAATGAGATGGACTTCCCGCCAGAGGTTCGTAATCAGATACATTGTGGGCTATGCGGTCACAACTATTAGAAGTGTTCATCCACAAATACGCGGGCTCCAGCATCCCTTCATTAGATAGTCCCACGTTATTTTGTGAACTTGTTAAGTTGTCCCATGTTTTAATCAAGTGTGTATTGGACCTTACGATGTGCTTATACTGTAATATTTTGTTGGTACACTGGCCTTTAATTACATGTTTGATGAAATGATATCATTATGTAGATTGGATATTGAATGTTGGAAATGTTACATTTATCAATATATGATGGCTGATGTTTTCATCTTATTTTCAATTGTATTTTTTTTTGCAGGTTAATTTAGTTCTTCGTCATGGACACCGATGTTCGTCAGTTAGTACATCCTGGTCCACATGACCACTCAGTTCTTGTGCTACAGTCTGAGCATCGATCAGAGTACATCTGGCTGGGTATAGATCCCCCTCATTTGCACTGGATGCGCTGTGACTGCACTGCATGGTAGTTACATGTCACAGATGAGTAAGTGCTTCATCATTTGGTTACAGTTGGATTTTACGGGGTGCACAAGATTGCGTCCAAGCGGTTGGACCATACTCTCATCACAGCGCTAGTCGAGAGATGGCGTGTCGAGATGCACACATTTCATCTTCCAGTGGGTGAGGCCATTATCACCCTTCAGGATGTCGCTGTGCATATATGATTATCACAAAATATTGCACATCATGTATATAGTTGCACCCTTTTTTATACTTGCTCTTGTGGTGAAAATGGGAGGAATTGCAATATTTCTAACAATTAATGAGGTTTCGGTGTGTTTGCAGGCAAAGAGTTGGAAATGGCATGATTTAAGCCCCCATCATAGTGCTCAAAGTCAATGGAGATGAAGGGGAGGCTTGACGATGGCTTAGAAGGTGAAAAAACCAAGATTTGAGCAAAACAAGTAAAAACCTACCTGTAGGTTTTCTCATAAAACTACTGGTAGGTTTTATGTACTGGAGTTGGATCTACCACAAACTTTCTGGAAGGTTTTGGCTACTGGAGTAAAACCTACTAGTAGGTTTGGCCATTGACCTACTGGTAGATTTTGCTGAAAAATGCCTGAAGCTTGCAACTCAGACTCCAATTGCTTGAGGGGCCCACCTATTCTTCTCCCACACCTACCCTGACATGTTCTTCCTACACCCATGCCATCCTTGCACAAAAGCCAGACTTTGGAAGATGAGGCATAGGAGAAAAGGAGAGAGAAGGAGAGAGGCTGGTCAATGGTGCAGGGGAGTGCAGGCATGCCTGCACCTTTCTTGTGTAGGTACTCAAACTCTCCTAATCATGGAATTCAGTTAGCACACAGGCCATAGAGCTCCATGGACAAAAATTACAGGAGACTCTTCACATTAGACAGCATAGTTCAACACTTTTAGAGAGAGAAGCTCCCAAGATAGAAGATAGACTTTTAGAGACAGAAATCTTAGTTTTTTGTATTTTCTTCACCCATTTCCTTTGTAGTAAGTTATATTTCACTTGTAATCTTCAGTTCTTGCATTGTAATCTCTTTTAATTAAAGTGTAATAAAATGTTCTTGCACTTCATTATTTTTGCTGGGTTTCTCTGCAACTTTTCCATTTTGGTATGAAATGAATTTCTCTTTGTTGTTTACTCCTTCTTAGCATTAATATATGTTCTAAGCTTCATTCTCATCTCATTTTTCAATTGCATTTCACCTACATGTCTCTTTACATTATGAATGTTTTTACTTCAACCATGAGTAGCTAAGCTTTTTGTTGGCTAATCCAAGGGGAACTTCCTCTTGGGTATGCTAAATCAACTCTTCTCCATTCTACCTTGGAGTGTAAAGTGCTTGGTTAGACTAGGTTGAGTGTGGACGTGGTTGTGAGCTCTTGATACACCATAGAATTGTCACAGGGTATGCTTTAGCCTACATTCCATATTGGTCCCTCACTTCCTACGAATCAATCAAGCACCTAGGCACCATTGGTTGAATGATTTGAATTAATTTGGCATTCGCATTGGATTTCCCTCTTTGGATTAGCCGACCTTGTTTTTATTGCATTTCTACAACCAATCTTCACTCACCAAAATACCAATTCACAAGATTTTTACACTTTTCATTTTTACCAAATCACCTTAACCACAATTCAACCTTTCTTCCCTAAGGAGACGACCTTGGAATACTCAATTCCAAATAAAACATGACACTCGAAAGTCTCTCTACGCTTGGGGAGCACTTTTGCACACACACACACACACACACACACACACACACACATATTTTCATCCACACAAACGTTTTTCCCATTTCTAGCATCGAACCCGAGGAAGAGTGACACTTCCCTATCCATATAAGCCATATACACTTAGTCCAGGTTAATTTTTGGAGATTAGGGTGAACGCCATCAAGCATTTTTGGCGCCATTTCCGGGGAAGGCAAAGCGTTGAATTAGAAGGTGATTTTCGGACAATGGAGGTAAGTCCCGTGATTCTCATCATGGGCCAAGGTATGTTGCTTCTTGTATATACTTTTGTTTACTTTTCCTTTCATTTGTAGTTATTGTTTTTGCATGTGGGGATGGGACGACCAAAATAGATTAGTTAGACAACCCCTAGGACCCAACATGAATCTAGACCAAGACCCACCCGAGGATGCCGGTTATAATTTTGAGGATGTTGGTGCTAATGTCCCAAGAGGTGGGGGAGTGTAAGACCCTAGAATGCATTTTTTTCCCTCCTAGGAATGAAGGAAACAATATCCCAATTGATCCTTCGGCGAGATCAATGCGAGATTATCTCCAACCCACTCGTAGCACCACTCCCTCATGCATTCTTTTACCGGTCCAAGCTCATGCCTTCCTAGTTGAACCGAGAATGTTACAACTACTTCCTCAATTCCATGGAATTGAAAGGGAGAATCCTTATTTGCACATTAAGGAGTTTGAGGAAATAGTTGCAACCTTCCTCACTAATCATGCCATGGAAGACATAGCTCGCTTGAAATTGTTTCCCTTAAAGACAAAGCCAAAATGTGGTTGAATTCCTTGAAGCCTCGATCCATAATCTCTTGGGCACAAATGCTTTCCGAGTTTTTGAACAAATTCTTTCCAGTGCCCAAGACCACCGCTCTTAAAAAGCAAATTCAAAATTTTTCGAAAAAGCCCAATGAGCAATTTTATCAATGTTGGGATCGCTACAAGGAATTGCTACAATCCATTCCACATCATGGTTTTGAATCATGGCAATTGGTGAGTTTCTTCTACGAAGGGATTACATTGGGCCATCGATAGTTCATAGACATGATGTGCAATGGGGATTTTTTAAACAAGGATCCCGATAAGGCCCTAGATTACTTCAGTACATTGGCATAGAATGCATAATCTTGGGATATCACAGATCCCACCGATGTACCGAGGTCTTCTCCGGGTAGTAATCAACCAAGTGGGAGAAAGATGTATGATTTAAGGGATCGGGAAGACTTGCTTTCCAAAATCGCCAAATTATCTCGAAAAGTGGAGAGTCTTGAGGTCAATAGGAGACACGAGGTGTCCAACATTTTCAAGGCCGAGGAGTTTTGCTCTATTTGTGAGAGTGTTGAGCATTCCATATCAGAGTGTCCCAACATTCTGGCACTTAAAGAAGTGTACGATGAGCAAGTCAATGCCTTCAATCAAAGTAGGCAATCATTCTCCCGACACTCTAATACATACAATCCAGGTTGGAGTAATCACTCGAACTTCAGTTGGAAGAATGAGAATCCCACTCCTCACGGGTCTAGTTCATATTCACCTCATATGCCTCCCAAGCAAAACCAATATCATGGTCAAGGTCTTTTGTCAAGCTTCCAATACCCCCGGTCCAATCCACAAGGGTTTTCACAAAACCTGCCTCCACAAAGTTTTGGTTAACAAGAACCATCCAATCCAACCACCTACCAGCCACCTCATAAAAGAAATTTGGAGGATGTGGTGCACTAATTCATCCAAAGCCAAACCACCATCAACAATCAAACTGCCGCCGCTTTTAATAACATTCAGACTCAAATCACAAAATTGACCAATGCCATAGGGTCGTCACAACAAGAGAAGGGAAAATTCTCTGCTTAACCCCAAGAAAACCCTAGGGGTCAACACATGATTGATTCATCCGAGCCCACTACAGAGGGTTGTGAGCAACTCAAGGCGGTCACCATCCTTAGGAGTGGCAAACAAATTGACAAAACCATTTTGCCAAAAGTCACACCTAATGCCATATTAGAAAAAGAGAAAGAGACTAAGGATGACTCCAAGGGTGGTGAGGTAAGTGAGAAAGAAAAAAATGTTGATATAAATGTGCATGCATTTCCCATTCCAACTCCTTTTTCCCAATCGTTTGAAGCCACCCAGGAAGGTGGCTAATTTTTCTGACATTATTGAGATGTTCAAGCAGGTTAAGATCAACATTCCACTCCTTGATACCATAAAACAAATCCCCTCAAATGCCAAGATTTTGAAGGATTAGTGCACCATAAAAAGAAAGTTGAATGTGCACAAGAAGGCATTCCTCACCAAGCAAGTAAGCTCAATCTTGAGAACAAACACACCGCCAAAGTTTAAAGACCCTGGATGCCCTACCATTGCCATCACAATAGGAAATTGCCGGGTGGAGCAAGCACTTCTTGATTTGAGGGCAAGTGTCAACCTCCTACCCTATTCGGTATACCAACAACTCCAACTTGAAGAGTTGAAGCCAACTTCAATCACTCTTCAATTGGCGGATCGAAGCGTTAGAACACCGAGGGAAGTAGTTGAGGATGTCTTAGTTCAAGTTGATAACTTCTATTTTCCTGTTGATTTTATTATACTTGATACCCATCCGGTTGCTAATCCTAGTTCTCAAATTTCTGTTATACTAGGTAGAATTTTTCTTACTACATCTAATGCTGTGATTAATTGCAGGAACGGTCTAATGAAGGTTGCATTCGGGAACATGACAATGAACCTCAATGTATTCAATTTGTGCAAACAACCGGGGGACGATGATGAAGTGCATGAAGTCAATAGAATTGATACTTTGGTGGAGAATCACTTGGAGCTATTGAGCATGTTAAAATTTGGGGAGGAGAAGATTGTTGATCAAGAGGAGCCGAAAAGTTTACAAGGGGTAGAAAAATGGACCCCTACATTTGAGAAGCTTCCACATCAAGAGAAGAGAATTTTTCCATCCACTGTACAAACTTCGAACTTGGAGTTGATGCCTTTGCCATCAAACCTCAAATATTCATTCTTGGGGGAGCACAATACTTTCCCGATGGTAATAAGTTCTTCATTGGAGTAGAAGCAAGAAGATGATCTCTTGAGAGTGTTGAGGAGGCACAAGGGAGCAATTGGTTGGACAATTGTCAATATCAAGGGGAGAAGCCCCCTCAATTTCACACACTGCATCTACCTAGAAGATGACTCCAAGCCGTCCTGACAACCACAAAGAAGGCTAAATCCGATCATGAAGGATGTGGTGAGGGACGAGGTACTCAAACTACTTGATGTGGGCATCATCTTTCTGATTGCCGATAGTAAATGGGTTAGTCCCACTCAAGTGGTACCAAAGAAATTGGGGGTCACCGTGGTTACAAATGAGGACAATGAGTTGATTCTGACTATAGTAGTCACCGGATGGAGAGTGTGTATCGACTATCGGAAGTTTAACTCTTGTATAAGAAATGATCACTTCCCTTTGCCATTCCTCGACCAAGTATTGGAGAGAGTAGCCAGACACTTGTTCTATTGTTTCTTGAATGTCTATTTCGGCTACAATCAAATTGAGATTGCTTTGGAAGACCAAGAAAAGACTACATTCATATGTCCCTTCGGCACCTTCGCATATCTTCGAATGCCATTCAGTTTGTGTAATGCCCCGGGGATGTTTCAAAGATGTGTGATGAGAATTTTCATCGACATGGTAGAGAAAATTGTGGAAGTCTCCATGGATGAATTTTCCGTATCTGGGGATTCATTTGAGGGGTGTTTGGAGAACTTGGAGAGAGAGATGCGAGGAAAAAAATTTGGTTCTCAACTGGGAGAAGTGCCACTTTACGGTGACACAAGGAATAGTGCTCAGACATATCGTTTCGGCGAAGGGGATCAAAGTTGAAAAATCAAAGGTTGAAGCCATTTCCAACCTCCTCACACCAAAGGTCGTCAAAGACATCAGGTCGTTTCTTGGCCATGCTGGCTTTTACCGTCGTTTTATAAAAGATTTTAGTGTATTGGCTAGGCCCTTGACCAATTTGTTTTCCAAAGATATCTCATTTGTGTGGTCGGATGATTGTGAGACATCGTTTAAAAAAGTAAAAAGCATGCTCACTTCACCTCCGATCATGCAACCACCCAAGTGGGACTTACCATTTGAGCTTATGTGCGATGCAACTGATTACGCGGTTGGCGCAGTGCTCGGTCAAAGGGATGACAAGAGACCATATGTAATATACTACGCTAGTAAGACTCTAAACGAGGCACAAATGAATTATACCACCACCGAAAGAGAGTTGCTAGCAGTAGTATTTGCATTGGAAAATTTTGGTCTTACATCATTGGTTTACCTATAGTAGTCTATACCGATCACTCTGCTTTGAAGTATCTTTTATCTAAGTAGGATGCAAAATCGAGACTCATCAGGTGGATCCTCCTACTTCAAGAATTCAACTTGACAATCGGTATAGTAGTCTATACCGATCACTCTGCTTTGAAGTATCTTTTATCTAAGTAGGATGCAAAATCGAGACTCATCAGGTGGATCCTCCTACTTCAAGAATTCAACTTGACAATCAATGACAAAAAGAGAGTGGAGAACGTGGTGGCGGATCATTTATCCCGACTTGTGGTTCAAGACGCCGATGAGCATATTCCTATGCCTGAATTTTTTCGTGACGAGTATTTACTTTCTATTCATTCTGTTTGTCCTTGGTATGCTGACATATGCAATTATCTTGCTATAGGACAAATACCATCGCACTGGAGTCGAGGGGACAAAATGAGGTTAATGGCGGATGTGAAGTACTTCTACTTCGACAACCCATATTTGGTTCAAGTATTGCCTAGACCAAGTGATGAGGAGATGGGTACCGAAAAATGAACTACGGGAAGTCCTTGCATTCTGCCTTTCCGAGGCACGTGGTGGCCATTTTTCTTCTAAAAAGACTTCGGCAAAAGTTCTACAATCAGGTTTTTGCTGGCCCTCATTAATCAAAGACTGTGTTTCTTTCTGTAAAGAATGCAATAGGTGCCAACGTTTGGGTAGTGTGACCCGAAGGAACATGATACCCCTCTCCCCTGTACTTGTTATTGAGATATTTGACTGTTGGGGCATCGACTTTATGGGTTCCTTCCCCATGTCTTTTGGCTACCTATATATATTACTGGCAGTGGACTACGTGTCCAAATGGGTGGAGACTATCCCAACTAAGACCAATGACCACCGCCGGGTCATGGTCAAGTTTCTCAAAGAAAATATTTTTTTGAGGTTTGGGATGTCTTGTGCTATGATAAGCGACGGTGGTTCTCATTTCTGTAATAGGCCATTTGCATCCTTAATGTATAAGTATGGCGCCACACACAAGGTGTCCACCGCATATCACCCACAGACCAATGGCCAAGCCGAGTTGGCCAATAGGGAAATCAAGAACATCCTTGAGAAAATGGTGAACCCCACTAGGAAGGATTGGTCACTTAGGTTGACCGATGCCCTCTGGGCTTACCACACTGCTCACAAGACCATTCTAGGAATGTCACCCTATAGGCTAGTTTATGGCAAGGCTTGCCATTTGCCGGTTGAAATGGAACACAAAGCTTACTGGGCCATCAAGACCTTGAACTTCAATTTGAGAATGGCCGGAGAGAATAGGAAGTTGGAGATGAATGAATTAGAGGAGATCTGTAGAGATGCGTATGAGAGCTCAAAAATTTCAAAAGAGTGGGCTAAGATTTTTCATGATAAATCCATTTTAAGAAAGACATTTGAGCCCGGACAAAAAGTACTCTTGTACAATTCTCGACTCTCTATCTTTCAAGGAAAACTCCGATCCCGTTGGGATGACCCCTATCTTGTCAAGGTGGCCTACCCCAATGGAGCCGTGGAAATCACCAACCCCGAGGATGGCAAGACATTCAAGGTCAATGACCAAAGACTTAAGCCATTCTTCGAGGGTTTTGAAGGTCAAAAGATGGAAGAGGAGTTGGTGGATCCAGTCTACCCGGACCTTTTGTGAGGAATAATTGTTCAAAGTAGTTTTAGTGCATAATTGATTTCTTTTATCCTTTTTAATTGCAAGTTCATTTATCACTTACTTTATCTTTGCATATAGTGTGTTCCTTCTTAGTGTAGATATTGGTGTTTTTGTCAAAGCTCAAGTGCGAGGTGTTTTCTAACCCTTCTCATCTTTTTACAGTCCTTCATTGCATATCATATCTTTTTTGTTGCATTGAGGACAATGTATTAATCAAGTTGGGGGTGAGGTGCACCATTTGCATGATACACCAAGTTTTGTGGAAATTTTTTGTTGATAATACCAATTTTTGTGGTGAAATTTACCTTTCACATATTCCACAGATTTTTGTTTACAATAGTTGCAAATTATGTGAAAAATTTGAAAATTTTTGTGAAAAATATATGTATGTTGACCTATATTCCCCTATTTTAGGTTTTATGTGTTTATTGATATTATTGATCTTTGCCCTAAACTTTGAATACATGAGCACATTATAGAAGTTCATCCTATGCTTGAGTATCACATATGTGTTTGCTTTTGAACTCAACCTTAAGTGCACCTTGAATGTGTAATTTTGGCAAATTACGGATTGGATTCATATTTTAGTGATTGACATGAATAGTGGAGATGAGTAAGGACCCATGAGACCTTTAGTGTCAATCCTTGTTGGAGGGAACTTACATTTACTCAAGGAACAATTTTTCAAATTCCAAATTTGTTCAATAATCTCGTTATGCTTGTTTTGGTTAGATGCATTTGGGTAGTTGATTGACTTTGTCTTGATATGCACAATGCTCCCCTATGCCTATCTAGAAATGATCTTATGCCATCTTTGATTTACTTTGATCCTTAGTCTTTTTCTTGTGAAAAGTTTATCCCTAGTGCTGTGATTGAGCCTTAATTGTAAATTCGTTTCCATGCCACACATTTGACCAAGCCAGTACAAAATGATAAAAATCTACCACAACTTGGTTGTTCCTAGAGCTGAATATGAGTGATCATAAAAGAGAAGGAATTGTGGTGCGGAAACTCAACAAAAGGGATGAACGAAGTTGAATTCAAAAAGTTGAATAACAAAGGATGAAAAATCCAAGAAAAGGAGAAATAAGGGGTGAAAGAAGAAAAGATTGAAAAAATAAAAGGAAAATGTTAAGGAAAAGAAAGAAAAAGAAACAAAGAGTGTGGTGATGGTGTTAGACTAGAAATCCCATGAAAAGGGAGATGTTTTTGAAATAAAGTTCATTCACTAGGAACAATCCTCTTTGTTACCCTCTATCCTTTGGTTCACTTACCTCAATATCACCCCAATGCCTCATTACAACCGCGAAAAGTCCTAAATGATCTAGAGAAAGTATTGGGGGAGGGGGGGGGGGGGGGGGAAGCATACCTTTAAAGAAAAAGAGAAGTTGATTTTACTATCTAATGCCCTAACATTCCTATCATGAGATTATGCCAAGGTTGTTTCATTTTTATGCATGTACTTTATTTTTGGATTATATGTGAGCATACTTTGTTTTGTGCACAAGATTCTATCTCACATATACACATGTAGAGCATGCCAGGATAACCATATTGTGATTCATTGTCGAGAGAAACCCTTGGTGATGTTCGCATCGAAGCTAAATATGGATACCCGAGTGAATGTGAATTCCATTGTGTAAATACTTAAATTACATGTCCATTTCACACACACACACATGATTTTGAAAATGAATTTGTAGGTGCATACTCTAGAATAGCACTTAAAGCCATGGTGATGCTCATGTGTGCTTGGTTCGGGTATTTGAACGATGTATTATCTAGCCCTATGCTTGCGAGATGGGGGAATATTTCTCAAACTTTCGATATTTGTAGGAATTAGGAATGCCCTTGTTGTTTGAATCTGTATTTTACATTTTGGGTATTCATTTTGATAGTTAAATGTAGAAATCCATGCCTTGTGTTTTGAAAACATAAAAAACTTAAATCATATTGCAATTTCGGAAATGACTTGGGGCATGACCCTTAAATTGTGGTTCACAAGTGTAGTCATGTTTTTGGAAGAGTAGAGGTCATAAATAGGGTGCTAGAATGTGTAGGGTAGAGTGGAAATGGAATTGGGAAGCCCAGGGGTTTTGTGTAAAAAGGCAAAAACTACTGGTAGGTTTGGATGAAAACCTTCCGGTAGGTTTCACTCAAGTGCACAAAACCTACCAGTAGGTTTTCATCGACCTACCGGTAGATTTTGCCTAGAAGGCTAAAAATGGGGGTTTTAAGTCATCTTTTTCGGGGGACTGTTCATTTCCTTCAAAACCTCCAAACTCCACAGCTCTCTCATCTCCCTCTAATCTCTTCCAAACCTCAAGATACCTCACCCAAACCATCAAATCCTCCATTTCTCTTGTCTAGGGTTGGTTATTAAGTGGATTTTGCCGAAAATTTGTGGACATTCTCATAAACCCTAGGTCTCCAAATTTTTCCCCCAAATTCCAATTTCTCTTAGGGTTTCTTCAAAAACTTGACATCTTTTGCTATGGCTTGGTTAGGAAAGATCTCCCTTGACACTTTTGAGCCCATTGAGTGGCTCTTGATGTGGGTTTTGACATTTTTAGGTATTGGGGCAATGTTGATCTCCATGGCTCACACCAAGCGCACGGGACTGGGTTCCCCACAACCTGTGGGCACTAGTTCCCGCAAGAGGACCGGGGAGGGCTTGAGTGGAGATAGGGCGGAGAGAAGGAAGAAGGCCCACAACGATGCTCGCAACCAAAACATTGACGAGAAAAATGTCACATGCGAGCGGTTTGTGGATAGACTCACTCTTGGGCCAAATAATAAGGTGGGAGATTCTGACGATGAGGACGATGAGGACGATGAGGAGGAGGGGAGTGAGTACGAGAGTGATGATGAGGATGATAGGGATGATGATGATGGGGATGATGATGATGGGGATGAGGGTGACGAGTAGGATTTTAGGTTGTGCAGAGTTAGGAGTAGAATTGTCGGCCTAGTAGAAGAGTCTCTAGGATTTTGGGCCGTTTTGTTTTTGAATTTTAACTCCTTGTACTGAACTTTTGAAAGTGATTATTGAAAAGTACCATAATTTTTTGTTCTATCTTGCCCAAGTTCATTTCTTTAATGGCCTTGTATTTTTGCATTTTGAATGTTTGGTGATTTACTTGTGCAAATGGATTGTTGTAGTTTTATACTTTGTGGTTTGAAAATAAATTTTGTTACGGACTAGAAAAATTCAAGTTGGGGGGTGTGATTAGCACAAAATATTGCACATCATGTATATAGTTGCACCCCTTTTTATACTTGCTCTTGTGGTGAAAATGAGAGGAATTGCAATATTTCTAACAATTAATGAGGTTTCGGTATGCTTGTAGGCAAAGAGTTGGAAATGGCGTGAGTTAAGCCCCCATCGTAGTGCTCAAAGTCAATGGAGATGAAGGGGAGGCTTGACGATTGCTTGGAAGGTGAAAAGACCAAGATTTGAGCAAAACAAGTAAAAACCTGCCGGTAGGTTTTCTTATAAAACTACCGGTAGATTTTGTGTACTGGAGTTGGATCTATCGCAAACCTTCTGGAAGGTTTTGGCTACTGGAGTAAAACCTACCGGTAGGTTTGACCTTCGACCTATCGATAGGTTTTGCTGAAAAATGCCTAAAGCTCAGACTCCAATTGCTTGGGGGGGCCCATCTATGCTTCTCCCACACCTACCCTGACATGTTTTACCTACACCCATGCCATCCTTACACAAAAGCCTGACTTTGGAAGATGAGGCATGGGAGAAGAGGAGAGAGAAGGAGAGAGGTTGGTCAATGGTGCAGGGGAGTGCAGGCATGCCTGCACCTTGCTTGTGTAGGTACCCAAACTCTTCCAATCATGGAATTTAGTCAGCACACAGGCCATAGAGCTCCATGGACGAAAATTATAGGAGAATCTTCACATTAGATAGCATAGTTCAGCACTTTTAGAGAGAGAAGCTCCCAAGGTAGAAGATAGACTTTTAGAGAGAGAAAACTTAGGTGTTTGCATTTTCTTCACCCATTTCCTTTGTAGTAAGTTATATTTCACTTATAATCTTCAGTTCTTGCATTGTAATCTCTTTTAATTCAAGTGTAATCAAATGTTCTACTTACATTATGAATGTTTTTACTTCAACCATGAGTAGCTAAGCTTTTTGTTGACTAATCCAAGGGGAATTTCCTCTTGGGTATGCTAAATCAACTTTTTCCATTCTACCTCGGAGTGTAAAGTGCTTGATTTGACTAGTGTAGACGTGATTGTGAGCTCTTGATACACCGTACACTTGTCACACGGTATGCTTGAGCCTACATTCTACATTGGTCCCTCACTTTCTACGAATCAATCAAGCACCTAGGCACCATTAGTTGAATGATTTGACATTCCCATTGGAATGAACTCTTAGGATTAGCCGACCTTGTTTTTATTGCATTTCTACAACCAATCTTCACTCACAAAACACCAATTCACAAGATTTTTACAATTTTCATTTTTACCAAATCACCTTCACCACAATTCAACCTTTCTTCCCTGAGGAGACGACCTTGGAATACTCAATTTCAAGTAAAACGCGATACTTGAAAGTCTCTCTGTAAAACCCGGGTAAATTTGAACTTTTTCTGAAAAAGGGCAAAATGGTAATTTGCTACTATAATGCGGATTTAAAATACGTATTTCTCTAGACCTCGTATGACGAAACAAACCTCACCGTTGTATTCGTCTCACGAAATCTAGTTGCGCTGTCAATTTTCGTCGAATTCCGAGATAGTCAAATTTTTCACGTTTTACGAGACGACTGTGTCGAATGACCTCACAAAAGTCCCCAAAAACAGAAATTATAAAATTTCCTTATAATTGAATTAAAGTTCAAATAAAAATAATTTGAACTTAAACCGGGATGAAATTAATTGTTTCGGGGCGAAAACGGACCCGGACAAGGGGACATGTGGCGCGACGTGGACCAAGTGTTAAAAGTTATAAATATGAACAAATATCTGATTTTTAGGCAGAATACTCTGCATTTTACAGTAGGCAAAACGTGTGAAGGAAGGGAGAGGGAAAGGAGAGAAAAAAAAAAGAAAGTTTTTAAGGCTTCTCGCTACGATTTCCGCCTCTCTGTCGCTCGAATCAACTTGAGCCAAGAATTAAAGTTGATCTCTTCGACGAGGGCTACGCTTACGTACCAAGAACGAATGATTTCACCGAAGATCCAAAGGGAAGATTTTGGAAAAATCTACGGTTTGGGTTTGGGGTTGGGGTTGGTGTTCTTGAAGTTCTACACTTCATTTTACGCTCCAAGAGGTAGGGTTCCCTCCTATTTTGGTTTACTTTTAACCTATGGTTCCATATGAAATGGGTAGGTATATGGAACTATACATGTCACTTGCCTCTTGTTATGGAAGTGAGGAATTGGGTATAAAAAGTGGCTTAGACCAACTTCTAGCTTAAATTTGATATGTGGAAGCTATTGGTGTAAACTCTTGGAAATTGGGTTTATGTGGGCTGTTTTGTGTATTTTAAAACTTTCCTATTATAGTTGGTTTAAATGGAAATGGGTAGGTATATGGAATTATGTATTTCTCTTGCCTATGGTTATGGAGTAGGTGTATAAATGATTTAATCAATTTATAGTTTGAAATTAATATGTGAAGTTCCATGTGAAAATTCTTGGAGTTTGGTATTGTGTGGGCATGCTATGTGTTATGTTGTGCCTTGTGAAAGAAATGAGTTATTTACATAGGTTATGTGATAACATGATTGGTGCCTTGAAGGTATTTTGCTAAATGCCTATGTGAGAATTAAGCTTGTTAGGACATAATTTATGTGTGACATGCTTGAGAAAAAGGTAATTGATATATGTTGTTAATATATTAGCATCGTGATGAATTGTGGTAATTTTGTGCATTAGATATATATTACTATGGCATATGTTGAAGTATGTGGTTAAATTGATCCATATGACATTCATTATATATGGGACTTGACATTGACATGCAATGGTTCATTACATTGCATTTGCATGGAAACATCGCATTAGGTGGGTGTCTGTGCATGGTGTGATCAAACACCACACTTGTGATTGATGGGTGGGCTCGGGAAAGTTGGGTTGAAAATCCGACTGAGTCGCATGGTTGCATGAATATGGAGTCGGAGTTAGCAAGAAGGGCTAGAAAATCCCTCGGGTGAGAGACCCGGTGACTTGGATACGCACTCCAGTGGTATAAGAGTCCATAAAGTATGTCGGTGTACGCGGAACCGTTGGTGGAAGTCCATGAATTCCGTGTCGGTTGGGTGCCGTTGGTGTAAGTCCATAAACACTCACCCCACGAAAGACCCGGAGATTTTAAAAGGATTATTGGATGAAATTCATCAATGACATATTTTCTACACATTGGCATTGCATTGTGTTGCGGGAGTCGGTGAGGGCTCGAGTTAAAGTGCGTGAGTGAGTTTCATCTCATTTCATGGCATGACATGGTAAAAGAATCCCAACATTGAATTGCATGTTCTTGTTTAGAATGGTTGTTGATTGTTACATGTGCACATTCATATGCATCTAGGGTGGAGAGTAGCCTCTGTAGGAGATACTCTATTGAGCGTTGCTCACCCTATATGGGAAAACATTTCAGGTGCGGGATACACACCAGTGGACGGCTCTCATTTGGAGCCTTAAGGGTGAAGAGAGGCCGAATTGTGGCCTTAACCTTGGTTTTTGTAAAACTTTTGTTAAAACTATGTTTTGGGCATGTAATATATGTAAAAGAATTGTAATCGAACTTATATTGACTACTTTTAATATAACTTTGAATGTTTTTATATGAGTATGGATAAATGGACCCAGTGTGGTCAATGTTTACTCATAAATGGACCCGGGGCGGTCAATGTTGTGTATTGGACCTTGGATGAGTCACGTGATTGTATATTGCAGAGGTTGTGTTTTGGGTAGAGCTTCTCGTACAAAGGAGACTCTGCCCGAATTTCGTTAAATTATGGACCCCGATAAATAGGGCATAATGTCGTGATGTCGAGTTACATAATATCCACGGGTATTCCGCGGGTTGACGGGTTGACAAAGGACCCCCGGTTTTTGGGGTGTCACACTCTCTACGCTTGGGGAACACTTTTGCACACACACATATTTTCATCCACACACATGTTTTCCCCATTTCTAGCATCGAACCCGAGGGAGAGTGACACTTCTCTATCCATATAAGACATATACACTTAGTCCAAATTAATGTTTGGAGATTAGGGTGAACGCCATCAAGAAATATAGGCCTTCCGATCAATGTGGGAAGGATAGTTGTTCTGCTGATAGGACTTGGCCATCACTATGCCAGCTATTGCTTGGGTTTACACCTGCCGAGGGGGCTATAGACAGGTCTTTCTTCAGGCTTTCTGCATTGCGTGGGCATTTGTATGGAGGTGTCCCTGTCGATGCTGATGATGCTTTCATTGCGAGTTATGCCAGAGCCTACATCATGCTACTGATCGGTTCATATCTATTCATAGTCAAGTCTTCTAGCAAGGTCTAGTTGATGTACATTTCGTTGCTTGTCGATCTTACCACTGCCAGTTAGTACAGCTGGGGTAGCGTAGCATTGGCATGGCTATACCGCGAGATATGTGTCGCTACTAGACGTGATGCTAAGTACTTCGGTGGATTGCTTGTTCTACTACAGGTACATGGAGACTTTCATTGCTATATGTTTGTACAATTTTTTTTTTAAATTTTTAATGTAATGTCAAACATAGGTGTAACATTATAACTGTTTTGTGTTTTTATATAGTTGTGGACATGGGAGCGTTTATCACATATACGTCCACAGAGATTATTCTCATGTGGCCCATTATCTCATGTCGTGGCTGATGGAGTAAATGTACATGCGGATGCCGGCCCAGCAGATGGTGGAGCACCTGCACCGGCACATGATCCTGCACCTGATGTCGCGCCACATGATGATTTGTCTGTAGGGCCTCGTGGGTGTAGGTAAGACAATATTTTTGTCTTACGTTTCATTATTCATTACTAGTATACAATACAACCAACTTATGTCATTTGTAACTCTATTTTTCGTTTGCTATGTAGTTGGGATGTTGCATTTTCTGAGCAACACACGCTTACCCATGTACTCAGACATTACAGAGATCAGCTTGATCAGATGCTAGATGAGCAGGTATACAAACGATTGTTGGTCTAACAAAAATCATCATTCTTATGCTGCAGATGATATGACAGCCTTTCACTATTGATGTCCTGGCTAGCCTACCTGAGTATTGCTTGCTTGGTTGGGATTTATGGACTACACGGACACCGCTCATTTGTTTTGATGTGGTGGAGTGACATTTCCCCGATCGTGTTCTGCGACAATTTGGATGCAGGCAGCCGATACCAGCGCCTTGTGATTCCAGTCGGGAGCTGTATGCCACAAATACGCGTGGCAGACATGGTTATGACTGGACGACCGCACATCAGTGCTACATTAGCATGTGGGATCAGCGGCGGAATTCTATTGTTCACGGCGAGCCTACGCTCGACATGATGGATGCCACTGATCTATACCTAGAGTGGTATCGGCGCATTACTCGTCTACTTATCGGACCACCGATACCGCTCCCTGATGTCGGTTTTCAGCCCGTCCACAGTATCATCGAGCTGTTGGTATGTGTTGTTAACTTCTTTACATAAATTAAATGTGTTACAAAAATTACATAATCTTGTTTTAAATCATTATTTTATGGTGCTGCAGGAGCAGACACTGACACATGTATATCACACAGCACGCGATATTGTTAGTGGCGAGCCTGATTTGCGGACATATTTGGCGGCCATCAGCTAGATGGGAGATCTAAGCTACAGGTGTTTGTTAGCTATTTCTGAGCACCGAAGACTTATGCAACATCTGGTAGACATTCATCAGCCAGTAGTTGCAACATCAGTGTATGCATGCCAACGTGGTGTACGCATTCCACGACGGCCGCTGCAAGCGCACATGGGCATACATCATCACCGGTCATGGATACTGCTGCGACATCATCACAGGCAAGCCCATCAGCTGCATATGTTCCCGAGACTGCTGGAGATTGTCCACCTACCTCATCTGTCCCAGATGCTGATTACTACATTCCTACACCTGTCATTCACCATGCCGCTACACCACCGATTGATCATCCTACAGTTACATCATGTGGTCCACCACTTACCTCACCACATATTGATGCATCGACGTCTCCATTCACACTTTCACTGGAGCCAGTGGGTACATGAGATATGTCACCTGTACTAGACCAGATAGATACATCACTTTCAGAGGCAGTGCCATGTATTCTATATGAGCCCACACGACATACTTCTCCTATTTCATACGTACATTGTTCCGATGATGCTGAGGTTCCAGCTGAGGGAGTTACACATGAGCCATCACTATCACACATAGGTCGAGGTAGAGGTGGGTATGGAGTTGGTCGTCCTAGCCACCATGCACATGATCCAGTAGATGGTGGAGTCACTCAAGATATACCGGCTTTGCCTGATGGACAGTAGCCCAAGCGACAGAGGAGACCACCACCTTGTGGGACGTAGTCCATTTTTTTCGTATTTTTTGTATAAAATTTATGTCTATTAGTGTTGTATATAAAAACTCTTTGGGTTCATAGTTTCATATAATATTATTTCATTATTGCCTTTCAGATTAGTTATCAAATACTCTAACAAACATTTCTTGAATAACATAACATAATTTATTGAAATTCAGATGGACAATACTAATTGGAGTAGTGCACCATATTTAATAGAAACAAAATAGAGAAACATAATACATAAACATACTGCAAACACAAGTACGACGAACGAAGTGTAAATGTTACAACACAGGAGTTGCATAACACTTCTTCATGGGTCTTCATCTTCGTCAGACATGTAATAATCAGAAATACATACATCTTCCCCACTCAATTGGAAGCTTAAAATTGCTTCTTGTATCCTCCATTCTGCAGCACGATCGCTTGTAATATGACGCAGGTTGTACCGATTGCAATGGATTGCCATTCGATTGTTCTCAACTCGTATGCGAAACAATGCTCGGTCTAATTCTTGAGGAGTAGTAATAGGCATAGCAATGAAAACTTGTTGAGACCTTCTTATGTTGCAAGAACGTAAATCTAAGCTTAGATTTTCTCTTTCCGTCAAGCAATATTGTCATTCCGCCATCATTGTGTTTCTAGCTATTAGCGATATTGCCATTCCACTGAGCGATCTAATATATTGTCTAATGAACAATACCTATCAGATGAGTATATGTCTGATGAAAATTAACAAATATAATTAGTTTCCACCTTATTAAACATATAACGTTTATGTCTACGTCCTATTTACTTTAATCAATATTGTGGCTTTATCAGTTTATTCAGTGTGTTGTCATATCTCAACTTTTTCATTGTCACATCCTGTCATTGTCAAATCAATTCTGAACTTTACAATGTGATGTCATATTTACTTTAATCAATCTCGTGGCTTTATCAGTCTATTCAGTGTGTTTTCATATCCCAACTTTTTCATTGTCATTTGCATCACTGTCAAATCAGTTCCGAATTTTGCAATGTGATGTCCTTTCACTGTAATTTTAGATTGCCAAACAGAGCATATATATACTACAATTCACAATTGTGTAAATGCAGCACCGCCAAACAAAATGTATAAGAGCACATCACATGAAGGTTCTTCTTCACGCAATGACCAAAATAGTTCATCTTCGGCTAACAAACGTGAACGCTCAACGGACAGATCAACATCGCTGAAAAAAGTTCATTCTATTGAATCATATACTGATTCCAGTGGTGTAACGTGGTATGGACGAAAGTGTGCATTCCACAATGAGTCCATCGACCCTTATCACCAATTTGGTCGAGTTGGACATATAATTGTTGGGCCTGCAACTGACTATCAACCTCCAGGTGCTCATATCGAACCCACATTAAGATGGCGACAGTTATATGACAAACGTTGTGACCTTGAAGTATTTTGTCGTTGGCATGGACTTGCGGTACCTAAGGCACGTTCGGATGATATTTATAATTCACAGGGTTCAAACAATCATAACGAGGTCATATCAAGGTTTGAGCGTGAAAATGATCAAATGCAGCGTCGTCTTGATCACTTCCATGCACTCGATTATGAAAAAACTAAGCATTTTGATCCTGAATATGCTGAAATTGAAATTTTAGAGGTTCCGTTACTTGTTTCTAATCCTGAACTTTCTGATTTCTCTGATTTGGATGATGATGCGTCTGACACTTTTATCCCATCATGTTTATGTGTACTCGATAATCCTTTATGTTGTTTTGAATATCAACCACGTTATTGACAGCCTTTTTTACCCCCTCAGATTCACTGCAAAGTGTTATGAAATAAATACTCAATTTTTTTGTTATGAATAACTTATATTATTACACCGCTTAATAAACATTATTGTCGACATAATCAATATTATAAATAAAATTTTATTTTTATTTTGTGTATGCGTTTAAAATTATATGATAAAATGAAAATTAAGTATATGTATACATTTTCAATTTTTAAAGTTTAATATGCTCAAAATTTAAGTATTTTTAAATGATCAAAATTTATTTATTGAATATAATTAAATTTTTAAATAAATAAAATTAAATATTTACTCATAAAAAAAGAGGGAGCAAAAAGTTAGTAGCACCAACAAAAATTTATTTATTTTTAAATAATCAAAATTTATTTATTGAATATAATTAAATTTTTTAATAAATAAAAACTAAACATTTTACTCATAACAAAAAGGGAGAAAAAACATTCACTAAAAACGTCAGTACATTTAGCTTGTCTAAGTGGCCACACTGTTGCACAAAAAACGTCAATTAGTCTGACATTTTTAGCGTAAAAATGTCATTCCAACTGACGTTTCTAAAAAAGTCTGAGTTTCGAAAATACTTTCAAAGCAATCATCTTTTGTGAATTTTTTTTGAAAACCCCTTAGAGTTGGGGTAAAACCTCGATTTTCAACACGATCCCAACTTGATCATTATTAAAACTTGAAAGAATCGACTCCATTAAGACCCAAGGACTATGGGGAAAAACAAATAAAAAGATACTATTCTATTTAAAATACTGCACTTTGACTAATAGTAGCGTTGCCATGTACCTAAAATAATAAAATGAGGCAAGACTTTTTTTTTTTGGACGAGAAAGACCATCAGGAAGACATAGGCTTGTTTGAGCCCCCATGATAAAAAAAGACATGTCATGATCTTTACGATGTGTTGTTTGATATTTTTCATTAAAACAATATGGTTGGTGGATGTTGTTCCCCTCGTTAGGCAGCTCTTAATGTTTCCACTTAATTTTTTTAATCACCATGCATTGCTTAGGTTGGAAAAAATTGATTTTTGATGTGCTTATATATATATATTTGGTACAATTGCACCCATGTCCTTTAAAGTTTGCCGCTTAATCACTCAGACTCTCTGACATTTGAACTATTACACACAGACCCTTTAAGATTTGTACGCGCGTAACACTTTGACCCCTGCCGACAATGTCTGTTAGTATATCCGTTAGTAAATTATACTTAGACCCCTGAAATTTATAAGCGTATAATACTTAGACCCATCAAGTTTAAAATGTTATAATTAGATCACAAAACCTCCAATCAAAGATAGAATATCAAATATTTTAAATTTTACAACAAAAATTCATGATCTATTGTATCATTTATTGAAATAAAATCAAAAATAAAAAACTATTTTTTTCTCAAAAAATCGTAATTAGTATACAATTATACTATCTATTAGAATAAAACTAAAAAATCAAACAAGCGGTATAAATCATTCATAATAGAAAATGAATTTTATAATCAAAATCCGCGTTCTATTATATCATTTATTGAAATAAAAAAAAAAATAATTTATTTCTTAAAAAATCATAATTAGTATACAATTATATTATCTATTAGAATAAAATTAAAAAAAAAAATTGAGGAGTCAAACTTAATGGACACAAAAATTAACTTTAATGGCGTAATTCGATAGTCTAATTTGGTCATTTAAATGACCAAATTAAATTCCAATAGATAGTATAATTGTATACTAATTATGTTTTTTTTAAGAAAAAAATAGATTTTTATTTTTGATTTTATTTCAATAAATACAACATGAATTTTAGTTGTAAAATATAAAATATTTGATATTCTATATTTGATTGGAGTATTTTTGGTCTAAGTATAATATTTTAAATTTAAGGGGTTTAAGTATTACACGTTTACAAATTTTAGGGGGTCTGATTGTAATTTATCAACTGATATAGTAACGGACATTGACGGAAGGGGTCTAAATGTTACGCATGTACAAACTTTAGAGAGTTTGTTTGTAATATTTTAAATATTAGGGAGTCTGAGTGATTAAGTGACAAATCGTAGGGGTTTAGGTGTAATTATCCCTATATATTTTGATAAGAGTACAAGTGAAAATTTATTATCTAAAATATAAAATAGGCAGTCTTCAATAAGTCCATCCGAGAGTTTCAAATAGACTCATTCAATGACTATCAACATCTCTGTCAAAATCATTCACATTGCACCGTTCTTCAGGCATGGATTAACCCTAGTTAAAAATAAACTATGGCGGCAATTAAATTGAATTAAGTTAAGTCAGAGTTTATGAACTTGACATATAACAACCGGTTTTATACAGGTTTGATTCAACTACTTTTTTGGGTTTTTAAAGATTCAAACTAGCTAGATTCAACCAGCTTTGATTGTATACAATAAAAGAGTTGAAATATTATAGGCTACCTATATATTACGCCAGTTGGGTTTGAATTCCATTCTTTACTTGAATAATATCATCACCCCCATAATATTCCCAAAAACGTTTTAGTGATTTCACTTCCAACACAAGTAGGCTGGGTGGTTTGGTTGGTCCAAGTTCTCGTTTCTAATTGGATGTCAAAGTCATGGATTTAATTTAAACTTGGGCAGAGAAGAATTAACAATAAATAGGGTTTCCATTGAATCGTGTAGTGTTCGAATCGTGTCATTTCAAATTTTTATCAAGTATTAGTACAACCTAACCCCGACTTGGTTGATTAATAGTATCAGATATTCAGACGATAACATGTGGTCGAGCGTACACACATAAGTAGTGAACCACAAACAAAAGACTACAAACACACACACTCTCTCTCCCTTTCTCTCTCCCTCTCTCTCTGTGGTAAAATCAAACAAAAAAACCCTGTAATCCTACAAGGGTTCAAATAGTACTAAATCAAGAAATTGATGCCTTTGTCGTTCCATGATAAGAAAAAAAAAATACGGATTCGGTCATAGATTTGGTCTAAACAATAAAATA
This sequence comes from Ilex aquifolium, assembly GCA_951799425.1. Classification (NCBI taxonomy): domain Eukaryota; kingdom Viridiplantae; phylum Streptophyta; class Magnoliopsida; order Aquifoliales; family Aquifoliaceae; genus Ilex; species Ilex aquifolium. The sequence continues at coordinate 29,018,155 of OX637393.1, forward strand.
AGGTCAGACATTGAAATAATTACAATGAATGTGGTCTATTAAATCCTGCTGTGAAGGTTGGAACTAAATCACAATACATCATTTTCGGGCAAAAAGTTATGTCTGCATCTGTCTTGGCAGTTATTTAATTTTGGGGATACCAAATTTACAGGAATCCCAACTGGAGAGTGTTATGGTATGAAAACGTACCAAACCTCTATTTTTGGCTAATAAAAATGTGTCAGGTGTGTATTTAAGTCATTTAATTTGGAAGAACCATAGCCTTACCCATCACAACTACTCACCTTATGTCATTGGTGGGGGACTTCTTATCACTGCCAAATATTTCAACAAAGCTTTATAACAATTGGCCTAGTACTTTTGTACGCCTAACACGCCAGATGGAGAGAAGAATACCGTGGTCGTTGAAATGAGGTTAGCTTAAGGGGCCACAATTTAGACAAAATAAGTTAACAAGATATGAATTTAATATGGAATTAGTAGATTAGAATCAATAATTCTCAATATGAAACAATGATATGATTCAATGACATGAATAATAAACATGAACCAAAATAAATTTTGTTATGATAAGACAAAAGAGTTCTACAATTATTACAAAAAATAAGTTACATTTTAAAATTTTTTTTTGTTCATAGTATGATGTGGGATCATTGGTTTATGAATTAGTTATAAGGGTTGATACAAACGTATAACGAACAATATATTGGATGGGTTATTGTCACCACAAATGCAACAAATAACTACATAAGCCGAGACCTTTCAAAAAATAACTAAACGCGCTGAGCTAAATTTGACAAGTACTCAATACAAATACAAAAACTCATAATTCGAATATGACACCAAGTGACTCGATTGACATCCTATGTAGCCCATCTAATAGAGTCGCTGCTCCCTCTTTCCCTCCTCTTGCCTAACTTGGGATCAAATCTCACCGACTTATGTGATTGATATTTGTAATGTATTTGTAGGGGTGACAATTTTAACCCATTATCTATTAATCCGTCCAACCCGTTCATAAATAATTGGGTTGGGTACTTATATTAATTAAATCGGGTTATAAATAAATTGGATAATATGATTCGTCATTTTAATTAAGCGGGTTAAGATGAATTAAAAATGGGTACCCATTGGGCTGAGTATTTATATTTCTATTAAATAACACAAGTAATAAAATCAAATAAATATATTATTAATATACGAAAAAATACACACATATACATTAATACACCAAAACACACACGCGCACACTAATACACCCCCATGACTCACGACCCATAACCCATGGACCAACCCATGTATCGTGACCCACAATCGACCCGACTTTACCCATTATGTGTGTGTATTTTAGTTTTTTATTAAATGCGATTGTGCTTTTTGTGTGTTAGTATATGTGTGTGTAGTTTTAGTGTATCAATGTACGTATTTTTGGTGTATTAGTGTGTGTGTTTTGATATATTAGTGGGTGTATTTTTAGTGTATTAGTGTGTATGTGTTTTGGTGTATTAGTGTGTATATTTTTGATGTATTAGTATGTGTTCATATTAAGAGTTTTAATTATCTTATGGGTTAATAGGTTTAGCCCAATCCATTATAACCCGTTTATTAAGCGGGTTGAAAATGGATTGGATTTGTTTTGCACCCAACCCATATTGAACCAACCCAACCTGCCCATTTGTCACCTCTATGTATTTGCATTCATCTAAACCCCCCTCCCCACCCCCCCACCCCCCAAAAAAGCAAGGAAATGAAACTACATTACATTTAGCCGCTCATTCTACATGTGAAAGAAAATAATAGAAAGCGAATATCAATTATATATTTTTTTGGTGTGCTTTTTGATTCAGGTCTAATAATTACATTTGTCAGAGGTAATATTGATCATTTTATTGTGAAAGTGTGATATTTATGTTGATTTAATTGAAGATTAAGGCGATGAGAATGAAAGATGAGTTGTGTTGTTCTGCAGGCTAATAGGGCAAAAATTGGAGTGAAGTTATGAGAAGAAAGGAAGCATAGCTCAGGAGGGATCACACTGGAACACGCGTCCGGACGGAAGAAGAGTACGCGTCCGGACGCGATTGGCAGAAAGTTGATAAACGGAGAAAGGACCATTCTGGAAGGCGCGTCCGGACGGTTGAGAAGGTTGCGTCCGGACGCGTGTCAAGTTTCTGTTGCCGAATTTAGAATCCTAATGGGATGCAATCTCTTTTAAATGTACTTTATAAATACAGACCTAGGATCTACAAGGGGTGGTCGTTTTTTTAGTCTATTTGCTGCATCCTTTTACCATGTCTGGCTAGAAGGCTAAGCTAGGGTTAGGGGAAAACCTCTCAACGGAGTACGGTATTCTTATTGACTCTTGTACTTAAGGATTTATGTTATCATGTTAATTTAATCCCAAATCTTTTAGCAAAGTGTTTATGCTGTATAAACTCTTGAGTTGTTGTGCCACGTACATCGATTGCTTGAGTTTCCCTGCGTGTAAATCACTGGTTATTCCACGCTGGAAGGATTAACATTATTTCATAAAATAATACGATTGAATGATTATTCAGGTTCCTGGTAGTCTTTTGATTATAACCATTGGATTTATCACTTGATTTGTTAATCGGATTAACTGACATTTAATTCTTGTTTCAAGTCAAGCTTTGAGTCTTTAACTATTATTGTATGAAGTTGAGAGGGGGTACCCGATGCTTTAGTATTGTTTTAAAACCAAATTTATTGTTTTCTAAATCTCTACAACAATTATTTCAAAACAAATTTTCTTTTATTCTTCTTTGTGTTCTAAGTTTTTCACAATTCCTTGTGGTTCGACCTCGGACTTCCGAGTATTATATTACTTCGCATAACCTGCACTTGGGTGATCAATTCTAAAGTTGTAGCACTTTTCTATATACATTAGGAGGTGTATTTATATTACAAGGAAATAGTAAACTATCCTAGTCTAGCTGATGTGGGATAAATATTAAACATATATACATTAGCATCTCCCCTCAAATTCAAGGAGGTAAAGTAGAAATCAACTTGAGTTTGAAAACCAAATCACGAAATTGGCCCGACGGATGTGCCTTGGTGAAATAATAGCACCAAAATGAGAGACACCTAAAGCTTCTAAGAGCCAACGAAGCCAAAGAAGCTCCTGAGTAATGTCAGCAAGAGCACGATACTGTACTGGATCGAGAGATAACAGACGCTAAGAGATGAGAGAGGCCCCTAGAAAGAAACAATAACTAGTGATAGAACGACGATCAGTAGGATCTCCTGCCCAATCAACATCAGAATAGGCACATAGTTCAAGAGATGAGTGAGTAAAGTAATAAATACCGTGAAACATAATGCTCTTAATATATCATAGAATACGAAGAACAACAACATAATCAGTAGAGCGAGGGGCAATCAAAAATTGGCGGATAAGATGAACAACATAGGCTATATCTAGACAAGTAATAGTGTGAGACTCGGGCACATGTACCATGGTATTTCATAAATATTGCGGGTGAAACTGTAATTTCTTAATATTTACATGGGGTAAAATTATGCTAATTAAACTATGATAAAGTAAGTATGTTTTAGTTAAGCAATTGAATTTTTGAATTACGAGGTAGGAGAAAGTATAGGTGAAATTTAAATATTGTCAGGAATTTACGAGTGGTTAAATGTGAAAATAAGCAAAACAAGAGGGCGACTTAGTGTAATTATTATAACTTTTGCATTTGCGGACACTCGGTTGAGTGTAGTCTCTCCAGCCAAGCTTAGGGAAAATATAAAAAGGGGAAAAAAAGCCTTAGATGGTGGACAGGAAAAGAAAAGAAGAGGAAAATAAGAAAAAATAAGAAAGCTCAAGGATTTTTGGAGATGGAGAGAGAGAGAGAGAGAGAGAGAGAGGTAGTTTGTCGGGCTTGCATGTGTTCTTGAGTGAGAGGTTTCTTCATTTATGTGGGTATCTGGATTTTTTCTTGTGTAAAGGAGTAGTGTGGTGATATGGTTAAGGAATGGAAGAACTCTAAAGTACTTGGGTGAGAATTTAGAGGAATTAGAAGGAAATGGGTCGCAACGGAGGTAAGAGATTCTTATGAATTTGCATGTCTTTTTAATTTTTAATTGTAGCTTTGAGTCATGGGTAAAGGTTGTGTGGTGTTAGAAATAAAGTTAGGTGGAAGAAAATGGAGTTTGAACCAAGTTTTGGAATTCGGAACAGGGTTCAACCGGTTGAATAGAGTACTGGTTGTGTATCAACCGGTTGAAGCATGTGTTCAACCAGTTGAATGAGGATAGACTTCAACCGGTTGAAGAAACATGATCGACCGGTTCATCAAAGCCAATCTTTGCCGTGATGTTTTGAGCTCTTATGCAATTGATCTAAAACCTTATCAAGGTACTTAAAGGATCTTAAATAAGTTCCTTGTGGGTTTAATGACTTACAAATACATGAAATGAGGATTCAAACTAGAATTGAAGTGAGTAAAGTGGGTAAAATATGAGTAAAGTTTAGGGTGATTAAGAGTGCACAATTTGGAAGGGAGTTTTTAGCATAGGCATGGATACATAGCTATATATGCATAATTAGGATTAAATGCACATATGGAAAGTATTTATATGTTGTAATTATGGTGTGGTAGGAACAAATGTGTCGACTCCTATGACAAGAATGCTAAAGATCTTATCCGAGGACGGGGATTATATGACATCGAGACTTGAGGTGGGTGTATTTCTTGCATGTGGATAAGATTAGTTTAAATGTGGTTTATATGTTATGAATTGTGTAATGAGGTTACTTATTGCTTGTGATTGGTACTGTAAATAAGCTTTATTATATTATTGACATGGTTGAAGACCATTGAGTGAGTTGATATGTGATTGGGTGAACGAACTTGTAAATTTAATATGAATGATTCGTTGAATGATCGTGCCTTAAAGGCTTGTACTATTTGATGATGCACAAAATAGTCTTCGTGCAAGATCAACAGTCGAGTGTGTGATAATGTGTAATTAATGGACAATAAATAAAACAATCAATGGCAGTAATGTAAATATTGAGTTAACATGCAGATATATAGTAGTTCGGTCCGGGTGACCTACTCCACTCTGAGAAATGGCAACGGTGGCCGGGGTTCTTTATTAATGAAGTAGGGTGAACGGGGGAGAAATCAATGGTTAGCTCCGGGAGAGATACAATAGCTAGGAGAGATAAGCTATGTATGTGTAGAAAGGAGTAGAGAGGTGTGGTGAGATGCCCTTCTCAATGAAGAGAGCTTACAATTTATAGGCATGATGAGGCGGTGAGGTGAGTGTGAAGTTACTAATTCTTTGGAGAGGATAGTTACAAAAGGTAAGTACAATTATGATAGTCATGATCTTCGAGAGTGGGTATCCCGATAATCTCTCCCACATGCTCTAATATTCTTAGACTCCTTGAATCTTGGACGGGGTTGAATTGATGAACCAGACTTGGCTTGCATTTCTAGTGGATTTGGGCTTACTTGATTTATTGGGTCTAGGCAATTAGATATGGGCTCGTCACTATTGTTTGTTAATAAATAGCTGTGTGGTTTGTCTTATTGATCATTACAGGATTATGATTACTATGTGGTGTATGATTATTATGAGTAATCTTATTATCGAATAATACATTAATAACAATTATATGGCTAGTGAGGCCGATATTGTCAAAATGACATATATGTAGCCTATGTGGCGGACATGACCAATGTGCAGGATGTGGTCTACAAGGCAAGATAGGTTGAGTGACAAGTATTGATATAAATCTAATGGGATGCTAACTGGTAATGACATATTGTAGGATTGCTAAAGAGACATAGAAGCTTATATCTAATTATTTAAAGTGCAGACTAGTTGATTGAGAAGATAATAATTGTTTATTCATTATCTACTATTGTTACTTATTGTTGATTGATTATATACACTTACTGAGCATGTGTGCTCACCCCCCTAGTGTTTGTTTTCTAGGTAAAAAAAGATAAAGGGGATGTAAAGGGAGTAAGGTTACTTCATGTAAATGAATTGGTGGAATATAAAGAGAGTAAAGTTATGTTGTTACAGCTAATCAGTTTAAATTATTATTATTTTTTTTAAAAAAAATAAAAATTTATATGTACAAGGTACAAGTGTGTGTCTGGGAGTGGGGTCCACTCTACCGGATTTGGACATAATGTTTCTATCTCTGGGTCGGGGTGTGACAAATAGTGAGATACACAAGACTGCCTACCAACTGGCGATAAAAAGTGGCATCAGGGAGAGGTGTGCCATCCAATGGAGTAAGTCAAACATTTTTCTCTAATGGTGTAGATACAGTCTTGCAAGCAGTGAGTCCAGCACGAGTAAGAAGATCAGAGACATACTTGGCCTAAGAGTGATAATACCCACTGGAGTCAAACGAGATCTCAAGGCCCAAGAAGTAGCTAATAGAACGAAGCTCAGACTTACGAACAAAGAGAACTGAATCATAAGTTGAGATTTGCCCACTTTTATTCTGGCACGGGTTGTTGGAATTGACTCATCGACCAGGTCCGTTGACTTGTCGGTGGGAGAAATCACGATATCTTTGGTTGTCATTGTTGTCAGGCTTGTTGGATTTTTTGACTTGAGAGATGAGAGGAAGAGAGGGTCCCACTGGGCGTGCCAAAATTTGTAACGACAAATTTCGTGAATAAATTAACACAAAATAAGGTCAAGTTACAATAGTCAATTTGATTGACTTTAAGTAAAAGATGTAGTGTTGACTCTCTTCGGCGTGCTTCTCACGTGCACTGTCCTCTGATTCTCGGTGAATTTGATGAAGATGATGAATTTTGTGAAGATGAGGGCCTGATTGGCGTATTTCTCGTTCTTCAATTGGAGGTGGCTTTGGTGGATTTGATGAATACGACAGCTAGATCAATGTATCTCCCGTTCTTCAGTTTGATGATGATTTTGATGAATCTCTTCACCGTTCTTCATTTTGAATGACTTGAAAATGATTTGGATTTCTTGAAGAAGGACCTTGGCAGTGTGTTCTTCTTATCGGAGATGAACTTGCAAGGCTTTAGTGAACTTCGAGCAGAGCTTCACCGATCCTCCTTCCTCATTGGCGTTTTTTTTTTTTTTTTCTTCTCCTTGGTCCTCCCCTAGACCTCTATTTATAATGCTAGGAGTAGTTATCCATATAAGAGTGATAGTTATCCATATAAAAGTATTTTTACCTGATTACCCTTACATGAACTTCAGGTAATGGGCTACCCATAAATTTGTGGGCTTTAGTTTATGGAATTTAAGTCCAACCCATTTTACCTTTAAAAGTTTGTTTAATTTGGGCTCTTGGAATTTAAGTCCATTTTAATTTAACAAGATGGTTAATTGTGTTTGGGCTTGTATTATTTGGGTCATAGAATTTAAGTCCAACTCAAGCCTATTAAATTTAGAACTATATAATTTGGGCTTATGAAATTTAGGTTCAACCCAATTTCAATTATCTGATTGATTTGAGCTCAATTATAGAAATTAATTTGTTAATTAAATTTTTAATGTCTACAAAGAGAACATATGTTATGTCAAAAAATAACATCAAAGAATAATGACACAATAACCTACAATACATAATAATAAATGTGCAAATACTATAAAACAAATCAATAACTAACAAAAATTGCATCATAAAACATTTAAAATAATTTTGAAGAAGTTAAACACAATAAATATCATAATAACATAAAATTTGACATAATTTACCATGTATACAATAAACAAAAATTGCTAATAATGATATTATTTAGAACACAATAAAATTCCTATCCTATGCTTAAAAAAAGAAAGGGTAAAATTAGGCTTGTCAAAATCTGACACGACACGATTAACCGACACGAATCGACACGAATTAAGCGAGTTTGGGTGAGACCTTAACGGGTTAACCCGTTAAACACGTTTAATAAACGAGCCGTGTTCGGGTGAGACCTGTCAACTCGTTTATCACCCGTTTAAAATAATTAATATAATAATAAATTAATAATTATTTTAAAAAAATTAGTCAAAATTACATACAGAATTCAAAGGTTTTGTTTCGGGAGTTACATAAAGAGCAGGCTGTATGTAATACCAGTGGTGAGCACTCTGCTTCGAAGCCTCTGCAGTTGATAGGAATGCTCAAGGTTTACATACAGTGCTCACCGTTTACATACAGAGTAGGCTGTATGTAATACCAGTGGTGAGCACTGTATTTTTGAGCGCTCTGTATGTAAACGGTATTTTTTCAATTCATCTCTTGGATTTCGCCGCTAATAGGAACTGAGGAAGGAGCTTGAAGGGTTTTTTCGAGAGGGGGGGGGGGGGGGGAGAGAGAGAGAGAGAGAGAGAGAAAGAGAGAGAAGAAAGAGAGCGGTGTGTTTTCTTGTGACTTTGGGGCTTACAAGTGCACAGTGAACACAGTGAAAGTTTTTGGCTTGAATCTCACGTCGACAAATTCAAACGAAGGTGACCTCCTATGCCTATAAAAAGATGCAGCCCCTTCCTTTAGTTATTAAACTTTCTCATTTGCTTTTGCAAGTGGCAGCCAATTGAAAATCTTTTAATTAAGAGAGTATAATTGGTGTGGGTAATTAATGGAGTTTAAAATTTTAATAGGATAGTTTTTTGCTATGGGTTAAAATTTTAATAGGATAATTTTAATAAAATTAAATGGGTTAAACAAGTTGTGTCGTACGTGTTACCCGTTTATTAAATAGTTCGTGTTTGTGTTCAAATTTTTTATCGGTTTATTAAACGTGTCGTGTACGGATTTATATATTTTTTACCTGTCACCCATTTAAACCGGCACATAACTGTTTAACCCGACACGTTTGACACCCTTAGGTAAAATACACTTTTGGTCTCCCAAAATATACGGTTGGTGTTTATTTAGTTCCCAATCTTCCAATTATGTTAATTTGGCCCATGATATTCATATTTTATATCTAGGTGGTCCAATGTCTAACGATAGCCTTTCACGGATCATGTCATGCGCCATCAACATGGGGTATTTATGAAACTTCACCTACCAGTTATCATTCTTCTCTCTATTAAATAGTAGGGGTGCAACTCGGGCGGGTTGGAGGGTTAGATAGTCAATCCTAGTCCAACCCTAGGTATATAATCTTCAACCCTAACCCTAACCCTAACCCTACCTCGGGTTGAATTCGGGTTCACTGCAAGAGAGACAGAGAGAGGGGAGAATAATTACAAATTCATAAAACAATCCATATATTTCATTCATAACAGTGCACGATTATTGATCATCTACTTTCACACTAAAAAACTAGTGATCTCAAAACACAATTCCAGAAAACATAAAAATTAGACCCATAAAAACATTAAACTTAAAACATCACACTATCACCACTAATCACGCATAACGCATAACAGAGTAGCAATCAACAAGAAACAGAGGACGATGGAGTAAAAATGAAAAAAAAAGTGTTAATGTTTTATATATATATAATTATTTTTTAATTTGTCGGGTTCGGGTTGAAATCGGGTTGCCGATACCTCAACCCGAGCCCGACCCAAATTGAATTCGGGTTGAGGTTTTTTGACCCAAGCCCAACCCAAGTATTAAAAACCCTAGCCCAAGCCCTAATTTTTTCGGGTTGGGCTCGGGTTGAAATCGGATTGCCCAACCCAAGTTGCACCCCTATTAAATAGAGTTTGCCTCTTCAGATGCACTTTCATCTTCTCTCTCTAGAGAAGCAAAGAAAGTAGGGATTTGGTGGTTAATGCTCTTCCATTTCGATCAGAGTTATAGCAATCAACACATGCAGAAGAATATGGATGGTCGTGTTTATGGTGGTGACGATATTGATAGTAAGTATTTTCGTCTGAATTGTCTTTGCCATTTTGTCTTCACCTTTTGTTATGCAAAAACATATGTTCATGATGGTATTTTCGTGGTCCCATATTGGGGAGAGTCTACGGTACCGCCTGGTCAAACAGCGGTACCGTACCCAAAATAAAATGTGGCTGTAAATTTTTTGGCATTTAATATTACTCAAATGTGTGGCTATAAATTTTTTGTCATTAAATATTATTCATTAAAGGTGTAATTTTGCCTATAAGTGTAGTAACATTACCTTAAAGAGTTGTAACTCACCTCAAATACTTGTAATCTCAGCTGCCGTTTTTTTGTGGTATTTTTACCTTTACTAGTTGTAACCTAACCTTAAATACTTGTAACATAACCTTAAATGTAGTAACTTTACCATAAATAATTATAACCTCTCTTTCAAAGATAGTAATTTTACTTTTAATTGTTGTAACCTTACCTAAAGAGTTTGTACCACACCTTTAAATGTTATAACTTTGTGTTTGTAAGTAGTAACATTATATTTAATAGTCATGATCGATCATGACTAATTAAGATCGATCCCAGTGTCAATTTTTTTTGTTTTGCAATTCCACTCAATTATGATCGATCATGATTAATTAAGATCGATCCCAATGCCAATTTTTTTTTTTTTTTTGCGATTCCACTCAAATTACGATCGATCATGACTATATGAGATCAAACTTTTTTTTTTTTTTCCTGAACTGGTTCCAAACCTATATTTAGTTACATTAAATTGACATAATTTTATGAAATTAATTTTCAATTTTTTCCAACTAACACTCAATTCATCAAAAATAACATTAAATTGACTTTCAATTGTATTAAATTAACATTCAAAATTATAAATTTAAAATTCATAAAATTAACATTAATTCATAAAATGTTAATTAATTTATGAAATTACATGTCAATTTAATGTAACTAAATATAGGATCAGGACCAGTTCAGAAAAGAAAAAGTTCGGCTACTCGTGATCAATCCTATTTAATTGGAACCACCAGAAATTTAATTTGGTCCCAATTTTTGGACCATCAAATGCAAAAAGTTCGATCTCATATAGTCATGATCGATCCTAATTTGAGTGGAATCGCAAAAAAAAAAAAAAAAAAAAAAAATTGGCATTGGGATCGATCTTAATTAATCATGATCGATCCTAATTGAGTGGAATTGCAAAAAAACAAAAATTTTGGCATTGAGATCGATCTTAATTAATCATGATCGATCATAATTAAGTGGAATCGCAAAACAAAAAAAAATTGTCATTAGGATCGATCTTAATTAATCATGATAGATCATGACTATTAAATGTAATGTTACTACTTGTAAAGACAAAGTTATCACATTTAAATGTGAGGTACAAACTCTTTAGGTAAGGTTACAACAATTAAAAGTAAAATTACTATCTTTGAAAGAGAGGTTATAACTATTTATGGTAAAGTTATTACATTTAAGGTTAGGTTACAAGTATTTAAGGTTAGATTACAACTAGTAAAGGTAAAAATACCACAAAAAAACGGCGGCTGAGGTTACAAGTATTTGAGGTGAGTTACAACTCTTTAAGGTAATGTTACTATATTTATAGACAAAGTTACACCTTTACTAAGTAATATTTAAAGACAAAAAAATTACAGCCACACATTTGAGTAATATTAAATGCCAAAAAATTTATAGCCATATTGGGGTCCATATGTTTGTTTTGTTCACCCAACTTCATATATAGAATGATTGTTTAATCAAATGCTCTTCCACTTCGATCAGAGTTATAGCGGTCAAATGTTTGTTTAATCACCCAACTCTAATTAAAATATTACTCAATGTTATTATATTATTTGTGCAGTCCCATGTTTTCAGCTGATATCCATCATGGTGGGCAAGTCATAGATACACCAGTGAAAACATATGTTGGTGGGAAGGTTGATATCGTAAAAGGTATTGATCCAGACAAATTCTCTTTGTTGGACTTAGATGATATCACTGAAAAGCTTGGGTATGCACCATATTTGGCCTTCTACTACAAAGTTCCTCGTTGTGATATGATGAATGGTTTGAAGCATGTGTCTTGTGATGAGGCAATAATGCAAATGTTTCAGTGTTTGCCAAGTAATAGACTTGTTCAGGTGCATTTTGTGCATCCAGATGGTTTGTCAGAACATGGTGAAAATGACCCAATGGGTAGTGGAGATACAGACTCTAAATCAGATTTTGAATATGTGGAGGAAGAAAACCAAACTGGTTCAGAGTTCACAAAATATGAAAATATTGTTGATGAATATGGAATGTGCAATGATGATAATGTGGATGTGGAAGTTCAATGGCCAGTTCTAACAGACGAGGGATACAAAGGGTCTGCAAGGCATTCAAATGTCAATGAAGAGTTGAACCCTAAAGATATTGACTCTGATTATGGATCCTCAAGTGAACTAGTTAGCATTGACAGCTCATCTGGAGAGGAGTGTGAGATACCAAGAAAGTATAAGTTCAAGCAATTCAGACCTGAGATAGACGTGAGCAACCCCCAGTTCAAATTAGGGATGCTTTTCGTTACATCAGTTGAATTGAAGGATGCTATTAGAGAATATTCATTTAAGAATCAGAGGAATGTTAAAATAATTAAGAATGACGAGAAGGGTGAGGGCTATTTGCAAGAAAGGGAGTGGTTGGTTATTGTATGCATCTCAAGTACAAGGTAAGGGTGGGTTTCAAGTGAAAACTTATGTCAGCAAGCACTCATGTGGTAAATCAAACTACAATAGGAACATGAACTCCCCAATTTTGGCCAAAAAATATATGGAAGAACTCAAATTAAATCCCAGAGAATAGTAGAGAACTCAGAGTAACAAAAGGACATGTACACTTAGAATACTAGAGAATAAAGAAGGGAATAATGTTCAAGGTGTCCAAGGGGCTGGACAGAGCACTGGACAAGGGGTTGGGACCCGAGCACCGGACCAGTGACTAGACAAGAACCTAGCCAGAGCATTGGTGAAGGCAACATTCTTCAAGCTGGTAGAGGAAGAGGACAGCCAAATCGATTTAAAGCTGTAGTTAAAAGAAGGCAACCCAATGGTCAAGCAAGTAGGGGAAGATGTATTGCTCTGAGCAAAGGTAGAGGTAATGGACTTAGAATTGGAAGAGGCAGTCCCAATATGACAGAGATAGGTGTTGGACTCAGCAAGAGTGGTGGTATTGGATTGAGCAGAGGAGCTGGACTAAACATAGGATTAAGCAAAGGCAGAGGTATGACAGGCAGAGGAGCTGGAAATCAAACAGCTCAAGGTATAGGGCATGTCCATCCTCATGAACAGGTTAGTGTACTATGAAGCATGTGTGTATAGATGATTTTCTTGTTTTTCAATGTAATGAACCTTTGGAATTGGTTTTCATGCAAGTTGGTAGCTCTCAAATAACACAAATTTCATCCCCTTAGGGTTGTTCTCAAATAACACCAATTGCATCAACTAAAGGCACTTCTTAGACAACACCAATTGCATCAACTAAAGGCACTTCTCACACAACACCAATTGCATCATTAATGTGGAAGGGTCAGAGATGCGTAACCCTATCTGCACTTGAAGCTGCTTCAAGAAAGTTATGAACTTCACATGCGTTTTGGGACCTTTTGATAATAGTGTTTTTGCTGGTAGATGGAAGAAGTGTCAAGGGTAACTGGTAGGTGAAGTTCCATAAATACCCCCACGTGGATGGCGTATGACACAATCCGTCAAAGGCTCTCGTAGGGACGTTAGACATTGGACCACCTAGATACAAAATATGAACATTAGGGACCACATTGACACAATTGGAAGATTAGGGACCAAATAGACACTAACTGACTCTAGGATACTTCTTCAGGTGTGGGGTGTCGACCGGCAGGGACCTCCCCCAAGGAGGTGCCAACCGACAGGCCCCTACCCACTCAAATGCCGACCGACAGAGACCTCCCCCAAGGAGGTGCCGACCAGCAGGCCCCTACCCACTCAAATGCTGACTAACAGAGACCTCCCCCACTCAAATGCTGACTAACAGTGACCAACCGGCAGAGGTTGCCTAGTTTGGTGCCGATCGACATATGACTCCCCAAGTGGGTGCCGAGCAGCACTCACTTCCTTATGCCTCACAACTACATTTTCACAACATAAATCAATTTGACTCTAAAACTAACAGTTACAGTAAAATATTAACAAACACTAGGAGTGTGAATAAGTTAGAACAAAATACTAAAACAGTAAAATATGAAAATCATATAAAATAAATCAAAAACTAACAAAAATCACATCATAAAACATTCACAATAATTTTGAAGAAGAGAACATATGTTATATCAAAAAATAACATCAAAGAATAATGAGACAATAAACTACAATACATAATAATACAAATAGTGAAATACTAATTTTCACAACATAAACAATTTGACTCTAAGACTAACAAAAGCAGTAAAAAATAAAATAAAATGTGCAAATACTATAAAACAAATCAATAACTAACAAAAATTACATCATAAAACATTTAAAATAATTTGGAAGAAGACAAACACAATAAATATCATAATAACATAAAATTTGATATAATTTACCACGTATACAATAAAAAAAAATTGCTAAAAATTATATTATTTAGCACACAATAAAATTCATATCCTATGCTTAAAAAAAAAAAAGAAACCTAAATAAATACATCTAAAATTTATTTTTAGACAAATTTCAAAGTCTTTTGTGGCGAGCATGCATTCCAGCACAAAAATATAATGAATCATATGAAAATGCATTCAAGCACAAAAATCATTGAAACAACAAAATTTGGAACAAAACTAAATCAAAACAAGATTAAAACTGCACTCATAATGCAAAAAAATAAAAATAAACAACGAATGTACCTGAATCAATTTTGAAATACGTCTTCATAGAAGAATCAAAATCGCAAATCTGTACTCAACTTTGCAAAACTGAAGCAACTGGAGACTATCTTCAATAAAAAATAAAGATTCAAAAGCTCTGACTTCGAAAATAGAAAAATTTAGATCTGAGAAATATCGTAAAAATACGAAATCGTATACAATAAAGAAAGACACACGAAAATAAGGAAAGTTCCATTATTTTTAGATTGGACTATTATTTTTTTAGTAATATACTATGCGGAGTCATATCGGTAATTAATTTTTTTTTTTTTTTTAAATTGGACTATAAGATTAAAAAAAGAGATAATTGATGTGGACTTAATGCCATAAAATTACCATGGCTGGACTAAAAGACAAAAAAAGAAAATATGGATGGAGTAATGACCAATTGTCGCAGAAAAAACAATGAGTATCTCCTCCACCCTACCCACCCTTATGCACGTGAGAGTCTCAATATCTCATGTAAGAGCAATGCTATAGAGACCTTATTTGGGGACCTAATATGTGGACTTAATGATGTGGTTTCAATGCAACCATTGGATTAGTTGTGAATTCCAATGTTAGATGGAGCCCACAACCAATCCAATGGTTGTACATCATTAGGTCCCTAGATTAGGTCCCCAAATTAGGTTCAAATAACATTTCCCCTCATGTAATTCAATGACTAGATATCATTAGTTCTTTTATTAATTTAGTTGATGTGCGATTGAGTTTCTGCATAAAGTGATACAAATACTTTTTTTTATTAAAATACTCTAAGAGCATCTCTAGTCCTTACCATTTTTTGTATCCAAATTTAAATTTGGGTAAAAATAGTCTAGCTATTCCAATGCTAGACTTATACCAATACCAAATGATGAAAAACTCCTTTTTAAAACCAAATGAAGGGAAACCCTTTTTTAAATTAAAATCTTTAATAGTGAGATTACACCCTCATTTAAATTTGGGTTTTTCCATTAGAAAAGTACCAAATAAAGTTTTTTTTTTTTGTACTCAAATTTAATTAAAGATTTGAGTTTCAATTGGAGATGATGTAATAACACCAATCTCATTCACTATCTTTAGCGTCGGTGCATGTAACATTCATTGGTACTTGAATTGGATCTTAAATTCTTGCATGCTTTGCAGGCCGCGGCAAGACTAGTGTATACACATTTCTAATGGGATTAAATCTATGAACTTCAATTATGAAAGCCCAACTCTATGATTATGACTTCAATCTGGTAGAATTGTTCAACAAAGCCCTAACCGAACATCAAGAACCAAATTGTAAACCCTAAGTCCAATTCTTAAACCAAAACCTTTCGTAGTTTTTTTGAAAGAATTTTCCATAGAAACATTCGTCAAACCTCTTCTAAAGAAATCCTAAGAATTCGTTGCAACCATCCAAAACCTAAACCGTAAACAACTGTTATTCTGAAAGTGATTCAAGCAAAGTAAAATTTTAACCCACACCCTTTTTTCAAAAAAAAAAAAAAAAAGAGAGGAAAAAAAACTCTCTCCATAGTTACATCCAAATACAATTTTAGAAAAACTGGGGTAGCTATAGTTGCCATATTCCTTTGGTAGGGTGATGTAATTAGATTTAAATTAAAGAAATTAGAAGGGTTAATCGAGTGATTTTGTGGGTTTATATTGTATTATTTTGGATTCGTGTCAAATTTTTAATTTTTTTTGATAAGAAACTATAATACTTGCATATACTGAGAAAAACAACTATCAGCTTAGATGAGAGTAACTAAAAAGTCTGTAATAACTCCCCTCAACACAAAAAATGAGAAACATTTACAACATATTTATCCAAACAATGGGCCACCTAATAGATCTGCGAGTCCTTGAGGTATTAACACTAAAAAAATTTCCAGCAAAGTCGTGGATTTGATCAAAAAAAGGCCACATATCCGAAAGACATCCTTTCCTCTCATTGATAAGCTCTATCATTCCCTTTAAATAACCTTCAAGAATGATCTTCTGATAACCCATTTTCATTACAAATTTGATCACCGCAAAAGCTGCCCATATTTCCACTGTTTAGCGCAAGTTGGGAGACTACCGTCTCTTACCACAACACTAACCCGCAGCCTGTTTCATAGCTAATGATAACGTGACTCTTATCGACTTGCTTATTATTGTGCCATATTTGCGTCGAGATGGATAATCCATGAACTAGAAGACTGTAGCTAAAGACTCCTTGTCTCTAAAAATCAACTTGATCCTGATGATTATACAATCAAATATTTGTCTAATTTTACACCGTTCATTCAATTGCAAATGATAAAATTTGAACAATAGAAGAGAACAAATGTTTATTTTATATAATACATGTTGCATAAGACTAACATGTCAAAACTAAATTATTATTGCTGATATTAACTCAATCTATTTATCATCCATATTTTTTTAATCAAAATTTATTATTCATATTAATAAATTATGTTTTCTTTCAATTTGTGTTATGAACAAACCAATCCTAAGTCATTCTCTTCATATTTTGATAAGCTCTCGTGCTTAAAATTGTCGTAACAGGTCAAAGACTGTTTTGTGAGGGGACAACTTTGTCTTTTCAACATGTGAGAGGGCACCCAGTTCAACAATGAATTCTTCCTCGTTCAAAATCAACATGACGTGTGGAAGCGCCCGACCGACTGAGTCAAACTCGCGAGCCGTTCGGCGGCCGTAGCGCGGTCGTCTCCACAGCCCACGCAATTTCAATTTACAAGAATGTCCACTATTCATTTATTTTAGGGTAGCCTACAATTTTTAACCTTAAAGTATGCTCATAATTTTTATTTGATCTATGAAGTTTTAATTGAAACAACTAAATCTTTAAAATTTTAACCGAGCTTTAATCTAGTCATTTCATTCAGATCAATTAAGTTGTTCCAACAGAAAAACGTCACATGATTAATTTACACATAAGCATATATTTATGCAACAAAAAATATTTCTCTCAAATATGAGAGTATTTATCTCTTTGTCTCATAGTATCTCTCAAATTTATCATTTTTTTTTCGGGTTTGTTGTCTTATTTTTTCAAAATAAAATAAAGTTTTCTAGAATATACATAACAGATTTTTCACCGAACAAATATATTTTTTTATCCACGCCATGCGTTGGTTATGATTGACCATTTCGTCATAATAAATTATTGAATTTTGATGTAAGGACTACAGTGAAACTCAATTAAAATTCTAAGGATTTGATTGTTACAATTAGAACTTCAAGTACCAAATAGAAATTAGTTGTATACTTTAAGGTGTAAAAAGTAATTTACTCTTTATTTTATTAGGTTTATAGTACATTTATTTTATTTAATGTAATTAAATCTGTGTTTTCACTCGCTTTTTCTTCACGCATTTGATCACCAATCTCATGAAATTGTTTAAACAATTTCAATATCTCTATGCACCTAAATCATTCAAATTTAAAAAAGTCACAGAAATTAAGACACACCCTCTTTCTCATTCACAAGCAAACATCCCCCCCCCCCCCCCTTGCTTTCTCACTCTCTGGACTCTAATCTCGACACATAGAGTAGCCAGTTGTCTTGATTTTATGACTCATTCAGACGCTCTCAAATTTTAATTTTTTCAATTACTTTTTTTGTTTTATTATTCACCGTTAAATCATTAACGGGATGAGCTAATACTAGATTGTCCATCTTAAATTGGTAAAAGATCTATTTAAATACAACAAGTTTTACTTAAATTAATGATAAAAATTGAATAACAAATGTACTAGATGCGGGTACTTTTATCTCGTTTTCATTTGATCCCGCTAAATTTTTTGGGTTTCATTTTTGTGAGTTATTTTAATTTCTCCTCTTTCTAATTGATAAAGTCAGTGCGTGAGAAAGGAGCAGACAAGCAGGAGAGAGACAACATAAGCAAAGGTCCCTTTGGTCAGGTACTGAAGAACAAAGTGACAAGAGTTTTGAGTAAATACACATCCACACCCATTTAATGGCAACTTTGAAATTGGAAAAGGATAGCTCGAGGTTGGAGCGGTTTCAGACACTATCCTGACACTCTCCCAACATTTGTGCTCTCTCTCTCTCTCTCACACAGGCACAACACACACACATTCATTTATATATTTTCTCCATCGACTAAACACACCCTTAACGCTAAGAACAATTTCATCATCTCCTCTCTCACGCTCACTGTGTTTGAGAAAGAGACACCCCACCAAAGACCTAACTATTTTCAGTGCAGTTTTGAATTTTCCTTCTCTCTCTAACATAACTCGGAACAAGAACCATACCCACTCTGATTCCTCACCAAATCTCCTCCAAAAGGTAAAAACACAATAAGTACAGTCTATACTCTCTGTGTGATTGGGTGTGTCGGTGAGAGAGAGAGAGGAAAGAGCAGAGAACAAAAACATGAACAGTTTTGATTCTCAAAGGCAAGACTCCTTGAAAAGGAGATGGCAAGAAAATCGCCCTAACAGTTCAAGCAGCTCTTCCAGCTTCTATTCCAGACTTCTGGGTGATACTCCATCACCGTTAATGGGTAACCCTAAAAATCTCCAAAGCTTTCCCGGAGGTTTTGATGATGATGATCTAGTCTCCACTGTGGTCCCACCAGTCACAGTGGTGCTTGAAGGCCGTTCGATCTGCCAGCGCATCAGCCTTCATAATCATGCCAGCTACCACAGCCTTGCAAAGGCTCTCCGACAGATGTTTGTGGACTGCGGCGAGTCTGGCGTTACGTCTGATAATGTTATTGATCTTTCAAATGCTGTTCCTGGTCACCTCATTGCTTATGAAGACATGGAAAATGATCTTCTTCTTGTTGGTGACCTTAATTGGAAGTGAGTAGTACTGCACTTGCATTTGTATTTTGGACAAAATCACACTCTCTCAAAGAACAAAAAGCGTTGAAAAAAAGTGTTACCAGACAGTACATCAAATACCCATTCCAAAATGTTCTCATTTTTTTTACGTTTTAAAATGCTTTTGTTATTACATTTTCAAGGCTTACTATATTCTTTTGAGCTTAGTTGCTTTATAGTA
Organism: Ilex aquifolium; assembly: GCA_951799425.1. Taxonomy (NCBI): domain Eukaryota; kingdom Viridiplantae; phylum Streptophyta; class Magnoliopsida; order Aquifoliales; family Aquifoliaceae; genus Ilex; species Ilex aquifolium. Next base: position 29,037,925 of record OX637393.1, read on the forward strand.
TTCTATGTGTACGCATGTCTAAGTATATTATTGTGTAGTAAGATTTATGTAGATTTGTTTGTTTTGTTTTGCCAAATAGGTGCTAATATTGTTGTATGGAACTTTCTCTCTCTCTCTCTCTCTCTCTCTCCAGGGACTTTGTTAGGGTGGCCAAGAGGATTCGCATACTGCCATCGAAGTCTAATTCAAGGAAGGGAAGAGGAGGGGCATGATTAGCTTGTTGTTTGTTGAGATTTTTGGAGTGGTATTGGCATGGAAGTGAAGGATATTATATGAATTTCCAAACATAACCTAAATGTGGGCTTGAATAAGTGTGAGCATAAATGATATGATGTTTTCTGAATGTAATGTTCTTGTGTCTTTTTGTTAAAGAACAAATGGCCTTTCCCAAAATATGTTAGTAAAATTGATCTTCCTCACTGCCAAAGAGCATATTGGCATGGAGAGAGACTCAGTTGTCATGCTTCCAAGAAGAGTGTACAGGGACATATCCTCATCTCTTGATGATCTCCTTCTACTCTTTGTGGCAAAAGGAAAAAAAAAAAAAGAATTTCAAGAAGTTGTAAAGTTGAAAAAAAAATGATGGCAAACTAATTATTTAAGGGATTTTTACTTATTAAACACTAATTTTTTGGTACTACAATTCAATCAGATGAAGTTACAATTCAAATATACGAAACTATAACTCAATGGGGGTTGAGTCAGGGTAGATCCAAAAATCAGGGTCCATTGAAGCCTGTTTGGATTGATCCCACATTTTTTAAGATCGATTACAAATTTTTAGACCTGATTAAATCGCAATTTAATCTCATTGTATCGTAAATTATCCCATCATTGAGTTAGTATCCTAGATTTTACTGGTATTTATGTGTGGAACACAAATAAGTCTGTTGAGAGAAATGCATCAAAAAAATTTCCACTTGTAACACCTCTTTTGTCGGCCCAAAAAAAAAATATCTGAGAGATAAGTTTTCATTGCGCGTGAATATTCGTAAAAAGTAAGTTTTCCCTGCGTGTAAATTATGTGAAAAAAAGATTGTGTAATACACACTCGTAGATCCAGATAGAGAGAGAGAGAGAGAGAGAGAGAGAGAGAGAGAGAGAGAGAGAGAGAGAGAGAGAGAGAGAGAGAGAGAGAGAGAGAGACGTGGGCAATTTTGGATATCTTGGTTGTTTGGTAAACATTATTAGAGATGCACTTAAATTCACCAAGAGCAATGATATACACACCAAAAATGTGTACTAAATCATCTACAACAGTTGGATCAGTGGGTTCTATCACTTATTCATTCACCAATAAACATGCTTAGTGAATGTCAAAGCTTTCAAAGATCCATTTTAATTATCTCTAGACTTTAACCCAAAAAATGTACCTGGCCTAGTGGTAGACAATCTTACTCTAAACTCGGAGAATCTGATTTTTAGACTTTGAATCGCTCCCTGTTTGACACATATATAAATTTTTTTACAAATCATGTGATGATGTTCAGACCATCAAAAACATTAGGGCATGAACGCATGCAACAATAATTTTGACGGCCAAAAATCTTTGTTAGCTGTAAAACGCATTCTATCGTTAGGGAACTGTCGCTAATTTTGCGTGAAAATTCATTTGATGCCAATCTCTACCATTGAAGGGACTTCATAATGGCAATTAATAGGCCATGGACCATTTTAAGTTAGTGCTAGTTATGGCATGGACCCTTTTTAGGTTCAGGCATGGGCCTCTTCATAGAACAAGAAATTAATTAACTAATAAATGTGGCCTTTCCTATGCTGCCTAACTACAATCAAAACCTAATATATGTGGTTTGACTTCTCCTGCACTTTGGCTATTACGGATTTAGATCCCCTTTAATATTTTCTTTTCAACTTTTTGATGGATTATTTACCATTAATAAGTGAGGGACCTATTTGAATACGTGGCAGGTGATCCACAAAGAAGAGAATTGAATAGAAAATATATTGGAGAAAATCTTGTTAAAAAATCCGTTTCACTGCAAATTTGTAATGCCTCAAGTCGTGTAGAAATCTGATTAAAAAAAAAAAGTCGTGTAGAAACGTTTTCCAAAAAATAGTATTTGCCCCCACCAAAAACTGCTTAAGGTGTGTGCAAATAAGAAATTCGTAATTCTGTCTTCAAGCTACAATAAAGCCCAACTTGTTTGTGGCTTGCACTATGGCCACTCACCGAAAATTATAATAGCCAAGTTTTGGAATTCCAATGCTGCAACAATTCAAAATTCCAAAAGTAAAATGAAATGAACAAAGAAGAATTTAATAAAAAAAAAAGAGAGAGAGAATGAGAAACCTAAAATTCTAAGTATCTCTTGGTGTTTGAACGGGCTCTATATGTATAGAGTCATTGGTGTGTGTTGAAAAATGAATACCGGATTCAAATTTCAGTTAATTTGAATTCTCTCCATTTGAATCTTAATCGTTGATTTAACGGTCATGTCCATCTTTAATGGACGCACCCAATCGCCGCTCTTGTGTACGTGCGAAGTATGCCACGTAGGTGCCATCTCACCTGTTTACACCCAAAAAATAGTAAGATTAGTGGGTAACACATGGAAGGGATCCGACAGTCACAAGGGAGTCTGTGAGATTCCACAATTGATAGGACAGTTAGCGGAATAAGACTCTTGGAATCCGGAGAAATGAGAAAACGTGACATCATAAGCCGCTAGTTGGAAACGATTCAGCACACATTCACGTATCTCAAGGGACACTGTTATGATCACAAGTAATGGCCAGAAAAGATGGATCAACAGTTGAAAGCCATCTCTATAAATAGTAGAGGCTAGGCTACCGAGAAGTGATCCTGTGATCAATCACAAAAACTCTTCATAGAGTCGGCGTATCTTTTTATTTGTTTCTTGCTTCCAAGCAACTTTACTTTTCCTGTGATACATTATTTTGCTGATCTTTTATTATTTTCATTTAATGCTAAGTTTAGTATTCATTTCGTCTTCCAGATTCGAATTTAATTTACTTGTTATTTTGCATTCCTATCATATACCTTATAGTATCGTTCATACGTTTCTATCTGGTTAAATTATTTAAAGTCCTTAAAACTCCAAGGCATAGAAAACAACCTAGAGATAACCTTACGTCTCACTACAATCACTTGAATAATCACGATTTTAGAACCCCACGTCAGTTCGAGTAGGTAGGGTCTTACGTGTTTGGATTTTAAGTTCACTTGGACTTTGGCACTCTCTGTGGGACCATCAGAGAAACAGCATGGTGAACACTCAAAGTAAAGAAAAAAATTGGCTCATTTGAAGTTCCTCCAGCACACGAAGTTGTGGAAGAAAGTAGACATGACATCCCTAACCTGCAGGAAGAATTGCCTTCACTCAAAGGCAAGAGAATCGCAAATCCGACTCAAAGTCGAAGGCTTCAATCAAGGTTATATTGCATGAAGTTTCTTAGTAAGTCTCCGATTTTATTTACGACTTGGGGGATTTTATCAAAGAAGAATTCGGTCATACCAGACAAACGTTAGAGCGGCTAGCAGATAGTTTGAGTCGTCCAGGGGGTGTGAGACATCCATCGTTTCCCCTTGTACATGCAGTTCTAGTAAAAGCACTATAACCAGTGCCGCCTCAAAGGGTGCAGTAGTCCAGTAATGGCCACAGGCGCAACAACAATCCTCTTTTTTTAGGAGAGAATGGCCCCCAATCCCAAGGTTGGGGGCAAAGAAGACATCTACCAATCGTCCTTCCAGTGGCACCCTAGGTGGTTATGAACAGAGACCAACTGGACGAGATAATCAAGGAGCATGTCAACCCTGCTATGAGAAGGGTGATAAGGTCGACATATTGAAAACCCTATCCTCACTGGGCAGATAGGGAATATGAGTATCCACGAGGGTACAAAGTTGCAGTGTTTGCCACGTTTTCGGGTGAAGATGGTCAGTCGACCATAGAACACGTTGGCCATTTCACAGCTTAGTGTAGTGAAGTCGGGGTTGAAGAATTCTTGAAGTTAAGGCTATTTGACAATTCCTTGACAGGAGCGACCTTTAGGTGGTACATTGATTTGCAGCCTAATTCTGTGTTGGGGTGGCAACAACTTGAAGATAAGTTTTATGCTCAGTTCCACTGTATTGAGTCAGAAGTCACAATGACTGATTTGGCCAGGTTATACTAGATGGCTGGGGATTCAATAGAGCAGTACATTGCATGGTTACAGAAGGCTAGGAACCGATGCAAGTTGGTGCTGCCCGAGATGAAGTATGTGTGGATCGCGCAGAATGGCTTGGGTTTCGAGCTACGAAAGAAGTTTGAAGGGATGGAGTTCAATGACTTATTTGAGCTACCCATGCGGGCTATGTGATATCAACATATCCTACGCAAAGAGCTAGACCAGAGAAACGCGTCCAAAGGAACGTACTATAGAGACCCTAACATTGAGATCTTCATGGTCGGGTCAGATCAGAAGCTGGAGGTGAACATAGCTGAGATTGTGGCAAGATGATCGCATATGTCTAAGGCTTTGAATAAGCCTCTGGAATATTAGGCACAGGTCGCGTCGAGTGCGAATAAGAGTATCTGTGACAGAAGCGGTCGGAAGTATGACTTCGACATTTCAAAGGCCGATCAAATTTTTGACCATATGACTGTTGATGGCATTATCAAGCTGTCGTTTAGTCATAAGATCCCATCGGCTACATAGCTAAAGAACAAGACATACTATAAATGGCACATTTCTGGAGTCATTCTACTACAAACTGTGTGGTGTTCTAGAACGCCATGCAAAAGAATCTGATTAAAGGCCACTTGATCTTCGAAGACAAGGGAAAGTTGGAGATGGGGGTCGATAAAGATCTTTTTCATAAGACAGCTTTCATTAACATAGTGGAAGTGGGGCAGTCAAAAACTCCCAGGAAAAAGGTTGACTTGGACGAGGATGGGTCAATGGATAATGAAAAGGCAAGGGGAAAGAAAGATTATGCACCACAGGATAAATCATCAGATGAGGATTCTAGGGGTGAACCGTATATATCGCCAGGAATCTAGGAGTAGATCAATATGGTTAAAACATGTAGTTGTCAAAGAAGAGGGAACTAAATCATCCAAGTGGCTACGAAAAAAATGACATTACAAGGAAACCCACTAGGAACGGTAGGGTGAGTGGCGGCTGCCTAAACGGGCCAAAAGGATCGATCGAGTAAGTTTATGAGGTTTAGCTATAGAGGGCACAATTGAGACATACCGAAGCCTTCAAGGGGTCTACCATGACTAAAGTATGAAGAGTACTCCACAAGGTTAGTGCTCGATCAACCTATCAGAACAAACGGTTATCGAGATGGACCCACGATGGTGAAACCAACTGAGCCACTGCAGAGTTGTTGGTACGTAGCCCAGCCCCAAATTTCCCTCAGTACCATCAGCCTCAGCCTCAGCCTCTGTCGAGATCATAGAGGCGTAGGAAGCAGCATATACAAGCAGACATTTTAGTATGCCACAAGGTTAGCACACGACCAACCTATTAGAGCAGATGGTTATCGAGATGGACCCAATCTGGTGAAACCAAATGAGCCACTGCAGAGTTGTTGGTACGTTGCCTAGCACCAAAATTTCCCTCAGTACCTTCAGCCTCAACCGCTGTCGAGATCACAAAGACGTAGGAAACAGCGTATACAAGCGGACCTGCACTATTAGGGAGAAGAAGAAAAATTTTAGGCTCGAGAGACACTTCAACGTCTAGATCCTGGAATTGGGGAGATTAGATCCCGATTCGATGTATCCCTGTCTCTACATCATCTAGTGGCCTAAAAAAAGGTAGAGCATTAGCCCACACCCGAGGAGAGTTTCGAGGAGCAAATGGTGGAAAGGGTGGTGGAACGAATGAGGATTGTGCTCAACATCCTTCCGAAGACTTGTAAGGGAGGGAAGAAGCAGGATACTACAGACCCCACTAATGGAGATGATAGCAACGGAGGCGATTCCATCCAATTTGGCACTCTAGGGCCAGCAGTGTCTATCAATGCTCTTGGGTTGTTGCCAACGTCATTCAAGAGTTAGGGACCTCAGGCCGAAGCCCTGGAAGGAGACGTCGAAGACGTAGAGATGCTAGGGTTAGCATTGTTGGACAAAGATGAAGTGTCTAAGGACAAAGTAGAGTGCTCTATCGAGAGAGGTTCGAACCAGTAAGAGGGGATAGATAAAGCACTACTTTCTACCAACCTTGAAGCTTGGCCGTTTAGTAAACCTAGACGGTCCATGACACAACATTCGAAGCCCTATACATTCGAGCGCACACTCTCAAATTAACTGATTTTCTCAGTGGTTTCCCACACTATTTCAGGCCCAAACAAGTTACTCTCCCCAGCTTCCACCCATTACGTTGGTGATTGACACGACCATCCATACAAAGCTTCATAATGAGCCATTCACGTACTAGTATTATAGCTATTGTTGTAAGCAAATTCCATTAATAGCAAATGTTCACTCCAATTTCCCTTAAAATCCAACATACATGCCCTTAGCATATCATACATAATCTGAATAACCCTCTTAGTTTGACCATCTGTTTGAGGATGAAAAGTTATGCTAAAATGAAAATCCGTCCCAAAGATCTCTATAGACTTTGCCAAAACTAAGCCACAAACATACTATCATGATCCAACACAATAGATAGAGGCATTCCATAAAGTCTCACTATCTCCCATATATAAAATTGACTTAGATCACCTATGTATTTGTTGTCTTCACAGGCAAGAAATGAGCAATCTTATTAAGTCTATCTACAATTACTCAAATTCCATTATGACTTTTGGTGGTCTTTGGTAACCCCGACACAAAGTCCATTGTTATGTGGTCCCACTTATACTCAAGGATAGGCAAAGATTGTAGTAATCCCACTTCTACTCAAATTCCATTTATGTTTGTCGCTTTAGGCCCCATATTATCTCGGGGTGCCCCTAATGGATGCGAAGAATCTTACTTGAGTTGGGGCGGAAACAACAAAGGTGTGTTCTCCATTGTGATAGTCAAAATTAAATTCACTTGAGTAAGAATCCTACTTTCTATTCAAGATCAAAAAAAAATTGATGTGATGTATCATTAGATTCGGGATGTTCAGGAAATGGAATTATTTAGGGTGCATTCGATATTGTTTTCGTTTATATATATATATATATATATTTTTTTTTTTTTTTAAAAAAAACACAGAACTAATTTTTTTTTTCTATGATAAAAATGAAAATATAAAATATGTTTAGTAGTCATTTATATTTAAAAAATTTTGAAAACAAAAATAAAAATAATGCTTGGTATTATAGTGAAAATCCACCACCTAAACCCACCACCAGCAACCACCCAACACCACCCAAAACCCACCATCAACAACCATCCAAAACCTACCACCCAACCCCACTTCAAAACCCACCAACAACAACCTTTGAAACCCACCACCCAAATAAAACACAGATTCACACACACAACACACAGACTCATAGATTCACACACACAAAACCACCACACAGATGCACACAATACACACACACACATACAACCACTAAATTTACAAACACATATCAATTTGTTTGGAGTTTTGTTGAAATAGAATACACAAAATCAAATATGCAAATTCATACCTAAAATCATATCTGTGTTTAGGTAGAAAAAGAGGATGCGGCGGTGGAATCAAACCATTGGATTGTTGCTTTAAAGGGTTTGATGAGTTTGGAATTTGCCCTCAGATCCAAACGATTTCCTATGAGAGAGAGAGAGAGAGAGAGAGAGAGAGAGAGAGAGATAGAGAGAGAGAGCGTATCTGAGATATTGGGGATGGTTAGTGCTTTGGTTGTTGTCGACAGTCGGTGCTCACTGGTTGTCGACGAGAGAGGGATATAGTTCCAACGAAAAAAATAAATTGCAGCTAGTAAGATTTGAAGGTGAGACCTCATTAAATTCCTCCCAAGTCGCACGCATATTTTGAGTTTTTGAAAAGGTTTTTTTTTTTTTCACGTTTTGACCTTGTTTTTTAAACAGAGTTGCTAAAAAGATAGAAAACATCACAAAAACATTTTTGTTTTTATTTTTAGCAAAAAATAAAAAAATAAAAACAGTAAACTACCAAACGCAACTTTAATCTTATTAAAGTCCATAATACTGATCAGGTGTGGATATGACAACTAAGATCTTACCCAAAGACATGAATGAGAAGTGTAGAGTTCAACGGGTTTGGTTAATTCATATCCCAGACAAATCGTCGAATGCGTAGGTAAAGTGCTTTAGTAACTGCACACTAGAAAATTCCAGAATATCCAAAAGATATAAGACTTTTTGTCTTCCAAGTACGCTGACCGACAAAAACAAATTGTAAGGGAAGAAAAACCTGTAGGAAAAATTATTAGACAACTTTCTTGTGAGATAAAAGAAGCGGATGAAGGAAACCCACGCTTTACTCTTTATCAAGACTCAGTTCTACTCCACTTGAGCTGAAATGTCAATCACTTAGGGTTTGTTTGGATGGATGTTTGAAAAGGGCTTAGATTTGTTTTTTCAAACTCAAACCTCTTTTTACAAAGATAATATTCAACATTAAATTCGGTCCATACCTATGCTTGGTGTACAACATATGGGAGTGGATCCTCTACGGTAAGGAGGAAAACGCATGACATGCAGTTAAGTGGAACAGTGCCGTTTTGGTGCTTTATGTAATTTTTTTTTAATAGTCCATACCAAAAACGACGTCATTTTTGGTCCTTGAAATTCCAAATCTGCACCCCTCTTCTTCGTTAGACTTCAACAGAAAAGCCTTGCGAGGTGCAGCAGATCTGGACGACTTCAGGCAACTCCGACGACCTCGGGCTGGTGAGGTGATAAATTTGACATTCTTCACATTATAGTTGGAGCACACAAGCTAGTTGCTATCTCATCTCTCTCTCTCCTTCTCCCCTCCCTTTCTTATTTCTCTCTGTCTCCCTCTTTCTCCTTCAAGCAAATCTCTCACACACACCTCCCCGCCCTCCACATGTTTGAGAAAATGCCAAAAAGGATTTGGTAAGCTTAATTGCTGATTATGGGATTTGCTTGCAATCTGTATATTCTATTATGAAGTTAGGCCATTGGTTTCAATACATTTAGTGTTGAATTTAACACTTGATTTAGTTTAGATAAAGAGGTCAAGAGTATTTTCCTTCAACCCATCTACCTGATATATGATGAAACTTTTGTTGATCAGAAAACCCGACATACATGCATCCATGTGTAAAGTTATGTAGATTTATATTGAGGCCTATGAATCATGATTCAAGAGAATCTCAAATTGTATGTCAGGATGGTTTATATGGTCTGTTGGGCGCCATTCGAATTTTTAATTGAGTTTGAAGATGTCAGGCAATGAATCAGTCAGAGCATCATGATCTATTTATGCTGTATAGATAGTTTGATAATGGGAAAGATTGGTGTTGCTTCTTTTGGTGGAAATAATTGTCTCAATTAATCCCCCAAATTCATTTAGTGTTGAAATTTCCAATCTCTTGCTACACTGTATGGTTTTATGAGAAACAAAACATGTTAATTTTGTATAATGTCCATTCATTATGGCTGGTTATACTTTGAATGTTTATATGCTTCATGTTTGATCAGCTTTGATCATTCACTTCAATGAAGTACTATATGAACTACTATATGGTATCTGTATATAATATGATCAGGTTTGATCACCTGCCTATACAAGTAACTATTTTATGCTCCTTTATATGCTCCAAACATCAAAATGCCAGAAGTTGATTTGTTGTTGTATTTGTTGAAATACCTCAATTGATTTGCAATATTCTGTGTATGTCCAACAACTTTCATCCATTACCTGATAGTTGGTTCAAGCAATTCTACCTGGTTCAAAATGCTATTGTATAGTATTGCAGTGCATCTGTTGAAAGATGGTTATATTGAAATCAATCACTTCTATTGGAAGATTTGTTTGTTTATAGCATTTGTTCATACTGTTGTGCTGCTATGTTTGCTGCAGCCTCATCAACATTGCTGCTATGTGTGCTGCTATCACTGATTTTGTGACCATGGTTGTTTGTCAACAGACCATGCTGTGTGAATTATTTTAGGATTGAATGCTATACCAGCACTTATGAAACTGCATTTTAATGTATAAGCCTATATTTCCCAGAGCACTTATGCATTGTCCTTTCATGTTTGTAGTGTTGAAGAATGACATCTTCAAGCACGACAACAAGCAACGACGAGTTAAGATATCGCAATATGCATTGTCCCATTTGTAGCAAAAGAGCTATTATCAAAATTTCCGAATCTGAAAAAAATCTTGGGAAGCTATACTGCAAATGTCCAAACGATTCCGGTCACTTTTTTATGTGGATGACTCCTATTACTCTCCCCTCTTCGGAAATTACAAATGAAATGATGGATATACGACGAATTGAAGACAATGTACGACGAATTGAACACGATGTAATGACATTGAAGTTGCAGATTGAAGAACTTTGTAACGTAGTTCAATGTGTTGAGGCTAAAGAAGGTTCAATGAAGCCAAATATGTTTATAGTCACGTTACTTGTGGTGATGCTTATATTTGTGATTCTAGTGAAGTAGAGTTGTAAGAGCAATGGTGTAGTGATGAAACTTGTGTTGTGAATGAACTTGTGCGTTTAATTTGAATGAAATTATAGGTTTTGTATATTGTTGTAAGTTGGAAGATCACATTCATAAAAAAAGATCACATTCATTAAGAAGATCACATTCATTAAAAAAGATCACATTCATTAAGAAGATCACATTCATCAAAAAAAAAAAAATTCACATTCATTAAAAAAGATCACATTCATTAAAAAGATCACATTTATCAAAAAAATATCACATTCATTAAAAATACAACAAGCATCCTTACAACTGCTAGTAGTCTCATTAAAAATAAATAGTTTTCAACAAAATGATCCAACTAAAATAAATGGTTCATTAAATGATCCAACTGCTGATCCTCCAAGCATCCTTATAAGTTGTATCCCCCATTCATGAAAAATGATTCAACATCATTTAAAGAATGCACATGAGTTGAATAAGTCGAAGTGCCCTACATTAATGAGAAGGGGTCAGACAAAGAAACTTGATATATATGTGAAACAATAAGGTAACATACCATAACACTATTTGAAGCTTGAGAAGACAATATATTTGAATGACCATATGTTGATGTACACGGGTGACTGAAACCATGTACCTGGAATACAAAAATATTTACAATTATGTTTATAAAAAAATGAAGTGAATTAAAATATGCCGAAACTTGTGATAAGTACATTTATGTTTATAAAAATATGAAGTGAATTAAAAAAATCTTCAATTATATTTATACGATACCGTAGACATATGTGATGGTTGGGAAGCTTCTTTTTTTCTCTCTGTTGCTTTCTCATGCCAAGATTTTAGTCGACCCCAACCATTGTAACCACCTTCTTTTCTTTTTAAACCTTTAACTTGGAGAAGGTTTGGGTCAACATTTTCTATTCCACTTGGGTCAACATTTTCATGGATTGAATCATCGCCACCATCACCAATTGATGTATACATACTGTCCACTTGTTTGAACAATTTCTCAACACCACGTGACACCAATTGATATGCAGGTTGAAGACCAGAGCATCGAGCAACTAGTTGTACCATTCTAGGACAAAGCTGTCTGTAACGTGACGCCACGATTAACTTGGGATCCTCTTCATTTGACATTGAAATGGGGGCTGTCCTACAATTGTTTATTGCATCTCGTCTCCATCTCTTACATATGTATTGCTCGGGAATTTGCTTAATATTCATCATGTCCAAGACTTTAAGTGCATGGCCACATAATGTTCTCTCCATTTCAAACTTCCGTCAACTACAATTGACTATCTCCTCATTAGCCTTAACCAAGACCAAATACTCTTTATGTTCATCATATAATCGAACCACAAATTGATGCCACCCATCCAACACATCACATGGTGTCGCAATAGCACACTGAAAGATATCATACTCCTCTTGGAACAACTCAAATATAGTAGGAGTGTACACTTGCCCTGCTTGCACTAACATTGAAGCTCTTTTTAACTTCAATCTAGGTAATTTTTACCTAGCTTGGTATTCTGAGTCAGACTCCTTATACCGCTTGTCATTCACAACTCTTTCAAAATGTACAAAGAACTGAACAATGTCATGGTCTGGCTTTAAGTACTTCCGTAAGGCTGCATTCAAGCTCTCACTCAATTGGGTGCTTCTCATTTCTGCAGTGAAAGTCCTTTTTATATACACATGCCCAAGTGGCTTTCATCCACATATTATCATGCAAATTATACTTCGCAAGCAACGATTCCCAAACCTCAAATAATTCATGTTCTTCTTCATATCCATACACACACTCTTTAAATCGAGTAGGAAAATGTGAACCATCCTTATATATGTTCGCCAAATGTTTCAAAGCATTTTGGCAAAGGTGCCAAGTACATAACCAATGGTATGTCTCTGGTAGCACTATAGAAATAGCCTTAGCCATTGCTTGATCTTGGTCGGTGAAGATGGTAATAGGATATTTCCCAGACATAGCTTATAGGAATGTCTCAAACAACCATTGAAATGATGCTGTCGTTTCATCATACAATAATGCAGCTCTAAACAAGACTGTCTCCCTGAAATGGTTAAAACCAGTAAAACAAGCAAATGGTCAATACTCCTTGTTCGTTCAGAAAATAGTGTCAAATGAGACAACATCTCCAAAGTTGCCATAATAAAAAATGTCATTGGGTCGGCCCAAAAAATATTAGTAATATGCTCATTCGCATCCAATTGCACTCCATAATAGAATGATGGATTTTTAACTACTTCTGTTTGAAAATATTTCAACAAACTACCCGCCTCACCATACATCAAGTCTCGTTGCCTCCTTTCACGGAAATAATTCTTTTGGTCTTGACGAGTAAAACCTAGACTTTCCTTTCCTCGCGACTGAGTACTTAAAAGTTCATAGGAAGCCTTAAGTGACAATCCACAATCCGCTGTCATATCAATATTAATGCCTTTTGCTCCAGTAACCTTCCGTTGGGATGACATCATATGCATACATTCAGCAAGGTGCAAAGGTGGTTGTGGTTGTCATCCCATTTCACCACAACAAATTTGCCAATATCTCTATTAAGAGATATGCACATATGAGCTTGGCAATTTGTTTGTGTCTCTGCTCAAGATTTCCTTATTTGCCACTCTCTTTTATCACGAACCCTCTGAACTTGTTTGCAACAAACATATTGTGACGCTCCAAAAATCGGGGGTCCTTTGTCAACCCGTTGATCACCCATCAACCATCGGAATACCCGTGGATACCATGTAACTCTATATCATGCCGTTATGCCCCTTTACCGGGATCCATAATTTAACAAAATTCGGGCAGAGTCTCCTTTGTACGGGGAACTCTACCCAAAACACAACCTGTGCAATCATACGATCACATGACCCATCCGAGGTCCAATATACAACATTGACCACACCGGGTCCATTTATCCATACTTAGATAACAACATTTAATCACATGACCCATCCGAGGTTCAATATACATCAATTCATACTCCCACATCATGAATTTATTTATTAAATGTAGTTAATACAAGTTCAAATTACAATTCTTTTATATGCATTACATGCCAAAAATTAAATTACAAGTCTAGTTTTACAAAAACATTATTTAAAGCCATATTTCGGCTTTTCTTCACCATTTGGGCCCCGATTGAGAGCCTTCCACCGATGTGAACCCCGTAACTGAAATATTTTTCCATATAGGGTGAGCCACGCTCAATAGGGTATCTCCTACAGAGGCTACTCCCCAACTTAAGTGCATATGAAATGTTCACATGCAACATTCAACAATCAACAACAATCTCAAACAAGAATATGGAATTCAATGTTGGAATTCTACCATACCATGTCATGAAATGAGATGAGACTCACTCAAGCACTTTAACGCGAGCCCACTCTGGCTCCCATCCGAGGTTCAATATACATCAATTCATACTCCCACATCATGAATTTATTTATTAAATGTAGTTAATACAAGTTCAAATTACAATTCTTTTATATGCATTACATGCCAAAAATTAAATTACAAGTCTAGTTTTACAAAAACATTATTTAAAGCCATATTTCGGCTTTTCTTCACCATTTGGGCCCCGATTGAGAGCCTTCCACCGATGTGAACCCCGTAACTGAAATATTTTTCCATATAGGGTGAGCCACGCTCAATAGGGTATCTCCTACAGAGGCTACTCCCCAACTTAAGTGCATATGAAATGTTCACATGCAACATTCAACAATCAACAACAATCTCAAACAAGAATATGGAATTCAATGTTGGAATTCTACCATACCATGTCATGAAATGAGATGAGACTCACTCAAGCACTTTAACGCGAGCCCACTCTGGCTCCCACAACACAACACAATGCAATGTCAATGTGTATAAATCTGTCATTGATGAAATACATCCATTGATCTTTTGAAATAAAAATCATGTCTTTATTATAAAACAAAATCATGTATCTTTGTTGGATGTTACACATCGAATGACTATTTTATAAAACAAAACCATGTGTCTTTACACTTTTTCGGAATTGCACCACAAGGGAGTGTATGAACCAAGTAGCCGGGTCTTGCACCCGAGGGAGAATCTAGCCCTGCTTGCTATACCCGACACAAATTTTTCGTGCAACCATGCAACTCAGCGGATCTTCGATCCAACCATTCCGAGTTCACTTATCAACCACCAAGAATGGTGTTTGATCAACCATGCACACACACCCACACTCATGCCTCATGCCCATGAATGTGATGCCTCCATGCAAATGCAATGTAATGTACCATTGCAATATTAATATAATATCCAATATGCTATGAATGACATGTGAACTATTTCAACACATTCCATGGGCAATTATATCCAAACATATAATTTCCATAACCCATCAATGCCAATATATCACAAGCATGTATATATATCAACAATTCTTACAACACAATTTCCAATTGTAATTCATATCATAAGCATAAGATTTCACTTTACCACATCATCCAAGCATGTTATCACATAATCTCATGCAATTAACACACTTTATTTCACATAGGCATTTTATCAAACACCTTCAAGGCCTCCAAATCATGTAATCACATAAAATGCCCAAATTTATCACATAACTCAAAAAAAATCAGATTAGGTGATTTTCACATACCCAATTATCAAAACTTCAAAGAAATCACAAACTAACAATTTCTAATTACTAATTCACACTAGAATTGAGTCTACCTATTTCCATTAAACCAACTACAATAGGCAAGTGTTAAAAATACTCAAAACAGCCCACCCATTTCATGTATTCATCCTAGGTTAGAAATAAACCTAATTACGATGAAAACCCTACCTCTTGAAGCGTAAAACAATGCTAGGAAGCTCCAAGAAGCCAAATCTTGCCCAAAACCAAACTTTCCCCAAAAACCTCGTCTTTGAATCTTCGGTGGAATCCTTCCTTTTTGGTATGTTTGCGTAGCCCTCGTCAAGGAGACCGACTTTAATTCTTGGCTCGAGTTGATTCGAGTGACGGAGCTCCGTAGATCGCAGTGAGAAGCCTTGAAATCTTTTTTTTTTTTTTTTCTCTTTTCCCTCTACTCTTCCTCACACGTTTACACACTGGAATATAGCAGAGAATTCTGTCCAAAAAATCAGATTTTTGTTCCTATTTATACCCTTTAACGCTTGGTCCACGTCGCGCCACACATCCCCCCATTCCTGGGTCCGTTTTTGCCCCAAAACGATTAAATTTCGTACCGGTTTAAGTTCAAGATATTTGATATGAAATTTTTTTAAATTATTTTCCAAATTTTAAAATTTTATTAAAAAAATCGTTTTTGGGTCACCCGAGACCCGATCACCTCGTAAAACGCGAAAAAATCCGACTATCTCGGAATTCGACGAAATTTGTCTGGGTAATTAGATTTCGCGAGACGAATCCAACGGTGAAGTCCATTTCGTCATCCGAGGTCTAGAAAAATACGAGTTTTCAATCCGCACTATAGTGGCAAATTACCGTTTTGCCTTTTTTCATAAAAAGTTCAAATTTTCCTGAGTTTTACATTCTTCCCCCCTTAAAAGAATTTTGTCCCCGAAATTCACACACTCATGCACACTTAATCGCTTGCATATGCAACAAGTAATAAAATACTTATAATTACAATTATGTACCTCCATCCTCGAACAAGAACGGATAACTGGTACGTATAGTGTCTTGAGCCTGACCTCTGTAATGTGGCCGGAACTGTCCCACAGTCTCGAGCATCAGCCATTCCCGGGAAACCACACTAGCCAAGACTCCCCGTGACTTCTGGCTGAGTGCATCATCCACCACATCTGTCTCATGTTGAGGTCCCGCTGAGTAAAGATGTATTTCAGACTTTTGTGCTCCGAAAACACCTCGAATTGCTCACCATATAAGTAGTGGCACCAAGCCTTCAAGGCAAAGACAATGACCGCCAACTCCATATCATGCGTAGGGTAATTCTGCTCGTGGTTCTTTAATTGTTGAGAACCATAAGCCACCACCCTCCTGAACTGCATCAAAACACAACCAAGTCCGTCATTGGAGGCATCACAATACACTGTGTACCTCTGTACCCTCTACGAAACTATTAGAATAGGAGCTGAAGTAAGTCTCCTTTTCAACTCTTGGAATGTCTTCTCACACGAGTCATCCCACTGAAATTTGACCTCCTTTCGGGTCAACCTGGTCATGGTACAGCTAGTCGAGAGAAGTCCTCAATGAACCTCCTGTAATACCCTGCCAATCCCAAGAAACTACGTATCTCAAAGACTGACTTTGGCCTCTCCCAACTCATGACTAGGGGTGCAACTTGGGTTGGGCAACCCGATTTCAACCCGAGCCCAACCCGAAAAAATTAGGGCTTGGGCTAGGGTTTTTAATACTTGGGTTGGGCTTGGGTCAAAAAACTTCAACCCGAATTCAATTTGGGTCGGGCTCGGGTTGAGGCATCGGCAACTCGATTTCAACCCGAACCCGAATTCAATTAGTGTGATAGTGTGATGTTTTAAGTTTAATATTTTTATGAGTCTAATTTCTATGTTTTATGGGATTGTACTTTGAGATTACTAGTTTTTTGGTGTGAAAACAGATGATCAATAATCGTGCACTGTTATGAATGAAATATATGGATTGTTTTATGAATTTGTAATTATTCCCCTCTATCTCTGTCTCTCTTGCAGTGAATCCGAATTCAACCCGAGCCCGCCCGAATTCAACTCGGGCTGGGCTCGGGTTGAGTTTCTCAACCCGAGGTAGGGTTAGGGTTAGGGTTAGGGTTGAAGATTATATACCTAGGGTTGGGCTAGGGTTGACTGTCTAACCCGCCCAACCCGCCCGAGTTGCACCCCTACTCATGACTGCCTCAACCTTCTCCGGATCCACGGATACACCCGAAGACGACACCACATGCCCCAAGAATTTCACCTCAGTCAACAAAAATTCACACTTGCTGAACATGGCGTACAATTGATGGTCTCTCAAGGTCTGGAGAACAACCCTTAAATGACCCTCATGCTCCTCCTCAGACTTGGAGTAGATCAAAATGTCGTCAACAAAGACCACGAAAAACTGATCTAGGTAGGGTTGGAACACCCTATGCATGAGATCCATGAATGCCGCCGGGGCATTCGTCAATCCAATAGGCATGACGGTAAACTCGAAATGCTCATACCGCGTCCTAAACGCTGTCTTAGGGATATCCATCTCCCTAACCCTCAACTGATGGTAACCCATGCGTAGATCTGTCTTGGAGTAGACTCGCGCCCCTCTCAGTTGATCAAACAAATCATCAATCCTCGGCAAAGGGTACCTATTCTTGATAGTAACCCAATTCAACTGTCAGTAGTCTATACACAATCGAAGGGTCTTGTCCTTCTTCTTGGAAAATAGCACCGGAGCGCCCCACGGTGAGGTACTCGGTCTAACGAAGCCCTTGTCCATCAATTCTTACAATTGGACCTTGAGTTCTTGCAACTCTACAGGTGCCATTCTATGCGGAGTCATAGAAATAGGAGATGGACCGGGGTGCAACTCAATAGTGAAGTCTACATCCCTATGTGGAGGTAATCCCGATAGTTCGTCTGGGAAAAACATCCTCATACTCACAACCCACCCGAGGTAGACCCTAATTCTGTCTCATCTCATCCTCTAGGGTAAGGCTTGCTAGCTAACCCATCAATTGCCCGTGCCAACGGGAATCATACACTACTTGGGATAAAACATCGTGCTTTTCTCCCTGAAACTCAAAACAAACACGGTCCGATGTGTAAACCATGACCTTCTTCTGATCACAATCAATGATGACTCAGTATGTCGCCAACCAGTCCATCCCAAGGATGACATCAAACTCCGACATGTCCATGACCCTAAGGTCCACGGTGAGTAGAATCTCCGAGATCTCTAACTCACAACCCTGACATATCTAATCAACACTCACCCTAGCTCCTAGGGGAGAACTCACATGCAATGGATCTTCCAAGGTTTCGACCTCTAAGCCCAAATCCTTCACACATGATGCAACAATAAAAGAATGAGATGCACCATAGTCAAATAATACCCTTGTCCATAAGCGAGAGAATAGAAATGTATCCTGAATAACCGACTGATCTGCTGGCTCAGTGTGAGGTATAATGGCGTAGACACGCCCCTAGGTCCCTGAAGTCCCAGCTTGTGAGCCTTGTCCTCAACCTCGACCTATGCTCTAGCCCATCTGGCCTGACTGCGGGATCCCCGCACGTGAAGTAGTAGGGCCCTGTGCAGCACCCTGGAACTGATACTGGCTCCCCTGACCCATGGTGGGGTAGAGAGGAACAAAGTGCGTCTGTGCATACACCACTGAAGGCTGGGACTGGGATGCTCCATAGTTCTGAGATCCCTGTCGCTGAGGACAATCTCGCTTCATATGCCCCGGTTGGTGGCAATGATAGCAAGTTCTTTAGCCTGCCTGGTAGGAAGGCCTCTAATTTCTCCCGCCTTGGGAGGATTGACCTTGGCCTTGGCCTTGATAGCCATGGCCCTGTGGAGTCAAAGTCCTTTGCTTCTTCCCCAAACTTGAAGAAAAATATTGGCCCTCCTTCCTCTTGTCTTTAACACCCGTTTCCCGGATGTTCCGTGCGTCATCTACCTCTTTCTCAATGGCCATAGATGTCTCGACCATTTTACCCCGGATGGACAATTTCAGGCCATCCTCAAACTTCCTCACCTTAGCCATGTCTGTGGCCATATAATCGTCGGTGAAACGGGCTAATCTCGTGAACTTAGCCACGTATTCTAATACCGTCATAGTTCCTTGCCTCAAGTCCATGAACTCCCGAGCCTTAGCTTGCTGGACAGACTCCGAGAAATATTTGCCTATGAAGAGCTCTCGGAACTCTCCTCATGTCGTTGCCTCCAAGTTCTTCGAGGCTTTAGCCCAATCCCACCATCGATGGGCTTCCCCTTCCAACTGGAATGCAACTAGCCTTATTTTAGTGGCATCAGAGGTAATCTCCATAGCCTCTAAAATCTTTTCAACTTGCAGGAACCAATGGTCGGCCACCATCGGATCCGCCCCTCCCACGAAAGTTGGAGGCTTGTGTGCCTTAAACTTCTGGAGATTACTTGAGCCTCCTTGGCCTACATTTGCACTAGCCTGTGCAATGGTAGCAGTCGCAGCACTAGCCTGTGCAATGGTAGCAGTCGCAGCACCAATAGCCTCCATGAAGGCTTGTTGGTCAAAGGCCGGTGGTGGTTGGTTGTTGTTCCGCCCACCGCCTTGGCCGCGTCCTCTTCTTCTATTTTCCATCTACACACATGTCAAATAACAACAGAGCATTTACTTAGTATCCCAAGGTAGGGATCAAAGTCGTAACATTGAGATTTATCTCCTTGTCTCACTAGTAGTGCATGTGCCACCACTAGTAGACATCTACACCCTGAACCATCCCGTTCATTCTTCTTCCCGAACCCCAAGGTCATGTTTTCTAACCATAGTATTTCTTCTTCCATATACATTTCACCATGCATATAATTCACATAACACATAGCACATAACATGTAGCATTTTAAAGCACATAACATAAAATGCACAATGGATGCAATGGTCTAGACTCATGTCCATCAAGCCCTAGGTAAATCGTACACCTAGGCTCTGATACCAAGCTGTGACGCCCCACAAATCGGGGGTCTTTTGTCAACCCGTTGATCACCCATCAACCCGCGAAATACTCGTGGATATCGTGTAACTCGATATCACGCCGTTATGCCCCATTTACCGAGATCCATAATTTAACAAAATTCGGGCAGAGTCTCCTTTGTATAGGGAACTCTACCCAAAACACAACCTGTGCAATCATACAATCACATGACCCATCCAAGGTCTGATATACAACATTGACCACACCGGGTCCATTTATCCATACTTAGATAACAACATTTAATCACATGACCCATCCGAGGTCTAATATACATCAATTCATACTTACACATCATCAATTTATGCATTAAATATAGTTAATACAAGTTCAAATTACAATTCTTTTATATGCATTACATGCCAAAAACAAAATTACAAGTCTAGTTTTACAAAAACATCATTTAAAGCCATATTTCGGCTTTTCTTCAACATTTGGGCCCCGATTGAGAGCCTTCCACCGACGTGAACCCCGCACCTGAAATATTTTCCCATATAGGGTGAGTCACGCTCAATAGGGTATCTCCTACAGAGGCTACTCCCCAACCTAAGTACATATGAAATGTTCACATGCAACATTCAACAAGCAACAACCATCCCAAACAAGAATATGCAATTCAATGTTGGAATTCTACAATGCCATGCCAGGAAATGAGATGAGACTCACTCATGCACTTTAACGCGAGCCAACTCTAGCTCCCACAACACAATGCAATGCCAATGTGTATAAATTTGTCATTGATGAAATACATCTATTGATCTTTTTGAAATAAAAAGCATGTCTTTAATATAAAACAAAATCATGTATCTTTGTTGGATGTTACACATCGAATGACTATTTTATAAAACAAAACCATGTGTCTTTGTTGGGTAGCGGAGTTTTGGTGTCGCACCGTCGGTTCTGCACACCGATACACTTTTCCGGAATTGCACCACAGGGGAGTGTATGAATCAAGTAGCTAGGTCTTGTACCCGAGGGAGAATCTAGTCCTGCTTGCTATACCCGACACAAGTTTTTTGTGCAACCATGCAACTCAGCCGAATCTTCGATCCAACCATTCCGAGTTCACTTATCAACCACCAAGAATGGTGTTTGATCAACTATGCACACACACCCACACTCATGCCTCATGCCCATGAATGTGATACCTCCGTGCAAATGCAATGTAATGTACCATTGCAATATCAATATAATGTCCAATATGCTATGAATAACATATGAACTATTTCAACACATTCCATGGGCAATTATATCCAAGCATATAATTTTCATAACCCATCAATGCCAATATATCACAAGCATGTATATATATCAACAATTCCTACAACACAATTTCCAATTGTAATTCATATCATAAACATAAGATTTCACTTTACCACATCATCCAAGCATGTTATCACATAATCTCATGCAATTAACACACTTTATTTCATGTAGGCATTTTATCAAACACCTTCAAGGCCTCCAAATCATGTGATCACATAAAATGTCCAAATTTATCACATAACTCAAAAAAAATCAGATTAGGTGATTTTCACATACCCAATTATCAAAACTTCAAAGAAATCACAAACTAGCAATTTCTAATTACCAATTCACACTAGAATTGAGTCTACCCATTTCCATTAAACCAACTACAATAGGCAAGTGTTAAAAATACTCAAAACAGCCCACCCATTTCATATATTCATCCTAGGTTGGAAATAAACTTAGTTAGGATGAAAACCCTACCTCTTGAAACGAAAAACAATACTAGAAAGCTCCAAGAAGCCAAATCTTGCCCAAAACCAAACTTTTTCCAAAATCTCGTCTTTGAATCTTTGGTGAAATCCTTCCTTTTTGGTATGGTTTCATAGCTCTCGTCGAGGAGACCGACTTCAATTCTTGGCTCGAGTTGATTCGAGCGACGGAGCTCCATAGATCGCAGTGAGAAGCCTTGAAATATTTCTTTTTTTCTCTCCTTTCCCTCTATTCTTCCTCACACATTTACACACTAGAATATGGCAGAGAATTCTGTCCAAAAAATCAGATTTTTGTTCTTATTTATACCCTTCAACGCTTGGTCCACGTCGCGCCACACATCCCCCCATTTTCGGGTTCGTTTTTACCCCAAAACGATTAAATTGCATACCAGTTTAAGCTCAAAATATTTTATATGAACTTTATTTAAATTATTTTCTAAATTTTAAAATTTTATTAAAAAAATCGTTTTTGGGTCACCCGAGACCCGACCATCTCGTAAAACGTGAAAAATTCGACTATCTCGGAATTCGACGAAATTTGTCTGGATAACTAGATTTCGCAAGACGAATCCAAAGGTGAGGTCCATTTTGTCATCCGAGATCTATAAAAATACGGGTTTTCAACCCGCACTATAGTGACAAATTACCGTTTTGCCATTTTTCATAAAAAGTTCAAATTTTCCCGGATTTTACACATATTTTCTGTAAATGACAACGCCATTTTTCAAACTTTTATTCTGAAAATCTTTTCTCACGCTAAATCCTACAGACCCTCCATAATTATTGTAAAATGCATAAGCATCTTCCTCCGCATTAAATTGCATACCAATATGAGGTATATTCTTAGTCGCATTAACTCCCAAATCGTCCATCATAGTATCCTACAATAAGAAATTTAATTGAAATGACATTATGTGGTGAATGAAACACATAATATATGTATAAGCCAACAAGAACAAAAAAAAAACATGCACAAAAAAATTGGCTTCATGACACTACTCGATTCATTTATAAGCCACCAAACAAAAAAAAAAAAAGAAAACAACCTCATTATTATAAGCCAACAACCAAGAAAAAAACCTCAATAACATGATTAAACAACCTCATTAACTCCCAAACTCGATTAACTTATAAGCCAACAAAAAAAAAAAACAGTTTCATTATTAAAAAAAATAACCTCATTATAACTCCCAAAACGTGTACCGGTAAGGAGAAGCATTAAAAAAAATTGGCTTATAAGCCAACAAGAACAAAACTCAATTATTGGTAAGGAGAAGCCAACAAGAACAAAACAGCCTCATTATTAAAAAAAAAAGCATCATTATAACACCCAAAACGTGTACTGGTAAGGAGAAGCATTAAAAAAAATTGGCTTATAAGCCAACAAGAACAAAACCCGATTATTGGTAAGGAGAAGCCAACAAGAACAAAACCTAATATATGTATAAGCCAACAAGAACAAATATCCCATAGACTTACCTGGCTTTTGGCGTTCACTGGTAAGGAGAAGCAGTCACTTTGACGAAGAAGAGGTCGACTGAGTTGAGGAAGAAGAAGGCGGGGAGATGCAGTCAGATTGACAAAGAGAAAAGCGAGGGAAAGAGAGGGATTTTCAGATGGAGATTTGAAGGACCCAAAACGACGTCGTTTTGGTAAGGGAAAATAAAAAAAAAAATTTTAAAAAAAGGAGTTAAACGGCACCGTTCCATTTAACCGCATGATATGCGGTAACTGGGTTACCGTAGAGGAGCCGCTCCCACAACATATACACATGTAGGACCCATGAATATATAATAATTATTAACAACAATTTGTCCTATAAATGACTATTTTACCCTTGATCAATCCAATTCATGCTCATGTTAAGGGGTACATTTGTCTTTTGAATCTTAAACCCCTTAACCCATCTTCCCAAACCTACCCTCTTTAGGTTTGACGAAATCCATGATCATGAGTTTAATATTCGGGCTAACTACGGGCCGGGTTTGAAAACTCAAGATTGAATTTTCAATCCAAACATGGAGTTTGGGGATCCTTTGGACTATTTTTTCCAAACTCATCTTACCAAGCCTCTCATACCCCTTTACCAAATGGCCCCTTATTCCTCTCATAGTTGGGTTTCTGTAGTTTCGGATTGTCAATCAGACTCTTCTACATCTGTTCTTGAAGGACGCCGGTCCTGCCACTTTTTTGAGATCCTTAATTTATTGCTGTCTTGTACTGAAATTTGCCTAAGGTGATGCTTTTTTGTTTGGGAGCCAAGGGGATATTATCTCTCTCGATGTTTGATACCTTTTAACTATAGCACTTGTAATCCTACCTTGATTGATAGAGTATAAATTGGATTGAGTTTAATCTTGAGGTTTTTTTCACTTCATCTGAAATGTTTCGGCATATAAAATTCTGGTGTCATCTTTGATCAAATTGATTCCAATGAATAAGCCTTAGATTCAAAATAAATTGAACTTTCTCATTGTTGAAAGAGGCGCTGTACATGCTTCGAGATTCCATGGGTTTGGTTTGGTTAAGAAGACAAAAAAAAAATGATGGAAAATAAAAATGGTTGAAAGTCAAGTGAAAGAAAGAAAAATTAAATGAAAATATATTTTCTTGCACACATTTTGGTTATAATTAAAACTTTTTCAGGAAAGTTGTTTAAATTTTTTTTATAATTGGCTAAATTTTGGGTGCTTCTTTATTTTATTTGAGGAGAAATGTAAATCTGAAAAGACCCATTGATGAGAAAAAATTCTAGTTAAAAATATGTGGGGTAGAGGATTCTATGGGTAAAAAAACAAAAAAATGGGTATGGTGGCATCTTTTTCAGGAGAAAATAAGAATTTATTTGGTTAAAAACTTAAAAGTGAAGGTTACTATTTCGTTTATTTCGCACATTTTGAAGGAAATTGAAAGTGTAGGTTAAAAACTTATTTGGTTGTACGAGAATCATTAATTTCTTGCACTTTATACAATAATTCTGCTAAATAAACGCATAAAAAGTTATTTTTTTGTGTTTACTTTCTTTTCTATCATTCTTTTGTTAAACATATGAATTCATGGGGTCCAATTCCAGAAAATTATGCTCTATCTTTCGCATGAGCGCATACACACACGCACACGCACACGCACATGTACATTAATAAAAAGTATAAAAAATAATAATTTCTTCTTAAAAAGTAATAATTTTAAATAGGTTTTAAGAAGAAATTATAAAAAGTAATAATTTCTTCTTAAAACCTCTTTAAAATTTTATATCCCAAATTACTGGAAATAGTTAGATCTGTGAATCTCTAAGTTATTTATTAAATTCACTAATCTAATAAATCGCATTGATTCGAGATTTAAAATTACTTAAAGTATTGGAGTATTCAATTGGAAAGCCACTCTCTCCATAGCTATAGCAAACCAATAGAGGCCAAGGGTAGCTATAGTAGTGTAGCCTAATTTAGGGTCGATCACAAGTTGTGGCGTATTTGCATCACATCATTCCTGATTTGTATTGAGTTCTAACTAGTTTTGACCTAATCCATTTAATTAATTGTACTAGAAGACTTTAAACTAACTCGACTTAATTATTAATCGTATTGTATAATATTTGGTTCAACGCATGACCCATGAACTAGAAGCCCTGCAGGTGGGGATTTCTTTCTTAAACTTAGCACTAATAGGATCCATAAATGAAAATTCTGATTGATCCAGATACTTGGGGGTGTTTATGGGCTGGGTTACTCACATGTTTTGTTACCCGGCCAAAAAAAAAAGCCTGAAACTCAATAGATCCGATAGTTAGCCCTCCCGAGCACAATATTCTTAAAAAAAGGGTTTGAGTTTGCCCCCAAACCCATTACCCAAGCCGAAGCCTAGGCCAATAGTCTGTCTGAAAAAATCCGTTAAAACCCGGTCCAAGAGGCCGCCCGCCCACCCTTCCTTTAAAAAAAAGTTATATTTTTAGACCATTAAATTTGAAACTTTGAAATAAGTCTCCAAATGTCAAAATTTGAAGTTTTAAAAATTTAGATACTATAAATAATGTATTTTTTTTTTCTATGTATTAAGGGCTCGTTTAGTTGTCGTATTAGAAATGGACGGATTAGATAAAGTAATACAGGCTAATACAATACAGATGAACAAAATACAAGATTAAATGGGGTATTAGAATAATACGTAATTTTATATAGTGTTTGACATACACAATATAAGCGTTGGATAATAGTTATTTAGTCCAATCCGTTGTTTGGTTAGAGAATTATTTCATCGTATTAATATTAAATTAACAAAAATACGCTCAATCAATTATAGTGTTTGGCACTACCAACAACATGAATGATATCCTAATCCCCTCTAAATGCCATCATCGTTAATCGGGAACATGATCGAGATTTACCCCAATTACCAAAAAGATAAAGTTTATTCATTTTATACTTACAAAAAAAATTTCATTAAGTTAAAAAAATTCCATTGAGTTAATAACAGTAATAATTAATTAACAATAATATCAATAAAAATACCATCAATCAATAAAAATACCATCAATCAAAAAAATAAAACTTTATTCGAATCAATGCATTTATGTGAACCATTGTCAAAACCATTATAAATCCACATAACAACTAAAAACTACAGCTAAAAATTAAAAAAAATTTAAAAGTCACATTAAAGCCTATATTGAGTCAACTTATTTATTACTAAAACTAGAAAATGGCATGAATTCGCCACCAAAGTGAAAATCTTCTCACTTTAAAGTTTACCACCAAGAAGCATTTGCAACCAATATGACTTCGTAGTATCGGGCAAGCTGAAGAAGTAGTCGACTCTTTTCTGATCATTCACAATCATCTGCCCAACTCTTATTCTGTCAAAGAAATTTAGCCCCTCAATTTGCTCAAGAACCCCGTAGACCCTAGCTCTTTTGTCGGCAATGTCATGTGCATATCCCATGTGTTTAGCCATGTCCCCTAGTACTTGAGTACTCTCAGAAAGAAAAGAAGTAAGTGTTTTTTTAATATCTCCTACTCCAGAATTAACTCTCTTCCTCTTATTTTTTTTCCCAGGTTGGGTCCCGGTATTTTCATTCGAGTTTTGAGTTACTCCATTGGACACCCCAATGTCATCAGAACCCATCATTTCAACTTCATTTGCGGATCCATCATTTACTCCTTCCTTAGCCAGCTCCTCAAGAAAGTCACCTGGAGCCTCCACATGTTCACCTGTGGCCCTATCTTTCCCAAATATGACACACCATTGATTATAAAATGGAAAGGATTTGGTCCTTATCCCATCCGCATTTGGCTCTTTCTACATTAAAAAGGATAGACTATATTATTTGGAAAACATGTTAAAATTCATAAAGCAAAAATAAATAAATTACTCAAATTAATTATTACCTTAATAAACTCCTCCCAAACTTAATCACTGTCCACCTCTATCTTCATTTCAGTTTCATTGAAACCAAATCCACTAGTGCTTAACATGGTTGTTAGTAGATTGTAATGTCTCTTCCACATTCTAAGTTTGGATTCAATGTGTGGAACAGCACGCAGATCGCATCCAGGACTTCACCATAGACTTTTCAAGTTGTTGCAAATAACCTGTCCTAAAGGTCCCATTCTCACACCTCCACCCCAATGCAATAATATCCCTCAACTCCTCAAGAAGCTATTTTTCCTCTTCTGTACTCCAAATCCTTCTAGTAGCTTTGTCGTTGTTTGCACCTTTTCGTTGATTGCCATTTGCAGTAACCATTCCTAAGTGAAAAGAAAAAATAGGAACTAATACATCATTTAACATTATCAAGTTGATAAAAAACTAAGTTCTAGTTAACGCAATAAAAAATGATCATCTACAAATTGTAAAAAAATTATCCACTTAATAATGCAAACCAGTTGGCCCAACAACAAGCTGCCCATAAGCAAAAAACATAAATAATTAAATTACTCAACAACAAAAATATAGTCATTATACACAACCAATAATTGTTAATTGAATAATATAACTGCTCTTGACAATGCAAATCAATAGTATTAGGAAATTACTATTAAAAATTAACGAATTCAGAGAAAGAACATCTATGAATAACAATAGAAATTAACAAACTCAATTTATTTATTAACAATGTTCAAATAAAAATTACCTACATAAAGCTAAGGATAACAATATTTTCACTATTGGTTTCCCTAAATAGCAAAAAAAACATAAACAAGTTCACAATTCACTAGACGCCCGTCACTGGTCCAAGTCCTCTACTTATCCTCCATTCATTATACATCTCCACAGCCAATTGATCTCTCCATGCGGTCCATTGATTTGATGTCTCGACCGTATCAATCACATCATCATCATCATCATCATTATCATTATCATTATCATCATCTGTCGGATCATCGGTAATTTCATCTTCTAATGGGTCTAATGCCATCTCCGTCCTAATTAGGTTGTGAAGTAAGCAACATGCTATTATGATTCGATTATGGGTCTTGACAGGGTACCACGAAGGACTTCTAAGAATGGCCCAACGAAGCTTAAATAGTGCAAAACATCTTTCGATGACATTTCTAGCTGATGAATGCTTCAGATTAAAATATTCCTTT
This sequence comes from Ilex aquifolium, assembly GCA_951799425.1. Classification (NCBI taxonomy): domain Eukaryota; kingdom Viridiplantae; phylum Streptophyta; class Magnoliopsida; order Aquifoliales; family Aquifoliaceae; genus Ilex; species Ilex aquifolium. The sequence continues at coordinate 29,066,522 of OX637393.1, forward strand.
GCATTTTGAGGTGGTAGTACACCATTTTGAAATTCACGCAAGTGATATCTTTGACGTCTATATGGTGCTAAAAATCCTTCTCCATTGGTGTAACCAGCATCACCTAGATAATATGTGCCTGAATTAAAAAGAGCTTCATGTCTTGGGAACAAACCCCTAATACATTGGTTGAGATATCTCCTTTTCTTGATCTATATCTCGGTTTGTCAGTCTCAGGTACTTTAAGTTTTATATAGGTACCATCTAACGCCCCGACACAATTCTAATGTTGAATAAAAATAAAATCAGATTGACTGAGTGATAACTCAATGTATTAAAGTAAAAAAATAATCTAGTTCACATAATAAAGTACCTTAAACAATTTCCACCTATGGTCTGTGGAATTATCCAGAACAGGTTCTGGTTTCTTAAGCGGTAAGCCTTGGACTTTCAATACTACAATCAACACTGCATTGAAGTGTCTACTTGTAAACCCCCACATGTTTAGATTAATATAGTAATATAATTTTTTAGTAATTCTAATATAAGCAATGATGTAAGAATAAACTAAATAGATTGTAATAGTAGGAATAAATACTAGGGAGACACAGTGATTGTGAAGTTTAAGTTTCGAATGCGTTTAAACTTGGAAAAGGTTGTTAGGTAAGTTTCTAAATATTTTTAGGTCAAAATAAGATTTCCATTGAATCCGGAAGATCGAGAAACCTTGGGAGAGGTAATATAGGGTGTATTAGAAGTTAGGAAGTATCCCGGAGTTGAAACACATTTTAGAAAGAATTCGGATGGGGAGGAAGTTGATACTACCTTAGTAATTTAGCCATAAATTTTTACTCCTAACTCCAATTGATCTGAATTTTGGACAGTAGATATTAGACTTCCAGTGCTACAAAAGTGTATTTCACGAAAAATTTCCAAATCAATCTCTAAATAGGCCAAAACTTCACTGGAAGATGCAGAAGATACAGGAATTCCGTTCGAACGTGAATCGACGTTCGAACATGAATAAACGTTCGAACGAAAGTGCGTTCCAGTACTCTTGTCTGATGGAAAAACAAAAGTACTGGGAGCAACGACCGTTCGAACGCCAATGACGTTCGAACGTGAGTTACGAATCTGGGTTTCAGAAATCGCGCACAGGAGACCATTTCTCACCCTATAAATACATAATGACGCCTCTCTTTGCATCATTTCAACATTTTTAACCCTAGGAAGACTTAGAGAGGGGGAAAGAAGGGGAAAACACAAGATCAAGGGGGGATTTACACATTGAAGAGGATCAAAACTTCAAGTTTTTCAAGAACACTAAGGAAGAAGAGGTAGGGGTTTTCTTCCATTCTTTTACATTGAGGCTAGGTTTATTTATATGTATCTCTTAACTCTAAATGTTATATGTATGCTATCCAATCCTTAATTCTTGTTATTCTTGCAATTAATGTCATGTGGAAAATAATGTGATTGTTGGGTAACCCTTAAATCTCCTTGATTGCTACCAAACCCTAGTCTTCAAGGGAAATGTGTTTTTCTCTTGACTTTTCCTTGGTTATTGATTTCAATACATGATTGTTCCTTTATTTTAAATTCTAAGCTTGATATTCAATACTTGATATTCTTTATTCTTGGTTCCAAGACTTGAGTGTCCTTTTGGTCTTGATTTCTAAGCTTTATAATCATTTGTTCTTGATTTTACACCTTGATAGTCGTTGTTATTTATTTCCATACATGGTTGTTCCGTTAAATCTTAATTTCTCCGTTGTCCATGATTTTCAAGCTTGGTGCGCCTTTATTTTTTTATATACTCTAAACTTAATATTCATTTGTAATGATTCCAAAGTTTGATTACTCATAGGTTCTTGATTTCAAAACTTTAGTGTTTCATATTGAACAACAAAATGATATTTATGATGATCTCTTGTACATTTTCTTATATTGCTCTTTGTACAACTATTTGAGAAAATTGGGGTTTATGGAATTTTTTGAAATTGAGGAAATTGTGGATATTGTATTTCTTGTTTGGTTGTTTGGAGGAACACGAGTGAGAGGTTCCTTATAAGGATGCTCATTCCTTCTCAGGAGGTTCCTTGTAAGGATGCTTGAGAAACAAGACTTTGAGGGTGAATTGGGGACTTGTGTAATTGTTGTTTATGTGAGATATTTATTGGTATTTTATCTCTTGCGTGGTTGTACGATACGAACATGGATTACTATTGACCGGGTATCATGTAGTGGGTAGACGACTTTGTATGCCACGCGGGTATGAACTTTTCCTACCACGTGGAGTGGGTAGCCGTCTTTGTACGCCGTGTGGGTATGAACTTTTCCTATCACTAATGATCACGGATTAGTAACGTGGGTTGTGTCGGACATACAGTGTGGGTTATCGTGCATTGTACCAGAAATGGTTTCAACAAGAGTTTCGGGAAGTATGGGATTCCGCGAGAACTTGTTGGAAACGATTTATGGTAGAATGGATTATCTATTGTATATTGGTTATTGTTCATTCTACCATAGACGGTTTCTACAAGAGTCTTGGGAGGATTTTCCTACAGAGCTTAGTGCTCACCCCCTACAAACCAACACATTTTTCAGGTGATGCTGTAAAAGATGATCAGTTAGAAGAAGAGTAGGGGGGATCCGGAGGGGGATATCTCGACGGTCATTCTTGTACTAGATTGAAGGGTTATTTTGGGATCATGTAAAATATAATCTTTTGTTATTCCGCTGCTAAGTGTAATTTAATTCTTTTGGGATGTAATTGCCATGATTTGACTTATTCTTTTGGGATAATGCTATGGATATGATATCTGATGAATGAAATTTCTTTATTGAGGGAATTTATTTAGTCGCTCTCATGTTGTGAATGGTCTTAGATAGTAATGCCGTCCAGGGTGGATTTTGGGGCGTTACACTACTGATAGTCTTTCCCAATCTACGAAAATTACACTTAATGATCCTGTTTTTTGTATGGTGAGCTAATATACTAAGGAACATGACAACCATTTCCTCCACACTCACAAATTTAGAGTCATTAAGTCCTCCGTTGTTACAAAGAAGATCACAAAGAATCTTGAGCGTACGTCTATCCATCCTAAGTTGTTCAAAACATGGTAAATCACCATCTCCTATTAATTTAGTAAGGTTTTCCATCTGTGCCGCAACCCTACGTCCTAAACGAGGGTATGCTAACCAATTTATAGAAGACCTAGCACGTTCTAATTTATTAAATAAATAAACCATGAGACATATTGTTATCAAATGCCTGAATATCGCATGAATCACAATAAAGAACTCAATATGTCTAGCATCATCCAAATCAGTATCCACCATATCAGCATCCATCATATCAATATCCATTGCTACTGAAACATAAAGTAAGAAAGTGAGTGAATTTTGTTTTTAATTACCATGAACCAATTAATTACAATCAAAAGATATACCTAAAAGAATATTAGTAGGAATGTAGTAAGTTTGTGTGAAACACTTGTTATTTAAAAACAGAATACTATTCAAATTATACTAGAAGAATTCTAGTACAAGACAACACCACAACCTATCAGAATACTATACAGCAACTACAATCCCATGGGGGAAAGAACTAACTATAATAAACAAATAATCTAATTAAATAATAGGTAGGATTAATTCCTAACATCTTATTGTAGTTTTCCTCCAAAGCAAAAAAGTGATAATTTTATGATCCCATCCAGAAAGCTTTACAACAACACTCAGGACACCAAAAAAATATGTACATGTTGCATGATTTTTTTATTTTTTGAAGAGATTGCATGAACAAAAAGATGAAGCATGATGGGAAAAGACAAAGCATGACTAAAAATCCAAAGCATAAACGAGAGACCGTACACCAATTTTTTTTTTTTAAAGAGATTGTATGTTCGACAAGCCGAAGCATGTTTTTTATTTTTTTTGGTCCAAAAAGGATGAACCATTAGAAGATCAAAATAACAAAAAACAAAACGCAAAAAAATTCTGATACTTAATAAATCCAAACTCCTTCGAGGAATTCAACCGTGTTGGCAATGAGCCTCTTCAACTTAAGGTCAATAAGGCAATCCAACAGAACATCTTCCTTATCTTGTGTTAGCCTCAATCGCCACATTACTTTTAACCATGTTCCGATGATAATACCCATTACAAAATCAATGCACAAGGAATAAGTTAATAACTTAACAAAAATTTGTACATTAGTTTAGTGATACCAATCCATAAAAGTCAACACATAAATTACAAACATAGCATAATTTGATGATGACAATTTGAGAAAAATTCATCATCATATATCATCGTTCGGTCAAATAAATTTCCCCACAAAGGAGCTCAAAATATTGCAAATTATGAAACCCAATATGAACCCTACTACAATGAGCATAATTCAATTTTGTGGGACTGGTCCAATTTCTGGAGAGGGTTTTCTTCCAAACATTTTGTGGGGCATGAGAATGTGTTCACTTTGAAAGGTGGGCCATGGTTCATTCACAGTGTTGTCTTCGTGTCTTTGCACTGAATTGTTATTTTGGTCCATCACTACAACAGAAACGTGTTCTACTAAGGCCTCCTCTGCAGTTTCGTATGACGAAAATGATTTGTAAAATGTGCCAGGGTATCCACTGACAAGCCCGTGGCATTATTTCCAAGTATCAACAATTCCCACCCATCGATCATTGAATTCAACATACCATTTCTTCTTCAAAACCATTTTCATTTATGTTATTACAGTCATGACTATTGTGAATTGTGAACAACAAAAGAACCATCACGTGCAGTTTTAAAACACAAACATTAAATACCCAAAACATAATAATCATAAAGTAGTACATTATGATGACATAAAACGCCTACAGATACTTTTACATTGTCTAAGTACCATTTTCATACACAACATAGGAACAACACCGAAGCACCGCAATACCCAAAAAGTTGTCAACGATGTGGGAAGACTTAACATCGCTAAGATGATTTCATAACACATGAGTAAGGATAAATACTAATTGTCCATCACAAATGCATTACCCCATAGCACGCTACGAAGTCATGCTGGTCTCTCACTTTTGGGCAAGCTTATTAAGAGGTCCATCTAAATTGGGTCACTGGCAATCTTGTATGTCGTCCTATTTCAGTGAACCATCGTTAGGCCATCGATTTTTGTCAATTCAGTGTTGAGTTGATGCCTAGGCTCAATAGCATCTTGCTCGTAACCGACCCTTTGAGCAATGTCTAAGAGTTGTTTTCCACAATTCGACACATAGTCAACAAGTATGTCAGTCATTTTATTTATGTTGCGCGCAATTCCATCAGATGCTTCACCAGTTTTCTTCTTCCATTGTTTACGGCTTGTACGTGTGTCACCATGTCCAACCACACTGTATTGATGCGTGCTTTTGGACATTCCAGTGTCTGCCATGTTTACGTCATTGTCGACGGCATCCTTACTATCATGCACTTGAACTCTCACATCATCACCCGCAATCATCTCTTCCAAATCTTTAGCATACTCACCCGTTGCACGGTCTTTGCCAAAAATTATGCTCCAGTTATTGTTGTAAGGCCAGATTTTCTCACGTATCCCTTTTGCATTTCCATCTTTCTGGAAAACAAAAATCTTAGTGAATGGCTTAAGACGGATAGTGTTGGGTTTGGGAAATAACTACCTTCACGTACGCAGCCTAAACGTCGTCCTCTTCAACATCTATCATTTGTTCTGACTCATTCCACCCGAACCCTGATGTGCTAAGCATGGTGAAAAGTGTGTTGTAGGTTTTCTTTCAGTTTTTAATCTTCGACCCAATATATGGAGTGGCACGAAGGTCGATTCCTCTAATTGCATCAGATAAAGCCTTCTCCAAATGGTGCAAATATCTTGATCTGAACGCGCCAGTTTGGGATTTCCATTCCTGATTGCAAATGTCTTTAAGTGCATTTAAAAGTACAAATTCTTCGGATGCTGTCCACATTCGTCTAGGGCCCTTATCAAACTGGAAACTTCCCCTAAAGTGGGAACTGCCGACACTTGTCATGACACCACTACAAATAACATTGCATCCATATTGTACTATAATTAATTTAAATTCATAAAAAATATGTTTTAAAGAAGCGTTAAAGACTTTTACATACATGCAAATCATCCACTAATACCATAAATTACATGGAATATAACTTAACCAAAAAAACATGAGGCGAAACGAATCTCATGAACATGCAACAATCTATAGCGACTATCTTCAAGCTACCCTATTAGCCCTCTAGTCATTTTACATGCCAGCTTCTAGTTGATCACGCCATGAAATCCAACCATGAGAAGATTCAACGCTTTCGATTATGTCAATATCATTCACATTCTCATCTTCCAACGGATGGCCATCCAACTCTTCATCCCCTAGATCATATTTCATCTCGTTCCTAATAAGAATATGCAATAAACAACAAGCAACAATGATTTTGTTGTGCGTCGATACAAGGTAAAAACACGTCGTCCTAAGGATACTCGTGCGCGTTTCTGGGTGCTACGACACTGTTGGTAAATTCCTACAAATGGTATCACTGACCACGAAATGGAGCCAAAAAGCTCTCTCCATTTGTGTACCTAGCATCCACAAGGTAATATGTACCTACAATTGCACATTATTGAATAAATCTAATAGCTTCAAGTAACTTAGCAAATAACCAATCTCCAAAAATAGTTTTTGTGACCTTACCACATTCCACCTTCAACCCATTCCTTCTTGTGATGGCATTTAGCAATACCTAAGAATTAGCGGTAGACCCCTCCCACCCCGGCAATATGTAGAAAAATTTCATGTCTTGCCCACAAACGCCCAACACATTAGTTGCTGTCCACCCCTTCCTGCTCCTATATCTACCTTGGAGTAGGAGAAGAACTTTGGCTCTAGCATGTGTGCCTTTTAGTGCCCCTACACATCCCTATAAGCACCAATTATGATGAAAACAATTGAGTACATATGTGTAGTTTATATTTTATTAGAAAATAATGACAACCACATTATACACAACCGACTACCTTGAACCACCGCCAATTGGGATCACTGCACCCATCTGTAACTGGTTCAGGCCTCTTCAAGAGTAATCGTCTCAATTTTAGAACAGTTTACAGAGTCGTGTTGAAGTGTCTGCTCACTGTCTCCCTAGACCTAATGAAGTTGAACTTAACCGAGCGATTCTTGTCATCGTGTCCTATAACACTCAAGAACATCGCAACTATCTCTTCGACGCACATTTTTTGTGTTGGCAAGTCCACTGACTTCCCTAAATAAGCAGCACAACACGTGGAATGTATGTCTATCCATCCTAAGTTGTTCTACCCACGTTCTATCACTTTCTCTAATAAGCCTGTGGAGATGCTCACTTTATGCACGAAACCTATCGACTGAACTAGTCAATACCCATGTCTTTCGTTTTTCATTGGCCCATAATGCAATCATAACCATCAAAATACAAGTACAAACAGTAAGAAACTCTTTGAAAAAATTATTAAGACCAACAAACAAAGCTGCTACATTGTCATTTTTACGAGCCATACTCACTGAAATAATAAAACAAAAACGCCCAGCATATCAATATTAATAGTTAAAAAATAATTTTGCAAAAAAATAAACTATAAAGTTCCTCTGTGTATGTGTGTTTGTTTGTGTGTGCATTTTTCTCTGTGTATCTGTGCGTGTGTGTTCATTGTCTATGCGTATCTTATGTTTCTGTGTGTGTGGGTGTGTTCCCTATGTGTCTGAAAGCTATACTATGCTGCAAATATAGATAGGAAGCTACCCCACGCAGCTTTCAACTCCTATAACAAATTTTATATAAGTTACATTCTAAAATTTAAGCAAGATAAAACAGAGAATGTAGTTCTAAAAAAAGGTTCAAGTTGAAACATGAATCATTAAATTAAAAGGAAAATGAAGCACTGAAAAAAATCAAACAGAAAAGATGTTTTTATGTTTTGATAATGGTTCTACTGTACATCTTCTATGCATATGTGATGTATGTATTGATGGACCTCAGAAATGCAGAATTTGAAGGCTGAGGTAGAGATTTTCATGTAGGTCATTTCTGCTTATCACAAATTCGATATTTTGTTTGTTTCATCAAATTAGGTCATTCCTAGTGAACATTCCCTTTGAATTTCACCTATCTTCACCTTTATTCACACCATAGTGAGCCTTCGCTACTTGTTAAAATATGTAATATGTCTACAGAAATATCAACATCTCTCTATTTTTATTTAAAATGATGCATACTAGAATTGTTACAAATTCTTTGAATTTGTAAACTGGAAGTTTGTGTATGTGATATCATACGAAGCTATGAACAAAAACCATATTTCACAAATGTTTTCCACTAACCTCCAGATCTCCGATGGCCTGATTAGTAGAGACTTCCAGTTACAAAACTTTTCAACCAGGTGCTCAATTTACATGCCAAACTGCAAAACACATTTTCAGTCGAAATGAAAAAATAGAGAAAAAAAAACGTGCAAGATATTACCTCAAAAAAAAAAAACATAAAACAAAGTTCAGACCCATTCCGGACAACCACCCCCAACCCACCTAGCGGCTTATGCCAAGAAGAGAAGAAAATAGAACACAGACGAAGCAAAAAGAAATGGGAAATTACCTCGGCTACATGTGCTTTTGTCACAAAACAGAAGGGCTTTATATAGCCCAACAGAAATATTCCAAATAGTGATTGAGTTGAAAGGGTGAAAAATCTCTCTACAATTTCATCCCTAACCATTGCTTTTCTTCCATCGTTGGCAGAGACGAGGACAAGCTTCTTCCTTTCTCCAGAAATCTCTATCTTGCACGAATCTCTCTACAACGAAGCTTCCAACTGTTGATTTCTTCCATCGTTGCCAGCAAAGAGGACAAGCATCTTCCGTTTCCCTAAGCATCGGTCTTTCGTAGAGATTGTGGATGTTATTAGGTGAGATACGGTAAATAGGGTTATGGGGTACAATTGTCTTTTTGTATCCTTAACCCATTAACCCTCCTCCGAAACCCATCTCCACTATGTTTCATGAAACCCATGATCATGGGGTTTAGGTCCGGGCCAACTGCAGGCTGGGCTTGGTAACCCAGGCTTCAAACTTTAGGCCAAACATGGGATTTTGGGGGGTCCTTTGGACTACTTTTCCCAAACCCATGTTGTCAAGTCCCCCTATACACTCTTACCAAATAGCTCCATAGAGTAGCAAATTGTCTTTTTTTTTAAAATTGATTATTTTATTGGGGAGTGAGATCCTCTCTAATACATTTTTTTTAGAGAATTACACTCAGATCCCTTGAGATTTGTCACTTAATTACTCAGACCCCCTGACATTTGAAATATTATACACAGACCCTCTGAGGTTTATACGTGCGTAACACTTACACCCTTGTTATCAATATCTGTTAGTATATTAGTTAGTAAATTACACCTAGACCCCTAAAGTTTTTAAACGTATAATACTTAAACCCCTCAAATTTCAAACATTATACCTAAATAAAAAATACTTCAATCAAAGATAGAATATCAAATGTTTTTAAATTTTACAACCAAAATTTATGTTTTATCATGACATTTATTGAAATAAAATCAAAAATAAAAATCTATTTTTTTCTTAAAAAATCATAATTAGTATACAATTGGACTATCTATTAGAATTTAATTTGGTCGTTTAAACGACCAAATTATCCCAATTAAAGCTAGAAGATATTGTGTCCATCACAGTTTGACTCCTTTTTTTTTTAATTTTATTCCAATAGATAGTGATGAGGATAGGTTTTTTGGGCCTGGGCTGCCATTACGACCGGGCCCAAAGACCTCTAAACTGAGTAAGAGCTCCGAAGCCCAAAAGGGAGTGGCCCCAATCGGCCCAAGTTCGATCCTTAGCCCACGGCCCAAGTTGGAGCCTGTTGCACCACGCGCTCCAAGGACAAGGAAAACCGGCTCTGATTTCTCAAAGTTACTCCCTGCAAAAACAGAGAGATGGTGCCGAACGAACCCAGGCAATCGTGGGCACAGAGTCGCCGGCGGTCAGAGTGGCTCACAGAGAAAGGACGAACAGTCCCCACAAGATCAAGAAAAGGAAGAATAGGGGCAGAAAACCCTAGGAATAGACACGATATAAATAGAACAGTAAGAGGAGGGAAAGGGGGATCGAATTCCTGAGTCTTCTCTCTCGCCCTCTAGCTGGTGTTTTCGTCAAGAACCCTAGAACAGTCTCAATAGAGAGCATCGTTTATGGCCCTGAGCCAATATTTTCCCTGTAATCAGTTGAAATCAATATACTCAACCCAGGAGCAAGAGCCTCCATTACAGTGGACGTAGCCCAAGTCATCCGGCTAGGGTGAACCACTTATATTTGCTTGTTTGTCATTGCCTAACCTCAATTTCCTTAAAACCCATTTCATAAAACCCAAGAAGGGCCAAATCAACCCGGGCCTGGGGGATTTTTTCCGAGGACCCATCAGTTGGCGCCGTCTATGGGAACGATTTTCATCGTTCTCCTAAGAATCTCATATACTTGATGGTCTCTACTCGGAATATGAGTAAAGCTCCTACCAATCCCCAAGGCCACCAAAACTTGCCGGAGATCTTTCCGGCGCACATGGAGGACGTTGAGGGCCATCCCCCAGCGGCGAACATCCCTCCGCTAAACGAACTGGAAACTTACCATAGGACTACAATACAGCTGATGAAACAGAACCAGGAGCTGATGGATTGGATATAGTCTCATCAGCTCCCCCTTCCCCGATTTCCCCCGGCTCGACAAGAGCCTCCTCCCCTCCGAGAAGACCACGACGACGCTCCCCCACTCCAAGAGCGCCAAGCCCCGCCCAACGGGGTGACTGAGCTCCATGAGCGCAGCCATTCTGTCGAAAACCACCGGAGAAGACTTCCCGAAGAACTCGACAATGAAGCTCACAGTAGGGCTAGGGCCGCCTACCAAGAAGATAGGCCCTACCCCCAGGACGCGAATGACTATGCCTGGGAGCAAGAAATCTGCGAGCTCCAGCGGGAGCTAGGCAATATGAAGAAAGTGGTTAAGGGGTGAACCCCCGACACCATGGACGCCTTGGTTCAGCAAACGGAATCACCATTCACTCCAGAGGTCCTCCACTTCCCCCTCCCCCAGAAGTTCCGGACCCCTTCGATAGAGGCATTTGACGGCACCAAAGACCCCGTCGATCATCTAAACTTGTACAAAAATCAAATGGAACTCCAAGGATATCCAGACCCTATCCGCTGCCGAGCTTTCGCAATCACCCTTAAAGGATCGGCTATAGCCTGGTTTAACCAGATACGACCAGCGTCGATCTCGTCCTTCCGAGAACTATCCATACAGTTCGTGTCCCACTTCATCGGGGCAAGGACTTATAGGAAGCCGTCCTACCATTTGCTGAGCGTCAAGCAGGGGCCCAACGAGTCCCTCCGGAGCTACGTACAACGCTTCAACCAAGAGTGTTTAAAGGTAGAAAGCGTGGACGACAAGTTCGCGCTGACCACCTTCATGTCCGGACTCGGGGTTCAATCCAAGAATCTCCTCTTTTCGATCGCGAAGAATCCTCAAGCCACCATGGCCGAGGTATTGGCAAAAGCCGAGAAGTACATAAACGGCGAGGAGGCCCTACGCCTGAAAGGAAGCACGATGATCATAGACGGAGAGAAGAAGAAGAGGGATCACAGTCCCAAAAAGGAGAAAAGGCGCGACCGATCTCCGAGGAGAGACCGCTCCCCAAGAAGAGGGAGAGAGCCTTCTCCCAAGAGGAGGGGGAACGTTCGAGATCACCTGGGACCGCCTCCCCAGGAACTGCAACAGCGGTATGTACCAGCACGGCTCCCACCCCTCGTCACCTCGATAACCCAGGTCCTTCACGAGGTGCAAAACGAGAGGTTCGTCAGGTGGCCTTCCCGGATGAAGTCTGATCCAAGCAGGCGGGATGCCACCAAATACTGCGATTATCACAAAGACACAGGCCACGAAACAAACGACTGCATTCAGTTGAAGAAGGAGATCGAATACCTAATTCAGAGAGGCCATCTGCGCCGCTACATTGCAGGGGAACAGAGAGCTCAGAACAATCAAGGGCGAGAAGCCCGAGATGCCGCTGAACTACCACAACATCAACAAGCCACCGGAGAGATCCGAGTCATCTCCGGGGGTTTCGCTGGCGGAGGCGAATCAAGCTCGGCTCGGAGAGCTCATGCCCGAAGGGCCCGGTCAGAAGACTTCCTCACAGTCCAGACTGTCAACAAAATGCCCCGCCTAGACATGGAGATCACCTTTTCAGATGCAAATTTAGAAGAATACCAGCACCCCCATGACGACCCTCTGGTTATAAAAGCGATCATAGCAAATAAAATCATACACCGGGTGCTTGTCGACAACGGCAGCTCGGCATACATCATTTTCTTAGCCGCCTTCGAGAAGCTCGGAATAGAGAGATCGAGACTAGAGCCCGTGAAAACCCATCTCCTGGGATTTTCGGGAGAAAGAGTCTTGCCGGTCGGTTCTATTCCGCTTGTCCTCACCATAGGTGATTCGCCCTGCCAGGTCACCACCACCACCCGCTTCTTGGTGGTAGATGCCCCCTCTGCCTACAACGTCTTGCTGGGGAGGCCATCCCTCAACTCCATTAAGGCGGTACCTTCTGCGTACCATTTGGTGATGAAATTTCCGACTGAGAGTGGAGTCGGCGTAGTAAGGGGGAACCAACGCCTCGCCAGGGAATGTTACGTGGCATCCATGCGGCAGAAAGAGGTGGAGTCGGTCCAGCTGGAGGACTTGGATATGAGGGATGATATGGAAGCCCGACCTTCCCCCTCTGAACAGTTGGAGCCGGTGCAGCTGGGTGAGGACCCGGAGCGCGTAGTCTTTGTAGGCTCCATGTTGTTACCAGTCCTCAAGGAAAAGCTCATCTCCTTCCTAAAGGAAAACGCTGACGTCTTCGCCTGGAAGTAGGAAGACATGGAAGGGATAGACCCCGCCGTGATTGTACACCGTCTCAGTGTAGATCCCAACTGCAAGCCGGTAAGGCAGAAGAGGAGAAGCTTCGCGCCCGATTGGCAAAAGGCGATCAATGAAGAGGTAGCCAAGCTTTCGCGCGCCAGAGCCATCAGAGAGGTCGACTACCCGACCTGGTTAGCTAACGTCGTTCTGGTAAAGAAAGTAAACGGCAAGTGGCGACTCTGCATCGATTTTACCGACCTCAATCGAGCGTGCCCAAAGGACAGTTTCCCGCTGCCACGGATCGACCTCATAGTCGACGCGACAGCCGGCCATGAGCTCCTGAGTTTCATGGATGCCTTCTCAGGGTACAACCAAATCCGGATGGACCCAAACGATCAAGAAAAGACCTCGTTCGTCACAGAGCAGGGGATCTTTTGCTACCAAGTGATGCCGTTCGGACTGAAGAACACGGGAGCCACCTACCAGAGGTTGGTTAACCGGATGTTCAAAGAGAAGCTAGGCTCGACCATGGAGGTGTATATAGATGATATGCTGGTAAAGTCGCTCAAGGCCGAGACCCACATTCAGCACCTCAGGGAGTCATTCGAGATTATGAGGAAGTACCGAATGAAGCTAAACCCCGCAAAGTGCGCCTTCGGGGTGTCAGCTGGAAAGTTCTTGGGCTTCATAGTCAACAGCCGGGGCATTGAGGCAAACCCAGAAAAGGTTAGAGCAGTCCTCGAAATGAAGCCCCCTACCACCACAAGAGAAATCCAGCGCCTAACCGGGAGGATAGCGGCGCTCAACCGCTTTGTATCGCGCTCCAGCGATAAATGCCAGCTGTTCTTCAAGGTCCTTAAGGCAGCCTTTCAGTGGGACGAAAAATGCGAAGAGGCTTTCCAAGCCGTAAAGGTCTACTTGGCATCCACGCCCGTGCTGGTAAGCCCTCAAGAGGGAGAAGTGCTGACACTTTACCTTGCGGTTTCGGACTTCTCGGTCAGCGCCGCGCTAGTCAGAGACAAAGACCGGGTCCAACTGCCAGTCTACTTCTGCAGTAAGGCCCTCCGAGGCGCCGAGGAAAGATACCCGAAGATGGAAAAGCTCGTGCTGGCCCTGCTAGTCGCCGCTCGGAGGTTGAGACCATATTTTCAGGCACACACCATCGAAGTCCCAACTGACCAACCAATGAGGCAGGTCCTGCACAAACCTGAAGCCTCGGGTAGGTTGATAAAGTGGGTGATGGAGCTTAGCGAGTTTGATATCAAATTCAAGCCCAGAACCGCCATCAAAGGACAAGTCCTGGCAGATTTTCTTGCCGAGTTCACCTCTCCACCCGAAGAAAACGAGGAAAACCAAGACTGTGTCCCCGACATTCCGACCTGGAAATTATGCGTAGATGGGGCTTCGAATGTGCAGGGAAGCGGAGCCGGGCTCATCCTAACATCACCAGAAGGGTATGACCTAGAGTATGCCTTGAGGTTTGACTTTCAGGCATCCAATAACGAGGCCGAGTACGAAGCTCTCATAGCCGGTCTGAACCTGGCCCTTTCGATGGAAGCTCAACAGATCGTGGTGTATAGCGACTCGTAACTGGTAGTCAGGCAAGTCGAAGAAGAATACGCCGCTCGGGACGAAAAGATGGCCTTATACCTAACAGAGGTCCAAAGGCTACTGAGAAAGTTCATCTCGGCCGAGCTAATCCAAATTCCGCGGGAATCCAATCAGCGGGCAGACGCCCTCGCCAAACTGGCCACTATTGAAGTCCTAGCACGGCCCAGCATACAACCTGACGACGAGCTAGCCGCAGAAACTCAGGCTATGCCAGTCGAAGAAGAGGCTTCGTGGATGGACCCCATCATATCTTTCTTACAAGACGGAGTACTGCCAGATGACCCGAAGGGCGCTTCAAAACTTAGAGCCAGGGCGGCGAGGTTCACATTGATCCAAGGTAACCTATATAAAAGAGGTTTTTCCTTTCCCTTAATGAAATGTGTGACAGGAACGGAGGCAAACTACATCCTAAGGGAAATCCACGAAGGCATGTGCGGCAATCACATCGGTGCCAAGACATTAGCCAGCAAGGCCCTCCGGCAAGGCTACTTCTGGCCAACCATGTCCAAAGACGCCAAAGAGATAGTGAAGAGATGCCGAGCTTGTCAGGTTCACGGGAATTTGCCGCACTGCCCACCTGAACTCCTCACCCCGGTGGTCAGTCCTTGGCCCTTCCAACAGTGGGGGTTGGACATCTTAGGACCCCTACCAATAGGAGTTGGACAATGCAAATTCCTCGTGGTCGTAGTAGACTACTTCACCAAGTGGGCAGAAGCCGAACCCCTGGCAAAGATCACAGCGCAAAAAGTCAAGAACTTCGTCTGGAAATCTGTAATTTGCCGCTTCAGCGTCCCCAGAGCAGTGGTCTCCGACAATGGGAAGCAGTTCGACAATCCGATGTTCACAGACTTCTGTAGCGGATTGGGAATCAAAAACTTCTTCTCAGCACCAGCCCACCCGCAGTCTAATGGGCAAGCAAAGGTGACCATCCGGACTATCAAACTGGCGCTCAAAACCAGGCTCGAGGCATCCAAGTCCCAATGGGTAGACTACCTCCCCGCAGTGTTATGGGCATACCAAACAACTACTCGGACTGCAACTGGAGAAACGCCTTTCAGCCTAGCATACGGGACGGAGGCCATGACTCCCGTTGAAGTAGGAGTTTCCACTGCGAGAACCGAACTGTTCAACCCAACACAGAACGAAATGTCATTACTGGTCAACCTCGACCTCCTGGACGAGAAAAGAGACGAGGCCCTACAACGAATATCCTCTTACCAGAGGAGTACAGCAAGATACTATAACAAGCGAGTAAGAAGCAGAGGCTTTAAGCCAGGAGACTTAGTATTGAAGAAATTGCTCCCAGCCAGGAAGGACCCCGCCCATGGCAAGTTGGGACCAAACTGGGAAGGACCATACGTGGTAAAAAGGATTGTTCGACCTAGAAACTACGAGCTGCAAACGGAGGAGGACAGAGACATACACCACTCATGGAACGCAGACCACCTGAAGCGTTATTACCAATAGAGTTTCTTGCGAGGAGTGGGGGGTTATTGTAAAAAGATCAGATTTTTATCAATGAAAGATACAAAGTTTCCCAAAAAGTTCGCTCTGCTCAGGATCGACAGACTTTTCAGTCTAAGAGCTCGTAAGCTCAAGAGCTCGTAAGCTCAAGAGCTCGTAAGTTCAGGTTCTACAGACTTTTCAGTCTAAAGGGCTCGTAAGCTCAAGAGCTCGTAAGCTCAGGATCTACAGACTTTTCAGTCTAAGAGCTCGTAAGCTCAATCCGAGCTCTTCCTCTAGACCGTAATCTGAAAAAGATGTTGTTTGTAGGGGGTGAGCACTAAGCTCTATAGGAAAATCCTCCCAAGCTCAAACAAGGTTTTGAAAACATATAAAACAGGTTGGTCTCATTTTTCAAAATATCATATACAACTTTTGAAATAAAACAGTGACAGTTCATCAGATCTCAAGTTTATGCAATAACAATAAATTAAATAAAGAAGCAAAACCAACTTTCAGATAACAAATCATTACCAGCACTGTATCTCAGGTATGTAGTAAGACTTAGCATGAATACACACATTGAGAATATCCTAACCCATACTCACACACCCAATCCTCGCAAGGATACATAACTTTAGGAAGAGTGTATATCGACGTATCGACAGTGACGAATCCAACCCAAGAATAGTATACTAGCCCTCAACCTCGATACTCGTGAGCGAATAATGATTTGGTTCTCGCAAGGCACCAACCCTACTACGAGTGGTAGGCAACCTTCAAACCCACTCGGAGTAAGAAATGCATCTACCCACTCTACGATACCCGATCAACGGTCACCCACGTTCATCAAAACATCCACACAAGAGATACAATATAGGTATTTTTCCAACAGTACAACTCAAGAAAATATGCAAGAGATCATTAAGAAATATAATTTTATTTTTCGAACATAACACTAGAGTTTTTAAATCAAGAACAATGGAATATCAAGGTAAAATCTATATTTCTTGAAAACTAGAGTTTTGATATCAAGAATGAGAGTTTTCATGGTTATCAAATGATAACCTCATTCAAGACATGATATGATTTGCAAGAAAATCAAGAAACAATGATTTCATAACATATACATACGATTTAGAATTAAAACATACATATATATTAATCCTAGCGTCAATGAACAAGTTTAGGACGAAACCCCTACCTTTAATCCGATGTTTGAAGATACCTCTAGCGTGTTTGAATCAATCCCGAAGCGAGAATCCTCCCCGTGTCTCCTCTCTTTCTTCCTCTCAAGCTTTATAGGATTTTCTCGGATGAACAATTGCTGAACATAGGCCTAAGGATCATTCCCTAGGTATTTATAATGCTAAAAGTGGAGAAAACACTCAACAAAGATCGTCTAAGTTCTGCCCGGTGCGTCCGGACGCGTGTTTCTCCCGTTCGGACGCGTCTGACTTTTTTTTCGAACTTTCGATGACATTTTGACCCAGTTAGAAGTGGATTCACGAAATTTTCATGAAATACACTTTTGTATCCCTTGCAGTGTAGTTTCTACTGTCGAAATTTCAGTTCAATTTATCATTAGGGTCAGAAGTTATAGCCAAAATACTAAGATTATGTCAAATTCTTTTTCTACTTAAATCCTCTCCAAAATAGGTTTTAATTCTATAATACTTCTAAACTTCTAATACAACTCATATAACATCTTCCAATATTTTTCGACATTTCAGATTCAATGGAAACCTTATTTTGACCTAAAAATATTTATAAAATTAATTTGCTACCCTTCTCAAATTTAAACATCTTCAAAACTCAATTTACTCTGAAAGTCGAATATGCTTGAAACTTAAACTTCATAATCAATATTTTAACAATTATTCTAAGTTTCTACCATCATTTTATTCGTCTTAGGAGAACTCTTAAGATAATATTATCCTTATTTAATTTTAATATGGGATCTTACAACACTAAAGACTTACCCTCAAATATTAGCCTTCAGCTTACTATCTGTGTAAAAAATTTGACTATTGACTACTATAATGAAATAAGGGAACCCGAACTTACTCCCTCACCAACAGAACCGTCAGTAGGCCTTCTTTTCCTACTAGGCACACTCACGAAAGTGCACCTACGAGTATTCGTCTTTCTAGCTTACCGTACTGACCAAAGACTCGAGTGAGATCCAGTGTGTGTGTGTGTCTATACATACATACATACATTCATACATATATATACATATGTATTGATGAGGATTCCTCCGTTGTGCTATGTATGTCTATATATGAATTAAATAGTTTTTTCTCTTGTTTCTTCTTAATTAAATCAGTGGAGAGGGCAAAAGAGGGGAAGGAAAGAGAAGATGGAAGCAAAGGTCCCTTTGTTCAGGGACTGAATAACAAACTGATAGAATACCGAGAGTTTGAGTAACTTCACATGCACACGCATTTAATGGCAAGTAATGTTATTGAAATTTAAAAATTCGATTTATTTTGTTAACATAATAATGCCTCACCGGATAGAATCTTTAAAAAAAAAAAGTTCAACAGTTAAAACTACTATAATACTATTGGATAATATCACTGCCACATTATTAAATCAAAAGATTATGTCAAATTTTTAAATCCAAATAACTTTACTCTAATTTCTTGATAAATGACGAGATAACAAGCACATGTCTTAACCTAAAAAGGGTCCATAACTTAACCAACACACTTAAAATGGTCCATAACCTATTAGTTTCCATTATCAATTTCCGTCAATGGCAAAGATAGGGCATTAAATGAATTTTCACTCAAAATGATTAGTGAGAATTCACTACTGTTATCATGTTTTACAGTTAACAAGGATGCCGGAGTATCTCCTAGCCAAATTTCAGATTTTGGGACATCAAAATTGATGGGCACCTTAATATTTTAGAAGTTTGTGAAAATCGTGACATGATTTGTGACCTAAAAAATTGATTTAATATGTTGATTTAATGATGTGACAGTAACATGGTCTAGTAATTTTATTGTAGGTGATGATGTACAAATTGGTTTGCACACCACCTGTCAAGTGATTGGTAATAAATGCAGTAGTAAAGTAGAGAGAGATAGAAACACAGGGATTTATAGTGGTTCGGTCAATGTGACTTACGTCCACTTTGAATGGCTAGGGTCGCCGGGGTATTTTATTACTTCAAGTGTGTAGGGAGAGCAGAGAATTACAAGCTGAGAGAGATGGGAGAGTTGTGCTCGACTGAGTGTGATCTTCCCCCCAAGTGTTGGCGGAACTTACAATTTATAATTGCCTCTTAACATATTGGGGCGACTTAATAGTAACTAAATGACTAATCTGGTGGAGCATGCGACTTCTTCTCAACGAATGAGGTAGTTGCGGTGCTCTCCATAAGATTCGGTCAAAGGATTAAGTGGGGGTTGACTATTTCCAAGGCGGCGTGGATGAGGCTCTTGGATGACCCTGCATACTCCCCTGCTGATATAGCTCCTCGAACCTGATGATCTTGACAGGGTGTGGACCACTTTGGGCTGGACTTGCTAGATCTCTTGGAGTTGGGCTATTAATTCAGACCGGGCTTATAACATGAGTTGGGCCATTGGACTTGGCCCATCAGTAGGTTTAATTGTTGAACTTCTTCATTATAACTCTATCACTTGATATATTATTAGATAAGCTAAGTTTTAGTTCCTTTTAGTATTTACTCAAAAGGTAAAACCCAACAGAGAGAGAGAGATAGAGAGAGAAGGATTTAATTCTCAAGGACACAACTCTGTGAAAAGGAGGTGGCAAGAAAGACGATCAGCCCCAGATAATCACCCCAACCGTTCGAGCAGTACTTCCAGCTTTTCGTATTCTTTTCCAATTTATTGTTACTAGTTAGCGTACACGTGTTCCCTACGTGGACAATCTCATTATGAATATTTTATTTAGCACAAAAATTAGAAAAAGTGATCCCGACATTACAAGTAGCTGAATTAAGCTTAATAAAATTGTTTTTTTTTTTTTTGGAGAGTGGGGGATCAAAGGCTGAAAAAGTTTCAATCTTTATTTGTTTGTTCCAAAATAAATAATATTTTTCAAAGGTACATAACCCAATGCCTTTAAAGCTCAAGACGTAAACATTTGACACAAAAATTCAAACAAAGTATCAGATAAATTATTGTGATTATTATAATTCCAACACCTTAATTTGACATGCATTAAGCAAAAATAGTAGGATTAAACTCAATAAAATAGTGTCTATAAATTGATCATTATTTTGTAAAATCTAATTATATTTGACATTATAAATATACTCTCAATGAAGAGATAGACTATCTAACATGCGGTTATGTCATATACATGGCATGCTCACCTAAAAGAGCATCACAAAATCTTACTTCTCTAGCTACTTATTGTTTAATTTTTTTGTAGATTTATTGAAATATTTTTTTCAAGATAGAATGAAAAAAAAATAATGAAGAGTTGAAGTTGAAAGTAATTATCCAACCATCAACATACAAGGACAAGCCACAAGCTCTTTTTATTTTTGGGAAAATGCATACCCTCACACATATAAATAAGGACAAAGTTGATTACTTAAAAATCAAGTTTTATGATATAGAAAAGATACTTTCACATCAAACAATACATCAAGCAAGAACATTTTTACAGCAATTCTTGAAACCTAGTAGGAAAGAGAAAGTTTTAAATTTTTTTTGTAGTTAGCATAAACTCTTGATTTTTTCATGTCCATAAAACCCAAACATCAAATTAAGAGAAAATTTTCAAGTTTTCTTGCAGCCACAAAAAACTTTTGGCCTAAAAACATTAAAACTTCAAATAAATTCATGTGGTTAGAGTTAGAAGACAAAAAGTTATTGAGTCCATTATATGGAGAAACAAAAAGATGGTAATGTATTGTTTTGTTATTACTCATAATGGTATGAGCATCATTAGAGTTAAAATCAATAATTAAAAAAAAACTAATTTAAAGAGATAAAAGAATAGGAGAGGAGTATGTAATTAATTATAGAATATAAAAGAAAATTGTTGAAGGGAATTATATGTTTTATGAAGGATATTATAGTCAATCAAAAGTTTTTCACTTAACTTCATTTTATTAGTAGTATAAATATAGATATAGATATCTATTTTACTTAGCGTACGAAAAGCTAAAATAACATCTAATTTATGTGCACCCAAAAATCAAATTTAGGTGATAGGAACCAAAATAATAATGAACACAAATCAAATCTAGATATCTACTTAAAATTCCAAATAGATATACATGCACATATGCACTGGGACTACTTGGACATTCGTTGGACACCACTTGAGGATGAGGAGCATAATCATTGGATAATATGCTAGCACTGTTTGTAGTACTCTCATTGGGACGTTAGAGGGAGTCAGATAAGAGATGAACATATGAGAAGTGGTTTGTATTCAATGAGGACGTTTTATTTCTCATTGCTAGATGATGGATTATTTTATTTTAGGTATATTGAAACTGATAGAGAGTTAAAAGTAGAATTCATGAGGGGAAGATCAAAGGTTTATCAAACACTTACAACCAACGAACTACTCACATTCTTATAATTATATTGGCTTTACCTAATTTTTTGAGAATAAACGATGAATTCAAAAGTTTTGATAGATATAGACATTCTTAGCAGTGAACATATAGATAGATATAGTTTTTATAATAGTATAGATATAGATATAGTTTGTGTGGAAAGGGAAGTATATGAAGGATCATTAGGATATTTAATTTGTATTGAATAATTAAATACATAATAATAGAGTTTATCTTTAATCTTTTTTATAGGGACTTAATGGTCATTTAAAAGTTTTTCACTATTGTTGATATTTTATAGTAGTACTAGTTATTACCTGTGCCTGAAGGCACAAAGTAATAAAAAATGGTAAACAATAAACATATTTGTATTCATATCCAAAATTAAATCACAAACATATAGAAATGTTAAAAGAATTTAAGCATCGGTTTGTAGTGGGGGTAAGAGATGGTGGGCGGCAGTGGTGGTGGTAGGAGACGGTGATGGTTGTGGTGAGTGGCAATGACCGTGGTGGCGGTGAGGGCGGCGGCGATGGTGGTGGTGGTGGTGGCAGCGGTGGCGGCGGTGATGGTGGTGGAGGCGGCGACGACGATGGTGGCGTTAGTGGCGGCGGTGGTGGTGGTGGGGGGCGGTGGTGGTGGTGGTGGTGGCGGCGACAACGATGGTGGTGGTGGCGACAGTGGCAATGGCGGTGGTGGTGGTGGCGGCGGCGGTGGTGGTAGTGGTGGGGCGGTTTCAAACACTATTTTTTTTTTAAAGTATTTATGAGAAATAATTTCTAGAAATACTTTTAAAAAGTCATTCCAAACACACCCTTAGGGCCTATTTTTCCTATTAAATTTAGGGTGTTAATATTAGCCATTAGATTAACTTTAAAGTAAAATTTAAAGTGATCTCAACCGCGAATAGCAAAAGTCATTTTGTTTATCTTTTGAGATTTGAATTGTAAGCTACTTTATTATATATTTTATAGTAGTATATAGATTTGTATTGTTTGCGACAAAAATGGATTTTTCATCCTATCCTTCTCTTTAAATGCATTGCCAGCGGATTACACAATCTTTTATGCATAACTAACACGCAAGGAAGACTTATTTCTCACAAATATTCACACGCAATGAAGACTTATTTCTCAGAGTTTGTGCTGACAAAAGAGGTTTGACAAGAGGGAAAAGTTTTCATGCATTTCCCTTAAAAGACAAATATTTGTGTTTTTCACTAACTCGGTTATGGGATAATTTATGATCCAATGAGATTAAATTATAATTTAATTAGGCCTAAAAATTTAGAATAGATAATAAAAAAAAACATGGGATCAATCCAAACAAGTTGGACCGGCCTTGATTTTGGTTCATACTAATCTGCCCCATTGAGTTGTAGGTTGGTTTATTTGAATTGTAACCTAATATGATTAAATTGTAGTTTTTTTTTTTTTTTTTTCTGGAAGATAAAAATTTCTATTGATAAAAAAAACATACAAGAAAAGGGAATGACCTTTACAAAAAAAACAGATTGTATGTAAAAGATAGGTACCAGGAGATAGAATTTAGAAGAAAGTGAAGGCCTTGAGCCTAAACTTCCATCCAAATCCGTCACCACAAGTTAGTTTTTAGTAAGTAGAAATCCCCAAAATAAATATGTAGCCATAATTTTTTTGTTTTTCAGCTTTATAACTTTTTCATGTTCTTCCTTTTCTCTTTTTGCCACAGAATAAAAAGAGATCAAGAGATGAACTAGGACATTGGAATAGAAATATGCACATTGGCAGTGAGAAATATCAATTTTTACTAACACATTTTGGGAAAGGGCATTTATTCTTAGACACAAAGAAACAAGGACTTTGCATTCAGACAACTACATATCCTTTAGGCTCACAGTCCACATTTAGGTTTTGTTTGGAATTCATATAATTTCCTTCACTTACATGCCAACACCACTCCAAATATCTCAATCAACAGCAAGCTAATCATGCCCCTCCTAGTCCCTTCCGTGAATTTGACTTCGCTGGCAGTATCCGAATCCTCCTGGCCACCCTAACAAAGTCCCTGGAGAGAGAGAGAGAGAGAGAGAGAGAGAGAGAGAGGAGAATTTCATATAACAATATTCGCTCATGTTTGGCAACAGTTTTTGTAACTTTGTAAGCAAAACAAACAATTTCTTCTTGAAAGGAAAAGCATATTAATCATTACATAATAAAAATAATCTATAGAAATCTTACTACACAATAATATACTTAGACATGCGTACACATAGAATACTATAAAGCAACTAAGCTCAAAAGAATAGAGTAAGACTGAAAATGAAAAGACAAAATAGTAAAATGTAGAACAAACGCTAATTTTAAAGTATTTAAACAACGGAAAAATGAGAAAATATTGCCAAGGGGTATTTGATGTATCATTTTGTAATGCTTTTTTCAAACTTTTTTTTTTTTTTTTGAGACAGAAAGTTATTTTTTCCAAACTACAAATGAAAATGCAGTAACTCACTTCCAATTAAGGTCGCCAACAAGGAGAATATAATTTTCCATGTCTTCACAAGCAATGAGGTGACCAGGAATAAAATAAGACTATAATGGATTTTTATTTTATAATTTTATAATAAGACTTGTTTATATTAAACCATGCTTCTATACAAGCAACAATAAGTTAGAAAACTTCACTGTAATATGGCAATTGATTCATATATCAATCAATTCACTGTAATATAGCAAGTGAAGTACTACTTACTTCCAATTAAGGTCACCAACAAGAAGAAGATCATTTTCCATGTCTTCATAAGCAATGAGGTGACCAGGAATAGCATTTGAAAGATCAACATCATTATCGGAAGTGGCGCCAGAATCGTCACCATCGACAAACATCTGCCGGAGGGCCTTGGCAAGGCTGTGGTAGCTGGCATGACTATGGAGGCTGATGCGCTGGCAGATCGAACGGCCTTCAAGCACCACGGTGACTGGTGGGACCATACTGGAGACTAGATCATCATCATCCAAACCACCACCATGAAAGCTTTGGAGCTTTTTAGGGTTACCCGTCAATGGTGATGGAGTTGTACCTAGTAGTCTGGAATAAAAGGTGGAATTGGTGCTTGAACAGTTGGGTTGATTTTCTATGGCTGAGAGTCTTTCTTGCCATCTCCTTTTCATGGAGTTTTGTTTTTGAGAATCAAAACTGTTCATTTTTCTTCTGCTTCTTCTTCTTCTTCTCCTCTCTCTCTCTCTCTCTCTCACACACACACACACACACCCTGTATGAACTATGTATGGGTTGTGTTTTACCTTTTGGGGGAGATTTGGTGAACAATCAGGAGTTTGATCCTTGTTGGGATTTATGTTGGACAGAGAAGGAAAATACAAAAAACTGCACTGAAAAGTCTTTGGTGGGGTGTCTCTTTCTCACACACGCATTCTGAAATAAATTGAAAAAATGGTGAAACTGGTTCTTAGTATTGAGGGAGTAATGCTATTTAGACCTAAATATTTTATTTAATTTTTTGATTTAATTATTTAGTTTTATTGAAATTATTGAATCAATATTAAGTTTCAATATTTGATAGACTCATAATTAATTCAAAAATCATAGTAAATTAGATTAATAAATTAAATTCAAATAATATTACTCATATTAAGGGTGTGCTTGGTGATGTGAAAATATAAATAAGAGAGAGAGAGAGCACAAATGTTGGGAGAGGGTCAGGAAAGTGTCTGAAACCGCTGTAACATCGAGCTATCCTTTTCCAATTTCGAAGCTGCCTTTAATTGGTTGTTGATGTATGTGTATTTACTCTAATTCTCAGTCTTCTATCACTTTGTTCTTCAGTCCCTGAGACCAAAGAGACCATTGCTCCTCTTGTCCCCTCTGCCCCCCCTCCCCTCTCTCTCTCTCTAGATTTGATCAGTAAGAAACTGAGAAGACAGAAAAAAATTTTGCACTCATTTGTCAGAAAAAATTCGACGGAAGTCATTAATTGGAGTAATGTGAAATTCAGACCAGTAGTTTAACGTATAATGTGAGAAATAGATAGTTTAGGCGCCAATGTGAATTTAGGGATAGACTTTAGGGGTCTTAAATATAATTTTTTCCAAAAAAAAAATCATTTTTATGCAATTTAAGTAAACTTAATTATCCATTGCTTTGATAAAAAAAAAAGAAAAATCATCCACCCTTAAATCATCCATCGCCATGGGTTTTTATAGTTTTCACCGAGACCCAAGAAAAGGCGTGGTATCTGGTGGAATTCATATATAAAAATCCATTGATCAAGGATCTAAATCCCCTCTACTATTTTTTCGTTCAGTTTCATTTGAGTGTAGGTCATATATACAAGATTCACTTTTTATATACGGTTAGGGTGTCTAAATCACTTATCATGAATTCAAATAAAATTTATTATATAGAATGGGTTATTTATAAATACACAACGACTGTTCTAGTTTTACCAAAAAAAAAAAGAAAAGAAATGTGAGAGAATCTAGATAGGAGGCAAAAAAGAAAAGAACTGGCTACTGTGTAGTGAGTAGACCGTAGTGGGAAAGCAAGTGGGGGATGTTTGCTTGTGAGGGTGTGTCTTAATTTCTGTGACTTTTCTAAATTTAAATTATTTAGGTGCATAGAGACATTGAAATTGTTAAACAATTTCATGGGATTGGTGATAAAATGCGTGAAGAAAAAGCAACTGAAAACACAGATTTAATTACATTAAGTATAATAAATGTACTATAGACCTAATAAAATAAACGAATAGTGGGATTCTCGTAAATTGAAATTGCATGGGCTGTGGAGACGACCGCGCTGCGGTCCCCGAATAGCTTGCCAGTTTGACACCGTCGGTTGGAGAATCGTTCACGTCATAATAATTTTAACTGTAAGAACTGTTGTACCAAAAGAGTTATCATATTGAAAATTATAATTAATATAATTAGGATCAATCCTATAAATATAATTTTTGGGAATCAAGTAATACAATTCTAGAGGTTAATTATAACCTTTTGAAGGTGTTTTAGGATCGATTGTAAATGCTCAAATGATTATACTTTATTTCAAAAAATATATATTTTATAGAATGGTGTCAAAAGATAACGTTCCCGGAAGAATTCATTATTGAAGTGGGTGCCATCAAAATTTCAAAAGATAACTTTGTTCCTATATGCCATGCTTTTTTGTGGTGACTATTTTCGACATTAAGGTATGACTGATAAGTGAGTGAATTAGGGTTGTTACTAATATAAATTTGAAGAAAACACAATCCATTAATATATATGTACGAGGGAAAAATCTCGTACTTTTGATTTATAGTGACATAGAATCTGAAAATAGGATTTTCTTGAGAGAAACGAACAAATGACACCTTCTTTTTACAAAATGAATAAACTATCAGGAATTGGAGGTGGATTGGTCGGAGACACTTTGATACTTAAGTCAGTAACGGCTTTAGGAATAACCAAACAAATTTGTAGGAAAAATAGTGCATACCTTAGACTTAAGCTTTACCTTGTATTTATAGTGGTTTGTTCCTTTCTTCTAGGGTATAATTATTGGTTGAATAAGCTTTACCTTGTATTTGTGTTGGAGCCTCTTTAGGCTTCCTTTTTGGCTTGTCTATTATTTAGGTCACGTTTCTAATGTCCACTTATTACTTAGGGAACTTCCTTATCAGTTTTGCATTGCCTCTCATTTCTCGAGATAGCCTAGTTATCTCTGGTTTTGTCCTGTCCTCAGCGAAGTTGTCTAATGATCCCTCTCTCTCATCCTTGCTCGATATGAGTCATTGCTCAGTACCCTTGCTAACTGAACAACTTCGCCATTTGTTTGGCTAGTGTAGAGGCAAAAAATAAGGTTTACCTCTGACAATATGAAGTTAGGAACTGTGATTTTTGATAATCTCTGAACTTGATCTCCCAGCCTCTCTTCCTGCAAAACGAGCAAACTGCCCAAGATCGAAGTGCTTCGATCGAAGGCACTCCGATGCTTGCAGGAAGAGAGGCTGGGAGATCAAGTTCAGAGATTATCAAAAATCACAGTTCCTAACTTCATATTGTCAGAGGTAAACCTTATTTTTTGCCTCTACATTTTGGCGCCGTCTGTGGGAAGGATCTTAATCTTTCGAACAAAAAGCTACAATGTCAAGACTCAGAAGCGCAATTGGATCACCAAGAGGCAGTCATCCCCTAGGCGATTCCAATCCTGCGTACTTTCCGACTGACAGCAACGGGAGGTTGCATGCAGTCAGAAACCCATCTGGGACCCCCGTAAGAGACGAAGCTTCTTCTGCAAGTTTCAAACCTTCGAAAAGCCGGAACCCGGGTGTTGAAGACCAAGGTGCTGAGGAGGAGAACCGCTCATTAGCAAAGCTGATCTAATCACTCCAGGACCGTTTGGATGCTCATGACAATCTCTTCAAAAAGTCGTATGCCAAGGAAAATGATCTGATCAAGGAGAACGAGGAGTTGAAAGCCAGACTAAACGAGATGACCAAAAAGGAGAAGCGCTCAAGAGAAGGCCGGCGTGAGAGCCCTGAGAGGAAGCCTAGCCGTATCGCGATAGCTGATGATGAAAGATATCAATCGAAGAAGCCGAGGGTCCACGAAGTGGACGCGTGGAAACAGTATATTAACGATGAGCTCAACAGCCGTTTGAGGAGGCCAGAGCAAAGGTCGGCTAGGGACCTAGCCAGGAGAGCAACAGGGGAATATGGAGACGGATGGGAGTCATCTCCATTCACCGCATGGATTGAAAATGGGCGAATTCCGGGAAAATTCACCGTCCCGAATTTCAGACTGTACGATGGAAAGACAGATCAGTCCTCCCATATTAGACACTTCAGACAGCTGATGACTGTCCATAGAAGAAACGAACCGTTGTTGTGCACTATCTTCCCTAGCAGCCTTGGAGAGTCGGCCATGAAGTGGTTTGACAGCCTGCCGAGGGGAACAATTGATGGCTGGGCTCAGTTAGCTGAGCAATTCACGGCCCGGTTCATCACCAGTAGCAAGCAGCCAAAAGATGTTGGAGCCTTGCTCACGTTAAAAAAGAGCAACACTGAGACACTGCGTGAATACGCTCATCGATACTGGGAGACAATGAACGAGGTCGAGGGATGTAATCCTGAAATTGCAGTTGCATCATTCAAAATGGGATTACCAAAGGAGAACCCTCTCTATCAGTCGCTTACCAGGAGGCCGGCAACAGACTTGGAAGAACTCATGGCGAGAATTGAGAAATACGCCAAGGTCGATGACGACCTGACTAGGGAAGTGGTGAAGGAGCAACCGAATAGGAGGCAGTTCGGTAGAGAAAGGTAATCCTAGCCGAGCAGAGAAGGAGGAAGGAAGACCGAAAAGGATGGCTTTCCCCAAAGGTCATCCTTCTTAGGGGTGAATATAGTGTTCAAGGAGCCTATTTACAAAATATTGGGTCAGATCAAAGAGAAGCCTTTTTTCAAATGGCTGAGCAAGCTGATGGGAGACCCTTCTAAAAGGAACCCTAATTTTAGGTGTTCATATCATAAGGACGTAGGCCATAAGACAGAAAACTGCCAACACTTGAAACAGCATTTGGAAGAGTTGGTGCAGGCTGGGCACCTCGCAGAGTTCATTGAGAGTGGGCGAAAGGCAGACGAAGGAAGGACAGAGCAAGCTGGGGACCGCAACACCCCGGCAGGAGTAATTGATGTGATCCACGCCGCAACTAACCCCCAGATGTCCACCAACAACTCTGCTCAGGCCTACATTCAAAAGGCTGCAAAGGAAAGAGAGGTTTACGAGCTGAGAATGACACCGGAGGTCACCAACAAAAGAATCAGATTAGAAGAATCAGCCGAGGCGATATGTTTCTCCGAGCAGGACTTGGTCGGCATTCACCAGCCTCATAACGATGCCCTAGTCGTCACCCTTCGGATCGCAAACTTTGATGTCAAAAGAGTTCTGATCGATCCAGGGAGTTCTTCAGAGATAATGTATTGGGACTTGTTCCAGAAACTCGGCCTCAAGAACCAAGATCTCAAGCCGTCAAACACACCACTCATCGGCTTTAGCGGTAAAACAGTACTTCCTAAGGGGAAAATCACGCTTCCTGTAAAAACAGGACCAGTTTGTATAATGACCGAGTTCCTGGTAGTAGACACAGTCTCGGCGTACAATGCGATAATGGGACGATCATGGCTGCATGAGATGAGGGCCGTGCCGTCAACGTACCACCAGATGCTAAGATTCCCGTCGGCTGATGGAATAGTGAACGTTCGTGGAGACCAGGTCAGTTCCAGGACCTGTCTTTTGACCTCGGTAAAGGCAAAGGATCCGTGCCGAGAACTTAGCTCGGTGGAAGAAGATGAAAAATAACAATTAACTACCGACAGCCCGGTCAAACTCAATGACGTAGCTGTCAAAGAATGTCCTGAAGTACCTTTGGGAACAGAGAAGGAAGTTACAGAGCGAACCATCGAAGACCTGACTAAAGTACCTTTAGACAGGGGTGGAGACCCGGACAAGCATTTTATGGTGGGGGCAACACTCAGTCCCGAGCAGAAGATAGAGTTGGTAGGACTGTTGCAGACATATGCCGATGTATTTGCATGGGATACTAATGATATGCTCGGCGTACCTCCCGAGCTAGCTTGTCATCATTTGAATATAAATCCAAGTTTCAAGCCGATCAGTCAGAAACTGAGGAGATCGTCGCCTCAGCATCAGGAGGCAGTAAAAGAAGAGGTGGCACGATTGCTCGAATCCAGAACAATAAGAGAAGTTAAATATCCGACCTGGTTGTCAAACACGGTGGTGGTGAAGAAAAAGAATGTTAAGTGGAGGGTGTGCGTCGATTTTTCAGATCTTAATAAAGCTTGCACAAAGGATAGCTTTCCACTGCCGAAGATAGATCAGATGGTGGATGCAACAGCGGGGCACGAGCAGATGAGTTTCCTAGATGCTTTCAGGGGATATCATCAGATCCCTCTCGCCGAGGAGGATCAAGAGAAAACTGCCTTCATAACCCCAGAAGGAACATATTGCTATAGAGTGATGCCATTCGAACTAAAAAACGCAGGAGCGACGTATCAGAGGTTAGTAACCCGAATGTTTTCAAATATGCTTGGCCGTACTGTTGAGGTTTATATTGATGATATGGTAATTAAAAGTAAAAAGGCCAGTACCCATTGTGCCGACCTCAGGGAGACCTTCGAGGTGCTCCGGAAGTATAACATGAAGTTGAACGCATCCAAGTGCGCGTTCGGTGTCGGCTCCGGTAAATTCTTAGGATTTCTTGTTACACACCGCGATATAGAAGTAAATCCCGAGCAGGTAAAGACAATTACTGAATTACAGTCGCCTCGTACCGTTAAAGAAGTACAGAGACTCACTGGAATGGCTGCAGCACTTGGGAGATTCATTTCCTGAGCGTCTGACAAATGCAGACCCTTTTTTCAGTCCATTAAAGGAAAGAAATGAGCACTCTGGACCCACGAGTGTGAAGATGCTTTTGCAAAGCTGAAGGACTATTTGGCGTCTCCGCCGATCTTGTCCACTCCCTCACCCGAGGAAAAGCTCTTTCTTTATTTGGCTGTATCAGAACAGGCCATCAGCGGTGCTTTAATGAGGAAGGAAGAGGGAAAATTCAAACCTATTTACTATGTGAGTAAGGTGCTCTTAGACGCAGAATCAAGATACACCTCACTGGAGAAACTGGCATTGGCTCTGGTTAGCTCGGCAAGGAAGCTCAGACACTACTTCCAAGCCCATCAAATAACAGTCCTCACCGACCAGCCACTTAGGTCCCTCTTCCAGAAAGCCGACTTGTCAGGGCGTATTGCCAAATGGGCAGTTGAGCTCGGGGAGTTTGACATCCGATTTGAGCCAAGGAAAGCCATCAAGGGACAGATAGTTGCAGACTTTATTGCTGAATTTCAACCAGAGAGATCCCAGGAAGGGGCCGATGATAATCAACTAGCAGAATTTGACGGGGGCTGGACTCTATCAGTTGATGGTTCCTCAAACCAGAAAGGTGCAGGAATTGGCATCATCCTTGTAAGTCCAGACAGGTGCACACTGGAGAAAGCAATAAGGTTAGGATTTGGGGCTTCCAATAATGAGGCAGAGTACGAAGCCTTGATAGCAGGTGTGAGGCTGGCGATTGAGGTCGGTGCGGTAAGGCTCCAAGTATTTTCTGATTCACAGCTAGTAGTGAATCAGATAATAGGGGAATATATAGCTAAAGATGAAAGGATGATAGCATATCAAGCCGTTGCAGAGAAAGAATTGAGCAAGATACCAGAGTACTCAATCCAGCAAGTGGGTAGAGCTAGGAACTCTCACGCGGACGCTTTAGCTTCGTTGGCTTTGGCAGTGGAGCAGGAAACTGAGAGATCAATCACTATTGAATTTCTCGCAGAGCCAAGCATTCATTTGACCAGCACGGACGAAATTTTATGCAACATTGTTGAACCGAGCTGGATGGATCAGATAGTTGGTTTTTTAAAGACTGGTGAATTGCCCGAGGACGAAAAGGAGGCTCGCAAACTACGATTAAAAGCAACAAGATTTTGGTTGTCTCCAAAAGACGAGCTATATAGACGCTCATTTGGGGGTCCGTACTTGAAATGCGTACACCCCAGCCTAGTTCCGGACTTTCTGTCTGAAATACATGAAGGAAGTTACGGAGCACATACTGGTGGCAGGTCTTTAGCTCACCGAGCCATCTCACAAGGTTACTGGTGGCCTTACATGCAGAAGGATGCTCAGCAGTTCGTTCGGCGATGTGATAAGTGTCAAAGATTCTCCCCGATCCCTAGGAAGCCATCAAATGAGCTCCATCCTTTGTCAAGCCCGTGGCCGTTCGCCCAATGGGGATTGGATATTGTTGGTCCTTTTCCTCGGGCCCCGAGCAATAAGAAGTACCTATTGGTGGCTACGGACTATTTCACGAAGTGGATCGAAGCCGAGCCTCTGGCTAACATCAGGGACATTGATACAAGAAAATTCGTCTGGAAGAACATTATTACCAGGTTCGGCATTCCATACGCACTTAAATCGGATAACGGCACTCAGTTCGATAGTGGGCCTTTCAAAGCATTCTGTCAGCAGTATGGTATTCGTAACTACTACTCCACCCCGGCCTATCCTCAAAGTAATGGGCAAGCTGAAATCTCCAATAAAACGATTTTGGATGGAATCAAGAAGAAGCTGGAGAGTGCCAAAGGAAGGTGGGTAGAGGAGCTGCCAAGTGTTCTGTGGTCATACTGAACCACACCTCGGCGTTCAACTGGAGAGACCCCCTTCGCCTTGGCTTATGGTATGGAGGCTGTTATTCCACTAGAAATTGGCTTACCCACTTTAAGAACCGAGCTAGTAGAAAGTGGTAGTAACGATGCTGTCGTCAGAAGAGATTTGGATCTAGCCGAGGAGAAGAGAGACCAGGCCTTAATAAAAATGGCCTCGTATCGAAGTCAGATGTCCCGAGCCTATAACAAGAATGTGAGCCCTCGCTCTTTTTCGGTGGGGGATCTAGTGCTCAGACGTGTGCTGGGATCGGCAAAGAACCCAACAGACGGAAAGCTTGGAGCAAACTGGGAAGGACCGTACAGAGTCACCAGAGTTGGAGGCAGCGGATACTACGAGCTTGAAACGCCTGACCAAAAGGCCGTACCACGCCCATGGAACACGACAAACCTCAAAAAATTCTATTTCTAATGTACCAGCACCCAATGTGCCATTCGGAGTATCGAATAAAAAAAAATTTAGGATTTCTTTCGGATCGCGTGTTTATTATACATTCTACTGCTAAGGAAAGAAGGTAAATATCCTAAAAAGTCCAGGCGTAGCCACCCGATCTGACCCAGTCCCCCGGCTACGCATGACAATGTAAAGCTGATTAGGGATGGGTAAGAATCCAATAAGATTGGTGGGTCGGTACGAAGTAGAGACACTTAGGTCCCAAAGCGGACTAGGTATAACTACTGAGAAACCGAGCTCTTGTAAGAAAGTGTTGAGCAGGCCATAACTTCAAGAGACTCGTTTAAGAAACAGTTCCTACGGGGAATCAAGCTCTTGTAAGAAAGTGCCGAGCGGGCCATAACTTCAAGAGGCGTATATGAAAACGGTTCCTACAAGGAACCGAACTCTAGTAAGAAAGTGCCGAGCAGGCCATAACTTCAAGAGAATCAATCAAGTAAACAGTTCCTAACTGGAACCAAGCTTTAGGAAGAAAGCGCCGAACAAGCCATAACTCCAAAAGACTTGTCCAGTTAAATTGTTCCTGATTAAAACCAATTTACAGAAAGAGCCGAATAGGCCATAACTTTCAAGAGATTCGGAACACTGCCGAACTAACACAACCAAACAAGGCCACAACTTTTGAACAACCAAAGTATTTCTAAGTATTAACTTCCCTGTTGAGGAACCGAGTTCTCTGAAGAAAGACCGAACAGGCCGAAGTTTGAGAATATTCGAAGTCTTTTAAGTGATTGTTCTCACCATTGAGCTACCGAGCTCTGAGGAATGACCGAGTAGGACGAAACGTCAAAAATATCGAACAAAGTACATAATAATTTCCTTGTGCATTCATCAAAGAAAATCACAAAACAGAACAAGCAGTAATCTATTCATTACCAAAAGGATGTGTACAAAAGGATCTGTAGAAAGCAAAAGATCCAAGGCAATTACATCAAAATTGTTTTTTAAAGAAAAAATTCTAAGTATTGGTTCAGCTTGCAGGAGGTTGAGAGGAGCTCGGAGCGGAATGTCTGGTGAAAAGCTCTGAAGAAGTGTTAACCTCGGCATCGACCAAAGCAGCTCGCCATCCCTTGCCGAAGAAAGCATCTCTGATCTGAGGAATTTGAGATCGAAGATCATTCTCCGCCTTCTCCACGCCTTCATTATAAGCAGCGTCGATCTTCTCTTCTTCATCCGCCTTGTACTGTTCAAATTCTTCTAGCAGAGCAGAGTATTCAATCTGGCTCTTCGAAAGTTCAACAGTTAATTCGTGCTCGGAGTGCTTCAGTTTGCCGAGCTCTGCCTCAAGTTTCTGATCCTTGTCAATCAGGCTTTGATTTTGAGCCTGAAGCACTTTAACCTCTTCACAGAGTTTGGCGTACTCTTCGTCCGTACTCTCCTTTTTTGCTAAGGCTGAGGCTCGGGCATGCATGGCATCTTTCATAAGTTTATCCTTCCTGGCAATCCGAGCTCCAACCTCGTGCACTTTTTGCAAGCCCTGAGAATCATAACAGGAAAGGAGTTAGAAAATATTTTCAAAGAATAAAGAACACGAAAATACGCTAAGGACTTACTAGAACCATATGCTGAATGGCTTGGCGAGAAACCTCCTCGCCAGTTAAAAACTCGTTTATGGCAAGGTCACGAGGAAGGATTACTCCCCTGGCAAGCCCAACCGCGACATTGAAATTTTCGATTGCAGAATCTTTGGCAGTAATTTCCTTCTTTTTTGCTTTAAGAACTGGTCAGAAGGGGGGAGTTGCTGGATGACTCGGTTCGGCTTCGGAAGTTCTTCGCCTCTTAGGAGCTGGGCCCTCACCGACCTCAAGAACAAAGACGTCATCGGAAATTTCATTGGTTTCTGGTGCAGGAGGGGCAGTCTCAAAGGGAATTAAAGTTTCAGCAGTCTGAACCAGGGTTTCTTGGATGATGTTTGGAAGTTCTTCATGAGTGGGAACCGACAGCTCGGCAATTGGCTCAGGAGCTAATTCTTCCTCAACAACTGGGGGCACGGAGTGTGTCACCTCGGGCTCGGGAGGAATGACCGGTTCGCCTGCATCCAAGAAGTCCATAAAGCTCCTCGCCACTCTGCGGCCAGTGCCTGCTGCAGAAGCCCTCTTTTTTCCTCTCGGAGTCTTCTCCCGAGCAGACTGTAATGCCTCTCGATCCGCGGCAAGTGCTGCATTGGGTCGGTTCGGCACGGCAATAAATGATGAATAGGTCGGGACATAACCAAGCAGCGTATGAGCGGCCCGGCAAAACAGAGTCTCATTAAAATCCCAGACCTTCTGAAGTTGATCTAACTTAACAGAGGATTCAGGAACTCTACCCTTCACAATCTCTCCTACACAAAAACAACATCAAGACAAGAATTTAAAAGAATTTGAGAAGGAAGTAACTCAAGAAAAGCAGGACATCAAATACCTGGCATGCCCTCTTCGTAGGGACAACGATAAGATGGAGTGGCTCCGGCAGCGTACTCCCAATTCCCAGATACAAATACGATATCGTTTTCATGGCCCTTGTTGAAATCTGGAAGATGGGTGACTAGATACCGATCCTTCTTCCTCACAGAAAGGTAGAAACTATCCCCTGCTGCCTTTAGAATGTAGCAATAGAGGATCTCCCAGAGTCCGAGACTTAGACCTAAGACCTTGTTCAAAGAGGCAACCCCCATGACGATCCTGAAGAAGTTCAGGCAGCACTGGAGAGGGCACAGCTTGGCGGCTGACAACACCCAAATCAGAAGGTGGTCAAGAGGGAATCGCACCCCCCCTTCAGTGATAGCACGAGTGGGAATGGGGATTGATTCCCTCGTGCCTATCAAAGGCTCATCCTTCCCAGTGACCCTGATCTCCACATCGTCAGGGATGTCGTATTTAGTTCTGAAGGCTGGGATGTCTGAAGGTTGAAGAGGTGCCATTGGAGAAGACGAGATGCGCAGAGATGAAAACACAGAGTGAGGGGGGTTAGAAGCAAGGAAGACAGAGTATATGAAAAGAAAGAAAAAGGCGGTTTATATAGGAGAAGAATTTCAAAAGACAGATTGAATACACTGAATGTGCCGCCAAAACTGAGATACAAAGCCCAAGGCAATAATGATTAAGAAGGAAAACGGCTGACAGGCGAAAAAACGTCTGTCAGACGTTTTCTGGGGGCAAATGAAGGGGTTAGACCCCAACGTTACACGTGTCCTTGCATTAAATGTGCTCACGTGAGGTTGAAAAGACTAAGCACGTGCTTAAGAATCAAGAATCCGCTGTTGTGCCTCATCCGAGCCGAGCTAATCAAAGGCTCGGTATACAAGGCGATAGCTCTGTTGTTGAAATCATCAAGCCTATCGAAGTGTTTCATCAGTACAATGGAATAGCTCGGCTTGAATCGAGCCGAGTTCGTGGGTGAGATCGGCACGGCAAGAGAAGAGGTCGGTTGTGCCAAACCGAGCTCGTTAACGGATCAGCAAACAGTGGAGATGCTCGGCATTAGGAAAGCCCGACCTCCTCAAAGGCGGTGGGTACAGAAAGATTTGCCTAAAACTTAGGCAATCAGATAAACGAGATCTGCGAGAATAAAGATATTCAGAGAAATTATTGGAGAAGAATCAGAAACCTCCCAAACTCAAACACTGAAAGAAAGGAAGGTGTGCCACCTTGCCTCTGAATTAACGGAAACCCTAAGGGGAATGCAAGCTATAAAAGAAACACGAGACCAAGGTGAAAAGGGACGCTGAACTCTCTTTGTCTTCGTGCAACGCATATCATTCAACTACTGACTTAAGCATCGGAGTGCCTTCGATCGAAGCACTTCGATCTTGGGCAGTTTGCTCGTTTTGCAGGAAGAGAGGCTGGGAGATCAAGTTCAGAGATTATCAAAAATCACAGTTCCTAACTTCATATTGTCAGAGGTAAACCTTATTTTTTGCCTCTACAGCTAGATTCTAAACTTGTTAGGCTGGTCGGCATACAGCTCAGTTTGTCAGGTCGTTGCTTGGACAGAGGGACTATGTCTATTAAGGCCTCTCTTTGTCACTATCCATTGACCCATGCTTTTTTGGGCCACGTGTATTTATTAAATGGTCTAATCATGCGCAGTCGTTCTGCGCCCATTCAATATATATTATATAAGTTGGTTTTATGCCAAATTCAAGTGATTTTATTTTGATAAGACAAGCTCATTCAACTAGTATTGTATGAATAAACATTTGATCTTTCTCAAAGTTTTCATCTTCAAAATGAAAAATTATATGAATCGTTTTAGAATTAAGGTTGTATTTGTGTAAGACCTCGTATTATAATTGAATATTAATAATATTATTTTAAGAGTTCTTCTAAAATAACTAAAATGATCAGAAACTTTGAATCGTTATTGAAATAATAATTGTAAAATTTGAGTTTCGCACCTTTTGATTTTCAGATCAAATTTAGTTTTAGAGGCGTTGAAACTTGAGAAGGGTAGGTATGTAAGTTTCTAAATGTTTTTAGGCCAAAATAATGTTACCAGTGAATCTGGGAGGTCGTAAAACCTTGGGATAGACATTCGACTTGTATAGCGTTCCAGATTGAAATGATTATTTTGGTGTTTAGGGTGCTTTATTCTTTAAGAGATCAAGAATGGTTATTGATTGATATATTGGTGATTCAATGTGATTCTAAAGTATTCCAAGATCACTTAAGATTCTTGTATTCGCTTGAAGTTGACGAAAAGAAGTTTGAAGGTGTTCCGGGCCTTGAATGCATTTTAGAGAGTATTTGGGTAGGTAAGAATTTGACACTATCTTAGTATTTTGGTCATAACTCATTATCCTGATGTTCGATTGAGTTGATTGTTATGGCATAATAAAGAAGACTTCAACCTCTACACTAGTGTATTTTATGAATTGGTCGCTAACTAGGTCAACATTGTTGGCCCAGGTGCAACTTAAGGGGGTGTGAATTAGGTTTTCTTAATTAATAGCTACTTAAAAAAATCAATTCCACTATGTGCAAAATTGCTTTGCTTAGATGTGTGTGAGTGAATATTTGATGTGCAATGACTGTGAATATGAATAATTAATATGTATGAGAGTAAGAGATAGAGAGAAGCAAACACAAAATTTATAGAGATTCGTCCACCAACACATTGGCCTATGTCCTCTCTTCTTCCTCCCTTTGAGTTTCGCTTCACTAGTTTGAATCTCTTCAATGGGTGAGAATAAAAACCCTTACAAACTTCCTTCTTCTTGATATAAGTAGAATCTCTCTCTACAACACTCACAAGAGCTACATAGTTGACTCTCTCTTTTTCAAGATGGATTCACAATACAAATATCACTTAATGTGTACAAAAGAGGGGGAATAGATTTTCTCACAATATAGCTTTCAAACTCAATGTAAAATGGCTTTCTCAGAGTTTGGTTCAACTCCATAATGCTAAGTAACCCCACCTTGAAGTCCTTCCACATCTATTTATATTTGGAGCATAAAAAAAGTCCCAACAGTCATATTTTTAGCATTCCTGACAACATTCGGCAGAAAAATCAGCAGATTGGATAGGCTACCAGGTGTATCCGTTGGCTTTCCAACGGCTACATTCGGCATGCTAGATCCCCAACCGGTCAACCAGACTAGTTCACTATACCTTTTCCAAGGCTCTGCTTTGCATTCCTTCATTCCCTTGTTTTCCAAATGATTTACAAAATTTTTTTGCTATCGTCCGGATCAGCATTCGGTATGTCGGATGGCTTCCAAATGCTTGCCCCTATATGCCGTCATTTTCCTTCATTTGGTACGCTAGATAGGCTTTCGGATGCCACATCCGGTATTCCAGATTCGCAAAAGATCCTTCCTTCCCTCATCTCAATTGGTTGAGTCATTCGGCATGCCGGATAGCTTTACGGATGCCTTATCAGGTATGCTATAGTCTCTTCCAGATACCAATGCCTTGCCATGCCAAAGCCTACCTTCCGGATTGATTCTAAGTTTTTTTCCACATTTATAAACAACATTAGTCTATCTTGGGATGTTTGTTATCATCAAAACCATACTCTTCAAGCATTGGATCAACATTTTCCT
Organism: Ilex aquifolium; assembly: GCA_951799425.1. Taxonomy (NCBI): domain Eukaryota; kingdom Viridiplantae; phylum Streptophyta; class Magnoliopsida; order Aquifoliales; family Aquifoliaceae; genus Ilex; species Ilex aquifolium. The sequence continues at coordinate 29,105,846 of OX637393.1, forward strand.
CCTTTTTTATGATGACAAGCATTCTCAAATAATAAAGAATTATACACAATGACTTTTGCTCCCCCTAAGCACAAGCACAAAGAGAAATCATATATCATGTGAGTAACTAAACCATTCAAAGTATATCTCATTTCTGCCCCACATGTATGTTTCTCCAAAAATAATATTTTGTGCATCATTCAAACTCAAATAAATATGTCATTTTTCTCCCTCTTTGGCATCACAAAAACATAATGATCCATCACCAATCACTTGCAAAGGATAGATAATTCATTACACAAAATGCATATAAATATCACTTTATAACACATCTCATACTTGTATCATCAAACCAATTAATAAAAATTTGTCCAGATATTCATAAGCATAAAAAAAACATCAAATACCAATTTAAGATTCAGACTTTCAAGCATTCAAATTTATAACATTCAAAACATTCATAATAAAGCAATCATCAAAACACAAATTAAAAACATCCAAGGTCTTTCAACACATCCAAAACACGTATTTAAACACAACCACAAATTCAAAAGTCATAATATGCAACCTAAAAGACTTTAAGAGTCTAATAGAATCCTCCTAATAGTCATCCTTATAAGGATGATTGATTAGCACAAAATATTGCATATAGTGTATGTGGTTATGCCCTTTTATACTCGCTTTTGTTGTGAAATTGGGGATAAATGCGGTTAATCTACGTTTTAATGAAATCTTGTGTGAATGTAGGTGAAGAATTGCAAATGGTCTGAGTTAAGTCCCCATTGAACTATTTGAAGTCAATGAAGATGAGGGGATAGCATAAAGGAAGAATTGGAAGGTGAAGAAACCAAGAAAAAAATAAATTGGATGAAAACTTTCTGGAATGTTTGGCCATAAACCTTCTAGAAGGTTTGCACTTGGTCTGCCTATTCATTGCCAAAACCTTTCGGAAGGTTTTGTCTACTAGAATGACTCTTCCGGAAGGTTTGCATCGGCCTTTTGGAAGGTTTTGCTGTCTGAACTACTGTTTTAACTGTTCCTGCAAAAATCTTCCGGAAGGTTTTGCCCAGAAATCTCAGCCATCCTGCAACTCAAGCTCTGCCACTTGGGGGTCCCACCTATGCTTCTCCCACTTGTCCCATGACATCTCTTACACACATACAAGCCTCCCTTCACTTCAAGTTGGACTTTGGAGGCTCAAGCATTAATGAGGAAGAGAGAGAAGAGCCAAGCCAGGGAAGTTGCAGGGTAGGCTTGTCCTAGCCTGCCCAAGCCATCAAATCAGCCCCCCCCCCCTTTGATGTGAAGCCTGTCACACACCAGAGAAGACCTCCATAGATGAAAATGGAAGCATTACTTCACATTTATTCAGATTGTAGAGGTACAGAGAAAGAAGCTCTAGGAGGAAGACATAGTTTTAGAGAGAGAAAGCTTAGATTTTTGCATTCCTTTACCCATTTTCACTTGTAATCTTCTTGAATACTCTAGTAAGCTTCATTTATTATCTTTAATGTCATTTATTTCAAGTACATTGCAAGTTTAAATACACCATTTAGATTCTACCATTGTTGTATTGAGTTCTCTTCATTTCAAGCTTTTAATATGGGTATTCAATGCACTACTTCATAGTTTAACTTTTCTTGCATTAATTGAAGTTTCAATCTTCATTTCTTCACAATGTCTCTTCACTTCATTTATGTTCTTGCATTAAATATGAATAGCTAAGCTTTAAGTTGGCTAATCTAAGGGAGAATTCCTCTTGGGTATGCTAAATTAACTCTATTTCATTCCTCCTCGTAGTGTACGACGGTTTGATTTGACTAGGTTGAGTGTGGATATGGTTGTGAGTTCTTGATACACCGTAGACTTGTCACGGGGTATGCTTGAATCCTCACCTCCATTTTAGTCTCGTGTTTCCTACGAATCAATCCAACGTCTAGGCACCATTGGAAGAACGTCTTGAGTCGATTTGGCATTCCCATTGGAATGACCTCTTTGGATTAGCCAACACTTGTTTCCATTTTATTTTCATCAAGAACACAATTCACCAAAACTCAAACATCAAAGATTTTTAAACTTTTCATTTTTCACCAAAATCACCTTCAAAACAATTCACCTTCCTTCCCTGAGGAGACGACCTTGGAATACGAATTTCAAGTAAAAAGCAACACTTGAAAGTCTCTCTGCGCTTGGGGAGCACTTTTGTTCACACACACACACACACATTTCATTTACACACCCATTTTCCCATTTCTTTCATCGAACCCGAGTGAGACTGACACTCACCCACACAAATAAGCCATATACACATTGAGGGTTCATGCTCGGAGATTCAGAATGACGAAAGAAGTCAAGAAATGATCATCTTGAGGTGGTGGCGGTGGTGCATAGGCTTCAGATGGATGAGGTCTGAATTGAGCATGAAGGTATTCCATCATCCTATCAACTTTGGTATAAAGTCCTGCCACACTTGTGGTAGATCCTTCATATTCTTACGAAGAGGCTCAAGATCTATCATGGTGGCATATTGTCCCATAGAGTTAGCTTCTCCCATGGGATGGTCATCAAAATCATGAATTTCCTTGGTGTGTAGTGGATTCTCATCATCCACTTGAACATTTTGCTCCATTTCTTCTTCAACTTCATCTCCTCTCATGATCCTCTTCTATCTTGCAATGACCTCTTTCATTTTCTCTATTCCCATTTTCTTTAGTGTTTTTCTATCAAAGAAAGTCTTTCCCATTACAACTTCTTCATGATTGAGATCCACATCAAATTTCTCAAAGACTTGGGTTAGAAGAATTCCATAGGGAAGCTTGCTATTGCATTTGTTAACTTGCTTCATGAATTGCATGATGATGTATGACAAGTTTAACTTCTTAGATGTTATGATGCAAGCAACCAAAAAGATTTGGAAATAAGGAACTTCATTGTGATGACCCCCTTTTGGTGCAACATTCTTAACCATGATCATGTTGAATAATCCTTGGACCATCAAGCGTATCCTTAGTATCAATCTTTGTTCCTCCGGTCCAATTTGGACCACAAATCATACTCATTGTAAGCATGGGATCTTCAACATATTCCACTATATTCCCCATTTCTGAAAAGAAAATTTCCTCTCCTTCATTTGGTGCCTTTATAAGCTTGGCAATTCTCTTTTGTGAGAGCAAAGGATGTAAATGGAGTATTATTAAGGACAAATTGATGTATATTGGATCTTGGAATAGTTAAGTGATTGAAATGTATATAGGTTGTGCGTTTGGGAGTGTCCGGTACAAGAGAGACTCGACTCAAACTCTGTGTTGGTTACAATCCCGGTGAAGGGGATGTTATGACGTGGTGTCGGGTTATACGGCAGTCACGGGTACTTCCATGGGTTGATGGGTGATCAACAGGTTGACAAATGACTCCTGATTTTAGGGGCGTCACAGCTTGGTCTCGGAGCCTAGATTCTCGATTTACCTAGGGCTTAAGGGGCATGGGTCTAGACCATTTCATCCATTGTGTTATGTGTTATGTGTTATGTGTTATGTGTTATGTGTTATGTGTGATGTGTTATGTAAAATTATATGCATGATTAAATGTATATGAAAAGGAGACACTAGGGTTAGAAACATAACCTTGGGTGTCAAAAAGAGAAGGAACGAGACGGTTCATGGTATAAATGTCTACTAATGGGTGGCACACGCACTATTAGTGAGACAAGGAGAGAAATCTCAATGTTTCAAATTTTATCCCTACCTTGGGATACTAAGTTAGTACTCTATTACTATTTGACATGTGTGTAGATGGCAAACAGAGGGAAAGGACACTGGAACGGTCGAGGAGGTGCATGAAACAACAATCAACCATGGAGGCTATAGGCACAATGGCGGTTACCTTTGCACAAGTTAGTGCCAATGTGGGCCAAGGGAGCTCGAGTAACCTCCAAAATTTTAAGGCACACAAGCCACCTACTTTCATGGGAGGGGCAGATCCGATGGTAGTCGACCGTTGGTTCCAATAAGTCGACAAGATCTTAGAGACTATGGAGATCACGTCTGATGCCTCTAAGATATGGTTAGCTGCGTTCCAGCTTAAGGGAAAAGCCCATATATGGTGGGATTGGGCAAAGGCCTCGAAGAACCCAGAGGCAATGTCATGGGGAGAGTTCTGTGAGCTCTTCATGGGCAAATACTTCCTGTCAGCTGTTCGACAAGCGAAAGCCCATAAATTCTTGGATTTGAAGCAAAAGACTATGAAAGTGATGGAAAACATGGCTAAATTCACCGAGTTAGCCCATTTTTCCAATGATAATGTGGCCACAGACTTGGCCAAAGTGAGGAAGTTTGAGGATGGTTTGAAGTTGTCCATCCGAGGGAATGTGGGCCACCGCCTACAAGATTTGGACTCGATGGTCGAGACGTTCATGGCCATTAAGAGAGAGGTGGAAGACGCAAGGGGCATCCGAGAGACGGGTGCTAAGGACAAGAAGAATGAGGGTCAATCCTCTTGTTCTAGTTCGGGGAAGAAGCAAAAGACTTCTACCCCACAAGGGCATCAAGGACATGACTGCGGCTATCAAGGCCAAGGCCAAGGTCAACCCTTCCAAGGCAGGAGAAACTTCAGGATTTCCTACCAAGTAGGCCAGAGGACTTGTTTCATATGCCACCAGCCGGGTCATATGAAACGGAATTGTCCTCAGAGGCAGGGATCCCAGAGCTAGAGGGCATCTCAGTCCAATCATCGATGGGATATCCACAGACTTGTTTCATTCCTCCCTACCCCACTATGAGCCAAGAAAACCAGTTTTAGTTCCAGGGTGCTACACAAGCCCCTACTACTTCACAAGCAGGGACTCCCAATCAGTCTAGATAGGTTAGGGCATGGGTTGAGGCCGAGGATAGGGTTTATAAGCGAGGACTTCAAGGACCCAAGGGTGAGTCTACGCTGTCACTACTCAGATTGAGCCGGTAGACCAGTCGGTGATTCAAGGTACATTCTTACTCTCTAGCTTATGAGCAAGGGTATTGTTTGACTCTGGTGCATCTCATTCACTCATTTCTGCATTATGCGTAAAATATTTGGGCTTAGAGGCTGAGTCCTTGGCAGAGCCATTGCATGTGAGTTCTCCCCTAGGGGCTAGGGTATGTATTGATTAGATATGTCGAGGGGATGAGCTAGAGATATCGAGGATTCTACTCACCGTGAACCTTAGGGTCATGGATATGTTAGAGTTTGATGTCATCCTCGAGATGGATTGGTTGGTAGCACACTGAGTCGTCATTGATTGTAATCAGAAGATGGTCACTGCATATACACCGGAGAGTGTTTGTTTCAAGTTTTAAGGGGAAAAATATGTTGTTTTACCCCAAGCCATATATAATTCTCATTGGCACGAGCAGTTAATGGGTTGACTTACAATCCTTACCCTGGAGGACAAGGTGAGACAGGGGTTGAGTCTACCTCGAGTGGTTTGTGAGTATTCAGATGTTTTTTCGGACGAGTTACTGAGATTACCTCCATAACGGGATGTAGACTTCACCATTGAGTTAAAACCCGGTGCATTCCCTATTTTTATGATTCCGCATAGAATGGCACCTGCAGAGTTGCAAGAACTCATGGTCTAGTTGTAAGAATTGTTGGATAAGGGTTTCATTAGGCTCAGTACCTCACCTTGGGGCACCCAGTGCTATTTGCCAAGAATAAGGACAAAATCCTTTGGCTATGTATAGAATACCGGCAGTTGAATTGGGTCACCATCAAGAATAGGTACCATTTGTCGCAGATTGATGACTTATTTGATCAACTAAGAAAGCACGGGTCTACTCCAAGATAGATATATGCAATGGATACTATCATTTGAGAATTAGGGAGGCAGATATCCCTAAGACGGCGTTTAGGATGTGATATGGGCATTTCGAGTTCATTATGATGCCATTTGGATTGACGAATGCCCCGACAGCATTCATGAACCTTATGCATAGGTTTTTCAACCCTATCTTGATCAGTTTGTCATGGTCTTTGTTGATAACATCCTGCTCTACTCCAAGTCTGAGGAGGAGCATGAGGGTCACTTGAGAGTTTTTCTCTAGACCTTCAGAGACCACCAGTTGTATGCCAAATTTCGCAAGTGTGAATTTTGGCTAACGAATGTGAAATTTCTGGGACATGTGTCGGCTTCGGGTGTGTCAGTTGACCCAGAGCATGTTGAGGCGATTATGAGTTAGGAGAGGCCCAAGTCAGCCTTCAAGATACGCAGTTTCTTAGGATTGGCAAGTTACTATTGGAGATTCATTGAGCACTTCTCCCGACTAGTTGCACATATGATAAGATTAACTAGAAAAGATGCCAAACTTTAGTAGGATGACTCGTATGAGAGGGCATTCCAGGAGTTGAAGAGGAAGCTAACTTCAGCTCCTATTCTAATAGTTTCGGAGAAGGGACAGAGATACACAATATATTGTGATGCCTCAAAGGACGAACTTGGATGTGTGTTTATGCAGTCAGGGAGGGTGGTGGCTTATGGTTCTCGACAATTAAGAGCCACGAGCAGAACTACCTTACTCATGACATGGAGTTGGCGGTCGTCGTCTTTGCCTTTTAGGCATGACGCCACTATTTATATAGGGAGTAGTTTGAGGTGTTTTTCGACCATAAGAGTCTGAAGTACATCTTTATTTTGCGGGACCTCAATATGAGGCAATACAGGTGGATGGAGTATTTGGAGGATTATGACTTCACTTTGCACTACCATCTCGGTAAGGCAAATGTGGTGGCTGATGCACTCAGCCGAAAGTCACGGGAATTCTTGGCTAGTATAGCTTCTTGGGAGTGACAGATGCTCGAGACAATGGGACAGTTCAGGCTGCACTACGGCGGTTAGACTCAGGGCACTTTGGGGAGTTTGGTGGTTACGCCTTCCCTACTAAGCAAGGTAATCGAGTCTCAATGGCAAGACACGGAGATGTTGTCCATCAGGTATCGGGTACAATCAGGTACAGGTGACGAGGGCTGGTCCATTCACACGGATGATAGTCTTCGGTTCAGGGGAAGGGTTGTGGTTCCCCAGTCTACAGATTTGAGAGATGAGATCCTTAGAGAGTTTAATTGCTTCCATTTTTCTATGCATCCAGGTGGCACGAAAATGTACCAAGATATTCACCACTAGTATTATTGGAGCAGGATGAAAAGGCACGTTGGAGACTTTGTTAGTAGATGTCTCACATGTCAGCAGGTCAAGGATGAGCACCAGAGACCAACAGGATTGCTCCAGCCTTTGGAGGTGGCTGAGTGAAAATGGAATTTTACAACCCACTTTCCACGGACATCGCATGGGCATGACACGGTTTGGGTGATAGTGGACCGACTTACGAAGTCTGCACACTTTTTGGCAGTGTGAATGACCTTCACACTAGAGGAATTCTGCAGGCTGTACATACGGGAGATAGTCTGGTTATATAAGGTGCCCGTATCTATAGTATCGGATCGGGATCCTAGGTTCACGATCATTTTTTAGATAGTTTTCAACGGGCCATGGGGACGCAGTTAATGATGATCACCATTTTTTATCCCCAGACGGACGGTTAGTCAGAGAGGACGATCTAGACTTTAGAGGACATGCTACGGGCATACGTCCTTGATCTCAAGGGTAGCTGGAAGGAACATTTACCTTTAGTAGAGTTCGCCTACAACAATAGTTATCAGACGAACAGACAGATGGCATCCTATGAGGAACTTTAAGGGAGGTCGTGCCGTTCTCCGATTTTTTGGATGGAGGTTGGAGAGAGATCCTCCACGAGTCCAAATTTGATTAGAGATATCTCGGAGAAGGTGGACTTGATAGGAAAGCGTCTTCTCACGGCTCAAAGCCGGAAGAAGAGCTACGTCGACAAACGGCGACGACCTCTAGAGTTTGGGGTCGAAGATCACGTCTTCTTGAAGGTGATGTCTAAGAGGAGAGTGGTCAAGTTCGAAAAGCGAGAAAAGTTTTCGCCCAGGTATATCGAGTCCTTCAAGGTACTCGAGAGGGTTGGTGCAGTAGCTTACCGGTTAGCGTTACCACCAAATTTATCTGTTGTTCACGCAATGTTTCATGTCTTCATGCTCTAGAAGTACACTCCAGATCCTACGCATGTGGTGGATTGGGGTGAGCTGGTGATTGATGAGGATGGGACCTTTGAGGAGGGACCGATGCATATCATGGATAGCCGAGAGTAAGTTTTGCTAGGTAAGATCGTGAGGCAGGTGAACGTGTTGTGGCAATACCGTGGTGTGGAGGAGGCGACATGAGAGTGTGAGGACACTATACGTGTCAGTTATCCATTCTTGTTCGAGGATGGAGGTACCTTCTCACAGTCATGTAGTATTATATGACTTATTGCATATGTATGTAGTTGTATGTGCATGTGTGTAAATTTTGGGGATGAAATTTCTTTTAAAGGGAGAAGAACGTAAAACACGGGAAAAATTTGAACTTTTATGGAAAAATAGAAAATTGGTAATGAGCTGCTACGATACGGGTTGAAAATCTGAATTTTTCTAGAACTCGAATGATGAAACGGACCTTACCGTTGGATTTGTCTCGCGAAATCTAGTTGCCCAGTCAATTTTCGTTGAATTCCGAGACAGTTGAATTTTTTGCGTTTTACGATGCAATCGGGTGCCTCGCCTAAAATAAATGCGATTAAGTTTTAATTGTGAAATACGAAAAATAGTTTAAAGTTAGTTCAAATAAAATATATTGAACATAACATGGAATAAGATTTAATTGATTTGAAACAAAATTGGATCAGGAAAAGACAGGACGTGTAGCTCAACAAGGGCCAAGTATTAAGGAGTATAAATAGGGGAGAAAATCAGATTCTTCCCCCATTTTTACACCAGATTTCAGAAGAGAGAAAGAAGAGAGACAAAAGAGGGTTTCTTGAAGCTTCTCTCTATGATCTAGGGTCAACCGTTCCTTGAATCGATTCGGGCCAAGAACAAAGGTTGATCTACTCGACGAGAGCTACAACTACATACCAAAAATTGGGGATTTCGCCGAAGTCTCAAGAACGGGATTTTTGGAAATCAAGGTTTGAAGCTTGATTTGGGTTCTTGGGATTTCTAGCACTCGTATTACGCTTTAAGAGGTAGGGTTCTTCTCCCAGCCAGGTTTATTTTCAACCTAGGGTTTCGTATGAAATAGGTAGCATGATTTGAGATGAAATTTCTTGTCTAAATATATTTCTAGTGTAACTAGAGTATAGAAAATGGTATAAGAATGTATTAAACTAATTTTGCATGAATTGAGTACTATTGAAATTGCTTGTTTAGTGATTTCTTGAGAATGTGATAAATTGAGCATGATTATGTGTTATATGATTATGTGCTTTAAAGGTGTTTTATAAAATGTCTATGATTGATAAGTATGTTATTTGAATGAAATTGATATAACATGTTTTGTGGTGATGTTAGAATGTAATTACATGCTTGATGATATAAAATAAATTGAGGATTTGGAATTGTTTATATAGTGCTCATGACTTGTTGAACATGATGTTGTAATTGCAACTGAAATCTTGGTTGCATAATGATATGAAATACAATTGTACATTATATTGCATATGCACGGGAAGTATCACATTCATGGGTGTGTGACATGGGTGTGGGTGTGTGCATGGTTTTGATCAAACACCATCCTTGGTGTGTTGATACGTGGGCTCAGAAAAATTGGGCCAAGAGTCGACTGAGTCGCATGAGTTTCATTGAAAATAGAGTTGGGGTTAGCAAGAATGGCTAGATTATCCCTCGGGTGTAAGACCCGGAGATTTGGATACGCACTCCATTGGTATCGAGTCCATAAAGTGTGTCGGCGTACGAGTAGCCGTTAGTGGAAGTCCATAGATGTCGTGTTGGTTTTGTGTCCTTTGCTGGAAGTCCATAAATACCCACCCCAAGAAAGACCCAAGATTTATAAATGGTCATTAGATATATAACATCAATGACAAGGACTTGGAATGTCTGGATACATATACATGGCATTGCATGTGTTATGGGAGCCGGTGATGGCTCGAGTTGCGTTGCATGTTTGAGTCTCACTTCATAATATGGCATAGTATTGTGGCATTCATCATTGAGTTGTATGTTCTTGAATGGATGTATGTTGATTGTTGAATTGCATGTGAACATTTCATATGCATCTGGGTTGGGGAGTAGTTTCTTTAGGAGATACCCTATTGAGCATGGTTCACCCTTTATGGGAATAACATTTCATGTGCAGGACAAGCGCCGGTGGACGGCCCTCACATGGAACCCTGTTGAGAAGAAGTCGGATTGTGGTTTTAAATTGCATTTTGTAAACCAAATTTTGTAATTAGTTTTGGACAGCTAATGTCGTATAAACGATTGTGAAATGAACTCATATGGACTAAATTTTGTGTAAAATTTGATACTATGTGAGTTTAGATAAATGTTGTATGAGATTAGGTGAGTTGAAATTGAAAAAAGATTGAATTAGGGGAAAACTGGGTCCTGCTACCGGTAGCACAAGCGCAGTGGGCAGCTACTGGTAGCTCATTTCACAGCTACTGGTAGCTCGCGAGCAGTGGGCTTAGCTACCGGTAGCACGTACAGGAGCTATCGGTAGCTCCTCCAAAATTTTCAAAAAATTCAAAATAACTTTGCTAAGCCTGCGGACCATGATTCTTTTTGTTCAAAGGATATAAATGGAGTAATATTAAGGACAAATTAATGTATATGGACCTTGGAATGTTCAAGTGATTGAAATGTATATAAGTTGTGCGTTTGGGAGTGCCCGATACAAGAGAGACTCTGCCCAAACTCTGTGTTGGTTACGATCCTGGTGAAGGGGATGTTATGACGTGGTGTCGGATTATGCGGCTTTCATGGGTACTTCAGCGGGTTGATAGGTAATCAACGGGTTGAAAAAGGAACCCCAGTTTTAGAGTCGTCACATAAAAACATGCAAACATAAAACACACAATAATAACATAAAACCACTTTCGTAAGATTCACGATTGTATTTAGCTTATGCAACAAGTCTTTAAACTCCTAAGTTACCCTTAGTGGACGAGTTTTGTCTCATGAAGGTTTCTAGTGAAGATACCTACAAAAAAATTTTAGGCATCCTGACATTTAGAACATATTATTATATCCTAATTAACAATGAAATCTACTAAAAATTCCATCTCCACTCAAGGTATTTATACACAAACTACACCATATATTTAAACGCTATGTAAAAGTATTCACATGCACATTTCCATCTAAAACTCGTATGTGTGTGAAATGATTGTGCAATTTAAGAAATTTAAGAAAATGATTGATGCAAATCTCACCAAGGATTTTCTCTCAAAACAAAGAATCACTTATTATAGTGGCGTTTTACTCATTGTCTATATGTGAAACGGATTCCTGTAATTCAAAACACGGTATAGCCTGCATATAATTTAGAAATGACATTCAATCATGCAAATGAAATGACCTTGGCATAATATCATGAAAGAATGTAGCAAATGAAATATAGTAGAAAACTCATTGTATACTTCACAGGTGTTGGGGGTGAATGAGTGCAATTCGAGAGTTAGGGATTTACAGCCACATCAAAATGTCATGCCATTAAAATAAGATGGTCGAGCATTCAAGTCTGAATTACATCTGAATTGATTGTTAGATTTCATTTTGTTTTATAGTAGCAATAGATTTTAGTTAGTTTTTGTTTTGTTTTGTTTTGTTTTATTTTATTTTATTTTTATGGTTCAATTTATAGTTTTTTTTGTAGTTGTTATTTTATAAGTTTTCTAGCTGTTGCAACACCATATACTCCTACCCCCTTTGATCTTTTCATTGTTCTTATTAAGCATTACGATATTTAGTTTTATATTGAGGACAATGTTAAATTTAAGTTGGGGGTGTGGGTGTGGGTGTGTTTAGTGTTGTAACAATTTCTATTTTATTTGAATTTTATAAAATCTTTATTCTATTTGATATTTATAAAAAAAAAAAAATTAGTTTTGGTTGTTAAATATCAAAATAACAATTTTATGCATAAATTGACAATATAATATAGAAATAATTCACTTAGCTTTAATTTTGCAACTGTTCAAGTATCACATAGAACTTTACTCTATATTTTTGTATCACATATCATGTTCTTATAAAAACTCACAATTTGTGCACTATAAATTTTACAAAGTTGGGAGTTTGCTAGATATTTTTACCTCGAGAACTTGAGATATATAGTGGAGATACATAGAAATTCTAGTAAGCTTTGATCCAATCTTCCTTGGAGTGTTATTTACAATTACTCAATAAAAAATAATTTTATTCAGCTAATATCCTTGAATAGTGTCATTATCTTTGATTTGGTCGATGCTAATATTGTGAATGATTGCTTGACTTTGAATTATTTGCTTGAGAATTGTGTTGCCAAGAACTCTTGAGATACGATTTTAGATCATCTTTGATATTATTTCAGTCTTAGTCTTATTCTTTGAATATTATTATCCCCAGAAACCGTGATTGAGCCTTTGAAGCAAAATATCGTTTCTTATACCACACATGTAATAACCAAGCCAATAGTATGACACAATATTATTTACCCATGGTTATTCCGAGATAGAGCTGTTTTTGTGTATGTAAAACGGTGTGATATGGTTGGGAAATACTATGAAAAAGGATTAAATTTTTTTGTATTTGTGCATTTCAACTTTTGATGACTTGCTAATTGAAAAAGTGGAGTATATATATAATTGTTCCAGAAGAAAAAAAATCAAGTTGAAAAGAAAGACAATATGTCTAGCTGTGAAAAAACAGATTTAAAAAAAAAAGTGAGAAAAATAGCAAACATGTTTTTGAAAAGAAAAAAGTTCAAGCAAGTGTTGTAAATTGTGCTTCTAAAGGATGATGAGTGAAAAGCTCTGGAAAGAAGTTTGGCTGTGTAATGTAAATTTTCTCTCGGGATAGTCTTTTTAATTTCTAAATGCCATTCGTTTCAAAACCCTAATCCCAAGACCTCATTACAACCTTAAATAAAGAATTATCTGATCTCAATGGTGTATTAGTAGATGTATAACTTGTGTGAATAGGAAGAGTAATGATGATTGTTTGCTTATTTTTTGTTGATTTCCTTTTTCTTGTATGTAGTGGTTGTTTCGATAAAGACATGTGAGCATTATTTCATTTTGATTTAAATATCCTCTTCTAACATGTGCGACTTGAGGGAGGAGTCATTATAATCTGAGAGATTTTTTTGATGAGAGTATTACTTAGTGAGATTTGGTATTGAGACGAATACTTGATAGTTGTATCGGTGATTTCCAGATGAATTACTGACTTGGTATAGTTAATTCCCACTACACACAAATTTATATAAGAACATGATAAGTTCATACATTTAGTTAGCATTGGGTTCTATATTTTGCTTTGTTTGTGCTTATTAAAATCTAGCAGCTTAGAATTTTTATATTGTGATGACAATTTGTGATATTAATTTGTTATTCGGGTATTTGATGACAGGGTGATGTTTGTGTGTATCATCTCTGAAAACCCTCACGAGACTATACTCGTCCACTAGGGGGAATCTAGGGGTTTAACAGCTTATTGCATATGTTAAATGTAATCGTGAGTCCGATGAAAGTGAATTTTTTTTTTATTCGATTGTTCCTTTTTAGTTTTTAGATTTTGGTATCCATATATTACTAGAGACTAGTAATATTCAGGTTGGGGGTGTGATTAACCATCAAAAGTGTTATTTTATTATATTTAATGATTAGTTAATTGTATATTATTTGTGATTAAATACATTTGATTCCTTGATTTTCTAGTTTGATATTTTTTTTAGTTGTTTGATTTATTTTGCAGATAATTTGGTTGATTTAAAGTAATAATGGATAAGGCAAGTGAAGTAAACACTAGAGGACGGGTCAAAGTTGATAAAGATTGAATGGTCAAGATTAAAATTTGAAAATAAAACAACAATTTAATCCTTATGAGAGTTCAAGTTAGTAGAAAACTCATTTAGAGTTGGATTAGGAAAGTATTCTAGAAGATAAGGATTTGACACGTCTTTAATATGTTGCTCATAACTTTTTATCTCGATATCCAATTGAGCTGATTTTTACAACGTTGAAAATAAGACTTCAAAAGCTACAAAAGTGTATTTCATGCAAATTTTGTGAATCGGGCTCTAACTATGCAAAAATTAAGCTTGAAATTTGGGCAGATACGATACCCGCACCCCCAAGATTTGATGAACAAGTTTTGACCTAAATATAATCCTTTTTTGACAAGGATTTGTCCCTGGCCAATTCTAGCTTCTATAGTATAAATATAGGTTCTTTATTTTGAGATAGAAGAATTCTAGATCCCAGCTTTTACATATTTCTTTATTTTTTTTCATGCATATGGATTGCTAAATCCCCAACTAAACCACAATATTATTTTTAATACAATATTATTTTAATGAATGATTTATTCTTTTAATTTAATTCGTGTCTTTTAGTAAAATTTTTGCTCTGTATAATATCTTAATTCGTTGTGTAATGTAAATTGAATGCTTGAGATTCTCTACGAGTCAAATAACTGGTTTTGCATGCTTGAATTAATTATCTAAGATTGTCATAAAATTAGGACTTATTTTTTGGAAAGCTTGATTCATCGTCGACTCCGAGCATGTTGAATGCTTGTGATCTAAATGTACTAGATTTATTTAGATAAATTATCAATTATACTTTTGGATGTTTTTTAATATCATCACTGCTAAATATTCTAATTGGGATCACTCATCAACTGATTCTCAGCTGAGTTCGAAACACATATCAAAAATAATTACTATGTAGAATTGAAAAGTTATCCCCGATGCTTTAGTATTTTCACATATTGTTATAAAACCAAATTTACTTTTTTCCTAAATTCAAATCTCTCCAACAATTTTCAAAATCAATTTTATTTTAATTTTTCTTTGCATTCTAAGTTTTTCCAATTCCTTGTGATTCAACCTCGGACTTTCGAATATTATATTACTTTGCAACAACCTACACTTCGGTGATCAATTCTAAAGTTGTAGCATAAATTCATCATTTGCATTGGATACCAAGTATGATGACTCCGCGATCAAATGAAAAATCTTGAGATCTCTACCAAAAAGGTTTCATGCTAAGGTGACAGCCTTAGAAATGGAGTCAATTTGGAGACGGTGTCAACAAAAGACATAGTTGGTCTATCTTGACTTTTGAGATGAATCTCCAACCGCCCAATAAGTTAAAGGGCATGATCTAATGTTCTATTAGAAAAGAGGGAGATGAATCTGAGTCGCCTTGTTTGGAAAAGAGGACCAACCTACTTTACAATAAAGTTTAGGAAGTATGTCAAGGCTAGAGGAGTTGAGTCCCTAGGGTCAAAAACGAAAGTCAAGTAGACTTAAATTTCTCAAGGGAAGAGGAGAAAACATGGGGGGAGAAAGATGGTCAATGAATTCAATGCTATAAGTGTTAAGTGTTTGGATATATGACTTGGAAATGTCCTAATTGGAAGAAGAAATATTTTTCCATAGAGAGGAGAAAGGAAATGAAGGCCAAAAGGGGAGAAAGTGAGTCAGAGTGCACATCGAATAAGGACACTTCCTCTCAAGAAGATGAGGAAAATATTGTAGCTTTAATAGCCTCACACTCCCCCCTCTCCTGGGATATAAACTTCAAAAGTTAAGAGAGTGAGTCATCCACCCATTCTCCGAGCTAACCCGATAGATTTTAAGGAAAAACAAGTATGGGTGAGAAGTGAGGACCTTGAGAAGCTCACCACCTCAACTAAGTTGGAAGTCCCAAGGGCCACCAAAATGATTGAGTCACCTAAGGAATAGATGAGGTGAGGGTGTGGACCTAAGTGCATTGTCATGTATTGTATCTTATATCCTAATTTCATGCATTGTAAATAACTTTTTTTCTTTGTTTGTTTACTTTGCTTTTTTTATATGAAAATTTAAATAGAGTTGTAATGTCTAGTTGGACATCCATGTAGGATTTCCTCTTAGATGTTTTATTTTTCCTTTGCACAGTTATGTTTATTTTATGTTTTTAGGTATTTTTTAAAAAATTACAAAAACATTGGAAAAAGGAAAAAGCAAAAAAAAAATAAAAAAATGCTCCTGTTTGTTTCGTTGTTGATCATGGTAATCACACATTGGTTTGATTTATAGTGTATCCATCTGTCAAAGCTTTCAAAGTTAAGTGCATTGCTATGAGTTATATTAGTGGATAGAAAATTTAGTGGTTATAATTTTTGATGCATAATCATTAAATCAAGTCTCTTTCACCCTAGCATTCTTGGATAGTGAAATCTTTGTGAAAATTCATGAAACTACACTCCAACCTTCACCTTCATACTTAAGAGTCTAGCTAGCTTGATTGATTAATGATCTTACATGACTATAGGTGTTGGTGATAAGTGAACACATAGCTAAAGGTTAGTCAATCCCAAAATCCCTTAAAAAATGTCAAAGATTCAATTGTGATAAAAGAGCCCAATGTGGCCAAATATAAAGTAAGGCATAAAAATTGAATGGCTAGTATCAATTGTATTTGAATTGTTGAGAGTACTCTATGCTTCTTGTCATTGCTCATATGTAAAGTTCAAAGAGCTAAGTTTCTCATGTTTAGAAGCATACATTGAAAAGTATAACATTCACAATCATGTTCATTAAATTCATTATGAGAAGAAATGATGTAAAAAAATAGAGGGAGTGTCTAAAAAGAAAAATGCACGTAAGAAACTCAATAACTGGTTATGTATTCACTTAAACGATGCATTAGGAATTTGTTAGATCACATTTTTTAATTGGCTAATTTCGTGGAGTTCATTGCAAATCTCAACCTTTTCCATGGTAATGATACTATCAAGTTGAAGATCCGAAAACATCATTGAAAGGGAGGAGATCAAGAGTTAAAACAACATCATTCAACCTCTGTATGCATATTCATGCTTAGGACAAAGGTAATGACCTAAACACCTAAGATGAATCCTTAGTTACTTTTAACTTAGGATGATTAGGATAAAAATAGAAGTGGAAGCAATTCATGTATGGCTCCTAGGTGATTCCAAAAGAAAAGATCTCAAGTGTAAGGAATACAATAAATCAATAACAGGAATAAACATGCAAGAAATTAAAGCAATCAATAATTAACTCAGTAACATCATCTCATATTCTTATGTATGTTGGTTCATCCCTATTCACATGTATGTTGATTGCTTCTCAGGAATCTACACAATAATTCTACCTCGTTCACCCACCACAACCACAAAATCTCAATCATTCCCCGCAGGGCCAAATCACAAACCACTTTAGGAAGGGCGTATACCGTCTCCCACGGCATTAACGAATCTTTCCCAAGAAAGGTATATCATCCATCAGCCTCGAACTTACGTGAACAATAGCGGTTGCTCTCACAAACAACAATCCACTACAAGTTTTAGGCAACCATCTCACCCCCACTGGGATATACTAACATCTAACACTCTACGGCAGCTCTCGAAGGCAATTCAAGTCCATCACAACAAACCATACAAGAGATGAAACAACAAGTTTCTCAACAACCACAATCTTAACCAATCACAATGTTCATTAACAATTCAAGTATAACAATTTCACAATTCTCAATATACTACAGTAATAAATAATTAAAATATGCAAGAGATCATATCAAGAAAACCTTCACAATTTCGATATTCAAAATTCTAGGGTTTTGCAAAAAATCGTAATTTCTTGGAACAAGAATAATAGTTGATTGAAAACATGATTTAATCAAGAATATGAATTTAGAAATCAAGAATCCATATGAATTTCACAATAAAACATGTATATTGGAAAAACTAGGGTTTCAGAAATTCAAGAACAAGTATTTCTTGAACCCAAACATGTATTTTGTTTAAGACCATGTTCCAATGATAAAGAAACCAAGAACACATGCATATTTATCATATAATAATCTAGAATATTTAAAACATACATAATTATACCATAAGTCTCAATGAAAGAACTTGAGAAGAATACCCTACCTTGATTATGTAGTTTGTGTGCAAACCCAGCGTGTTTGATCCGTTCCAACGTGACAATCCCCCTTCAATCTTGTGTTTCTCTTCTCCTTTGTTGCTCTCTAAGGTTTTCTAGGGTGAAGAACTGATGAAATAGGGCTAAAGGAACGTCCTTATGGTATTTATAGGGTGAAAAACGTACAAAAACCCTAAAACTGAGCAAGGCCGTTTTTAGCGTAGCGTCCGGACGGTACTTAGGCGTCCCAACGGTGCAAAATCACTGTTTTGGTTGAAAAATAAGATTTTAGGGAATGGAGGCGTCCGGACTGTGCTTGGAGCGTCCGGACGGTACCAATTTTCTGTCCGAATGTCATGAGAATTTTTCACCTATTTAGAAGTCGATTCAGGAAATTTTCTTGAAATACACTTTTGTATCCCTTTAAGTCTAGTTTCTACTGTCAAAAAATCAGATCAATAGGAGTTCAGATTAAAAATTTATGGCTAAAATATTAAGGTAGTGTCAAATTCCTTCCTACCTAAATTCTTCCTAAAATGCATTTTAACTCCAGAATACTTTATAACTTCTAATACACCACATATTACCTCTCCCAATGTTTCTCGACCTTCCGGATTCAATGGAGGCATTATTTTGACCTAAAATTATTTAGAAACTTACCTAATCACCCTTCTCCAGCTTACACACCTTCAAAACTAAGTTTGACTCAAAAGTCAATTCGTCCAAAACTCAAACTTCATAATCATTCTTTTAACAATGATTTGAGGTTTCTACAATCCTTTTATTCATCTTAGGATAACTCTTAAGGTAACATTATCCTTATTTAATTTTTAATACGGAGTCTTACAACATCGATCCTGAGAAAAGCTGAAAATTGATCAAGAATCTGACTCAAAGGATATGCCAGTTCTTGTTACAGGCACATTAAGCATTGAGGAGCAGTTAAGTAAGATGCAGAGAAAATTGGCAGAGAAAGACGCTGAGATAGCTGCCCTCGTAGCCCAAGTGGCTAGCCAAGCTAACGCCTCAGAACGAGAACATGTTGAAACCACTGAAGAGCCTCAAACTTCTATAACACCAGTCACTTAGGCAGATTTGAAAACATTAATTGCTAATGGAATTCTAGAATTCCAAGCATCCATGACTCCACTAGTGCTTGGGTATCGCAGGCCATATCCTAGTCATTACGATACCATCACATTTCCTCATGATTATCAAAAACCAAACTTTGAAAAAATCGATGGGATTAATGGGTCACCCCAAGAGCATCATGCTCACTTTTATTCAGCATGTGGAGAGTCAGCCTTGTATGATGCCTTGTTAATAAGGCAATTTGTGCAATCCTTAAAACTCAATTGCAGACGGGTTCGATCATCATGTGGGATGATATGCAAAGGGCATTCTTAGCCCAATTTGTTAGTTCAAAGAAGAAAATCTCAATAATTGACCTTATAGATGCTCGACAAAGAACAAATGAAAGTGTTAATGACTTCATTACAAGGTGGAAAAGCCTTAACCTTCAATGATCTGAAAAGCTAGGTGAACAATCTGCAGTTCAAATGTGTTCCAATAATTTGCTTCCAAAGATTGCAACATTTGTAGGCTCGGCAGAACCCCAGTCATTTGACGCTCTCGTCTCCAAAGCTAGCAATGTTAAAAGACAAATAGCCCGACAAAAGAATGTGCCTCAAAAATCTCAAATGACTGAAGAGAAGAAGTTCGATAATAAGAAGCAAACAAAGAAAGATGAGGTCGTGCCTACATTTGTCAATGTCAATAAGAAGAAAGAAAATGGAAAAGGAAAGGAAGTCCCTAAAAATGGGAAGTAAACTTCCTGAAATCCCTCTTTAAAAGAAAAAAAAAAAAGAAGTGAAGTACACTTTCGAAGATGATGATGTGGAAGAAACTTTCAACTCATTGCTAAAGGCTAAGGCAATGGAATTACCAAAGCCTAAGCGACCATCCGAGCTTAACAAGACCGATGATCCAAAATTTTGTCAGTACCATCGGATTGTTAGTCATTCTCTGAAGGATTGTTATGTCCTTAAGAATATTATTCAAGTAATGGTGAATAAGGGAGACATTGAAATACAAGAGTTCTCCACTGCTGCCACTTCAAATAATATTTCTCTAGTTGAAAACGAGTCCATCCCCACTGTCATGCTACCAAAGAGGGCAATCCGAGTTGCTTTTGTTGTCGACGATGAGGTTAAATATCGGTACACTTATCCGAACATGCCCCGTTCAAAAAATTTGACAATTCCAACACTTTATGAGCTTATGACATAACCAAATTTGGATTGTTGGAGCGATTTTTGTGAATCAGGAGATGAAAGTGGAGATGAGTGGCAAACACATGTCATCAAAAGGACAAATACTTTATCCCCTAGTGTCAAACCTTCAGGCAACCCTAGAATAAAGTTTCGAGGGAAAAAAGGTGGATAAGAAAAACAAGAAAAAGAAAAAGAAAACTCAAGTTCGTTTGGAGGATGAGTACGTTCAGCCTAAGAGGATACTAATTACTCTTGAAGCGTATTTACCCAAGGAATTCTTCAAAGAGGAAGATGTTGAAGAAGAAATGGTGATGCAATGCTGCATGGCCACATGCGAGGAAGGTGATTTATTTGACCCCGAGGTCAACGAGATTACTTTACGTTCTGGACAACGCCTTCCATCACCTCCGAAAGCTCTACCAAATAAAAAGGTTGTAGAACCCTCATTTTTTAGTTCTCAAGGTCAAGCGCCAAAAGAATCATCTGAAAATAGGGAAACTATTAGGCCTAGAATTAACCAAGGGGCACCAGCAAAACAAAGGTCTGGAAATGCATCATCTCCTGTAAAGGTTAAATGTGATGTCCTCGCACATCTAAAACGCATTCCAGCACTTTTAAGTGTATATGATGCTCTACATCTGTCTAGAAAGCTTAGAAAGGCATTGATTCAAGCATTGATGAGTCCCGATCTTTACATTGATAATGTTGAACCAGTAGACGCTCAACCCTCACTGGAGGTATGTGCTTCATGTATGGCCTGCATTACTTTCACTGATGATGATCTTTAGCTGGGGGTGGAATATCATAACCGTCCTCTTTATGTCATTGAAAAAATTGGAGACACTCAAGTGAATCGAATTATGCTTGACTGTGGTTCAGCTGTAAATCTACTTCCTCTAAAGACGTTTCATGTCATGGGTATGTCAGCAAAACATTTGTCACCATCCATGCTAACAATTCAAGGCTTTAATCAAGTAGGGAAAAGAGCCCTAGGCACTATTGAAGTGAAGATTGAAATTAACGATTTTCACACGAAGGCCATTTTCCATATCATAGATGCTGATACGACAAACAATGCCTTGTTAGGATGTCAATGGCTGCATGTTAATGGTGTCATTCCCTCCATACTCCACCAAGTTTTCAAGTTTTGTAAAGATGGGGAGGAGAAGACAATGGTGGCAAACCCGAATCCTTTTGGGAGTGAAGAGGTGAACTATGCTGACGCCAAATTCTATAAAATGACAAATTCTCATTTTTATGCTGATAACCGAAAGGATAAAAAAGCTAAAACGAGGAATGAGGGTAGCTCCAAACCATCAACTTCTCAATCATCAAAAGCTTCAAAAGTTATCCAAATCAAGACAACTCCTAAAAAGGTCCAAAAAGGTCAAGTTTCAATTGCACCGAAGGAAGGATTGGTTCTGAAGTATGTACCAAAAAAGTAAGGAAAATTAAAAGAAGAAGTTTTGACTTTAGTTCGAGATACGATGTCGTCACTTACTATAAGTTACACATGTCCTCTTCGAAGGATAAATCAATCAATCCCTAAAGACATTGAAATCTCAACCACATTTGGAGATGATGAAAGTTAGACAAAGAGATTTGTTTTCTTTAAAGAGAAAACATCGAATTTTCCTTCATCGTCATCTCCATACAATTTGGGACCCCAAAAGAGTAAAGCTTTCTTTAAGAACGGGAAAAAGAAAGTCATAACTCGCCAGAAAAATGACATTCCCGAGACTTCCTCTTCCGAGACAATAGTTTTCACTGATAAAGAACAATGTATGTTCACTGAAGAAGAGGGTGGCAAAAAGCCTCAAGTTTCAGTTTTTCAACGACTTGGAGTTTATTCAAAGCCTACATTCCAAAAGTCCAATGTGAACAAGAAATGGAAGCTGAAGTAGAAAATTCAAAGGAGAATTGTCTTGAAAAATGTTATGGAAGTTAAAGCAGAAAAAAATCTAGAAGGGATTGTACAAGTCAGTTGTGCTTCCTTTGAAGAAAATCAGACAGAAGATTCTTTGAATATGAAAGAGGAAGACAATCCCATTCCAGAAGATGACCCAGAGTTCAAAAATAATATTCAACTAGCACCTCCTCAAATTGAAGACGGAGGACAAGCCACTGTTGATAAGCTCCGAGAAATAAATCTTGGTACAGCCGATGATCCTAAGCCTGTCCTTGTCAGTGCTCAACTCTCTCTGGAAGAATTAAATGATTATGAGCACCTTCTTCGGGAATATCGGGACGTCTTTGCTTGGGGCTATCAAGACATGCCAGGACTAGATCCAAAAATTACAGTGCACTGACTGGCTATATCATACGATAAATGCCTTGTAAAGCAAGGTCAACGTCATTTTCAAACAGAACTAACTGTGCAAATTGAAGTCGAAGTGGATAAGCTGATAAGTGCTGATTTTATTCGGGAAGTTCGATATCTCACTTGGCTCGCAAATATTGTCCTTGTTAAGAAAAAGAATGGACAAGTGCGCATTTGCATAGGTTTTAGGGATCTAAATGATGCATGTCCTAAAGATGAGTTCCCACTCCCGATTACTGAACTACTAGTGGATGCAACCACGGGGTTTGGTGCTTTATCTTTTATGGATGGCTTCTCAGGTTACAATCAAATAAAAATGGCGCCTAAAGACGAGGAACTCACGGCATTCCGTACTCCAAAAGGAATTTACTATTACACAGTAATGCAATTTGGATTGAAAAATGCAAGTGCCACTTACCAAAGAGCCATGACAATCGTTTTCAATGATTTACTCCACAACACGGTTGAATGTTATTTGGACGATTTGGTTGTTAAAACAAGAAAAAGTGAGTGCCTTTTAAGTGACCTCAAAAGAGTCTTTGATAGATTTAGAAAGAATCAACTCAAAATGAACCCCTTAAAATGTGTGTTTGGGGTAACTTTTGGAAAGTTCCTTGGTTTCGTCGTCAGGCACCGAGGTATTGAAATTAATCCCACCAAAATAAAATCAATCACATAAATGCCTGCTCCTCGCAAGTTACGCGAGTTACGCAGTTTACAAAGGAAATTGGCCTACATAAGGAGCTTTATCTCAAATTTGTCAGGAAGATGTCAACCTTTCTCAAGGCTAATGAAAAAAGATGTGCCTTTTGTATGGGATCAAGCATGCCAGAATGCTTTTGAAAGCTGTAACACCCCGAATTTTCTTTTATATATTGATAGAGATATATATATAGTAAATAATATTTGTAAAGATGTAGATATATGTAGTGACATAAGAATAAACCGTATGAATAAATGCTATGGAGACAATTTGATTAGGAAGTTACGTGTCGAAGATGTTTAAACTTGGAAATGGTGATTAGACAAGTTTCTAAAAGTTTGTAGGTCAAAATAATGGTTCCATTGAATCCGGAAGGTCGAAAAACATTGGGAGTGGTAATATGGATGTATTGGAAGTTAGGAAGTGTCTCGGAGTTAAAATACACTTTAGCGAGAATTTGGGTAAAAATGGGTATTGAACACTACTTAGTGTTTTGGCCATAACTTTTTATTCTTAAGTCCAATTGATCTGAAATTTTTACAGTAGATAGTAGACATCTAGGGCTACAAAAGTATGTCTCATGACAATTTTCCAATTCGACCTCTAAATGGGTCAAAACTGCATTGGAAGTTGAAACAAAAATCTGGCAGTCAAACCGTACCGGTACGCGTACCGGTACGCAGAACTCCAGAAGCTAAACCGTACCGGTACGCGTACCGGTACGCCGAACTCCAGTAGCTACAGCGTACCGGTACGCGTACCGGTACGCCCGATAAATCCAGCCCGATCCGACTGCGGGTCTTTCTCCATTTCCTCCACTATAAATATATTTTGTCACCTCCTTAGCCTTCACTATACCACTCCAAACCCTAGAAAACATAAGAGAGGAAGAGAGAAAGAGAGAAACACAAGATCAAGAGAAAACAAGAGATCGAAGGGTTGATTCAAGATCAAAGCCCTAAATTTTTTCAAGAACATCAAGGTAGGGGTTTTCTCTCACTCACTTACATTGAGGCTAGGGTATTTATATATGTATGTTTTTGCTATCCATGGTATATATATGCTATAGAATCACCATCTCTTAGGCTTTTTGCAAAGATTACATTGTTAGGGTTTAATACCCATTAAATCTCTTTCCTAGCTTTAAAACCCTAGTTTTTGGGAGAGTGGTGTATTTCTTCTTAATTGCTTCTTTATTATGAATTTTGAAAACCGTAGTTGTTTGTGTTGGGTAGAAAAATGACGTTATTGTGATCTCATGTATTTTCCTTGTTGGTTGGGGAATTGTTACATAATATATCTTGGAGATTTTGGAGAGATGCTTGTAAAATGATATAAATATTGGAATGGTATGCTTGGTTGGGTTGTTTGTGATGCCTTGAGGGTGAGAGGTTCCTTATAAGGATGCTCATGCCAAGAGAGAAGAGTATGTGATTTCCCTCAAGAGGTTCCTTATAAGGATGCTTAAGTTTGTGATGCCTTGAGGGTGAGAGGTTCCTTATAAGGATGCTCATGCCAAGAGAGGAGAGTATGTGATTTTCCCTCAAGAGGTTCCTTATAAGGATGCTTGAGTTTGTGATGCCTTGAGGGTGAGAGGTTCCTTATAAGGCTGCTCATGCCAAGAGAGGAGAGTATGTGATTTCCCTCAAGAGGTTCCTTATAAGGATGCTTGAGTTTGTGATGCCTTGAGAGTGAGAGGTTCCTTATAAGGATGCTCATGCCAAGAGAGGAGAGTATGTGATTTCCCTCAAGAGGTTCCTTATAAGGATGCTTGAGTTTGTGATGCCTTGAGGGTGAGAGGTTCCTTATAAGGATGCTCATGTCAAAAGAGGACAATATTATATAATGTGTGGGAATGGTTTATATTTTGAAAATGGATGTTTGTTAAAATGGGTTATTATTGTTCATTTCTAGTCCGATTGCTATCTAAACTTGAGATCCTTGTTGAAATGTCACTGCCTTATTTCAAATTATGTATCTATGTTATGTTAAAAATGAGACTGGCCATTTTAAATACGTTTCTAAACCTTGTTTGGGTTTGAGAGAATTTTTCTACAGAGCTTCGTGCTCACCCCCTACCGCTAACATTTTTCAGATTACCCTCTCGAGGAAGAGCTGGGATTCGAGGAGCCCGCACACTGGGAGACTCCGATAGACGGGAGCGTGGATCCCGAGGTGGACGCCTAGAGCGACACTTCCTTTTGTTCTAGACTAGGATATTCATTTTGAACCTTGTAAAGTCTAGTTTTATTTTGTTTTTTTCCGCTGCGCCACATTAGTTAATTTTTGAGATGTAAATGCCATGGTTGGGCATATTCTTTTGGATAATGATGTAAATCTTTTATGGATGATGAATGAAGTTTAATTTATTTATGGATGATATTAGTGCTCTCATGATGTAAATGGTTTTAGTATGTAATGCCGTCCAGGGTGTGTTTTGGGGCGTTACAAAGTTGGTATCAGAGTCTAGGCTTTAGGTCTTACATGGGAGCTGTAGGTTATAGATTACCACTAGAGATGTAGGGTTAGGGTGAAGGAAATTGTTAAGTTAAATTTTGTATATGCCTTGTATTTAAATTAAGACATCCTACATAGCACTTTAGTTGTATCTTGCACATCAAGGAAACTAAGTTGTAAATTCATGTGCAGGATGAGAGGCGAACAAGGACGGGGACGCGGACGTGGGCGTGGCCGTGGAGGTCAAGCAAATCCACCACCACCACCACCTCCAGATGTCATGCAAGGCATTTACCAATGCTTGAGGGAGCTCACCACTTTGGTACAAAGCCAAAATGGTAACAACAACCACAATGGTGGAGCTCATCCTCTCGCTCAAGTACCGGGCAATGAGAACGGAGACCGAAGGATGATAGCTCTTCAGGAATTCTTACGACAACGACCACCCAACTTCCAAGGGAGCTCCAATCCTTTGGAGGCGGATAGATGGATCCGCCGAGTGAAGAAGATCTGTGACGGCATGGGAGTTGCCGAGAAGTTGAGAGTTGGTTTGGCGACCTACCTGTTTGAGGGGGAGGCCGACTATTGGTGGGATGCCATAAAGAGGAGAAGGGACACCGACACACTCACTTGGGAAGAATTCGATCAACTCTTCCAAGATAAATACTTCCCTGAATCGGTCAGAGACCGAATGAAGGCGGATTTTCTTGCACTACGACAGGGTAGTATGACCGTGGCTGAGTATGAGAGGCGGTTCGACGAGCTCTCCCGTTATGCTACGGGATTTATATCTACTGAGGCCGACAGGGCCAAGCGCTTCGAGCAGGGTCTGAGGCCGATCATTAGGGAGAAGTTGGTAGCTCTCAGGATCCGTGATTTAGGGGACCTGGTGGACAGAGCGGCACTGGTAGAGAGAGACATAGAGGATAGCCAGCGACGCCAGGGCTTCTCGAGAGGAGGTCCGATCCGGACGGGTGCTAGCACTAGTGGGGCACAGAGACCGACACCATACCGTCACCCAGACCAGACAGGGGGACAGCGACCTTTGACAGCCCGAGGAGAAGGAGACACTCAGACTAGAGCCAGTTTTATCCCACGATCCTGCTTTGCATACGGAGGTGTGGGACATCTTCGGATGCATTGCCCAGTCTATCCACCTCAGGGGCCGATCCAGACCGCCAGACAGGTACCAGCAGCCCAACCACCACCACCGAGGCCCGCACCGCAGCGACCGATACAAGCTCATGCCCCCGGCGGCGCCAACCAAGGGCGAGTATTTGCTTTGACTCAGCCGGAGGAGGACATTGCCAACGCCGTTGTGGAAGGTATCGTCCTTATTTATAATTCTTGTGCCCGCATATTATTTGACCCCGGTGCAACACACTCATTTGTACGCACGACATACGCACTTGATTTGGGATTGAGTTTCACGAAGTTAGAGCATGTTATGAACATTAGCTTGCCCACGGGAGAACGGTTAGATACTAGCCGAGTCTGCAAGGATTGCGTGCTTCGCATTGGGGAGCACGAATTGATTGTGGATTTGATTGCTTTAGAGATAAGGGGGTATGATGTGATTTTCGGGATGAACTTGTTGTCCGCTTTCCGGGCGGTAATGGATTGTTTCCGCAAACAGATTACATTTCAGTTACCGGGAGGAGTCGTTTTTAGTTTTGTGAATAACCGAGATTCTTTCCATCCATTTCCTACTACGGGTAGTAGATTTTTAAAAGCGAAAGCGGGAAGTCAATTGAATTTCTTAGCCAGCTTGATGGGAGATGACAGGGATAAACTCCATACGGATGTGGTTTTAATTGTATCGGAGTTTTCAGATGTTTTTCCCGAGGAATTACCCGGATTACCGCCCCATAGGGAAATTGAGTTCAAGATCGATCTCTATCCGGGAACCGAACCCATATCCATTGCTCCCTACCGGATGGCACCTTTGGAGTTGAAGGAGCTAAGGAAGCAGTTGGATCATTTGTTGGCGATTGGGTTTATCCGTCTAAGCACTTCACCCTAGGGAGCCCCGGTCCTCTTTGTGAAGAAAACGGATGAGACTCTACGGTTGTGCACGGATTACCGGAGGTTGAATCGGGTTACCGTGAAGAATAAGTATCCGTTGCCGAGAATTGATGACTTATTTGATCAGTTGAAGGGTTCAAAGTATTACTCCAAGATTGATCTTCGCACGGGGTATCATCAGCTGCGGATTAAGGAGGAGGATATTCCTAAGACTACTTTCCGTACCCGGTATGGTCACTTCGAGTATACGGTGATGCCGTTCGGATTGACTAATGCCCCTGCAGCCTTCATGGATTTGATGCACAGAGTCTTCCGGCCTTACCTCGATCAATTTGTCATTGTGTTTATTGATGACATATTGATTTACTCCCAGACTCAGGAGGAACATGCTCGTCATCTCTCTAAGGTGCTACAAACATTGAGAGAACATAAGTTATATGCGAAGATGAGCAAGTGTGAGTTTTGGATGAAGGAAGTGAAGTTCCTTGGCCATGTTGTGTCCAAGCAAGGAGTAGCGGTTGATCCCGCAAAGATTGAGGCCGTGATGAAATGGGAACCACCGAAGAATGTGACAGAAGTACGGAGTTTCTTGGGGTTAGCCGGCTATTATCGTAGGTTTGTGGAAGGATTCTCCAAGCTTGCGATGCCGATGACTCGCCTTACAAGGAAGGGAGAAAAATTCATGTGGACTCAAGCGTGTGAGCTAGCCTTTCGCACCTTGAAGGAGAAGTTGACGACGGCTCATGTCCTCATTATTCTGAGTAGTGGGGAAGGATACGATGTGTACATTGATGCTGCGTTACGAGGCTTGGGATGTGTGTTGATGCAAGGAGGGAAGGTGGTCGCTTATGGCTCGAGGCAACTTAAGGTTCATGAACAGAATTATCCCACCCATGACTTAGAGCTCGCCGCTGTGGTTTTTGCTCTTAAGTTGTTGAGGTGTTACTTGTACGGAGAGAAATTCCAAGTATTCTCGGATCATAAAAGCCTCAAGTACATATTCACACAGAGAGACTTGAACCTTCGGCAAAGGAGGTGGGTTGAGTATTTGGAAGATTATGAGTTCACGCTCAACTACCATCCGGGGAAGGCCAATGTAGTTGCCGACGCTCTTAGCAGGAAGTCTCGGGGTGAAATCAATTCTCTTGCGGTAAATAGGTGGAAAATGATTGATGCATTGGAGGAGTACGATCTATGGGTGGATGGACCGGAGTATCAACCCTCTATATTCAACCTTATAGCTCAACCGACGCTTCTGCAACGAGTGGTGGAGTTGCAATGCCTGGATTCGGAACTCGATTTGATTAGAGCCCGATTAGAGAATGGAGAAGTGATGGAAGGATGGTCTTGGAAGAATGGAGAGTTGAGATATGGGGAGAAGCTATGTGTTCCCAATGATTCGTCCCTAAGGGAGGAAATACTTGGAGAGTGTCATCGCTCCAAGTTTGCTATCCACCCCGGTAGCACAAAAATGTATAGGGACATGAAGCGTCAATACTGGTGGAGGGGAATGAAGCGAGATGTGGCCAAGTATGTGGCAAAATGTGCGGTGTGCCAGCAAGTGAAGATTGAGCATCAAAGGCCAGGAGGAGTCCTACAGTCTTTGCCTATTCCAGAGTGGAAGTGGGATCACATCACCATGGACTTCGTGTCGGGCTTACCACGGACGTTGCGTGGGCATAATGCAGTGTGGGTCATTGTGGATAGACTCACCAAGTCCGCTCACTTTTTGGGTATGAAGACCACAGATACATTCGAGACCTTGAGCCAGCTGTATATCCGTGAGATAGTGAGATTACACGGCGTTCCGCTCTCGATTGTGTCGGATCGTGACTCTAGGTTTGTGGCGAGATTCTGGCAGAGTCTACAACAAGCGATGGGGACGGAGTTACATTTCAGCACGGCTTTTCATCCCCAAACGGATGGCCAATCCGAGAGGGTGATCCAGATTGTGGAGGATATGTTACGCACTTGCGCGTTGGACTTCAAGGGGAGTTGGAGCGATCACTTACCGTTGGTGGAATTTGCGTACAACAACAGCTACCAAGCGAGTATCGGGATGGCACCGTATGAAGCTTTGTATGGAAGACCATGTAGATCCCCGATGTGTTGGTTGGAAGCCGGAGAGAGTAGTATGTTTGGGCCCGAGATTGTGCGGGAGACAACGGAGAAGATTCAGCTCATTCGGGAGAGATTACGCACAGCACAGAGTCGACAAAAGAGCTATGCGGATAGGAGAAGAAGGCCTTTGGAATTCAAGGAGGGAGACTTTGTATTTCTCAAAGTGTCACCCAAGAAGGGCGTACTTAGATTCGGCAAGAAAGGAAAACTCGCTCCAAGGTATATCGGTCCATTTGAAGTGATCAAGACAGTGGGCAAAGTAGCATACCAACTTCGGCTACCAGCACCGTTGTCAGGAGTTTATGACGTGTTCCACGTTTCGATGTTGAGGAAGTGTCAACCAGATACGTCACATGTCGTGGATTTGGAGGATATTAAAGTGCAAGATGGAGTCACCTATGAAGAGCAGCCGGTGAAGATTCTTGATATCAAGGAGAAAGTGTTTCGCTACAAGGTAATCCAGCTGGTGAAAGTCCTGTGGCAACACCATGGTGTGGAAGAAGCTACTTGGGAACCGGAGCAAGAAATGCGGGAGAATTATCCATATTTGTTCGCTACTTGAGGTAAGTTTCGAGGACGAAACTTTCTTTAAGGGGGGGTGGATTGTAACACCCCGAATTTTCTTTTATATATTGATAGAGATATATATATAGTAAATAATATTTGTAAAGATGTAGATATATGTAGTGACATAAGAATAAACCGTAGGAATAAATGCTATGGAGACAATTTGATTGGGAAGTTACGTGTCGAAGATGTTTAAACTTGGAAATGGTGATTAGACAAGTTTCTAAAAGTTTGTAGGTCAAAATAATGGTTCCATTGAATCCGGCAGGTCGAAAAACATTGGGAGTGGTAATATGGATGTATTGGAAGTTAGGAAGTGTCTCGGAGTTAAAATACACTTTAGCGAGAATTTGGGTAAAAATGGGTATTGAACACTACTTATTTTTTTGGCCATAACTTTTTATCCTTAATTCCAATTGATCTGAAATTTTTACAGTAGATAGTAGACATCTAGGGCTACAAACGTATGTCTCATGAAAATTTTCCAATTCGACCTCAAAATGGGTCAAAACTGCATTGGAAGTTGAAACAAAAATCTGGCAGTCAAACCGTACCGGTACGCGTACCGGTACGCAGAACTCCAGAAGCTAAACCGTACCGGTACGCGTACCGGTACGCCGAACTCCAGTAGCTACAGCATACCGGTACGCGTACCGGTACGCCCGATAAATCCAGTCCGATCCGACTACGGGTCTTTCTCCATTTCCTCCACTATAAATACATTTTGTCACCTCCTTAGCCTTCACTACACCACTCCAAACCCTAGAAAACATAAGAGAGGAAGAGAGAAAGAGAGAAACACAAGATCAAGAGAAAACAAGAGATCGAAGGGTTGATTCAAAGATCAAAGCCCTAAATTTTTTCAAGAACATCAAGGTAGGGGTTTTCTCTCACTCACTTACAT
Source organism: Ilex aquifolium (assembly GCA_951799425.1). Taxonomy (NCBI): domain Eukaryota; kingdom Viridiplantae; phylum Streptophyta; class Magnoliopsida; order Aquifoliales; family Aquifoliaceae; genus Ilex; species Ilex aquifolium. Next base: position 29,137,223 of record OX637393.1, read on the forward strand.
TGAGGCTAGGGTATTTATATATGTATGTTTTTACTATCCATGGTATATATATGCTATAGAATCACCATCTCTTAGGCTTTTTTGCAAAGATTACATTGTTAGGGTTTAATACCCATTAAATCTCTTTCCTAGTTTTAAAACCCTAGTTTTTGGGAGAGTGGTGTATTTCTTCTTAATTGCTTCTTTATTATGAACTTTGAAAACCGTAGTTGTTTGTGTTGGGTAGAAAAATGATGTTATTGTGATCTCATGTATTTTCCTTGTTAGTTGGGGAATTGTTACATAATATATCTTGGGGATTTTGGAGAGATGCTTGTAAAATGATATAAATATTGGAATGGTATGCTTGGTTGGGTTGTTTGTGATGCCTTGAGGGTGAGAGGTTCCTTATAAGGATGTTCATGCCAAGAGAGGAGAGTATGTGATTTCCCTCAAGAGGTTCCTTATAAGGATGCTTGAGTTTGTGATGCCTTGAGGGTGAGAGGTTCCTTATAAGGATGCTCATGCCAAGAGAGGAGAGTATGTGATTTTCCCTCAAGAGGTTCCTTATAAAGATGCTTGAGTTTGTGATGCCTTAAGGGTGAGAGGTTCTTTATAAGGATGCTCATGCCAAGAGAGGAGATTATGTGATTTCCCTCAAGAGATTCCTTATAAGGATGCTTGAGTTTGTGATGCCTTGAGGGTGAGAGATTCCTTATAAGGATGCTCATGCCAAGAGAGGAGAGTATGTGATTTCCCTCAAGAGATTCCTTATAAGGATGCTTGAGTTTGTGATGCCTTGAGGGTGAGAGGTTCCTTATAAGGATGCTCATGCCAAAAGAGGACAATATTATATAATGTGTGGGAATGGTTTATATTTTGAAAATGGATGTTTGTTAAAATGGGTTATTATTGTTCATTTCTAGTCCGATTGCTATCTAAACTTGAGATCCTTGTTGAAATGTCACTGCCTTATTTCAAATTATGTATCTATGTTATGTTAAAAATGAGACCGGCCATTTTAAATACGTTTCTAAACCTTGTTTGGGTTTGAGAGAATTTTTCTACAGAGCTTCGTGCTCACCCCCTACCGCTAACATTTTTCAGATTACCCTCTCGAGGAAGAGCTGGGAGTCGAGGAGCCCGCACACTAGGAGACTCCGATAGACGGGAGCGTGGATCCCGAGGTGGACGCCTAGAGCGACACTTCCTTTTGTTCTAGACTAGGATATTCATTTTGAACCTTGTAAAGTCTAGTTTTAGTTTGTTTTTTTCCGTTGCGCCACATTAGTTAATTTTTGAGATGTAAATGCCATGGTTGGGCATATTCTTTTGGATAATGATGTAAATCTTTTATGGATGATGAATGAAGTTTAATTTATTTATGGATGATATTAGTGCTCTCATGATGTAAATGGTTTTAGTATGTAATGTCGTCCAGGGTGTGTTTTGGGGCGTTACAAAAGCATTAAGGAGTATTTATCAAAACCTCATGTGTTAATGGCTCCTATAAAAGGAAAGACCCTAATTTTATACATTGCGGCACTTGAACGCTCTCTAGGGGCAATGCTAGCTCAAAACAATGATGATAAAAAAGAAAATGCCTTGTACTACCTCAGTAGGACGCTTGTGGGAGCAGAACACAACTACTCCCCCATTGAGAAAATGTGTCTGGCATTAATCTTTTCAATGCAAAAATTACGGCATTACTTACTTGCCCATCCTATAAGGCAGATATCAAAGGCTGATCCTTTAAAGTACTTGATGTCCAAACCATTCTTGTCAGGAAAAGTTGTGACACCCCAAAAATCCGGGGGTCCCGTTGATAACCCATCAACCTGCGGAAACATCCGTGGATACCGCTCAACCCGACACCACATCAAGAATATCTTTAAGCCGGGATTATAAACCATAATGAAAATTCGGTTTAACATTCATTTGATTCAATTAAAGTCTCATACACCGTGGTTTGTACCCCATTAGGGTCCACTTTAATCATTTAAAGGAAGGAAATTCAAAGCCCAAAGATTTGGTTTGGCAACACATTTAAAAAATTTCAGATTTTTGGACTGGCTACCGGTAGCTGTTTATCGGCTACCGGTAGCCGAAACATTCTGGAGATCGACTACCGGTTGGCTACCGGTAGCCGAAACATTCTGGAAATCAACTACCGGTCGGCTACCGGTAGCTATTTCCTACTGGAAATCAACAACCGGTCGGCTACCGGTAGCTATTTCCTTTAGGAAATCAACTACCGGTCGGCTACCGGTAGCTTTTTTCCTACTGGAAATCAACTACCGGTCGGCTACCGGTAGCTAAAGGCAGGTTTTGCCCACTTCCTTAGTTTTTCATTTCCAACCCTTTTTAAACTCTTTCAAACTCATACCAAACATGTATAATGAAAACTCCCACATTATACATAGTCCATCCAAGTCATATTACATACAACTTCATACATTCATAATTCAAAATATCATGTTTTACAATATTTACATGTCATAAACCATTTTAAAACAAAAGGTTTACAAAATCTTGAGGTAAGGCCACACATAGGCCCCCTTCACCCTTGGTGCTCTCCATGGGAGCCATCCCCCGGTGCAAACCCAATACCTGAAATTGTTCCCGTATAGGGTGAGCCAACGCCCAGTAGAAAACTTCCTACGGAGGCTACTCCCCCCTAGATGCTCATGCTCATGTAATATTCACATACAACATGTAATCAATCATTCCACACGCACTATGCATTCAATGTTGGAATGCAACAATGCCATGCAATGAAATGAGATGAAAACTCATTCATGCAACCCATTCCGAGTCCTCACCGACTCCCTCAACACAATGCAATGCCAATGTGTGATGACCCGTCTATTGACGGAGAAAAACCTTCCAATGATCATTTGAAAAGAAATCATGTTTTCCCAAAACCGGATCATTGTTGGAAGCTACCCATTGAATGGGTGTTTTTATAACAAAACCCTTGTGTCTTTGTTGGGCAACGGATCTTCGGAATCACACCGCCGGTTCCGTACACCGTGTCACTTTTCTGGAATTGCACCGCCGGCAAGTGACTGAACCAAGTGGTTCCGGGTTTTTCACCCGAGGGAGTGTCTAGCCCTACTTGCTACACCCGACACAAGTTTTTCCATGCAACCATGCGACTCAGTCGAAACTTCGTTCCAACATTCCCGAGCCCATCCACCAAGCACCAAGAATGGTGATTGATTAATCATGTATAACATGCACACACACCCACTCATGTCTATGGATGCGATATCCCCGTGCAAATGCAATGTGATGTTCCATTGCACACAGAATAATGCTCAATATGCTCATGACAAACATATAAACATTTCCAATACATCAATGGCAATTATATCAAAAGCACATAACTACCTATCTCATTATGTTCAATATAGCATTTCATGCATATATCAACAACACTCTTCATCCAACAACCATATCCTGAGCATATGATTTCACAATCACCCAAGCATGTTATAACATAACATCATGCAAGTAACACACACAATTTCACCTAGGCATTTTATCAAACACCTAGTAGTCATTAAAGTCATGTTTTCACATAACACATTCCAAGCAACCATATAGCTCAAATTTCACCAGATTATAAGAGGAACCACATGGAACTCCTATGTAATAAAATCAAGCTAGAAGTTAGCCTAGGCCAACTCTATGCTCCCTTTTCCATTACCATAACTATAGACATATATATAATTCAATACATATGCATATATAACTTTTAACCCTTAGTCTACTAACACCTAAGGTAAGAATAATCCCAAGTAGGAATAATCCTACCTCAATAGAGATGTAGGCAACCTCAATGCACCAAAACCAACCCAAAGTCTTTGATTTCCAAAAGTTCTCCCTTTGAATATTCGGTGAAACGCCTTGTTCTTGGTACGTAGTCGAAGCCCTCGTCGACGTGATCACTTCTCCCTTCTAGCTCGACGGAATCCGAGCAACGGAAGTCCGGGAATCGCCGAAGGAAGCTTGAAGTTCTCTCTTTTCTCTCTCTCTTTCTCCCACACGTTGAACCCAGCACAAAGGCAGAAATTTTCTGCCTAAAATGCAGATATTTGTCCCTTTATATAGTTTTAAATGTGTGGTCTACATCGCACCGCTCGTTTATTACTTTCGGGTCCGTTTTTCGTCCCGAAACGACTCATTAAGTCCCGGATTAAGTCCAATTAAATTTTATTGGCACATTAATCCAATTTTAAGGGATTTTAATATTTCTCGTTTTTGGGGACCTTTAAAAAGTCAATCGCCACGCAGTTGTCTCGATCTACGTGCAAAACCCGACTCTCTCGGAATTCGACGAATTTTCTGGTGGTTACTAGATTTCGCATTGCGAATCCAATGGAGCACTCCGTTCCCTCATCCGAGGTCTAGAACATATGTATTTTAAATACGCACGGTAGTGGCAAATTACCATTTTGCCCTTTTTCAGAAAAAGTTCAAATTTTCCCGGGTTTCACAAGAGTTGCCCATTGGTCTGTACTGTTAACAAATTTTGACATTACGTTTATGCCTCAAAAGGCAATAAAGGGACAAGCACTTGCAAATTTCTTAACAGCTCATCATGTTCCTGACAACATGCAGTTACCTGATGATTTTTCTAACGACAATGTCTTGTCCATTGAAACATTATGATGGCAGCTTTATTTTGATGGGGCATCAAAGAAACGAGGAGCAGGGGCCGACATTGTGTTGGTGACACCTTCTGGAGGATTAATTCCATAGTCATTCTCGCTATTGACGTTATGTTCAAATAATGCAGCTGAGTATGAAGCATTGATCATTGACTTAGAAATTGCACTTGAAATGCATATTGATTTTTTGCAAGTGTTTGGTGATTCTCAATTAATTGTCAAACAATTAAACTGGATTCAAAAGATCCCATAAGCTAGATTCAAAAGACAGAGACTTTCACAAGCTGGTTTACATTTGACTCTCAGAGGGAGGATACCATGATTGATGTCTGCAAAAATTATGGACCTTTGTATAAAATCACGATGCTTGAGAAAGAGGATGGCAAAGGTCATGAGGATTGTAAGATACCGAATGACAAAGAATTTTATCCGGCATTACATAGATTATATAATAAGAAGAAAAATTGGGGCTCAGACTTCAAGTTCAGGGGACTTCCAACATTTCACCCATACTTAATGGAATGGACTGACTGGATTTTAGTTGAATATAAAGAGCTGCTTGAATAGGCAAATATTTTTGGTGTTGTGGTTGTGTCATGCTACTCATATGAGCGTTGCAAAGATGTTTGGAGGGATTTTTGTGAATTATGGAGCCCATTGACCAATACTTTCCACCACGGTGTTAGTGAGTTAGGCATTTTCGTCCCTTCTCTTGGGAGGTGGTCTGCCCCTGATGAAATGTGAGCTTCCTTAGCATACATGTATCCAAAAAGGAAAGCCCATTTATAAGCTTCCATGTCTAAATGTGCGTTCTTGGATCGCACAACACTTATGGCAATCAATGGAAACAGGGAAGCTTTAGGTATAGATTGGGTCTTTGGGCCCCTTGATTGCTTCTTGGATCCCCTCTTCTTGGAAGGGTTCCTTTTAGAAAGGACCTTGATGGAAATATTTGAATCTGATCCCTGACTTTTGGAATAGAAAAGTTTTGGACTCTTTCCTTTAGCAGATGCAGATGGTGAACCAAGCTCAACTGATCTTGGTTTAAATTGTACTAGAGATGTAACCTTTGATTGACTAGTAGCATTAGACTTTTGGGGTAGCCTGTCCTTGTGGTAGCCTATCTTGAGAAGTCTTAGGAGCTTTCACCCTTGTCGTAGAAGGAAGAGTACCCTCCTTGATTTTCATGGAGGTTGCCAACACTGATACAGTATAGGGCAAATTGATTGGTATGGTTCAAATCAATATTTGAGTAGGCAGATAGACTGGGGTGATTTCTAGAACCTCCATATGGGTAGCCTTAGCAATTTTTGGCATGACTTTGATAGCCTTCTTAGGTTTAGCTTTGGTGATTTTCCTCCCCTGGATCCTAGCATTGACTTTTGGAATTGCTCCAAAGATTGTTGACTGATCAATCTTGAAAGAAGCACAATAAGTCTCCTTCTTTGAATTTTTCCCATGAACTTGCATTGATGAAGGTAGTTTGTGGTAGTAAACCGTTATTTGTGGTGCCATTATGAGCCTGCGAAGGTAACAAAAATAAAGCACTAATTAATTTTTAAAGTTAGAGATGAAAGGGAAAATGGGTCCCACTGGCGTGCCAAAAACCATGTTGAGCAAAAATTTGAATATTTTGTCGAACATGACTTCACTCATATAACGAGAAATTATACGAGTTTTATTAAATGTAGGTTGGACCCATTCTAGATAGCATATATCCGTTAATTAAAATTTCTTGCTTCAAGAGAACACCATTTGATTCCAATGAGAAATTATCACACGTTACCATTTACACCACAAGGGCATTTTATTTGTAATGGTGGCTGGACCTAGGTTAATTGCCTAGGCTGCTCTTCATACACGTTATCGGGATCAAGCTGATTCGTAGTTCAGGGAGATTAAATTATTATTATTATTTTATTTTTTTGGATAAGATCAACGGGTAAATGACTCATTGATTTTGAATGGATAAATATCCATCATGTTTGAAATGGGTAAATGACCCTTTGATTTAATATGGGTGTAAGACCAATTTGGTTTACAAGAAAAATTTTGGGATTTGTGACTGTGCCTAGTTTAACTAGACTGTCTACATATCCGAAAGGGAATCAAATCAGCCGTAGTTCATGAGGTAGAAATTAGAATTATTTGAAGTTGATTTGGACTTAAGAATGCACCTAGTTTAACTAGACTATCTACGTATCCGAAAAGGAATCAAGTCAACCGTAGTTCATGAAAGAAATTTATTTAGGAATGCGACTGTGCCCAGGATAGATGTTGGACTGCCTACGTATCCAAAAATGAAATCAAGTTGGACATAGTTCAAATTTTAGGAATTTAATTGAAGGTGATTTAGAATTATGATTGTGTCTAGGGTAGTTGTTGGACTGCCTACGTATCAAAAAATGGAATCAAGTCGGACGTAGTTCAAAAAATAATTTTGAATTCGAGTGGGGTATTAAATGAGTGAATGACTCATTTAATTTGGTTTGAAATGGGTGAATGACCCATTTGATTTGAATGAAGTTGTATTTGACAACTCTGATTTGTGTGAATTTTAGGACTCACATAGGGTGTGACTTGATGAAATTAAATTCCATGTAAGATTATTGACTTTGTGTGAGCTTGAAACTCAAAAATCTATTAAGAGTCCAAGACTCTTTCCATAAAGATCGTTGAGTCTTAAACTTCCTGAAAATTAGTAAAGAGTTAGAAACTCTTTAATTTAATTTCTACACTATTCAATTTATAGGAGTTTGAAGCTCCAAAAATAGTGAAGGATTTAAATAATCAAATTGTCACTTAAAAGGAGTCATAGACTCCATGTCAATTTAGACAAGTTATAAATTCTTTTAAGTTAAATTTTCTCCTCCACTAACAAGCCCTTTTATGGGCTGCACTCGTAGGATTTGCAGAGAGAAATTGCGAACCAAAATTAAAGAATCCAAGATTCTTAGCTATGAGCAAGCATGAATTTAGAACTCAAGTGGATTTGTTTGGGCGGCAATCCAGTAGTTGCTCAAATATTTGGAGAAATCGAAGGCTCCAGTTTTTTTTAGGAGTTAAAAAACTCCAATTCCTTTTAGAAGTTAAAAACTCCATTAATTCGTAACAAGTGTAGTATAACATTATTTTACCAACTTGAGAGTCTAAAACTCTTTGTTAGTTTTGCTGAGAATGAACCCAAGGCTCTTACCCCATTGGAAACTCTCTTCGAAAGAACCAGTAGACTTCGGTACTTCAAAGAGTGTAAAATTCTCGCATTTTTTTGCCCAGGAAAACTTTAGGAGTTAGAAACTCCTTGACTTGACCATGGGTAGAATCTGAATTTTTTTAAATTGCAATGGGTTTCGAATTAAGCAAGGTGATAGCTAAAAAGAAAACTCTTTTGATTGATGCAATTTTTGAAGAGCCGAAGGCTCTTAATTTCTATAAATTTTCCTAGGAGTTAGAAACTCCATGCTGCTTTAAAATGGACTTTGAAAGATCAAAACATAATTTTTTTTTTTCCCTTAAAATAGTCTTTGAGAAACTTGAAGTCATTGCCATTTTTCTAAGGGTTTGCTGCAACATTAAAAAGGTTAGTAACAAGCCAAATGGGAGTTTAAAACTCCACTAAACCAAAGACACACAATTAGAGACCAAAAATCTAATTCAAGATAATTTTGAGGAATTAGAAATTCCTTAAAATTACATAGAAAGGGGGACTTGCACACTAGACTATGGTTTTGAAAGAGTCAGAGACTCTTTGGGATGGAAGCCTTATTTTTGTGTGTGCGTGTGTGTGGGTGCATGAATTATACACCAGGGATCATTACAAATGCCATGAAACGTCATTTGATGAAACTTGGAAGATTCCAAGACTCTTGTGAAACTCTTTGCCGGTTTCATAAAAGAGTGTAACACTCTTCTAATTTTTGGGCTGCACCAAAGTCAAGGAATTGGAAACTCCTACATTTTTTCGCTTCAAAAGCGGCTTGGTTTCGCTGCAACAGAAGAGTCTGAGACTCTTGAACAATGTTTTGAAAGAACAATAGGCGAAACGGCCTTTGGCAAAAAATTAATTTTCTCGAGTTGGTGGGTAGCTTTTGTGAGAGCAGCTGGAATGTCGCCGCCATAAATGTCCTTCATAGAGGCTGGTTTTGGACGACAATCTGTAGCACATTCATGCTTTACACCGCTGAGATATTCTGAGAAGGCTGACACACTTGAAGGAAGTTTTGCTTGGACAGAGAGATCCTTGCGGGAAGAGTATAGAACTATTGAGGATCTTGCATCGTCCGAATTATAGGACTTGAAAACTCCTCCGATTTGTAACTTGAATGATTCGGAGTCGGCACAATTGTTTCGAGTTGAAGTGGCTTTGAATCCATTTGCTGCCATAAAAAAAATTCAGAAGATTAAATCCTCAAGAAAGAGTAAATAGAATTTTTTTTTACCTGAACACAAGCTTCAGAATTTTTTTCGCTGCCTTCCTTCTCTTTTCTCTGCCGAAAAATCTTCTTTCTCCTTTGCTCACTGTTTTTTTTCTTCCCTTGATAACCGTCCCCACCATCTAAACTCCTCATTGCATTTATAGGGGATTTGCTTGGCAGTTTTTTTTTCTGTTGCATGTAAGAGCAGCTGGCCTTTGATTAAAGCTGCCAGCACATTCCACTTCCTTTTCTAATGGCAAGCTTTGAGTTAGTGGGTCTCCCACTCACCCCACACTTCTTTGATGGGCAGGTTTATCCTGAAGAAACTACCCATGACCACCACTAGTGGGAGGATAGGCAAGGGACGTGCTTGGCACATGTCTTCATGCTTTAATTTTCTAAATCAGTCACTTAACTGATTTTAATTTTTTTTTTTTTATAACAAGGACCCACCAAATAATAATTAATTTTAACCATGACTATGAGAACAGATCTAGGACGTAAGAAATGAGTTTGGAGAATCTTTTAGTGATGCGGATTTGTATAAATAGCTTATGGAAAATAATTCACGCATTTATCACCAGCCTTCACTATTAATAATAATTGTTTTTTTTTACGGTTCAACATTAGCAGAAATCATATTAACATTTACTTCTTTGGGGAAAGGTTCTTTATCTACTCTCATGGTTTCTTCTTCCTTTTTGGCATATTTAAGCATTCCTTTTTGGATTAAGTCTTGCACACAATTTTTAAAGGTGATGCAATTTTTTGTGGAATGCCTAAATGAATTGTGCATTTGCAATATTCTTTTCCTTTCCTATCTTTTTTTTATGGGATACTATGTCCCTGAGACAGGGTTATGAACTTTTGGCTAATCATCTCATCGAAAAGAGCATCAGCCATTGATAAGTCAAATGAATACTGCCTAGAGGTTGAAGGTGCATCTTTTTTAAAAGGATAGATGGCATATCAACAGGGTCTTCAATCTTTTTTAGGGTGTCACACATGATTTGTGTCTTCCCTTTGATTTGCGCCATATCTATCTCAACCTCACCATCGAAGTCTTGAAAGTAAGTCCCTAATGAACTGTTCTTTTTCTTCTGCTCTTCTCTGAGCAACATTTCATATCTAGTAGCCATGGCTGAGAGTTCAAAAATATCTCTGAACTTCATTCCTTTAAATTTCTTTCTTAATTCGATGTCTAAACCATTCTGGACCAATTTTACCAATTCCACTTCAGGCAAGTAAACATGGCATTTGTTTCTAGCCTTCTTGAATCTGTCGATATACTGTTCTATACATTCATTCGATCTATGCCTTAATCTTGACAAATCTGTCATTGACACTTCTGGTTCATTTCTAAAGAATTGAGCATGGAATTGCTCTTCCATCTCTTGCCACGTTTGGATTGAATTAGTAAGCAAGTTTATGAACCAGGCAAAGGTTGCTCTGGTTAGTGAATATGGGAATAACTTCATTTTTAAATTCCAATTGTTTCCAACTTCCCCACATTGGAAAGTGAACTTTCGTACGTGTTCTATCGTGGACTGATTCTCTTCACCAGAGAAGAGATGGAACTCTGGGATCTTATATCCCCTTGGGAATTCCTTATAATCAATCCATGGTGGGTAAGGTTTTCTAAACACCGGTCTCTCTGTTTTTCTAAGCCTAGGACCATAAAGGTCTTGAATCATTTCTATTAGTTGGTTTCTATTGAAAGCCATATTCTGGTGGCCTTCAATGTGCTCAACTTGATCGATGGGTTGCCCCTCTATTCTTAGATTGGGTTCCTCTATGGTATCTATTGGAAGCATAGCATACCTCTCACGACCTCTTCTAGGAAACTCAGGGGCTATCCTCGGCCCATTACTTCCCCTAGGATTTCTGCTTGGGAAGAAATTTGGGAATACTTCGACAGGCTCTGCATCAAACACCATGTTAAAGTGGTTTTAGTGTGATATGCCTAATCTTTCATTGGTAACTGTTGGTGGTGGTCTCTGACTTTCTACAGGGAATACCAGATGACCGATATTTCCTTCTTCCACCACTTGGTTTCTAATTGCAGTGTTTGATTTCTGGTTAATTGATCCTGACACTGGTTTTTGGACACTCGTTAACTCCTGCATGGCATTAACTAACTCTTGCCTAATGCCAGAATTGGGATTGTGCAATACCTGTTTTAAATTCTGCACAAACTCTTGCATCTGCAAACTATTTTGGCCATTGGATTGGTCATTCTTAGGATTTGCAGACTCCACTGGATTGGTACTCGAACTTGCTTCATGATTGCCACTCATTAGCGTCATTTCCATAGTTTCATTAATCCTAAACACGATTTTATCTTGTTTCCTTGTTCTCACAATTTTTCTTGATCAAAGTTATGAATGTTGTCCCACTGTGCATGATAAAAGATTGTTGCTCCAAAATTTGTGGTTATCAACATAGGGGACTCAATTGACAGATAGTTTTTAAGCGATTGTTAATGATGGGTTCAATTGCCTTTTTTAGGACTTCCTTGGATGAAATTTAAAACAGTAAACACAAAATCATGAACTAATAAAAGAGAATCTTTTTATTAATTCAATCAAAGGGTTTTCAGTTATAGAAATACTGAATTAACAGCCTTGATTATAGCAGTAACTACTTCCTAAAACTAACTAACACTACTCCTAAAAATGTTCAAATCGTGGGTCTTACGGGGGTTTGAATGTGTCCTTCAACTTCCTCCTTCTCTACCATTTATAGCCACTATCTTCGACAGTTTCATCTCCATCAACGATTATCATCAGACTTGTAACTTCCAGACAATTATTCTTCTTTCAAATAAGGTTGTAGCTGACTATCTCCTGCATTTTCTCAAATTCTACCACGTGGCATATTCTTTAATGTCCTCCAGTTTACCAGGTGTCAATGCATCGAACATTCTTATAATTTTATATTTTAGATCCAAACAAATGTATACAAATATTTTTTCATAGGTACCGCAACGATTCAAAAAAATAAATAAGAGTAATGTACTGAACGCATCAATATTAGTCATTATGGTGTGGCGTTTTGCAATTATGTTGAACATTTAGGGGTAATATTGGAAACAAGACCGTAACCCAAAATAATACAGAAGCCACTCTGATAGCTGCACACATCCGATTTCCCTTTCTCTCAGACAATTCTTTGGGGGGAAAAATTGATAATTACCTGATTTTATGAATTAATTATTTATTTATTAACAGGGCCCCTGTACGATGCACATAATTTGCATACATTCCCTTCCTCCCCCGTCATCCTTCCCCTTCCTTTCTTTTTTCTATTCTCGTCATATCATTTAAAAAGTTAGACAAAAAATTATAAAAAAATTAGGATGATAAAATAATTATAAAAAGTTAGGATGGTCAAACTATGATTTTAAAAAATTTTAAACTAGATACTATTTTTTAAGAAACTTTAAACGAGTGATAGTTAAGTAGTGGAGTAAATGAGTAATTACATGAGAGATGTGTGATAATTAAAAATTCTAAGCTTTATAAGTGAAAAATGAAAATGAGTCCCCCTAGATGTACTTGTTTGGAGATAAGTCCTACAAGGAAACTTATAAGGGGTTAAGTTCATGTTTAAAATTATATGTAATGACTTAAGTCCACTTTTTTTTTTTTTTTCAAAAATACCCTTCCTTGAAAGGAAGTTAAATTAATTTCCTATTTTGGAAATTGTTATCCCTTAATTCAATGTCAATTAAAATATGTCAATACAATCTCTTATATATTATACTTTTAATGGTTTGAAGACTTTTCATAAAACCTGATAAATCTTTTATTGTTTTTGCAGAAAAAGAGAGTTCGTGATAGAAGGGTTTATCAACTGATCACTTTGCCATCGAAGACTGATTCGATTTTCAGACGTTTCAACTGATAAATCAGTGAACCTAGATTTGCCTGAAAGCAATATTCAAAAACTCAAAGCAAATTCAACTGTTTCTGCGTCTTTATCTTCTTCTTTGTGTTCGAGTTCATCATCTGAGGCGAAAAACTTCTGATCATTGTCTATAAAGAAGTCTTTGGCTCGGTCTCAATCCAATTCGTTTAATCAGAAAAGACAGACCCTTGCGAATTATACAGTCGTCTCTTGTTTGTCAAGTTCAAATTCAGTGTTGTTTTCCATTCTCGTCGCTCTCTTTTTTACCATCTTTTGGGGTAAACTTTGTGCAATATTGTTTACATCAGCATGTTACTATGAATTTAAATAGTAAAATTCAAATTCATGTTATTATTTTTTTTATTATATTATTGTTCATGTTACTGCTTTTGTTGAGTATGTTACTGTTTATGTAACACCCTGCATTTTATTTTATATATGTATATAGATATATAGTAAATATTTGTTGTAAAATGTGGATATGTGTAGAAATATGTGTTGGAGAGATTTGGGATGGATTTGGTTGGCTTAGGAATGGATTGGAAATGGAAAAAAAAAAAGGGGGATGAAACAGGCTGTGAACAGTGCATGTAAACAGTGCACTGGCTGCAACTTCAAGCGCGATTTCGACCTTGATGAAGTCAATATATCTCAAAACTCAAAACATGAAAGTTGTAGATCTCTTTCTTAGCATTCCATAGCATCTTGAATCATCTCAATCGGAGCTCGGATGAGAGAGTTATGCCCATTCTACGAAGACTGGTCTGGTGTATGCCGAAACAGTAAAAAAATCGGGATTTTTGGGTTTAAAACACCACCTCAAGCCCTCATTTGCCCCATTCTTCACTCCAATCTCATCCTAAACACTTTAGAACCCTAGGAGAGAAAGAAATGAAGAGAGAAACTCAAGATCAAAGGAGAAAAACACAAGATTTAAGGGTGATTCAAGATTCAAACTCTAGATTTCAAGAACACCAAGGTAGGGTTTTCTTCCATTCTTGTCCATTGATGTTAGGGTTATTATACATATAGAATTTGGCTCTTAATAGTATGTATTTGTTATGGGTTCCTTGTTCCTTGGTATGTTTACAAACATTCACATGATTTGAACAAAATGATGGTTGGAAATCCATCAAACTCTAGTTTTTTGGGGAAATATGGATTTTTCTCTATATCTTCACATCATTTTGATTTCGAAAATTCTAGAACTTTGTGTTGGGTAGTAAAATGATTGTATTGATGATCTCATGCTTATTTCCTTTAAACTTGTCTCTTGTAACATGATTTGCGAAATGGGTATGTTTTCTTAAATTGTTCTATTATGTATCTTGCTTGTGAAAATTGGGGAAAATCATGGAATTTGCTTGTAAATGAGGTTGAGTATATTGTTGGTATGTCACTCTTGTGTATGGTGTTGTGAGGGACTTGGATTACCTTCGAAAACTGCCGTAGAGTGTTAGAGGTTAGTCTATCCCAGTGGGGGTGAGATGGTTGTCTAATGCTCATAGTGGATCGTTGTTATGACCGCGATCACTATTGTTCACATATATATCGAGGAAAAGGGTTAGTATACTAGACACCTTGGGAGGATCTCGTCAATGCCGTATGAGACGGTACACACCCTTCCTAAATTGGTCTGTGATTGTTAGTGGAAATGGGTGAACGAGGTAGAATCGTCGGGTAGATTCATGAGAAGCGACAACCTACTTGAGTGGTATCAAATAGAAATTATTGTTCATTGTACCAAATATTATTTCTCCAAGAATTTCAGGTAATATGGGGTGCCGCGATAACTTGTGGAAATGGTGTATGGTGGAGTGGATTATGTTGGAAATTGTTTGTCAATTAAACGTGGTTTTATTCTCTTTCAATTCCTTATTATTGTACAAACTTGAGATCTCATTTAAAATGTCCTTATTTTATTTTAGAAATTTATTTATATGTATGTGCGAAATGTGACCTACCTGTTTTACTTGATTTCAAAACCTTGAATGGGTTTGGAAGGATCCTCCTACAGAGCCTTGTGCTCACCCCCCTTACTTCCCCACTTTTTAGATTTTGCCTTTGACGAGGAGCTGGGAGTCGAGGGGCCGACACATTGGGAGACTCCGACAGAAGAGAGCGTGGATCCCGAGGTGGACGCGTAGAGCGACCCCCCTCCCCCCCTTTCTTTTGTTATAGAGTTGGATAATCTTTTGGGAGAATTGTATAGCCTAGTTTTATTTTGTAAATTCCGCTGTGTATTATAGTACTTTTGTGGGGATGTAAAGGCCCTAGCTTGGCCTATTCTTTTGGGATAACATGTAAATTTGATGTATTGATTTTATGGTAGTTAAATGGACTGGTGTAGTCATTACAGTAGAATTGCACAGGTTGTGTTTTGGGTAGAGCTCCCCGAACAAAGGAGACTCTGCCCGAATTTTGTTAAATTAAGGACCCCTGGTTATTTATGGATTTATTAGTTGCTCTCATGATGTGAATGGTTATTGAATGTAATGCCGTCCAGGGTGGTATTTGGGGCGTTACAGTTTATGTTACTATTATTTTGAGCATGTCACTGTTTTTGTTGAGTATGTTACTATTATTATTTTCCTAAATATTAATATTCAATGTTACTATTTTTTTTTAGTTTTTAAATATTACTATTTTTTGTGTTTGAATGGTACTATTTTTTGCATTTGAATTTGAGAGAAATAATTATTGTTAAGTATGTTACAGTTTTTGTTAAGCATATTACTATTTTTGTTGAACATGTTAATATTTTTGTTGAACATGTTACTGTTGTTATTTTTAAAAATATTAATATTTAATGTTTCAATTTTTTTTATGTTTAAATGTTACTGTTTTTTTGTGTTTAAATGTTTTATTTTTTGTGTCTAAATAATAACTTTTTTTTTGTATTTGAATGTTACTATTTTTTATTTTTAATGTTACTATATATATATAAATGGATATAGATAGATAAGAGAGATAAAATTTTAATGTTAGTCAAACTCTTAACTTATATATGGATATAGATAGATATGAGAGAGAAAATATTTTAATGTTAGTCAAACTCCTAAGATTAATGAGTTTTTAATTTTTAGTTTTATTTCACTTCTAAAGGGAATGGATAGTATGATAAAATTGACAAAAAACAGATTTCATAACAAATAAGTTTCTTTGACGGACTTAAGTCCAAACAAGTCCATATAGGGAGACCGGCCTCCAAATTTCCCAAAAAAAAAAAAAGTGATAAGGAAACTTCCCAAACCACCTCCCATTTAGTTTGATTATTTTATATATATAGTATAGATTTTCCTCAAAATCTAGAGCTTCTCTACATTATAAGGCAATCACACGTGCAAAATTGCTTGCAAAATGGGACAATTGACGTTGTACCACCTTTTCATGGAGAATTATAAGGTACCCCCAAAGAAAAGTTCCATACCGCGTGTACAATTTTTTAAGAGCTTTTGTGCAATATTTTGGGATTATGTACAACTTCATGAGATTTTTGCGATCAATCCAAAAATTATAAAGATCGATCCCACATAATGATGAATGTAGCATTTTCCTTCATATACTTGCATTTGAGTTAGAGCATTATTTTTTTAAATTCGAGTGGAACTAAAAAGGAAGAAAACAAAAATATGAGAGAATGTACATTAGAGGTGTCAAACGTGTCGGGTTGGATCATTTTGACACTCATTATTAGATTTAAAAGTTGTCTTCGAGTATCTATCCATGCTCATAGATCATACTTCCGGTCACGGTCGCTATCGTTTTTCCTAATCTAGTATGGTCCTTGGTTTCCTTATCAGAGGTAAGATGCTACTATCTAAAAATTCTTGGTCCGGGCAGGAAAAGCAACTATTATATTTTCCAGCAAATATAATTCCAAGGTAAAAGCAATGTTAGGCCAAATCTAAAGTATGATGATTCACATAACAATATCACAAAATACAGGACATATAAAAGGGAAAAAAACTGTAGAGCTTTCTCAGCAAAAATATTGTCATGGTTGGCTCATTGCAAAATAATGTTTAAATGGCATTTGCTATTTTTCAATATCTAATGTAACTTGCACATACCAGAGCAATGCAAAGAATATATTCTAGAAAGAATCCAGTCAACGTTTATTTTGAATCTCCTTGAGGATCAATAAATCTCTCTGCGGCAAGTTTACATACCATGTGGACAGATACAAGTCTAGCTTGCAGCATTTTCAAATGGAGGCAAACCCCACTCATTTGGGTTAAAATCCAATAGGGAACTTAGAACCTGGTCTGCAGTTTCATGAAAAGAGCTATCCAGCCTTGGATCTGGAACCATAACGACTGACCTGCATGCAATATGAATGGCAGATATTAGCCTGTAAAATTAGGAAATATGAAGCTCTTTGAGCAGCTGTGTTTTCAACTGTTAATGCGGGAATGTTTAAGTTTCCACAAAACATTGTATGACAGCATCAAGTCAAACCAAGAAAAGGGAAGGAAAAAATTGACATGAAAAAGGTAATCAAGCCTGCATGTAAACGCTCGTGTTCCATGAAACATCATAACTGATAATCAATAGTACTGCAACGTGTAGCCCACATAAGCTTCAATTTCAACTAGTACTCAACTCACAACCTTTGAGGAAGGACCTTGATGGTAAAGTTGTTTTATTGTGACTTCGGTGCATAGTTCAAAGTTGCAATATCGGCAATCTACTCGGAACTCGAAAGACATTAAGACATTTCGGCCGCACAGCATCACAAAACGGTATGGGACAATAAATACAAAATTCTGGAAAGAAAAAATTAGATATGACAAGAGATTCATGTCATATACTAACATCACAAACCAGTATCGTAATGTCTCTCTAAATCAACCACGAGTCAAGATAGACCGTAGCTTCTACAGAACATATCTCTGTCTCGAAACGGAAAGTACTGAGTCGTATCGGTATCGACCAACACTTTATGTCATGCTTGGGCATCATAGTTTCGAGTCATGGAAACAACCACTCCAAACGCGGAAGTAAGGTTGCATACGAGAGATACCACCTAGACCGCGCAATGGCAAGATCCTTGTTTATTGACCTGCCCTTTGTTTTTACAAAGAGTGCAACTTTCGAGTAAATCATAAATGTAAAAATTTCTATTGCGAAGATATGATGCAACCAAGAAAAACTTGGTGATTCATTATTTACAATAAAATTTGACAATCATAAATTTCCTGCATGCTACACACTTCTGGCAGAGATCCCAAGTTCTGTTAAGAATCAGGACATCAAAGAAAACCTTATGTCCAACCCCATATTAAGTGACAACAGTTCAAGCGGAACTTAAATATACAGGAAATTGATTATTATCATGATTGTAAACCCTGGGAAGATCCATGTCAGGAATGCTTAAACCTATATCTTCAAGAGGTTGTCCTTTAAACAAGTATAAGCAGATTTTTTGGTGTTAGATACGTTATCAACTTATCATTGACTTAAATTTCTAGATTTGTGGAAGCTGCAGACACACGAGTCTCCTCAGATTAGATACAAACAAGGCTCAACAGGACTTTCCCCAAAAGCACTATACACTCGAACATACAGATCCAACTAGAATTAATTAATCCAGAGAAAGTAATCTCAACACAGAGAACTTGAGCTTGTGTTGGGGAAGCTCGACTGTCAAACAAACTCCCAGTTCTCTCATGCCACAACGTCCACACAAAGAATAATAGACCAATATCCCATTTCCTTTTTATCCTTCCACTAGCATGACTTCCTCTCCACCACCTACATAAGAAGGCTTCCGTGACCTCAGCATTACCTAAATATTACCAAGAGTGCCAAAAGTATATGCTACATTCCCCGCAACATAGCAGTGAAGCAGCAAATGATCATCAACAATCTCATCTGCCCTTCTGCACATGCAATACCAACAACAAAAGAAATTTGGACTCTTATGCAGAATCACCGATGGGTAATGTGGCCCTCAAAGCTACGTTGAGATAAATTACGGCACATGAAAGGGAGCACTCGTTTTCCCTCTCACCCGATACTTGCCCAAGTTCATATTGCATCGAGTACCTCACGGTGAAGACAACAAAAAGAAGAAATTAAGGTAAAAGAGATTTTAAGCTGCAAAGATCCCAAAACTTTTATCAGAATGACCGAGAAATGTATTCTCCAAAAGAGAAAGGTTTGAATTCAAAACTTCTCTCCATGCTGTTGTTGTTACAAGCAAAATCACTTCCCTCAAAATTAATGCCCGACACACATCACAAGGAAACTGAAGTCTAGGAGTCATAGAGGAATTAGGTAACCCAGCTACCACTACCAAAGCTGCAACTGCATGTGGTGAAATTGCTCACCACTAAGCTTACTAATTGCAAACTGATATGGTATTTCACTCCACCAGGAAAAAACAAAATGAGAATGCCCCAGTCAGCAACAATAAATCTTAGAAAACAAATCGGCGTACAAAGGGAAAAGCAAATAAAAATAAAACACGTACATAGTTTTTAAAGAAGCTCTGTTAGGCTATTAGAGTAGTATAAAGGGAAGGGAAAGAGAAACAAAGAAAATAAGATCCTTCAATAATCGAACCGATGAACTATGCAAAAAAATTGGAACTAAGGCAAATCAAGACTTGAAAGGGTATTTATCGAGAGAGAGAGAGAGAGAGAGAGAGAGAGAGAGTGAGGGAAAATTGGGGGCAATAATATTAAGGGCATCATAAAAGGCATAGTGAAGTATACGGAAGATTTGATACAAGTTAGACATGATCAGCGCCAGTGCAAAACAAGGATAAAGCAAAACATTTACAAGTACACAGTCACACCATAGTCATAAAAGCAAGAAAGTAACACTCGGTGCAACAAATAAATGAAGTGCTAGTCCAAGCCATACCATATGAACTGAGCGGACAACCAGGTATTAATTATATTGGATGATGCAAAAATGAGCAAATAGGTTTGTTATAATGCTCAATCATCAATGATATCTTCGCTTGTAGATATACAGATAATTTGAAACCAAAGTGGAGCAGTGTGGAATTGCAAATTTGTGCGGCATTACAAACCATTGATATTGGTCAATATGCAAACCTTGACAAACGTAACTAATGGATGTACAAAAAGGTTTCTCTATCGTCAACGATTTATATATACTTAAAATTTTTGAACAATATATATACACAAACTGAATCCAAAATAAAAGGACTCACATCCCAGCATTCTTAGCTGCCAGTACTCCGGAGGGTGCATCCTCAAAAACAAGAATCATATGTGGATCTACTGGTCCACCCTGTCCAAAAAGAAAATTTCATGATCCAGTTACATAGCCATTCATGATGCGTGTAAGAGAGAGCAGTGAACAAACAGTAGGATATCAGCATGTTAATCCACCAGGATTTATGTCACCACTAGAGCAACTAGCTGAATAATCATCAGAAAGTTAATACCTCAAATCTTTTGGCTGCTGCAAGGAATATATCCGGTGATGGCTTGCCTTGTTTAACTTCTGGATCATCACCAAGAACAACATGGTGCATCAATGAAAAAAGTTCAACATGTCTTTTTGTTTTCAATTCAAAGTGCCGTTTGTGTGAACTGTAAGGCACATTCAGAATTCAGATGAGTAAAGGTTGCAACATGTGGCATCCTTAATATTTCGTAGTTTGACCAAAATTTCAGTGGTAAGTACTCAAAAACTTTCTATTTAGGCCAGCGTACGAAAGAATGCAAGATATTATACCCAGTTGCCACACAAATTGGTATTCCATTTGCATGGAGGTGTCTGATCAAACGGCTGGCACCTAAAACAAGGAGAAAACAAGTAGGAACAAATTAGAATTACTTGCATTCAACTGATTGTTAGGAAATTTATTGTAATTGGTGAATTCCATGATTTCACTATGTATTATTGTATCTCGACTAAATTTATGGTCAAATGGGTATTGAAGATTAAAGACCGAAGCATGATATAGAAGAAGCTCAAATTACAAAGCAATGTGATGACGACTTCTTTGACCCTATCAAACTTAGGTGAGGTAAGATGACCTAGATACCTAATTGTCCTAGTTTGGTTTAACTTAGGTTGTTTAATTGGATTTAGAGTGTGGGTACCTAATCCAATCACGACTCGTGTGATTTTAATGTAAAAATATTTTTGAAACTTCAGGATTTTACTTTTCGAAAACATGTTTTTAATTGAGTCATGGTGTGGATGCTTTATAGGTGCCACCCCTCGATACTTAGAGAGTTGTTTTAGAACCTTGGTTTTGAATGAAAACTAGTGGATAGTGCTCTCTTGCACTCTCCAAGGGCTCTTGGGAGTTAGAAAAATGGATTGGGCATAAAAAGGCAAAAACAATAGGCCTCTACCGCTAGAGCAATCCATGAAGAGGGGCGGCAGATTTTGGTCCGATGATCAGAGCTCGAGCTATGCATCGCGGACGGACTTTTCTTACACGCCAATTAACCTCTTATTTCTTATCTATACTACTAATAAAAGTACACTAACTTGAAAAACTTTTATTTTCCTATTTTACCCCCAAATATTTCTATATAGTCTATTTAATCCTTTTTACAAATAGTTTTCCTATTTGACCATTGCTTAATCTTTTTGAGTTAATTTTATCATTTACTTAATAACTACAACAATTTACTTAACTTCTAGAAATAATGGTTAAGCAGATATGCATAAGTGACCATATGGATTCTATAAATAAATGTTCACATTTATTCAATGTAGATATTTAATATATGAGTTATAGCTTTGATTTTTCATATTCTTGACTATTTCTCAAACACAAAAATATATTCCAATTGAAATCTATATCTTAGAAAGCTATCACAAACAATGCTGGTGGAGTCAAGAAGACACCTTGGAACCATCACCCTCCAGTAATATATTATCCTTATTACCATCTCCTAATTTGCAGTATTGAATTTGTATTACTTCAATCCTTAATTTGATGACTATCGAAATTGATCTAATTTAAGGTTTAGTAGCTTGTTGAATTCTGGAATGAATAGCAACCTTTCACTAGCCAAGAAACTATACCTATCGACTTGATTTTAGCATATGAAGTGATATTACCAAATAATGGATGATATCCCTCATTTAGAAGGGTTTTAGTGAGCCCACTCTCTATAGCCAACATTCAAGGATCAAGGGTTATCCACATGC
Organism: Ilex aquifolium; assembly: GCA_951799425.1. NCBI lineage: Eukaryota > Viridiplantae > Streptophyta > Magnoliopsida > Aquifoliales > Aquifoliaceae > Ilex > Ilex aquifolium. The sequence continues at coordinate 29,159,358 of OX637393.1, forward strand.
CTAGATAAGAAGTAGACGGGCTTTTGAGTAGACTGTGAAAAAAATTTCCTCTGACACCTCGCTTCAAGCTCCTCTTTCTTCACGTCCAAGTTCTTGATGAAGATCTCTCTCTCTCTCTCTCTATATATATATGTGTTAGCTGTTTGTTTGAACGGATTGTGATTCTCGCTCTTCCATCGTCTACTTACTTTTCTTTCTAGCTTTTCTAATCCTAAATATGAATATCTCTGCTTATCCTATGACAACATCATCTATTCGGGGGAGGAATTTTCAACTTCGAAGATTCATAAGTCAGTTGATTGTATTGGTGGTAATTTCTTAACATTTCTCTTCAAAGTACAAAAATAGACTCATTCAATTATGATTTGAGCTATTGTATCAAACTTTGAACTTATTGTAATTCATTAACACTAAATTAGAGTTCTTACTGATCCACTCATACGATAACGTACGCGATTTCGCCTACTGATAGGTTTATATTAAAGGTGTGTAATTACCTAAGGTAGCATGGGCTGCTGGAATTTATTAATCTTTGGCCAAAACCTACAGTAATTGCATGAAACTGATTAGGATAGGCAGTAGAAAGGGAGGGTTGAATGTATTGAACGAATTACATATTCCAAACTTTATTGATTTGTCTTCTTTTCATTTGAGTCTACAATTTTCTAACTTTTCTTTGTGGCATTCTTGTCTAGGTCATGTTTCTCATTTACGTTTGAAATTTTAGCCTCTACTACTAGGTGGGTAATTTAGGGTATCATGAAATTTGCGGTTATAGTGAATGCAAGTTAGCTAAATTCACTATATTACCCTTTAATAAAAATTTGACTAGCAATCTTACATCTTTTGATCTAGTTCATTCAGATGTATGGGGACCTACCCCTATTCCACTAAAGGAGGGTCTGAATATTATATTTCTTTCATGGATCACTGTACTAGGTATTGTTGGGTCTATCTAATGAAGCTTCGTTCTAAATTCTTTTTTGTATTCCCTACATTTTGTGCTATGATACATACTCAATATTCATTTGTTATCAAATGCTTTCGATGTGACCAAAGAGGAGAATATTCTTTCAATTCTTTTCGTGATCTGTTGAAGTCTGATGGCACTATTTGCCAAAGTACTGACACACCTAAATAAACAGTGTAGCAGAGCGCAAACACCGATATATTATAGAGATAATAAGCTCTATCTTGTTGTCAGCAAATATCCCAAGTTATTTTTGGGGGAAAGCAGTTCTTACTACCGTTCATTTAATTAATTGCATTTCCACTATCATCACATCTGGAATCTCTCCCTTTGAAAAAATTATGTGTAAGTCACCTGATTATTTCTCCTTACGTATGTTTGGATGCACTTGTTTTTGTATTGTTTCCTAGCGCCCTACTAAGCTTTCTACTCGTTCAGTTTTCTGTGTTTTTCTTGATTATGGTGAGGGTCAAAAAGGTATCGTTGTTATGACCTTGTTGCACACAAACTCTATATCTCTCATCATGTTATTTTCATGGAATATATTACCTTCTTTTCTATTCCATTTAGTTCTTTAGATTTACATAAATCTGATCTCATTTACATTAACCCATTTCCAATTGATGTTCCCTCTAACACCTATATTGGTGATATAATTGTCTCTGATGTACCTTATTCTTCTGTCCATCACCGTCCCCCTATTGTACATACTTATGCTCGTAGTGTCCTCCTCCTCTACTGTCACTCTGACAATATCAGGGTTCAAGGTATCGGTCGAGAACGATATGACTCGGCCGAGTTGTATCCGCCTTGGCCACTATCGAAACGATATTGATAACCGTTCCGGAAAAATTCCGAGTCGCGCTTGAATCGGTTTTGTATTGGCCCAACTCGGTACCAACTTGGTGAATCACGGTATCATCGCGCTTGAATCGATTCCATATTGGCCCAACTCGGTACAACTCAGCGAATCACGATATCATCTCAAGTCGGCCGAATCAAATCCGAGTCGAACCGATTCACAAAGAATCATTCCACCATAACTTCTGACAGTAGAAAAAATGTCAAAGAAATAGCAAAAGAGATGAAATAGAAGATCCACAATCTACAAAAAACACTCAACTTGAATGCAAAGGCCAAAAAAAAATATTCACAAGAAATAGCATCGTCACATATCAGATTTGTAGAACCCACGTGATTCTCTCCTATTTTTCATAATCAAGTAATTAAAAAATAGTAATACCTATCTATAAATTAGAAGAAACCCTAGATAGCCTCTTCTTTAGATCAGACCCTTCCTCCTCCTTTTCTTCATCTTCGCAGAAACCCAATACAAGAAACCCTAGAAAACTTGGACCTCGAAAACCCATGGCAACAAAGACCCATTAGATCTTCGCAGCAACAAATCTTCGATCTATCTAATATCAGACTCCTGAGGGCACCGCAATCTTTCTCTGCAGCTCTCCTGCTCTCTCTCTCTCTCTCTCTCTCTCTCTCTCCATTTGGACCGGTCGTCTCCCTCGCTCCGTGCTTCTATATCTCTCAAGTCAAACTGACCGACACTCAAAATATCACCAAATTCACCGGATGGTTGCCTTTTTATTTTAATGCCTTTTTAATTTTCTCAAACCACTAGCTGGTTATATTCTTTTTGTTACATACTTTATAATGTAATTAGGAATTAAACTTATTAAATTAATACCTCATTAAATTTTGTTTTGTATATATAGTGGTGGGTTTAATAATTACACATAATGAAAAAAATTGTAATTAGATAAAATAAAATAGACAAATATTTTTATAATTAGATAAATTTCGAGTCTCATCTTCATTCAATGTGTCAATGATTGTGGCTCAATATGGTCTTAAATGCTTACAATTGTACATAGAGGATAATAAATATTTTCGATTGAGTCCTTATAATTCCTTTTAACTATGTTTAATGTGTTAAATAATGCATTTTGATGATATGATGCACAGATGATGACATTTACATATTTAAGCAATTTTCATGTTTTTTTTAAAAAAAATTGGGCCTTCTATTTAGTGTTTTGAGAGTATCAGTCGATACCGCAACCGATGTGTCTTAGTGTCCTCTAAATCAGTGAATGATACCGTGACTTTGAACCATGGACAGTGTGGATCATGTTCCTCATTATCCTCAGCGACCTCGCAAATGTCCAAATCGATTTGGCTTCTCTAATTATTGTTATTCTATTAATTTTTGTTTTTTCTCAACTTCTACACACTCTTTCTGAACCTATATCTTATAAGGAGGTTATTCTTGATCCTCTTTGAAAACAGGCTATGGATGAGGAGCTTGTTGTTATACATAAGACTGACATTCAAGAATTGGTGGCATTACCCTCTGGGAATAATAAAAAGCCCGATTGGTAGCTAAAAAATTTTCCCCACAGTATAGCATAGACTATGCAAAGACATTTGTTCCTGTTGCTAAGATGACCACTGCTCGCAATGTGGTTACAGTGGTTGCAATTAATCGATGCAATCTCTCTCAGATGGATGTAAAAAATGTCTTTCTTAATGAAGATTCAACTAAAGAAGTCTTTATGGCTCCTCTTCTTGGATTACCTCATAGTTCTGGTCAGGTGTGCAAGCTCCATAAGGCATTTTACGGATTTAAACAAGTTCAGAGGGCATGGTTTGTCAAGTTTTTTTCAATCATATGTGACTTAGGTTTTCACGCAAGTGATCATGATTCTGCTCTATTTTTGTTGTCCACTTCCTCAAGCTCCATTATTCTTACTTTATGTTGATGATATGATTATTACAGTTGATGACACTGTTGTCAAACAGTTGTTGAAAAATCAACCGCAAGATTATTTTGAGATGAAAGACTTGGGCCAGCTTCGGTATTTCTTGGAGATTGGGGTTGCTTCCTATCTAAAAGGTTATCTCCTATCTCAATTTAAATATGCATCAGATGTTATTCAGCAAGCTCGTTTATCAGATAATCGGAACAAGGATCAAAATTTCGTTCCGAAACATCCGAAACGTTTCTATTTCCAAGGAGATCGAAACGAATCAGTGATGGAATCGAAATTTTAATACTTCAAGATGTTTCATAATATTTTGAAGTATTTTGTAATGTTTCAATACATTTATACAATTATTTTAAAATGTTTCAAGATATTTCAAAATACTTTGGTATAATTTGACCAATATTTTGAAAAAATAATTCTTAAATTTTTATTTTTTTCATTTTATTTCCGAAACAGGTCGAAACGCTTCCGAAACACGTCGAAATGTTTTCATTTCCTAGGTGACCGAAGTAATGCACCGAAACGAAATTTTGATCCTTGAATCGGACAATTAAGACTCCCTTAGAACTCATTGTTCATTATTCTTCCTCTGATGGTCCTCTCTTGCTTGATTCTATTCTCTACCGCACTATTTTTTAAAGTCTAATATATCTTACAGTTACTCGCCCATATATCTTTTATTTTGTTCATGTAGTTAGTCAATTTGTTGCCTCACCTACCACTATCCACTGGACTGTTTTCTTCGTATTGTTCAGTATCTTCGAGGTACTCTACATCAGAGTCTATTATTTCCTTCATCCTCCTTTATGAAACTCAGAACTTACTCAGATGCTAATTAGACTGGTGACTCTATGGATCAAAAGTCAACCACTAGTTTTTGTCTCTTTCTTGGTGATTCTCTTATTTCCTAGAAAAGCAAGAAAGAAAATGTTGTTGTTCGATCATCTGTTGAAGCTAAGTATCGTGCTATGGCATCCACTACAGCTGAGATAGTCTGATTACATTGGCTTCTTGTTGATCTTGGCATCTTTATATCTGTTCCTACCCCTATGTATTCTGATAACACAAGTGCTATTCAAATTGTCCACAACTCGGTGCTTCATGAACTTACAAAGCATAGTGAAATTGACTACCACTTTGTGCGCCATCATCTTCAATTGGACACTATCTCTCTACCTACTATGTAATTGACAAATTTCTTTACACATTCTCACGTAATAACGCACTTTCGTTTTTGCCCGACAAACTCTCAATATTTTTTATTGTCACATCGTAAGTTTGACGTGGGCAATTAGAGTATATTTAGATACTTAGTTTTAGGGCTAATTTAATCATTTAATTTATTTGTGTTATCCTACAATATACTGGGCCTCTATTGTGTATTCTTTTAATTAAGTTGTTGCACATACTCGGGGTGCTAATATTATTCTCTCTTCTTTTTTGTTTTCTTTTCTTTCTTCTTTGTCTCTTTAATCATAGTTTTCAAGAGGTACGCAAACAAAGAAACAATTATGAATTGAGATTTTATTAGGTTATAGATTATGTAAAGGTGCTCACCATACCGACCTAGGGAGGAGTTATTGATTAAATTGTTGCACATTGAGGGAAAGACAAAAACCAATCACAATGTTGAGGCAGTGAGATTATATGCAACCTATATTCATAATGGAAGATATGACCCTTGAAAGAAGAAATGGAACGGGAAAAAAAGGGGTCAACTTTTTTTTTAGGGGTAAATATATACTGTATATAAATGTAAGTGTACAGTAATGGCCTCACTGTGAAACCATAAAATTGTTTCACTAAAAAAAAGGCCACTGAGATGGACTAATTTTGGTGACTTACTGACCATTCACACAAAACTTCATCCAGCAAGCCGATATGTGGTTGGCTAATTAGTCACCACCATAGAAATGGGGCAGTTTTGTAGAGAACGAACAACTGAAAATCAATTTTAGAAATCAAATTGAAATGAAATTCATCAATTTGCATGAGGCATCTTTCTTTAGAGAATTTGGGGGACCATTCTAGATAAGGTGCAAAACTTGCCAAGAACAGAATAAAGAGTCTCCCCATTCTTCATCACCAATCTGTTTGGTACGAGTACAGAAAAGCTTTTCCATCATAGCGTCTATTGTATCAAGTCACCATAACTATTAACTAATAATATCCTACAAATTTCTATTTCAGTTTTTTCAGTGTTAGGAAAAACTATGTAGTCAACTTACTAATGACATATAAAGTAGATAGTGGTACAATGAGTTAGGAAAAGTAGTTGAAATATGCTCAGCTTCACTATTTACATTACCGACTATCTCAGTGAGTAAAATACTGGTATTTTTCCATGGAGAAAACACAAACACGCAATCTTACTAACATGAAATAACCTCCTCTTCAATAGGATACACGTTTGAATTTAAGATTGTATTAGGATGAGCTTGTTGTGTGTTCATGAGCTCACTTGTTGGAAAAAGAGAGAGAGAGAGAGAAAGAGATGGTTTGAGTAAATAATACCTGGCATGAGCTCACTTGTTGGAAACATGTTCTGCAGCATCTCCTCCCTTTCTACAAGAAAGTTCTCAGCGGTAAGCGAATCACTAATTCCAGTTTCTTCAACAAACACCAGAGCAGCTTCTATTGCTTTCTTTCCCATCATTTTTGCCTTAAGAGACCAGTCAAAAGTTTTATTGTATCTAGCGAGAATAATCTCCTGGACTTCTGTATAGAATTTCTCTGTGTCTGCAGCAGTAAAAACAGCATCAAATTTTTATTTCTTTCTCAACCAGATCAAAGAATATTTGCCTTCACCTAGTAACTAAATACAACTCTTTAACAAGAAGAGAACTTGGCAAATAACACCACAGAAAGAAGACCTAACAAAATGAAGAAGGTGATAAAAGGCCACATTAATATACAAATCCTTTTAGAAATAACGAGCTGGTGTGGGGTAAGAGCTCATGTGGGGTAAGAACGTATTAAGACTAAAATGATTCTAATGTAACATAAAGTTGGCAATCTGAAAAGTAGGTTGCTAAAACTAACAGTATTGGAGCTTAGGACCAAATACATTGTTATCAGGCTGAGAATTGAGGTTGAAACTTGAGCAGATTTGAGAATCCAAGGTTAGGGTAAATTGGACCTAAATTCATGCTTAAAAGATTAATCAAATAATATCTCCGAAACAAGTTGCTTAGCCAACTACAATTCGCAGCACATACTCAAACAAGGCTTTTTGTCATTCCATTAGATCAACCTATTAAATGGGAAAAATTGAGAATCCAACCCATCCCATCCTGTCCAACCATTAAAGCAATGAATCATCATGCTTCACTTGGAAAAATCAATCCAAAAACAAACAACTTAGACTGCAAGTTGATGGCTACAATCTATCTTCATATAAATAATAAATCGCTATTGAATATCCCAAGTAACTCAGATCAGTTTTTCTTTCTTATGATCCCATATATAGAAAGCTCGGGAATGGAAAAAAAGGAACTGTTGGCTGGTGCAATTGCAAAAGTATCGGGCTAACAACTGTGAGGTCATGGATTCTAATATGAAGGTACGTGCAAATAATGCCAAAGCATCCACCCCACCCCTCTCAGCACTGGAGACCAAACTAGGCGATAAACTTTCTGAAGTTCGAGATGGAAAAAGTTCATTGACTGCCTTCCTTAATAGGAGAAATTATAGAAGTGGAAAGTTTGAAATCTAGACAGATAACATTGCAATGAGTTAGTATACATTAAAAGAAACGATCAAGGTCAAACAAACTTTGTTCCACACATTGGGAGTTTGTTTATACATTTTTCCATGCAAAACAGAGACAAGAAGAAGAGCTCTACGGAATTAATGGGATAAGAGTTTGTTTAACTCAGTAAAGGACTCTGCAATTTTGTCCACAAGAGCAATCCCACCTCTACTTAATTTAAGACCGGGTTCTTTTTTAGAAGTAACGGTCGATTCCGATGGAGAAACCATTCTTCAGTAGTTGCACAACTCCTTCGATAGAAGAATTCTCAATCATTACAATCACATGATTAACAGCTATCAGCTTTTTCGGTCATGTTCATCACTGTGGTTACAAAAAGCTAGTCAAATCTTTGGAAGAAAAAACATTTAGTCGTTGAACATCTCCATTGCGCTTCTTAGAAAAAAGAGTTCATTTATATAAACATTCTATTGGTAAAAACTGTCAGGAAGAAGACCCCAAATCCTGGTACCAGCAACCTCAAACAATTTGACAATAACCACAAGCTATTCAGTGCTTCACAAATTATGGTCAGTCACACAATATTTGCCATGGTCATACATAATCGGTTATTTGTGACTCAAGGCAGCCTCAATTAGGGAGTTATGTTAATTTAGCCAAAACATTCGTGTGATCATTGTCACATTAAGTACAATAAGTATACACAAAATATACATGGGGAAATGCAATGTGCAAAAAGTATTGTTGGCATACAAAACACATCAAGTGAAATCTGAAGTCTAAGTTGCAAAAATAATGGTAAAAGATGTTACAAGTGCCATTACAAAGCCAAACACAAAATCACATGGAAGGCGAACATAACCATAATCACATAGGCATCCAATCATTTTATCCAAATACGCAGTAGGAGAACAAAACTAAGTACAAACAAGTGCTAAGCAGCAAGCTGAACAAAGATGGCCATCTATCCTCTAAAGAAGTAATTGACAAAATTAGCTCAGGTCATATTCAGTAAAAAGTAACCCAACAAACAAGGATATCCAATAATATCTCAGAGCTATTCGTTATAAGAAACCAAAAGAGCTTAAAGCTCAAGGAACCAAAATTACCAAGCTGTCTCGCAATCAACATGATTCCACTGACCAAAAACCAATGAAATTTGTCCAGCTAGAGTATAGGTGGGTAGATGAGACAAACATCTTTATTACATGGAAAAATAAAGATTATTGGTTTGTTATTCAAGCATGTGTTGATAGATTACACAAAACTTAGCCAGTCCAATTTCAAAGGGCTACAAACAGGCGCATGACAATGAAATTACTGGAACCATAGAAGTGGACATCAAGTGTCTTCTGTATTAACAAAAAAATACTTCAAATGAGAGACATAACAAATTAATTGAGCATGAGGCTTTGTTTAAAGCTTTAAATGAGCCAATGTAGCTCATCAACAAAATACACTAAAATGTAGATGAGAAAACTGTAGAGTTAATGCATATAACACCAACAGGTCACAACCACAAGAACTGCCCAAAGAGTTGCAGATTGAATGGGGAAACTTGAACTTTTTAGTATCAGTTCCCAACAAATCCTTTCAATTTCTCCTCTTTTTCATCCATTTCATATGTCTTAATAGCATAAACTACTGTTGTACAGTGTCCGCAATAACAAAAACTGTGAAATCATAATGCTACCGAAATGCACCCTATATTCGTCTGCGACGGATCATTAAATCCTACTTCTCACCAAATTACTTTAATTGTAACTAAAAACGAGCCTTTTTAAAATTATCTATACATACACTCAATTACACGGTAAAGAAAACACAAATCTCATAAACAGCCATCGGATTGCCAACTGAATCCACCTACCCAATTGAAAAACAGCCATTTCGTTCTTGAATTTCATAAACAAACAACAACAACAAAAATCAGGAGTGTTTTACAAATCAGTACCAAGTAATAGGCCGTCCATGTCGAACACGACGTGCGTGATTGAGCCTTTCTTTGGGTTACCACCGGTTGGATTCGCCATTCTGAAAACTGTGGGAGTGGCCTTTTTCGGTTATTGATTTAACAATCACTCAAATTTAAGGAAATCTCTAATTTTAACTCAAATGTTTACTCCCAAATTTAACATTTGATTAAAAAACTTATGGCGTGTTTGGTTTGTGTTTCGAAAACTGTTTTTTGTTCTCAAAATTTCAAAAACACTCAAAACCTGTTTGTTTAGCTTTTTTGTTCTCCAAATTTTAGAAAATTTTGAGAATTGAGTCAAAGAAACAGAAAACAAGTCTAGCTTGTTTTCGGAGTTTTCTTTGAAAATTTTGAAAACAAGGAGAACAATTTTGGACTTTAATGAGGTCTACCTTTCGAGTCTCCTTAGGAGCAAATTTTTTTATTCTTTTTTTTTTTTTACTTCTTCCTCTCTCTCATAATATAATATATATATATATATATATATATATAATAGATATTATAATATATTATATTATATAATATTCTATTATATTATATAATATTATAATATAATATATAAATATTATATTATATAATATTATTAAAATTCGTATATAAATATATATATATATATAAATTGGTATATATATGTATATATATATCTACGAATTTATATATAAGAATTTATATGTATATTATATATATATATATATATAAATTGGTATATATATATCTACGAATTTATATATATATTATATTTTAAAGTTTGGTTTATTGAATATTTTTTTTATGAAATTATCAATCTAAAAATAACTTTCTTATATTTTTTTATTAATGTTTGAATTAATGTTCAAACATATATTTAGGCTATCCAAACAGGTTTTACTATTTTCTGTTCTGTAAAATTGTTTTTGAAATCATCTAACCAAACAAGTTTTTTATCTCCAAAAATATCAAAACCATTTTCTTAAAACTCTTCTTAAAAACTGTTTTCGGATACCTGTTTTTGAAACGCAAACCAAACGGGCCCTTAATTTCATACCAGACATAAACTCAAATTTAAAGAATAGAAAACTCAAATTTAAAATGGGACAAACTTAAATTTAAAGAAATGTAAAATATGGTCATTAGAATTTGAATAAGTATTTAAGTTTACCTTGATTTAAATAAAAAGTTTAGTATAGGTTTGAATCAAAAATTAGAACTTATTTTTAATTTATTTTTAGTTTTTTCTTAAATTTAAATTTAAATAAGGGTTTGAGTAAGAGTGTAGATAGCCTCAAGGCATACTCAAATTTAAGATAGGGCAACTCAAATTTAAAAAAATGTGAAATATGACTATTAAATCTTTTAAAAAAGTAAAATCTAACTATTAAAAATTTTAGTAAATATTTGAGTCCGTCAAACTCGTAACATTGTTCATAAATTGAATAATATTTTGTGTAAGAAGTGGAGAATGGAGATGGCCTAAGAGCAACTATAACCCAGCTCTCTAAAATGGCTATCAAAAATATATTTAAATATTACATTATGTACTTTAACTAGTTATTTTTACAAGTTCACTCCAACCATATTCTCTATTTTAACTAACTATTTCAACTAACTTTAACATATTTTTAATAATATAATTCAAAAATGTCACGTAGTTTAACACGCTAGTGCCAACCATAATAATGACATGATATTATCAAAATTTCAAAGTTTGAATTTTGTAACATTCATATTTTCAATAGTCATATTTTTTCAACGGTATATTTTTGAAAATGTATAAATAAGACTTTCTCTTCTCATTGTCATATACCTCAATTTAAACTATAGCTATGACAAAAACCTAATAATCATTTTAAACCATAGCTATGACAAAAACCATATAATCAATTTGAGATTAAATTTTGATCTAGATCACTTAAGATTTTATCTGCAATAATCAAGAATTACCATCGTAATTAAGCTTTAATTTTGAAGAGGTTGAAAGCATGCTATAAAAGTCGTTGTTGATAGCATAAATATATATTATGATATTGATATATCACTGTTCATTGAAAAAATAGATCAAAAACCCTTCTTGTTGTTCTTCTGGAATTCGGACTAGCAAGAGAGGGTGAATTTGGGGGTGGGGAGAGAGGGATTTAGAGAGGGTCGAGCTTGGATTTAGAGAGGGCCGACACAAACTAGAGCATTGAAGGGGTTGTGCACATTTGGGCACTAGGGTTTCGGCTCAGATTGGGGCACTAGAGTTTCGACTCAGATTTGGCGCAAAAGGACAGATAGCGAGCGAAAGAGGGTCACCACTTCTGGCGAGTGAAAATTGGATTTGATAAAATAGCTAGTGGGTTAGAGAGAAATTTTAGGGACTGGCTCTTCAAAATAGCTAAGAATGGCCTTTTACCGAGTGGGTTGGAGATGCTCTAACTCGTAACACTGTTCATCCTTTGAGTAATATTTTGGGGGAGACAAAGACGAAATTACATGTTGTCCCCCTTGAACTATGGAACCATCTCACATTGTTCCCATTTAGTTTCTCACGTTACATCCTTGATATTTTGAATTAATTTCACACTACATCAAAATTTAAAATCTGTCATTTTTTATACGTGTAATACTAATAGTTGTTGAAATTTACGGCAAAGTCAAATAAATTATTCCAGTTCAAAGAATAATGTTAGTTTCACACCACCTCAAATTTAAAAGTCTAATGTTTGATATGGGTGATACTTAGGGCCAACCCAATCATTAGGCCCCTAAAACCGGAGCTTTAAGTTCCACTTTAAGGTAGGTCCCATAATTTTTATGTACGTAATAATAGCTCAAACAAAAAATTTAAATCCATAAGAAATAGGACTCAAAAAAACATTAAATTTAAACTCAAACAAAATATTTCAATTTGAGCAGATTGTGCCTTTCTTGTCACTGATCTTATTGATTGACGGTCCTGTGTTATTGCTACTCCCACTTGTCGGGGTTACCGGCCTGGCTAACCTAGCTCAATGCTGGTTTATGAGCTAAAAAACTCATATTTTGTTTATGAGCTGAAGAGCTCATCGTTTATTCATGAGCTGAGGAGTTCATCGTTTATTCATGAGCTGAAGAGCTCATCTTTTGTTTATGAGCTCATGAGCTCATCGTTTATTCATAAGCTGAAGAGCTCATCTTTTATTTATGAGCTGAAAAACTCATCGTTTATTTATGAGCTGAAAAACTCATCATTTATTTATGAGCTGAGGAGCTCATCTTTAGCTTTAAGCTGCTGATGGAATCTTGCTGGGCTGAACTGAGACTTGTTATTTTATTGAAGATAACCTTCTTACAAAAGTTTACTGAAAAAATCTCTTTAAATGTTCAGCATTCCAAGAGTGAGGCAGGACTTTTCCTTCTTCCGTTTGCAACTCGTAGTTCTCAGGCCTGATTACCCATTGAGATGATGTAAGGACCTTCCTAGTTGGGGCCTAAATTTTCATGAGTGAGGTCCTTTCTCGCGGGAAGGATTTTTCTAAGTATCAGATCTCCGACTTTAAAACTCCTGTGTTTGACCCTCCTGTTGTAGTATCTCGCTGTCTTCCTTTGATAACTCTCAATGCGGTGCAAAACTCTGTCTCTCTTTTCATCCAAGAGGTCAAGATTTAGCATAAATGACTTGTCATTATGCTCGGGCTCTGAGAACTCAGCCCTGGGGGATGGGATACCAAACTCTACAAGTGCCACTGCCTCGGTTCCAAATGCCAAAGCAAATGGTGTTTTCTGAGTTGCTGATCAGGCAATTTTCCTGTAAGCCCACAATACTTCTGGGATGTGTTTTACTTATTTTCCTTTCAGAGCTTCTAGCTTGGTCTTCAGGGCTGCCTTTATGGTTCTGATTTTCACCTCTGCTTGTCTGTTGGATTGTGGATGGGCTAGAGCTAAGAAGTAATTATTTATTCCTAGCTCAGCACAGAACTTTTTGAACTTGAGATTGTCAAATTGCTTCCCATTGTCGGAGACGATTGCTCTGGGTATCCCAAACCTGCAGATTATAGATATCCATGTGAAGTTTTGAACCTTCTGCTCTGTGATGGTTGCCAAGGGCTCCACCTCTGCCTATTTTATGAAGTAATCTACCCTAATGATGGCGAACTTGCATTGTCCAATACTGGTGGGAAGGGGCCCAAGTATGTCCAAACCCCATTGTTGGAATGGCCAAGGGTTTACCACCGAGGTTAGGAGCTCTGGTGGACAATGAGGAATGTTGGCGTGTAGATGGTAGACCTTACATCTTTTGACCACATATGTCGCATCTTTGAGTATAGTGGGCCAAAAGTATCCCTACCTTATTGCCTTTCTTGCCAAAGCTCGAGCTCCGATATGCTTGCCGCAAATTCTTTTGTGGATTTCCCTAAGTATGTAGTTAGCATCTTCATCTCCTACACATTTAAGGAGAGGTGCTAAAAAACCTCTCTTATACAGATTTTCCTGCAGAATCGTGAATCTGGATGACCTGGCTCTTAGCTTCACGGCCTCTTTGGGGTCTTCTGGCAATGTTCCAATACAGGGAGCACTTCTTCATCTTTATGGCTTAAAAATGGTTCGGCTAGGTGCTCGACTAATATTAACTTATCCAAGTTTTCCTGGGAAGCTGTGGCCAGCCTTGCGAATGCGTCTGCTCGTGAATTCTCAGCTCTGGGAACATGCTTGATCTTAACTTGCACGACTTTTTTGATCAATTCCTGCACCTTTTTGAGGTATAGGATTATTCTTTCTCCTTTAGTCTCATAAGTTTCTTCTATATGCTTCACCATGAGCTGGGAGTCATTGTAAATCTCAAGTTGTTCTGCCTCCATCGAGTGAGCCAGATTGAGTTCAGCGATGACAGCTTCATACTCTGCTTCATTGTTTGAGGCCTTGAATCCAAATCTGATGGCATACTCGACATCTATTCATCTGGGGAGATCAGAATTAACCCTGCACCACTTCCTTGAGCGTTGGCAGCTCTATCTATTGAAAGCTTCCACGTTGGGAGGTCAGGCACTAGCTGGGTTGCTTCCATAGGTGCTTCTGTGGTCGTAGTGAATTCAGCGATGAAATCTACCAAGATTTGCCCTTTGATTGCGACTCTGGGTTTGTATCAGATATCGAACTCACTGAGCTCTATGGCCCATTTGACCAACCTCCCTAAAGATTTTGGCTCATGCAATACCTGATTCATTGGCTGATCTGTTGGGACCTCAATGATGTGAGCCTGGAAATATGGTCTGAGTTTTCTCGCAGTTGTGACCAGAGCTAGGACTAGCTTTTCTGTAAAACCCGAGAAAATTTCAACCTTTGTGAAAAAGGGCAAAACGGTAAATTGCCACTACAGTACAGGTTGTAAACCTGAATTTTTCTAGAACTCGGATGACGAAACGGACCTCACCGTTGGATTCGTCTCGCGAAATCTAGTTACCACGTCAAATTTCGTGGAATTCCGAGATAGTCGGATTTTTCGCGTTTTACGAGACGAACGGGCCCCGGGTGACCCTGTACACGAAATTTTTATAAAGTTTCCAAATTTGGGGAAATATTAGAGGCAAGTAAAAATAAAAATATTTTGAACTCGAACCGGAGCGAAATTTAATCGTTTCGGGATTAAAACGAACCCGGAAGTAAAAGGGACGTGTGGCCAATTGTGGACCAAGTATTCTAAAATATAAATAGGGGGAAAAATTAGATTTTTTTCCCATGGTTCAGCCGCTTGCACAGCCGATAGAAAAGAGGAGAGGGAGAGAGCTTGAAATCTTCACTTCTCTCTACGATCTAGAAGGCTACGAAGCTCGGATCCATTCGGGCCAAGAAGTAAAGTCGGTCTCCTCGTCGAAGGCTACGACCACGTACCAAAAACGAAGGTTTTCACCGAAGGAAAAAGGGGCGGGATTTTGAGAGCTTAAGATTGGGCTCGGGTTTGAGTTCTAAGAGCTTCTCCACGTCGTTCCTCACGCTTCAAGAGGTAGAGTTCCTTCCTACTTGGGATTATTTTACAACTTAGGTTGTTATATGTAATGTGAATGTAGTATAATGGGCATGTTGATTATCAATGTTGTGAAATTGATGGGTAGTTGGATAAGTTCATTATCAATGACTTGTTGTTGAGAAATTGATGGAATTTGGTGATGGGTAAAACGGGTATATGAAATTAACCCAATATAAGTGAAATCCCTAACTTGGGAAGTGATGGGTTGCAATTGTTTGTGTGAATCCATGGAATAGTGTGGTGGGCATGAATTGTGATTATCATGCGGGCATGTGAAATTGCTCTAATGTGAAATTATGTGAATTATTGGCATATGCTATGGGATGATATGCTTGTAAATAAATGTTGAGTATGAAAATGATAAGTTATGTTAATTGATATATTGACATGGCTATGAAGTTGGTAATTATATGCTTAGGATATAAATTGCTATGATTATGTTAGAATAAGATAAATGTTGCTCACATGGCATTCATTACATGGGGCATGACATTGAAGTAGTATTGGTGCATTACAATGCATGTGTACACAAACATCGCATTATGGGTGTGGGTGCATGGTTGAGTTCAAACACCACATAGGTGGATGATGGTGGGCTCGGGAAAGTTGGATTGAACATCCGGCTGAGTCTCATGGTTCATGGAAAAAGGAATTTGGGTCGGGGTAGTAAGAAGGGCTAGACTCGCCCTCGGGTGTGAGACCCGGTGTGACGGATACGCACTTCCGTTGGTATCATAGTCCATAAAGTGTGTCGGTGTACGCGGAACCGTTGGTGGAAGTCCATGAATTCCGTGTCGGTTGGGCGACCGTTGGTGCAAGTCCATAAAGACCCACCCCAAAGAAAGACCCGGGTGTTTTAAATGATAGTCATTGTGTGTGAATTAACAATGGCGGGGGCTTGGGAAAGCCCGATTTTAAACTCATGGCATTGTATGGGGGATAGGAGCCGGTGAGGGCTCGGATTGAGTTGCATGGGAGAGTCTCATCCCATTTCATGGCATTACATGCTAGAAATCCAACATTTGAATAGTATGTTGTGGTTGTGATGTTGTTGGTGTGAAGTGTTGCATGAACATTGCATATGCACTTAGGTTGGGGAGTAGCCCTTGTAGGAAATACTCTACTGGGCGTGGCTCACCCTTTATGGGAAACATATTTCAGGTACGGGACACCCCTTCGAGGAAGGACCTTATATGGGACCCCAAGGATGAAGAAAGCCGGAATGTGGCTTCTATTTTGAAGTTGTGTAAAACTTTTGACAAACACATACGTTGGCTTGTAAATATATGAAAATTCCGCTTTTGATGTATATATATTATGGAATGAATTGTAATAGAGATTGTATGAGTTGGGTATTATATGGAAAATCTCATTAAACATGTATTGAATGAGTTTGGAGTGTATGGGGTAGCTTTAAGGATGGTTTGGAGGGGGAAGAAATCCATTTTTATGCTCACAGTCTGAAAACCTACCGGAAGGTGTGTGTCGGCCTTCCGGAAGGTTTTGCTAAAAACCCCAGCTTGCCTTGCTCACAGCTAATACCTTCCGGAAGGTTTCGCCCACTGGAATGAACCTTTCGGAAGATTTTAGCTACTGGAGTAAAACCTACCGGAAGGACTTGTCTACTGGAGTGGACCTTCCGGAAGGTTTTGCCTTGGGTTTCTTTTTGACTGCCGAGTTCTTCCGGAAGGTTTTGTTTTCTGGAATGAACCTTCCGGAAGGTTTTGGCTACTGGAATGGACCTTCCGGAAGGTTTTTGCTACTGATGTCGACCTTCCGGAAGTTCTTGAAATTGATCTTTTTCATGTAACAGTTCCTTCAGTGACCTTCCGGTAGGTGTATGTCGACCTTCCGGAAGGTTTTTCCAAAAACTTGAAATTTTCAAAATGCTTAGCCATGCTTTTGGGCTTTGTTTTCTTTGGCTTCTATGACATAAATGAACATAAATGGAGGTATAATTGACCTTGTGGATGGTAAATCTGATTAATAGCATGTGAGTGACGTGGTGTCGGGTTATACGACTATCACGAGTATTTCCGCGGGTTGACGGATGGTCAACGGTTAATAAAGGACCCCCGGAAATTTGGGGCGTCACAGCTTGGTATCAGAGCATAGGTATGCGATTTACCTAGGGCTTGATGGGGCATGGGTTTAGACCATTGCATTCATTGTACATTACATGTTATGTGCTTAAATTGCTACATGTTATGTGATATGTGGTATGTGTATTATATGCATGGTAAAATGTGTATGGAAATGGACACACTAGGGTTAGAGAACTTAACCTTGGGAGTGGGAAAGCAAATGAACGGGAAGGTTCAAAGCGAAAGGGTCCACTATTGGAGGCATACGCTCTACTAGTGAGACAATGAGAAAGATTTGAGCGTTTTAACTTTGATCCCTATCTAGGGATACTAAGTTGTTGTGCCATTGCCATTTGACTTGTGTGTAGATGGCAAGTGGAAGAAGAGGACGTCGAGGCGGTGGGCGGAACAATAACCAACCACCACCGGTCTTCGATCAACGAGCGTTTACGGAAACCATGGGCCTAATGGCGGCTACTGTTGCACAAGCTAGTGCAAATGCCGAACATGGAGGCGCGAGTAACCTCCAACAGTTTAAAGCACACAAACCTCCAGTCTTCATGGGAGGGGCGGACCCGATGGTGGCCGACCATTGGTTCCGGCAAGTCAACAAGATCTTAGGGGCGATGGAGGTCACCTCAGACGCTACTAAGATAAGGCTAGCTGCATTCCAGCTAGAAGGAGAAGCCCAATTGTGGTGGGATTGGGTGACGGCCTCGAAGAACTTAGAGGCCATGACATGGGGAGAGTTCAAGGAGCTCTTCATGGGTAAATATTTCCCAACGGCCGTTCGACATGCAAAGGCCCGCGAGTTTCTAGATTTGAAGCAAGGGTCAATGACAGTGATGGAGTATGTGGCTAAGTTCACTGAATTAGCCCGATTTGCTGATGATTACGTGGCCACGGATATGGCCAAGGTAAGAAGGTTTGAGGATGGGTTGAAGCTATCCATCCGGGGAAAGATTGTGGGTCTCCGCCTGCAAGACTTGGACTCTATGGTCGAGACAGCTATGGCCATTGAGAGGGAGGTGGACGATGCTCGAAGCATCCGTGAGGCGGGTGCTAAGGATAAGAAGAAGGAGGGCCAATCCTCTTCTTCTAGTTCGGGGAAGAAACAGAGGACCTCTGCTCCTCAAGGACAGGGCCGCGGCTATCAAGGCCAAGGCCAAGGTCAGTTTTCCCAAGGCGGGAGAAACTTCAGGACTACCTACCAGGCGGGCCAGAAGACATGTTTCCATTGCCACCAACCGGGGCATATGAAGCGGGATTGTCCGCAGAGGCAAGGATCCCAGAGCTATGGGACACCTCAGTCCCAGTCATCAGTGGGACAGTCGCAGACACGCCTTGTTCCTCCCTACCCCACCACGGGCCAGGGAAACCAGTATCAGTTCCAGGGCGCTACTCAGGCCCCTACCACCTTTCGAGCGGGGACTCCGCAGTCGGGCCAGATGGGCCAAGGCATGGGTCGAGGCCGAGGACAGGGCATGCAAGCCGGGACTTCGGGGACCCAGGGGCGTGTCTACGCCATTACACCTCAGGCTGAGCCAGTGGACCAGTCAGTCATTCAGGGTACATTTCTACTTTCTCGCCTATGGACTAAAGTGTTATTTGACTCTGGTGCATCACATTCATTCATTTCTGCATCATGTGTGAGGGATTTGGGCTTAGAGGTTGATACCTTGGAGGAGCCGTTATATGTGAATTCACCCCTAGGAGCTAGGGTGTGTGTGAATCAGATATGTCGGGGTTGTGAGCTAGAGATCTCGGGGATTCTACTCACCGTGGACCTTAGGGTTATGGACATGTCGGAATTCGATGTCATCCTTGGGATGGACTGGTTGGCGGCGTATCGGGTCGTTATTGATTGTGACAAGAAGAGGGTCACCGCCTATACACCGGACGGTGTTTGTTTCAAGTTTCAGGGGGAAAAGCATGATGCTCTACCTCAAGTCGTGTATGATTCACGATGGCATGGGCAATTGATGGGTTGGCTTGCGAGCCTTACCCTGGAGGACGAGGCGAGACAAGAATTGGGTCTACCTCGGGTGGTGTGTGAATATGAGGACGTTTTTCCGGACGAGTTACCGGGATTACCTCCCCATAGGGATGTGGACTTTAGCGTTGAGTTGCATCCGGGTACTTCACCCATTTCTATGACTCCACATAGGATGGCGCCAGCTGAGTTGCAAGAACTCAAGGTTCAATTACAAGAATTATTGGACAAGGGCTTTATTAGACCGAGTACCTCACCTTGGGGCGCTCCGGTGCTGTTTGCCAAGAAGAAGGATAAGACCCTTCGATTGTGTATAGACTATCGGCAGTTGAACCGGGTCACCATCAAGAATAGGTACCCTTTGCCGAGGATCGATGATCTGTTTGATCAGCTGAGGGGAGCGCGGGTCTATTCAAAAATAGATCTCCGCACGGGCTACCATCAGTTGAGGATTAGGGAGTCAGATATCCCTAAGACGGCGTTCAGAACGCGGTACGGGCATTTCGAGTTCACGGTGATGCCATTTGGGTTGACGAATGCCCCGGCGGCATTTATGGATCTCATGCATAGGGTGTTCCAGCCCTATTTAGATCAGTTTGTCGTAGTGTTTGTTGATGACATCCTGATCTACTCCAAGACAGAGGAGGAGCATGAGGGTCACTTAAGGATTGTTCTCCAGACCTTGAGGGACCACCAGTTGTACGCCAAGTTCAGCAAGTGTGAATTTTGGCTTACGGAGGTGAAATTTTTGGGACACGTGGTGTCGGCTTCGGGGGTATCAGTTGATCCGGAGAAAGTCGAGGCAGTTATGAGCTGGGAGAGGCCAAGGTCAGTCTTCGAGATACGTAGTTTCTTGGGATTGGCAGGGTATTACCGGAGGTTCATCGAGGACTTCTCCCGACTAGCCGCACCTATGACTAGATTGACCCGGAAGGAGGTCAAGTTCGAGTGGAATGATTCGTGTGAGAAGGCATTCCAAGAACTAAAGAGGAGACTCACTTCAGCTCCTATCTTGATTGTCCCAGAAAGGGGACAAAACTACACGATATATTGCGATGCCTCTAAAGACGGACTGGGTTGTGTCTTGATGCAGTCCGGGAGAGTGGTGGCTTATGGTTCTCGACAGTTGAAGAATCACGAGCAGAATTACCCCACGCATGACATGGAGTTGGCGGCCGTTGTCTTTGCCTTAAAGGCTTGGCGCCACTATTTGTATGGTGAACGATTTGAAGTGTTTTCGGACCACAAAAGTCTGAAGTACATCTTCACTCAACGGGACCTCAACATGAGGCAGCGTAGGTGGATGGAGTACCTAGAAGACTATGACTTCACTTTGCATTACCACCCCGGTAAGGCAAATGTGGTGGCTGACGCACTTAGTCGGAAGTCACGGGGTGTCTTAGCTAGTGTGGTTTCCCGGGAGTGGCGGATGCTTGAGGCCGTGGGCCAATTTGGGCTGCATTATCGGGGTCGGACTCAGGGTGTTTTAGGGAGTTTGGTGGCTACGCCTTCCCTACTGAGCAGAGTGATCGAGTCACAGAGACAGGACTCAGAGTTATCATCCATCAGGGACCGAGTGCAGGCGGGTACTGGTGACGAGGGCTGGGCCATTCACTCGGATGACAGTCTTCGGTTTAGGGGAAGGGTAGTGGTTCCCCAGTCGGCGGAGCTGAGAGAGGAGATCCTCAGGGAGTTCCATTGCTCTCGTTTTGCGGTGCACCCAGGCGGCACGAAGATGTATCATGATCTTCGTCGCCAGTATTACTGGAGCGGAATGAAGAGGCAAATTGGCGACTTTGTCAGTAGATGCCTCACATGTCAGCAGATTAAAGCCGAGCACCAGAGGCCAGCATGGTTGCTCCAGCCCTTGGAAGTGGCTGAGTGGAAGTGGGAGCACATCACAATGGACTTTGTGACCCACTTGCCACGGACATCACGGGGACATGATGCGGTGTGGGTGATAGTGGACCGGCTTACGAAGTCGGCACACTTTTTGGCGGTGCGGATGACCTTCACTCTGGAGGAATTCTGCAGGTTGTACATAAGGGAGATAGTCCGGTTGCATGGGGTACCCGTGTCTATAGTATCGGATCGGGATCCCAGGTTTACGGCTCACTTTTGGGAGAGTTTCCAGCGAGCCATGGGGACTCAGTTGAGGATGAGCACAGCCTACCATCCCCAAACGGACGGTCAGTCGGAGAGGACCATCCAGACATTAGAGGACATGCTACGGGCATGCGTCCTAGATCTCAAGGGTAGCTGGGAAGAGCATTTGCCCTTAGTGGAATTCGCCTACAATAACAGTTATCAGGCGAGCATACGGATGGCACCCTATGAGGCGCTTTATGGGAGGCCTTGTCGTTCTCCGGTTTGTTGGACTGAAGTTGGGGAAAGACCCTCTACGGGTCCAGACTTGATTAGAGACACCTCGGAGAAGGTGAACCTGATAAGGAAGCGTCTTCTCACGGCTCAGAGCCGGCAGAAGAGTTACGCCGATAGGCGGCGGCGGCCTCTGGAATTTGAGGTGGGAGACCACGTCTTCTTAAAGGTGATGCCTAAGAGAGGGGTGATCAGATTCGGCAAGCGGGGAAAACTGTCGCCGAGGTACATTGGGCCCTTTGAGGTGCTTGAGAGAGTGGGCACTGTGGCTTACAGATTGGCGTTACCGCCAACTTTATCGGGTGTTCACGCCGTATTCCATGTCTCCATGCTCCGGAAGTATACTCCAGATCCGACGCATGTTGTGGATTGGGGCGAGCTCATAGTTGATGCGGATGGGACCTTCGAGGAGGGACCAGTGCGTGTCATGGATAACCGAGAGCAGGTTTTGCGAGGCAAGACCGTGAGGCTAGTGAAGGTGTTGTGGCAGCACCGAGGAGTGGAGGAGGCAACATGGGAGCGTGAGGACACCATACGTGCCAACTATCCTTTCTTATTTGAGGATGGAGGTACATTCTTATAGTCATTTAGTATTATATGACTGTTGCATATGCGTGTAATTGCGTGTGCATGAGTGTGTGAATTTCGGGGACGAAATTCTTTTAAGGGGGGAAGAATGTAAAACCCGAGAAAATTTCAACCTTTGTGAAAAAGGGCAAAACGGTAAATTGCCACTACAGTACAGGTTGTAAACCTGAATTTTTCTAGAACTCGGATGACGAAACGGACCTCACCGTTGGATTCGTCTCGCGAAATCTAGTTACCACGTCAAATTTCGTGGAATTCCGAGATAGTCGGATTTTTCGCGTTTTACGAGACGAACGGGCCCCGGGTGACCCTGTACACGAAATTTTTATAAAGTTTCCAAATTTGGGGAAATATTAGAGGCAAGTAAAAATAAAAATATTTTGAACTCGAACCGGAGCGAAATTTAATCGTTTCGGGATTAAAACGAACCCGGAAGTAAAAGGGACGTGTGGCCAATTGTGGACCAAGTATTCTAAAATATAAATAGGGGGAAAAATTAGATTTTTTTCCCATGGTTCAGCCGCTTGCACAGCCGATAGAAAAGAGGAGAGGGAGAGAGCTTGAAATCTTCACTTCTCTCTACGATCTAGAAGGCTACGAAGCTCGGATCCATTCGGGCCAAGAAGTAAAGTCGGTCTCCTCGTCGAAGGCTACAACCACGTACCAAAAACGAAGGTTTTCACCGAAGGAAAAAGGGGCGGGATTTTGAGAGCTTAAGATTGGGCTCGGGTTTGAGTTCTAAGAGCTTCTCCACGTCGTTCCTCACGCTTCAAGAGGTAGAGTTCCTTCCTACTTGGGATTATTTTACAACTTAGGTTGTTATATGTAATGTGAATGTAGTATAATGGGCATGTTGATTATCAATGTTGTGAAATTGATGGGTAGTTGGATAAGTTCATTATCAATGACTTGTTGTTGAGAAATTGATGGAATTTGGTGATGGGTAAAACGGGTATATGAAATTAACCCAATATAAGTGAAATCCCTAACTTGGGAAGTGATGGGTTGCAATTGTTTGTGTGAATCCATGGAATAGTGTGGTGGGCATGAATTGTGATTATCATGCGGGCATGTGAAATTGCTCTAATGTGAAATTATGTGAATTATTGGCATATGCTATGGGATGATATGCTTGTAAATAAATGTTGAGTATGAAAATGATAAGTTATGTTAATTGATATATTGACATGGCTATGAAGTTGGTAATTATATGCTTAGGATATAAATTGCTATGATTATGTTAGAATAAGATAAATGTTGCTCACATGGCATTCATTACATGGGGCATGACATTGAAGTAGTATTGGTGCATTACAATGCATGTGTACACAAACATCGCATTATGGGTGTGGGTGCATGGTTGAGTTCAAACACCACATAGGTGGATGATGGTGGGCTCGGGAAAGTTGGATTGAACATCCGGCTGAGTCTCATGGTTCATGGAAAAAGGAATTTGGGTCGGGGTAGTAAGAAGGGCTAGACTCGCCCTCGGGTGTGAGACCCGGTGTGACGGATACGCACTTCCGTTGGTATCATAGTCCATAAAGTGTGTCGGTGTACGCGGAACCGTTGGTGGAAGTCCATGAATTCCGTGTCGGTTGGGCGACCGTTGGTGCAAGTCCATAAAGACCCACCCCAAAGAAAGACCCGGGTGTTTTAAATGATAGTCATTGTGTGTGAATTAACAATGGCGGGGGCTTGGGAAAGCCCGATTTTAAACTCATGGCATTGTATGGGGGATAGGAGCCGGTGAGGGCTCGGATTGAGTTGCATGGGAGAGTCTCATCCCATTTCATGGCATTACATGCTAGAAATCCAACATTTGAATAGTATGTTGTGGTTGTGATGTTGTTGGTGTGAAGTGTTGCATGAACATTGCATATGCACTTAGGTTGGGGAGTAGCCCTTGTAGGAAATACTCTACTGGGCGTGGCTCACCCTTTATGGGAAACATATTTCAGGTACGGGACACCCCTTCGAGGAAGGACCTTATATGGGACCCCAAGGATGAAGAAAGCCGGAATGTGGCTTCTATTTTGAAGTTGTGTAAAACTTTTGACAAACACATACGTTGGCTTGTAAATATATGAAAATTCCGCTTTTGATGTATATATATTATGGAATGAATTGTAATAGAGATTGTATGAGTTGGGTATTATATGGAAAATCTCATTAAACATGTATTGAATGAGTTTGGAGTGTATGGGGTAGCTTTAAGGATGGTTTGGAGGGGGAAGAAATCCATTTTTATGCTCACAGTCTGAAAACCTACCGGAAGGTGTGTGTCGGCCTTCCGGAAGGTTTTGCTAAAAACCCCAGCTTGCCTTGCTCACAGCTAATACCTTCCGGAAGGTTTCGCCCACTGGAATGAACCTTCCGGAAGATTTTAGCTACTGGAGTAAAACCTACCGGAAGGACTTGTCTACTGGAGTGGACCTTCCGGAAGGTTTTGCCTTGGGTTTCTTTTTGACTGCCGAGTTCTTCCGGAAGGTTTTGTTTTCTGGAATGAACCTTCCGGAAGGTTTTGGCTACTGGAATGGACCTTCCGGAAGGTTTTTGCTACTGATGTCGACCTTCCGGAAGTTCTTGAAATTGATCTTTTTCATGTAACAGTTCCTTCAGTGACCTTCCGGTAGGTGTATGTCGACCTTCCGGAAGGTTTTTCCAAAAACTTGAAATTTTCAAAATGCTTAGCCATGCTTTTGGGCTTTGTTTTCTTTGGCTTCTATGACATAAATGGACATAAATGGAGGTATAATTGACCTTGTGGATGGTAAATCTGATTAATAGCATGTGAGTGACGTGGTGTCGGGTTATACGACTATCACGAGTATTTCCGCGGGTTGACGGATGGTCAACGGTTAATAAAGGACCCCCGGAAATTTGGGGCGTCACATTTTCCATCTTTGGATACCTCTCCTCTGCCCCCCTCAGAGCTCTGCTACAATAGTAAACTGGTTGCTGAGCTTTGTCCCGTTCTCTTACTAGCGCTGCGCTGATCGAGAAATTTGAAACAACGAGGTAGAGGATGAGTACTTCTCCCTCCAAATGACTTACCAAAATTGGGGGTGAGCTCAGGTAATCTTTAAGGGCTCTGAATGCCTCTTCGCATCGGGCATCCCATTGGAACACCTTTTTTAAGGTTTGGAAGAAGGGCTGACACTTGTCGCTTGATCTGGAGACAAAACGACTTAGGGCCGCTATCCTTCCTGTCAAGCGTTGGACCTCCCTTGTGTTGAAAGGTGACTGCATATCCATCACTGCTTTGACTTTTTCTGGGTTAGCCTCAATTCCCCTGCTATTGACTATGAAACCCAAGAATTTCCCCGCAGAGACCCCAAATGCACACTTGGCGGGGTTGAGCTTCATCTGGTATTCCTTAAGGACCTGGAACGATTCTTGAAGGTGTTCGATGTGGATTTTGGATTTTAGCGATTTTATCAGCATGTCATCGATGTACACTTCCATCGATGTTCCTATTTATTTTTGGAACATTCGGTTTACCAAAAGCTGGTAAACGGCTCCAGCATTCTTCAGTCCAAAGGGCATGACTTGGTAGCAGTATGTTCCCTGCTCCGTTACAAATGAGGTCTTCTCTTGGTCACTGGGGTCCATCCTGATTTGGTTATATCCAGAAAAAGCGTCCATAAAGGTGAGAAGCTCGTGCCCAACTGTGGCATCTACAATCAGGTCAATCCATGGTAAGGGAAAACTGTCCTTAGGACAAGCTCGGTTGAGGTCAGTGAAGTCGATGTAGAGGCGCCACTTGCCATTGGCTTTTTTGATGAGGACCACGTTTTCTAGCCAGGTGAGATAATCCACCTCTCTAATGGCTTTAGCGTGAAGAAGCTTATCGACCTCCTCATTGATTGCTTTTTGGCGTTCTGGGGTGAAACTCCTTCGTTTTTGCTTGATAGGTTTGAAGGTTGGATTTACGCTGAGTCTATGTGTGATGACCAAGGGGTCAATTCTTTTCATATCTTCCTGTTTTCAAGCAAACACTTCCATATTTCTTCTAAGGAATTGGATCAGGAGGTCTTTAATTTTCCTGTTTAGCTTAGATCCCACGTATACCATATGTTCTTGTTTCTCGTCAAGCTAGATAGACTCCAGCTCTTTTGATGGCATTGGCCTAGTTTCTAATTCATCTCTCATGCTGAGCTTGTCTAGCTGGATATTTTTGACCTCTTTATTTTTCATGGACGTCATGTAGCACTCCCGTGCTATACGCTGGTTTCCTCGGACCACTCCAATTCCATTTTTCATAGGGAACTTCATGACGAGGTGGTAGGCAGAAGGAATGACCCTCATGGCATTGAGGGAAGGTCTTCCAAGCAGGATGTTATACACTGAAGGTGCATCGACCACTAGGAATCTCACAGTGGTGGTGGTCTGGCAGGGAGGATCTCTCATAGTGAGCACGAGTTGAATTGATCCCAGGGGTAGCACCCTCTCTCCTGAGAATCCCAATAGGTGGGTGCTTACTGGCTCGAGTTTAACTCTGCCTATATCCATTTTATCAAAGGCAAATGCGAAGATGATGTTAGCAGAACTCCCGTTGTCAATCAAGACTCGATGGACAGTTCTGTTGGCGACGATGACCCTTACGACTAGTGGGTCATCATGGGGGTGCTGGTAGCCTTCCAAGTCTGAGTCTAAGAAAGTGATGTCCATGTTTAGGCGGGGTGTTTTGGACACGATATGTACTTTCATTATCTCGTCAGCTCTGATTTTGCGCAGGTGAGCCTTCCTGGCTGAGCTGGACTCCCCGCCTCCAGGGAATCCTCCGAATATCAACCTGATCTCCCCTAGAGGTTGCTGATGTTGTGCAGGGACTTGCTGCTGAGGTGCTGGAGGTGGTGGAGCTTAGTTCTGATTACCATGTGCCATAAAGAGGCGTAACTGCCCTCGTTGTATCAGGAACTCGATCTCCTTTTTCAACTGGATACAATCATCAGTGAGGTGGCCATGGTCTCTATGATACTCATAATACTTTGTCACATCTCTTTTTGCTGGGTCCGCCTTCATTCGAGGTGGCCACCTCAAGAATTTCTCATTCTGTACCTCATAAAGGATCTGAGATATTGTAGCTGTGAGAGGAATGAGCTGCCGAGGTGCGTACCTCGGCTACAGTGATAGCTACGGGGGACCTAGGCGATCCCTGACATCTCCCCTTCTTTTGGGGGAACGATCTTCGTCTCTTCTTGGAGACCTGTCTCTGCCTTTTTCTTTTTTGGGACTTTTTTTCCCTCTTCTTTTCTTCCTTCCCTTTTTCCTTTTGTGTGGATGAGCTCCCTGCTTTAAAAAGGAGAGCCTCTTCACCATTAATGTACTTATCTACCTTGGAAAGCACCTCTGCTATGTTGGCTTGTGGGTTTTTTAATATGGAGAACATTAAGTCCTTCGACTGTACTCCTAACCCAGCAATGAAAGCAGTGATGACGAACTTTTCATCTGGAATGTCCACTTTCAGCAATTCTGAGTTGATCCTCTGAACGTAAGACCGTAGGTTTTCGTTGGGTCCTTGTTTCACATTCAGCAGATGGTAGCTCGATTTTTGGTAGATTCGAGCTCCTATGAAGTGTGACACAAAGGATATGGAGAGCTCTTTGAAGGAGGAGATGGACGTCGGGGCTAGCCTGTTGAACCATGCTAAGGCTGAGCCCTTTAACGTGAAGGCGAAGGCTCAGGATCGCACAAGGTCTTGGTATCCGTGCAACTCCATTTGGTTCTTGTAGGTGTTGAGATGATCCATGTGATCTTTCGTCCCATCGAAAGCCTCCATCTGAGGCATTCTGAACTTCGGAGGGAGAGGGAAGTGCAGCACATCCGCAGTAAAAAGGGACTCAGTCTGCGACACCAGGGCGTCCATAGTTACTAGAGTCTTGCATCTCACAACTTCCTTCATGTTGCTGAGTTCCTGTTGGATATCCTTGAAACGTTGTTCCCAATATTGTTCTCTTCTTTCCTGCGGGAAAGGGAGGAATTCGTTTCTCTCAATTCCCACATTTCGGTTATGTACTTCTTCGTTATCTCCGTTTCTGGGGGGTGGATGAGGAGCATAGCCTATGGCTTGGCTATTTTCACCCCCTTCATTAACTTCCCTCAAGGGATCAAGACGTTGATGCTCCCCTTGTGGGGGATCATTCTGGACTGGTCGTGTCTTCTGAGGAACTTGTAGGAGCTTCAAGAGCTCTTCGTTCTGTTAGAGTAGATGCTGGTTGACTAGGCGAAGAGCATCCAATTCGTTATTTGGAGGGGGATCCGCCATAGGAGCGTTATTCTCAGTGGTGGGCATGAAGTCTTGAAGGTTTTCTTGTTGTCTTCCAATGGTGGCTTCCTGCTGGTTCTGCATCCGCTGAGGATTTAATTGGCTTCTACTCATATTTCGCATGGAGACTATCAATTACTGAAGGGAATCAATATTTTGTAACAAGAACAATCGTTCTCACAGACGACGCCAAACTGATGGTGGAGTGAGATGTGATTGAGTAGATTTCGTATGCTAGTGGGTTTGATCTGAGCTACAAGGCTCTTGGAATAATGTGGTAAATCGGGGATAATGGATGGATTGCACAGAAGAGTTATAGTGGTTCACCTAGCTCGGGAGCTTGGCTAATTCACTCTTCAATGAAGTCTCTTGCTCCTGAAACTTGTATTGAAGATGATCCAGAAAATACACAGTATCCTTAGCTCTATGAAGGTTTCTTGCCTCAAAGTGAGGACGTTACACAATATTTATAGCATAATTCTTGATTTTATGGGGTCTGTGGTGAGATCTTCACCTTCCTCTCGTAGAATCTCACTTGATTTCAGGAGAAGGTCTTGGGCAGTTGAGAATTTTGCGCCTAGACAGTTGCTTACTGCTGTGCAGGAGGCGCCTTCTGGTAGCCAGCTGTCTTCCACTCATTTTCTTCATGGTGAAGGTCAAGGGGGCCCAAGGTCTGGGCCTCTAAGCTCTGACTCTCTTTGTTGAACTCCCTTCCTGACCTCAATTCCCGAGCTCAACCTTAGAATTTTTTCTAGGTATCATCAGTTGCAATGGTGGGGAATCACTGCCTATAAACACAAAGAGACAAGCCAGAGAAAAAGATCCCAACATCAAGACTCCAACAAACAGTATACCTGACTTGCTTCTGCACTATTTTATTTCATGTGTTTTTTCTCTTTGGTTCATCATTGTTCTTGTGATTACATTTAGTCTTTTTCAAGCATAGTGTCCAATAAAATCATTCTATTTTGCTTTGCCCATTGGGGTTTGTTCCAATTCCATTCTAGATTTCCTTCTCAATTTATTGCTACTCCAGAAGAATAGTTTAAGTCCTTAATCTCTTAAGGCATAGAAAATAATTCAGAGATAGTCTTACAAGTTACACCTCATTATTATCGTCTGAATAATTACAATTCAAAATCTCACGCTGGTTCAAATAGTTAAGGTCAAGGACAGAACTAGGATTATATCCTAAGGGGGCCAAACAATGGCATATACAAATATTTTAAAAAATTTCAATCACACCCCTTCTAGTTTACCATATCTTCAAAGATACACCCTCTATTTTCTAAATCTTTAATGATACCCCTTTTAGTTTATATTTAAACATCATTAACACATATGCCATTAAACCACCATTTCTAACAAAAAAATAATCTAAATTACCAAAATTGTCCTTGCATAAATCCCAAATAGTCTTTCTAGATAAAATTCGAGCTGATTAAAATTTAATTTTTTAGATATTAAATTCATTTTTTTACATATTAAAATTTGAGCCGATTAAAATTAGATTTGAGCTGATTAAGTTTTTTTTTTTTTATTTTATGTATTAAAATTTGAGCCTATTAAAATAGACATGTAGTGACAAGAATTAATTGCAACTAAAAATGCATGAGCTTGGATACTTTAGTAGCAAGTTATAGTAGCAGCTAAAAGTTTCAAATCAATTAACTTTAATTTTTATTTTTTTTATTGGATTTTTTCTATTACCATGCATACATTTCATACACTAGTAATAAGATTATCAGAATTTAATTGACAATCAAATTTATAGCATAACTTCAAAGTCGATTTACTTAAAATACAATTTTTTAGTTAAATTGAATGTGTGCAACACATCTTCAAAAACTAAAAAAATACATATAAAATAAAAATATCATGATTTTGTGTTTCTTAGCATACTGTATCACAAATTGCTACCCCACAAATAAAACAAATTAAAAATGTTAGATTACTTTGCAAA
Organism: Ilex aquifolium; assembly: GCA_951799425.1. Classification (NCBI taxonomy): domain Eukaryota; kingdom Viridiplantae; phylum Streptophyta; class Magnoliopsida; order Aquifoliales; family Aquifoliaceae; genus Ilex; species Ilex aquifolium. The sequence goes on from OX637393.1 coordinate 29,190,038, forward strand.
AACTAAAATACATATGTGTGCCAAGCATGTGTGATCATGCGCGCGTACGCTCAAAGGTGCAAAGCTACTCAGATCCAGCAGTGAAATCAATGGCAAATTATTACAAAGAAGCTCAATCCACAGTAATCAAAGAAATTCAATAAAAAACTGATTTGTGTGCCTCCCTAAATCCGTAAGGAAGTTGTCTAGAAAATCAAGGAAATATAAACCATAGTTAATGCTTTCGTACATGCATGAGAGAGATAAAGTTAGTTCGGTCATCTGATCTGCAAGCATAAGAACAGTCTTAAAGGACATCTTCCTACTTGAACAATTAAACAAATGTTCTAGACTACGATCCCAGTGAATTCATCATGAGAACATTGCAGGGGCGGCCCTTCACATTTTGGGGTTTAAAGTGGCAACTGAAAAAAAGGTCTTTTATTTTTAAAAATAATATTTTATTTAAAATTTATTTTTCTTGCTTTTTGAAATACAAAAGTACTAATTAAGGTTTTATATTCAAGTTTTGTTGTCATATCTTTTTCGATTGATATTATTGTTAACTCATTTAATCTTTCTTATGACATAATTGATCTTAGATAAGATTTTATCAATTTTAATTTTGAAATACTTCTTTCTGCAGAAACAACAGTTACATGAATTGTCAATAAAATTATATAAGCTATGCATGTATTCGGAAAAGAATCTAATCTATATTAATAAGATATCGTTTTATATAGCTTAATATTTCAATTGGAGTACTTTCTTCCGTAGGTAAAATTTCCTTTAAAACGTTTAGTTCTGAAAACAAATCTAAACCATAAATATCTGAAAAACTATCATGTTTTAAGAAAAATTCAAGATCAAAACAATATTTTTTTAAACTATCATTTCCTAATGATTTTAATTTTTTAAATTAAATAAAAAACCAAATATATTTTCATATATTTGAAATTGTTTAAATCTACTCGTTAACGAAGAAATAGCTTGATCTACTATGTATATAAAATAATCAGTTCTAAAAGATTCTTCAACAGATTTTGTTATTTCGTCATCAACACCCTCATCAAATTGTTTCTTCCTACGAATTGTACGTTTTTTATGAAATGTAAGTTCTATTCCCATTTTTATTGCAATCTCTTTAAATGAAATCATAGCATTTGTAAATCTATTTTCTCTATATTTTTCAAAAAAAGAAATGAGACTTTTTAATTGATCTATAGCGACATCAACATGCATGTCTTTTGATTGTAAATGTTTACTAACTAAGTTGACGGAAAATAAAATATTATACCAAATAGTCATGCCCAATAAGAACTCAAAATTCTCAATCTCATATGTTGCTAAACAATTAACTTCACCTCTTATTTTAGGATCTTCACTAGTTTCTTCTAATTATAGCAATGCATCTCTTATACTTAGAGCTTGAAAGTTAATTGTTTTAACCCTTTCAATTCGAATTTGCCAACGTGTTTGTGACAATGATTTAAGAGTTAAACTCAGTACATTATCTTGTAAAATTTTTCATCGTTTTGTAGAAGAAACAAATAATGAATATATGTGTTGTACTACTCTAAAAAATGACATAGCCTTAGGACAAGAGTTAGCCATATCGCAAAGTACTAGGTTTAGATTATGACAACCACATGGCGTGTAAAATTCTCTAGGATTTATATCTAGAAGTCTTTTTTGCACCCTTTTATTTTTTTTTGTTTTCATGTTAGATCCTTTATCATACTTTTGCCCTCGTATATCATTAATATCAAGTTTGTTCTTCATAATCTATTGTCATATTACATGTTTAACTAGAATTGTGCATATTTTCATTAGTATCTTTTTGTTCTATTATATTATCATCTTCTAATTCATTGGGAGTAATTATTAGTTCATTTACTAAATTTTCATCTATATTTTTTGTTACATTTTTTTTTTGTTACTAGTAACAAATTTATCAAGAGATCCTTTTTGAGATTCCATTAATTCATCTCTCTTTTTTTTTTTTTTGAGCTTTTCATATCCACCCGGTTGTTTTCTACTTGCCATACTATCAAATATTAACTAAACAATCACAAATAATGAAATAATCACACACAATCTATATTAAAAAAAATATAATAAGAACTTTAAATAAAAAATTCAAGGCATAGAATAATAACACCTGATTTGTTGTTATTTTCAATTTTTTTGCGAAATCCGATTATCACCGTAGCAGAAGCCAAAACAACGCCTCAGCCAACAAAAAATAATGCCATAGTAAAGTCCCTGTCACAGAGACAAATTTTACTGTGGAGAGAGGAGAGAGAGAGAGGTTCCCCAGTCTTTGTTGGCTAGCGAGAGAGAGAGATGGCGGGTCTGTTTTGCCTCTTGGCCTTTCCAGATTATTTTACCATGGAGAGAGGAGAGAGGAAAGAGAAAGATAAGGATAAGGAGTGAGTGATTAGAAGAATATGTTGAGAAGTGTGATATAAAAATATCTCTAACAACTCTACATCACTTTTATAAATATGTATATTTTTTTTGATACATGGGCTGAAGAAATAAGCCCAAACTATCTAATTTAAATCTAAGTTTTAACTTTTTTGTTGGGTTTCAATTTTTATAAAATTGAATTTTTATTTTGCATTAGTGGTCATAATTATAAATTATAAGGCGTAGTTAAAAATAGAGGCCTAAATCATGGGCTTTGTTGGCCTTACAATAGGGGCGGCCCTAGAACATTGTAGTCCCCTTCAACCCCAACAAAGTTCCACAATAAGCAGTATCAAGTAATTCAAGCAAATAACATACTCACATAAACCAAATCAAGATCAAAACCAAATAATCCTTTACCAAAGATATAGTGTCTACTCAGTAGAGATATGGGATCTGGGATCATCACCATTGAGATATGCACACTCTAGGAAGTGTTTAACTTTATTGCGGTACTCAAGACGCCTTTTATCCTAATCTTCATCCAACTCTTATCCATATACCCGTAGTATCTATGCCCCTGAAGAATAAAAGAAATGCTTGTAATAAATATCTATAAATAATTAAACACTAAATTCACAAAGATATACATAATAACAAGAAAAACATATCGTAGCAAAAAAGATCCACAGTGAGATAATTTCACTTGTAATGTACTATAGGCATGCATGGCATTCAAAATCTCTTGCAAATTAAAAGAAATTCGTAGAAGAATAACAAGCACCATATGATTTCTTAATATTCGCTCGTAGATAGCCTACAAAAAAGTTCAAAAATTAGATATAGAGTAATCCTATAAACCCCCACACTCTTATATTTATATAGCAAGTAATTATTTTTGAAATGCTAATATAGGTGATGAGGTATGCATGAACCCTATAGATTGTAATAGTAGGAATAAATACTAGGGAGACAAATTAATTGTAAAATTTAATTTTTGGAGGTATTTAAGGTTGATAAGGGTAACTAAGTAAAAATATTAATTTTTTTAGGTCAAAATAATATTATCATTGAACCTGGGAAATCCGAAAAACTTGAAATAGCCGTTTAGCACATATAACGGTTCGGAGGAATAAAATAGTAATTTTAGTGTTTCGAGTGTAAATTTACTTTAATTTTGAGATAATCATAAAACTAAATGTTTTTAGGTTAAAATAACATTAAAAATGTATCCGGAATGTCGAAAAACCTTAGGGTAGTCATATGGATCAAATTAAAGATTTTTAGTGGCAAAATCGTAATTTTGGAGAAAACCCAAATTTCAGCCCATGAACAGTAACTTTCAGGACTGCTGTGTTTAAAACACAGATTTCAGCCCATTTTCTTCCATTCTTTCATTCCACTCTCACCCCAAACCTCTTAGAACCCTAGGAGAAGATAAAAGGAAAAAGAAAAGGGAAGAAGAAAGCCTCTAAAACTTGTGTTTTGCTTGAAATTCTTGATTTCTAGGTAGGGGTTTCTTCCTATTCTTTTCCATTGAGGCTAAGGTTTATATATATATGTATGTTTTGACTCTAAATCATATTTATATGTTAGGAAATTCTTGATTCTTGATATTATTTCAAATATTATCATGTTTCTAAACAAAGCTATGGTTGGATAGCCATGAAATCTCTTTTCTTGTCTTAAAACCCTAGTTTTCAAGATAAATGAATTTTTCTCTTGATTTTTCCTTTGTTATTGATTTCAAAACTCTAGTGCTTGGTATTGAACAATAAAATGATATTTTTTTTAGGATCTCTTGCATATTTTCATAATTTGTTATATAGGAATAATACATGTGAAATTTGGGATTTTAGATTTTACTAGTGATTTGAGAAATTTGTTGGTATTGTATCTCTTGTGTGAATGTTTGGATGACCATGGGTGGTCGTTAACCGGGTATCGTAGAGTGGGTAGATGCGTTTTTTACTCTGTGCGGGTTTGAATTTTTCCTACCACTCGTAGTGGGGTTGGTGCCTTGTGAGGACCAAACCACTATTCACTCACGGGTATCGAGACTGAGGGTTAGTATACTATTCCTGGGTTGGATTCGTCATTTTCAATGTGTTGGAATGCGCCATTCCTAAAGTTGTATATCCTTGAGAGGATTTGGGTGTGTGTGTGTGTGGGTCAGGATATTCTCGATGTGTTTATTCATGCGATATCTTACATCATACCTGAGATATATTGTGGGCTATTGTTTATTGTGCAAATGGTAGGTTATGGTTTATTGTTGAAAGGAGTCTATTGTGGACATGGTTATTGTGGAAATGGTAACTCGTTGGAATTGTTATTTTTGGGAATTGGTTTTACTTTTCATTTAATCATTGTTATTGTGTAAACTTGAGATCCATTGAAATGTCCCTATTTTCCTTCAAAAGCTATATATGATATTTGTAAAATGAGACCGACTGTTTTATATGCTTTCGAAACCTTGTTCGAGTTTAGGAGGGTTTTCCTACAGAACTTAGTGCTCACCCCCTACAAACAATATCTTTTTCAGATTATGGTCTAGAGGAGGAGCTCGGAGTTGATGAGCGGTACATTGGGAAGCTCCAATAGATGGGAACTTGAATCCCGAGGTGGACGTTTAGAGCTATATTCACCTATGTTCTAGATTATGAAATTCACTTTGAGACAATGTGAAGTCTAATATTTTTGTTATTCCACTGCAAGATAATAGTTGATTTGTTTTTGGATGTAATTGCCATAGTTGGACATATCATTTTGGATGATGTTGTATATATTGTGGATGATGAATGAAATTCTCTTTTGTTATGAAGTCCATTTAGTTTCTCTCATGATGTGAATGGTTTTAGATAGTAATGTCGTCCAAGGGGGATTTTGGGGCGTTACAAATCGAACTTATATGAACTGTTTTAATGTAAAAGAAAATTTGCATGTGGTTATATGAGTATGGATAAATGTACCCGGTGTTGTCAATGTTTACTTATAAATGGATCCGGTGTGGTCAATGTAGTATAATTACATAGGTTGTGTTTTGGGTAGAGCTCCCCATACAAAGGAGACTCTGCCCGAATTTTGTTAAATTAATGACCCCCGATTTTTGGAGCGCTACAGGTTTGGTATCAGAGCCTAAGAATTAGGTCTTACATGAGAGTTGTAGGTTATGAATTACCACTAGAGAGGTAGGATTAGGTTGAATGAAATTGTTGATTTAAATTTTATACAAGCCTTGTGCTTTAGATTAAAGTGATAGTTAGGATGTCTTGTACATCAAGGAAAACTAAATTGAAATTTGATGCGCAGGATGGACGGTGGATGTGGACGTGGACGTGGGCGTGGGTGTGGTGGCCAAGCAAACCCACCACCACCTCCAGATGCCATGAATGGCATATACCAATGCCTAAAAGAGCTAACCACTTTGGTGCAACACCAGAATGGAAACAACAACCACAACGGGAGGACTCATCCATTAGCTTAGGAACCGGGCAACGGGGACGAAAACGGAAGGATGATAGTTCTTCGAGAATTTTTGAGGCAACGCCCACCTATTTTTTAAGGAAGCTCTCACCCATTGGATGCGGATAAGTGGATTCGCAGGGTGAGGAAGATGTGTGATGACATGGGAGTTGTCAATGATTTGCGGGTTGGCTTGGCTACATACCTGTTAGAGGGGGAGGCAGACCATTGGTGGGACTCGGTGAAGAGAATGAGGAACACTGATGCGCTTACCTGGGAGGAGTTTGACCAAATCTTCCAGGGCAAGTACTTTCCTGAATCGATCAGGGATAGGATGAGTGCAGATTTTCTTGCTCTACGACAGGGTAGCATGATGTTGACGGAGTATGAGAGGAAGTTTGATGAGCTATCTCGCTATGCCACGGAGTTCATATCTACTGAGGCTAGTAGGGCCAAACGATTTGAGCAGGGCTTGAGGCCTGCTATCAGGGAGAAGCTGGTGGCTCACAAGATTCGGAACTATGGGGATCTTGTTGACAGAGCTGCATTGGTTGAAAGAGACACGGAGGACAACCAACGGCGACAGAACTTCACGAGGGGAGGTCCGATCCGGACGGGTGCTAGCAGCAGTGGAGTGCAGAGGGCGGCACCATACCGTCGCCTAGACCAGGTGGTTGGACAGAGACTTTAGACAGTTCGAGGAGATGGGTTTATTCAGACTAGAGCAGGCACTGACCCGCGTCAATGCTTCGCATGTGGAGGTTTCGGGCACTTCAAGAATAACTGCCCATCGTCTTCAACAAAGACCAATCAAGCAACAGGAAAAGTAAATGCAAACAAGCCCCCACTACAGAAGCCACTACAGTAGAGACCGTTAGGAGCTCTAGCCCCAGACGATGCCAATCAGGGGAGAGTGATTGCTTTGACCCAACCGGAGGAAGACGTTTCCAATGCAATTGTGGAAGGTATCGTTCTTCTTTATAATTCTTGGGCCCAAATTTTATTTGATCCCGGTGCGACTCATTCATTCATATGCACTATATATGCTCTTAATTTGGGATTAGAATTTGAGAAGTTAGAACATGCCTTGAGTATTGACATGCTTACGGGAGAACGGTTGGATACTAGAAGGGTGTGTAGAGGTTGTGTGCTTCGAATTGGGGAGCAAGAATTGATTGTAGATTTGGTTGCGTTAGACATGAAGGGGTATGACATAATATTTGGGATGAACTTGTTGTCCACTTTCCGTGTGGTAATGGATTATTTTCTCAAGCGGATTTCATTTCAATCATCGGGAGGGGTAGTTTTTAGCTTCATTAATGATCGAAATTCTTCCCATCCATTTCCTACTACGAGAAATAGATTCTTGAAAGCTAAGGCAGGGAGCAATTTGAGTTTCTTGGCCAGCTTAATTGGAGATGATCGGGATAAATTCCCTGCGGACGTGGTGTTGATAGTATCGGATTTTTCGGATGTCTTCCCAGATGAACTACCCGGGTTACCCCCACACAGAGAGATTGAGTTTAAGATTGATCTCTATCCGGGAACCGAATCCATAGCCATTGATCCCTATAGGATGGCACCTTTGGAGTTAAAGGAGCTAAGGAAGCAGTTGGACTATCTCTTGACTATTGGGTTTATCCGTTTAAGCACTTTACCTTGGGGAGGCCTGGTCTTTCTTTGTGAAGAAGCATGATGAAACACTTAGGTTATGCACGGACTACCGAAGGTTGAATCGAGTGACAGTGAAGAATAAATACCCATTGCCACGAATTGATGATTTATTCGATCAGCTGAGGGGTTCTAAGTATTACTCCAAGATTAATCTTCGCATAGGGTACCATCAACTTCGGATCAAGGAGGAGGATATTCCTAAGACAGCTTTCCGTACTTGGTATGGTTATTTCGAATATACGGTAATGCCGTTTGGATTGACTAATGCTCCGGCAGCCTTCATGGATTTGATGCATAGGGTATTTCAGCCATATCTAGATCAGTTTGTCATTGTGTTTATTGATGACATATTAATCTATTCACGGACACAAGGGGAACATCAACACCATCTCTCGGTAGTGTTTCAGACATTGAGAGAGCATAAGTTATATGCTAAGATGAGTAAATGCGAGTTTTGGATGAAGGAAGTGAAATTTTTTGGTCATGTTGTGTCCGAACAAGGGATAGCTGTTGACCCCGCAAAGATTGAAACAGTGATGAAGTGGGAACCACCGAAGAATGTGACCGAAGTACGTAGTTTCCTAGGCTTAGCAAGCTACTACTGGAGGTTTGTGGAAGGGTTCTCCAAGCTAGCGATGCCAATGACACGCCTTACGAAGAAGGGAGAAAAATTCTTGTGGACGCAAGTGTGTGAACTAGCTTTTCGCACCTTGAAGGAGAAGTTGACAACAACTCTTGTCCTCATTATTCCGAGCAGTGGGGAGGGATACGATGTGTATACCAATGCTTCATTACGAGGCTTGGGATGTGTGCTAATGCAAGGAGGTAAGGTAGTTGCTTATGGCTCGAGGCAACTCAAGATTCATGAGCAGAACTATCCCACTCACGACTTGGAGCTTGTCGCTTTGGTTTTCGCGCTTAAGTTGTGGAGGTGTTACTTGTATGGAGAAAAGTTTCAAGTGTTTTCTGATCATAAGAGCCTCAAGTATATATTCACACAAAAAGACTTGAATCTTCGACAAAGAAGGTGGATTGAGTATTTAGAAGATTACGATTTCACACTCAACTACCATCCGGGGAAGGCTAATGTAGTCGCAGATGCACTTAGCAGAAAGTCTCGGGGTGAACTCAATGCTCTTGCAAGTAAATGGAAGATGATGGATGCCCTTGGAGACTATGATCTATGGGTTAGAGAAGATGGATCCCGGCCATGCTTGTTTAACCTTGTGGCTCAACCTACCCTCCAACGTAGGGTTGTGGAGTTGCAATGCTTGGATCGTTACTTAGAGTCGATTCAAGCTAAATTGGAAAATGGGGAAGCAGTTGAAGGTTGGTCTTTGGGGAATGGAGAACTGAGATATGGGGAAAAGCTATGTGTACCTGATGATTCGTCCTTAAAGGAGGAGATACTTGGAGAGTTTCATCACTCTAAGTTTGTAATCCACCCCGGTGGCACAAAAATGTATAGAGATATGAAGCGTCAATATTGGTGGAAGGGAATGAAGAATGATGTGGCAAGGTTCATAGCACGATGTGCAGTGTGTCAGCAGGTGAAGGTGGAGCATCAAAAACCCAGAGGATTACTACACTCCTTACCTATCCCAGAGTGGAAGTGGGATCACATCACCATGTATTTCGTGTCTGGTTTTCCCCGGACTTCACGAGGGCACAATGCCGTATGGGTCATTGTTGATAGACTCACCAAGTCTACTCATTTCTTGAGTATGAAGACCACTGACTCCTTAGAGACCTTGAGCAAGCTTTATATCCGTGAGATTGTTAGATTACATGGAGTTCCACTCTCTATCGTGTCGGATCGTGATTCGCAGTTTGTGGCGCAATTCTGGAAAAGTCTACAACGAGCTATGGGGATAGAGTTACACTTTAGCACCGCCTTTCATCCTCAAACGGATGGCCAATCCGAGAGAGTGATACAAATTTTAGATGACATGTTATGTGCTTGTGCATTGGACTTCAAGGGAAGTTGGAGTGATCATTTGCCGTTGGTGGAATTTGCATATAACTACAGTTTTCAATCTAGCATTGGCATGGCACCGTATGAGGCATTGTATGGAAGACCATGTAGATCCCCAACTTGTTGGTTGGAAACTGGAGAGAGTAGCTTGTTTGGGCCAAAAATTGTCCGGGAGACTACGGAAAAAATTCAACTCATCCGGGAGAGACTACGCACGACACAAAGTAGACAGAAAACCTATGCGGATAGAACACGAAGACCATTGGAATTCCAAGAGGGGGACTATATGTTCCTTAAGGTGTCACCCAAAAAGGGAGTGTTTAGATTTGGCAAGAAGGGAAAATTAGCTCCAAGGTACATCGGACCATTTGAAGTGATCAAAGCAGTGGGCAAAGTGGCATACCAACTTCGATTACCAGCTTAATTGTTAGGGGTACATGACGTGTTTCATGTGTCAATGTTGAGAAATTGACAATCGGATATAACGCATGTCGTGGATTTGGAGGATATAGAAATTCAAGATGGGGCAAAATATGAAGAACAAACGGTGGAGATTCTCGATACCAAGGAGAAGGTGCTTCACAATAAAGTCATCCAACTGGTGAAAGTCTTGTGGCAACATCATGGGGTGGAGGAAGCTACTTGGGAACCAGAGTTGGAGATGCGAGAGAAGTACCCTCATTTGTTCGCTACTTAAGGTAAGTTTCGAGGACGAAACTTTCTTTAAGGGGGGTGGATTGTAAACCCCCATACTCTTATCTTTATATAACAAGTAATTATTTTTGAAATGCTAATATAGGTGATGAGGTATGCATGAACCCTATAGATTGTAATAGTATGAATAAATACTAGGGAGGCAAATTGATTGTGAAATTTAATTTTGGAGGTGTTTAAGGTTGATAAGGGTAACTAAGTAAAAATATTAATTTTTTAGGTCAAAATAATATTATCATTGAACCTGGGAAATCCGAAAAACTTGAAATAGCCGTTTAGCACATATAACGGTTCGGAGGAATAAAATAGTAATTTTAGTGTTTCGAGTATAAATTTACTTTAGTTTTGAGATAAATCATAAAACTAAATGTTTTTAGGTTAAAATAACATTACAAATGAATCCGGAACGTCGAAAAACCTTAGGGTAGTTATATGGATCGAATTTGAGATTTTTAGTGGCAAAACCGTAATTTTGGAGAAAATCCAAATTTCAGCCCATGAACAGTAACTTGCGGGACTGCTGTGTTTAAAACACATGTTTCAACCCATTTTCTTCCATTCTTTCATTCCACTCTCACCACAAACCTCTTAGAACCCTAGGAGAAGATAAAGGGAAAAAAAGATGGACGAAGAAAGTCTCTAAAACTTGGATTTTGCTTAGAATTCTTGATTTCTAGGTAGGAGTTTCTTCCTATTCTCTTCCATTGAGGTTAAGGTTTATATATATGTATTTTTTGACTCTAAATCCTATTTATACGTTAGAAAATTCTTGATTCTTGATATTATTGCAAATATTATCATGTTTCTAAACAAAGCTATGGTTGGATAGCCATGAAATCTGTTTTCTTGTCTTAAAACCCTAGTCTTCAAGAGAAATGAATTTTTCTCTTGATTTTTCTTTTGTTCTTGATTTCAAAACTCTAGTGCTTGGTATTGAACAATAAAATGGTATTTTTTTTAGGATCTCTTGCATATTTTATTAATTTGTTATATTGGAATAATACATGTGAAATTTGGGATTCTGGATTTTACTAGTGATTTGAGAAATTGGTTGGTATTGTATCTCTTGTGTAGATGTTTGGATGACCATGGGTGGCCGTTGACCGGGTATCGTAGAATGGGTAGATGCGTTTTTTACTCCGTGCGGGTTTGAATTTTTCCTACCACTCATAGTGGGGTTGGTGTCTTGCGAGGACCAAACCACTATTCGCTCACGGGTATCGAGGCTGAGGGTTAGTATACTATTCCTGGGTTGGATTCTTCATTTCCAATGTGTTGGAATGCGCTCTTCCTAAAGTTGTATATCCTTGAGAGGATTTGGGTGTGTGTGTGTGGGCCAGGATATTCTCGATGTGTTTATTCATTCGATATCTTATATCATACCTGAGATACATTGTGGGCTATTGTTTATTATGCAAATAGTAGGTTATGGTTTATTGTGGAAAGGAGTCTATTATGGACATGGTTATAGTGGAAATGGTAACTCGTTAGAATTGTTATTTTTGGGAATTGGTTTTACTTTTTCATTTAATCATTGTTATTGCGTAAACTTGAGATCCATTGAAATGTCCATGTTTTCCTTCAAAAGCTATATATGATATTTGTAAAATGAGACCGACTGTTTTATATGCTTTCGAAACCTTGTTCGAGTTTGAGAAGATTTTCCTACAGAGCTTAGTGCTCACCGCCTACAAATAATGTCTTTTTCAGATTATGGTCTAGAGGAGGAGCTCGGAGTTGATGAGCAGGTACATTGGGAAGCTCCAATAGATGGGAACGTGAATCCCAAGATGGACGTTTAGAGCTATATTCCCCTATGTTTTAGACTATGAAATTCATTTTGAGACAATGTGAAGTCTAATATTTTCGTTATTCCGCTGCAAGATAATAGTTGATTTGTTTTTGGATGTAATTGTCATAGTTGGACATATCATTTTGGATGATGTTGTATATATTGTGGATGATGAATGAAATTCTCTTTTGTTATGAAATCTATTTAGTTGCTCTCATGATGTGAATGGTTTTAGATAGTAATGTCGTCCAAGGGGGATTTTGGGGCGTTATAAATCGAACTTATATGGACTGTTTTAATGTAAAAGAAAAATTGCATGTGGTTATATGAGTATGGATAAATGGACCCGGTGTGGTCAATGTAGTATAATTGCACAAGTTGTGTTTTGGATAAAGCTCCCCGTACAAAGGAGACTCTGTCCGAATTTTGTTAAATTAAGGACCCCCGGTTTTTGGGGCGTTACAATATATGTTATTATGTATATGTGAAAAATGTTTAATTTTTTTTTTTGGGATAAGCCACCAATCCAAACGTAGGATTGGATAGAGTCATGGGTAGAATGGTAAACTACTACAAAATATATTGTGTGATCTATGAGACCCACACAATTATACATTTGTTTTCCAAACAAAGGTTTAGATTGAATATACTCCCTAACCTTGGATTTTAAAGTGGGTGAGTGGGTTTAGGTTGGATGGGTTAGGATATAAAAAAAAAAAAAATCCTACCCTATACAAACACACCAAAAGATAACTTGAACGAAAAACAAGGAAGTTGGGGCAAATATTAAAAAAAGGGTATATAGTTCGTGTTATATGAAAAACAAATTTCTGTTTTTTTTGGTTAATTTTGCATTTACTAGTGGCAACTTATTCTCTAAAATTGATATACAGTGGCAAAAAAAAAAATTGTGACTAAAAGCAGGGCATATTTGCTCCAAGTAAAAAATATTATCACTAATATTTTATATTATTAGTGACTAAATTTAAATTGTTGTTACTAAATATTTAGAGTTAGTGGCGAATTAGTAATATATTTTTGTTGCAACATTTAAATTGTCACTAACTAGATTCACTATCATATCTTATGTGACAACAATACTTTTTCACCACTAATTACATATCTTTAGTAGTGACAAATAATTATGGTTACTAAATAATTTCAATATCATACCTTCAATGGTGATAATAATTTTTTGTCACTAAACATATGTATTCAGTAACAATATTTTTAGTTGCAATCTAAATTTAGTGGCTAAAAGTGTAATTTCTTATAATATGTCCTGCTTTGAGCTCTAATAATTTGCATTAGTTTCTCATTTTTGACAAAAATTAATTGAGATGATTAATGAAGTTAGAAATATCATGAGATATTGACGTTAGACAATCGCGTAGGATCAAAGAGTTTGGAGTTACCAGCTCTTTACGATCAGTAAAAGTGTGGCAAAAGTACTTATCACACTTGCTTGGTTTTTTAGTCACACAAGTCGGTTATTCATTGGTTGTGTGGTCATGATGTGTTGGTGTCAACAATAGCATGTGGCGAACATATAGATGACAAAGGACAAAAACCACGTTAATCACTAATTTTGTTAATTTATGTGCATAATGGGTATGGCCTAGGCTTAAGGAGTGGCCCTTCTCCGCGCATAATCTAGGTCGAGTTTCATCAATCGCATATCAGTTTTTGTTCCCTTATTGTTCTTAGGATCAGTACACTAGGTCTATCGTTGAAAAACAAAAGTATAATGCACGGAATTTGGGTTTATTGATGATTAGACATATATATAATCTTATTTGATATATAGATATATTGTTTCCATGACTCGACTCTGTGATGTCTAATCATGGTAGAGTAATTTGGCCATTGCACCCTTAAAGATCAAATTTTGTACGTCATACCGTTAATGTATTAAAAATATTGCAATGTGACTCTTCTGTTAGTTTTTTCGTCAGTGTCAATAGATTGACTTTTGACGAAAAAAATAATTGAAACTAACAGAAGGATCACATTGTAACGTTTTTTATACATTGAGAGTGCAATGTAAAAAATTTAATCTTTGAGGGTATAAAATAAAAATATTTCAGGATATAAAATACAAAAAAATTTATAATAAAGCTTGTCCTTTTCGTGAGTAAATATTGGGAGTAAGTGTAAAATCACATTATTATTGTCACATGGTGTCACTAATCAATTATAAAACAATAAATAGTATTTGTTAATTCCACTATTTCAATATGACAGAGGTAGTTACTAAAATAAAGGAGTCCACTGAATCCACTCTATATTCTATCATTAATTGATGAACAATGTTATTGAGACCTAATTTATTGATCTAATTCAATGTGACCTAATTCCAAATAGTATTATTCTTAATTGATAGCACTATATTATCAATATCATCTGATGTCACTCTTACAACTAATATTTCTTCCGTTTTCATCGTGTTTCTGTGTGTATTTTATTCTCTCTTTTGTTGTTTTAAGAAGTTAGCCAGAAATGAAAATAACTTTAAGAAACCACCAGATATCACTTTTTGAAAATAACTTTAAGAAAACCAATATGTTATATCATGATCCAAAAAAAAAAAAAAAAATTACTCCACCGCAAAAGCCATAATGGTTCAAATAACAGTATTCTCTTCCTCGACACTCTCCAATCTCCACCCCCTCTCTCTCTCTGTACACGTTTTTGTATATATATGCCCTCCAATTCCATCCATCTCTGATTCTCATCTTAATCCAGAAGATATTGTTCAGGTATTGTCCATTTGTCATACACCCTTATTCTACTCCCCGCGCCCCCTCTACTCCTCCTCTCTTATTATCAACATTTAAAATATAGAGATAATATATAAAGTTTTGTATCTATACATCCTTCATCCATTTCATCTTAATCCAAAAGATATTGGTTAGGTATTGTCCATTTCTGTTAAACTTTTATTCTTCTCCCAAGATCTTCGATTATAATATTTATATATGCATATATGTATATATATGTGCGTATATATAGAGAGAGAGAGAGAGAGAGAGTGGGGGAGAGATTGATCAAGTGCATGCTCTATTATAAACCACGGTTTCTCGCTTACTCTTTTTGAGAAATGGGTGATAAAATCGATCTTGGAGATCAAGAAGGAGAGGAAGAGACACTTTCTCTCAGCAATCTTCCACTAGCCACCCATGAACCCAACGCCAAAGATTTTTCCAGACTCAAAGAACGCCGATCATCGTCCCAACCCACCGACTTCTTCGAGTTCTTCAGCGACCTCAATGCCGAGATGTCTCATGCAGAAGACATCATATTCCGCGGTAAACTCATACCTCTCCAAGAACAATCTCTCACCAACATACCCCATAAACCTCCCACCGGAGAAGACAAGAAACCACAAAGCTTTTGTCGTCGGCGATCGGAATCATCGCCGGAGTTAAAGACTAGTAGTAGTACTACTCGATCCAACAGTACAAAAACAATCCAAATGAGGAGTAGCCGGTCTCTGGATTACCAAAAACTACGTAGAAATTCAAGCTTAAGTTCCGATACATCGGAAATTCATCGTAATTGCTCGGTGAAAAGATCGGAAAAGTTTGAGTTTTGGGGTATAAAGCTATTGAAACCAAGGTGGCATGCTTTGATGTTTGGGCTTGCAAAGTTTCCGCCGGAGATGGATCTCCGGGACATGAAGAACCGTCAGTTTCGTCGGAATCCGGGGACTATGTTTTCTATGCCTGACGCCGGAAAGAAATTTCCGGTGAGGCGGAGTGACCGGAAAAGCTCTTGGGGACTGCTTAGGGTGTTAGGCTGCGTAGATCATAGTAGTGTTGAGATAACGGCGCCGTTTGGCTGCATGCCACAAGGTTGACGGATTTCCAGTCACGTGCAAAGTCAGTGGATTCAGACAATTTTTAATTTGAAATAATTGCCCCTGAAGGCTGAGATATTATGGTGGACAGGGGACGATGAGTTGAAGGGTAAATCAGTCAGTTGAGAAGTATGATGAAGCTTGCAGGAGTGGTTAATATAATTAAGACTTTACGTAGAAGGGAAGATTGTGTACAGTTGCGGAACATGGTTGATGATGGTGTTTTCGACTTGGTCGAGCAATAGATTGTATTTTGATTCAAATTCAATCTAAATTTTAATTTGATTACTCAAATATAGATTGATTTTTCTATGAATTATCTGATTTCAATCTACGAAATTGTATTCCAAGTATTCAAACTTACTTATATCAAGACTAGATTTGATTCTGGTCAAAAAAAAAAAAAAAAGATCAAATTTGATTGGGATCCGATATAAATTATATGTATAATATGAGTAATCCGTGTCTGAAGATATGGTGAAATGTGAATGGCTTTGAGAAAGTAGGAGTAATCCCTTCTCTTTCACAAATAGGCTTGCCAACAACAAACAATGTTATTGTGACCTAATTTATCGATCTAATTCATTATAATCTTTGGATGAATTGTAGATCCAATCAAACATTGAAACTTGATATTAATCCAATGATTCATATGAAATCACAAGGGTCCCAACCCGATAATGACATGGAAACCATATGTATTTAATATTAATACTTTTTGCCCTCTCTTAATGTTTTTTGGGCGATTGGATTATGCCACATGAAATACGTATAATTATTTGGTTTGGATCTTGTGTTGATTAGTTTTGTGAAGTTGGTAAAACATTATAATCACTGAATGGACAAACTCCTACATTGTTATCATAACTTTCAAATTCATAAGCCTACCTTTTCAAATTTAAACTATCATATGTTTTAAGACTATAAACATAACTTCCAAATTCATAGACTATTAAATAGTTGGAAAGTAGTCGGTCATGACGATGCATAGATATGGATCTAAGATTTCGGTTTTGGAATACGAATTTTTTCGTCAGGTGGTATTTAAGAAGAGATTTTTCGAAAACTGACCAACAAAAAAAAAATCTTGAACGATTAGAAGGGTATTTGGTCTATTTCATAAATTTCATATCAAACTAATTGTCTATTTAGTATAATAAAAAGTTAGAAGGATTGAAAAGTATAATAGATGAATAGGAGGGATGAAAATTTCTGTTTGGTTAGAAAGAAAAAGTGGAAGGAATGAAAAGTGAAGAGATTATGACCCTATTTTATTTGTGTCTTAAAAATTGGTATCCAAAAATTATTTTTGGGAAGTGTTTTAGAAAAGTATATTTTAGTATTGTTTTATATCGCAGAACTTGTTTGATTATATGATTCTCAAAACAGTCTACAGATCAATACTATCATGCACATCAATAATATAACTGTCAAAATGATTAAAAAATATGTCATATGACAAAGGTAATTATATTTGGGTCTACTTAAAAAAAAAATAGGATATATCTCAATAATGTTGAGGACACAAAAATGAGGGTGGGAACAGTCTCTTCCTGGCTCCGCAAGTGCATATATCGCATTGATCTTGGTCATATTATGTATATAAATATTCATTTTCGTATGTGAATACAATGGTAAAACATGGATGTATAATTTTTCATTCCTTCAATTTGTCTATCCATGACAAAAATAAAAAAATCAATCATTTTTACTTCCTATCTCTTCTACCAAACCCAAAGAATGGAAGAAAAATTTCTTTCTTTGTAGGATTGGAAGTTTAACACTGGCATTTTCTTTCTCTCTACTTTTTTATCCATCTTACCAAACACACTATAAACAATTTTGTAAAGGGTAAATTGGAAGGGAGTACACTAAATTGGGTTTAATTGTAAAAAAATACACATAAAAAAATATACAGTAAGTCCTTAATTTTAGGTTTTAATTGTGTCCAAGTACATAATATGAAAATTTCAAATTTTTCCTTTGACATTTGTGTCCTCCCTTAAATCATGCGATTATTTTTGGAAACTGTTTTTTTTTTCAAATTATATTTATGCATTAAAAATCTCATAATTTAATGAAAGATTTGATTTTTTCGTTTATTTTGAGGATAAATCAGTTGGTTTGAATTTTAAATTTTGCAACATTATCATTTGTTGTCCTCTTCTTCTTCGGCCTGGAAACAATTTATCAGTACAAGTCCGAAAACATTATTTCATCTTCATCATTCAGTCTAAGCAATTACAAGGTTTGAATTCGTGACTCCATTAGGTTTATGTTTGTCATTTTAAAGTTGATTATACTATTTTTTTTATATGTGAACACTATAACCGAAGTTCATCTTGTATATGCGAACACTTTAACACTTTACTATTATAGTGTAACAATAACAATGTAAAAATTTACTTACACAAAACAATATACTATTACATTTTTTCAAACATATATATTTACAAATAACTGCATTGTAACAATTCAGCTTTGTTTTGTTACCACATCCACAAAATCATTGCACACTACCTGTATTACAGTGTTACACTGTCTTTGTTACACTATGTGGGAAACACAGTCAACAGTTAGGAAAAATAAACAATTTATTCACACACAATGAATTAATATGACAGTAGATATTGTTGATGAACTTACATCTACAATGGTGGACCAGTAGGATTTTCTTTTCAAAGACGAAACCCTGTAGATGTTCAAGGAACGATTTAGAGCTTCTCGCCGAGGAAAATGAAGCATTTTTTGGATAGGAAGAAAAAGCGGTAACCGTTTTTTGAAGATGAAGTTTTTCGTGAATAAATGTTCCTAAAATCCAGCGGTTAATCCTTATCATTGTATACCTAATTAATTTTAAGATATATTCCTAAAACCGTTTTTAGGAAAATAAATTTTAGAAAATTGGCATTTAAATCTTTATATCTCAGCTGTGTACTTTTTTACAATACATTTTTTTTCTGTATACTTTTTTACAATTATATCTAATTTAATATACCGACTTCCAAATGACACTTTTGTAAACTTAGGGTGAGCGATCTCCTCTTCACAAGCTAGGCCCACTTACACATCAATCCATTGATAAGTAAAGTGAAAAGCAATATTCTAATTTTCAAACCATAATGTTTTGATTTAATCTCTGAAGTTGTGTCAAATTGCATATTAAACTTGAAGTTCGACATCCCATAATTGCTTGATAAGAATTTGAGCAACCAAGATTTCTTTGTGTCCTCCCGCGTCAATTACACGCTTAGAAAAACATTACGGTTTATGATGACACAATGACTTTTAAGCGGAGGCCTCTATGGCTCGGCTGTGGTGGGGGCGAACTTCAGAATGGAAATTCCAACTTCAAAGGATTTAAACACAAATGTGCCTGGTTTTTTTGTTTTTTGGGGAATCAAACTGGTGGTTGAACTTGAACAGATCCGGAAAAAAAAACAAAACAAGCATCAATTTCCATTACCATCTAACAAAATGCTGTGGTGACGAATACATAATAATCATATGTTCTTCTAACATCTATTAAATGTCTAAAATGTTTATTAATCACGTTATGTAATTGGTTTCATACATATGTACCCAAAAATGTAAAATATGCAAAAACTTACACGTTAGAATTTTTCGGACTGAGTCGGACTAGGGTAGGTCTAAGCCCTTTACCCAAGTGAGTTATCGGGTGGGGCGGACTTTGGATAGGGGTAGACTCAACCCAACCCGTCATTCACTAGGCGAGCCTATAGGGTGGGTCTTTATATATATATATATACATATACATCTTCATTTAAAAAGTTTACAACTTAATATTTTTGTAAATTACATTTTTGAATTAAAAGTAGTCAAAATGGACAAAAAATAAATAATAAATAATTTTATTTATGAATAGAGGAGGAACTGCATCACAATAAAATGAGCACACTTATCTATCATTTATATAATTCTACATTTTAAAACGTATATGCTTAATATATGGTAAATAAAAGAATATACTATTTATTATATCTAAATTTTTAAAACAAAGTGGGTGAACAGGCTGGGCAACTGGGTTTTAATGGATTTTTGTGGATGGGCTAATGAGTCGGGTTTCAGGAGCTTTTACCCCAACCCATGGGGTTTTCAAACCTTATTCACAAAAGGGAGCTGATTTGAAAGTATTTCCCAAACCTAGAGACTTTTAAAAATGTCATTTGGTATGACGTTTTTAAGCCAAAAGGCGTCAGTCGGTATGACGTTTTTAGCCCAAAAACGTCAGACCAAATGACGTTTTCTGGCCCAAGCCCAACAAAAAAAGTCAGTCCAGCCCACCAAAAAAACGTCATATGGACTGACGTTTTCAGATAAAAACGTCACTCCATATGACGTCTTTATCTCCTCAAAAACCCGATTTTCCCTCTTCTTTCCTTCTCTCTTCTTCCCCCTGTCTTCTTCCCCCAAATCTGTGAGCCCTAGGCGAAATCAGTCAACCTCCACCACCAAATTGATATTCCCCAACGAAACCCACCACCTCCACCAGTCCACCTCCACCACCACCACCAGCTGACATCCCCAACCAAAACCACCACCTTCACCAGTCCACATCCACCACCAGCCCACCTCCACCAACCCACCTTTACCAACGAAAACCACCACCTCCACCATCAGTCCACCTCCACCAACGGAAACCACCACCTCCACCAACCCACCTCTACCAACGAAAACCACCTCCACCACCAGTCCACCTCCACCAACGAAGACCACCAGCCCACCTCCACCAACGAAGAAACTCTTATGTGGCAGTAAGTTTACCTTACCTTATGCCCTTTCTTTAAATTTTTTTTTTTTTATTTTGGGTATTGCATTTTTGTATAGCAAGTTCCATTCACATGTTTTGATGAGTTTTTTGGGTGGCCTCTCTTTCTTTATAGCATAACCTTTTGTGATCTTGATCTTGATTTCACGCATATAAATTATTTATTTGTACTTTGTGAGATATATGAACATCCCTGATTATTTGTTAAGGTATATGAAACTTGAGAATTATTAATGTTGGGTTGAAATTTTCGGGTGTTGTTATTGAAATGGTTGGTGCTTGAAATGGTTGGTGTTTTGGATCGAATGTAGTGTTGAGGTTCCTGGGTTTCTGGTTGTGGAAAAGTTGAAAATAATTGCTTTATGGGGGTTAGTGTTTGGATGCGATTTGCGAGGACCTGAAGTGAAGTTTTGCTATTTTGGAAAATAATGAAAAGCTTTTGGGTGGTTACTTACTTTTGGTCCAATTTAGATTACTTACTTTTGGTCCAATTCAAGTTGTGGTGACTGTTGTTTGAATTGGGCTGAATAATAGAAGCAACATTTCTTCTTCCCTTTGTGGTACATGTTGCTGAATTTTAGACTTAATGTCCAATCTAGTTGTTGATGATAGTGGCAAATTTAGAAATTGATCTTGATTTCAACTTAGTGCTCCATTGGTGACTTCTCAAAGAAATTGTGGTTTATATTTAACATATATATTTTTTGTTGTGTCAATTTTTAATTGTCCAGTATGTCCATACACTTTTCTTGAGTATGGACATTTCTTGAGTATATTGGGCGAAAAATTTCTAATTCGTCTAACTGCTTTCAGTGTATATTCAAATTCAAAGTGTGTTTTTTTTTAGTTGCACTGTGCCTTCAAGTACGGGTTATCCCTAGTGTTTGGATTATGTTGGACAATTGAAGGAATGTACCTTTGTAAATTTTAGTATCAATAAATCAGCCAAATTTGTTGTAATCTGGTCTATAAAAGAACGACCATGAAAATTCCACCTGTTTTTAGTGCACGTGAGCAACATACAAAATATGTTGCTTTGTCATGTTATTAATTGGTCATTTGTAAATGCTATCACTATCTTGGTAGAGATAGAAGAGTTTTTTGGGCTTCTCATCTGCAACAGTAAATGCTTTGATCAATGGTGTTTTATTGATTGATTTTCGTAAAAAATGCAAAAATTATGAATAGTTCTGGTATATAAGGTTTTATAAAGTATTGGACGCTCTAGTAAATCATTTGGCATTAATGGCGTGATTAGTGAATGTGGGAATTACAAAAGGGCCATTTGCAGATTGATGTGTTGTAAATCATTTGACATATGTTTCCTTGAATCTTTCTTCTATTAAGATGGGAATCTTTCTTTTATTAAGTACTCATTCATTCCTTCCTCATTAAGTCCTTTGTAATTTATCATCTTAACTATATTTGTTGTCTCTGTCCATCTTAATCGAAGTAGCAGTCGACACTTCCAACCCTAAGGTTTTATATCAATTCTTGTATGTAGCATGCGTTAATATCAATGTGACTTTGATTTACTATGGATCTATTATTCATGAAGTATTAACCGTGTCTATACATACTCAGGTTCTTCTCGATTTAGAACTTATTCCACAACGGAACGTAATTGAAATGGCTGGAAAACAAGTAACCGTTTTGCTCTATTGGGGTGGAATAATGAAAAATGGGTCGGAGGGTTTGTCATATAGTTGTCCTCTCAAAGGTGGAATTGTTATCAATAATGATACACAAATGACGGAGTTATTGAGTAAAATTTACACTGTGATGGGATTGGACAGGGTGCATAACAAGTTGAAGTTGACTTGTAGATATCCTTTTACACTTGGAACAGGACCAAACATGAATACGTATGTCGGTTTGGATATTGTCAACGATGAACTAGTCAAAGTTATGGTTAATGTGGTACTTGACAACCCCAGTATTACTAGTGTTGCTTTATACGTGGAGACGGAGACATCAATGTTGGCATAGGCAGTAGTCAGACTAGTGGATGCATAACAACAACTGCAATGTCTTACACTGAATTGCTTAGGCGAGAGATGGGTATGTTGACATTTTCAACTTCTGGTGTGCCGGGTGAATATTCAACACTTGTGGGGGTGCAGATAATGGATGAGGGGGGAATTGAATTTGGTGAACAAGATGATGTCATTCAACCAATAATGCAACAAAGTCCAATCTTGGAATATGAAGAAATGTGTGCCAATGATCGTACATATGTCTCCGATGATGACGACATTGAAGAAGAGTTTGAGGAAGGATTGATTGCTGAGTCGGATGACGAAGATGGTGATGGCGAAGACTTTGAGGCTGCACAGGTGGTGGAGATGCATAAGCCTTACTCATCCTCATTCACAACCACTGAATTTGGTCAGTATACTGAAGCAAATAGCTTGGTATCGGCATCTGAACAAAATTTGTGGGATCCGGTGAAGATGGAGTTGGCGAAGGGCATGGTTTTTAAGGATAAAGCTTCATTGATTAGGGCTGTGAAATTGTATTATATAAAGCTGAATCAGGATTTTGTTGTTGTCGAAACAAACACAACGGTGTGGGCTATACAGTGTAGCATGTTCATGCAGCCTAATTGCACGTGGAGACTACGTGCTTGTTTTAGGAAAAAATTGAAAATATTTTCAGATCACGAAATATGATGGACCCCATACCTGCTTTTATCCTAGAATGAGCCATGACCATCAACAGTTAGACTCCGACTTCATCTGTCATAATATACTGGGACTCGTGGGTGATACCCCACAAACAAGAATGTCGACAATTTAGAAGAATATAAAGGAGAAGTTTAAGTTTGATATTTCGTATAAGAAAGCATGGATTGCGAGGAACAAGGCTATTGCTAAGATTTTTGGTGATTGGGACTCGTCATATGACATGTTGCCAAAGTTTTTGGGTGCCATCAAGAAGTATAACCCTGGCACGATTGTGAAGTGGCGGTACAACTTTGAATCTCCTGAATATAATGTGTTTTTACGGGTTTTTTGGGCATTCAAGGCTAGCATTAAAGTGTTTAAATATTGTCGACCTGTTGTCAGTATTGATGAGACATTTCTCTGTGGTAAGTACAAGGGAAAACTGTTAGTCGCGACTGCTTTTGATTCTAATAAGCAGTTGTTCTCCATTGCATTTGCTATTGTCGAAGAGGAGAATCAATCAAGTTGGGCTTTTTTCCTATATTACCTTCGACGGATTGTTCTTAGATATCGGGAAGGGATATGTTTAATTTCTGACAGGCACGGGGGATCCTTTCTGCTGTGAACATGGAAGATTCTGAGTGGCATCCACCACATGCTTATCATCGATTTTGTCTTCGCCATGTTCGTAGTAATTTTAATACACAGTATAAGGATGACCATTTGTACGATCTTATGTGGAGGGCTGGCAAGGCAAGACAGGTTCGCAAGTTCGATGATTTGATGACCCATATACGCAACATCAAGGAGGAAGCGTATAAATATTTGACTGATATACCATTGGAGAAGTGGACATTAGCCCATGATGGAGGACGGCAATATGGCATCATGACAACCAACATTTCAGAGGTTTTTAATAGTGTTCTCCAATGTGCTAGGTTTTTGCTCATAATTGCTTGTGTGCAGTAGATATTTTATCGGGTCACAAAATATCATTTTGAACATCGGGACAAAGTCGCAAAATGGAAAGAAAATGGGATGGAGTTTCCTAAGGATGTTGTCGAACGATTACAACATGCACAACAAATTAGTCGTGTCCACGACATGACGCCATTTCATAGGGAGCGTGGTCTTGCTGAAGTGTCAATTGGCGGTGGTCATAAGCAAGTTGTCTGTCTAGACGATCGTTCGTGCACATGTGGAAAATGGGCAATTTACAGAATTTCTTGCTCTCATGTATTGCCTGTTTGCTCTTATTATCAGTTGCACTTTCAGTCATACATAGATCCCATATACAGAATGGACACTCTGGAAAAAATTTGGACGCCTGAAATGTTTCCTCTGGAGGATGAGCAGTTCTGGGATGATCCCTCTTGTCCCACATTAGTCCCTAATCGTAACTAACGTCGAGACTTGATTGGTAGGCCACGGACGATGCGCATACGGAATGAGATGGACTTCCCGCCAGAGGGTCGTAATCACATACATTGTGGGTTATGCGGCGAACTGGGTCACAATCGTCGAAAGTGTACTTCCACAAATACGCGGGCTCCATCATCATTTTAGTAGACTGTATTTCGTTATGTTTTGAGCTTCATAAGTTGTCGTACTGTACTGCCTTTGGCTGTTTGCTCTTATATTGTACTGTTTTGTTGGTAATCTGCCTTGTCTTTAAATGTTTGTTTAAATGATATGTCTAATGTTTAAAGGTGGATGTTTTGATCTTATTTTCAATTGTATTTGAAGATGCATGTAGTTCTTCGTCATGGACATTGATTTAATTGTGTATTGCACATGACAGATGTTTTCATCTTATGCTCAATTGTAATTATTATTTTTTTTTTTTGCAGATTAATTTGGGTATTTGTCATGGACATCGATGGACGGAGGTTAGTACATCCTGGCCCACATGACCACGATGTGCTTACGTTACAGTCTGAGCACCGCTCGGAGTATATATGGCAGGGCATAGAGATGCCTCCTCTACACTGCAGACACACTGACCGTACCGCATGCCAGTTACATGTCACGGATGAGCGTGTGTTTCATCATTTGGTTACTGCCGGCTTTTACGGGGCGCACAAGATTGCGTCCAAGCGGTTGAACCATTCTCTCATCACAGCGGTAGTGGAGAGATGGTGTGTCGAGACGCACACATTTCATCTGCCCGTGGGTGAGACCACTATCACCCTGCAGGATGTCGCTGTGCACATAGGCCTACCGATCGATGGTATGACAGTGTCAGGGAGAGATAGTTGTCCTGCTGACACGACTTGACCAGCACTATGTCAGCAGTTACTAGGGTTTACACCAGCCGAGGGGGCTATTGACGGGTCATTCCTCAGGCTGTCTGCATTACGGGGGCATTTGGATGGAGGTGTCCCCGTAGATGTTGATGATGCGTTCATAGAGTGTTACGCCAGAGCCTACATTATGCTGTTGACCGGGTCATATCTCTTCATAGACAAGTCTTCGAGCAAAGTTAAGTTGATGTACCTTCCTTTGCTGGCCGATATCACCACTGTCGGTCACTAAAGTTGGGGTAGCGCGACACTGGCATGGCTATACCGCGAGATGTGCATCGCCACTAGACGCGATGCTAAGGAGATTGGGGGATTGCTTATTCTAGTACAGGTACATGTAGTCTTATATGATTTGTTCGTACAATTATTTTTTTTTATTAGTTATTTTATGTCAAATATACATTATACATTTCAACTGCTTTGTGTTTGTCATGTAGTTGTGGGCATGAGAGCATTTATCACATATACGTCCACAGCGATTACTCCCACGTGGCCCTTTACCTCATGTTGTGGCGGATGGTGTTGATGTACATCCACAAGCTGGGCCAGCAGATGTTGTACCACTTGCACCTGCACCCGATGTTGCCGGACATGATGACCTGCCAGTAGGGCCTCGTGGGTCTAGGTAAGAGAATATACAAAGTTACGATTTTCATTATATTTTAGTAGTATACAGTACATCCAACATATATTATTTGTAACTTTGTA
Organism: Ilex aquifolium; assembly: GCA_951799425.1. Lineage (NCBI taxonomy): Eukaryota > Viridiplantae > Streptophyta > Magnoliopsida > Aquifoliales > Aquifoliaceae > Ilex > Ilex aquifolium. Next base: position 29,216,374 of record OX637393.1, read on the forward strand.
TTTTTAATTTTTGTGGTTCTATGCAGTTGGGATGTTGCATTTTTTGAGCAACACACGCCTACCCATGTTCTCAGACATTACAGAGATTAGCTTGATCAGATGCGCGATGAACAGGTATCCAAGTAATGTATTATTGATTGGTAACTCAAGGATTTACATGTGGATATTATTTTTGGTTTATTGTGTGATGAATGGAAATTGATTGGTGGCTATAGGTGGTGGGTTGTTGGATGTGGTGAATGTATTGGCTGGTTGTAACTTTGATTGTTGGATGATAGTGGCCTTTATTTGGGTTGTAGTTAATGTATGTATGCAATATATAATGCAACATGTGGTTTTGATATTTTTTTGGGGTTATACATATAGGGGAAACTCTGCCAAAATTTTTAAAAATTCTTTGCACCTAATGAAAATCGTAATTATTATATTGCAGATGATATGACAGCCTTACACTGCAGATGTGCTAGCCAGCCTACCTAATTATTGTTTGAGTGGTCGAGACTTGTGGACTACCAGGGCCCCTCTCATCTGTTTTGATGTGGTGGAGTGGCATTTCCCTGACCGAGTCATGCGACAGTTTGGATGCAGGCAGATCATACCGGCGCCTTGCGATTCTAGTCGGGAGCTGCATGCCACCAATAGGCGTGGCAGACATGGGTATGATTGGGCGATCGCACATCAGCGGTACGTCAGCATGTGGGATCAGAGGCGAGATTCTATTGTTCAGGGCGAGCCTACGCTCGAGATGATGGATGCCACTGATCCATACATGGAATGGTATCGGCGCATCACTCGTCTACTTATCGGACCACTGATGCCGCGCCCTGACGTCGGTTTTCAGCCTGTCGGCAGTATCATCGAGTTGTTGGTACGTGTTCTTAACTTGGTAGATACGTTAAATGTGGTACATAAATTACGTAATTGGCGAGATTGATTTAAATTATTATTCTACGGTGCTGCAGGAACAGACCCTTACACAGTTATATCACAAAGCATGTGATACTGTTAGTGGCGAGCCAGATTTACAGAAATGTTTGGCGGCCATCAGTGAGATTGGGGATCTAAGCTACAGGTGTTTGTCAGCCCTTTCTGAGCACCGAAGACTTGTGCATCCTCCGCCAGACATCCATCCGCCAGTTGTGCCAACACCAGTACATCCACGACAGCGAGGTGTACGTATTGTACGACATCCACCTGCACGCGCACATGGGCAGACATCAGCACCCGTAGTGGATACTGAGGCTACATCATCAGAGGCTGTTGGCCCATTAGTTGCAGATGCTCCCGAGACTTCTACGCATTGTCCATCTACCCCATCTGTCCCCTCTGCGAATTACTACATTCCTACCCCGGCAGATCCAGCTGCACGCACACATGTAGATGCATCGACGACTACATGCACACCATCGCCAGATCTAGTGGATACAACAGATATGTCACCTGCACTGCATCATGTTGATACGTCACTTCCAGACGCAGGGGCATGTATTCCACATGGTGCTCCACCGATGCCCACACGACCTATTTCTCTTGTTCCATACGGGGACTATTCAGATGATGCTGAGGTTCCAGCAGAGGGAGTTACACAGGAGTCATCACTGGCACACGGAGGTCGAGACAGAGGTGGGGATGGAGTTGACCATACTACCCACCATATACATGATCCAGTTGATGGAGGAGTCACGCAAGATATACCGGCTCCGCCAGATGGACAGCGGCCCAAGCGACAGAGGAGACCACCACCTTGTGGGACGTAGTCCATTTTATTTTTGCTCTTGGTTGTATAAAATTTTTGTCTATAATCGTTGTATATAAAAACTCTTTCGGTTCATAGTAATCATATAATGTATTTTCGTTATATTTTTTTATTTGTTGAAATTTAGATAAACAATACTAACTGGACTAGTACACCATATTTTATAGAAATAAATTACAGAATCAAAGTACATAAACATACTGCAAACACAAGTACGACGATCAAAGCTTAATTGTTACAACACAGGATTTGCATAACAATACTTCATGGGTCTTCATCTTCGTCAGACAGATAATGATCAGAGATACATCCATCTTCACCACTCAATTGTAAGCATAGCATTGCTTCTTCCATCCTCCCTTCTGCAGCACGATCACTTGCAATACGGCGCAGGTTGTACCGAGTGCAACGAATTGCCATTCAATTGTTCTCAACTCGAATGCGAAACAATGCTCTCTCTAATTCTTGAGGAGTGTTTATAGGCATAGCAATGGCAACTTGTCGAGGCCTTCTTATGTTGCAAGAACGTAAATCTAAGCTTAGATTTTCTCTTTCCGTCAAACGATATTGTCATTCTGCCATCATTGTGTTTCTAGTTGATACTGAATATCGTAAGCGAGGATTCTTTGGGTACAAAAACTCATCCTCTAAAGTCTAATGATAGCCCAAAGTTTCAAATAGGGTTCTCGGACTAAAATTCATGGTTAAAGATGAATTCTGTACATTCAACATTGCAATAGCATTCAAACTTATAGGCAATTTTTTTGTGCAAGTATGCTAACTTTCAGCCTAAATTAATGACATTACAACATTGTGTGGTCACACTCACACAGACTGACAATAATCCAGTGTGTAGTCACACAGACTGGCATTGATTTGGGCTGTGAAATCACACAGATTTACATTGCCCAGTGTGTAGTCACACACTGAGTCAATGAATCAGCGTGTAGTCACACAGAGTGTCATAGCAATAGTGTGTAGTCACACACACTGTCATAGCACTAGTGTATTGTCACACGGACTGACATAGCACTAATGGGTAGTCACACAGATTGACATAGCACTAGTGTGTTGTCATATTGCAAACTTTCCATTGTCATTTTGCATCACAGTCAATTCAGTTCAAAACTTTGCATTGTGTTGTCTTTTCACTGCAATTTTAAATTGCCTTGAAAGGATATATATACTACCATTCAGATTTGTGTAAATATGTATAGGAGCGCATCACATGCAACTTCTTCTTCACGCAATGACCAAAATAGTTCATATTTGGCTAACAAACGTGAACGCACAACAGACATATCAACTTCGTTGAACAAAGTTATTTCTATTGAATCATATACTGATTCCAGTGGAAAATCACAAAAGAGAGCTAAAATTGTTAGGATTGAGGGGAATACTAACAAGAATCTTTGGAAAATCACAATTGTATTAATTAAGGATAACTCAAGTGGTAATAGGGACGAGCAGTAAACATACACGTCCTAAATTCGAATCTTGGCAACCCCTCGAGGCTAAGCTATGACGGATTTATTTTTTATAAATACCCTAATCCTGATATGTATGATCTGCCTTTGATTGAACCGGGGAGAGAATTAGTCGAGGATCAAGTAAACTGGCTCATACACCCTGACCGTTGAACTTAAAAAAAAAATTATCAAGAACACATTTGTTCTAGGCATGGTGGTCTCATGAGCCACCCCTTGTGAATCAAATAAACAATCATCACTAATTTAGACTAATTGTCCTTCGTACACACAGAGCCGTGTCTTGGCATAACAGTGAAATTTGAACTTCATTCAAAGAAATGAAACCAAATTTCCCCTAGAAGATATTTCAAATGGATTCAATGACAAATGATCATTTAATCAGTGATTAATGAGTAAGATGTCCACATAAACATGAGAAAACAAGTGGATAATCCTTTATGTGTACTCCATAATCCTTTATGTTATTTTGAATATCAACCATGTTATTGACATCATTTTAATCACACTTACGTTCTAAATCATTTTTTTATGTATGCGTTTAAATTTTTATGATGATACTTTTTTTTTTAAGAGAGAGACAGAAAGAGAGAGATATAATGGATATAAGAATGGATATAAGTAAATATCAGTTGATTTTTTAATATTTTATAATTTGTTTTAAAAAAAATTTATTTTTTAGTTTCTAGTGTTTTGAATTGAGTTGCAGGTTCAAACTATTGAAATTATAATTTTTTTATTGGGTTTAAATTTTTTGGGACCTTTTTGTAAGACATAAAATTTTCATGGATTTAAAATTTTTATGTGAACTAATTAAATACCTAAAATTATGAGGCCTTCTAAATATTTAGGGCCTAAAACCCACATTTTTTTTAAATACAGTTGGGCCGACCTTGGATAAAATGAAAATTAATTATATATATACGTTTTCAATTTTTAAAGTTTGATATGTTCTAAATTTATTTATTTTTAAATGAACAATATTTATTTATTGAATGCAATTAAATTTTTAAATAAATGAAAAATAACTAATCAAATAAAATCGTTATTAGGACCAATGGAAATTTATGTATTTTTTCAATTATCAATATTTATTTATTGAATATAATTAAATTTGTTAATAAATAAACAATTAAAAATTTTACTAATAAATTTAAACTTTCAATAAACACATTAGTTGGTATTGGATGGGACAGAATTGAAAATTGAACATTAGTTTTCAATTAACATTTTACTAGTGCTCAGACAGAATCAATAAACATTTTACAATTGTTTTCAGCCCAAGATGAAAACGTCAGTCCATCTGGCGTGTTTATGGTGGGCTGGACTGACTTTTTTGTTGTTGGGCTTGGGCCAGAAAACGTCATTTGGTCTGACGTTTTTGTGCTAAAAACGTCATACCGACTGACGCATTTTAACTTAAAAACGTCAGACTGAATGACGTTTTTAAAAGTCCCTGGGTTTGGGAAATACTTTCACACCAGCTCCCTTTTGTGAATAAGGTTTGAAAACTCCTTGGGTTGGGGTAAAAGCTCCGGGTTTCAGGCCGAGTAATAGTTTGGAGGCAGGTCCAAGCCTTCTTTTAAAGGGTATTGAGATCATGTTCGGGTAGGCTAATTATCGGACCTATTTTTTGGGCCAAGTAATGGTCTCAGGGGACAACCCGATCCATGGACACTTTTATGCGCACATGTTCAACCTTTTTTTTTTGTTGTTTCCTCCTTTTACTAAATTTCTTTATCAATCTTTTCATGTAAATCGTTCCACTAGTTTCACTAATCATCCAATAGTTGTGGTAGTACCGCGTCAATTGATAAGAAAATTTTAATTAAAAATTAGTAAGAGTAACATTATTATTAGTTCAAAATCGGATTGATGTACAAAAATAGGATCTCCAATAAACTTTATTGATTAAAGTTTCTATTTTATCTTGTGTCATTGTATAAGATATATTATTAGATCAGTAAAATTAAGTCAAATTTTTACGTGCAAAAAATTATATATCCTTGTTCAAATATTATGTGATATCCTTGTTCAAATATTATGTGGGCCCATCAACAAGATTTAACTCATTTCGTCATTCGAAATTCTATTTACAGCTTTGTGGGTCCATTTGAAATGAGATTCATTACAACGCTCTGACTTTCCATCTTACAAAGGAGTAAAATTACAAGGCACCAAGGAAAAGAATCTACATGACTCCAAGTAGTCATGCTACTGCATTTTTCGCTAGTGTAGTCAAACACTGTGATACTCAATCGTGTCTCACGTTTCACCGGTGTTCTATATAAGATGCGAATAAACAACTGTTTATACATAAGTTTGAATAAAAAATCTCTTACAAGTTCAATGTTTTATTTAAAACTCGTTTAAAAACTAAGTCAAGTCCAAGCAGTAACTTGCTTGATTTGCACACACTTTGTTTACATAATGTGTAATATTTAGTACGCATATGCTTTACATATTTTGTATATACCATAGTGCATTAAATATAATATACAATTTTTTTGCATAATGTGCAACATTTAGTAGGTATATATAATATACATATTTTGTATATTCAATAGCCCATTTAGGACTAAATATCCTTTGTCGCCTTTAATTGTGGACTCGATTACACTTGCCCCGTGAACTATTTAATTTTTAAATTATCCCCTCAACTACTTGAATTATTTTACATTGACTCAAACGCAAATGTTTGTTATCTTTTTGGGGCAAAATTGTCTACGTGTTCAGGTCAGTGAAAAAAAAATCACATAATTTGGAGGGTAAAATAAAACAACCTTTTGTCAAATTTATAACGAACAATAATGTGAAACAAATCACATAGTTGAGGATGAAATGTGAAAAACATGATAATTAAGAAAGTAATATGGAAAGAGTCATAGTTGAGAGGATCAAAGTGTAATTTTTCCCATACCATATGGCATTTAATATTAATATAATATAGGGTAAAAAACATGGACACCCCCTGAATTTTGGCAATATTACATATATACTCCCTAATCAGACGAGCGAGCCGAGCCATTAGGTCAATTTCGGACAAAAAAGTTAACGAGCTAAGTTTAACGAAATAATTGAAATCATGGTGACCCTGAGTTGAAGCCAAGCACTATTGACGAAGTAATGAACCAAGTCGGTTCATTTCATTTGCACACCTACCCCTCAACATTTTTCCAAGAGAACTCTTTGTTCTCTGTCCAAAAATTTGCCTGATCAATAGAGAATTTTTTAAGTAGTTCTGCAATAATAGTATGGTGAAGCATATTACTGTACAATAGCTATCTTGACTGAGAATACGCCCTGACGTCTCAAGGCACTGGAGAAAATGAGCCAAGTATGGCCTAGAAAGAATGGTGGTTTCACTATTCACACACACACACACACACACACACACAGACCTGCAATCCAAAATCCTGCTGAGTCAACCCAAATATGGAGAAACAAATCATTACAAACAGTACATGAATTTCCAATCCAAATTCTCAAGATCATTCCGCACAAGTACCTAACATCATTTGTTTTAATTCACTTACCCAGTATAAATACTAGGCATAACTTTACATTAAAAAGACCTCAAACTGCTAAATGATGCCAATAACAAAATATTGGCGCGACTCCTCAGCTAATGACAGTAACACACCTAGTAGACTAAGATCTCAAGGTTCATTTCCTGATGTGCAAAAGATTAATATACAACAAATAAACGATTACTTCGAAACATATATGTCCACCAAAGATGGCAAGTAACATGTAAAGCAAGTCCTCCATTTCCAGTCCAACAGCTTGACATAGTTCAAAGATTACAGACAACAATAAAGCAGCAAGGACATTGATCAAAAGGTTGAATCAAAATTACTTCAAATAGTTCACCAATAAGTTTTTAGAGAACAGGACTCTCCAGTTGTGCAAAATGTTTCCCACTCATGAGTGACATAAGTCACATAACAGTTTAAGGCAGAAATAGTCGCCTGAAGTGGCCGTATTAATTGTTCGTTGGTGGTCCGGTGCCATCTATTTGTAGTGGACTGATATTGGAAAGTCAAATAGTCCTAAAAGCCACAAAGTCATCTGAACTCGTGTTGATTCTGCAATCTGCATGCAAGCTGAACGAGAGACAACTTGAACGATTCTGCCACTAAATTGACCACCTTGAAAATGGGAAAAGACTCCCAAAGTTGGTTTTGACGGCACCTTAACGGGAGACCCTAACTTGTAAAGAAAGCCCGTTCAAGATGGAATAAAATCATTTTAAGGTCAAATTTGAAGGCTAACCTTATTGAGCTTTCTGCAATCATCCACCCCCTCTGTGACAATTACCACTATTACAAGGCTTTTTAGAACGAAAATTATTTTACAGAAGATAAAGCCTCTCCAAGTAGTTGAGATAAAGTTTTGTTGACATGAGTTGATTTACAATCTCCTCAAGCCTCCCAAAAACCACCCTAGTTAGACAACCACACCTCTCACAAAAAAAAAAGACAAAAGACAACCACACAATGCAATACATTTAAACAAAAATGTTGATTCAGATGAAGATGGACTTTTTAAATTTTGCCGATCAAAGCAAACCCCCCAAAACATTTGTCAAATCTAATCCACATAGAACACTTGAAACTCAAAGTTTAATCCCCATTCATTTCAAAATTTGCCTGCTCTACATCATTCACCTCAAAAGGCTTATCAAGCCAAAGGCACCAGATAAGAGATAAGGCTTCAGATTAACCAGTACCTTGTTATGGGTCGCAGCCTTGCACAGCATTCCTTTAAGCCATTCAAGGAGGCTTCCGCCTCTGCCTAAATGAGTTGATAAAATTGTTCTCGTGTCTCGCATTGGTTATTAAGAGAAGCAGCTTCGAATTACAATTACCATCATTTCACTCATTTCAACCACAACTTCTAATTGATTTCCTATAACGACATAATAACCTGCAGTTCAATCTCACATAAATAATTGCCTTTCTAAGGGTGTCGCATGCTTCAAACTCCTCTTTCACGATTATCATCAAACCATATAAACCACCTAAAAATATAAACCACTGAAAAATATAAACCACCTCCTCCAGATGCCCAGAAACCCTTTTTGTTCCAAACTTCCAATTTTTCACCTGAAAAACTCTCGTTTTAAATGAACCCAATTCATTGTGAGAAGCCAAAAATTCCATTAAAGCCCAGTTTTTTTGTCCAAGTTCCCAAATACCTAACTATATTTAATCAGAAGACTTTGCTGGTTTCTAAGAACAGAATATCAGGGTTATCTCATGATATTTTTCTAACCATTTTTCCTTTGTCCGAGAGCCGTCGCACAACACATTCCATCTGACATTTTACATGAAAGAGCTCATTTTACCTTACAACCTTCACCTGGACTGCTATTAGCCCCAACACGTGCTCTACACGACAAAATCTTTCAGAATTCTTCTTTAGAACATTCTGACAGAAAACTTCCTCTTCCCCTATACCAGCTACAAGCATGTTCTCAATTTTAGCAAAAGCAATACAACTTACAGATGGGGGAAAAAAGGATCAATTTTTTGGTTACTTGGGGCTGGAAGACCCTTATTTAATAGAATTGAATAAGCACTGAGAAAGGACCTTTGCTTTCCCAAGTTATTGGGTTCATACATACTATGGTCATCAGGAAGAGAACTAGCATACATAGGCCACAAGAATCTACCTCACGCAAAGCCTATAAAAAATACGTGCAGGCGATATCAGGGAATTTAAGCTCAAAAAAAGATAAGGTTCTGACATCCATTGTAAGTTACACTTTAGTTTTTCCTTTTCTTTTTCACCTACAACATTTACCTTCCCCTTCCATATTGCTTTGATGATAAGAAATTACTGAAGGCATGCAACCTATGAAGTACGGATACTTCAAAAGGGTCAAATTATCGGTATCAGATATGTGTCTGATATGCCCGGATATGTATCCCATACGGTTGAGAAGTATCCTAGAATTAAAAAAGAGAAATTTGAATTTTAGATATGTTAGGATACGCTGGAGTATTACCTGAATTTTTTTTTTAAAAAAATAATCAGGGACATCAGAGTAAATATGTTGGGGCCTTATTTGCCAAAAAAAAAAAAAAACCCTAGCTAACCTTATTCGACAGAAATCCCCCACCCCTCCCCAAAAAAAAAAAAAAAAAACTCGGTCAAGTATTTGAGCCTCTCTCTCTCTCACACTTCTGGCGGTCTCTCTTGACGCCGACAACGTCTCTCCTCCCTCCTGTGAAGTGTAGCATCGACTATTGACGAGTGTCTCCTCTTTGCTATTCAATGTCCAAGTATCATTGGGTAAGCTCTATCCTCTTTCTCTATGTATCTCTCTCTCCTCTCTCTATCTTCTCTCTCTCCCCTTCGTTGAAGTCTTCACCAACTTTGTATTGATATTGATTCCCAACACTCTCTCTTCTTTCTCTCTCTAATTTCTCCGTCTTATAATATGAAAAACGATACAAATACCCCTGATTTTGTGTCTAAATTAAAGAAACTGCCACTGCAGTTGTGAGAGGGAGTGGTTTTTGGCCTTCTACATATAACCGTGTAGGCCTAAATGACAATTAGGGTTTGCAATTAGGTTTTTTTTCTGTTTGAGCAGTCTAGAGAACAAATTACACATATATAAGGCATTTGCTTGGGTTTTTTTTTTTGTATTATATATTAGAAACCATTTGAATTGCTGCATTTGTACTGTGAAGTGCTGCATTTGAACTACTGCTGATGAATTTTACTGCTTCGTTGTTGTTGCTGAACTGCTTTACTACTACTGCTGAATTTTACTGCTTTGCTGCTGCATTTGAACTGCTGAATTTTCTTGGGTGCACTGTTTAATTTTTGATTGTGTTGGCTTTTGGGTGCACTGCTGATTTGTTTTATCAAATTAATAATTACAGGAGAATGAATATGAATGTAGAAAGTATGGGCTCAACTAGTGGAAGTGGAAGTGGAAGTGGCACTCCCACCCAAGATGAAAATGCTCCCTTTTGGGGTTATGTTACTAAAGTAGAAAAAATGGGGGAAGGAGATGAAATACTAGATTCCAATGCAATTTCTGTCAGAATAAGTACAGGGGATCATATTTTTGTGTGAAGGCACATATATTGAAAATTTTTGGTCATGGAATTAGAGTGTGTTCTAAAGTGACTCTCCAACATCTTGTTGAGATGCAATGGGTAATTGAAGATACAAAGAATAGGGTTAAAATGACTATGACAGGGTTAAAATGACTATGCCCAAGAAAGTTCCTTTGCCACCTTCCTCTTTCCAGCCTCTTAAAACTAAGAATATGGGGATATCAGAAACTGGAACACTTAGAATGGAAGGTCTTGAGCCAAGAAAAAAGAAGGCAACTAGATCTAGTGCTTTGGAGAAAGCTTTTAACTTGGGTGCTCGGGAAGAATTGCTCTCCCACATTGCACGAATGTTTTATTCCGGTGGCTTGCCTTTTCATTTAGCTAGGCACCCATATTATGTGAGTTTTTATACATTTGCTGCCATTAATTTGATTACTATTAATTTGATTACTGGTTATGTACCACCTGGTTACAACGCATTGAGGATCACTTCAATAGGAAAGGGTGCATGTGGAGAGGTTGTTGGAGCCAACTAAATTGTCATGGAAGGAAAAGGGAGTGAGTATTGTTACAGATGGGTGGACTAATTCACAAGAAGACCTCTTATCAATTTCATGGCTGCATCAGAAGGGAGTGACAGTGGTGGAGATGCATTTGATTCATTGGACGGTGTTGGGTTGCTTGAAGTTGAAAGTCTTTCACATAATGAGTCAGAGATGAAAGCTATGTTATTCCAAGATGGAGATCATGAAAATGAAGAAAATATTAGGGAAACGTCTTAGTAACAAGAGGGGACTGTTTTTTGTTGCTTGACTTGTAATAGGATAGTTTCTTTCGTTTAAGCAAGAACATGATATTATGCAGTATGTGTAGAATGTATGATTTATGAATGATAGAATGGTTAGTTATAATTACATATCTTTGATAGATGTGTGATTCACTTTATAAAGCATAATAATTACATTAAATTTAATAATAAAATTTTAAAAAAATTTATTTTATGGACGTATCCTAGTCATACCTATATCTTTTTTTTTAAGTTTTTCCGTATCGCTGTATCCATATCGTATCGTATCCGTATCCGTGCTTCATAGCATACAACTTATGCAAATGAAAGAAAAAGTAGAAGAACCCATAACAAAATTAGCCTCATAGTTAAAATTATATTACTTAAGCATAATATTCTTCCAAACAAAAAATATCACAAGACTGACTATCTCCTCTAAGTTAGTAATATTGTGGGAGCCTACAATAATTGTTGTCGAATAGTTCTTGAACACCACAGAACTTGGCTAAGCTAGAAAATCCTCAGAAAGCAGCAAAACAAAATAATTGTGTTCTTCACATTCTGAGCTTTATTTGCTATGTTGTTTACCAGTTATAGAAGTGCAGTTGTACTTTGACTAATGAGCTGCAACCCTTCACATGATTTTTTACTTGAATAGCATTAGTCACAGCTTAACTTCAGTAGCTTCTGAATAATGGTATTCCAACAAATGCATCGCTTTTCTCAATAGAATAACAATTTCTCACTTGCAAAGAAATTGTAGCATGAAGTACAAGTAAAGGTTATGCAATCATGAGCCAACCAAGATTGCATTTCTATATATTACGTTTACCAATCTCCAAGATCACATCATTCTGTGACTAGCCTAAATGTGTGCAACAGAAAGTACACTATCACCATAACCATTCTAAGAAGCTTCTGCACTCAAGTTCAATAACCTGGCAGGAAATAGTATAACATTCACCCTTTAAATGTCAATGTCAAGATCAATGGCAGCAGATAAAAGTAAAAATGAGATAAAAAAAGAAACAAACATGGGAAGAACAAAATTTACTACCTGTTACAGAAAGCCAAGAGCTGATGATAACATAAAAACACAAAACTTTCTTGTTAGAACAATGAAAGAATAACAAAGTTTATTGTCCATAACAGAGAGCCAATGGCTTATAACATGAAAAGATACAGTACAAAGAATGCTATAGCACTTCCAAACCATATACCCCTTCAGACGGCAAGAAAAAAAAAAAAAAAAAAGAAACACAAACTATAAGCCAAGGATCAAATCATTCATGTCAATTACACATATAAACCCCATTTGCATACCTGTGGTCAACCTCATAAAAATCTGACTTACCTTCAGAAGCTGACTGTAGAGATAGCCCGGACAATGATCTATTTCCTTGGGCAGAAAAGTTCACATAGCAAACAACTTCAAGTTCTTCTCCACTTTCTTCTTCACTAATATCCACAGGCATCCTCGCCCTCAACCTACCCGGATTACCCTTTACAGGGATCTCTTCAACATGCCATTTTAATTCTCTCTCAGACCTGTTTAATATGGCTTTTGGCGAAACTTTCAAGAGTGTTGGGTCTACAGGTAGTTTCAGAAGAAATGTCACATCATTCAAGGGTGCTGGCAACTCTGGGTTTGAAACATATTGTATCATTACAGAAAGTAAAGTCCCACTAAGACGTTTCAGCAGCCGAACCCTCAAGGGCAGTGGAGTTAACCGGGGTAGCAAGCTATACTTGAAGATCGGTAGAGGCTCATCAGAAGGTGCAGTCCTCACATGAAACATCCCATTGCCAAGACTGCTTACACGAGAGCTTTGCATAACAAATCTCTTAACACTACTAGTACCATCCACCCTGAAGGAAAACTCAGTTTCTTGATCACCAGAGGATTTTGGAGGCAATGTTCTTAAGTAAACTGTGCCCAACAAGCCAACTCTAGCCAGCAAGGATTCCCTGAACTCCGCACTAATCTCTTCAGAAATGTACATCTCTGGACCCTTCATTTCAGTTTTCCTCACCAAAAGATTTTCAAGAGGAGTACCACCACCGCTCTCAACAGCCTTCGTTGGTGGCTCACTAGTTTCTAACAATTCAAGCCCACCAAGCCCCTCGCGTTTCACAACTTTCTTCGTTCCCACAAACTCCGATGCGTCCAATCCACCACCCCAAGCATCATTGATTCCTTCAAAATCTTCCCTCAACGTTGACCCATCATTACTAAATTCTATACCACCATAGTTCCCTTCAAACCCTTCAACAACAATATGTGTTGATTCTGTGGCTGCAGCAGGTGGCAAAGTAGTAACCTCAAGTCCCACCAATGCCTTGGTTAAATCAGCACCTGCCTGCTCCTTATCTTTCTTAAAACCACCAACAAGCTCTTCCGGCTTGCCAAGCTTATCACTAGCTGCAAACGGGTCTGCCTCCTTCTCATCATCCTCCACCTTTTCCTTGTCATCCTGTTGTTCTCCTTGCCCCGCAAAGGCAATTGTGGTGGCAACCTCATCACCGGCCTCCAACGTCTCTGGAGGCAGCTCAAACCTTGCGCTCTCAAACACCTCCACACCCGCCTCATGCTCAATGGAATTCACCTCCACGTTAGTCCAACTATCCGCACCCCTAATCTTATTCTCCGTACGTATAGCCGAATGCACCATCTTCGCAATCCCATCACCGTGCATTGACCCTAACATCGCCGCTAGCCTAATGTTACTTACACCCCTTAAAACTATATCCAGTGCCATATAAATTTCAGCATATTTCCTACCTAGTTTCTCCGGTGTGACATCAACACCACGACACGCGGTCACAACTACACTAACAGCCTGATTCACAATGCTAATACACTCAAAGACATTGTTCACACTATCATTATCATCAACAGTGGTAATACCCAATACGTATATTGAATTTACTAAGCGGTACACAACACGATACCGGCTTTCAACACCTACAATGACTTGGCCGCTGGAAGCAGCAAGTGGGTCATCACCGAGGGACGTGTCGCCATCCTCGGTGGACTCACGGTGCTTGCCGGAGGCAAACGCAAGCCGTGTCTGGCGAAAGGCAGAAAGGGCAACAAGAGCTCGGGCAGGAGGGAACCATTCACGGGTTTGGAGGAGAATGTCGGATCCATTTGTGGGTTGGAGAGAGAGAGCTAAACAAGACATAGGGTCGGTGTATTATTAGATTTTGTTGGATCTAAGGGTTTGATTTTAGAATTGAGTTTGGTATTTCAGATAATTGGTTTCTGGGTTGACAGATATGGGTCTGTAATATGCAATAGTGTCAAGGTGGTGTGTGCTAGAGAGATTTCGAAGATTTGGGCATTGGATCTAAGTGAGAGAGACATGAAAAATTGTGAGGTTCTAAGGGAGATCAAATGAATGTCTAATCAATATCTTTGCAAATTTAAATCTAGAGAGATGGATCACTTACTTCAGCACAAGCACGTAGAACTGTGATGGAGGATGAGTCCTTGCTTGAATAATGGCTTTTGCAGAGATCAAAATCTGTGTGTTACGAGAAACAGAGAAGGTATAGATTGACACTGCGGTGATGCAATTAATGAGGAGACTCGGGGACATGGACCTTTGGTGGGGCTGGGGATAGAGAATCCGCACTTCTACAGTAATTTAGAGGGTAATTTAGAAGTCGGTACAAAAATTTAGACTTATTTGAACTAAACTACATTAAAAAAACTTATTTTGCCTTAAGTGCATTTTTTTGAAAAAAGACTAAAAGGGTATTTATTACTCAATTATTCTCTCTCCTCTCTCTTCATTACTCTTTCACTCTCTCTTTCCTATTTTCTCTCTATCTATTTCTCTCTCTCTCTTTCATATTGATAAATTTTTTTTAAATATGTAAAGATTTGATTTAATTTTTTCATCTCTCTCTCCCCTTATTTTCTCTCTCTCTCTCACTCCTTCTCCCCTTATTTCCTTATTCTCTCTATTTTTCTCTCTCCTTATATCAATGTTACAAAACACAATTATACTAATCAGTTACACCAATTAGTTACAATTATCTTATAATACACTAAACAGTTACTCATGTGTTCTAATAAACTAAACAGTTATACTAAACAATTATACGAAATTACAACACCAACTGAATTTGTCATTTTGTTGTTTACATAAATCAAAGAGTTACATCATTTAGTATCACGACATTGTTACATCAATTATATACACGAAATTGGATTTATCATTACACAAAAGACTTTATCATTATACTAAATTTGATATATATGATTGGTGTAACGATGTCGTGATACTAAATAGTGCAACTTTTAAGTTTATGTAAACAACTGAATGACAAATTGGGTTGATATTATAAATTTTTGTAATTGTTTGGTGTAACTGTTTGGTTTATTAGAATGCATGAATAACTGTTTAGTGTATTATAAGACAATTGTAACTGATTGATGTAACTGATTAGTGTAATTATGTTGTTGTAATGTTGATATAAATAAAGAGAGAAAATAGGGGGAGAGCGAAATGGTTACAGAAAATAAGGGGAGAGAGAGAAAATAGGGGAGAGAGATGAAAAAATAAATCAAATATTTACATATTTGAAAATAAAATAAATTATCAATGATAGATATAGAGAGAAAATAGGGGAGAGATAGAGAAAGTAAAGGGGAAAGAGAGAGAGAGATGGAGAGAAAATAGGGGAGAGATAGTGAAAGAATCTAATGAAATCTTTACATAGTTGATTAGATATATAACTGCCAATTAATAATGCATAAATTAAAGAAGGGTGTTTAGGTAAAAATGATTTTAATTCATTTGAATTTTGTACTTAAACACAAAAAATTTTATAAAAATTGTACTTAATGGAATAAATAACTTATCCATACACTTTTGCCTAAATAAGTCTAAAAAATTGTACCTACACCTAAAAAACCCTAATTTAGATGGTCCGGGCCGGACCAAATTTGTAGACCCTTCCTTAAAGGGCGGATGAGTAGCTGTCTGGCCCAAAGATTGGACAGTTAACCGTCCAGCCCACTTGATTAATGAGTACGGCTAGCCTGTCCTTTAGCATCCGTATGCCGTACAATTTTTCGATGGGTGGAGTCATAGACACGTTGCTAGGCTGAATGACTTAGCCCGTGATCCAATTCATTGGCCCAACAATTCTCACAAACAATAAAGGGTAATTTGGAAGTCGGTACAAAAAATTAGACTTATTTGAGTTAAACTACATTATGAAAACTTATTTGGTACTAAGTACATTTTTTTTGTAAAAAGACTAAAATGCCATTTATACTCCATTACTTTCTCTCTCTCTCTTCCTTATTTTCTCTTTCTCTCTCTCTCTCTCACATTGATAATTTTTTTTTTAAAATATGTAAAGATTTGATTTAATTTTTTCATCTTTCTCTCCCCTATTTTTTTCCTCTCTCATTCCCTCTCCCTCTATTTTCTTATTTTCTCTCCTTATATCAACGTTACAACACACACAATTATACTAATTAATCACAATTACCCAGTAATATATCAAACAGTTATACTAAACAATTACACGAAACTACAACATCAACCCAATTTGTCATTCAGTTATTTACAT
This sequence comes from Ilex aquifolium, assembly GCA_951799425.1. Lineage (NCBI taxonomy): Eukaryota > Viridiplantae > Streptophyta > Magnoliopsida > Aquifoliales > Aquifoliaceae > Ilex > Ilex aquifolium. The sequence continues at coordinate 29,233,075 of OX637393.1, forward strand.
AAATCAAAGAGTTATATCATTTAGTATCACAACATAGTTACACTAGTTATAGACACCAAATTAGATTTATGGTACACCGAAGACTTTATCATTATACTAAATTTTGTATATATAATTAGTGTAGCGATGTCGCGATACTAAATGATGCAACTATTTAGTTTATGTAAACAATTGAATGACAAATTGGGTTGATGTCATAATTTTGTGTAATTGTTTGGTGTAATTAGAACGCATGAATAACTCTTTGATGTATTATAAGACAATTGTAATCAATTGGTGTAATTGTGTTGTTATAATGTTGATATAAAGAGAGAGAAAGAGAAGGAGAAAATAGGGGGAGAAAGAGAGAAAAAAAAATAAGGGAGAGAGATGAAAAAATAAATCATATCTTTACATATTTGAAAAGAAAATAAATTATCAATGATAGATAGAGAGAGAAAATAGGGGGAGAGAGAGATGGAGAGAACAAAAATTATACATAATTTAAGGTAGGGTAAGTAATTAAAAAAAATTCAAATGTCATTTGAATTTTGTACCTAATCATAAGAAGTTTTATTAAAATTGAACTTAATAGAGTAAAATACTTATTCATACACTTTCTCTCAAATAAGTCTAAAAAAATGTACCCACACCCAAAAAATCCAAAAATAAATCCGAAAAGAATGGATTTTTGATGCATGATCCTTTGTAGAGAACTTTTGTATCATAAGGTCCAAACACTCCTTTTACGAATCTTAAAGGACAATTGCATTTTGAAACACTCATTTACCCTTATATAAATAAAAATATAATTAATGATTTGTACACAAATTGCACAATTCAAAAGTCAAACAAAGTGATGAGTCCATATTAGAACTCTCCCATCCCTTCCCCCCCCCCCCCCCTCACGCATAAACAAATTTTTTATTTTTGGTCATATGCATAAAGAAATTCAAAACTCCTTAATTTTAAAACTTTCCGAGATTGACTTTCTTTCTCTCTCGTATATATACATGATGAGTATAGAATATTTTATATCATGCATCTCTTTTGCACCCATATTACTTATTTTGTGGTGAAAATTGGGGGAAATGCTTTCAAATTCACAAGTAATGGAGATTCGTGTGATTGTAGGTAAAAAGATGGTAAATTCATGTATAAAGTCTCCCATTAAGTGCTCAAAGGCAATTGAGAAGAAGGGAATGCTTAACGGATGGCTCGGGACCTTAAGAAATCAAGGAAATCCCAAAACAAGACAAACCTACCGGTAGAAGGCAACCAAAACCTACCGGTAGAAGTCATTTAAAACCTATTGGTAGAAGATTCAAAACCTACCAGTAGAAAATGCTACTAGAATTCTTCTACCTCAGCCATGCAAAAACCTACCGGTAGAAAATCTTATTGGAAAAAACCTACCGGTAGGTTTTCTTACGTTATACCGGTAGGTTTTCTTACATTATACCGGTAGGTTTTGCCTAGATTTGCCAGACACCTACTCACACGACTCCACTTACTCTGGGGGGCCCACTTCTAGTCCTCTAAGCCATACCCTGATATGTTTGAAACCCCATGATGCTCTCCTAATCCCTAAAGTCAGATTTGAAGTGAGAGAGAAGGGAGAAGCAAGAGTGAGAAGAGGGGTGGTTGGTGAAGCAAGGGAAGACTATGCTTGGACTGAACTTGCTTGTGGAAGTGTCCAACCTCGATCCAATCATTCCAATTCAGTTCACACATGCTAAGGGAGGGAGGATGGATGAATTTGGAGGAAGTCTTACACCATTATTCAGATTTTTTACATGCTTTTAGAGAGAGAAGCACTAAGGTTGAAGATGAAGTTTTAGAGAGATAAAGTTGAGTTTTTACATTTCCTTCACCATGTTCATTGTAGTAAGCTTTATTTTACTTGTAATCTTTCCCTCTTTCACTCTAAACTCTTTTATTTAAAGTGTAATCAAGCTTAGTTAAGTGTTCTTACTTTTCCATTTCTAAAATTGGGTAGTTTATCTTCAATTTTTGTATTTTGGGTATGAATGACTTTGTTCTTGTAGTTTACACCTTTTCTTGCATCAATACAAGTTTCATGTTTCATTTCATTACCATGTTCCTTTACATATGCTTGTTCTTGCCTTTACTATGAGTAGCTAGACTTTTAGTTGGCTAATCTAAGGAGAATTTCCTTTTGGGTATGTGAAATCGACTCTCTTTCATTCTTCCTTGTAGTGTAAAGTGTTTGGTTTGACTAGATTGAGTGCGGACGTGGTTGTGGGCTCTTGATACACCGTAGACTTGTTAGGATGTATGCTTTTGTCTAACACAACCATATTAGTCCCTCACTTCCTACGAATCAATCAAATACCGAGACACCATTGATTGAATGAATTGAGTCGATTTGGCATTACCATTGGAAGGACTTCTATGGATTAACCAACCTTGCTTTCTTGCATTTTTATCAAAACACAACTCACCAAAACACAATTTATAAGATTTTTCAATTTTTATTTCTTTACAAATCACCCTTCAAAGCATTTGACCTTTCATTCCCTGAGAAGACGACATTTGAATACTCATTTCAAGTAAAACATGACATTGCAAGTCTCTCTACACTTGGGAAACACTTTTGTACACATACACACGTTTTTGTTCACACACGCGATTTTTTTCATTTCTTGCATTTGAGCCCGAAAGAGAGTGACACTCACCAACTCGTATTAGTCAGATACACACAATCCGGGCTCATGTTTGAAGATTAGGGAAAACGATCAAGCAATACACACTAACAATAACTCTGTATCTGAAAATATTTTACAATACCAAAAATTGAATATACAACCTGCAATATTTATTTATTAAATAGTAATTTACTTTTTCTTTCTTTTTCTTCAATTATGAAATTTTAAATTAAAGTGAAAAGAGAGAAAATAAGAGAGAGATATGTGTGAATTAATGAGGTTGTTTGACATTGTGTAGGGGTGCAACTCGGGCAGGTTGGGAGGGTTGAGGGGTCAACCATAACCCAACTATAGGTATATAATTCCCAACCCTAATCCTAACCCTAACCTTAACCCTAACCCAACCTCAACCCGAATATTGCACAAGTTTAATTCGGGCAAATTTTTAGTTAGAATTCGAGTTGGGTTTATTCAAGCCCGAAATCAGTTTGCTGTTCTAAATCTGGTACATACTACATAATATTCACCTTAAATAACAACTAAAAATTTCAATCAAATGTTAAACATAAAGACCATAGTGTTTAAAACATAAAAATCAATATTTAACATAAAGACATAATAGCTAAATGTTTAACATAAAATTGAACCTGAAGACTGATCCCTAGTGTTTTAACTTGTAAGTTATATTACTATATTAATTTATATATTTATTTTTAAATATGTTCGGGTTGAGGCCCGATTTATATATTTGAGTTGAACCCGGTAACTCGAGGTCTCAACCCAGGTACTGCCTGAATTCAATTCGGGTTGATGTTTTTTTTCCCAAGCCGAACCTAAGTATTAAAAATCTCAACCCAAGTCCTATTTTTTTCGGGTTGGCCCGCCTAAGTTGCACCCCTTAGCATTAGAGAGTGTCTTGGTTGAGCTGTCTGACATTAGGGGTCGTATAAAGAAAATGATATTTTTGAGAAGCAAAAAAAAAAATTAAGATGAATTTTTGCCATTGATCAAAATAGATACACACACAAACACAAAAAATATAAGTGAAAAATTCATAGTGAAATAGAAATAGTGACAAATTAAAGATTAGTATGATATCAAGAAAATAGTTTGTAAGACCTCGTTTATTTATTTTAATTAAATAATAAAATATTAATCACGATGTTAAAATAGTTGAATTATTGCTAGGAAGTAATCTACGTAATTTGTAATGGCATGAACAATTTGAGTTTTCTAGGTTAATTGTCAATTTTGGAGTGATTATGCTTAGGAGAAATCAAATAAGTGATTTTCTAAAGATATTTGGGTGAAAATAGCATTCAAAACGGATTCGAAGTATCGAAAAACCTTAGGAAAATTATATGGGGTGAAGTAAAAGATAAAGGGGGCAAAACTACAATGTTTGGAGTACTGCGTAGCACAAACACGACTTGGACAAAAATATAGTTTCGTTCGAACGCAAGATTTGCATCTAAACGCATATTTGGAAATTTTGGCGGAAAGTTAGGTCCGTACAGAAACAATATTTCTATCTAGATGCACGCATGTCTAGTTTGGGAGAGAATAAGGTTCGTCCAGGCGCAAAAAATTTCCTTCAAAACGCGCTTGTTTATGACTGGCGTGCTTTTAGTACGTTAATGTCACCGACTTTGGACCTATTTAAACTTTAGGGATAAGTTTTTAGGCTTATTTTGCATGTTTTCCAACCCTAAGCAACAGGGGGGGGGGGGGGGGGGGGGCTCAAGAGCATTAAAAAAAAAGCTTGGGCTTTAGGCTCTAAATTTTTAAAAGGCCCCATAATTTTAGGTACATTATTAATCTAGAAAAATTTAAATCTTTAAAATTTTAAACCCTAAAAAAAAGGCCCCAAAAAATTAAGTACAATCAAAATTTTTATTGTAATAATTTGGGTCCATGATCTAATTCATAACATTAGAAACCTAAAAAAAAGTAAATAAAAAAAATAAAAAGTACTCAAAAATCAACTTATATTTACTACTATCCACTTTCGCTGTAAAAATAAGTAAAAAACATTAAAAAAAGTTAAAATATTTTTCTTGGCAACACTAGCACATCCTTCTTCTGTGTCTCTCTCACAAAATAAATTAATTTTTTTAAAAAAATAATATTAAAAATAAAAAAGACCCTCATTTAGTACTTTCGCTTTAGGCCTCAAATTTTCTTGAGTCACACCTGCTAAGCAACCTAGGAGAGACTTGGAGAAAGGAGAAAGGAGAAAGGAGAGGAGATCAGATTGAGTATTGTCGGGATTAGTACGTAGGAAACAGACAAAAGATACGTAGGGATTGAGTTTTATTGAAACAAGGTAAGGTTGTTTTTCTCCTTTCCTAGTCATTGAGGTTAGGGTTAGATATTTGTAAAATTTGACTTCTACTTGGATAAATATTATGGATCTGCAATGTTTTTTGGTTTTCTTGAAAAAAGTTCGATGCGATTTTGTCAAAAAATACCTGATTTATATGCCATGTGCATTTTGAGTTCACAAACTCTAGATCTTTGCATGATTAATATCCGAGAGTGTTTAATTAAAATCTCATACATGTTTTTATTATTCTCTTGTTGATTTAATACTAACAAAATATCGTGTGATGCATTACTTGAGCTGATTTTTGAAAGCATGATTTGATTACCTGAAATATTGGCTTGATGAACTTGAAGGCACCTGATCTATATCGCAGAGTATGTAGACGTATTTGTTGTCTTAAGGGGTTTCAAAATTTCCTACCACTCGTAGTGGATTTGGTTGGTTCATTGTGGGATTCCAAGGGTTTTCACTATTTATTCACGTGGACAGAGGCAGAGAGTTCTTAGATGGATTTGGTTCCTTGCGGGGTTCCATTCGATATTTATGTGTCAGGTTCCATTCGATATTTATGTGTCAATATTAATTATTTCTAAAGCCCTCTTGGGATTGCTATGATTTGTTACTTTTTTGTGGACCTCACGTATTTTCGTGTGTGGATATTCCTGCTAATCAAACTGCTTATCTTCTTGATTACGTACCGAGTTATTTCAAATTCAGGCATAAAATACATGAGATCTTCTTCAAAAGTGATATATTTACTTTGAAAACTGTAATTTGCCTTTTTTTTTTTCCCTACATTTTTAAAACCTTATTAGGCTTTGCAATATTTTTTCTAGCTAGTTGTGCTCACCTATTACTTAACATTTTCCACATTTGGGTGTTAGGACCGAGACAGACAAAGATAAGGATGTAGAGTTGGATTTTATGGTGGATCAAAATGTCAATCCGGACCTCGAGGCTTGATGATTGGGTATTTTAGTTTTTTTTTTTTGGTTATTTTAGTTTTTAACTCGGTATTTTTGGTTGTTAAAAGCAGATGATTAATTTTAGAGTTGAAATAGTTTCTAGACAGTTTTGTTTATTTTAGGTTATTTTTGGATGTATGTTTTTTGATTTATGGATTTATGATTCTAATTTTTAGTTAAATGATGATTGATGTTTCTTTTGAATTAGTGGATGCCTGATGATTTTAGTCAGAATGCTCTCATAGGTTGCTCGTTCCAATCAGTACAAGTCCAATATTGTTTTTAAACTTAAATGTGTATTAATTTTTCAAAGTTATTTTTGAAACCAATGAAATTTTAAATAAATGATTTTCTTTTAAATCACGATGTAACACCTCGTTCTGACTCTTGTATTGAAAATATAATTTAGGCATAACACACTTAAACTTACAATCTTGCTATTACTATTTAAAAAAAAAAGAAATACCCATCCTGGCAATATATAACATAATCCACTTTTAAATAGAAAGTCATACGAGTGTAAGCAAACCGGCTTGCTACCATACAAAATATACATAACCCAAAAATATTTTTAAAGTGTCGTCTACACACCAAACAAAAAAAAAATATTGACATTATATATAACCCAAAAGGTAAAAGAACAAACAATATTGACACAAGCCCTCCACCGACAACTCTTGATTGTATTTCTAGTTTTGGCAGCAGATTTCAGGCTTATGTACAGATTACTTGAAAATATTTCAACATTTTTCAATGAGTACTAATTAGAATTCCATAAATAGCGCAAAGATTATAATCCGACACACTTTTTCATCGATAGAAATATATTATTCGCAATACTATAATTTTATCCCGATATCCCATTCCATGGCTCTACGACCTCATACAGAGATAACTTTTTCGCCACCCAGGCAACATACACCACAAGATATATCATATCATCAGGATAAATTTTGTCATTCAGACAACTTAAACTATAATATTATTTTGTGTTCTTTTTCTAGACGACTCATAGCACAATATTAACTCTAGTCCTTGTCACTTAGACAAATCCTATACATAACTTATTTCAATCACAAATACGACTTGAAACACTTAATTCATTTTCAGTCACGTAGACAATCCATCCCAACGGTAAACTTTCGTCTCTTAGACGTCTTAACTACATAGACAATTTACGTTCTGTAGACATCTGTCGTTTAGACGACTCAAACCATTTAGCTTTTCTTTGTACACGTCACACAGACAACTTGAATTTGAACATTGAATTCTGTCATGTAGACATCTTGTATCCATCACACTAAGACACTCAATTTGTTGAATCACAATAGAACTCATAAGATAAATAGTCAAACAATACTTAATTATTTATATATAAAGAAAACATAGATTAGTGCACCTACCTCGTATGAAATTCTGCCTTGTGGACGACCCTTCCGCCGGAGCTTTTAGTGCGGCGTTCTTAGTGATATTCGTCTCCGAACCTGGCACCTAATATTCACAATTTCAATCGAGTATTAATAAATAATACCGCTTGTACTCGAATTAGTTTATTCATCTACACCTAGTAATGTTAATTACTCGAATCGATTAACTAATAATTTAATAATTAATTCAAGTCACATGAAATAATCTATTTGCAGCGAGTAAAATTACCTATTCGAATCGATTTGAGTTAGTTTTCTCGAGTCCGTTAAAACAATATTTACTCGAACCAATTACACCCAAATTAAACTTTTCTCATAAAATTATAGTATAACAAAAGTATACTTGAATTTAGTTTCCTATAAAATCATAATATTGCATGCTTTCTTGTAATTATTCATACCCATGAATTTTATGAGAATTCAAGAACAATTTATAAAATTTCTAACTACCCACCAAACTACAATGTCTCTTGACCAAAATTTAACTCACATACAAAAATTCCACTCTTTTATTTTTCACATAAAAACACTAATTTTTTACTTACACACCCACACAAACATTATGGTAAATCTTTTATGCATCACCCAAAATTCATACTAAACATCACATTTTAACACATGGAATACTCAAAACATACACAAAACACTATGCTTTATCTACATGCAATACTTAAAATGCATATACTAAAGTTATATCTATACATTTTAGGAGGAGAGTAGGTTATTTGAATTACCTCTGGTACCCACTTCCTACACCACCAAGCACCACCACTAACTTTCCATCCTTGCCTCCTTGCCAAAACTTCTAAGAAATGGAAGCCAATTTTTATTTTCTTCTCTTCTTTCTTTTTTTTCTTCTTCTTCTTTTCATTGTTTCTTCTTCTTTCCTTTACTTTTTCTTCTTGGCCAAGACTTGCTATAATGAGAGTCTTTCCCCTATTTTTTTTTATTCCCCCCCTTTTATATTGGACCAATGGGCCTTTGATCCAATGGTACTCCTTATCTTGTAAAAGCTTTACCATCTTGAGGTCAAGGGTTCAAGTCCCCCCCTCCCCCCTTCCCCTACGTAAGTCAAATTACTTTCTAGCTCCACTTGCATTGTTGCTAAGATGTGAGAGGGACTAGTTACATATTTTTGGAGCATTGACACATGAAATACATCATGTAACCGAGACAAGTTTGTCGGTAACTCCAAACGATATGCAACAACGCCAACTCTTTCAAGTATTTCAAATGGTCCGACGTGCCTTGGACTCAATTTCCCTTTCTTCCAAAACAGCATAACCCCTTTCCATGATGAAACTCGCAAGAAAACTTGATCACCAATAGAAAATTCTAGATCCCGTCTCCTATTGTCTGCATAACTTTTCTGTCGACTTTGAGCGATTTTTAATCGCTCTTATATTATTTTCACGTTGTCCACAGTTACCTACACTAATTCTGGGCCAAATATCTTCCTTTCCCCCACCTCGGTCCAACATGTTGGCGTTCTACAACGTCGGCCATATAATGCTTGGTAAGGAGCCATGCCAATGCTAGATTGACAGCTATTATTATAGGCAAATTCAATCAAAGGTAAGTGATCATTTCAATTACCTTGAACTCCATTATACAAGCTCTCAACATGTCTTCTAAAATTTGGATCACTTTTTCCGATTGTCCATCCGTTTGAGGATGAAAAACTGAACTAAGCTTAAGTGTGGTACCCGGCGCTTGTTGCAAACTTGGCCAAAACCGCGAAGTAAATCTTGGATCCCTATCTGCCACAATAGACACCGGTGCTCCATGTAAACACACAATTTCATCCACATATAACTTAGCATATTTTTCCAAGAGAAAACTTATTTTTACCGCGAGGAAGTGAGTGGACTTGGTTAAGCGATCAACTATTACCCAAATGGAGTCATGTCCCTTCTGGGTTCAGGGCAAACTTACCACAAAATTCGTCATGATATGCTCCCATTTCCATTCCAGAATAGGGAGTGGTTGAAGTAGTCCTGCAGGTCATTGATGCTCCGCCTTCACTTGTTGACATACCAAGCATCTAGATACATACTCAGCTATTTTTCATTTTATTCCAATCCACCAATAGTATTCCCGGATGTCACTATACATCTTGGTGCTTCCTGGGTGCATAACATATACATAATTGTGTGCCTCTTCCAAAATCTTGCGCTTTAACTCATGGTCATTAGGTACATAAAGATAATTTTCAAACATCAATATATCATCTTCTCGCATTTTGAAATCATTCTGGCACCCACCTTTAATTTCCTCCTTCATCTTCTTTATAAATAAATCATGTAACTGTGCATCACAGACCTGATCCTCAAGTATCATCTTAACTTTAATTTGCCCCATTATTGCATTATCTCCCATTAACTTGAGTTCCACACCTAAAGCCCTTAGCTCTGCTAAGGCATTCACCCGTACACATTGTACACAAGATAGTAATCCTGACGATTTACAGTTCAAAGCTTCTGCTACTACATTTGCCTTCTCGGATGATAATGAATAGTGTAGTCATAATCTTTCAATAACTCTATCCATCACCTTTGTCTCAAATTCAACTCCTTTTGTGTGAATAAGTACTTTAAGCTTTGATGACCAGTATAAATTTCACAAGTCTCTTCGTACAAGTAATGCCTCCATAATTTCAAGGCAAACACAATCGCAACTAATTCCAAATCATGGGTAGGATAATTACGCTTGTGAGTTTTTAATTGTCGAGAAGCATAATCAATCACCTTCCCATGTTGAATTAGGACACAACCCAATGCCTGATGTGAAACATCGCTGTAAATCACAAAATCTCCACTTTCTGTTGGAATAGTTAATATAGGTGTAGAAACCAACCTTGTTTTCAACTTCTGGAAACTTTGTTCATACTTATCATCCTATTGAAATTTAACATCCTTCTTAGTGAGTCGGGTCAGCGGCATCACAATTGAGGAAAATACTTGAATGAATCTACGTTAATAACCCGCCAGCCCCAAAAACTTCTAACTTCCATTACATTACTTGGTTGCTCCCATTTAGCCACGACCTTAATTTTCTTTGGATCCACTTGAATATCAGCTCCTGACACCACATGTCCAAGAAATACCACGTTGTCCATCCAAATTTCACATTTGCTAAATTTAGCATACATTTGCTTTTCCCATAAAGTTTGCAAAATAATTCGTAAATGTTGGTCACGTTCCTCTTCGTTACGAGAGTACACTAAGATATCATCTATAAACACAATTACAAATGAATCCAAGTAGGGTCAGAACACCTTATGCATCAAATGCATAAAAACAGCTGGGCATTTGGGTTAACGGCATAACTAGGAATTCATAGTTCCCGTACCTAGTTCGAAATGTCGTCTTCGGTACGTCACTTACCCTTACCCTTAATTGGTGATATCCCGATCTTATGTCAATTTTAGAATAGACTTTTGCCTTCTGCAATTGATCAAACAAGTCATCTATTCATGGCAACGGGTATCTATTGCGAATGGTTACCTTGTTAAGTTGACGATAATCGATATAGAGCTGCATAGTGCCATCCATCTTTTTCACAAATAGCACTGGCGCTCCACATGGCGAAGTACTCGATTGAATCAAAACTTGTTTTAGCAAATATTGTAATTGTTCTTTCAACTCCCTCAACTTAGCTAGTGTCATCCGGTATGGAGTAATTGATATAGGTGCAGTTCTAGGTAGTAATTCTATCACAAATTCCACTTTCCAGTCAAGTGGCAACCCTGGTTATTCTTTTGGACAAATATTAAGAGAGTCCTTCACCACTGGTACATTTGCTGGCTTAACTTTATCCTCACCCACAGCTTACATAAGCCAAATAACCTTGGTCTCCCTTCTTGAGCAATATTCGGGCTTTGATTGCTGATATAAGGCAATTTGATGTTACTTTCCATTCACCTTGAAATTTAAATTCGGTTTCCCCAGGCAACTGAAAAAGTGACCACCGTTTTATAGCAATCAACTGAGGTATGATAGGCCGATAGTCAATCCATCCCCAATATCACATCAAAGTCATACATGTCCAGTGAAAGTAAATCCACAAATAACTCCCGTGCGTCAATTCTAATTTCACAAGCCCTGTATACAGTACTAACCTCCACCACCTCACACAGAGTTTTTATAGATAAATGATAATTCAAAGGTGGGACAGAGTGTTTCCAATGCTTGCCATAAGTGTGTGCAACAAAAGAATGTATGGAACCGGGGTCAATTAAAATTCGAGCATTTTCACCCAATACGGAAATTGTACCTGTTACCACATTAGGCAAGGCATAGGCATCCTACTTTGTCATAGCAAACACTCACCCCTGAGTCCCGAAAGTACTAGCAAGTCCTTTTCTAGCACCTTGCACACCCACCGACGTTGATGTATTTCTTCTCCTCGAATTTACACTGCCCACTGAGGGTGAAATGACATATTTGGTTGGATACTCATGTGCGAAGTGCCTTACTTGCCCACACTCATAACATCATTGAGCTCCACCAGCAAACCTTGTTTGACTATTCCGAGCGATATGTCCTTCCACTCCACATTTAAAACAAGTAACATTAACGTCTCGTCCACTCGATTGTTCCCTGCCCTGAAATCTTGTTGGGGGTTTAAAGGAATTATAACCCCGTGAACCGCCAGATTTATGAGAATTTCCGAAACCTCCTGCTTGTGAGAATTTTGATCCTTGCCTCTTTTGTCCCAAAGTCTGACCCCCAAATAAAAAACCCATACTAGGTACAACATCAAACTTCCTCTTCTTGAATTGCCCCCTTCGTCACTCAAATAATCTCACATCTTTTTCAACAACCAAAGCTTTGTTAACCAAGGTCACATAACTTGTTAACTCAAAGGTTGAGAGTCGACTCCGTATGGATTGATCTAATAATCTCACTCTAATGGATTGATCCCAAGTAACACGCAGAGGTGCTGGAGCAATATTACCCATTACCTGACCTTCAACTCCCACTATTGGTGTAACCAACAGTCATCTAGCACCCTCCCACCAAAACTGTGTTTCCTCCTTCAACATAAATGTTGCAAATGTCACCCGTTGATCATCAAAGAGTCGCATAACCTCAAAAATTGATTCCATCCGTCTAAGCCAATCCACCGCCTCCGATGGATTAATTATTCATGCAATCATCGGAAGATCCAGTTTCATAAACCTTTCATAAATTGTACCTTGCGGTTCCCCAAGGGGTACAGGTGGTCGTGCCCGAGCGGCTGTCTGCATCTCTGTTTGCAAGTCCACAATCCAGTTTGTTGATGCTGCCACTTGCATCATCACCTCCAACACCCTCTGAACCATATCAAGTTGATTCTGTTCACCTTCTCTGCTCTCTTTTTGTTGTCTATCTCCTACCTCAACCATAGCAGGAGCATGGGAACCTTCACCTTGCCCTTGATTCTGATCTTCGGGAGCATCTATCCCACGTCCAACAATTTAGCTGTAATTTACAATGTACACAAATACACGTGCACCTATCGTTAGCACATTTAACCCATCCCTACTCACTGATTTGTACACCTTAACCTGTCCAATACTGACCCAGACACCTCTGTCTACTGAACCTATAAACCTAGTCTCAGTTACCAAAAATTGTAACACCCCGTTCTGACTCTTGTACTGAAAATATAATTTAGGTATAACACACTTAAACTTGCAATCCTATTGTTAATATTTTTTTTAAAGAAATACCTATCTTGGCAATATATAAAATAGTCCACTTTTAAATAGAAAGTCGCAGAAGTGCAAGCACACCGGCTCGCTACCATACAAAATACACATAACCCAAAAATATTTTTAAAGTGTCATCTACACGCCAAAGAAAAAAAAATATTTACATTATATACAACCCAAAAGGTAAAAGAACAAACAAAACTGACACGAGCCCTCACTCGACAACTCTTGACTAGACTTCTAGTTTCGGTAGTGGATTTCAGACTTGTGTACAGATTTCAAGGAAATTTTTCTATGAGTAGTCATTAGAATTCCATAAATAGCACAAAGAATATAACAAAACACACTTATTCATTGGTAGGAATCTATTATTCGCCATTCCATAATTTTATCCCGATATCACTTTCCATTGTTCTACGCCCTTACATAGAGATAATCGTTTTGCCACCCAGGCAACATACACCGCAAGATATATCATATCATTAGTATAAATTTTGTCACTCAAACAACTCAAACCATAATATTATTTTGTGTTTGTTCCTTAGATGACTCATAGCACAATATTAACTTTAGTTCTCGTTACTTAGACAAATCCTATACATAACTTATTTCAGTCACAAAGACGACTCGAAACACTTAATTTATTTTCAGTCACATACACAATCCATCCCAACAATAAACTTTCGTCTATTAGACGTCTTAATTGCACAGACAATTTACGTCATGTAGACATCCGTCGTTAAGATGACTCAAACCACTTAGCTTTTCTTTGTACACGTCACACAGACAACTCGAATATGAACATTGAATTTTGTTATGTAGACATCTCGTATCCATCACAATACTACGACACTCAATTCGTTGAATCACAACAGAACTCATAAGATAAGTAGTCAAATAATACATAATTATATATACAAAAAAAAAAATGTAGATCAGCGCACCTATGTCGTGTGGAATTCTACCTTGTGGACGATAGTGGTATTCGTATTTGAACCTAACACCCAATATTCACAATTTCATTCGAGTATTAATAAATAATACCGCTTTTATTCGAATTGGTTTATTCGAACCAAGTTTAGTAATTTAATCACGTCACATTAAATAATTCATCTACACCTAGTAATGTTAATTACTCGAATCGATTAACTAATATTTTAACAATCAATTCGAGTCACATGAAATAATCTATTCGCAGCGAGTAAAATTAACTACTCGAATCGATTTGAGTTAGTTTTCTCGAGTCCGTTAAAACAATATTTACTCAAACTAATTACACCCAAATTAAACTTTTCTCATAATTATAGTATAAAAAAAGTATACTTTAATTACATAATTTCCTATAAAATCATAATATTGCATGTTTTCTTGTAATTATTCATACCCATGGATTTCATGAGAATCCAAGAACAATTTATAAAATTTCTAACTACCCACCAAACTACAATCTCTCTTGATCAAAATTCAAATCACGTACAATAATTCCACTTTTTTTTATTTTTCATGCAACAACACTAATTTTTTACTTACACACCCACACAAGCATTATGGTAAATCTTTCATGCATCACCCAAAATTCATACTAAACATCACATTTTAACGCATGCAATACTCAAAACATATACAAAACACTATACTTTATCTACATGCAATACTTAAAATGCATATTCTAGAGGTATATCTATACATTTTAGGATGAGAGTAGGTTATTTGTCTTACCTTTTGTACCCATTTCCTACACCACCACTAGCTTTCCCTCCTTCTCACCTTGCCAAAACTTCTAAGTCTTGGAAGCCAATCTTTGTTTTCTTCTCTTCTTTCTTTTTCTTTCTTTGGTGTGTAGATGATACTTTAAAAATATTTTTGGGTTATGTGTATTTTGTATAGTAACGAGCCGGTGTGCTTGCACTCGTGTTACTTTCTATTTTAAAGTGGATTATGTTATATATTGCCAGGATGGATATTTCTTTTAAAAATAATATTAACAGCAGCATTGCAAGTTTAAATGTGTTATGAATAAATTATATTTTCAGTACAAGAGTCAGAACAAGGTGTTACACACGCTTTTTATGAGATTCGGGTGCGTGAAAGGTTGGTATGAGAGCCTAAGGATTAGGTCTTACAAGAGAGTTGAAGGGAATTGGTTAGCTAGTTGTAGTAGTTATAAGATGGAAGGGATTACAGGCATGACTCCTTAAAAAATCATATTACTTGGAAGTATAGGTGTGAGTTAGTGATCGTCTTAGTGAAAGATAACTAAGTTATGCTTATATGTGCAGAATGAAAAGAAGAAGAGCACGTGGACGACCTGTCCTACCTGTTGGGGACCAACCACCACCACCACCTCAGGATGCCATGTGTGGCAGTGTCTAAGGGAGTTTTCCACCTTGGTGCAACACCAAGCTGGGAACAATAACCACCACGGGGTCATCTAGAAAGTAGCTTAAGGGCAAGTTGATGGCGATGAGAATAGGAGAATGGCGATACTGATGGAGTTTCTGAGGCAACAACAACCTACCTTCCAGGGGAGCTTGAATCCAATGGAGGCTGACAAGTGGATCTAGTGCACCAAGAAGATGATGGAACACATAGGTATCATTGAGGACTTACGAGTAAGACTTGCCACCTACCTCTTAGAGCATGAGGTAGATCACTGGTGGGATGCTGTAAAAAATGATAAGGGATGTGAACAATATGACTTGGACATAGTTCTACCAAGTGGTCAAAGACAAATAATTTTCATTGTCCGTCAAGGATAAGATTAACTCTAATTGTTTGGAGTTACAACAACACAATATTACAGTTGCGTACTACAAAGACAAACAAAGTTATCCCGATATGCTATAGAGTTCGTCTCCATCGAGGCGAATAAGACCAAGTTGTTTGAATAGGGTTTGAGGCTTTCTATCCGAAAGAAGCTAATAGTGCTAAAAATAAGGGAACACCAGGAGTTGGTTAAGCAAGCTACCCTAGTGACAAGGATTTGAAGGAGTTTGGGAGCCAAGAATGTCGGGGAGGCACAATTAAGGCCGACAGTAGTAATATTGGACTTCAGAGGACAATTCCATAATGTCGTTCGGAGCAAACTTTCGGTTAGAGGAATGGGTCATTCTGGGGGCCTAGGGTATTTTTTGGAGAAGACCACAACAGACTCTAGACCATACTTTAGATGTAGAGGTGTTGGACACATTAAGAGTAATTACTAGTTTATTGCACCTGAGGGACTAACTGGTCGTGGACCATATCAACAGAACACTTACACTACTGGATAACATGCCCAATATACACCCCCATCGCAGAAGAAACCACCTCAGAAGGGCTAAGGTACTAATACCCAAGGTCGGGTCTTTCCCATGACCCAGCCGAAAGAAGAGGCTTCAAATGTCTTTGTGGAAGGTATTGTTCTTGTATATAACTCTTAGGCACTCATTTTATTTGATCCTAGTGCTACACTTTTTTTCATATGCACGACACATAAAATTGTCTTGTGTTTGATGTTTGAAAATTTGGTTCATACCTTGAGTGTGGATTTGTCTATAGGGTATTGTATGGAAATAAGAAGGGTATTTAAAGGGTGTGTGCTCCAAACTAGGGAGGAAGAATTGATTGTAAACTTGGTGGCATTAGAAATGAAGGGTTACGATGTGATCTTTGGGATGAATTTGTTGTCCGAATATCATGTCGTTATGTATTGTTATCGAAAATGGGTGGGTATTCCATTTACTGGGAGGGGTAGTATTTAGCTTCGCCAATGGGAGGACTTTATCTCATTCATTCCCTACTACAGGTAGTCATTTCTTAAAAGCAAAGGCAGGTAGTAAGTTGAGTTTCTTAGCTAACCTTTTATGGGATGAATTACATTTTGACATTATCCTTGTGGTGTCCAACTTTTCTGATGTATTCCTTGAGGAACAAATTGGATTACCCAAAAGGAGATAAGTAGAGTTCACCATTGACTTGTAACCAAATACCGAGCCCATATCCATTGCCCCTTACATCATGGCCCATTGGAATTGAAAGAGTTATGGAAACAATTGAATCCATTGTTTGATTGGGTTTATCCGTCTGAGTAATTCACCTTGGGGTGCATTAGTTCTCTTTGTAAAGTAACATGATGAGACACTCAGAGTGTGTGCATATTATAGGAAATTGAATTGGGTGACGATGAAAAACAAATACCCTCTACCTCGCATCAATGACCTCTTTGATCAATTGAGGGATTTGAGATATTATTCTAAGGTTGACCTTCAAATCAGGTACTATCAACTGAAAATCAAGGAGGAGGATATTCCCAAGATGACCTGTCACACACGATATGGCCACTTTAAATATATGATGGTGTTGTTTGGACCCACAAACGCTCCCGCGAATTTCTGGGATTTGATACACTGGTTATTTAGATCAATTTGTTATTGTCTTCATTGATGATATCCTGATCTATTCTAAGAGGCATGAGGACCATGCACAACATATGTGGTGGGTGTTACAAACATTAAGGGGGCATAAGAAGAGAAAGTGTGAGTTTTGAATGCAAAAAGTGAAGTTTTTGGGGCACTTTGTAATTGGAGCAGGGAGTGGCTCTAGATCTTGCCAAAATATAGAGGGTTATGAAAAGGAAACGACCCCTAGAATGTGATTAAGATTCACAATTTCTTGTGGTTGAACGATTACTACTGGAGATTTATAGAAGGATTCTCCCGCCGATGCCCATGACTTGTCTCATGGATAGGGGAGATAAGTTTGTGTGGGATAAAGATTGTGAATAGGCCTTCATTAACTTAAAGGATAAATTGACCACAAAACCTATACTTATTATTCCTAATAGTCATGAGGATTATGATATGTACACGGATGCTTCCTTACGGGAATTGGGATGCATATTAATGCAAAAGGGGAAGGTATAACTGTCTATGGCTTGAGGCAGTTGAAGATTCATGAGTAGAATTATCCCACGCATGACTTAGAGCTTGTAGTTATAGTGTTTGCTTTTAAGTTGTGGCGAAATTATCTATATGGAGAGATGTTTCAAGTTTATTCAGATCACAAGAGCCTCAACTACATTTTCAATCAAAAAGACTTAAATATCTGGTAGAAACGTTGGATTGAATATTTGGAGGATTATGACTTTCCTTTACATTATCATCTGGAGTAGGATAATAGGGTAGCAGATGCATTAAATAGGAAGTCAAGGGATATGATCAATGGTATGGCAACGAGTAAGTGGAAGATGATCAATGCACTTGGGAAATTTGATCTATTGATAGGAAAGAATGAGGACTAATCTTGTTTTTTCAATCTAGCGGCTCAACCCATCTTCTGACAAAGGATTGTTAAGCTACAACAATTAGATCCTCAATTGGAATCCATTTGGATCCAATTAGAAAGATGGAAGATGGTGGAGGAATGGTCCATAGGAAATGAAGATCTATGTTATCATGGGTGTATATCGGATGATGCTCAACTGAAGGAGGAAATTTTAGGAGAATACCATTACTCCAAGTTTCTTATTCACCCAAGTTGTACCAAGACGTACTGGGATATGAAACATCAGTATTGGTGGAAAGGTATGAAGAGGATGCAACTAAAATTTGTGGCACAATGTGCAGTTTGTCAATAAGTGAAGGTTGAACTCAAAACCAAGAGGGTTACTAGAATCCTTACCTATTCCTGAGTAGAAGTGGGATCATATTACAATAGAGTTTGTATCTGAGTTACCTATGACTACAAAATGGCATAATGCAATATGGGTAATTGAGGATAGACTCACTAAGACAAGTCACTTCTTGCCCATGAAGATGACTGACACATCGGAAATTGAGTTAACTCTATATACGATAAATAGTAAGGTTGCATGGAGTGTCGTTATCTATTGTGCCGGATTGGGATACTAGATTTGTGGCAAAATTTTGGCAAAGTTTATAAGGAACCCTTGGAACAGAGTTGCATTTCAGAACAACATTTCATTGCCAAACAGATGGTCAATCTGAGAAGGTAATCTAGATTATGGAAAATATGTTGAAGGCTTGTGCTCTAGGCTTCAAGATCAGTTGGAGTGATCACCTGTCATTTGTTGAATTTGCATACAACAATAGCTTTGAAGCTAGAGTTGGGATGACACCCTGCTTGAATTCCAAAGATACAACCCAAGTGCAGGCGGTCAATAAGTAGTATTAAATCAGTGTAGTCCGAGGTCGATTCATAGGGAATGGGTAATTCGAACAATAAAGTAAAGGAAGAACAAGGTTTTTATTGTAAAAATTGAATTGTTGGAAAGCAATTGTAAAATAGTAATAATAATAATAAAAAAATTGGATTAACAATAATTTGAAAAAAGACTCTTTAGTTTCAAGATCTGAATTTGCTCATATTCATCAGATAATTATATTTATGCAATTATAAATTACTCGATTAATTTTCAGCGTCAGTGTAGTTAATCGAAAAATATTTATTTGAACGAACAATTAATTTGATTAATATGAAAATAGGATTTGAAGAACTATTTTAAAATACTTGCAAGGGATTATAAACATTGATTATACTAATAACTCAATCTTGTTGATAAACAATTAAATAATTTTATAAAGTATAAAACTTTGTTAAAAACATTGAATTAATTTATGATTTTAAAGATAAGACCATAACATTAATTGCATAAAAGTAATATCTAGATAAATAATTACAAATCTATCACCCTAACTAAAGAGTACAAGAGAACTACTCGCGATAAATGTTAGATCTCCAAGGCTCCCCCTCTCAATAAAAGAGGTTCCATTTATATAGGAACACTAGGGATAGCTTAGGACACTAGTTGCAACCTAAAAGACTTGTACTTCAGCAAAACCATGTGCAACTGGTCATCAACTCAGATCCCAATGGAAGTTGAGCGTCCGGATAGTGTGTACTCATTGTTTTCATATTGCTCCTTGCATTTGGACGAACGAAGTGCATCCGAACATACATTTGTACCATCAAAAGGCAAGTCCGGACAGAACTCTAGCATCCGGATGGTACAAACTCTATAGAAGTTATATTCAAGCCGCGTCCGGAAGGTATTTGTGCGTCTAGACGCACCTCACTCTCTGGTTGAGGTTGTTTCAGATCCGTTCTTCTTTTCCAGTGTGTGGGTCGTATCTGGATAGGACACTTGCGTCTGGATAGACTTGAGATTCTGTCCAAGATCATTTTTATTCATTGTTAATCAATCATCTAGTTCAAATCCTTCCTCCATTGGTCACTCTCCTTGCGATCACTTCAATAATTGTCTAAATCATTTAAAATACCTAAAAAAAGAGGCAAACAACTAGAACAAGCCTCACACTAGAAAATTGAATAATTTAACACAATTATTCTAAAATATTATGTAATTATTCTATCTTTAAATATAATAAAAGAACACTTTTGATGGTAAATCCGACCCAAGGAGGCTTTGTTTGGGAATCCATGTAGATCGCCAATGTGTTGGGTGAAAGCTGGAGAAAATATTTTGTTCGTGTCAAAGCTAATAAGGGAGACCACAAAGAAGATTCAAGTGATTCAAGATTGATTGCACACAACTCAAAGTAGACATGAAAAATATGCAGATTGAAGGAGGAGGCCATTATAATTCAAGAGGGGGTGATTTTGTGTTTTTGAAAGTATCTGATGAGTGGGTTTTATACCTACGAATTGAGTACTTTCGGCTTAAGGAATTTGCAAGTTTTCAATTATTTTATGTTCTTTTTTATTTGTTTTGTGTGTGTTGATGTTATTTTGTAGGAATCATTATTTGGAAGGAAACAAGGATGTGGAGGCTTAAAAGTGAAAGAAATCAAGGAGGTATTGGTGTTTGGTAACAAAGGCACCTCGGTTTTCCTCCATTTTGACCATGATCAACTCAGAATCTGGAAAAGTGCAAAACATGAAAGTTGTAGATCTGGATGTCTTCTGTATTGTGTCAAAATTTCAGCTCAATCCAACGGTTGGATCAAAAGTTATGGCGATTTTACGAAAACTGGTCCAAGGCTGAAGAAAAAGGGAGGCGCGCCTAGGCGCCAAAACCAGCGCCCCTGCGCCAACATGCTGCCTTACCAGCGCCCCAGCGCCCCAGCGCGCCTCTACTGAAGTTGGACGCGAATTATGACTCCTTTTTGACCCGAAATTGGACTCTAAAGTCTCCTATGTGCTAGGGTTTGAGGGGAATATAAAATACTGACTTTTGGGGCTGAAAATATATAGAAGAAGGCCAAGAATTAAAGAGATTTTGAAGGCAAGAATCGAAGAAACCGACACGAAGAAAATCGGACTTGAAGGCTAGAGAGGGATTGAAGCTTGCAACTAAGTTTCATTCTTTTCCCTTACTTTTATTTCTTAATTTTCTAAGATGTTTATTACTTTGAGAAGGATGTTTTTCAATTACATTATGAACTAAATTTTTATTAAGATTGCAACGGAACCTAATGTCTAGTTAAATTTACCTACTCTCGTTTCTAGTTCTTGTTGATCATATATGAGTTGTTTGTCATATTTTGTGTTTAATACATAATTGTTTGGCCAACAATTAATTTGATAACCTAGATGAAATTAGGAGATGAATTCTAGGTTTAGATCTGAATATGATGACATGCGTCTGGTTAATTCTTCTTAGGATTGAATTGCTGGGTTTGTGTATAGGATAGGAATATACCTATATGCCGTGTGTAACTTGTATGAGAGTTTGAACTTAATGAATCTATTCTAACTTATTTTGCATAGGAATATAGCAATTTAATTGGGATAGATATGCTTATCTTACTATCGGAAGAGGTTTGATAAATAATTTTGAAGTCTTAGTTAACAACTTATTTTGATCAATTTACTGGAACGAGAGTGGAAAGATTTATACGAAGCATTAGGGGAAGTTGTAATCTTAACTTCTTCTATCCGATAAATTCAATATTTGATTATTAAATTTAGGTTTATTCTTAAATGAGTGAATTCATAATTGATTGCAATTGTTTAAATAAAATTGAATTGATATAAAGTTAGTACTTGAAATTTATTATTAATAATTCTCCGTGGGAACGATACTTTACTTATCACTTTATTACTTGTTGATCGTGTATACTTGCACGTAAATTGTCAATACCAAATTCGGACAACAGTATCACCTCGGAAAGAGGTAACACGCTTTGGCAAGAAAGGAAAGATAGCTTGGAGGTATATTGAGCCCTTAAGATATTACGACAAGTTGGGAATGTAGCGTATCAACTTAAGCTACCCACCGAGCTGTTGAAGGTTCATGATGTGTTTCATGTCTCTATGATGTGGAAGTGTGAACCTGATGCATCACATGTGGTTGACTTGGAGGGAATTCAAATTTTAGAGGGAGTAACCTACAAAAAATAACCAGTACAAATTTTGGGCACTAAGGAAAATATGCTTCATAACAAGGTCATATCACTCATGAAGGTACTATGTCAAGGTCATATCACTTGTGAAGGTACTATGACAATACCATGGAATGGAAAAAGCTACATGGGAGCCGAAATAGGAAATATAAACACAATATCCACAGTTGTTCATCTCTCGAGGTTGGTAATAAGTTTTGAGGAAAAAAATTTCTTTTAGGGGGGTGAATTGTAAGACACGTCTATTTATTTTAAGTACATAATAGATTTTTAATTACAATTTTAAAATAGTTGAATTTTTGCTAGAAAGTAAGCCTTGTAACTTGTAGTGGCATAAGCAATCTGGGCTTTTGGGTTTATTGTCATTTTTGGAATGAGATACTTAGGAGTATTCAATTAAGTGCTTTTCTAAAGGTCTTTGGGTGAAATAGCATTAAAAATAGATTCAAAGTATCGAAAAACCTTAGTGAGTGATATAGAGTGAAGGAAAAGATGATGGAGCAAAAATATAATTTTTGGAGTACTGTGTAGCAGAAACACGACTTGGACAGGAAACTAGGTCTGTCCGGATGTGAGACTTGTGCCTTGAACGTGCATCTGGAAGTTTTGGTAGAAAGTTAGGTCTTTCCAGACTCGATCTTTTTGTCCGGACATGTGTCTGTCAAGTTTGGCAGAGAATGAGGTCCGTCTAAACGCGCCTATTTATTGATGTGCTTTAGCACGTCAATGTCACCGACTTTGGACCTATTTAAACCCTACGGATCAGTTTTTAGGGTTACTTTTCACATTTTCTAACCATAAGCAACCTAGGAGAGACTTTAAGAAAAGAAATATGAGAAAGAAGATAAGATCGAGTCAAGGATTGTCAGGATTAGCACGTAGGAAACAAATGAGACACACGCAAGAATCAATTTTTATTAAATCAAGGTAGAGTTTTCTTTCCCTTTTCTAATCATTGAGGCTAGGGCTAGATATATGTAAAGTTTCATTCGTGCTAGTAAAAATATGATGGATCCACAATGATTTTTGATTTTCTTGAAAAAGCATGATGCAATCTTGTTGAAAAATAACTTATTAATATTTCATGTGCGTTTTGAGTTCATAAACCCTAGATTTTGAGTGATTAATATCCGAGAATGTTCAATTACAATCTCATACATGTTTTCATTATTCTCTTTCTAATTTATGACTACCAAAAATATCATTTGATGAATCACTTGAGTTGATTTTTTAAAGCATGATTTGATTCCCTGAATTATTGGTTTGATGAACTCAAATGCATTTGACCTATATCACAGAATGTGTAGATGTGCTTGTTACCTTGAGGGATTTCAAGGTTTTCTACCACTCGTAGTGGATGTGTTTGGTTCCTCGTAGGGTTTCTAGGGTTCCCACTATTTATTCATGTGGACCAAGGCAGAGGGTAGTAGACAAGTTTAATTCATTGTGGGGCTTCAAGGGTTCCTGCTACTCCGTGAGAGAATTAATTAGATATTGATGAGTCAATATCAGTTATTTCTGAAGCCCTCCGGGGATCGATATGATTTGTTACTGTTTTGTGGATCAGATGTATTTTATTGTATGAATATTCATGCTATTCAAACTACTCATCTTCTTGATTGAGTACTGAACTATTTCAAATTCATGCATAAAATACATGAGATCGTCTTCACTTGCACATTTTTATTCAAAAGTTATATATTTATTTTGAAAATTGTGACCTACCTGTTTTTTTTAATCTTTTCTAAACCTTATTTCGGCTTGAGAAAGTTTTCTCCATTGAGCTAGTTGTGCTGACCCCTTAACAGTTTTTAAATTTGGGTGTTGAGACTGAGACAGACATAGGTCAAGATGCAGAGTTGGATTTTGTAAGCTTTTGATTTATAGATTTATGATTTGAATTTTTAGTTAGATGATGATGGATGTTGCTTTTAGATTTAGTGGATGGTTTAAGTCAGAATTCTCTCATATGTTGCTTGTTCCATTCAGTTACAAGCCTGATATTGTTTTTAAACTTAAACTCCTCGATATTTCTTCTTTAAAAAGCTTTTTTTTTCTCATATAAATGTGTATTTTCTTTCTAAAATTTATTTATGAAATGAAGGAAGTTGTGAATTAAATGGTTTTCTTGTAAATCACGTTTTTATGAGATTTGGGGTGTGACACAATTAGATCATACAAACAAAATATCATTGAAAAGTTCAAAATGATATATTGATAGTGACAACTTGAAATCTGGTATAAAAAATGCAATTATATCATAATACAAAATGACAATGAAAAATTTACTGTGACCTAGGGATATTGACAAATTAAAAATTGATCTTATATCAAGAAATTAATTGCATCATAACATAAAATGATAGTGACAAATTAACAGTGATACAATCATAGTGATAGTGACAAATGCACATTAAACATTGAACCAATATCAAGAAAGAGTTGTGATATATCTAAATCATAGATATAAAAAACTAAGAAAATATAAAATTAGGTCCAAAACTCAATATTTCGAAATGTGTCTACATGAACAAATAACACATAAATATATCAAAATAAAAACACATAATTTGAGCAAGTGAAAAAAAAAAGAGAAAAAAGAAAAGAAAAGATATAGAGAAAATAAAGAGAGACAAAACAAAACGAGATTGAGAAGAGGGGGGAAAATAAAGATACGTAAAACATATAAGATAGAGGGATAGTGAAGATAGAAAAAATATAATAAAATTTAAGAAAGAGACATGAGAGGGAAAAGAGAGAGATTGGGGCGAAATAGAGATGACAGATAAGGGAATTTAAGGAAGAGATATGAGAGAAAGAGAGTGTGATGCAAGAGAAAGAGAGATAAAAAGATATAGTAATTGACAGAAGAGATAAAAAGAGAAAGATTAAGGAGACTAATATGTGATAAGTAAGATAAGGGGTATTCTTGTTATTAAATGTGCACGATGATTTTCGCGCAATAGTTGTAAAAGACAGATCTGTCCCTTGGTGAGCTCGTAGTTGTCTCGAGTGTGGAAGGTCTCGTGGCAAGGAAGGGGTTGAGAGGGCCAAAGGTGGCCTAAGGAGTGGTGATGAATTGATGCAGGAGTTGTTCGATGGATTCCGGCGTATCGCTGGTGATTCCTGGAACATAGAAGACAGGTTAGAAAGGGCGCTAGAGTATTTTCCGACGTATTCCCTCTGACGATCAAGTCAGTTCTTTGAGAGAGGGGAAGAAGAAAACACTGTTGTGTATTCGTGAGAAGTGATTTTGCGTACCTTTGCGTTGTATTTTTGGAAGCTATTTATACCCACCAAAGGCTCATCATTACTGGGGGCCTAGATAGTAGGTAGTGTCCAGATATGGGGCAGTGTGCCCCCTATTTCGCATGTGGGAGACCCCATTATTAATTGCTCGGATCCCCGAGTAATCAATGCTCTTCCTTTTATGCAAAGACATTAAATACTCAGATCCCGGAGTATTTAATGCTCTTTTTTCAATGCTGAGGCATTAAATGTCCTGATACTGGAGCACTTAATGCCCCTCCTTCCTGGCTTCTCGAGTCACTGTTGATGTCCCATCGACTGAGGATTCATTAAATGCTTGCCTGAGACAGCCGCATGTCAGCAGGGGTATTTTTGTCTATTTGCCCCTCATCCTGCACTTTATGCCATACGTTCTGCTCCCCTTGGTGGAGTGTTGTGTTGGTCCTGCCATTCTGACCTCCTTGTGCAGAGTAACCTCATGATTTCTAGTCTAGTTGAGACTGATCAGTTGTCAATCAGTAGCCTTTCCAGAAGTCGGAGTTATGTGGTAGGGCCAGAGTCCCAGCAAGTATCCCTAAAGCCGAGGACACCCGGGTATCTTGGAGTGGAGGTACCCTCAAAGTCGAGGGTACGTGGTTTGTTCAAGAGAATGGAGATTCCTCAGCATCGAGGGGACCTTGTCGTCGTCAGAGAGCAACATGCCTCGGTGCCGAGGACACGTGATCTTGTCAGAGAGAAGGATGTCCTCGGTGCCGAGGACACGTGTTGCGATCTACTTCTTTCTCAGAAATGTTCCATCATTAAAATTTTTAAAAGTAACAATTTGGGATCACACTTCTCATATGTTGAAAACACATATCTTTAAGACTTAAAAGTCTAGTGTTCATACTTAAAGCCTTAAAAGATCATGAGATTGTATTGGTTAACAATTTTTTCTTAAAAAAATAGGCCAAATTTGAAAATAAATAACTCCATTAGGGCAACCATCAAGAGCAACCCATTAAAAGCCAATTAGGATTGATCCGACAACTTGTAGTTTTTTTTTGGCAGTCTAGCCCTGCTCAGTGGCGAAATTAGGGTGGGGCATTGAAGGCATCTGATATCGTTGCATACACACATAGATATATACTGATTAAAATTGAGTGATTATTTAACGATATTGTGTTGAAATTAAAATGTAATTTATTAAAATTCAAATTTAATTTAAATATTTGGATCAGCTCAAATTTTATTTTCTAAAAAGATTTGGATATGAACTGTGAGAATTAAATTCGTTGAATAATCAGATTAAATTCGAATTGAGTTTTTAAATTAAATTCGGATCAATCAAAATCCTATCTAAATTTTACCGTTGACAAGCCTATCTACATTTAAATTGACTCTTTATTTTTGAGGTGCGAATGATGGTTATCCGATCATTCTGCAACACAAAGGTTGTCCCTGTTAACATTGATCAAAGGCAAGAAAAGAAGGAGAGAAGGAGAGAAAGAAGTAAAAGATATTATTAAGACTAATCCAATCTGTAATGCAACATAACCTAGAATACACAATGTAGGCCATTATATATCAGGGTAACAAAATAATGTAAAATGTCCAAACTACCCATAATATAAATACTCTAACATCCCCCCTCAAACTCATGATGTGGTAGCATCAAACATCAAGAGTTTGCTAAGAAAGAAACACAAGCGCGCGACGGTGTGAGATTTCGTAAAAAAAATTGCCAACTACATAGTAGAAGGAATGAATGAGAGAGGTATCATGCCCAGGTAAAGATGGTGGCGCACAAAGTGACAATCAATCTCAATATGTTTTGTGCGCTCATGAAACACCGAGTTGTGGGCAATCTGAATTGCACTGATGTTATCACAATACATAGGAGTAGGAGTGGACAAGGAAATGCCAAGATCAGCAAGTAGCCACCACAACCAAACTATCTCTGCTGTTGTGGAGGCCATAACATGATACTCAGCTTCAACAGAGGATAGAGCCACAACAGTTTGTTTCTTAATTTTCCACGAAATAAGAGAATCACCAAGAAAGAGACAGAATCCAGTAGTGGACTTACGATCTGTAGAACACCAACCTAGTCCACATCAGAGTAAGCATGGAGTTCCAGAGATGATGAGGATGAAAATAATAAACTCTAATGCAACGTACCCCGCAGATATTAAAGAATCCGAAGAACGGCGGACTAGTGAAGTGTGGTAGCAGCAACAACAAACTGACTAACCACATGAACCGCATAAGCAATATCTGGACGAGTAACAGTAAGATATGCCAAACTCCCAACAATAGTACGATATAAGATAGGATCAGGTAGGAGAGAACCATCAGATGAAGTATAACGAACGTTGAGCTCTAAGGATGTGTCAACCATTCGAGTATCCGATACGCAAGCTCGCTGAATAACATATGAGGCATATTTTGACTGAGAAAGAAAATAACATTTGAGAGAGGAAGCAACCTCAATCCCTAAGAAATATCGAAGTTAACCCAAATCTTTCATCTCAAAATAATCCTGTAACTGAGTTTTCAACAGTCGAATTCCAGCATTGTCATCACCTGTAATAATCATGTCATCCACATAAAGTAATAGAAGAATGAAACCAGAAGAAGTGGATCGGAGGAAGATAACAGAATTATGATCACTAACAGAGAAGCCTAAGTCATATATGACTGAAATGTTTTTTGCAAACCATGCCCTCGAGGCTTGTTTAAGGCCATATAAAGTCTTGTGAAGTTTGCACACATGACCAAGACTATGAGGCAACCTGGGAGGAGGAGTCATATAGACCTCTTCAAATAAATCACCGTGAAGAAAAACATTTTTTAAATCCATCTAAAAGAAGCTCCACTAATGAACAACTGCCACAACAATTATTGTGCGAATCGTGGTCATTTTAGCAACTACAGCAAAAGTCTCATCATAGTCAAGCCCATACTCTTGAGAAAATCTCTGGACCACTAATCTAGCCTTATACATTTCCACAAAAACATCAGATTGAGTTTTGATTTTGTAAACCCACTTACAACCAATTGTGCATTTACCAAGAGGTAAAGTTACCAACTCCCAAGCTTGAGTCTAATGTAAAGCATAAAACTCCTCTTCTATAGCCTGTTGCCAAAGAGGATTAAGTATAGCCTCCTTATAGGAGTTTGGTTCACACAGAGAGTGTATAGAAGTCAGGAAAGAACAAAAATCATAAGAGTAACAAGAGTTGGACCAACCAAACCTGTCATGACACTTCCGAGTGTGCTGAGGGTATCGAGGAGTGTGATCCACGGTGCCAGAAATTGATTGGGAGACAGGAGATTTGGATGAAGGCATAACATATGTGGAGGAGACAGTAGGAGTCATGTGAACATAAGTATGCATAATTGGGGGGCGAGTAACAAACAAATCAGGCAAAGAAGAAGATGAGGGAAGTTCAGACACAATCATATCACCAACATAAATATTAGGGGAAACATGGAAAGGGATCAAGATAGATAAGGTCAGATTTATACAGAGATGAAGAACCAGATGGAATAGAGAAAAAGGGAATATGCTCCATAAAAATAACATGGCGAGAAACGTAGAGTTTTTGTGTACTAGGATCATAACAACAATATCATTTTTGTCCCTCACCGTATCTAAGAAAAACACATAAGGCTGAACGAGCAGAGAGTTTGGTACGATTAGCACTAGGTAACAAAACAAAACATGTACAACCAAACACATGGAAAGAAAAATAATCAGGAGTCTTACCACATAATTTTTCAAAATGTGAGATACCAGAATTGAGGATTGTGGGAATGCAATTAATCAAGGGAATTGTTTTAAGGACCGCTTCACCCCAAAAAGAGCTAGGAACACTGGTTGACAATAAAAGAGAATGAGCGGTCTCAATAATGTGGTGATGTTTCTGCTCGGCTACTCCATTCTGCTCAGGGGTGTCAGTACAAGAGGACTGATGATAAATAGTATCATCAGACTTCAACAAATCATGAAAAGAACTAAAAGAATATTATCCACCTTGATAACATCGGAAACATTTGATGATAGAAGAATATCGGGTATGCACCATAGCACGAAAAATAGTGAAGATAGAAAAGAATTCAGATCTACATTTCATTAGATAGACCCAACAGTATCTAGTATGATCATCAATAAAAGAGACATAATATCTAACCCCCCCCCCTTTAGTAGCAATAGGAGCTGGTCCCCAAATATCATAATGCACTAAATCAAAAGGTGCAAAAGAACTAGAAGTACTTTTATTGAAAGGTAATGCAGTAAATTTAGCCAATTTGCATCCACTACAATCGAAAATATCATGATACTCTAAACTACCAATAGAGACTAAAATTTTCAAACGAGAATGAGAAACATTACCCAAGTGAGAATGCCGTAAATAAAAACTAGACGATTATGGACTTAATTGAAAAGAAGATAAATCAACAGTAGATGCAGCAACTTCGGGAACATAAAGCTCGTTCAACACATATAACCCTCCATTTCTATGGCCTGTCCTAATCAGCTTCTTGAATCGTGGATTCTGCATAACACAACCAGTAGAGGAAAAGTGAACTAAAAATTATGAATAAAACAACTGACTAACTGAGATTAAATTTAAAGTAAGCTAAGAAATATAGTAGACATCAGGAAGTGTAAACTGAGAGGACACAATTGTTCCAATACCAGCCAAAGGCATTTGAGTACCATTGGCTGCAAGAACAAATATAGAGGGAGGGGAAATAATAGAAGCAAATAAGGAAGAATTACTAGCCATGTGATGGGTGGCTCTTGAGTCAAAGACCCAGGTAGTTCGAGATATATCTGAAGGATCTGAAATGAATGAACTTGTAGAGGAAAAAACTGATAAGGCACCTGGTTGATGAAGAGATAGAAGCTTCTGCAACTGATCAATTATGATAGTCATGCTGGGAGCTGATAGGAGAGACTCATCCACCTGGTGATGTAGCTGTTACTGTATCATGGTCTTTGGACTTTAATGGCTGATTTAATACCCCCTTAGCATTCTTGTTCACCAATTTAGGACATTGGGCCTTCTAGTGGCCCTTCTCACAACAGAAACTACACTCATCTGAAATAGCTCGACCCCGATATGTATTATGTGAATGAGAAGTCACATTGGGTGGTACAACCAATACAGTCAGATTAGGCAATGGAAGAAGACCCTTTCTAGAAAGAGTCTTAAGATGGACTTCTTCAGCCATAAGCTTATTCACTAATGCATCAACTGTGGAAAGTGGGAGACGATGGAGAATATAACCACGAAGTCCCTCAAAATCATCTCTAAGGGCCATCAAAAACTACACCAACCGCTGCTCCTCCCTAAAGGTCCGATATACCATATGAGTACTCAGTTCAGCAGGTTCAGTAAGTGCTAACTGATCCCAATATCTAGTCATGACTGAGTAAAATTCCTGTATGGTCTTATCATCCTGACGTGCAGCTCGAATTTCATGCTCAAGTTGATATCTCTTTGCAAAATTGGACTGAAAAAACAATGTAGCTAAATAATCTCAAATCTTCTTGGCTGTGTTAAACTTAATCAAACGAACATCAATGGTCTGATTAATTGAGTTGTTAGTCCAAGTGATGATTTTAGCATTGTTGATTTTCCTTGTGTTCTTTAAGTCAGCATATTTCTCTGCCTTCGGATCTGTTGGAGCTTGCAAATTACCACTAGCATAACACTACATCTCCTTACCCAACAAAAAATTCTTCATAACATAAGCTCAATATAAAAAATTTGCACCATTTAATCTTACACTAATAGCCTGAAGAGAATCAAAATTTTCACTTGTCATAATGTTAAACAAAGGGTCAATGCTCACAACAAAATAATACCCAACCCAAGTTAGAACAGATGAAGTCCAACAGCCAAACAAGACAACAAGCTATCCAACAAATTGTACTACCCAACCCAACTCAGAATAGAGGGAATCCAACAACCAAACAAGAAAGCAAGCTATCCAAACCCAATTCAGAACATAGATGCAAACTCAAAACAGAACATATGCCACCTATGAAGCCAAGAGAAGCCACAACCTGCGAAACCAAGAACAGGGGCCAAGAACAGAAACCAGGAGCCAAGAAGAGAAATTTCGGCTACTGTTCTTACTTTGAATAGTAGGACGACAGTCCCAAGCAGCCAAAATCTAACCAAATGCCTTCAAATCACACAACCAGCCACCCTACACTCTTAATTGCACCCTTTAGACTCGATTGGAAGCAAAAAATTCGAGAAAAGTAACCTCAAATCACAGATCGAAAAATAGAGCCGAAAATTTTGAAAAACATTCAAAAATTGTAAAACCCTACCTGATGGCCTCGAAATAAAAAATGAAACATACCATTGGAAAGCCCATGAAGAATCGAGTAAGGTAGTGCTATCCCCGGCTCTAGAATGATGATGTCAGCAATGACGTCAACCTTAATTTGATGACATCAGCCCTCGTCTTTGGCCAAAAAATTTTTTTCTACTGTGTTCGACAATTTTTTTTAAGTATGCTAGAATCGTAACAAAGCTCTGATACCATGTTAACATTGATCAAATGTAGGAAAAGAAGGAAAGAAGAAGAGAAAGAAGTAAAAGATATTATTAAAACTAATCCGATTTGTAATGCAACATAGCCTAGAATAAACAATGTAGGTCCATATATATTAGGACAACAAAATAATGTAAAATGCCTAAACTAGCCATAATATAAATACTCTAACAGTCCCCACTATGAAGAAATCTTGGCTCCACTCCTGACTCTGCCTACTCGGCAGACCACCTCCTAGGCTGTTGAGTAACAAGCCATGGTAGGCCATGCCAATCGGCAATCACCAACCTTTGTTTTTGAGAATTACAATTGAATCTAAAATAGCCTGTACCTGGTGGAGTAGAAAACAACATCAGTTCATTGAGAACTACTATTCACCCGTTGTTGTTGTCAACCTGCGCCATTAAAGGGCTTAGGCAATATTATGTAGCTCATTAGGGAGAAACTCAGAGAGATAGAACACCGTATATGCTTCTCCCTCAGGGCCACTACGTGTATTTTGTAGTTCAAATATAGAATCTTATAGCCATTTGTTCTTTGACGTTTGAGCACCCTGTGAGGGTGGGACTTAAATCCCTTCATTACTCATTCCCTTCAATTTCCTCCAATATAATGATAGATGAGTGACATGTGTAAAATTTAAATTTCAATGGACAAGATGTTTCCTTATTCATTTTGTTACTGTAAGCGGAAGAAATTCTTCCACCTAGTCTTTATGATCGTCTTGATCCTCCTTTGAGTCAAGCTCCCTACAAAACGAACAAACTGCCTAAGACCGAAGTGCTTCGGTCGAAGGCACTTCGATGCTTAAGTCAGTAATAAGAAATGAAGTGTTTGTATTTTTAAAGGAGCTTGTATGTACCTTCATTGTTCATCCTTAATGGTTTATATAGGCTCTAAATGATTTCTTCTTCTGGGGAGATTGGTACATTCTCATTCAATTCATCCTTAGCTGTTGGGTTTCCCCTAGGTTTCCTCTGATGCTCCCTTCATCTTAGCTCGTAAGTTGTTTAGATTGATTCAACTGGTACAGTCGAATCCCTTGGATTTAGGCTGTGATCATGTCATTCGGTTATTATCCTAATCTGGCCTAACCCCTCTGCTCGGTCATTCCACCGACAAAATCAGTTCGGCTCGGCGACAACAGAGCCTTAGCCCTCACATGAACTTCATGTGACTATTTGCACGTGGCATAATTTCATGCCCCTTCACTTGCCCCCATGAAGCGCATGTCAGCCATCATTCGTCTGACAGCCGCTTCATGTCTTCAAGTTCATGATTGCCTGGGCTTTCGAGACACGCAACTGTCTCTTTTCATTAAATGCTCGTCCTTGGTCTTCTTGACTTCCCTTCATTCCCAGTATAAAATGTTTCATCTTTATTTCATCCGTACTTTGTTCCTCTTCTTCATCTTGTTTTTCTTGAAGTTCTTCTACTTTCTGCACGCATCTTTCCAAATGGCTCCCCTCACAAAAGAAGGTATTCCAACGTTCAAGAATATGTATAATATCCCCGACGACGATCAAATTCGAATTGCGGGTGAGGATGAATCGCTGGTTAGAACTAGGGAATCAATCCCTATTCACATGAGAGCCATCACCGAAGGCGGTGTGAGGTTCCCATTGCACCCATTACTGCTTTGGGTTCTTGCAGCCACCAAGCACTGTCCCATCCAATGTTGCCCTAATTTTTTCAGAATCATTATGGGCGTTGTTGCTTTGAACAATCTTCTGAGCGTGAATTTGGGCCTTTGGGAAATTCTCTTCTGCTACATTCTGAAGACTGCTGGCGATAGCTATTACTTAGCAGTGAGAAGAAAGGACAGATATTTGGTCACCCATCTCCCAGATTCAAATAAAGGACATGAGAGTGACATCATTTTTGTTTATGGCAACTAGGAGTATGGGGCAGGAGAAACACCTTCCTATCGATGCCCTTATAAAGAAGGCATACCAGTTATATGCTAATTTATTTTCAAGACCCTCCCTTTTCCTTTTTCTAAAATACGTATCCCATAATTCAATGTGTTATTCTTACTTAGGAGAAACTGTTAAGGACAAGATTTCTGAGAGCTCGGTGAAGATGGAGGACCTGAGAAAGGTGTGGTCCTACAACGAAGGGGTCTTTTGCCGAACTGCTCATGTCCTGCTAGGGTATACTCCCACCTACCACTTGTTCATTACCGTCCCTGATTGGTCAAATGCTACACAAGCCGAAGACAGAGCCAAACTGTAAGCTCAGCGTGCTACCACACCCCGACCTCGACAAAAAGAAGCTGCTCCTTCCAGACGATCTAGACCAGTAAAGAACTTTCTCAATTTCCTTTCCTCTGGCGAACCTGGCGAGGCTACCTCTTCGACGTTGCATGTTCCTACCGAGGCCACCTCTTTGCCGGTTCCATCAATTGATCTCACACTTGACACTGATCATGCCCCTAACCCTGTTGATCTGCTAGTCACCCTTGATGCTTTTGATCCACCTGCTGCTAGTCCACGTGCCGAACCAGAAACTGAAGTTCTAGCTGCTGATCCCCCAATTAATCCTGAGACAATAATTCCTTCTTCATAGCCCTCATCCGCTGAGATTGTTGCGTTAGTCATCACTTCTCCTCGGCCAATTGATGCCGAGCCCGACAAGCAATCAACTAAAAGGAGGCGGCTCGAGTCTTCCGATCGGTTAAACAATGCCTTTTGGCCCATACTTCGAGCAAAGGGTAAAGAAATTACCATTAGAGACTCGGCTGCCGAGGATATAAATGTGGAGGTGGGGATCGCCAGGGGCGTGATTCTACCACGTGATCTTGCAATGAACGAGACAGTTCCGACGATGACATTGCTCGGCAAGCCATTCAACAAATGGTTCTGGTATTTACCTTGATCTTTGACCTCTTTTATCTGTCAAATTCCTCCTATGTACTTACTCCTTTCTTTCTGCTTATCCTAAAAAGGGTCTATAAAAGGTGCATAAAGTGGCGGCCAGGATTGCCAAGAAGGACAAGGCTATGAAAGAGGCGATTCACGACCGTATGTCTACCTTGGCCAAGAAGGAATCTGTCGATGAAGAGTACTCCAAGCTCTGTGAAGAAACACTTCTCCTTCAGGCTCAATCCCTTAGCCTGAAAGAGGAGAATGACAAATTGATCAAAGAGGTAGAGGTTCTAAAGACTTCAAAGAGCTCCCTCAGCATGGACTTATCCTAGACTCAGCTTGAGCACTCCTCTTTTATGGAGGAGTTTGATAAGCTCAAAGCTGAAGTAAAGACAGAGTCTTGAAGATGCTGCCTTTGACGAGGGAATGGAGAAGGCGGAGAGTGACCTTGCTTTGCAACTTCCTGCATTGGAGAAGGCATACTTTGCCAAAGGTTGGGTTGTTGCTCTCAAGGCTGCTGGTGTACCCTCTTCATCCTACTCGCGCCACTCTGTGCCCTGCTCTTCAGATCCCCCTTCTGCCCCCTAAAACTTCATGTAAAGAGGAACACTTTTTGGTTGATCACTTAATGAAAAAAATTATCATATTTCAGCAATTTATGTATTTCCTCTCATCTTTAGAAACGTTTGGTTCTAGCAATTTTGGCCCTGTTCGGCCTTTTCCTCAGAGCTAGGTCCCAGCATTCTGCTAGGGACCTATTTTAATTTGGGAAAATCTAGCTATAAGTAGTTCTGGCTTTACTCGGCCATTCTTCAGGTTTGGGTCCCAGCACTCTGCTAGGGACTCATCTTAACTCAGCTTAAGTTTTGGCTCTTGCTCGGCCGTTCTCCAAAGCTAGGTCCCAACACTCTGCTAGGGACTCGTTGTAACTTAGAAAATTTTGGCTCTAAGAAGTTTTAGCCTTACTCGGCCTTTCTTCAGAGCTAGGTCCCAGCATTCTGCTAGGGACTCGTTTTAACTTAGAAAATTTTGGCTCTAAGAAGTTCTAGCCTTACTCGGCCCTTCTTCAGAGCTAGGTACCAGCATCTGCTAGGGACACATTTTAACTTAGAAAATTTTGGCTCTAAGAATTTCTAGCCTTGCTCGGCCCTTCTTCAGAGCTAGGTCCCAGCATTCTGCTAGGGACTCATTTTAACTAGGAAAATTTTGGCTCTAAGAAGTTCTAGCCTTACTCGGCCCTTCTTCAGAGCTAGGTCCTAGCATCTGCTAGGGACTCATTTTAACTTAGAAAATTTTGGCTCTAAGAAGTTCTAGCCATACTCGGCCCTTCTTCAGAGCTAGGTCCCAACATTCTGCTAGGGACTCGTTTTAACTTGAAAATTTTGGCTCTAAGAAGTTCCAGCCTTACTCAGCCATTCTTCAGAGCTAGGTATTTCCGCGAAGTGCTACAAATACACCGACCTTCACGGGATGTATTTGTAGGTTATTCTGCTCGCACCGACCTGCCGATCAGCTCGGACTCGGACCTCTACCCTTGTGGTTTACATCGTCATGTCTAACCATGGGTCTGGGTCCAATCAGGTGGCTACGCCTGAGTCAGGTCCATGCCTCTAAACAGATTTTTTTGCCTCACTGCCTTAACAGTAGGATGAGAATGGTGAACATAAAAGTAATAGAAGAATAATTTTATTACAAACGAACTTCTTTCATAAGAGGATTTCTTTTTTATTACTATTTTTTTTTACAAAAATAACGGCGGGGGGCACTCCTCATTCTCCAAAGGTACTTCAGAGATCAATTTATTGAAGGCACTTCAAAAATAGAACTTTCTTAAATTAGCTACATTCCACGGCCGAGGCACTTACTTTTGATCCATGGTCTCGATCTCATAAGACCCATTTCCTACTACCCGAATTACCTTATAGAGTCCTTCCTAGTAGCTCCTAACTTTCCATGGGCTAACTCTTTGGCAGCTCCCATCACTCGTCTGAGAACCAAGTCCCCAAGCATAAATGCCTTGGGGCCCACTTTTTTGTTATAAGACCGAGCCATTTGCTGTGGTAGGCAACGATCCGAACAACCGCTGCCTCCCTCCTTTCTTCAAGAAGGTCGAGCTCCTGGCATGTGGCCAAATCATTCTTATCAGTTGATGTCAGGGTTGTTTTAAGGGTTGGTAATCCTATTTCTAGTGGTATGACGGCCTCCATGTCGTATACTAAAGCAAACAGGGTCTGCCCCGTTGCGCGGCGTGGTGTGGTTCGGTACGTCCACAAGATGTTGGGCAATTCCTCCACCCATTTCCTTTTTTCCTTTTCCAGCCTTTTCTTGATTCCATCCAGAGTTATTTTATTCGATATCTCTGCCTATCCGTTGCTTTGGGAATAAGCTGGTGTAGAATACCGGTTCTAAATCCCATATTGCTGGTAGAAATTCCTGAAAGGGCTGAATTCAAACTGAGTGCCATTATCCGATATTAGGACTGCCAGAATTTCGAACCGGGTAATGATATTCTTCCATACAAACCTTCTAGTATCTGTGTCCCTTATATGGGCTAAATGTTCTGCTTCAACCCATTTCGTGAAGTAGTCGGTGGCAACCAACAAGAACCGCTTATTTCCAGGCGCTCGAGGTAGGGGGCCTACTATGTCGAGCCCTCATTGAGTGAAAGACCAAGGACTCGTCAATGAAATTAGATCCCCTACGGCTTGCCTCGAGACAGGGGAGAACAGTTGACATTTTGCGCACCTTTTAACAAACTGTTGGGTGTCCTTTTACATATAGGGCCACCAATACCCCTGAGACAAGGCCCTGTGCGCAAGGGACTGACCTCCAGTGTGCGCGCCACAGCTCCCCTCATGGATCTCAAATAGGAAGTCATGTACCAGGTTTGGGTGGACGCACTTTAAATATGGTCCAGAAAAAGAACGCCTATAAAGTTTTTGCTCGAGTGACAACCAAAACCTAGCAGACTTAAGTCGCAACCTGTGTGCCTCCTTCTTTTTTTCAGGGAGGTTTCCACCTTTGAGATAGTTGAAAATTTCATCCATCCAACTAGGTTTTTCTTTGATCGCATTCACCTCCGATGTTTCCATTGTGGCGATACTTGGCATGGCCAGGAAGTCTACTGAAATTGATCTCCTGTCTTCTTTACTAACTGCCGAAGCTAAAGATGCCAACGCGTCTGCGTGCGTGTTCTTTGAACGGCTGACCTGGCTGATGGAGTACTCCGGTATTTGACCGAGCTCTTTCCTCGTGAGCTCTAGATACAACATCATTCTATCATCCTTTGTCAAATATTCTCCCAGAATTTGATTCATTATGAGTTGCGAATCGGAGAGTATTCTAAGTTTCGCAACATTCAAGGCGACTGCCAATTTCAAGCCAGCCAGCAAGGCCTCGTATTATGCCTCGTTGTTCGAGGCTTGAAATTTGAGCCTTACTGCTTTTTTGAGTATGTCTCCTTCTGGACTTTCCAACACGATGGCGATCCCTGCACCTTTGAAATTTGAAGCTCCGTCGACATGTAAAATCCATTCTCTCTTTTTCTCAGATTTTCCAGGTTCGGGAAGGGCTGACATTTCATGGTCCCTGGGAGAAAATTCGGCTATGAAATCAGCTACGAATTGGCCCTTTATCGCCGTTCATGGCTCAAATAAGATATCGAATTCCCCCAGCTCAATGGCCCATTTTAAAATCCTCCCAGACAGGTCGACCTTTCTAAACAGAGCTTTCAGAGGCTGGTCTGTGAGCACTACTATAGTATGTGCCTGGAAGTATTGGCGCAACTTCGGGGCCGAATTGATTAGTGCGAGCGCAAGCTTTTCTAGAGGGAGGTACCTTGTTTCCGCATCCAGGAGCATCTTACTTACATAATAAATCGGACTCAACCCCTTCTGTGTTGTTTTCATCAGAGCACCGCTAACTGCATGTTCGGAGACCACCAAATATAGTAGTTAGCGTTCCCTTGGGGAAGGTGTTGCCAAGAGAGGCGTCGACGCCAGGTAGGTCTTGAGGTCGGTAAAGGCTTCTTCTCACAATTCATCCCAAACTGGATCAGTTTTTTTTTGATTGCTTAGAAGAAAGGTCGGCATCTGTCAGAGGAACGAGATATGAACCTTCCCAATGACGATATCATTCCTATCAGCTTCTGAATTTCTTTTATCGTCCTAGGTCGCTCTAGTTGAACCAGAGCTAAAATCTGGTCCGGATTTGCCTCGATTCCTCGGTGGGTAACCATGAACCCCAAGAATTTTCCAAATCCGACCCCAAATGCACACTTTGAAGCATTCAGCTTCATTCCGAACTTTCATAGCACTGTGAAGGTTCTTTTAAGGTCGGTGATATGTTCACCTGTCGCTCGGCTTTTCACGACCATATCATCGATGTACACTTCCATGGACCTGCCAATCATATCGAAAAATATTTTTGTGACCAATCTCTGATATGTTGCCCCGATGTTCTTTAATCCGAATGGCATTACTTTGTAGCAATAAATGCCTTCAGGGGTTATAAAGACTATTTTTTCCTGATCCTGCTCGGCAAGGGGGAATTGATGAAACCCCCGATATCTGTCAAGAAAACTCATCATCTCATGTCCAGCTGTTGCATCAACCAGCTGGTCAATCTTGGGCAATGGAAAACAATCTTTGGGGCAGGCTTTATTCAAGTCGGTAAAATCTACGCACACCCTCTATTTTCCCATCTTTTTTTTTACCACAACTGTATTCGATAGCCAAGTCGGGTATTGCACTTCCCTAATGATTTGTGCTTCTAACAATCTTTTCACTTCCTCTTTCACCGCGTTCCTATGCTACGGAGCCGACCTCCTCTGCTTGTGCTTGACCGGTTTGAAACCTGGATCTACATTGAGATGGTGACAAGCGACCTTGGGAGGCACTCCCAGCATGTCATTTGTTTCCCAAGCGAATATGTCTATGTACTCGTGTAACAATGAGACTATATCTGTACGTTCCCCTGCGGTTAACGAGGCTCTTAACAGAAAATATTTCCCGGGGCTTCCATCTATGAACTCCTTTGTCAGATCCTCAACAGTGTGAGACGTTGGCTCGGCGTATGCGACCCCTGATGAGCACAAAATATTGTATATTTCAAGGCCTCATTACATGCATTTTAACTCAACTTTTGCATCTAAGTACTTAGAGTTAGCCGATTTTATGAATAATGTTGAATTTTCGATGTTGCATGTTTTTATAGCTTAAATCATGTATTTTAGGACCTTGCAACTATGTTGGAGGTGTGGTGAGGGCATTGACACATTACATGAAGATTTGGAGGCTTAAAAGTGAAGAAATCAAGGAGGTATTGGTGTTTGGTAACAAAGGCGCCAACAGCCACACCACTGGGTTGAAGAGCCTCGGTTTTCCTCAATTGTGACCATGATCCACTTCGAATCTGAAAAAGTTCAAAACACGAAAGTTGTAGATCTGGATGTCTTATGTATCGTGTCAAAATTTTAGCTCAATCCAACGGTTGGATCAAAAGTTATGCATATTCTACCATGACTGGTCCGGAGCAGAAAACAGTACCGGTACACAGTACCGGTACTATACAGTTCCGGTACTGTGTACCGGTACTTCGACTCCAGAAGGTTTAGAGTACCGGTACACAGTACCGGTACGCTCCCAGAACAGCCCAGAACACCTGCAAACTCTTCTCCACTTGCTTGGGGGTCCCACCATTGATTCTCCCACTTGTTCCCCATCATTCTCTTACACATCTACATGCCTCCCTTACACATTTTGAAGACTTTAAAGGCTTGGCATAAAATGAGGATGGGAGAGAAGTGGGCTGCTCAGGGGAGTTGCAGGCTAACCTTCTCCTAGCCTGTCCAAGCATCATTCAGCCTCCCATTGATGGGAGGCCTGCACACAGCTAGGGGGGACCACCATGCACGAGAATTGAAGGCTAACTCTCCAATATATTCAGCATTTTACACATTGTAAAGTGTGGCTACCTAAGCTTAGATAGTTCCAGGAAGAAGAAGATGAATAGTCCTCGAAGTTGATATTTTTGCATTTTCTTCATTACATTGTCTTGTAATCTTTTGTAAGGATATTCTAAACTTTGTTTAAAGTCTTGAATGTCATTTACTTTAAGTTCATTGCAAGTTTAGTCTTACATTTTACATTTCACCATTGTTATGTTAAGTTTTCTTCATTTCTTGCTTTAAAATGGGTATTGAATATTGTTCTTCTTAGTTTACGATTTCTTGCATTAGTTTAAGTTCTAATCTTCATTTATCCATTATGTCTCTTTACATTATGTATTTTCTTCTTGCTTGCATGACTAGCTAGATTTTTAGTTGGCTAATTCAAGGGAGAATTCCTCTTGGGCCATCCATTTCAACTTATTTTCTTTCCTCCCCGGTGTACGATGGTTCGGTTTGACTGGTTTGAGTGTGGACGTGGTGGTGAGTCCTTGATATCCCGTAGGCATTTGTCACGGGGTATGCTTGGATCCTCACCTCCATTTGGTTGTGAGGCTTTGATATTCCGTAGACTTGTCACGGTTTATGCTTAGATCTTCACCTCCATTTGTCCCGAGCTTCCCACGAATCAATCGTTCATCTATAAACCCTTGGAGGAAGGTTTTGAGTTGAGTTGTTATTC
The DNA here is from genome assembly GCA_951799425.1 of Ilex aquifolium. NCBI lineage: Eukaryota > Viridiplantae > Streptophyta > Magnoliopsida > Aquifoliales > Aquifoliaceae > Ilex > Ilex aquifolium. The sequence goes on from OX637393.1 coordinate 29,274,810, forward strand.
CCATTGGAATGACCCTTTGGATTAGCCAACACTTGTTTTCTTGCATTTTCATTACAAACACAACTCTACAAAACAAACTAAAAGATTTTACACTTTCCCTTTTTGACAAAATCACCTTCACACACTTGAACTTTCCTTCCCTGAGGAGACGACCTTGGAATACTTTTCCAAGTAAAACACCGACACACAAAAGACTCTTTGCGATTGGGGAGCACTTTTGTTCACACATGTCATTTCATATATTTTGTTCATTCCATTTTCCACCAATCCGTTGTTGCCTAATCTCTTGCATCACCCCGAGGGAGAGTGACACTCCCCTTCACACATAAGTCATATACACATTGAGGGATGATGTTAAGGGGTTAGGAATAACAACGTTTTTGCTCAATCATTTTGGCGTCGTTGCCGGGGAAGGTTAAGCGTCGAGTTCGGAGGTGATTTTGGACGGCATGGTAAGTCTCGTGATTTTCATCACGGGCCAAGGTATGTCGTTTCTTTTGTAAATATTTTGTTTTAGTTTGTGTTTTGTATTATGTCTTATAATTTTTATGAAAATGTATATAATGCCCAAAGTTTTCAAAATGTGTGTGAGATTTGTGATGAGTATGGGCATGTTACTAGTGAGTGCCCAAGAATGGCCTCTTATTTTGAAAACGTTTGCGAGATTTGTGGTGAGTATGGACACTTCACTAGTGAGTGCCCAATAAATGCCCCTTATTTTGAAAATGTTTGCGAAATTTGTGGTGAGTATGGACACCTCACTAATGAATGCCCAAGAAATTATTTGGTTCAAAACTTTGCATGCGAAGGTTCAAATTCATTTTTGGCCTTCGAAAATTTTTACCCCAATCATTATGTTACACCGAGTTATCCGAGTTATGGTTGGGAGAATGAACCTCATGATTTTTCATCCAATCTCACACCACCAAATGAATTTTTCCATTATCCAACGTATGAGGACTCAACTGAACAAGAATTGGAAAATACATTTTACGAGTTTATGCAAAGCCAAATGGAATGGAATGCCCAAATAACCCAACAACTTGATACATTGACTAATGCTATTATTGCTATGGATGAAGAACAACATTTGGAGCATAGTCAATGTATTGAGGATGATCATACCAATGAAATGCATAGTGATGTTGAATCTCCCACCACTCTAGATTGTGAAACACTTAATGAGGATATCATCTCACATGAGGCTAATGAGCCCAAGGTCATTTTTCCATCTAAGAGTGGTGTTGAGATTCACATTTTTCAATTTGGGGAGGGCATTGAAATGGAGTTAAGTGTAGAGACTCTTAAAGAGAAATTGAATACTCCATCTTTTGTATTGCATAAACTTGCCCACATCTCGGTTTGGTTGACACTTTTGAATCATTATCCTTGCTATGTTTGGATAGATTGGATAGAAAGGACATTTATACAACAAAAAAATTTTAAAATGAAAAAAATCAATGGGCGCAAACTCATATCCGAATTGAAGCCGGATTGACATGAGCCCTCTTTGTTTTACTTTCATGTACATAGTAGTTAGATTTCTTTTATTGTTATAGTTTTATTTTCATAAATGTTGTAGTGTAGATTTTAGCATGAAGGTTGTTTACCTCTTCCTAATTTGGACTCATTTCACTTTGAGCATCATTGTAGCAAATCTTATTGGGTATCATGTTCTAGTCTAAGTTGGGGGGTGTAAACAAGTTTTTTGTGTTTTATTTTTCCGTTAATGTATACTAAAGAAAAAGACAAAAAAAAAAAGAGAAAAGAAAAAAAAAAAAAAGAAGAGGGGTATCTCATTCCCCGTTTTACTTTCATTTTTCTCATTGCATGATTCATTGTGCATTGAGGACAATGCATAGTTTAAGTTGGGGGGTGAGGTGCACCATTTACATTTTCCACCACTTTTTGTATAGAATAATGAAAAATGTGAAAATTTTGAAATTTTTTGGTTCCAATATTGAACTATATTCCCCTATCCTAATGGTTATGGGATTTGTGATTACTTGATCTTCATTTTTGAACTTTGAATACATGAACACATTATAGAAGTTTATCCTATTGCTAAGAGTATCACATACTTGTTTGCTTTTGAACTCAACCATAAATGCACCATGAACTTGTAATTTTGGCAATTTACGGATTGAGTTCACTTTTGAGTGCTTGACATGAATAGTGGAGATGAGTAAGAACCCATGTGAGCTTTAATGCCAATCCTTGTTTGGAGGGAACTTGCATTTACTCAAGGAACAATTTTTCAAATTCCAAATTTGTTCAATAATCTCATTATATTTGTTTTGGTTAGGTGCTTTTAGGTAGTTGATTGACTTTGTCTTGAAACGCAAAATGCTCCTCCTATGTTTATCTAGAGATGATCTTAGGCCATCTTTGAAATGCTTTGAGCCTTTGCCTTTTTCTTGTGAAAAGTTTATCCCTAGTGCCATGATTGAGCCTTATTGTAAATTCGTTTCCATGCCACACATGTAACCAAGCCAATGAAAATGATAAATATCTACCTTACATTGGTTGTTCCTAGTGCTAAGTATGAGAGATGATAAAAGAGAAGGAAGTATGGCGGAAACTCAACAAAAGGGATGAATGATGTTGGAACTCAAAGAGTTCAATGAAAAAAAAAATGAAAATCCAAGAAAAGGAAGAAAAGAGGTGAAAGAAGAAAAGAATGATCAAAAGAAAAGGAAAATGTTAAGGAAAAGAAACAAAGAGTGTGGTGATGGTGTTAGCCTAGAAATCCCATAAAAGGGAGATCTTTTTGAAATAAATGTCATTCACTCGGAACAACCCTCTTTGTTATCCTATATTCTTCATTTTTCCTACCTCAATATCACCCCAAGGCCTCATTATAACCCGTGAAAGTCCTAAATGATCTAGAGAAGCATGGGGATGCATACTTTTTAAAGAAAAAGAGAAGTTGGTTTGCTATCTAATGCCCTAGCATTCCTTTCATGAGATTATGCCAAGGTTGTTTCATTTTTATGCATGTGCTTCATTTTTGGATTATATGTGAATATATTTCGTTTTGAGCACAATATTCTATCTCACATATACACATAGAGAGCATGCCAAGATAATTAGAGTGTGATTCATTGTGAGAGACACCCTTGGTGAGTTTTGCATCAAAGCTTAATTTGGATAGCCAAAGTGATGAGCACATAATATTGTATGATTCATATGTGCAAATCAATGTTAATTGAATGGTTTTTATAATTAAAAGATGGAGTTTTACTTCATAATTTCTCAATTTAGCATTTAATGATTGCAGGGTAAAAGTGCGCAACATAACCATCTTGAGGCTTCTCAAATACATCAAGATGAATAAGGGTGAAGGAAAACCAAAGGCAAGCTCAACAGGGGAGGACAGGAAGAAATTCAGGAAAATAAGGCTAGCGTACCGGTACGCGTACCGGTACGCGTACCGGTACGCTGACCCTACTGGAGTGCTTCGTACCGGTACGCGTACCGGTACGCCCGAAGGAATTTTGCCCAAATTCTGTGAACTTGTCTCAGCCGATTTTTGTGGACCCCACCATGTCTTCTCCCACCTGCCTCCTGCAAGTCCAGAACACTATTCATTGTGTTCACACCTCTTTTGGACTATTGATTGCAGAAGAGCATTAATGAGAGGAGTGAGAAGTTGAGCTGCTGGGTCTTGAGGAGTGCCCTGCCATGCCCTGTCCAAGCCATCACCTGCAACCTTTTGATGGAGATCACATCTCCAGGGCTACCCCTGTCCTTTGGCACGTTTGGATGTAGAGGGTTCTGCATTGCTGATGATATATGTATTACATGAGAGAGTTTTGAGAGTGGGGGGGGGGGCTACCTAAGCTTAGGAGAGAGATAGAAAGCTCTAAGGAAGAAGATGAATAGTAATTTTCATTTTTTGCATTTCCTTTCCATTGCAAGTGTTGTAAGCTTTAAACTTCTTGTATTCCTTATTCCTTGCACTTTAATCTCATCTATTTCAAGTTCATTGCAAGTTTAATCCTTTGTTCTAGCTTTCACCATTTATGTTTTCAAGTTCTTTAATTTTCAAGTTTTACATTTGGGTATTTGTTTCAATATGTGTATTATGTTCATGAATGTCATTTCTCTTTCACCTTAGCTCTTTTCTTGCAATTTCTACAAGTTCAAATCTCCATTTCTCTTCCATGTCCATTTCCTTTATGCTTGTCTTGCATTTTTAATATGAGTAGCTAGGCTTTAAGTTGGTTAATCCAAAGGAAAATTCCTCTTGGGAATACCATTTTCAACTCTTCTTCATTCCTCCCTTTAGAGTCAAATGGTTCGGTTTGACGGGGTTGAGAGTGGATGAGTTGGTGAGCCTTTGATATTCCGTAGACCTAGTCACGGTATATGCTTAGATACTCACCAATCTCGTCCCTAGCTTCCCCCGAATCAATCGTTCATTCATGCTCAATCGGAGGAAGGCTTTGAGTTGATTTGGTATTCCCATTGGAATGAACCATTTGGATTAGCCAACACTTGCTTTATTTTCATTTACAGACCAAACACAAAACTCAAACAAAAGATTTTACATTTTCTTTTCACTTTTGCAAAATCACTTTCACAAAACTCCCTTTCTTTCCCTGAGGAGACGACCTTGGAATACTCTTCCAAGTAAAACACCGACAACGAAAGACTCATTGCGATTGGGGAGCGCTTTTGTTCACACACACATTCTCCATTTCACATATATTTTGTTCATCCATTTCCCACCATTTGTTCGTTGTTGCCTAATCTTTTGCATTACCCCGAGGGAGAGTGACACTCCCCCATCCATATAAGCCATATACAATACACACATTGAGGGTGATGTTTAGGGGTTAGGAAAGTGAATGTGAATTCTATTGTGTAAATGCTTAAATTACATGTTCATTGCACTCACACACGAGTTTGAAAATGAATGTGTATGTGAATACTCTAGAATAGCATTTAAGGCTATGATGTGTTTCATGTGTTTTTAGTTCGGGTGTTTCGGAGCAAGTTGTTTTTGACATCCCATTGCTAGTTAAGATAAGATAATATATTTTAAATATTGGATACCAAGGAAGAGAAGTTTGTAGGTACCTTCACTGGAAACCTTCACGAGACAAAACTCGTCCACTAGGGATCACCTAGGGGTTTAAAGGCTTATTGCATGTGCTAAATGCAATTGCGGAATTAGTATAAGTTTATTTTGTTTGCTTGCTTTTTATATTTTGTTTGCTAGGGACTAGCAAAGCTTAAGTTGGGGGGTGTGATGAGCACAAAATATTGTATATTTCAAGGCCTCATTACATGCATTTTAACTCAACTTTTGCATCTAAGTACTTAGAGTTAGCCGATTTTATGAATAATGTTGAATTTTCGATGTTGCATGTTTTTATAGCTTAAATCATGTATTTTAGGACCTTGCAACTATGTTGGAGGTGTGGTGAGGGCATTGACACATTACATGAAGATTTGGAGGCTTAAAAGTGAAGAAATCAAGTAGGTATTGGTGTTTGGTAACAAAGACGCCAACAGCCACACCACTGGGTTGAAGAGCCTCGATTTTCCTCCATTTTGACCATGATCCACTTCGAATCTGAAAAAGTTCAAAACACAAAAGTTGTAGATCTGGATGTCTTATGTATCGTGTCAAAATTTTAGCTCAATCCAACAGTTGGATCAAAAGTTATGCCTATTCTACCAAGACTGGTCCAGAGCAGAAAACAGTACCGGTACACAGTACCGGTACTATACAGTTCCGGTACTGCGTACCGGTACTTCGACTCCAGAAGGTTTAGAGTACCGGTACACAGTACCGGTACGCTCCCAGAACAGCCCAGAACACCTGCAAACTCTTCTCCACTTGCTTGGGGGTCCCATCATTGATTCTCCCACTTGTTCCCCATCATTCTCTTACACATCTACATGCCTCCCTTACACATTTTGAAGACTTTAAAGGCTTGGCATAAAATGAGGATGGGAGAGAAGTGGGCTGCTCAGGGGAGTTGCAGGCTAACCTTCTCCTAGCCTGTCCAAGCATCATTCAGCCTCCCATTGATGGGAGGCCTGCACACAGTTAGGGGGGACCACCATGCACGAGAATTGAAGGCTAACTCTCCAATATATTCAGCATTTTACACATTGTAAAGTGTGGCTACCTAAGCTTAGATAGTTCCAGGAAGAAGATATAAATAGTGCTCGAAGTTGATATTTTTGCATTTTCTTCATTACATTGTCTTGTAATCTTTTGTAAGGATATTCTAAACTTTGTTTAAAGTCTTTAATGTCATTTACTTTAAGTTCATTGCAAGTTTAGTCTTACATTTTACATTTCACCATTGTTATGTTAAGTTTTCTTCATTTCTTGCTTTAAAATGGGTATTGAATATTGTTCTTCTTAGTTTATGATTTCTTGCATTAGTTTTAGTTCTAATCTTCATTTATCCATTATGTCTCTTTACATTATGTATTTTCTTCTTGCTTGCATGACTAACTAGATTTTTAGTTGGCTAATTCAAGGGAGAATTCCTCTTGGGCCATCCATTTCAACTTATTTTCTTTCCTCCCCGGTGTACGATGGTTCGGTTTGACTGGTTTGAGTGTGGACGTGGTGGTGAGTCCTTGATTTCCCGTAGGCATTTGTCACGGGGTATGCTTGGATCCTCACCTCCATTTGGTTGTGAGGCTTTGATATTCCGTAGACTTGTCACGGTTTATGCTTAGATCCTCACCTCCATTTGTCCCGAGCTTCCCACGAATCAATCGTTCATCTATAAACCCTTGGAGGAAGGTTTTGAGTTGAGTTGTTATTCCCATTGGAATGACCCTTTGGATTAGCCAACACTTGTTTTCTTGCATTTTCATTACAAACACAACTCTACAAAACAAACTAAAAGATTTTACACTTTCCCTTTTTGACAAAATCACCTTCACACACTTGAACTTTCCTTCCCTGAGGAGACGACCTTGGAATACTTTTCCAAGTAAAACACCGACACACAAAAGACTCTTTGCGATTGGGGAGCACTTTTGTTCACACATTTCATTTCATATATTTTGTTCATTCCATTTTCCACCAATCCGTTGTTGCCTAATCTCTTGCATCACCCCGAGAGAGAGTGACACTCCCCTTCACACATAAGCCATATACACATTGAGGGATGATGTTAAAGGGTTAGGAATAACAACGTTTTTGCTCAATCAACCCCCCTGGTCCATCGCTTCTGTAATTGTTATTCCTCTAGATTTCCATCTGTGACATCGGCATGCCCCTTCACCTTAATCGATGAAAGAAGGCAAGTGCGCGAGCTGACCTGATCCCCTCGTATGTCTATAACTCCATCATCCGTCAAGAAGCTGAGCATCTGGTGATAGGTTGAGGGGACCGCCCTCATCTCGTGCAACCAGGTGCGCCCCATGATGGCGTTATATCCTGACTCCGCATCAACGACTAAAAACTCAATCATCGTCATGACTAGCCCTAATTGAACTGGGAGGGAAAATTTTCCTTTTGGTAAAACCATCTTGCCATTGAAGCCTACCAGAGGAGTGTTGGACGCTACCAAGTCCTCTTCCTTCAAGCCTAGCTTCTTGAACAGGCTGAAATACATAATTTTTGAGGAGCTACCTTGATCAATCAGCACCTTTCTGACGTCAAAGTTGGCGATTCTTATTATCAGCACGAGGGCGTCATTATGCAGTTGGTGTATCCCTATCAAATCCTGCTCGAAAAAATTGATTCTCTCAAGTGACTCGTCCACCCTTGACTTCTTACTGATCGGTTCGCCACCCGACCTAAGCTGATAAACTTCTCGGGCCTGGGCAGCCAACTTGATGTATGCCCTAGCTGAATTGTTCGTCGCCATGTGTGGTGTTGCCGAATGTATGACATCAATGACTCATGCGGGGGTTGGTCGGTCATGAGGGTGATCTCCGACGTTAATGCCGGTTTTCTCCTCGCATTCGACGAACTGTGTCAGGTGTCCTGCTCGAACCAATTCCTCTAGATGTTGCTTTAGGGATCGACAATTTTCAATCATGTGCCCAATGTCGCGGTGGTACGAGCACTTGAAATTTGGGTTTCTTCTCGACGGGTCTCCTCCCAATTTGTTTAGCCACTTAAAATACGGCTTTCCCTTGATCTGAGACAAAATCTTGTAAATCGGCTCTTTGAACACCATACTGACTCCCATGTACGGGGATTTTGAGGGAAGACGTCCTTCTCCCTGTTCTTTCCCCCTTCCCGAGCTGGGTGTCCAGTCTTATCCTTACCAAACTGTTTCCTACTTGGTTGTTCTCTTCATGTATCCCTTCCAAGGTCGTCGTCAACCTTGGCATACTTTTCGACTCTGGCCATCAGTTCCTCCATGTTTGACGCTGGTCTTCTTGTTAACGATTGGTACATCGGATTTTCTTGTGGTAGTCCAATTTTAAATGTTGCAACCGCTATTTCGGGGTTGCACGCCTCCACTTCGTTCATCGTCTCCCAATATCGGTGGGCATATTCTCACAATGTCTCCCCATTCTTCTTCTTCAGATTCGACAGCTCTCCAACATCTTTAGACTGTAGACTACTAGTTATGAACCGACCTGTAAACTGTTTTGCGAGGTGGGTCCAACTATCCACCGAATTCCTGGGGAGCCCATCAAACCATTTTATTGTCGATTCACCGAGGCTACTCGGGAATATGGCGCAAAGCAGGGGCTCATTCTTTCTATGCACGGTCATCATTTGCCTGTAATGGCGTATGTGTGCAGCGGGATCCGTCTTTCCATCATAGAGTTGAAATTTGGGACGACAAACTTGCTCGGTATCCGAGCTTGGTCTATCCATTCGATAAACGGTGAAAACTCCGTTCCCCCCACGTACCCTCCGGTTGCTCTGCGTGGAAGGTCCCTAGCTGCCTTTTGCTCCGATCCCTTTAATCGACTGTCAAGCTCATTCGTGATCAACTTCTTCCAGTCCTCCCGGTAATCTGTATGATTTGTCATTTTACAGAGTTGAGTCTTCTGCAAATCTTATGGTCTTTCCTCCCACCGATTTGGCGTCCTGTGATGCCTCCTCCTAGTTCGGCGATCCCTTTGATCCGAGTCCTCTCTTTCACTAACTTTTCTCAGTTTTCTCTTCAGTTCTTCGTTCTCTTGCTTCAAAGCCTTCTCCCTTGCATACAATTTCCTGAACATTTCGTCATGCGTGTCCAAGCAATCTTGCAATGATTGAACCAACTTCATGGTGGTAGGAGTATCCCCCTCGGCACGGAGGGACCCTTCCTACGGATCATTATGCTGGTTTTGGCCATTTTTAGGGTTGAAACTAGTGGAAGAAATTATATCCTCTTGCTGTTCGTCCTAGCTGTAGTAAATATCCACCCGGATATCGCTTCCAGAAGGAAACGAGACGCGATAGTTTGAATGCGAATCTTCACATTGTTTTAATGGCGACCCTAGTGTGCTCTTCAATTTTGACATGACTTTTTGTTGCTGTTTCCCACAAACGGCGCCAAATGTAAGCGGAATAAATTCTTCCACCTAGTCTTTATGATCGTTTTGATCCTCCTTTGAGTCAAGCTCCCTACAAAACGAACAAACTGCCTAAGACCGAAGTGTTTCGGTCGAAGGCACTCCGATGCTTAAGTCATTAATAAGAAATGAAGAGTTTGTATTTTTAAAGGAACTTGTCTGTACCTTCATCTAGTTTATATAGGCTCTAAATGATTTCTTCTTCTAGGGAGATTGGTACATTCTCCTTCAATTCAACCTTAGTTGTTGGGTTTCCCCTAGGTTTCCTCTGACACACCCTTGATCTTAGCTCGTGAGCTATTTAGATTGATTCAACTGGTACAGTCAAATCCCTTGAATTTAGGCTGTGATCATGTCGTTCGGTTATTATCCTGATCTGGCCTAACCCCTCTGCTTGGTCATTCCACCGACCAAATCAGTTCGGCTCAACGACAACAGAGCCTTAGCCCTCACATGACCTTCATGTGACTATTTGCACGGGGCATAATTTCATGCCCCTTTAGTTACTATTAGTGTTAACCATGGTTAAGAAATTTTGTCACAATAAAAAAATCTTATCCATTAAAATTTAAAATCTTACGTATGTTATCTATCTAGGACTATATTAGAGGAAATTGCAGAAAAAGAGTAATGGGGGAATCTGAATCCCATGTTATAGATGCCACGAACACTGCATCCCTACATTTTGGGGTGGAATCGACTCTCAAAACCATCAAGAAAAGTAATGTCGTAGTGATAGTTTATAGTTTGTTGACGGAAGGTAATGACAAAATTTACAACAATACAAGAGAAAAGAATGAATTACACGTGCACATAATCACGATATGTGTTGGCAATGCATGGTTGTGATGTTAAATCATTTAAGGGATAACTATCAGTAATAACTTGGTATTATAGTTACATTGAATATTGGCTCATCCAACACCCTTAGGAGAATCAAGAAGGAAAAAAGTTATCCGAAGAATGATGACATAGCATCATGCAAGTTACCTAACAAGTTTGGTGTTTTTCTGCAAAGAAAAATAAAGAACAAAGAAAGGAAGAGCAATACAACAGCATATTTACAGTACAAAGCTATGAAGAGAACCTCTTTACAATTGCAAGTTTGGAAGGGAGAATACAGAGGATGTAACAAGCACATGTATGGTGGTGATTTTGGCTTTCAAAACGTCACAATGAAACTTCATCTATGGTCCTTCATATCTCAAATTTGGAGCTTACATTAAATTGTATTGTTTATACTATACTACCATATAATTTTGGAAGCTTTTCTTTAGTTCTCTAAGGGAGGTATTTGTATTGAGTCTGAAAATTAAGAAGGAATTATGTTCCTATACTACCATATAATTTTGGAAGCTTTTCTTTAGTTCTCTAAGGGAGGTATTTGTATTGAGTCTGAAAATTAAGAAGGAATTATGTTCCTGTGGAAAGTAGTAGTCCTCAAGATCAGAGAGGTAGTTTGCCCCAATTCCAAAAATAAAACAACTCGGAAAGGGAAGACTTCTCCTTTGCAGATTTCTGCAGTTCGAACACAGCCCCAGTACCTGCAAATAGCACAACTAACCACCTCAGTCCAAAGAAGCCGAGACTAAAATCTAATTTTCAATACAAGGGTATTTGGTGCAAAAATCATGCATCCGACAATTAATTGAATAATTTTGACTCTGTGCTTGCGACAATCAAAATCATTAAACATCGATTGCAATAGCAGGAAAACTATTTAGGCACCATTTGATAATGATTTTTACTTGCAGTTCCACTTTTTAAAGTACCTTTAAAATACGATAAAGTTTTTTTTTTTTTTAAAAAGGTACTTGAAAAAAGAGATACCCAACAATATATAAGTAATGGATGCCTTGGTTTTTAGCAATCTGTGAATGAATCTATTGTAATACACCACTTGGTCGCTATCAGGCGTACATTATTTTGCTTTTGAGCTGTTAATTCAACTGGAAGTATTGTTCGGCTACCAAGAAACTGAGGAATTAAGACTGGCTTCAATATGTATGTTTCATGCATGTATTAGCACCAAAATTTGTTTGATGATCAGACCTGATGATGGCTGAGTAGGTGAGGCGGGCGGTGTTATGAAACTTTAACAGAAGTAAAAATAAAAATCCCAAACATGTAGAAACAGCACAAATTGGAGTTTGAAGGCCTATCTACTAAACACAAGAAATCTAACATGTAATGATTTCTACCATGTTGAAGTCTTGATGCTGATATGAAAAAGTCGGTCCAAGAATATTGAGAACCTGTTAAATCATGCCATTTTTTTGTATTTTCTTTCCAGAAAACAGAGAGGTTAAAACGCATTCTGAGGGCAACAAGTATAGGGAAAGAAAATGAGTTGGAAGAGCGTGGAATAGCAGCCCTGGACTGAAATAAAGGATAAGAATTGGGTATAGATCTATTCAAATAGCCTCGTGACACCATAAAAGCACTCCCTTGTATTTCTTTTCTTCAATGCATTATTACATATGTGAAATCATAGCGAGTTTCAAAGATTATACCTCTTGTCTTTCTCATGACCAATAAAATATGACTGGCTCTCAAGTTGAATAAAGCACGAACGGCACTGCAAGTTACCACAAAAGAAAATAAAAAATTCAGCACGGTTAGCTAAAAGTACAATTCAACTCAATAACTCAAAAGTATCATTTAGAGACGAAATCTGTTTCATATGAATGGTCTCCTCCATGGTTCGTGAATAACAGCTGGTAAGGTTATAGCAACTGGTAAGGTAATAGCAACTGATAATACCACCATTACATTGCTCTAAAGGTATGTATGCTGACGGGAAAAGGACATTGACCACTTCAACAACTAAAACATACGGCCCCAGGTATGAGATACTAAATCCTGATCCATTGCCTAAGGTGCCCAAGTATGGCATAGGGACGGCTTTGGTTGGTTCCAAGAACTCTATCTCTAAGATGACCTTAAAATCGTCCAACGACGCTCAACAAAGATCTGAAGAATGACCACTTTTTGAGCCCACGACAGGAAATTCCATTAGAACAGCTGCAACATCTATTTTTTATCTAGCACTCGATGACCCGGGAGATGAAATAGCTCGGGCTTTTTCCTTGTTGAATCTTCTGTTCTGCTCCCTTTTCTTCCTTTTAAAGATTCACGGGATATTTTCAGTAAATTCTCTGAACATACCAAATTGTTTAAATACAAAAAAAAATGAACTTCTGTACAAACTTTCTTTTATACTTAATATGTCACGTGGTAGAATTTTATGGATTCTATGCCATAAAGAAATGAACAACAGCATGATACTTCGATGCAACACCATGTTTTGTTTTTATTATTCAGTCATTTTTATCTTTATTTTGGCATCGCCTATGAGAGCCGGAAGCTCAATGACACCAAGCGGAAATACACAGTACAAGAAAAGGAAATGACCGCCATAGTGCACTGTCTACGCACTTGGAGACACTATCTGCTCGGGTCAAAATTCATTGTCCTTGAAGTACCTGCTGGATGCATCTCGGAAATTGGAAGAATAGAGGCGAAAATATAACTAATGATGAACCCATATCAATGGTTAGTTTTGTGACCGTTGAAGAGATGTTTCTATTGGTGTGTCTGCACACAATTCTACATCAGGTAACTGTTAGAAATATGAGAATCGCATGACAAATAACCATTACGGCAAATTGCATTTTGCAACTTGAAAGATTTCAAGATTCTCACTTAGTACTCTCAAATATTAAATTCTCACATTGTATCTTCAATGTATCAAAAGTGTTGCAATGCGACCTAGGAAGCACGGATACGGATACGAGATACAGGTACAATATGATACGGATACAGTAATACGGCAAAACCCTAAAAAATAGGATACGGGTACGGCTATAATAAGTCTACAAAAACATATATCTTATATCTATACTATTATGTAATGACTTGATAGTTATAATTTTTAAGGATTCTTTAACAATAATAAATAACATTAACAATTTTTTATTTTCAAAAAATCATCTATTATCTTATTATAGTACATCTACAAAGTGAACATGATTAATTAAAGAAATAAGAACCAACATTTAATTAGATTGTTTGCTTACAAGTATTTGTTTTTAAGATTATAGTGTAATCAACTCATATATACTCTTTGGACATGTGGTAGTGAATAATATTTGAAAAACATCTATGTGTCTTCAAAGTCATATGGATTATTGCTGATGTATTACATTGTATGTGAAAACAAAAAGAAGGGGTAAAGATTAAAATTAAAAATTACACATAATTCTATGTATATAAAAGTATCTGCGAAGTATCCATATATTTATTTATTTTTAGATACGTTTGATGTGTATCCGATACGTATCTTCGAGTATCAGACGAGTACCGTGTCTGATACGGTATTCAATACGAATACGTCGACCTTGATGAAGTATCCGTGCTTCATAGAATGCAACCCTTTTGTTAGCTTTCCGTCAAGGATTGAAATGTCGTGTCAAAACATCCGAAACGTCTTGGATTTTCAATACACCGATACGAAACATGGGTTGAATCCCAAAATTCCAAAATTTTAGTCGAAACATCACTGTGTCGGACCATTTCGATGAAACAGTAGATTGATTCGATTGTACTCCTGACCAAAGTCCTCCAAGCCAAAACATAAAGGGAAAGACTCAGAAATCTGAGATTCTCCAAGCTAGAATCTTAGAAATCACGAGTGCAATAGTCCTCCAAGCCAAAAAAAAAAAAGGGAAAAACAGAGATTTTCTCAGAAATCACATGTACACGGGTCCAGGTCGTCCAAACAAAAAAAAAAAAAGCACAGAGAAGAGAGAGAAAGGTACAATCGGCTCACCCAGACGAAATCGGACAGAGAGAGATAGAGAATGACACACGTACAGACTATACAACAGAAATTGAAGGAGAAGAGTTCAATAGCTTACCTCCCTAAGTCCAGATTTGAGCAGATCTAGCCTCCATCCACGCAAATCTAGGGCTTAGCTCCTCTATGTTGGGACTTAGGTCTTCATCGCTGCGAGCCATGAGCCGGGTATGTTTTTCTTCTTCTTTTCTCTCTCTTTCTCTCCTCTTTCTCTCTCCGGCATCGGCATCGGCATCGGAAGCTCCTTTCTCTCCGTCTTTGTTTGTCGTTGAGACTTAAGAGTTGCGATATATATATTAGCTTATAAGTATGATAAATAAATTTCATATAATACCCCTTATTATAACTTATAAAATATACATAAGTACAACTAATTTCATTTAATACCCTTCATTATTTTTTTCCTTTTTGCAATTATTCTTTTATGTTGTTATTATTTGCTAAATTGGTATATTAAATAACTGCAAGTCAGTTTATTAATTATACCTTACTTGTTAAATATCTAGAATTAATAATTTGTGTAGAAATTTTTTTATATAATGATTTTAATATTAATAAAATAATATTATTTATTAATTTGAAGACACAATTTAAATTAATAAACTAGTATTATAATAACATGTTGTAGGAGTGAAAGTGTTAGTATTATTATTAATTAGTAAATTAGTATTATAATAAAATAGTATTATTAATTGAATAACATTTTAATTTAAAAGTGTTATACATGTCATATTTAATTTGTAAAAGTGTAATGTAACGGTATTTATTGTCGATATGACATCAAAGGAAAAAAATGTGGTTACTGAATCATCCTAAAAAAAGAAAAAAGAACGTGATATTTGATGGAATTACGGTGAGCGAATTGGGGATAACCGACAACATGTGATGTGTAATTTTTAATATAAAATAATGAAAGGTAACGGTGTGTAACGTTCAAAGCAACACTTGGCAGGCGGTTATAATAATGTGGAATAATGTGATAAGTGTCCTATAGAAATTGCGAGAGCTATGAGGGATTGCTTGAATCGCAACAAGACTGAAATTGTAGAAGTGACTGATGAACGGAGAAAAATGAGACAAAATTTAATTGGTGGATCAAGATGGATAAGTGGTATCGAAATTTATTCTTTCGATGAGAATTTAAATGATGATATGGATATAGAATATAGAACTAATATCGAGTATACAAAACATTTTATTCGTGACATACATATAGTCGAGAAGATCTTTAGAGGAAGAAGTTCTAGACCATCTATCCAAAAAAGTGGTACATCTAGAGGTTTGATGCGTTCACATAGTGTGAATGAATCTTGGGATAAATTCTTAAGAAAATCACAAAAGTTGATGGGTAAAGAAAAAGATCTCGCGATAGAAGAGATGGATCCTTCAATGTATCGAAATAAGGAAGTGAAACAAATCAAGTTAACTCATATATGGAATCCCAAAAATGGGCAAACGCGACAAAACATGCGATTGCAAAGTATTTCATTTATGAGAATATTCCAACAAGCAAAGGTCAAGGTCATTTTTACCAATTGATGAATGATAAAATTGTTTTAGCTGGAGTAAGTGTACAAGGGCCAACCCCATATGAGATTGGCGCGTCATTACTAGATAATAAGATAGATGAGTTTAAAGAATACATTGATCAGTTTAAAAAGAAGTGAGAGATTTACGGAGTGATAATCAAGTGTGATGGATGGACATCCACTACAAGATTATCTATCATTAACTTCTTGATATACTGTGATGAAAAAGTTGTCATCCACAAGTCAATTGATAGTTCTGGCCATGACAAGGATGCTAACTATATTTTGGGGTTGATTGATGCTGTTGTTGAGGAGGTTGGAGAGAAATACGTGGTTCTAATTATTACAGACAATAGTAGTGCGTACAAAAAAGCTGGTGAAATGTTAATGGAAAGAAAACCACACTTATATTGGACTTCTTGTGCTGCCCACTCTCTAGATTTGATTTTGCATGATTTTTTCAAG
The DNA here is from genome assembly GCA_951799425.1 of Ilex aquifolium. Lineage (NCBI taxonomy): Eukaryota > Viridiplantae > Streptophyta > Magnoliopsida > Aquifoliales > Aquifoliaceae > Ilex > Ilex aquifolium. Next base: position 29,291,169 of record OX637393.1, read on the forward strand.
ATTGAAACTGTTCAAAATGTGCTGGAGCAAGCTAAAAAGAGTGACCAATTTTATCTATAATTATAATAGAGTCTTGGATATAATGAAAATATTTTGTTCGAGGGAATTGATTCGGCCTGGACAAACAAGATTTGTCACTAATTTTATTGCCCTACAAAGTATTTTGGAACAGAGAAATGGCTTGCAAAAGATGTTTACTTCAAAAGATTGGTCTAGGACTACGACAACAAAGGATCCAGTTGAAAAAAGAGTGCAAAAGACAATTCTAAATCCTAAGTTTTGGGAGAACGCCAAAAATGTATTGAATACGCATACACTTACTGTAAGAGTTCTAAGAATGGTGGATGAGGAGAGAAAAACGACAATGTCATATGTATAAGAAGAATGAAATGAGCAAGACAGGCCGTCAAAGGCGCAGCTCCTAACTCGTGTAAGAAACACCTTGACATCATTGAATATGCCATATGAATATGTTGAATGATTTGTCCCTTGCACTTAGGATTTAGAATTGTCATTTGTACTCTCTTTTCTACTGGATCCTTTGCTGCTGTAGTCCTAGACCAATCTTCTGAAGTAAACATCTTTTGCAAGCCATTTCTTTGTTATAAAATACTTTATAGGGCAATATAACTAGTGACAAATTTTGTTTGCCCAGGCCGAATCAATTTTCTCGAACAAAATGTTTTCATTATATCCAAGACTCTATTATGAATATAGATAAATTGGTCACTCTTTTAGCTTGTTCCAGCACATTTTAAACAGTTTCAATCTTGAAAAAATCATGCAAAATCAAATACAGAGAGTGGACAGCACAAGGAGTCTAATATAAGTGTGGTTTTCTTTCCATCAATATTTCACCAGCTTTTTTGTATGCATTACTATTGTTTGTAATAATATGAACCACATATTTCTCTCCAATCTCCTCAACAACAGCATCCATCAACAACATATAGTTAGCATCCTTGTCCTGGCCAGAACTACTTGTGGAAAACAATTTTTCCATCACAGTATATCAAGAAGTTAATAATAGATAATCTTGTGGTGGATGTCCATCCATCACACATGATTGTCACTCCGTAAATCACCCACTTCTTTTTAAACTGATCAATGTATTCTTTAACCTCATTTATCTCATTATCTAGTAATGGCCCGCCAATCTCATATGGGGTTGGTCCTTGCACACCCACTCCAGCTAAAACAATTTCATCAATCATCAGTTGGTAAAAATAACCTTGAACTTTGTATGGTGAAAAATTCTCATAAATGAAATATTTTGCAATCGCATGTTTTGCCGAGTTTGCCTACTTTTTGGGATTCTACATATGAGTTAACTTGGCTTGCTTCACTTCCCAATTACATTGAAGGATCCACCTCTTCTATCGTGAGATCTTTTTCTTTGCCCATCAACTTTTGTGATTTTCTTGAGAATTTATATCAAGATTCTTTCACACTATGTAAACACATCAAACCCCTACATGTATAACCTTTTTTGATAGATGGTCTATAACTTCTTCCTCTAAAACCCTACTCGACCATACGTATGTCATAATAGATTGTTGTTTTGCATACTCAATACCAACTCTATATTCTATATCCATATCATCATTTGAATTCTCACCGGAAGAACAAATTTCGACACCCCTCCTCTGCCTTGATCCACCAATTAAATTTTGTCTCATTTTTCTTTGTTCTTCAGTCACTTCTACACTTTTAGTCTTGTTGCGATTCAAGTAATCCCTCATAACTCTCGCAATTTCTATAAGACACTTATCATATTGTTCCACATTATTATAACCGTCTGTCAAGTGTTGCTTTAAACGTGACACACTGCCACCCTTCATTATTTTATAGCAAAAATTATACATCACATATTGTCGATTAAACCCAATTCGCTCACCGTAATTCCATCCAATATCACATTTTTTTTTTTGATGATTCAGTAACCACATTCTTTTCCTTTGATGTCATATCTACAATAAATACCACTACCATAGTTGTTAGTATCGTACGATACGCGATACGTATCGTACGATACGTTCGGATACGGAGCCAAAACGATACGGATCGTAGGTCTGTATCGTTTTTGCGTCGTATCGTCCGATACACGATACGCTTTTACGATACGATACGTATCGGTACGATACGAACGATACGCGCAAAAGCTGTTTTTTTTTTTTTTTTTTCTGGAACGACGTCGTTTTGTATTAATAATAGGCTGATTTTTTTTATCCCTGCCACTGAAACGACGTCGTTTAGTGGCTAGGGTTCACAAAAAAAAAAAAATCCCTCTTTTCCTCTCCTCTGCGATGTTTGCTGCCTAATTTATTTACAAAGCCAAATAATTTTTTTTTTGTGAATTATTACAAAGCTGCAGTTGCCTTTTTGGTCCCTAATTTATTTACAAAGCTATTTATTTGATAATTTATTTGGTCTCTAATTTATTTACAAAGCTATGGTTGTGAACTTTGCATTATAATATAAGTGAACTATGTTGATGACTTGAATAGTTGGTGGAGTATTAATGAAATTCTATGTTTTTATGAGTGTAATCTTTTTTTTTCAAAGGTATATATATTTTATTACTATTTATTTAAAATTACATCGTATCTTACGATACACGATACGATACACTATTTTTAAAAAACGATACGTCTTCCGATACACGATTTGATAACTATGACCATTACATTATCAAACACATTATATTCATTCTACAAATTAAATATGATATGTATAACACTTTTAAATTAAAATGTTATCCAATTAATAATACTATTTTATTATAATACTAATTTACTAATTAATAATACTAACAATTTCATTCCTACACAATGTTATTATAATACTAATTTATTAATTTAAATTGTGTCTTCAAATTAATAAATAATATTATTTCATTAATATTAAAATAATTGTATAAAAAAAATTTATACACATTAATACTTAATTCTAGATATTGAACAAGTAAGGTATAATTAATAAACTGACTTACAGTTATTTAATATACCAATTTAGCAAATAATAATAATATAAAAGAATAATGACAAAAAGAAAAAAAAAATAATGAAGGATATTAAATGAAATTAGTTATATATATATATATATATATATAAAAGCTGAGATTTGCTTTGAAGAGTCAGTCGCGATTCTCAAGTCTCAGCGAGAAATACAGACAGAGAGAAGAGAGAGAAAGTAGTTGCCGATGCCGATGCCGATGCCGATGCCACAAAGAGAGAGAGAAAAGAAGAACGTACTTGGCTCCTGGCTCGCAGCGATGAAAACCTAAGTCCCAATAGGGAAGAGCTAAGCCCTAGACCTACGTGGAGGGAGGCTAGATCTGCTCAAATCTGGACTCAGGAGATAAGCTACTGAACTCTTCTCCTTCAATTTCTGCTATATAGTCTGTATTTGTGTCTTTATCTCTCTCTTTTTAATTTTGTCTAGGTGAGCCGATTATGTCTTTCTCTCTCTTCTCTCTGCATTTTTTTTTTTTTGGCTTGGAAGACCTGGACCTGTGGATATGTGATTTCTGAAAAAATCTCTATTTTTCCCCTTTTTTTTTTTGGCTTGGAGGATTATTGCACTTGTGATTTCTAAGATTCTGGCTTGGAGGATTTTTGAGTCTTTCTCTTTTTGTTTTGGCTTGGAGGACTTTGGCCTAGAGTGCAGTCGAATCAATCCACTGTTTCGTCGAAAAGGAACTGTTTTGACTGAAACGGTTCAACACAGTGACGTTTCGACCAAAACTTTGAAATTTTAGGATTCAACTCATGTTTCGTATCAGTGTGTTGAAAATCCGAAACATTTCGGATATTTCGGCACGACATTTCAATCCTTGGGTATGGGTGCTATTAGGTATGGAATTGATATGATTAATAATATTTTTTTACTATGAGTATAAGTGGAAGTGGAAGTGGAAGTGAAGTGAACACCATAATTATGGTTCGTCATCTTCATATGGTTATAGTTCTGGTTATGACATTCTCTCACATAATTATGGATCGGTATATGACACACGAGGATACGAATATGGATCCTCAACATATAGTTATGGATCTAGCCATTACTCCTAGACATCCTCGTCATATAGACAAGATGAAGGTTGGCCAGGGACTAGTGCATTCATTTCCGAGCAGATTGGATGTAGTGTTACTGACTATCAGAGGTTTTTGAGAGAGTATAATTCATATTATCGTAATAATATGAGTTGTAGTAACTATTGTCATCATATTTATGCCACATATGGAGTTCCTCTAAGTAACTACTCAGAGTCTATAACGATATATGAGTCTGCTTGACACTTCACGGGGAGATGGATGTAGCCATGTAACACAGTAAGTATGTACTCATTACATTTCATGTGTATTATGAGACCTTAACATTATGTAAAAATGTGTTTACTTGATGAAAATTAAGTGTTTGAAACTAATTTAAGTGATTTTCACCTCATGTCAAGCCTTATTTCCCTCCAATTTAAATTTATTCTTTTATAAACGGATGTTAACCCAATAAATATGTTGAATTAATCAATTATTAAGCTTATCTTTATAAATAAATGGATTATATTTATGTTTTTGAGCCGACCGAAACGATACTTCGAAACGATATTTCGATCCTTACTTTCCGTTAGTTTTTCTGTCGGCGTCAATAGGTTGGCTTTTAGTAAAAAAAATAAAAGAAGCTAATAGAAGGGTCACGTTATAACACTTGTGATACATTGAGGGTGCAATGTGAGAAACTTAATCTTTGAGGGTACAAAGTGGGAATCTTAAAATCTTTCTAGGTGCAAAGTGCGAAAAGCCCTAACCATTAACCTGGGGAAGTTCTGGAGAAGAAGGACTTTCAATATCCGAGGTCATTTCACAAGCCCATCAAAACAGTTGGGAGCAATGGACTATGTCCAGGACTAGCTTCTGGCTTTCAGTTGTAAAAAGTTGCTTCCCTCGGAGATGATGCATTTTTTTGTTTGTCAGCTGAAGCTTTTACCAGCACACCAAGTAATGGCCTGAATAGCTTCTAACGTCCATAGTCTACACAAGCACTATGCATTTTGAATGGTGAGAAGGAGTCAATGGGATCAACTTACCACGCAATTTGCAACAATATAACAATTGAATTAATTCTTAGGTTATGTGGGCATCACTTGATTTTCGAACATTGAAGTTAAAAACAAATCTCAGGGGTTCCAAAAAAAAAAAGAGTTCTCCAAACATTACTCCAAAAGTACTTTTTGCATCACATGTAAGCTCAAATAATTGGATTTACCATTACAATTCCAGAATCTATGCAAGCACATATAATGCTTTTAAATCAAATAACTTAGTTATTCACGAGGAAGCAGGGTAGATATGTAGAGATATGGCATGATGTACTAATGGGTAACAAACCATTGCAAAAGATATCTGAACATGACGCCCAAACGAAGTTCAAGAAATCATTCTTGTGGCCATTGTAGATAAGATCATCTTAATGTTAGGGAAAACCATGTTAGTATTAGAGAAGAGAATGACTAGCACATCATGCATTTTGAAAAGTCGAACTATGTCATCCAAAGATGGTGATATCTAGGCTCTATGGAATCTACCACATGAGTGCAGTACAGTCATCGCAGACACATGAAGACAGCAAACCTTCCAATTATTAATTTGACATGATGACTTACCATCTATTATAGGGTATGCACTCTCATTATCCTGTAAAAGCTCGTCTTGATTAATCAATTGGAGAAAAGTTCAAATCAACAGTTTTCTGTGGAAGGGCCTAGGACTTGTCAAATAGCAGCATCCTAATCCTGTGTCTATGGCCACAAGAATAACTTCTGAGAATCTATTTTGAATGAAAGCATCAAATTCTGAAGATCATGGTTTTTTACTAAAATTATGCAAATTGAGATGTCACTTCTAATACCGCATCTACTGAGGTTGTGATCCTGCTGAGATTTAAGTTGACATACAAAAGGACAACAATGATAAAGTTTGACACGTCTGTATGGAGGTTATCTATAAAGACTAATCCTATTTGGACCTAAAAAATTGACATAATTTGCTAACATTATAATGTGAAGTGATGGAGTCCTAATAAAAAAATCCAACAGTTATAGTCACAACACTATTGGACTATGTTATTGTCACATCATTAGATCAGTAAATTAGATCTCCATAGCATTACTCTATCAGTAAATCAGGTAAATAATACAACACCTTTTTTCCATATTTCTCCAAAATTCGATCATATCAAGAGCTTACCAAGCAGAAAAACCATTAGCATCAAAGCAAGCATAAATTGCACAGAGCAACTGAACTGCAAGTGTAGCGGGATTTGTAGTTGTCTCTGACTTCCACCAATCCGTCCAAAAAGCTGCAAAACCATGAAGTTTTTAACTGTTTTGGGATACTACACAAATGATATTGTCATCAACACATAAAGAGAATTTTCAATTGACCAAAACCCAAAGGCCAGTGCATCTAAATTGACTACTAAAGCCCAAAGAAAATTTTGTACTAACAACCACACACGCACATAGATATTTTTATGGTATAAACCACTATCTGCTTCAAAAACTTGTAATTTATTACAAGAAAATGACCTTTACTGAAAATGTTAAAATTCTGACCTGATTGATACAATTAATCCCTCTCAACTGGGAGTAACTCGACATTCCTTCATTTGCTTGAGGATGATCTCCACACGTTGGCTTCCAAAACATAGGTTTGTACCCCTTTTCTTTAGGTGTCGCCTCAATGTTTAATACTAAAGCATTCTTTTGTTTATCATCATCGTCAATTAAAATCTTTAGAGCACTAACATTTGGCGAGCTCCCCTTTCTCCTTGTTCCAATTGTTCTATCAGCTTGACAGTTACTATCATTTTTTGTCCCAGGACTTTCTTTAGCTTCTAGTTCTATGACACAGTTAGCATCCATATAACTAGCAACAATGTCCGTAAAACCCTCTGATTGAGTAGGAATAACTCTTTTGGAGGCAACTTTGGTGTTAAGATTCAAATCATTGTTGGTGTATTGCTTCTGTCGTAGACAGCTTTTGGTGGATGCTCCAAGCTTGGCACATTCATTCTTCATACTACGTGAGGTGGTGGGAATTCCAGAGAGAAATGCAGCTAAGTCATCACATTCTTCTTCATCTAAAGTCACCAATCGAAGTGGTTGCTGACATCCGTCCTCAAAAGACTCCTTCAATGCTGCTTCAACACGAGAAATTTGGTTTTCTATAGCAATGACAAATTGTCCATGTCTGGTTGAAGTAATATCATCAGCACGATTTCTGTAGCCAAGTCTAACAGCCTTTTCAAACTCTTCCAGCTAATTTAACAATAAAAAAATTCAAAATACACAAGATCAATATTTGCAAAACGAGTAAATTATTAATTAAGGGCAGTCGAGGCAACAAACAAAAGAGTCACCACTAAGTATCAGATATAAATACTACTGTGCGTTTGAGATTGCCAGAATTTGGGCACCTTGGAAATGGAATATTGGAAAATTAGTCCAAATTTTGGAACCAACCTGCCACTTTGCGGTACCTAAAGCAACTTGAAGCTCCCTGCTTAGTTCATACAAATCTTGAGGTGCTACCCCTTCTCTCCTCTCTCTTAATCTTAACCATGTTCGGTAAGCCGATTCCAAGCTGGCAAAGAATACACATAAAAATAAAACCAAAAACTATGTAAAGATGCAAGCTTGGCATTTAATTTCTATAGAAAAGCATATCCTGTGACTGTGAGCCAATTGCATTCTGGAAAAGCATCCCTCTTAGAAGGAATCGAAAGGAAACCAGAGGTAACACAGAGTGTGGAAATGCAATTTTTAAACTAAATTGCAAAGATAAAAGCACAAGTGCAATTAAATTTATTAGAATGACCATTTCACTTTTTCTCTGATATTTTCCTCCCCTTACCAGCTACAAAACAAAACATAAATAAATCCAAATTAGAGCAACCATTCCGATATCCGCTAGAACAATCAAAAAACAAGAGACACCCAGAAAATTAAATCCAAAAACAAGAAGCAATTCAAGAAGAAAATTTGCAAAACATGAAATAATAGAAGAAACAAGATAAGCGCAATTATGCCAATATTATATATAAAACAAAAAAACAAAAAAAAACAACAGAAATTGAAGAGTGAAATTTGCAGATACATACATATCTGCAGATTCTTGAACCTCCTCAGCTGCAGAGAAAAAGGTGTCCTTTTGCCATAGATCAAAACTGTTAGCAACCAACATCTTTCTTCTTTCTTCAACAAACAAACAATCGAACCACAGCTAAACTACAAATGCAATAATATATATATACACTCGAAAGAAAATAGAGAGGGATTTCTTTCTTCTCTTCTTTGCAAAGGTTAAGCAAAAAAGGAAGAGGGAAAGAAAAGCAGAAAAGCAGAGAAGCAGGAGAGAGAAGTAGAAGTGATTTTGATTCTCTCTTCTTTTTATGTTTGCAATATTTTGGGTTCAGTTCAACTCTACTGTTTTTTTTTCTTTAGGTGAATTTCACTTTATACCTAAAAGATTTCAAATTTTTATTTTATATTTTAAAAATTAAAATTTTATATTATATCTTAAATGTATCAAAAATATTATAAATGTTATCCTTCTATTAGTTTCTCATTAGTTTTTTGTCGTAGTCAATGAATTGACATTTTACAAAAAAGATATAAGGAAACTAACAGAAAAATTAAATTATAAAATTGTTGATACTTTGAGGATATAATATAAAAAATTTAATTTTTAAGAGTAAAATATAAAAAACTTAAAATCTTTAAGGTATAAAGCGCCATTTCTTTAATGCTTTTTGTGGGGAGAAAAATGAATTTATATTTAGTGTACTTTGCCCACTGTTTGTTAATGAATGTTTGGAGCAGGAAGTGGAAGAAGCTCAGAAAGAGGTTGGTACACCACAACACAATTAAAAGGATTTTTTAGGAAAATAACCATTTTAAAAAAGGACTGAATAAACTCGGAAATGGACTGCGAGGAGATCAAAGAATGGAAGGGAGGATCTTCCATGAAAACAGCATGGCTATAGACTCTGAAGTGACAAGTATTAACTAAAAAGGAAGGGAGAAATGATAAAACAAAAGACGATAAATCAAATAAAAGAAGATTAGGATGATCTCTATCTAAAATTCTCGAGGAACAAAAGCAAAAAGCACATAAGCTTAAGACTTGAGTTGTCTCAAAATATGTGCACTACTTTGACTCAACTACTTGGTTATGTTTGAGGAAACTTATTTCCTGACAACCATAATTTAGGATGATTAAGAAAAAAATTGATTTTTGGTTGAGAAATTTAAAATGTTGCTTAAAAGAGTTATAATCTAGTGTGTGTCAACTTGAATTACAATCGATTTCATAAAAAAAAAGCTTGTAGAACAGTAAAAGATTTAGGACCTTACGGTTCTCACGTGATATCGGCTCTATTGTAGTGTGTTTTTATTGGTCTTATTCAGTGGTGTTGTGGGTTTTATAGTGAATAATGGTTCAATCCGATAGTAATTTGGAGAAAAAGAGGTCGGCGGTTGGAGAGAGAAGAGGACAAAAATTGGTGGGTTTGGAGGTTGAGGAGCCCACTTGCCCATCTAAGCACCGGCATTAGTGGGGTGTTCTGTATTGTATTGGTCACAACCAGAGGCCAGCCAACCACTTCGTGTAAGGGCCATATATTCGCATAGGCCAACTAGTCACATAGTATCACCACATGTGATATGATGGACATCTACTGTTTCATTTCATTCGTTGATGGAATTTTCATAAGTTCTTTTGTGTTGGATGGTGATTGATTGTAGAGTTTTTTGTATTTTTTTCCTATTAAGAAGGTGAATTTTTTCTAGACTCCAAACATATTAACGTCTAGGGATCTGACTTATTTTAATCTTTGTCCATTAACATGAGTTGTAAATCTGAGTTTTGGTTTGTTTCATTTGACGAGACGAGTTAAGTCGAGATCAGTTTAAATTTGTAAAAATCAACGAGTTAAGAATATGATGTTTGTCATTCATCATCAACCTCAGTCTAATCTAAATTTTGTCGAGTTTAAACAATTTAATACTTAACTTAGTTCAATTCATTTATATTGGTGACTTCAACTTATGATTGAGTTGCATAAATTCGGATGAGTATAAATGCCTAAGACACTGCACCAAACAAATCACTACACTCACAGTACAACTTTGGAGAATTTTGTTCGACGCAATTGTGAGAATGGAATAAAGATTGAGGATCAAATCACGGTGGCACAACTCACATGCCACAGACGTACCCACCAAATTGACCCCCATTTTGATGTATATTTTGGCAGGTTAAAATTTTTAATGTGCATTAGGTACTGCAATATTGTGACAAGTCCAAACCAAAGCATATTGTTTTTTGGGCTTCCCAAATTCCAATGGAAATAGTGCTTATTGGTAAGTTTCAACTAATGTTGATAGTTTTTTTTTCCATGTAGACCGATGAAAAAAGAGAGATTCGAAATTAGACTACCTAATTCGTCACACCAACGCTCGCAATTAATTAAGATAGCTATGAAAACATTTTACATTTTCCCTTGTTTTTGTCTAAGATGTGAGTAAGAGGTTGGTCAAAAGTCATGATAAGCATTTATTTGCTTAAGAAATGAATTAAATGAGAGTGATATTATTTATTACTTATCTTTCCTAATTTTTTTTGTAGACTAAAACATTGTCTACTAGATAAGACCAATGCTCGAGATGCAAGAGGCTATCACTTTTCAGCTCCCTTGCACTTGGTGCATGTTGAGTAGCGTGTAGGCCACAATAGAGGCAAATTAGGTGCCAAAAGTACCCAATATTTTGATCATAATACTGGAGCATAAGTGTTTGTGCTTAAAATATAAAATTTCGGGAATATTTAATGTATTGACACATGGCATTTCAGTTTTACTAAGGAATTATTACGTGGCAGAAGTTGAAAAAAGATAGGAGATGATCAGTCACAGCCACATTTGAAAGGGAGGTAACCAACTGAGAGTTACCACCCATGATTTGGGTATTATTAGGAATAGTTTTATGCTAGTTTAGAAGCAGTTAATGATGTAATTAAGGTTGTTTCATTTAGTCTTTTATAACCGAAGTCCATTCGATTGAATTAATAAAAAAATTATCTTTTATTAGTTCTCTATTTTAATTTCACATTCGTATAATGAGAATATCCATTGTTTTTCTCTAAGGAAGTTCTAAAAGACATTTGAACTCATTTCAAACATTATCTTGAAAGTTATTTGTAAACCCCTGTGTATCTATAAGTATATAGATAACAAGTTATATGGATTGTATGCATAAATCATGTGTTAGGGAGAATATAATAGGATACTACTCTAATATTTAACCTATAACTTTTTAGTTTAACATCATATTGATTCAAAATTTTGACAGTAGAAACTAGATACCTAGAGCTATAAAAGTGTATTTCACAAAAATTTTATGAATCGATTTCTAGGTAGGTCAAAACTGTGTTGGAAGTAGATATGGGAAACTAGATTGACGTTCGAACGAAGGTCACATTCGAACACCAGTTAGTCCCAGTACTTTGGTGTGTGATAGGAAGTTTGACATAAATCGAGATACTGGGAGCTTGGGATATTCGAACGCCATGCCATGTTTGAATACCAATATAATTTTAACAGCAATTAGACTCGCATAAACTGTTCAGATTCTAACCCTATAAATACCCTAAGGACGTCCCTAGGTCTGTTTCGGCAGCTCTTGACCTTAGAAAACCCTAAAAAGTGAGAGAGAAAGAGAGAAAACAAGATTTGGGAGGATTTTCACGTGGTGAACGAATAAAAAACACTAGGTTGAGATTAAAGTTTGGGGTTTCCTTCCTGCTTGACCAAAAACCTTGTTATTTCCTAACCTCTAAAATCTATCCCTCAAAATGTGTAATGTATGGATAAGGGGAATGTCACTTTCCCTTGGGATAGTGTGAAAAGAAAGGGCAAGAGGAAAGGAAAATGGGATGGTGGAAATATGAAATGTGGATGCACAAAACTATGTGTGTGTGTACAAAAGTGCTCCCCAAGCGCAAGGAGACTTTCGCGGGTCGTGTTTTACTTGGTGGTATTTCAAGGTCGTTTCCACGGGGAAGGAAGTAAACCAAGGGGAAGGTGGTTTCGGGTAAAATAAAATGTAAAATCTTTTGGTTGTTGAAAGTTGTTTGGTGGTGTATGTTGATGAAAAACAAATGTTGGTAAACCCAAGAGGTCACTCCAATAGGAATGTCATCTCAACTCGAATCCCTCCTACGATAGAGCATGAATGAACGATTGATTCATGAGAAGTTGAGGATACTAAGGGTGAGTATCTAAGCATAAATCATGACAAGGCCTACGGAATATCAAAGACTCACCAATTTATCCCCCACAACCCAGTCAAACCGAACCATTGATCTCCGGAAAGGGAGGAGAATGAGTTGACATGGCATACCCAAGAGGAGATTCCCCTTGGTTTTACCAACTAAAGGAGTTAGCTACTCATGCTTGTAATGAAGTTGACTATGTAAGAAAAATGCATTGCAAGAGAGGAAGTTCTTGAATAGCTAAAATGCAAGTAGACAGAAATCAGGGAATGATGCATTTAAGACCCATTTACAGCTAAGAAAATGATGAACCTTGTTGCATTAATGGTGAGAAGTTAAGAAAGCATTAAACTAACAATGAACTTGAAGAAAAACAACATTAATGGTATTAAAATGAAGCTTGAAATGTTCTTACAGCAGATTACAAGACAATGCAGTGAAGAAAATGAAAAAATCTGAAATTTATCTCTCTAGAACACTATTCATCATCTTCTCTAGACTTTTCTCTCTCTATATCTCTCTCTTTTCTCCTACCGGCTGAATGCCTCTCTACCCTGGACTTGGCTTCCAAAAACGTGCATGGAGAGATCCCCTAGTCTCCAGAAAATGACCTCCATCAGTAGGGGTGCAGTAGTACTGGGCTGGTAGAAGGGTTGCAGAGTTTGTATGCACACCCAGCTCTTCTTCTCTTCTCTCTCCTCATTTATCAACAAGACTCCAACTTGCAATCATAGGTGTAGAAAGGGGTTACTAGCATTGTAGGTGCGTCAGGGGAGCAGGGGATGTCTGTTGGTGGGTCCCTCAAATCAGCAATCATGAGTTGCAGGGCAATTGGACTGATCAGGCAAGGCGTACCGGTACGGCGAACTCCAGTGGCTTGAGCGTACCGGTATGCGTATCGGTACGGTTTACTCCAGTAGCCTTAGCGTACCGGTACGGTTTGGCTGGTTTCTTGATTTCCTGGTTTCCTCCTCCACTGAGCTATCCACAAGCTGTCTTCTCATCTTCATTTGCCTCACATGATTGGGGAAGGCCTTAAGAGGTCTCATTTAGCACCATTCAACTGCAAACACCAAATATCATCGTTAAGAGTTCAATTAACCTAACTCCCATCATTTAAATCTCCAAAAATAATTAAAAAGAGATGATTAGCACATCAAAATATACAAAGTTTTGTGCTAATCACTTCCTAAACTTGTTCATTGATGCTAGGGTTAGTTTAGACGTATGTTTTCAATTCTAATCCATATGTGTATGATATGTGAACATTGAGTCTTTGTTTTCTTGCAAATTCTATAATGTTCTTAAATGAAATCTACATTTTATAGCCATGAAACCTTCGTTCTGACTATCAAAACCCTAGGTTTCAAGAAGTATAGGCTTTTCATATGATATTCGCATGTTCTCAATTTCTAAAATTATAGTATTTGGTTCCGAACAATAAAAGTATGTTTTGATGGTCTCTCGTATGTGTTCTTGAAATTGTTCTATTTGAAAACACTTGTGAAGTTATGGTTCTTAAATTACATGTGATTGGATAAATTGGTTGGAATATTTTCTCTTGTATGGGTGGTTGATTCATGCAGGTTACCTTTGACTGGATATCTTAAAGTGTTTAGACGTTATATAGGACTTTGAGGGGTCTCAAGGTTTCCTATCACTCGTAGTGGGTTGGTTCCTCACGGGGTGCCAATCACTATTCACTCACGGCAGTCAAGGTTGGGGGTTGGTATACCATAATCCTAGGAATGATTTGTTATTGCGGATGCATCGGTATACGCCCTTCCTGAAGTGTTTTCCCTGCGGGGTGTATTGTTAGGAATGTGGAGTTTTGTGGGTCAGGATATTCTCATTGTGTAGATTCACTGTAGTCAAGCTTGTATACATGAGATACATCGTTGATGACTATCTATTGATTGAGAGTTGGTTTTTACTTCTTATTCATTTTGTTGCGTTCATTACATGCACCTGTTTTACTTCAAATGTTATATATGTTATTTGTAAATGAAGACCAACCCATTTTTATATGTTTAAAACATTGTTCGAGTTTAGAAGGATGTTGCTACGGAGCTTGTCTGCTCACCCCCTACTATTAACATTTTATAGATTTTAGTTTAGAGGAGGAGCTCGAATTGGATGAGCAGATGGGTTGGGAAGTCCAGATTGACGGGGATGTGTATCCAGAAGTGGATGTGTATCCAGAAGTGGATGTGTAGAGCCTTATCTTTCATGGCTTAATTTTACAAGTTGTTTTGAGACATTGTTAAGGATAGTATTTTGTTTATTCTGCTGTAAGATGTTATTTGATTTTGGTAATGTAATTGAAGGTTCTAATTATCATACTGTTGAGTTTGGTTTGGTTGTTTAAATATTTTTAGTTAGTTCTAGGAACAATGTTTTTTCACTTTTGGTTGTAATTGCCAAGTTTTGGCGTATTGGTTTTGGGGTATGCTCTAGTTATTATGAATGATGAATGAGTTTTTTTCTATTTATGGATATCATTAGTTGCTCCTATGGTTTTGATGTTGTATAATAAGTAATGCCGTCCATGGTAGATTTTGGGGTGTTACACTATCTGTCGATTATGACATTTCTGTTGATCTTAGCAGATTTTGAAGCAACAATATTTTGACACACCCGGTGGGACAACATTACTAACTTTGATCAAAAAATGATTCAAATAAGGAAGCTAGACGAGATTGTATTCGACACAGAAAGAAACGAACCTGTGATAATGACGCCAAATAGTGACAATCATAAAACAAATTCAAGTGTCAACCTAGTGGAGTCTGTAAATCTAGAAATGTCCAGTAAAGTGGTCAAGATAGTGTGCAGATGCAATATTTATGCAAAATATGAAACATGTATTGCATAATCCTAATTTTGGCGTCAGACAAGATTCAATTAATGTCATTAATGAGTTAATGGTATCTAGACACCAATGTCAAGACCAATTAATCAGAAATCAACCACCTTCATTAGAAAACAAACGGTGGAAAAATGAAATTCTAACCCTATGGTATTCCCTATGGAAAACCAGAGGTTACCACCAATGATACACAATGTAAGACCGGGTCCACCACACCAAAACCTTTTTAACATAGTTTTTGATGAAGAACCTGTTGAAATGTTCCCTAATTTCTACATAGGTAGAAACCTAAGGGGTAGAAATGGACCAAGAATGGCCCTTGAATACCCTAGGAGGGGTTGTGAGAGGCAAGTCATGCCTCCAATGGAACCGATAAAGCAGCAAAGATAAGCACAACCGACAAAAACTTTTCAACCTCAGAGAAATGGTTATGGTTCACCTGTACAAGGAAAGATTATCAATTGGAACCTATAATAAGCTCAATTGAAAAATGATTAACCCATTCCAAATTTTAAAGAAGATCAACAATAATGCATGTGTTGTATCTCTAGCACCTTCAATGTTCAAGACTTGTTTGAGTTTCATTCAAATTCCATTGAGTATCAAATGTCAACTTGAGAGCGAGTTGTTTTCAAGAGGGAGGGGATAATGTAGAATATGTTACAGGTCTTAATCTATCTAGATTTTGATCCAATATTGTAATAAGACTAAAATTTAATGGGGTCTTGATTGTGAAACCCGGGTAAATTTGAATTTTTGTGAATAAGGGCAAAATGGTCATTTGTCATCCTAATGCTTATTTGAAATACTCATACTCTAGACCTCGGATGAGGAAACGGAGTTCGCCATTGGATTCGTATCGCGGAATCTAGTCACCCTGTCAAATTTCGTCGAATTCTGAGATAGTCGGATTTTTGCACGTCGTTCGAGGCGACTGCGTGGCGAATAACATTTTAAAGGTCCCCAATAATGGATTTTATAAAATTTCCTTAAAATTAAGTTAAAGTTCAAATAAAATTAATTTGAACTTAATATGAGGTATAATGAATCGTTTCGGAACGAAAAACGGACCTGTTAGGCGAAAATATGCGGTGCGATGTGGACCGCACATTTTTGCCTATAAATATCCTCTTAAATTAGCTTTTTGGACAAAATATCTCTGCAAATCAGTGCTGAACCGTGTGATGAGAGAAAGAGAGAGAAAAGTGAGATTTCAATATTTCTTTCGCCGATTCCGGAAGTTCCGTCGGTCGGAATTCGTCGGACCAAGACTTAAAGTTCTTCTACTCGTCAAGGGCTATGCGTACGTACCAAGAACGAGGGATTTCACCAAAGATTCAAGTGGAGTATTTGGAGAAATCAAGGATTTTGTGATCTTTGTTGGTGTTCTTGAAGCTTTGAAGCTCTAGTCTTCATCTCACGCTTCAAAAGGTAGGGGTTTCCTACTTGGGTTGATTCCTAGTCTAGAATGCTTCTAGTAAATGCATGGGTTATGTATGCATATATATATGATCTATACATATGTCTATGGTTATGGAAGTGGAAAAGTGAGCATAGAAATGGCTTAGGCTAGCTTCTAGCTTGATTTCGATATATTGAAGTTACATGTGATTGTTCTTGTAACTTAGGGAAATTTGAGGCATGGTATGTGATTTATAATTTGTGCCTTGAAGGTGTTTGATAAAATGACTTGCTTGATTTAAATGGTTGTTTGATGCCATTGGAATAACATGTTTGAATATGTTGTTGATATGTTGAGCATGATGAATTATGAAATTTATATGCATGTGATATAAAGTTTCATGGAAGATGATGATATATGGTTTGTATTGCTCATATGGCATCAATTGCATATTGGGTATGGTCATGACATCACATTCATGGGTATAAGTCATGGGTGTGTGTGTGTGCATGGTTAATCAAATGCCACTCTTGGTATTTGACAAGGGACTCGGAAGGAAGGGATCGAAGATCCCGTTGAGTCTCATAATTGCATGAGAGATAAATTTGGTCGGGGTTAGCAAGAAGGGCTAGAATATCCCTCGGGTGAAAGACTCGTTGATAGGATTCGCACTCCGTTGGTGTAAAAGGCCATAAAGTGTGTCGGTATACGCGGAACCGTGGGTTGAAGTCCTGAAATTCCGTGTCGGGTGTAAGTCCATGAATGCCCACCCCAAGAAAGACCCTAGTTTTGTAAAATGTCATTGATGTGTAACATAAATGACGGATTCACACATTGGCACTTGCGTGTGTTGGGGAGCCAGGAAGGGCTCGGATTGAGTGCATGAATGAGTCTCACCTCGTTGCATGAAATGTCATAAGAAATTCCATATATGAGTTGCATAAACATGATTAGAATTGTTGTGGATAATTGAGTATTGCATATGAGCATTCCATGTGCATCTAGGTGGGGAGTAGCCTTTGTAGGGAATTTTCTACTGAGCGAGGCTCACCCTATACGGGAAAAAATTTCAGGTGTGGGGTTTGCACCGGCGGATGGCTCCCATGTAGAGCATCAAGGGTGAAGGAGGCCGACCTGTGGTCTTAGTGCATGATTTTGTAAACCTTTTGATTAACATGGTTTTGACTTGTAAAGTTTTCATGAATAAATGTAATAGAACTTATATGGGCTATTGTTAAACTAACCTTGCATATTTTGGTATAAGTATTGATAAATGGACCCGGTGCGGTCAAGTTTTACTTATAAATGGACCATGTGTGGTCATTGTGTTATATTGGGCCTCGGATGGGTCATGTTAATGTATACTGCACAGGTTGTGTTTGGGTAGAGCTCCCCGTACAAAGGAGACTCTGCCCGAATTTCGTTAAAATTAAGGACCCCGGTAAATGGGGCATGACGGTGTGATATCGAGTTACTCGGTATCCACGAGTATTCCGCGGGTTGATGGGTAATCAATGGACCCCCGGATTTTGGGGTGTCACAACTTGGTATCAGAGCCTAGGTTATGCGATTACCTAAGGCCTAGTGGATATTGGGTTTAGACCATTGCATGCATTACACATCTCATCTTATGTGCTTACATTGTTACATGTTATATGCTATATGCTATGTGAATGATACACATGATGATATACATAGTAACATGTATATGGAATGAAAACATTAGGGTTAGAAAACCCAAAGTATGTTTGGAAAAAGGGATTAACGGTATGGTTCAATGTGTTACTGTCTACTAGTAGGTGGCACACACACGACTAGTGAAACAAGGAGGAAAATCTCCAAGTTGAAATACTTGATCCTTAACTTGGGAGATTAATAAATTGATCTATTGCTATCTTATGTGGGTGTAGATGGCAACAAGAGGAAGAGGACGCAGTCGAGGCCGAGGCGGTGGGCGGAACAACCCACCACGACCTACTACTGACTAACAAGCCTTCATAGAGGCTCTTGGTACAGTGGTTGCCACACTCACACAGACGGGTGCAGGTGGGGGCCAAGGAGGTTCCAGTCATCTCCAGAAGTTCAAGGCACATTAGCCTCCGATCTTCATGGGAGGAGCGGACCCTGTGGTAGCTAACCATTGGTTCCGGCAAGTGGATAGGGTTTTGAGGGCTATGGAGATCACCTCCGACGCCACCAAGATAACTCTAGCTACATTTCAGCTGGAGGGGGAATCCCTGGTGTGGTGGGATTGGGTGAAAGACTCCAAGGACTTGGAGGCTATGACTTGGATTGAGTTCAAGGAACTCTTTATGGGAAAGTACTTCCCGGCCGCAGCAAAACATGCAAAGGCCCGGGAATTCCTGGATTTGAGGCAAGGCACCATGACGGTGATGGAGTACGTTGCTAAATTCACCGAATTAGCACGTTTCGTCGATGACTACGTGGCCACAGATACGACCAAAGTCAGACAGTTTGAGGATGGATTGAAGTTATCCATCTGGGGTAAGATTGTGGGTCTTCTCCTACAAGACTTCGACTTAATGGTCCAGAAAGCCATGGTCATTGAGAGAGAAATGGATGATGCAAGAAACATCCGGGAGGCGGGTGTGAAGGACAAGAAGAAGGATGGCCAATCCTCTTCTTCTAGTTCTGGAAAGAGGTAGAGGATTTTTCCTCCACAAGGGCAACAAGGACAAGGCCGTAGCCATCAAGGCCAAGGCCACGGTCGATCCTCCCAAGGCGGGGGAAACCCGGGGACTACATATCAGGCGGGGCAGAAAACATGTTTCCATTGCCGCCAGCCGGGTCACATGAAGCGGGATTGTCCTCAGCGGCAAGGATCCCAAAGCTACGGATCGTCACAGTCCCAGACTTCGGTGGGGCAACCACAGACCCACTATACTCCTCACTACCCTACCATGGGCCGGGGGAGTCAGTATTAGTACCAGGGTGATGCACAAGGCCCTACCACTTCACGTGCGGGGACACCGCAAGCTGGCCAGATGGGCCAAGGCATGGGTCGAGGACGAGGCCAGGGCTCACAAGCCGGGACTTCAGGGACTCAAGGGCGTGTCTATGCCATGATACCACAGACTGAACCGGCAGATCCGTCGGTGATACAAGGTACATTTCTACTTTCCCGCTTATGGGCTAGAGTATTGTTTGATTCTGGTGCATCACATTCATTTATTGATGCATCTTGTGTGAAAGACTTGGGCTTAGAGGTTGAGACCTTAGAAGAGCCATTGCACGTGAGTTCTCCCCTAGGTGCTAGGGTGAGGGTTGATCAGATATGTCGAGGGTGTGAGTTAGAGATCTCAGGGATTCTGCTCATCGTGGACCTTCGGGTCATGGACATGTCGGAGTTCGATGTAATCCTTGGGATGGATTGGTTGGCGGCACACCGAGTCGTCATTGATTGTGATCGGAAGCGGGTCACTGCTTACACACCGGATGGGGTTTGTTTCATGTTTCAGGGGGATAAGCACGATGCTTTACCCCAAGCCGTGTATGATTCTAGATGGCACAGACAGTTGATGGGTTGGCTAGTAAGCCTTACCCTGGAGGACGAGGAGAGACAGGAGTAGGGTCTACCTCGGGTTGTGTGTGATTATGAGGATGTTTTTCCGGATGAACTACCGGGATTACCTCTACATAGGGATGTAGACTTCACTATTGAGTTGCATCCAGGTACATCGCCCATTTTTATGACTCCACATAGGATGGCGCCTGCTGAGTTGCAAGAACTCAAGGTCCAATTGCAGGAATTGTTGGACAGGGGGTTCATTAGACCGAGTACCTCACCTTGGGGCGCTCCGGTGTTATTTGCAAAGAAGAAGGACAAAACCCTTTGACTATGCATAGATTACTGGCAGTTGAATAGGGTTACTATCAAGAATAGGTACCCTTTGCCGATGATTGATGACTTGTTTGATCAGCTGAGAGGGGCGCGAGTCTACTCCAAGATAGATCTCCGCACCGGTTACCATCAGTTGAGGGTTAGGGAAGCAGATATCCCTAAGACGGCGTTTCCGACGCGGTATGGGCATTTCGAGTTCACAGTGATGCCATTTGGGTTGACGAACGCCCTGGCGGCATTCATGGATCTCATGCATAGAGTGTTCCAACCCTACCTTGATCAGTTCGTCGTGGTCTTTGTTGACGACATTTTGATCTACTCCAAGTCTGAGGAGGAGCATGAGGGTCACTTGAGGATTGTTCTCCAGGCCTTGAGAGACCATCAGTTGTATGCCAAATTTAGTAAGTGTGAATTTTGGTTTACTGAGGTGAAATTCTTGGGGCATGTAGTGTCGGCTTCGGGTGTATCCGTGGACCCGGAGAAGGTCGAGGCAGTTATGAATTGGGAGAGACTGAAGTCAGTCTTCGAAATACGCAGTTTCTTGGGATTGGCAGGGTATTACCGGCGGTTTATTGAGGATTTCTCTTGGCTGGCTGCACCTATGACTAGGTTGACTCGGAAAGAGGTCAAGTTCGAGTGGAATGATTCTTGCGAGAAGGCATTCCAGGAGTTAAAGATGAGGCTTACTTCAGCTCCTATTTTGATAGTCCCGGAAAGGGGACAGAGGTACACAGTTTATTGTGATGCCTCAAAGGATGGACTGGGATGTGTCTTGATGCAGTCCGGGAGGGTGGTGGCTTATGGTTCTCGGCAGTTAAAGAACCACGAACAGAATTACCCCACACATGACATGGAATTGGCGGCCATTGTCTTTGCCTTGAAGGCTTGGCGTCACTACCTGTATGGCGAGCAGTTTGAAGTGTTTTCAGACCACAAGAGTCTGAAGTACATTTTTACACAGCGGGATCTCAACATGAGGCAACGCAGGTGGATGGAGTACCTCGAGGACTACGATTTCACGTTGCATTACCATCCCAGTAAGGCAAATGTGGTGGCTGATGCACTCAGCCGAAAGTCACGGGGAGTTGTGGCTAGTGTGGCTTCCCGAGAGTGGCAGATGCTCGAGACTGTGGGACAGTTCGGGCTACATTACGCTGATTATATTCAGGGTACTTTGGGGAGCTTGGTGGCTACACCTTCCCTACTGAGCAGGGTTATTGAGTCCCAGGGACAGGATACTGAGTTAGTGTCCATCAGGGACCGAGTACGATTGGGTACGGGTGATGAAGGCTGGGTCATTCATACAGATGGTAGTCTTCGGTTCAGGGGACGGATTGTGGTTCCCCAGTCTGCGGATCTGAGATAGGAGATCCTTAGGGAGTTTCATTACTCCCGTTTTGCGGTTCATCCAGGAGGCACAAAGATGTATCATGATCTTCATCGCCAGTATCATTGGAATGGGATAAAGAGGCAAGTTGGCGACTTTGTCAGTCGATGTCTCACGTGTCAGCAGGTTAAGGCTGAACACCAGAGACCAGCAGGTTTGCTCCAGCCCTTGGAGGTAGCTGAGTGGAAGTGGGAGCATGTCACGATGGGTTTTGTGACCCACTTGCCACGGACATCGCGGAGACATGACGCGGTATGGGTGGTAGTGGACCAACTTACTAAGTCGACACACTTTTTGGCAGTACAAATGACCTTCACACTGGAGGAATTCTACAAGTTATATATACGGACGATTGTCCGGTTGCATGGGGTACCCGTATCTATAGTATCGGATCGGGATCCCAGGTTTACGGCTCATTTTTGGGAGAGTTTCCAACGAGCCATGGGGACACAGCTGATGATGAGCACTGCTTTTCATCCCCAGACGGACGGTTAGTTTGAGAGGACTATCCAGACCTTAGAGGACATGCTGCGGGCATGCGTCCTAGATCTCAAGGGTAGCTGGGAAGATCATTTGCCCTTGGTGGAGTTCGCCTATAACAATAGTTATCAGACGAGTATACAGATGGCACCCTATGAGGCATTGTACGGGAGGCCATGTCGTTCTCCGGTCTGTTGGGCGGAGGTAGGAGAGAGGTCTTCTACGGGTCCGGAATTGGTAAAAGACACCTCGGAGAAGGTGAGCTTGATAAGGAAGCGTGTTCTCATGGCTCAGAGCCGGCAGAAGAGCTACGCCGATAGACGGCGGCGACCTCTAGAGTTTGAGGTGGGAGATCATGTCTTCTTGAAGGTGATGCCTACGAGATGAGTGGTCAAATTCGGCAAGCGAGGAAAGCTGTCACCGAGGTATATCGGACCCTTTGAGATACTTGAGAGGGTTGGTACAGTCGCTTACCGGTTGGCGTTACCGCCAAACCTATCAGGTGTTCATGCGGTATACCATGTCTCTATGCTCCGGAAATACACCCCAGATCCGACTCATGTGGTGGATTGGGGCGAGCTTGTTGTTGATGCGGATGGGACCTTCGAGGAGGGACCGGTGCGTATCATGGATAGCCGAGATCAGGTTTTGCGAGGCAAGACCGTAAGGCTAGTGAAAGTGTCGTGGCAGCACCGGGGAGTGGAAGAGGCGACATGGGAGCGCGAGGACACCGTACGTGCCAATTATCCTTTCTTGTTTGAGGATAGAGATACATTTTTATAGTCATTTACTATTACATGATTGTAGCATATCCATGGTCTTGCATGTATGTGTGTGTGAATTTCGGGGACGAAATTTTTTTAAAGGGGGAAGAATATGAAACCCGGGTAAATTTGAATTTTTGTGAATAAGGGCAAAATGGTAATTTGCCTTCTTAATGCTTATTTGAAATACTCATACTCCAAACCTCGGATGAGGAAACTGAGTTCGCCGTTGGATTCGTATCGCGGAATCTAGTTACCCTGTCAAATTTCGTCGAATTCTGAGATAGTCGGATTTTTGCACGTCGTTCGAGGCGACTACGTGGTGAATGACATTTTAAAGGTCCCCAATAATGGATTTTATAAAATCTCCTTAAAATTAAGTTAAAGTTCAAATAAAATTAATTTGAACTTAATCCGATGTATAATGAATCGTTTCGGGACGAAAAACGGACCCGGAAGTCGAAAATATGCGGTGCGATGTGGACCGCACATTTTTGCCTATAAATATCTTCTTAAATCAGTTTTTTGGACAAACTATCTCTGCAAATCAGTGCTGAACCGTGTGAGGAGAGAAAGAGAGAGAAAAGTGAGATTTCAAGATTTCTTTCGCCGATTCCGGAAGTTCCGTCGGTCGGAATTCGTCGGACCAAGACTTAAAGTTCTTCTACTCGTCAAGGGCTACGCGTACGTACCAAGAACGAGGGATTTCACCGAAGATTCAAGTGGAGTCTTTGGAGAAATCAAGGATTTTGTGGTCTTTGTTGGTGTTCTTGAGGTGTTCTTGAAGCTTTGAAGCTCTAGTCTTCATCTCATGCTTCAAAAGGTAGGGGTTTCCTACTTGGGTTGATTCCTAGTCTAGAATGCTTCTAGTAAATGCTTGGGTTATGTATGCATATATATATGATCTATACATATGTCTATGATTATGGAAGTGGAAGAGTGAGCATAGAAATGGCTTAGGCTAGCTTCTAGCTTGATTTCGATATATTGAAGTTACATGTGATTGTTCTTGTAACTTAGGGAAATTTGAGGCATGGTATGTGATTTATAAGTTGTGCCTTGAAGGTGTTTGATAAAATGCCTTGCTTGATTTAAATGGTTGTTTGATGCCATTGGAATAACATGTTTGAATATGTTGTTGATATGTTGAGCATGATGAATTATGAAATTTATATGCATGTGATATAAAGTTTCATGGAATATGATGATATATGGTTTGTATTGCTCATATGGCATCAATTGCATATTGGGCATGGTCATGACATCACATTCATGGGTGTAAGTCATGGGTGTGAGTGTGTGTGTGTGTGCATGGTTAATCAAATGCCACTCTTGGTATTTGACAAGGGACTCGGAAGGAAGGGATCGAAGATCCCGTTGAGTCGCATAATTGCATGAGAGATAAATTGGGTCGGGGTTAGCAAGAAGGGCTAGAATATCCCTCGAGTGAAAGACTCGTTGATAGGATTCGCACTCCGTTGGTGTAAAAGGCCATAAAGTGTGTCGGTATACGCGGAACCGTGGGTTGAAGTCCTGAAATTCCGTGTCTGTTGGGTGCCGTTGGTGTAAGTCCATGAATGTCCACCCCAAGAAAGACCCTAGTTTTGTAAAATGTCATTGATGTGTAACATAAATGAAGGATTCACACATTGACACTTGCGTGTGTTGGGGAGCCGGGAAGGGCTCGGATTGAGTGCATGAATGAGTCTCACCTCGTTGCATGACATGTCATAAGAAATTCCATATCTGAGTTGCATAAACATGATTAGAATTGTTGTGAATAATTGAGTATTGCATATGAGCATTCCATGTGCATCTAGGTGGGGAGTAGCCTCTGTAGGGAATTTTCTACTGAGCGAGGCTCACCCTATACGGGAAACAATTTCAGGTGTGGGGTTTGCACCGGCGGATGGCTTCCATGTAGAGCATCAAGGGTGAATGAGGCCGACCTGTGGTCTTAGTGCATGATTTTGTAAACTTTTTGATTAACATGGTTTTGACTTGTAAAGTTTTCATGAATAAATGTAATAGAACTTATATGGGCTATTGTTAAACTAACCTTGCATGTTTTGATATAAGTATTGATAAATGGACCCGGTGCGGTCAAGTTTTACTTATAAGTGGACCCTGTGTGGTCATTGTGTTATATTGGGCCTCGGATGGGTCATGTTAATGTATACTGCACAGGTTGTGTTTTGGGTAGAGCTCCCCGTACAAAGGAGACTCTGCCCGAATTTCGTTAAAATTAAGGACCCCGGTAAATGGGGCATGACGGTGTGATATCGAGTTACTCGGTATTCACGAGTATTCCGCGGGTTGATGGGTAATCAATGGACCCCCCGGATTTTGGGGTGTCACATAGATAGATATCCAACCATAACCCAATTTCTAGAAGTTTCGACAAAGGTATTAATGTGAGTAGTTGGGAGATAGTACAAGTATTAACGTGAGTCGTTAGAAGATGTAGTTGAGAAAGGTATTACTATAAGTGGTGGAAAGATGCAT
Source organism: Ilex aquifolium (assembly GCA_951799425.1). Taxonomy (NCBI): domain Eukaryota; kingdom Viridiplantae; phylum Streptophyta; class Magnoliopsida; order Aquifoliales; family Aquifoliaceae; genus Ilex; species Ilex aquifolium. The sequence continues at coordinate 29,316,770 of OX637393.1, forward strand.
TAAATTATGTAGTTGGGACATGGTAGAAGCTCCCCCTTGAGCCCTATAAAAAGGGACCTTATGGAACCATTTGAAGCATCAAACCAATTCAATTAATAAAGTTTTCTCTTTTTTTCTCTGTGGATTCAGAGTGTGTGTTCTTCACACGTGAAAACGGAGATTTCCTTGTGTTCTTTGTTTAATGTTGCATTACTATTACTATTCTTAAAGATACAAAAAATATTTGAACTGAGTATTTAACTAACTTTAGTACCGTTTGTTGGGAGATAAGAATTCAAGATAGAGTTTGGTGCACTATAACTATATCCATAGATTAAATGTTTCTTGTCACGTCCCTAATAAACTTATTCATGTTATATTAAGACTCTTCAATTCTTTTTCTATTTGATTTAAGGTTCTTATATGTAATTTTTCATCAATTTAAATACTAGAAAACAATTATATAAGATTTTGGTGTTGCAGTCCTTCAGCACAGCACACTACCTTGGTCATTCACTCAAATAGGATTTGAATTTTGAAGACATTTCTGAAACAACACATTGATTGGGTAATAACCTACACATCTATGGCATGTTTGGATTTTTTTTTTGTTCAACAGTTAGGTGTCTAAGTCAGCCTACGTGCACCTTAACTAATCCCCTACTCGATTCAGTCAAAGGTATCTTATCCACGTCGAGATTAGGATATTTATAAGGGATGAATTCCTCATAGTCTGGCTTCAAAGAATGGCCAAAATTCGAACATATAACATCTGAATTTATAACTCATCTTTATTACCACTTGAACTATCTTTTGAGGTCTTTGAATTTCAACATGGAGGTTTGCCTTGGAGTCGTTTTTCCCATTCAATTCACACCAGTGGGCTTGATCTGTTGGATAAGGATGTAAAGTTATCCGACCCCTTCTTGGGCTATTCTGGTTTAGGTGTGTGGGCCCATTATAATTTCTTGTTTGTTGTGTGACCCAATTTTACTAATTTACCCTTTGTCGAATTGAATGAAATACAAAATTTCAGCCACTCTGGGTCAAAAGAAAAATAAAATTGTCACATATTCCTGTCAGTGCATATAAGCTTTATGTTTTGGTTCCATGAAACTCAAGAACAAGGACTTATGGTAATTTTGGGCCTTGGAATAGTTCAGAAATTGTTATTGGCCCTTTCGGACCACCCAAACAAAGTTTTAAGGGGTGGGATTGGACTATTTCAACAAATCTTACCAACTAATCCCACCTAAACCCTCAATCCAGACATGATCCAAGACATTTACAGGACTTATGTGTTTAGAATGTCCAAAGATATCGTACTTTGTATCAGGGCGGAGCCATAATTTTTTTTTGAGAGGCCAAATCTAATATAACCGACAATATAAATTAAATATATAGTTTATCAATTTAGATTCTCGATACATAAAAATATATCTAACAAAGTAATATACGTGATAAAAAAATAAAATAAAGATGAACAAAAAATATCGAAATCATTGTCTATCGTATTACAAAACCTCCTTTGCATGGAACCTAACAAATTAGAACCAATCTCTAATATTTTTAATTAAAGCCTAACTTCCTTATTAACTTTCAGTATAATTTTTGTGAATCATAATTTAAGACACCTATACGATACCGTAAGAGGTAAGTACATATCTAAACACGTGGATAAGTGTCAATGTTCTGTCAAACACATTCTATTGGACTGTTGCTGCCGTATATATCCATGGGACCATTTGCTCAGCATTATATTATAGCTGTGTAAAAGTTGTTCCAATCCACAATCAACTAATAAACAAGCCCGAGCTAAGTCTCATCCGCTCATCATCTTATCTTCCGTCATGACATGTCATAGTCATCTTTTATAACTATTGGTTTCTGTAATTTTTTTTACTTTTGAAGTATAAACTTACTTGCATGTGTATATGTAATTTAGTTAAATAACAAATAAATTATGTTCTAATAGTATTAGTCCTAACTATAAATTAGCTCTACAAAATCTGTTGGGAAAAAATAGGCTTTCCCACAAGTGTAAATCAATGGAAGCAATATAAATAAAATGACAGAAAATAAATGAGCACACAAGATTTACGTGGTTCCCTCAAATTGAGGTACGTCCACGACGACCGGTAGGTCAGTTTCTTCCACTATCACCAAAGGAGTTTACAAAGTGGCCAAAAGGCATAAGCCTTACAAACACACAAAGGTGTAAATCACAAGAGGAAAATACCTCACAAAATAAGTGAACCAAATCTTCAAGAACAAACCCGCAAGAAAATGTCTTCTTTGCCGAGCCAACGAAGAACCAAGGAACCAAAGAAAAAATGACAAAGGCTTGTAGTCTTGTGTCTCTTGTGGCTGCCGAAATTCTTTGTTGCTTGAAGACTCCAAAAACAAATCTTGGATATGCCAAGAGTCATGCATTGGAAAGCCACCAAAGCCATGTGCTAACCAAGGTGCATGCCAAAATTAACAAATCTATATTTAGGAAATAGATGGATCCCACTAAGGAGGGAAACCCAACAATTCTCCCCCTCCCGACTTATGTGGAGGATTCGACCATTCCCGCCAAAAGTCGACACTTCTCATGCTTGTCCTTAGTCAATGCCTTAGTCAACATATCCGAAGTGTTATCATCAGTGTCAACTTTTTCAAGTTGCAACAACTTATCATTCAAGACATCACGAATCCAATGATATCTAACATCAATGTGTTTTGATCTCGAATGAAATGAGGAATTCTTACTCAAGTGGATTGCACTCTGACTATCACAATGAAGGACATACCTTTCTTGTTTCAAACCCAACTCTTGTAAGAATTTCTTCAACCACAATAATTCTTTGCACGCTTCTGTAATGGCGATGAACTCAGCTTCTGTGGTGGAGAGAGCAACACATTTCTGTAATCTTGATTGCCATGCCACTGCTCCCCCTGCAAAAGTAATCAAATAACCAGAAGTAGATTTTCGACTATCAACATCACCAACCATATCAGAATCTGTGAACCCATCAAGAATAGGCTCGCCTTTACCAAAACACAAACTCATATTTGAAGTGCCCTGAAGATACCTCAGAATCCATTTCACTGCTGCCCAGTGTTCTTTCCCCGGATTAGACAGAAATCGACTAACAACCCCAACTGCGTGAGCAATATCCGGTCGAGTACAAACCATGGCATACATCAAAGAACCAACTGCTGAAGCATAGGGAATTTTTTGCATCTCATTTTTCTCTTCATCACTTGTAGGACATTGACTTGAGCTAAGTTTGAAGTGGCCTGCAAGTGGACAATTAACAGACTTTGCTTTGTCCATATTGAACCTCTCAAGAACCTTTTTAATATAATTCTCTTGAGATAACCAAATCAGCCCATGTGATCTGTCACAAACAATTCTCATCCCAAGAATTTGCTTTGCTGGACCCAAATCCTTCATGGAAAAGGACTTGCTCAACTCTGACTTCAACTTGCTAATCTTGCTCGTGTCTTGGCCCACAATAAGCATATCATCAACGTAAAGCAAGAGAATAATAAAATTACCATCTGGATATTTCTTCACAAACACACAATGGTCTGAAGTGGTTCTTGAATACCCATGCTCAGTCATGAAAGAATCGAATTTTCTGTACCACTGCCTCGGTGCTTGCTTCAATCCATACAAGCTCTTCTTCAATTTGCAAACTAACTGATCATTACCCTTATCTATGAAGCCCTCAGGTTGCTCCATATAAATTTCCTCTTCTAAGTCACCATGCAAAAATGCGGTCTTCACATCAAGCTGCTCAACTTCTAAATTCATACTCGCAGCTATACCAAGCACAGTTCGAATGGAGGACATCTTCACAACTGGTGAGAAGATCTCATCAAAATCAACTCCCTTCCTCTGACCGAAACCTTTCACAACAAGTCGTGCCTTGAATCTCGGTTGAGAACTGTTCCCATCATTCTTTCGTTTGAAGACCCATTTATTTTTCAAAATTTTCTTCCCTTTCGGCGGCTTCACCAAATCATAGGTGTGATTCTCATGCAAAGACTTCATTTCCTCTTTCATTGCCTTAAGCCATTCAGTTTTGTTCTCATGCTTCAAGACTTCTTGATAAGTTTCTGGTTCCCCCTGATCTGATATCATCACATACTCATTTGAAGAATATTTTCTGGATGACTGTTTTTCTCTGATAGATCTCCTTAACGGTGACTGTGGTAGTGGCTCTTGGGGTGGCTGCTCCCCCTCAATCTCTGCCTCAACATCATCTTCTGCTGCATCATCATGAGGTGTCTGCACTTCCTCATCAATATCATGAACAACAGGTGGATCAAGAGGATCTAAATCAACAAGATCATCAGTACTAGACTCAGCTGACTCAAGTTTGTCAATGTCTTCAATAGTCTGATCTTCCAAGAAAACAACATCTCGGCTTCTGACAACTTTCTTGTCAACTGGATCATACAACCTGTAGCCAAATTCTTCATGCCCATAGCCAAGAAATATGCACTGCTTTGCTTTTGGATCAAGCTTGGACCTCTCATCTTTTGGAATATGAACAAAAGCTCTGCAGCCGAATACCCTCAAGTGATCATAGGAGACTTCCTTCCCTGTCCAAACTTTCTCTGGCACATCACCATTCAACGGAACTGAAGGAGACAAATTGATAAGATCAACTGCAGTCCTCATTGCCTCACTCCAAAAGGATCTTGGCAATTTAGAATGTGAGAGCAAACATCTGACTCTCTCAAGAATGGTGTGATTCATTCTCTCTGCAACCCCGTTCTGTTGAGGTGTCTTTTTGACTGTCTTTTCATGCCTGATGCCGTGATTGGTGCAATACTGATCAAATGGTCCAATATATTCACCACCATTATCCGAGCGAACACACTTCAACTGTCTACCAGTTTCTCTTTCAACCTTGGCCTGAAAGTGCTTAAACACATCTAGAACTTGATCTTTAGATTTCAGTGTATAAGCCCAAACTTTTCTAGAGTGATCATCAATAAAAGTGACAAAGTATAGAGAACCACCAAGTGTCCTAACTTTCAAAGGACCACATACATCAGAATGTACCAAATCTAGAACATGAGATTTTCTAGATGCAATGTTTCTACGGAATGATATTCTGTTTTGTTTACCATGGAAACAATGAACACAAGTTTTCAAAGGCGTACCTTTTATCCCCGCTAGAAGCTCTTTCTTGGACAAAACTTGCAATCCTTTTTCACTCATATGTCCAAGCCTTCTATGCCATAAATCGGTGGATGAGTCATTCTCTAAGGTATTCACAACACCCTTGCAGATTTTTGCTTGCATAGTGTAAAGAGAAGAAGTCTTCTTTCCTTTTGCTACCACTAGAGAACCTTTGGAGAGCTTCCATTTTCCATCACTGAAATTGTTGTTGTAGCCCTCATCATCTAACTTTCCAGCAGAGATTAAATTGAGCCGAATATCCGGTACATGCCTCACATCTCGAAGCAACAATTTGCATCCAATATTTGTTTCCAAGCAAATGTCACCCATGCCGATAATTTTTGACACATCTTCATTTCCCATACGGACATTCCCAAAATCACCTTGCGAGTAAGAAGTAAAGAAATCAGCCCGCGAAGTAACATGAAATGAAGCTCCAGAATCAATTACCCAATCCGTATCTTGGCCAATCAAATTAACGCTAGCATCATCACGAATAATCATGAGTTCACCATCGGTAACTACAGCTGTATCATTTTTCTTTTTCTCTGAATTTTTCTCTTTGTTCTGCTCCTTGAACTTGAGTTTTCTGCACTCCCGCTTCATGTGCCCTTTCTTGTGACAATAATAGCACTCAACATCTTTCTTTGAAATTGAGTTTGAACGACCTCTAGATTCATCACGGTTGTGCGGAGCCTTACTCTTACTCCTGCCTCTCCCCCGGTTTTCCATCACAAGTGCCTCGGAGTGAGAAGAACCTGATGATTTTCTTCTTGTCTCTTCATTCAACAGGCTGCTGGTAACTTGACTCATTGTTACCACTCCATCAGGTGCGGAGTTACTAACTGTGACCACCAAAGTTTCCCAACTTTCAGGAAGTGAACTAAGAAGTAACAAAGCTTGCAACTCATCATCAAAAGTAATTTTCATGGCGGCCAACTGATTCACAGTGCTCTTAATCTCATTCAAATGCTTTGCAATAGGAGTGCCCTCCTTATATTTAGAATTCACAAGCTTTCGAAATAAAAAAGCTTTATTCACGGCCGTTTTTCTATCATAAAGACTCTCCAATTTGGTCCAAAGACCATGTGCTGAATTTTCTGTAGAGACGTGATGAAAGACACTATCATCAATCCATTGCCGAATAAAACCGACAGCTTTTCGGTCTAGCTTTTTCCACTCGTTATCTTTCATCCCTTCCGGTTTGCCACTATCACCCTCTATGGGTCCATTCAAATCTTTACAAAACAAAAGGTCTTCCATTTTAGTTTTCCAAGTCACCCAATTTGTGCCATTGAAACTAACCATACGCCCAACGTTGCCGTCCATAATTCACACGCACAAATATAACGAATCGGAACCGAATTAACCAATAGCTCTGATACCAGATGTTGGGAAAAAATAGGCTTTCCCACAAGTGTAAATCAATGGAAGCAATATAAATAAAATGACAGAAAATAAATGAGCACACAAGATTTACGTGGTTCCCTCAAATTGAGGTACGTCCACGACGACCGGTAGGTCAGTTTCTTCCACTATCACCAAAGGAGTTTACAAAGTGGCCAAAAGGCATAAGCCTTACAAACACACAAAGGTGTAAATCACAAGAGGAAAATACCTCACAAAATAAGTGAACCAAATCTTCAAGAACAAACCCGCAAGAAAATGTCTTCTTTGCTGAGCCAACGAAGAACCAAGGAACCAAAGAAAAAATGACAAAGGTTTGTAGTCTTGTGTCTCTTGTGGCTGCCGAAATTCTTTGTTGCTTGAAGACTCCAAAAACAAATCTTGGATATGCCAAGAGTCATGCATTGGAAAGCCACCAAAGCCATGTGCTAACCAAGGTGCATGCCAAAATTAACAAACCTATATTTAGGAAATAGATGGATCCCACTAAGGAGGGAAACCCAACAAAATCCTGTTATAAACAAGAGCCTGGTACCTAACTACTTCTTGTTTCTTTGATTATGGGTTCTTAGTAGCATGAGCCCCTTAACAAAAATGTTCCATGGATTTTGAATTCTAGAGAGAATTTATTGAACAAAGCTAAACTATAAACATAACTATTTAGGTTTTCCTTTAAGGAGATTTGGTGAGAGATCTACACGCAGGAATTTTTTTTTGGCTTTAGATTCAACCCCAACACTTTTAAGGGCAAAAGTCAATAAAATTAATCATTGTAAAAAATACATTTAATAAAAGAGATTATTTAAAAACTTCCACCATTTATCTCATTTTTATATTTATTACCACTACAATCATGATCTTACCATTGCCGTCACCACCACCACCATTATCGTCGCCCACCGCCGTCACCTCCAACCACCACTCATCGTCACCATCATCCAATAATATTGTTGTCAACCACCACCACGCAAAACAGTGAAAAATTAGTGAATTCAAAAATATTAAAAAAATATAAAATGTGAACTCTAATATAATGAAATTCTTAGTTTATAAAACAATGGAAAATCAGTCCAGTACCCAAAACAATGAAAAACTAGCTCATCATCAGGGCCGACCCTATTGTAAGGCCAGCAAAGCCCATGCTTTAGGCCCCTATTTTTAACTAAGCCCCATAATTTATAATTATGACCACTAATCCAAAATAAAAATTCAATTTTATAAAATTTGAAGCCCAACAAAAAAGTTAAAAGTTATATTTAAATTAAATAGTTTGGGCTTATTTCTTCAGCCAATGTACCAAAAAAATTATTAAAAAAATATATCTATATAATAAAGTAGCTTACAATTCAAATTTCAAAAGATAAACAAAATGACTTTTGCTTTTCGCGGTTCAGATCGCTTTAAATTTTACTTTAAAGTTAATCTAACGGCTAATATTAATACCCTAAATTTAATAGGAAAAATAGGTCTCTAAAGGTGTGTTTGGAGTGACTTTTTAAAAGTACTTCTATAAATTATTTCTCATAAGTACTTTAAAAAAAAAAATAATATTTTAAACCGCCCCATCACTACCTCTATCACCACCACCACCATCGCCACCGCCGCTACCGCCATCGTCGTTGCCGCCACCTCCACCACTACCGTCGTCGCTGCCACCACCACCATCGCCGTCGCCATCACCGCCACCACAGTTATTGCCACCCATCACAACCATTATCGTCTCTTACCACCACCACTGCCACCCACCACCTCTCACCCCCATTACAAACCGATGCTTAAATTCTTTTATATTTTCTCTATGTTTGTGATTTGATTTTGGATATGAATACAAATATGTTTATTGTTTACCATTTTTTATTACACTGTGTCTTCAGGCACAGACAATAACTAGTATATCTATAAAAGTGATGTACAGTTGTTAGAGATATTTTTATATCACACTTCTCAATATATTCTTCTAACCATTCACTCCTTATCCTTATCTTTCTCTTTCCTCTATCTTCTCTCCATGGTAAAATAATTTGGGAAGGCCAAGAGACAAAACATATCCCCCTCTCTCTCGCTAGCCAACAAAGGCTGGGGGACGTCTCTCCACGGTAAAATTTGTCTCTGTGACAAGGACTTTACTGTGGCGTTATTTTTTGTTGGTTGAGGCGTTGTTTTGACTTCTACTACGGTGATAATCGGATTTCGCGGAAAAATAAAAAATAACAACAAATCAGGTGTTGTTATTTTATGCTTTGAATTTTTTATTTAAAGTTCTTATTATATTTTTTAATATAGATTATGAGTGATTATTTCATTATTTTTTATTGTTTAGTTAATATTTGATAGTATGACAAGTAGAAAACAACCGGGTGGATATGAAAAGCTCAAAAAAAAAAAAGATGAATTAATATAATCTCAAAAAGGATCTCTTGATAATTTTGTTACTAGTAACAAAAAAAAAAACGTAACAAAAAATATAGATGAAAATTTAGTAAATGAACTAATAATTACTCCCAATGAATTAGAAGATGATAATATAATACAACAAAAAGATACTAATGAACCATAAGTATTGGACGGTGGATGTATACGAGAATATTCGTATAAACTCGTGTAAGGATGAAAGCGGGGATGAACTGACACTTACCCCCGCCCCGCCCTGCCCCTCCCCGCTTGCTTTATCTGTTATTATATATATATATATATATATATATATATATATATATATATATATATATATATGTTATTGTGAATACAAATCTACATATTATTGAATGATTTTTTCCTTTGGAAATTGTTTTGTTTTTTGATTTTTTTTTCATGCTTTTGGCTTGTAAAAGTGTAAATATTTGTGTTTTTATATTTTTTTGTGTTGGATTATGTTATATTACATTATGTTGTGTTGGATTTACATGGGAGACAAACTTTTAATTATATTATATTGGATTATATTGTAGATGATAAATTTTTAATTATGTTATGATATTCTATAATTATATTAGATTATTTAGAATGTTAAATTTATTTAGAATTTTAAATTATGTTGGCTTGGGCTTAGGTTGGGGCGGGTAAGGTAGATGGGGACAGAGGCGGGGGACGGGGCGAAGGTGGGAATTACAAATTTACCAACGGACGGAGATGGGGATGAAAACTATACCCTTTAATGGGAGTGGACCGAGGATATACGATAGACGAAGTTTTTTTAAATAGGTACAAAAATAGAAATTACATTCCCGCCCCCATTTCGATCCACTACCATTCCTACTAGCAGGTGGGGTTTTTCAACTCCAGTTGCCACCACCACGGGCCGGGTGGTTCTGGGTAGCCTCCAAAAGGTTCATTCCTTTTTTCTTGTAGTGGGTTCAAATTCCACCAAGACTAACACCACTCGAAAAAAAAAAAATATGTGTTGCTGCCAAACTCCGTAAAAAGGCTGGATATTTGGATAAAAAAAGAGCACTAATCTTGTTGTAATTACTTTTTATTGTTGCTTTTGTTTTTGTTGGGACATTTCTGTCAAGTGGGTCCACCAGCCTCACTCCCAACGAAGGAATTGACACATATCACAAGTGGGACCTGCTACAATAAATAAAGGCAGGTAATGAGTGTTTTTAGTAGGCTAGCCATGCCTATTTTCTCTGCATTGACGGCTGCCCAGTCTGTGATGGTAAGTGTCTCTCTAATTTTCTCTATATATATGGGTGAAGACCCAAAAAAGAGGGGGCCTCAAGTATGAGCACCTTAGCTCCATACTACACACACACACATATATTATTTACACCCGCCTGTTCAGGCATTGATCGCAATACTGACTTAGGCATCGGAGGGGCCTCCCCTGGCTCAACGCCGGGGGTCCTTCTGACCCTTTCTTCATCTTGCAGCTCATGGATTAGATGATATTCGAAGACTAGGGGCGCATCTCAACTCAGTTCAGTGATTGTGCGGATTTTTACCCCCACAATTTGGCGCCGTCTGTGGGAACGAAGCAAACATGTCCCCAAAATCTTCGTATCACCCGGTTTGTGAGATCTGCCCAACCCAGGAGATCGTTGATATATCTCGCGTTTGTTCGAATTTATAGAGCTCGGTCTTTCTTGCGGTATGAGTTATAGTCCTCGATCTGCATTTCAAACTCATAGCATTGCAGAATATCACCATGAAAGCCTCACAAGGATCTGATTGGTCACAAGCCTTATTCTCCAAAAGCTAAGACTTTCTTATTCTATGCATGGAAACTTGGTCTTTGTGCCATATGGATTGGTGGCATCCTGATGCTACAACTTTTCCACGTGAACATGCTGCAAAAACTTTTATGATAAGTTGTGTTGATTCGTCTTTTAGTGAAGAATGACATTCTGCCACTACAATAACCCATCTCCTATGTAGACACCAAAATAAAGTAGGTCCTATGGCTTGCTCGGCCCCTTCATCTATATTTGGTTGCCCCGACCTCTTCATACTGGGTCACTCTAGGCCTTTGGCTTTTGCTCGGTGTCCAAAGAGGAGCTACTCAAGCGGCACAATCAGTCAATTACCGAATAACAGCCACACTAAAATAGACCATGGTTAACGCCATTACCCCGATGGAGGTGGCCACTCATCTTACACTCCCCGATTGCGATGTATCGGCACTAAGCAAGCATAGGAGTTCCACGTAATTTATGTATCGAAGAGTCCTGGGATCTGAGAAATATTCCGACCATAGATAAGCAGTCGGCATTTAATCACTCAGCTGGTTGGGTTTCTCTGTATTTGTTTGCTCGTGGAGCTCGCCAACTCGGCATACACTTGTCATCATTTCGCATGATCATCCACGTCGGGATATCTCTTATATATTTATGACAGAGTTCAGCCAATACAAAGATAAGTGATCTCCCTTCTCACATTTAAATCAAGTCTGAATTGTGCCGTTTATGCTGCCATGTGAAGCATAAAAGTATAGTTTATTAATTGCTCCTGAATATGCTTGTATGTCGTGAGGAGTTCACGGATAGACAACTTCACATGATAATTATGGCTACCCACCAGTCCAACTCCCTGGGACCATCTGCTCAAAGTCACCCTTTTTTTATCTTCACCATGGGATCTAGAAATAAGCCAGGTGGTCTTTCTATGTTGCTGGCACATATAAAGTGCAGATCCAGTAAAAGGACCCAGCTCGGTTTCTCCCCCTTGAGTTGTCTGTGCAGCTTGGTCTCACTCCAAGTGCCGACTTATTGTACATGAGACCAGTAGCTCAGCAGTCTTTTATAAGTACCACTGTTTAAGCTCAAGCCAAGAGCAAGTTCACTTCTCTTTTTGGGGAGCCACATTAGAAGTTTCACCATTAGCAAAGACTAAAATAATTGTTGTATTTGCTCCAGTGTCACTTGACGAAGATCACACTTGTGCACCCAAAAAATTATGCATGCCAACACAAGTACTTAAATGGCCAAAATCATGACACGTGTAGGTGGGCCTAGTACAAAAGCAACTCTTCATGAATCTAGAAAAGTATAGATGATCAATTTCACATGTTATGACTAACAAGAAACAAAGAGAAGCATGCATTTGTTTTTGCTTTCTCAGTATTGCAGAACCTACAAAGTGTAGGGTGTTGAGCTCAATTGGTTTTTGCCTCTCCGTGGTCGGTGCAACTTAAATATGGTCGGCAAATATGAGCAGCTCATAGAATGGCATTCGGTCTTACCATCACCTGAAATTCAGGATCTGCGTTCAGCAGCCTCGATGCACCAAGCGGTGTTAAGTGATCCAGACGTGAATCAGGACCCATTACAGGAGACTTGAAACATGAAATTCATTTCTTCAGCATTAGTACAAAAGTAAATCGGAGCCGATCACATGGTTAGTCTACCTTCAGTCGGGCTCCCCGACATTAGAAGTCTCTCAAAATATGACATCAGCTCCACATCCCCGAGGAAACAAAAGTGCTTGGCTTCTCTCTGGGTCTGTTCAAGGGGATTTCGCTCGGTCTTTCTTATAACTGAGCATATTTCTAAGTGTTGAACCCGACTGGCCCGTGTCGGTGTATTCATGGTGCTCGGCGTTCCACACTGCCCGAGCCTTTCCCACAGGAGTCGGAGCTCGGCCTTGCTTCTCGGCCTCGAAAGTCCCCGTGTTTTGGCGTGACTTCGGGGAACTATTCACAGTGGGGGGCATATCTCAAAGACACGTTCTCAGAACAAAGGTCTCTCAGGTGGTCGGCATCACCTGTGACCAAGGGAAGCAAATTCATTTCTAAAAAACTCAAGCAGTCTCTGGGAGTGCTCGGCTTCACACCGGATAAAGGTCAACCACCTATGAACACAAGTGATCAGTCCACCGCCAAATGTTAGCTCTATATGAAGTGTTCCCCGAGCATTCAAGGAACATGACCATGACCCTGGGTTTTTCAGTCACAAGAGGGTGTCATTTTGAATCCCTCTCGGCAGTGATCGGTGCCTTACAGATGTGACCCTTGGTTGCTCGGCCTAGCGCCTACTGACGGTTGCAGTTGATCTCACTTCTCGGACACTGTTGTGAAGCAGTCGACGGTTCCAACTCAGACTCGGCGTACCATGAATTAATCAGCAGGGGTAAGCGGCAGGCGTACTATAACTGAATAAAGTGCCTAGAAGATCTCGGCGTCATACAGTAAATGAGAACTATTCTTTCGAGTCCGAGATAAGGATTTCCTACTTTCTTTAAGTACCCGTCAGCCATGGTTGATCGCCTTAAGGAAATCTAACAGAGGTCTTCGATCGGCATCACTAGTTGAATCTCGGCTTCTTAGGTGGTCTGCCCCTCCTAGGGAGCTCTCAAAAGGCTTCTTATCTCGACGAAACCAGCGGTGCCTTCACTATGTTTTCGGATGCAATTCGATATTATTAATTGATCATGATTTATACCCATCAGTCGACGAACTGTGTCATTGCATGCCTCTAACGGGCACTATCATACAGTACACTCAAACTACAAGCTTAAGGTGGTGGGCAGTCCACGATCCACAGCTGAATTCGAAATCCGAAAGCCTCGGTCTGACGCCCAGGTTTGCTCGGACCACCTCAGGCTACCTTCATCAATCTCAAAATGCAACAGCCAATCAACATTTCTAAAGGGGATCAATGCTCGGTGTTATGAAGAAATTTATCGGTGTCGAGCATCAGTCAAGAAACTTCATAACATCGGCATTTACACAACTCTGCAAGCATCCGATCACTTCCTCGGTCTATCCTTCCTCGGCCTCTCTATGGGAGCTTCCTGAAGTCTCCTCGTGCATAGCTGGTACACAGGGGGACTTCCTAGGTGATCCGTCCATCACCAAACGGCGTTTGCCCTCTACCCATGGACGAGACCTTGCTCGGTCTCATCCCTTGAATGTTCTCTGCAACTAGTGGCACTCCATCGACTTCGGAAACAAAGCTCTCTTCAAGAAATCACAAAGAAAAGGTAACATAGATTGGCAGAACCATTTCTTAAACCCGAGCACTCGCAAACCACGTCGAGGGTGTTGCAGTGCGTGGAAGTCCGAGATCAAAGTTTGCTTTACTTCAACTTATCTGAGTCTACTTCACATCAAGCAGCTGGTTATGGTTCGCCCTCGGCCTCAAGGATTTTCTATGGCTATTCAAGTCAAGCAAGTGATAGATGGCGCCATGTGAACGGTTTGTCTTGCCGAGGTACTCATTCTCATCTGTCGGCACCAATGATTGGTTCCAGGTGGTTGATCCATCACCCAAGATTGGTCCAAAGGTCATTTTGTGATTACACTCCCTGCGGGAAATCACCATTCTCAACAAAGGCAAGCCAAAGTGATGTGACTCACTCCCAAAGAAGTATTCATTTGGGTATTCCTCTGGGCATTATGTCGAACGCCAATGATAGGTGCTACTGTATAGTGCACTCAAACTACAAAGTTCAGAGATGGGGAATAACTCAGTTCAAGTCAATGAAACCCGAGAGCTCCCGAAATGCTCAGTCTAAACACCCTGATGGCTATCTATCTTGTCGATCTCTTATGAAGACGATCGAAAACTTCATTGTTGCGGTTTGCATATGATCACACAATCATGCCAATCAACAGAACCAAGAGCGAGTTCTTGGTCATTCTCCTTGGATGCCTGTTGAATCAAGACGGCTACTCCGAAGGAGCAAAGACACTCGGCGTCAACCAGCAAGCTTGTTCGGCACAGTTGAGAGTTTGCTCGGCACGGTTGAGAACTTGCTCAGCACCGATTAGAGGCTAGTCGGCACAACCAAATCTTTTCAAAGTCATGAATCTGAACTAGCAAATAGTAGATGGGTCTTTATAACTGCATGCCCAACACTCAGATTGGCCGCTCGCCATGAACCAAGTACGTTTCTCTCGGCATAAGGATTTATGCCTCAGCAAAAGGAGCCTAGAAATGGAGTCAATATATTTTCAAAACTTGGGAAACAATTGATAATGGACATCATCAAAGAACCGAATGGCACCTCCATAGTATTCCGAAAAGTGTGTTATTACCTCAGACCGAAGGAGGTAGCCGGTGCAAGGCTCTCCCAGCTCACTTGAATGTGTTGATTTCCTCAACGTGCCGAAACAGAAAGCTACATCAAGAAAAGACTCATGGGTCTGGACAGAAATTCTGACTTCCGACTAGTTCATGTAAATCAGAGCTTCAGGAGCTTTACGAGAATGAGAGCTGAAGTAAGAAGGGACGAGCTCTTGACCCCTTGTTATTTTCTCTCGCCGAGCAACCAAGAATTAATGCCGAGTGGTATCACAAGCATGAGACTGGGGGGCACAAACTCAAGATAAAAGCCTTATATGTCTAGGCACAATGTGGGCTCCGGGACCTAGAAACGGGTAAGCCTTTGCTCGGCCAAAGCACCAAAAGTCCTATTGTAGGCAAAAACCTCTCGAGAACGGGTTCAAGAACCTGAACTTGGGAGTACTCCTTGTGTAAGGAGGTGACATGAGACTCGGGCTCAGATATCGAACACGGATAAGTCTTTGCGTGGCCAAAGCACCCCAAAGCCCTATGTGATTAGGCATTTGATGGGCTCCAAGCCCTAGAAACGGGTAAGCCTTTGCATGACCAAAGCACCAAAAGTCCTATTGTAGGCAAAAACCTCTCGAGAACGGGTTCAAGAACCTGAACTTGGGAGTACTCCTTGTGTAAGGAGGTGACATGAGACTCGGGCTCAGACATCGAACACGGATAAGTCTTTGCGTGGCCAAAGCACCCCAAAGCCCTATGTGATTAGGCATTTGATGAGCTCCAGGCCCTAGAAACGGGTAAGCCTTTGCATGACCAAAGCACCAAAAGTCCTACTGTAGGCATAAAACTTTTCGGGGACAAGTTCAAAGATTTGGACTCGGGTGTACTCCTTGCTTAGGGAGGTGACATGAGATTTTGGGTGAGACCCTAGATAGTGCAATACAATTACACGGGAAAGCTAGACCCAGCGTCAACATTTCATGATGGGCATGAAGACACTCTCAAGAAGAATCTCACTGAATGAACCTTGAATTGCCTAACTACGGGTTTAATATATTCAAGACTCAATTCGACAAGGTACGCTTTTATTTATTTCAATTAAAATGTTAATTGAACATGATAAGAAAGGGCGGGAATCAAACGCCCAGTCGATCATCAAACTTGGGACTATCGAGGCAAGGAACAGATATGTTCGGGCCTTCTTTTGTGGGTATTCTAAAGGAGCCAAGATTCTTTGGTCCCTCTTCAGAGGACCTGGTGTATTCGGCCTTTCTTTACAAGGGCGAACTTATTTTGATCTTTCTCAAGGACCATGGTTATTTGGTCCCTCTTTAGAGGACTGACCATTATTGCCCTCTTTAGGCTCGCTCATGCTTGACGTTCATCTGATTACGGTAATCTTTCTCGGGATTCAAATATTATTATCTTATTTGGGTGAGGTTGAGTTCCGGTTATGATTGTCCTATTCAGGGCTAGACTCTCTCCAGTGGCTTGTTATGGTTATATTTGGTATTTCATTACTCAACCTCTGAACAAGACACTTCATTGTTGCTCGGCCTCAAGAAACACATCTGAGACCTCTATATTCGACCTCTCTTCCAGAAATCTATGTGTTCGGTCCTTCAGGGGCCAGGTATATTCGATCCTTCTTCGGGCCTATTGGGTTACTCTTCGGAGGGTAAACGTACATGGTCTCTGTTTAGAGGATCAATGACATATGTTATTAACCTTTCTCGTCGAATCTATTTTTCTTGGAAGGCGTCTCATGATTATTTCATTCACGGCTCAACTATTATTATCCTTCTCGGGATTCTATGATGAGAGTATCGAACTGTCTATACCGTGGAAACGCCATTTATGGCACCAAGCAGGTGCATTGTTCTAACTGATGAGCGGATCTCGGTATATCTCCCTCAAGTTGCACCCCGCCAAGAAAGGGTGTGGATATTATCTCCTGAGACATGAGTATTCTACATAGCTTTCATCTCCTTTTGGGTATTCAAAGGAAATAAAAGCTGGGGGGCAGTTGTTGGGACATTTCTGTCAAGTGGGTCCAGCAGCCTCACTCCCAACGAAGGAATTGACACATATCACAAGTGGGACCTGCTACAATAAATAAAGGCAGGTAATGAGTGTTTTTAGTAGGCTAGCCATGCCTCTTTTCTCTGCATTGACGGCTGCCCAGTCTGTGATGGTAAGTGTCTCTCTAATTTTCTCTATATATATGGGTGAAGACCCAAAAAAGAGGGGGCCTCAAGTATGAGCACCTTAGCTCCATACTACACACACACACATATATTATTTACACCCGCCTGTTCAGGCATTGATCGCAATACTGACTTAGGCATCGGAGGGGCCTCCCCTGGCTCAACGCCGGGGGTCCTTCTGACCCTTTCTTCATCTTGCAGCTCATGGATTAGATGATATTCGAAGACTAGGGGCGCATCTCAACTCAGTTCAGTGATTGTGCGGATTTTTACCCCCACAGTTTTCTTTCCTTTGTTGCTTCCTTTTTTTTTTTGGGTTACACTTGTAGCTTATTTTCCATTTTTCCCACTAAATACATAAAATATACAAGAGACACCTATCGATATTAATAAAAGTTTTAGATCATCTACTTCCCACGCTTTTTTGAGAGAGTTAAATTTTTGGAACTTCGTCTCGGATAATGATCATTTCTCATATATCAAACAACTTCTCTGTTATTTTATAAAAACGTTAAGAATTGTTCATGTATATAACCCAAAGTGAAAGCTTGCTAGTCCGATTGGGACTAATGCCGACTTCCACCACAGAATACAACAAAAGGTGTTTTTTTTACCATATGTGATTTTATTCATTTGATAAAGGGGTCAATGACTTGCAATATATTTTAAACACAATTCATGCCGGGTAAAAAAATAAAAGATAATTAATTTATCAGGGTAGTTCAATGGAAAAGTCTTTAAGAGTTATTATCTTGAGGTCTTATAGTTTTATTTTATTCAAAAAATCATGATTTGTTTAATACATGTGATTATAAGGGATTGTGTAATGTGCACATTAGAAAAATGTTCGAGTTAGGAGTCCAAATGATTCTTTGTTATGGATTCATTTGACTAAACAAAATGCACGTGGCTTCTGCTAATATGTTGAGAGAACCTAGACATGGTTGTAAAAGGGCCACGAAGGTGGTCGTCATTGCTGTACAACTCATGGGACATCCGGCTGAATCAATCGTTTTCTTGGTGGCCGAAGAATCCGATCATTGACAGATCAATGTAATTACTTGCTAGCCGTTGCTCATGCATTGTACTTTTAGTCTACGATTCATATATTCATGGTTGAAGAATCTAAGGCCATTGTTAATTTGCTTTGGCCATTTAGTCTAAGATCATTGTCTTTTGATAGGAATATATTTATCACTATATAAATAGCAAGCATGAGTATCCACACCACACATTTATATACACGGACACTCATGATAGATTTTTCAATGATACCAAAACAGCCCAATTAGGTTAAGTTACAATTCAATTGAATTAAAGTATGGCTCAATTAAATTATTTTGGTATTGATTGGAAAAAGTTGTGACCAACCTAACTTTGTAGGTAATGAGTCCAGATTCAATTGGGTTAGGCCCAATTAATTAAGTAAGCTCAAATTAGCTACAAAACAGGTCAAGCCCAGCTCATGGAATTTGGCCTAGTCCAAAGATAAAGGAATTCAGGAATATTAGAGCACGTGGGGAGTAACTATCGGGATAGTTACTCTTCTAAATTAAGACTGTCTCTAATTGTACATATCCTAGTTGTAGTTATCCTCCCTAAAAAGTTAGTTACCTATCCCTTCATGCCATCGCCCCAACCAAAACTATGTACCTATAAATTGTAAGTCCTCTACACATGAAGAACACACCTTTTACACACCTCTACTCATACCTACCTCACCACACTTAGAGCTTACTCGTGCTCTCCCCTTGACTACTTTATCAATAAAGTCCTCCGGCCACCGTTGCCCCCTTCAAAGTGGAGTATGTCACATTGATCGAACCACTGTATATCTGTGTGTTGTCGGTGTTGATCTCACATTTATATTTAATGTATTTATTATCCATATTAATTACTCGACTGTTGATTGTGAATAAATCCACTTTTGTGCATCATCAGTAAGAACAATAAGAAGTTTCTAGGGTAGTTGCCAAATTAGGGGATTATAATTCTTATCCCTTTAAATCATAATTTTTACCGGTGTAATGTGATTTTTTCATGTACGGTTCTCCATTTTTACATTAATATATTTTTATTGACGGAATAATAATGGTCCACTACAGCATTGTAGTACAAAGCACGGCAAATGGGCTAATATTGACCAATCTTTTTGTGTTGCAACACCTTTTGTGACAGTACTAGTTTGTGCTCTTCCAGACATTATGGGATGCTACTTGGATGTCTTGGTTGACCTGATGAATGGAGTTTGGCATAAGTTTATAACATTTTACAAAGTGAGATTCCATGCAATGTTCTTTCACTCAATTTAATTCAAGTAAAATATACCTTGAGGAAATTGATGAAAAGTGTATGAGAGGGAATCTAATTCCCATTGTAGGATGTCCAACCATCCCCCTTCCTCTATTTTCTTTTTCCATATTTTATTGGATTTAAATCCTACATTGAAGATCCCATTCATTAAGACAAAGTTACCGTACATTATTTGTATCTAATTTGGGATATATTGTAACTATTGGTGTGATAATAAACTTCATTTAATACTATAAATTACTATTAGTTCAATGGGGGCAGTGACAACGTTGCTCCGTTATGACTTGGACGTCAATGGTTCTATTTGAAGAACCAGTCCGTCCACATGCGGTGGTAAAGTTTCATACAGTTAACCCTTCTCAGATTTGAAAGTGGGGAGAGCGGCGTGCACTGGGTCATCCTTAACTCAATTTTAATCCAACAATTATAATGTATTGGGTTCTTAAATTAGGTTCCCAAATTAGATCTCGATACCATTACTCTATACTTAATATTTTTACAACCAGAGAGGGCTTTTTTGAATCAGATCACAATGCCGCTGCCTTGTGTCAATATTAAGTCCTTGACCTAATGTTTGTGTCAGTTTAGGCCTTCGACTCTAAAATTTGACTCAATGTCACCCTTCTGTCTAAATTTATTGTTAACTTTTAATGAACCGTCTTATGTGCGAATCATGTGTATGGTTTCAACTACCTTAATCCCTGACTCATATGATGTACACATGAGACTTTCTATTAAAGTTAATAGCGAATTCATGGAAAGACCACATTGAATAAGATTGCATAGTTGAAGGGTTAAATTGACATAAAAATTCTTTTAGAGGCTTAATTGATGCAAATAATATAGTTTGAGTCATTTGTATAATTTACTCAAATACAAATTGGGGGATTATGGAGAAGGGCCAAGTTAAACTAACAATATACTTTATGGTATGTAATAGGGTCCCAGTCTGAATATACTTTATGGGAACCAGCTCAACATTCTTGTAGAATGTTATTAGGATTTGAAGGATCAATATGTAGTTTTGGAAAAATCAAGGGAGTTTGTGTATCTTTGGCTCCACCATTGGATGAGATTGATCAAATGAGACAGTTGTAATATTTTAACACTTTTTGGGCTGGTTGTACGTACAACTTGACTAAGATTTGGTTAAGTTTCAAGTAAGGTTTACTGTGCATGTATTTGTTGATATGGTTTGGAAGAAAAATTATTCTTTGACGCCTTAACTTTCTTGACGTGTTTTCTAGACATCATTGCAGTGGCTATCAACTTTTCTATTATTTCTCGTTTTCTGAGTGTCTTATATTGACAAGTTTGCAAGGTTCCAATTTCACATGTTAGCATTCAAATTTCATATTCAAAACTTTGAAAAAGCTAATGTGATCGGGACTAATGGCCGGCCTGCCCCACAAAATACTACAAAAAATGTCAGTTTTACCATTTGTGAGTTTATCCATTTGGTGAATAGAAAGATATTAAGGATTATTCTCTCGAGGGTACGTAGTTTAATTCAGGGCCGGCCCTATTGTAAGGCCAGCAAAACCCAGGCTTTAGGCCCCTTTTTTTAACTAGGCTCAATAATTTATAATTATGACCACTAATTCAAAATAAAAATTCAATTTTATAAAAATTGAAGCCCAACAAAAAAGTTTAAATTAGATAGTTTGGGCTTATTTCTTCAGCCCATGTACCAAAAAATTATTAAAAAAATATATATTAATAAAAGTGATGTACAGTTGTTAGATATTTTTGTATCACACTTCTCAACATATTCTTCTAACCACTCACTCTTTATCCTTATCTTTCTCTTTCCTTTCTTCTCTCTCCACGGTAAAATAATCTGTTAAGGCCAAAAGGCAAAACAGACCCCCCTCTCTCTCTCTCTCTCTCTCTCTCTCGCTAGCCAACAAAGGCTGGAGGACCTCTCTCCAAGGTAAAATTTGTCTATGTGACAGAGACTTCACTGTGGCATTATTTTTTGTTGGTTGAGGCGTTGTTTTGGCTTCTGCTACGGTGATAATCGGATTTCGCGAAAAAAATCGAAAATAACAACAAATCAGGTGTTATTATTCTATGTTTTGAATTTTTTATTTAAAGTTCTTATTTTTTTTTTTTAATATTGATTATGTGTGATTATTTCATTATTTGTGATTGTTTAGTTAATATTTAATAGTATGGCAAGTAGAAAACAACCGGGTGGATATGAAAAAAAAAAAGAGATGAATTAATGGAATCTCAAAAAGGATCTCTTGATAAATTTGTTACTAGTAACAAAAAAAAATGTAACAAAAAATATAGATGAAAATTTAGTAAATGAACTAATAATTACTCCCGATGAATTAGAAGATGATCATATAATACAACAAAAAGATACTAATGAAAATATGCACAATTCTAGTGAAACATGTAATATGACAATAGATGATGAAGAACAAACAAAAAAATTAGACCATGAAAATTTTAATGAAACAAGTAATTATAATGCTATGAATATTTATGATCTAAGTCAATGGAATAATATTGATACAAAACTAAGAGACTTATTAGTAGAAAAAGGTCCTATTAGAAATAATGATTTAGATTTTTCCAAAGACGAGGTTTCTAGACATTTTTTCACATTCGTAAATTAGCAAATGGGGAGACACATGCTAGAAGATGGCTAGTATATTCAAAAGATTTGAATAGAGTATTTTGTTTTTATTGTAAGTTGTTTGATAAGAATCATAGTACAAGTAAGCTAGCTAATGAAGGGACTAAAGATTGGAGAAATCTTAGTGCTAAACTTAAAAGCCATGAAACATCTAATGAACATATTATTAATATGAATATTTGGATTGATTTAGAAACAAGATTGTTAAAAAGTGAAACAATTGATAAAGCCATCCAAGAACAAATTAATAGAGAGAAAGAACATTGGAAAAACGTATTAGTCAGAATTATTGCGGTTGTAAAGAATCTTAGTAAAAATAATTTGACATTTTCGGGGAAAAAATGAAAAGATATATCAAGAAAAATAATGAATTTTTTTTACGTATAATTGAAATGATAGCAGAATTTGATCCAATAATACAAGAACACATCCGACACATTCAACATGATGAAATTCATAACCATTATCTTGGACATAAGATACAAAATGAATTGATAAGTCTATTATCAATTGAAATTATAAATAATATTATTAAGAAAATTAAAGAAGTAAAATATTATGCAATTATACTTGATTGTACTCTGGATGTAAGTCATTAAAGACAAATGTCTCTCATATTACGTTGTGTAGATATCTCAACAACTCCAATAAAAATAGAAGAATACTTTTTAGAGTTTCTTAAAGTAGATAATACAAGTGGAAAATGTATTTTTGACAAAATCATAGATGCAATAACAAACCTAGAACTTGATATTAATGATATACGAGGACGATGGTATGATAATGGATCTAACATGAAAGCAAAAAAAAAAAGGAATACATAAAAGACTTATAGATATAAATCCTAGAAAATTTTACTCGTCATGTGGTTGTCATAATCTAAACCTACTACTTTGCGATATGACTAACTCTTGTCCCAAGACAATGTCATTTTTCGGAGTAGTACAACACATATATTCATTATTTGCTTTTTCTACAAAACGATGAAAAATTTTACAAGATAATGTACTGGGTTTAACTCTTAAATCATTATCATAAACACGTTGGGAAAGTCGAATTGAAAGAGTTAAAACAATTAAATTTCAAGCTCCAAGTATAAGAGATGCATTGCTACAATTAGAAGAAACTAGTGAAGATCCTAAAACAAGAAGTGAAGTTAATTGTTTAGCAACATATGAGATTGCGAATTTTGAGTTCTTATTGGACATGACTATTTCATCTAAAGAGATTGCAATTGAAATGAGAAGAGAACTTACATTTCGTAAAAAACGTACAATTCGTAGGAAGAAACAATTTGATGAGAGTGTTGATAACGAAGTAACAAAATCTGTTGAAAAATCTTTTAGAACTGATTATTTTATATACATAGTAGATCAAGATATTTCTTCGTTAAAGAGTAGATTTAAACAATTTCAAATATATGAAAATATATTTGGTTTTTTATTTAATTTAAATAAATTAAAATCATTAGGAAATGATAGTTTATAAAAATATTGTCTTGATCTTGAGTTTTTCTTAAAACATGATTGTTTTTTTGATATTGATGGTTTATATTTGTTTTCAGAACTAAACGTTTTAAAGGAAATTTTACCTACGGAAGAAAGTACTCCAATTGAAATATTAAGTTATATATAACGATTAGATTCTTTGCCGAATACATGCATAACATATAAATTTTTTTTGACAATTCCTGTAACTGTTGCTTCAGCAGAAAGATGTTTTTCAAAATTAAAATTGATAAAATCTTATCTAAGATCAACTGTGTCACAAGAAAGATTAAATGAGTTAGCAATACTATCAATCGAAAAAGATATGACAGCAAAACTTGAATATAAAATCTGAATTAATACTTTTACATCTCAAAAAGTAAGAAAAATAAATTTTAAATAAAATATTATTTTTAAAAATAAAAAGCCTTTTTTTTGTTGTCGTTTTAGGCCCCAAAATGGCAAGGGCCGCCACTGGTTTAATCTTGTACGAAAAACTTGATTTGTTTGATGCATGTGATTATTAGTTATTGTGCAATGTACACATGCGAAAAAAGTATACACGTTTTGCCTATTTGATTTTCTTTGTATTAACTTTGTCAATTTCATTCTCAAAATATTCAATTCATGTTTAAATGAACACTATACAGACGGTTCATTAAATGTTTTATGATTGTAATCCTATGTTAGTTATATGATACTGTCTGAATGAATACTGATGGTCACTTGCGTTAAAGAACTTAACAGACTGAACATATATAATGATAATTTATATACGAATAAAATATTTTAAAAACTAAAATGATAAAATTGATACAACAAAAATTAAATTAATAAAACACGCATACTTGATGGACCAATAATATATCCAATTAAAAAAATAATCTATAACAAGCCTCTTTCTTTCCACATTTCTTTTTCTCCTCCCTATTTAGATCTCCCAAAGGCAAGCATGATTTTGGATCCTTTTTGAACCGAACAAAATCTTGGTAACTAGTATTTCATTTTGAAAAATGCTGCATAACTCAAATAAAATTTAAAAATTCAAATTCAAATTCAAATGTATATCATCTCTTAGATGAGTGGAAGATGAGTGGGCCCCACTAAAAATTTGATGAAATTCACTCATTCAAAGGATAATATACATTTGAATTACAATTTTTTAGATTTCATTTGAATTTTATAACATTATTCTTTGATATTTAAAATAAAATTTAAGAATTCAAGTTGATCTTTCCTGCTTCCAATTTTTATAGGTTAGAGTGGGGTCAACAAAAACAAGAATCCAAAATTCTAAAAGATTTCGTCACAGATCCAATAAATTCCAATCTTTTAATAACTCATTTAACTGCATTAGAGTACACGTGGTTCCCGCTCATGCGTGAAGAGAAACCAGACAAGATTGCAGAAAGGCCACAAATGTGGTCGCAATTGCTGTACAACTCATGGGCCTCCCGGCTGGATCAATCGCTTTATTGGTGGCCGAAGAATCGGATCATAGACAGATCAATATAATTAATTACTCGCCGGTGCTAATGGCATTATACTTTTAGCCATTCAAAGGTTAAAGAATATACGCCCATTGTTAATTTGCTTTGGCCATTTAGTCTAAGATCTTTGTCTTTGGCCATTTAGTTTAAGATCTTTGTCTTTGGCCATATAACTTTTACAGTGTAATATGCCCTTTTTCACATCGAATCACCATTTTAACGTTAATTTTTTTTTTGATGGAATAATAATGGTCCACTATAGCATTGTACCCTTTTAGAAATACGGGCCCACTATGGCATTGTACCCTTGTACAAAGCACGGCAAATGGGCCAACATTGACCAAACTTTTTGTTTTTTATTTCTTTTTTTTTTAATAGTCAGAAATGTTCGGACTAATTTACGCACACTTCGATTAATTTCTTCTCAGTTTAGTTAAAGGTAAATCATCCACGTCGAGATTAGGATATTCATGAGGATTCCTCATGGTCTGACTCCAAAAAATTATCAAAATTCAAATTCAAATTCAAATTCAAAATATCTCGATTTATAACTCGTCTATATTACCATTTAAATTATTCTTTAGAGTTTAGTTTATGTTGCAACACTTTTGTGACGGTACTTGTTAGTGCTCTTCCTCCATTAGAGATGCTACTTGGATGGCTTGGATCCTAATGGAAGGGCTTTCCGCTTGGAATTTGGCACTTATGCCAATTAACAAGGTGAGATTCCATGTCACATTCTTTGATTCAGTTATACTCAAAGATATATCTTTTACGTAAAACATATTATTTATAAGTGAGATTCATATCCATACATGGAGAGATTTAAAAATGGGTCTCCTACCCGTACATAGAGAGTGGTCTACATTCAAGAAATCAACAACAATTGTTTTGTCGAAAGTATCATATAATAAAGAATAATACTATGTATACTTAATTTAGAGACAATGTATGTTTAGTTTGGGTATAATATTGGATGTGGTTAGACAATTGATTTCAATCCAGCCTATAATGTTAGTAATATGAATCTCTGATCTTACCCCAACTATATCATGTTTAGACTAAGTTTTGGAAGAATTGTGGGCCCATTATTCTTCTATTAATTTCATGTTTGATGAGGAATTAAGGTATGATAATAAATTAAAAAAGACAAAAAATCATACATTGATGCATAACTATGTAGCCTATGAGGATACTTTTATCATTTTGGATTTTAATTTCAATCATAAGTCATTTAATATTGCTTATTATATGATATTGGTTTATACTAGGTTATATGGTACTTTAGCATAATAGCATGTGGTCATTACAAAAAAAAAAAAAAATTAAAATCAAAACTTGTCTTTTGATCCAAATTTGGCATTAAATGATGATTGTATTAATTTAGTCCTTTCTTATCCTTTAATACCCCCAAAACAAACATGTATTGCCACCATGAAATTAATAGTGGACTTCATGTAATACTAAGAGTCATTGAAAATATAAAGCTCAAAATAAATCCTTTGAATTAGACCCCAAATTAAATCCCAATAACATATGTTTTATGTTAAAAATTTCAAAACGAGAGAGATTTTTTTGGTAAGGAGGCGCTTATGGGCGGAGCGCACTAGCATTCAACGCGGGTCCATGCCATTGGGGTGGTGAAGGGAGGGCCCCAATTGGAAGAAAAAAAACATCTAAAAATGGGACAAAAAAAAAAAACAATATAGGACTTCATAAGATCAAAAGTCTAAATATAAATATATTTGGGGAGCCAACTCATCTCCTAAAATGATAATAAATTTCGAGGGATCAAAAGAATTTTCTAAAAAATCAAGGGAGCATGTCTCTATCCGCCTTTGCCATCGGAGGCCCTCTCTCTCTCTCTCATATTATTGAATAGAAGTGTTCTTTCTTGTTTGGGATGAGATTGATCAACTGAGGTAGTTGATATTGATGGGCCCGACTCAAATCAGATCCAAATTATAGATATAGATCAGACTCAGATCACAGATGTAAACCAACAAAAGCTCATTGCAATTTTAATTGGGCCAAACTCATTGCATTGGAAGGCCAGTCTAGTGCTAGCGCACGTGGCGATCTCCACCTTAGAAAGGGAATCGTGGAACACAATCACCTCACCTGTTACAAGGATGACGTCGGCCTCATGGAACCACCCCACTTCCCGTAATGACACCTCAATCAAGGCTCGCTCAGAGTCCTTGTGAAATTCTACTCGCCTGTAAATTGTAAGCCCCGCCTACACATGGGGGGCATCACACAAATCTCAGCCCTCTACAAACCTTGAGTAATAAGATTCTCCGACCACCGTAGCAATTCTCTGTGGAGTAGGTTACTCAAACCGAACCACCCAATCTGTGTCTTTTACTGTTTGAGCATACTCCATCACATACACCACCACATCTTTGATTGATTTTGCATAAACATATTTTTGCATCATTAGTTTGGTGCCGTCTATGGGAACGACATAGTTTTCACCCTACTGTATTCTCGTTTTTATGGCTATTACAAGTAGAGCCATGAATCAACAAAAGAAAATGATGATCAACCTTGTCAGGACGAGGTCCCGCCCTCGCTGACAAACCCTGAAATGTGGCTACTTGTGACTATGTAATTGTAGGGAAACCAAAACCAACAAATCCTCCAATTGATGCTTGTTGGGCACTCTAGAGCCGTACCCCAACAGCCAGGAGGGACGGCACCCCAGGTGCCTCTACTAGTGCGCCAAGGTACCCTGCACCAAAGCTCCCCACCTCGCCAAGGCGCCCCACCT
Organism: Ilex aquifolium; assembly: GCA_951799425.1. Classification (NCBI taxonomy): domain Eukaryota; kingdom Viridiplantae; phylum Streptophyta; class Magnoliopsida; order Aquifoliales; family Aquifoliaceae; genus Ilex; species Ilex aquifolium. The sequence continues at coordinate 29,344,711 of OX637393.1, forward strand.
CACCAGGGTGGCCTGGGCTCCCCACCTTAGCGCACCCAGACTCTCCCTCCTCATGCACCTGCTTAATCTTCCCATGTTGACGACTCTCCATTCCAAGAAGACGAGGGGAAAACCCAGCATATGGACCATGAAAGCCACTACAACAACCCAGAAGCCGTCTCCAACTACTGGGACGAGAAGACCAAGGAAGTACAGAACCAACTAGGTGATGCCTTCAATGTCATGAAGCCAAGAGAGCCAGAAACATTCAAGCACCTTGTGAGGCATACTGATATGCCATTCGTTGCTGATGTGGCCAACTATTCCCTCCCACCAAAGTTTAGAATGCCAACTATAAAAGTTTTTGATGGCTCAAAAGATCTATTGGACCACCTTGACACCTATAAATCCCTTATGCAGCTGCATAACATATCAGACGAGATTATGTGCAGGGCTTTCCTTACTACCCTCAAGGGGTCTGCATATCAGTGGTTTGCGAAACTCAGAACAGTGTCCATAAATTCTTTTGCTGAACTATGCAAATCTTTCGTCACCCACTTCATAGGGGGACGCCGACACTATAAGCCTATTACCCACTTGCTTTAGCATTAAGCAAGACCGAGATGAAAGCCTAAGGAGTTACCTTGCTCGTTTTAACATGGAGGTCCTCTAGATTAAGAGTCAAATGACAAAGTCACCATGATTGCCTTCATAAGTGGTTTGCGCTCATCCAATTTTTCGTTTTCTATTTTGAAGTGCCTGCCAAAGAGCTTGGCATAATTGCTGTCAAAAGCCTAGAAATACATGAATGCCAAGTCACATCACCAAAGTCAGGCAAGGTGAGTCCTCACATGGGCGGGAGAATAGAAAAGAGCTTCCCGAAGACAAGAGAGAGATTGAGAACAAAAGGGGAAGGACAGAGAAGGTGCCAGCCAAAGACTGCCTCGGCCATATGCCTCAGATGGAGCGATAGGCCTTCACGTCTCTCAATGCCTCAGTTGAGCATATTCTGCCCCAAATTCAGGACAACCCTATAGTGCACTGGCCAGGAAAAATGAAATTTGCCCTAAACCGTAGGAACCCAAAAAAGTATTGTTGCTTCCATCATGACCATAGACAAGACACTGATGAATGTTTTGAACTCAAAAATTAGATTGAGGACCTTATACAACGTGGTCAATTATGACAGTATGTGGCAGACAGAGGCCAAGTCCCACCAACCCGATCATAACCAAGGTGAGAGAGAGCAGCAACAACCTCTAGGAGAAATACATACGATCTCCGGAAGGCTTGCGAAATGAGGTGACTCCAACTAGCTAGGAAGGTGCACATGCAAGGGGATGTTGAGGTCATCTCCTTCTCAAACAAAGACCAATAGGGGATCCAGCATCCCCACCATGACCGGTTGGTACTGACCATAATGGTAGCCAATTATCAAGTAAGAAGGATCCTTGTGGACAATGGTAGCTCTACCGATATCCTGTTCATAGAGGCGTACGATAACCTCCATCTCAGCAAGGAGAGACCTCTTCCCATGAGCCACGACCAATGCAAATTTTTCGTGGTAGCCATTGACTACTTCATAAAATGAGCGAAAGTTGAGCCTTTAGCTAAAATAAAAGATAAAAAAGTAAATGACTTTATCTAGAAGAACATGGTGTGCCATTTTGGAGTGCCCTATGCCATAGTGAGTGGCAATACCAATCAATTAGATAACGAGCTCCTCAATGATTTTTGCACTAACTTCTAAATTAGGAAACCCCACTCCAGTCCGGCTCACCCTAGGCAAACAGACAGGCTGAAGTCACCATAAGAACCATATTGTGAAATCTGAAGGCTAGGTTAGAGAGCGCCAAATGACTATGGGTAGAGGAACTCCCAAGAGTGCTGTGGGCATACCGGACAACACCTAGAAGCCCCATTGGTGAGACTCATTTCTCCCTCGACTTTGGCACGAAAGCTGTCATATCTGTCGAAATTGGGGTACACTCACTAAGGGTCAAACACCATGACCTGAACACCAATGAATAAGGCCGCCGTGTCAACCTCGACTTGATAAAGGAGGGGAGGAAGATGACCGTGGTCAAGAATGCGAAATACAAGCACCACATGACCAAGTACTACAACTCGAGGGTTAAGCCTCGCTCCTTCTTGCCTGGAGACTTAGTCCTTGAAGAGGTAATACTAGCCACTAAGGACTTGTGAGAAGGAAAACTAGGACTAAACTGGGAAGGGCTTTACACTGTGATGAAGATTGTGAGGCCAGACATTATAGAATCCAGAATGCTGAAGGAAAAGTCTTGCCCCGTCCATGGAATGTTGAACACCTGAAGAGGTACTACCAATAGTGCAAACTAGGGAAAAAGTAGCAAAACAAAGCAGTAGAAATTTGTTTGGGTCAACCAGATTCGTACTTTTTTGGGTCATTCAGATTTGTACTTTTTTGGGGGCCACCTGCCCAACACTGTTTATTACAAGCAGTTATCAAATAAAGCTTTGCGGATTTATCACAAAAATTTTCTTGTTTTTTATTTCACAAAAATTCTAGAAACAAAAGCCATTCTGACAAAAGTTAGAGACACAACCTAAAAAAAAAAAAAGAATAAGAATAGAAGGTAAAATCTATCTAGCATCCTTAGCATTCTAGCTACCTTCACTACCATCGTCCTCCTCGCTGCTGCCTAACCCACTGTCATCAGAATCCTCGCCATCATCATCACCACCTATTCCTGGCTCCTCATATGGGATAAATCTCGAGAATTTTATGTTGGAAATATTCATTGAGGCTTGCCCTTTGAACTCCTCATAGCCAAGGCACCCATGGCGCTATCTTGCAGGCCATGAACAACTTTCTCTACAACTTCCCTTATCCTTTCCATTTCCTGGGAGTGAGCCTTTATTTTGGCATCGCTCTCATGAGCTACTCTCAGCTCTACCTTAGCTCCAATAGCCCTCTCATGAGCTACCCGCAGCTCTGCCTCAACTCTGGTAGCCCTTTTATGAGTTATCCTCAACTCTGTCTCTACTCTTGTGCAAGCAACCTTAGTCTCAGCCTCCAGCTTAGTAGCTTTCTTGCAAGTCGCCAGAAGATTGGCCTCAAGAGGTGCAACTCTCTTGCGAGCACCCTCAACCCTTCCTCTATAGCCCACTGTGTATGGTTCTCCCTCATCAGAGCCTTCGATATCTGTTTATGTTGGTTGGTCCTCTAAAAAAGGCACGTGGAGGCCACAAAAACCTACAAACACACAAAAAAAGGAAAAGATCAACGCCACCAAAAGATACTAAGAATAAAATTCCACAGAAAAGAAGTGTAGATGGTTACCCTGGCTCGGCCATCCATCACGACATCAATAGTGCCCTGGGTACCTTGAAAGTTGACATCTCTAATCTCCAAGACTGACATGAACCTCGAGAGTCGATCCTTGGCAATATTCACATTCTGAAGCGTGGACACTGAATCACTGCTGGACGAGGGAGAAACAGGTGGCGCCCTAGAAGAAGGAGTCCTTGTCTCTGAACACATAGTGGCTGGCAGGGTAGTCAAGGAAGGTGTCTGGACAACTAAAACAGGCGAATGAGTCACTTGCTAGGAAGCTATGGGGAAATCATCAAGCCTCACCCTCTTGGGTGAAGGAGTTGCCTGCGCAGCCCTAGCAGACTAGAAAGCCTCCACCTTTAACCTATCCACCGCGGAGCCCGAATAAAGGGAGATATCTTCAAAAATTAAAAATATCATTAAATTCACCATAAAAATAACATACCTCTCTTCTTGGAAGAGGAGTTGTGAGCCTATGAAGAGGAAAATGGAGTAGAATCAACTATTGAGGGGAATCCTCTAGCTTAACCCTCTCTAGCCACGAGAATTGCATAATCCTTAACAGGGTGGGCATTTACAGCCTGAATCTTCCTCCCCTGATCTGCTGACAACTCTGGAAAACCTGAGAAAGAGCTAAATGCATGGTGAAGACATAAAGGACACATCAAGTGAATAGGAATAAGAAAGGGAAGATTAACACTCGTCCTCGTGGGTGCACCCCATCTCACTGGAACCAGAGTGCGATCCTCCTCAGTAACCCCCTCTCCTCCTAGGAATAAAAATCAAGTCTTCCAACTTTGACAGTTGGAGTATAGTCTAGTGAAACAAACCTCGATTGAGAGTGGGGTTCTCCTATAACATATAGGCAGCCAAAAATTCTTTACAAGCAGGAGAGGCACCCTCGCCATGCACCCATCGCCAAAGTCCAAGAAATGCGAACAACACACTCCAACCATTTGGAGGCAGTCATCCTGGCACAAGAGACAACTATGCAAGGACACAACACATAGGTGTAGGTATCGAAAATCTCAAACATGCCTCTAGCACCTCTTCATAGATGACAATGTTCCTAGAAGAGTCATCGGAAGCCAGCTCACCCATCTCAGCCTAACAACACAACACAGTAAGGGGAATTGTGACGCCCCAAAATCCGGGGGTCCGTTAATCAACCCATGATTACCCATCAACCCGCGGAATACCCGTGGATGCCGGTTAACCCGACACTGCGGCACCACATTCCCTTTACCGAGGTCCAATATACCACCATTGGTATCCTATTATTGTCCATTTATAACATTGGAAGGAAGTAAAACATAGCCCAAAGACTTGGCAAAAAAATAAAAAAAAAATTCTGAATTTTGGTGAGTGTACCGGTACGGTGGGCTCACTGGTCCTGGCAGTACCGGTACGCTCTGCCTTCTGGACAGCTCTGTACCGGTACACTCTGCCCACTTTTGCCTATTTCTCATGTTTTCTAATTCCAATCCATTCCAAACATTACCAAAACTAACTCAAACATATACAACATGTATTTATACATCAAAACATGATTGATACAAGTTCTATTACAATTATTGACATAAATTTACATGCCAAAACTAAGTTTTCATAAATATTTTCACAAAAACTTCAAGTAAAGCCACATTCTGGCTTTCTTCACCCTTGAGGCTCCAAATGAGAGCCGTCCGCCAGCGTGTGTCCTACACCTGAAATGTTTTCCCGTATAGGGTGAGCTACGCTCAATAGAGTATCCCCTACAGAGGCTACTCCCCACCTAGATGCATATGGAGTGTATACATGCAATAATCAACAATCCATAACATTCCAAGCAAGAATATGCATTCAAGGTTGGAATTTATCATGTTATGCCATGAAATGAGATGAGACTCATTCATGCAACTCAACCCGAGTCCTTCCCGACTCCTCAACACATGCAAGTGCCCATGTGAATGACTCCGTCATCTATGTTACACATCAAATGACTTTTACAAATCTAAGGGCTTTCTTTGTGGTGGATATTCATGGACTTACACCAACGACACCCAACATACACGGAATTCATGGATTTCTACCAACGGTTCCGCGTACACCGACACACTTTATGGGCTCTTATACCAACTGAGTGCGTATCCAATCACCGGGTCTCTCACCCGAGGGATAGTCTGGCCCTTCTTGCTACCCCAACCCAATTTTCATGCAACCGCGCGACTTAGTCGGATTATCGACCCAACTTTCCCAAGTCCACCTGTCATCCAACAAGTGAGGTGGTGACTACAACCTGCACACACACCCTCATGATGCGATGTCCCCGTGCAAATGCAATGTAATGAACCATTGCATATCAATGTCATGTCTCATATGTAATGAATGTCATATGGACAATTTAAACCACATATCAACATATACCATGGCAAATTATATCATATGCATATAATTTCCATGAACTATCACCATGCTAACATATCATAAAACATATGTCTACATGTCAACAACAATGTCTAAGCATGTTACTCCAATTGAATCAAAACAATAATTTTCAATCACTCAAGGCATTTTATCAAACACCTTCAAGGCAACAATCATGTTAAACACATATCATGCCCAAAATTTCACCAAGTTACAAGAAACTACACAAGTAACTTTCATACATCAAAATCAAGTTAGAAGTTAGCCTAAGCCATTTCTATACTCATTTTCTCATTTCCATAACAATAGGCAAGTGATATATAACCACCTACACCTAATTATCCCTTATGGACATTCTAGGTTAGAAAAGAACCCGAGTAGGAGGGAACCCTACCTCTTGGAGCATAAAAACGAAGGCTAGAATTTCCAGAACACCAATACCAACCCCAAAACTTGATTTCCCCAAATCTCCTCCCTTGGATCTTCGGTGAAACTCCTCGTTCTTGGTACGTACGCGTAGCCCTCGTCGAGGAGATGAAGTTTAATTCTTGGCTCGACGAATTTCGACCGACGGAACTCCGAGAATCGCCGAAAGAAAATTTGTTTTCTCTCCCTCTTTCTCCCACACGTTGAAGACCAGAATTTCAGCAGATATTTCTGCTGAAATTCAGATTTTTAAGCCTATTTATATTTTCCAAGGCTTGGCTCAGGTCGCGCCAAGTGTCCCCCACTTGTCCGGGTCCGTTTTAAGGTCATTCGACACAGTCGTCTTGTAAAATGTGAAAAATTCGACTATCTCGAAATTCGACGAAATTAGTCTGCGTGACTCGATTTCGTAATACGAATCCAACGGCGAAGTCTGTTGTGTCATCCGAGCTCTAGAAACATGAGTATTTTAAATACGCATTATAGTGGCAAATTATCGTTTTGCCCTTTTTCAGAAAAAGTTCAAATTTACTCGGGTTTTACATTCTTCCCCCCTTAAAAGAATTTCTTCCCCGAAATTCACACACACATGTACATTTAACCACATGCATATGCTACAATTATATCATAGTCATAATTACAAAAATGTACCTCCATCCTCGAATAAGAAAGGATAATTAGTACGTATAGTGTCCTCACGCTCCCATGTCGCCTCCTCCACTCACCGGTGCTGCCACAACACCTTCACTAGCCTCACGGTCTTGACTCGTAAAACCTGATCTCGGCTATCCATGATACGTACCGGTCCCTCCTCGAAGGTCCCATCCGCAACAACAATCAATTCACCTCAATCCACCACATGTGTCGGATCTGGAGTATACATCCGGAGCATAGAGATATGGAATACTGCATGAACACCCGATAGGTTTGGCGATAACGCCAATCGGTAAGCGACTGTACCTACCCTCTCGAATACCTCGAAGGGCCCGATATACCTCAGCGACAGCTTTGCCCGCTTGCCGAACCTGACCACTCATCTCTTAGGCATCACCTTCAAGAAGACATGATCTCCCACCTCAAACTCTAGAGGTCACCGCCGTCTGTCAGCGTAACTCTTCTGCCGGCTCTGAGCCGTGAAAAGACGCTTCCGTATCAAGTCCACCTTCTCAGAGGTGTCCCTAACCAAATCCGGACCCGTAGAGGGTCTCTCTCCTACCTCCGTCCAACAAACCGGAGAACGACAAGGCCTCCCATATAGTGCCTCATAGGGTGTCATCTGTATGCTCGCCTGATAGCTGTTGTTGTTGGCGAACTCCACTAAGGGTAAGTGCTCTTCCCAGCTACCCTTGAGATCTAGGACGCATGCCCGTAGTATGTCCTCTAAAGTCTGGATGGTCCTCTCTGACTGACCGTCAGTCTGGGGATGAAAAGTAGTGCTCATCATCAACTGTGTCCCCATGGCTCGCTGGAAACTCTCCCAAAAATGAGCTGTAAACCTGGGATCCCGATGCGATACTATAGATACGGGCACCCCATGCAACCGGACAATCTCCCGTACATACAACCTGCAGAATTCCTCCAGTGTGAAGGTCATCCGCACTTCCAAAAAGTGTGCCGACTTTGTAAGCCGGTCCATTATCACCCACACCGCGTCATGTCCCCGCGATGTCCGTGGCAAGTGAGTTACAAAATCCATCGTTACATGTTCCCACTCAGCTACCTCCAAAGGCTGGAGTAACCCCGCTGGCCTCTGGTGCTCAGCCTTGACCTGCTAATACGTGAGACATCGGCTAACAAAATCTCCGACGTGTCTCTTCATCCCACTCCAATAATACTGGCGACGAAGATCATGATGCATCTTCGTTCCACCTGGATGTACAACACAACGGGAGCAATGAAACTCCCTGAGGATCTCCTCTCTCAACTCCGCCGATTGGGGAACCACAATCCTTCCCCTAAACCGAAGACTACCATCCGTGTGAATGGTCCGGCCCTCGTCATCTGTACCTGATTGTACTCGGTCTCTAATGGACAATAACTCCGTGTCCTGCCTTGGGACTCGATCACTCTGCTCAATAGGGAAGACGTAGCCACCAAACTTTCCAAAGTGCCCTGAGCCTGACCTATGTAGCGTAGCTCGAACTGTTCCACAGTCTCGAGCATCTGCCACTCCCGGGAAGCCACACTAGCCAAGAATCCCCGTGACTTCCGACTAAGTGCATCAGCCACCACATTTGCCTTACTAGGATGGTAATGCAAAGTGAAGTCATAGTCTTCCAGATATTCCATCCATCTGCGTTGCCTCATGTTGAGGTCCCGCTGTGTAAAGATGTACTTCAGACTTTTATGATCTGAAAACACCTCAAACTGCTCACCGTATAGATAGTGGCGCCAAGCCTTCAAGGCAAAGACAATGGCCGCCAACTCCATGTCATGTGTGAGGTAACTCTGCTCGTGGTTCTTTAATTGTCGAGAACCATAAGCCACTACTTTCCTGGACTGCATCAAAACACATACAAGTCCGCCCTTAGAGGCATCACAATACATTGTGTACCTCTGTCCCCTTTCTGGGACTATCAAAATAGGAGCTGAAGTAAGCCTCCTCTTCAACTCCTGGAATGCCTTCTCACACGAGTCATTCCACTCAAACTTGACCTATTTCCGAGTCAATTTGGTCATAGGTGCGGCAAGTCGAGAGAAGTCCTCAATGAACCTCCGGTAGTACCCTGCCAATCCCAAGAAACTACGTATCTCGAAGACTGACTTTGGCCTCTCCCAATTCATGACTGCCTCAACCTTTTCAGGGTCCACAGATACACCCGAAGCCGACACCACATGTCCCAAAAATTTCACCTCTGTAAGCCAAAATTCACACTTGCTGAACTTGGACACTTGCTGAACTTGACATACAACTAGTGGTCTCTCAAGGTCTGGAGAACAATCCTCAAGTGACCCTCATGCTCCTCCTCAGACTTGGAGTAGATCAAGATGTCGTCAACAAAGACTACAACAAATTGATCTAAGTAGGGTTGGAACACCCTATGCATGAGATCCATGAATGCCGCCGGGGCATTCGTCAACCCAAAAGGCATGACGGTAAACTCGAAATGCCCATATCGCGTCCTAAACGCCGTCTTAGGGATATCCGCCTCCCTAACCCTCAACTGATGGTAACCGGTGTGGAGATCTATCTTGGAGTAGACCCGCGCCCCTCTTAGCTGATCAAACAAATCATCAATCCTCGGCAAAGGTGATGAGTGGGTTTTATACCTACGAATTGAGTACTTTCGGCTTGATGAAAGTGCAAGTTTTCAAGTATTTTATGTTTACTTTTAATTGTTTTGTGTGTTTTGATGTTATTTTGTAGGAATCATTATTTGGAAGGAAACAAGGATTTGGAGGCTTAAAAGTGAAAGAAATTAAGGAGGTATTGGTGTTTGGTAACAAAGGCACTAGAACTAGCACCATCTGGTGGAAGTATCTCGGTTTTCCTCCATTTTGACCATGATCCACTCAGAATCTGGAAAATTTAAAAACATGAAAGTTGTAGATCTGGATGTCTTCTGTATAGTGTCAAAATTTCAGCTCAATCCAACGGTTGGATCAAACGTTATGGCGATTTTACGAAAACTGGTCCAGAGCTGAAGGCTTAAAAAAGTGCCAGCGCTGTTCCAGCGCCCCAGCGCCCATTCACTGCCTTCCCAGCGCTGTCCCAGCGCCCCAGCGTGCCCCCACGGAAGTTGGACGCGATTTCTGACTTGTTTGACCTGAAATTGGACTCTAATGCCTCTTATGTGCTAGGGTTTGAGGGGAATATAAATATAATGACTTTGGGGGCTGAAAACATAGAGAAGAAGACCAAGTATTGAAGAAAATTGAAGGCAAGAATCGAAGGAACCGACACGAAGAAAATCGGGCTTGAAGGCTAGAGAGGAGTTGAAGATTGTAACTAAGTTTTCATTCTTTTCTCTGACTTTTACTTCTTGATTTTCTAAGATGTTGTTTAATTTGAGAAGGATATTTTTCAATTACATTATGAACTAAATTCTTATTAAGATTGCAACGGAACCTAATGTCTAGTTAAATTGATCTACTATCGATTCTAGTTTTATTGATCCTACATGAGTTGTTTGTCATATTTTGTGCTCAATATATGATTGTGTGGCCAACAATTAATTTGATAACTTAGATGAAATTGGGAGATGAATTCTAGGTTTAGATCTGAATATGATGACATGCGTCTGGTTAATTCTTCTTCGGATTGAATTGCTGGGTTTGTGTATAGGATAGGAATATACCTATATGCCGTGTGTAACTTGTATGAGAGTTTGAACTTAATGAATCTATTTCAACTTATTTTGCATAGGAATATAGCAATTTAATTGGGAGAAATATGCTTATCTTTCTATCGGAAGAGGTTTGATAAATACTTTTGAAGTCTCAGTTAACAATTCAATTTGATCAATTAGCTAGAAAGAGAGTTGAGAGATTTATACGAAGCATTAGGGGAAGTTGTAATCTTAACTTCTTCTATTCGTTAAATTCAATCTTTGATTATTAAGTTTAGATTTAGTTTTAAATTAGTAATTTCATAGTTCAATTCCAATTGTTTAAATAAAATCGAATTGATATAAAGTTAATACTTGAAAGTTATTACCAGTAATTCTCCGTGGGAACGATACTCTACTTATCACTTTATTACTTGTTGATCGTGTATACTTGCACGTAAATTGTCAATACCAAATTCGGACAACAAGTTTTTGGCGCCGTTGCCGGGGAATTATTCTAGTAATTATTTCAATATTAATTTCAATCAATTTGATCTTAGTTTAAACTTATTTAATTTTCTGTTTTATTTTCTTTTGTTGGTATTCTTGAATTTTGTATGCTAACACGATCTAAAGGTCAGGAGCTACTACCGTACGAAGACGAAATCGAGAGAAGGTGCCGAAACTTGCGAAAGCAGTGTCAAGAAGTGAATAATCAAGAAATTATGGCTGAAAAAGAACAGAAATCGCTAAGGGATTATGCTATGCCGCTTGTGACGGAAATACAATCGAGCATTCGAAGGCCCGCAATTCAAGCAAATAATTTCGAGATCAAGCCGGGTACCATTCAAATGATTCAGAATTCAGTGCAGTTTGGGGGTTTGCCTATCGATGACCCAAACGATCATTTGATGAGTTTTCTGGAGATATGCGACACATTCCGATACAATGGGGTTTCTGAAGATGCAATTAGACTCCGACTTTTCCCTTTCTCACTTCGTGATAAGGCGAAGAGTTGGTTGCATTCATTGCCATCGGATTCTATTACTACGTGGTCAGAGTTAGCTCAAAAATTCTTAGCTAAATTCTTTCCACTAGCTAAAACTGCAAGGATGAGGAACGACATCACTTCATTCGCACAACATGATTCTGAGACTCTCTATGAAGCTTGGGAGCGATTCAAAGACTTACTCCGAAAATGCCCTCACCATGGTATTCCTAATTGGTTGCAAGTTCAAACGTTCTACAACGGGTTGTTTAGTGCTACCCGAACTAGTATCGATGCAGCTGCAGGAGGGGGCATTGATGGGGAAGAATTTCGATGAAGCATACGAGTTATTGGAGACGATGGCTACCAACAATTATCAGTGGCCTTCTACAAGGATCAATCAGCCAAAGGTAGCAGGGATTTATGAAGTTGATGCAGTTACTGCATTGGCTGCACAGGTTGCTACGTTGTCAAAGAAGATTGATGCTCTAGCAGTGCAACCTATTCAAAGTGTGGCAGTTGTTTGTGAATTGTGTGCCGAGAACCATTCGAGCAATCAATGTGCAATTAATCCAGAGTCGGTACAATACATTGGTAACCACAACAAACAGCAATATAGCAATAATTTCAACAATTATAACCCTGGTTGGAGGACTCATCCGAACTTGCCTTGGAATAATAATCAAGCCCAAACTTCTGCTCCAACACAATCATACCCACCAGGCTTTCAGAATCAAGCTCCACCACAACAGGAAAAAAAGTCAAATTTGGAGGAGCTGCTTTCCAGGTACATATCACAAAGTGAGACAAGGATGAATAGTGTGGAAGTATCAGTCCGAAACTTGGAAAACCAAATGGGTCAGCTCGCTAATGCCATTAACAACCGACCTCAAGGCACTCTACCTAGTGATACGAAGATTAATCCTAAGAGGGAAAGTAAGGAGCACTGCAATGCTATTACATTACGAAGCAGAAAAGAGTTACCTGAGGTTGTTGGTGGAACTCCAAAACAGTCACGTGGAGATGATAGTGAGGGTAAAGAAATAAAAGATAGCAGGAATGTGAACCATGAAAAGAAGGAATGTGATCCAGTTGTAAATTCTAATGGAGGCAATCCGAGACCTATTGTGCCTCCTGTGCCGTTTCCACAACGTTTACAGAAACAGAAGTGGAATAAGCAGTTCTCTAAATTCATGGAAGTGTTTAAGAAGCTCCAAATAAATATCCCTTTCGCAGAAGCAGTGGAGAACATGCCTAACTATGTGAAATTTTTGAAGGAAATTTTGTCAAGGAAGAGAAAACTAAATGATTTTGAGACAGTGACACTTATGGAAGAATGCAGTGCTATTCTTCAAAAGAAGCTACCACCAAAGCTCAAAGATCCGGGTAGCTTTACAATTCCTTGCACAATAGGCAGTCAATTTTTCGGGAAAGCATTGTGTGACTTGGGAGCTAGTATTAATTTGATGCCGCTCTCAATCTACAAGAAATTGGGTTTGAAAGAAGCAAAGCCTACTAACATCACATTACGGCTAGCGGATATATCACTCAGTTATCCAAGGGGCATAGTTGAGGACATTCTAGTGAAAGTGGATAAATTCATTTTTCCAGCTGATTTCATAGTCTTAGATTGTGAGGAGGATAGAAAAATACCTATTATTCTTGGGCGACCATTTTTAGCAACGGGGAGAACACTTATCGATGTATAGAAAGGTGAGCTAACTATGCGAGTCCAAGATCAAGAGGTTACATTCAATGTATTCTCAGCTATGAAATTTCCAAAGGAAGCGAAAGAATGTTTTCGGGTTGATGTGGTGGAAGATGCAGTGAATGGGGTATTCGTAGGAAGTTGTATTTCAGATCCTCTTGAGAACATCAAGCTATATAAAGAGGAGGTGTTCCTACATGGAGCAATCAAAGTTGAGGAAGCCAATTCGAAAAGAACTTTCAAGGTGAAAGGGCAAAGACTTAAGCACTATTGGGGCGACAACATTGATCCTCAAAAGACCTCAATTACCCTTGCCGACCCGGGATGAAATAGGGAGTAGTCAGGCTGAAGACTATAAAACAAGCGCTAATTGGGAGGCAACCCAAATTTTAATTTCTAAGTTTTATTTCATTTTATTTTAAGTTAGTTTTTTTTTTTTAGAAATAATGTAGTTAGTTAGTTAGTGCATTTTAATTGGTATGTCAATTGCTTGCAGGTCCCAAGGATTGAACATAAAGTTGGAGCACACACAAAGCCTTACAAGGAGCCAAGAACAACCCACCTATGTTTCCCGAATACACTCCCGACTCTGCGGACGACGAGGACGCTGACGATGATGTGAACTAGCAAAATCTCAGGGAAGTCCTTTGTCTTAATTTTTCCTACTTTATACATTGAGGACAATGTTTAGTTTAAGTTTGGGGGTGTTTTCTTGTTTGCATTTGCATTATTAGGTTTGCATTTAGATAGCAATTTTTTTTGCATGTTTTAGTACAATTTGGGCAATGGGTTGAGTGAATTTGAGTATGGCCAATGATGAATGTGATTAATTGTGAATTCAAGGGAAATTGATGAACATGTTGAGTTTGAAGTTTGACATACTAGTTGGTTTTACACTGTTTATGATCTTTTCACGTATGAGCACATATCTATCTGTTTGGTTAGTTATCATTTAGAGAATTTATTTGGCTAAGTGCTTGTGGGAGATATCAGTGAAACTCTAGAAAATTTATTTAAGCATCAGTCAAAGCGAATTGAGGTATTAATATAAGTTTGGGGGAAATATTGATTATGATGGGTTAGTGTATAAAGAAAAAAAAAAGAGAGAGTTTTTGAAAAATTATTTAGATTTGATCCTTCATGAGGTAGATGAAAAAGAAAATAGGAAGACAAGAAACAAGAAATGAGCATGTGGTGAGTAGAGATGGAGCGTAAAACGCACTCACTCATAAACACAGGTTGAGAATGAGATGGAGTGTAAAACGCACTCGTTCAAGAAAATGCGAGATGGAGCGTAAAACGCACTCGCTCAATAGGAGGTGAGATGGAGCATAAAATGCACTCACCAAATGAACGAAAAAGAAGAAAAGAGAGAGAGAGAGAAAAAAAAAATTGTACCTTCTAATTATATGTTTTGCCTTTATTAGCAGAGGTTGATGTGAAACGTAAGTTCATAGAGTTGATATTGAATATCTCTTATGGAGCACTTGACTACGTAAATTTATCTGGGTGATGGCTAGTTTAAACAGTTAGAATATGCACATGTATTTAAAGGGTCATGAGCGGAGGTAAAATTAAGGAGTATGTTGAGCTGTTGGACTTTGCATTGTTTTGAAGTTTCCCGTGAATTAGTATTTGTAGTAACTTTTGTGGCCATTATTCAAATTCATATTTGATCCATTGTTTGAGAAGTTGGTTGATTAATCTTTATAGTTTTTATTCTTAGTATTTTGCTTGAGGACAAGCAAAGATTTAAGTTTGGGGGTATTTGATGAGTGTGTTTTATACCTACGAATTGAGTACTTTCAGCTTGATGAAAGTGCAAGTTTTCAAGTATTTTATGTTTACTTTTAATTGTTTTGTGTGTTTTGATGTTATTTTGTAGGAATCATTATTTGGAAGGAAACAAAGATTTGGAGGCTTAAAAGTGAAAGAAATCAAGGAGGTATTGGTGTTTGGTAACAAAGGCACTAGAACTAGCACCATCTGGTGGAAGTACCTCGGTTTTCCTCCATTTTGACCATGATCCACTCAGAATCTGGAAAAGTTAAAAACATGAAAGTTGTAGATCTGGATGGCTTCTGTATAGTGTCAAAATGTCAGTTCAATTCAACGGTTGGATCAAAAGTTATGGCGATTTTACGAAAACTGGTCCAGAGCTGAAGGCTTAAAAAAGTGCCAGCGCTGTTTCAGCGCCCCAGCGCCCATTCACTGCCTTCCCAGCGCTGTCCCAGCGCGCCCCCACGGAAGTTGGACGCGATTTCTGACTTGTTTGACCCGAAATTGGACTCTAATGCCTCTTATGTGCTAGGGTTTGAGGGGAATATAAATATAATGACTTTGGGGGCTGAAAACATAGAGAAGAAGACCAAGTATTGAAGAAAATTGAAGGCAAGAATCGAAGGAACCGACACGAAGAAAATCGGGCTTGAAGGCTAGAGAGGAGTTGAAGATTGCAACTAAGTTTTCATTCTTTTCTCTTACTTTTACTTCTTGATTTTCTGAGATGTTGTTTAATTTGAGAAGGATGTTTTTCAATTACATTATGAACTAAATTCTTATTAAGATTGCAACGGAACCTAATGTTTAGTTAAATTGATCTACTCTCGATTCTAGTTTTATTGATCCTACATGAGTTGTTTGTCATATTTTGTGCTCAATATATGATTGTGTGGCCAACAATTAATTTGATAACTTAGATGAAATTGGGAGATGAATTCTAGGTTTAGATCTGAATATGATGACATGCGTCTGGTTAATTCTTCTTCGGATTGAATTGCTGGGTTTGTGTATAGGATAGGAATATACCTATATGCCGTGTGTAACTTGTATGAGAGTTTGAACTTAATGAATCTATTTCAACTTATTTTGCTTAGGAATATAGCAATTTAATTGGGAGAGATATGCTTATCTTACTATCGGAAGAGGTTTGATAAATACTTTTGAAGTCTCAGTTAACAATTCAATTTGATCAATTAGCTAGAAAGAGAGTTGAGAGATTTATACGAAGCATTAGGGGAAGTTGTAATCTTAACTTCTTCTATCCGTTAAATTCAATCTTTGATTATTAAGTTTAGATTTAGTTTTAAATTAGTAATTTCATAGTTCAATTCCAATTGTTTAAATAAAATCGAATTGATATAAAGTTAATACTTGAAAGTTATTACCAATAATTCTCCGTGGGAACGATACTCTACTTATCACTTTATTACTTGTTGATCGTGTATACTTGCACGTAAATTGTCAATACCAAATTCGGACAACAAAAGGGTACCTATTCTTGATAGTAACCCTATTCAACTGCCGGTAGTCTATGCATAGTTGAAGGGTTTTGTCCTTCTTCTTGGCAAACAACACCGGAGCGCCCCAAGGTGAAGTGCTCGGTCTAATAAAGCCCCTGTCCAACAATTCCTGTAATTGGACCTTGAGTTCTTGCAACTCAGCTGGCGCCATTCTATGTGGAGTTATAGAAATAGGCGATGTACCGGGGTGCAACTCAATGGTGAAGTCTACATCCCTATGTGGAGGTAATCCCGGTAGTTCAGCCGAAAAAACATCCTCATACTCACAAACCACCCGAGGTAGACCAAACTCCTGTCTTGCCTCGTCCTCCAGGGTAAGGCTTGCTAGCCAACCCATCAACTTTCTGTGCCATCGAGAGTCATACACGGCTTGGGGTAAAGCACCATGCTTTTCCCCTTGGAACTTGAAACAAACACCCTCCGGTGTGTAGGCAGTGACCCTCTTACGATCACAATCAATGACGACTCGGTGTGCCGTCAACCAATCCATCCCAAGGATGACATCAAACTCCGACATGTCCAGAACCCTAAGGTCCACGGTGAGTAGAATCCCCGAGATCTCTAATTCACAACCCCGACATATCAGTCACCCTAGCTCCTAGGGGAGAACTCACATGCAATGGCTCTTTCAAGGTTTCGACCTCTAAGCCCAAATCTCTCACACATGATGCAACAATAAAAGAATGAGATGCACCAGAGTCAAATAACACCCTTGCCCATAAGCGAGAGAGTAGAAATGTACCCTGAATGACTGACTGATCCACTGGCTCAGTCTGAGGTGTAATGGCGTAGACACACCCCTGGGTCCCTAAAGTCCCGGCTTGTGAACCTTGTCCTCGACCTCGACCCATGCTCTAGCCCATCTGGCCTGATAGCGGAGTCCCCGCTCGTGAAGTAGTAGGGGTCTGAGTAGCGCCCTGAGACTGGAAATGACTTCCCTGGCCCATGGTGGGGTAGGGAGGAACAAAATACGTCTGGACATGTCCCACCGAAGACTGGGACTGGGATGCTCCATAGCTCTGAGATCCCTATCGCTGAGGACAATCCCGCTTCATATGCCCCGGTGGGTGACAATGAAAACAAGTCCTTTGCCCTGCCTGGTAGGAAGGCCTCTGATTTCTCCCGCCTTGGGAGGATTGACCCTGGCCTTGGCCTTGATAGCCACGACCCTGTGGAGTTGAAGTCCTTTGCTTCTTCCCCGAACTTGAAGAAAAAGATTGGCCCTCCTTCTTCTTATTTTTACCACCCGCTTCTCGGATGTTCCGTGCGTCGTCCATCTCTCTCTCAATGGCCGTAGATGTCTCGACCATTGAGTCCAAGTCTTGCAGGAGAAGTCCCACAATTTTACGCCGGATGGACAATTTCAGACCATCCTCAAACTTTCTCACCTTGGCCATATCTGTGGCCACATAATCGTCGGCGAAACGTACTAATTCCGTGAACTTAGCCACGTATTCCAACACTGTCATTGTCTCTTGTTTCAAATCTAGGAATTCCCGAGCTTTAGCTTGCCGGACATACGCCGGAAAGTATTTGCCCATGAAGAGCTCTTTGAACTCCTCCCATGTCATCACCTCCAAATTCTGAGAGGCCTTTCCCCAATCCCACCACACTTGGGATTCTCACTCTAGCTGGAAAGTAGCTAGCATTACCTTAGTGGCATCGGAGGTGATCTCCATAGCCCCTAAGATCTTGTCGACTTGTCGGAACCAATAGTTGGCCATCATTGGATTCGCCCCTCCCACAAAGGTCGGAGGCTTGTGTGCCTTAAACCTCTGGAGATTACTAGAGCCTCCTTGGCCCACATTTGCACTAGCTTGTGCAATAGTAGCAGCCGCTGCACTGGCCTGTGCAATGGTAGCAGCCGTAGCACCAATAGCCTCCACGAAGGCTTGTTGGTCAAAGGTCGGTGGTGGTTGGTTGTTGTTCTGCCCACCGCCTCGGCATCCTCTTCCTCTATATGCCATCTACACAAATGCCAAATAGCAATAGAGCCTCACATAGTATCCCAAGATAGGGATCAAGCGCAAACGTTGAAAATTTTCTCATTGTCTCACTAGTAGAGCATGTGCCACCATTAGTAGACATCTACACCCTGAACCATCCCATTCATTTTTCTCTGAAACCCAAGGTTATGTTTTCTAACCCTAGTGTTTCTCCTTTCCATATGCATTTTACGATGCATATAATTCATATAGCACATAGCACATAGCATATAACAAATTGAGCACATAACATGAAATGCACAATGAATGCAATGGTCTAGACCCATGCCCATCAAGCCCTAGGTAAATCGTATACCTAGGCTCTGATACCAAGCTGTGACGCCCCAAAATCCTCCGTTGATCAACCCATGATTACCCATCAACCCGCGGAATACCCGTGGATGCCGGTTAACCCGACACCGCGACACCACATTCCCTTTACTGGGATTTATAAAAAAAATACCTTCAATTTTCTCTCAGTTGGCTGACCCATCCGAGGTCTAATATACCACCATTGGTATCCTACTATTGTCCATTTATAACATTGGAAGGAAGGAAAACATAGCCCAAAGACTTGGCAAAAGAATAAAAAAAAAATTTCGGAGTTTTAGAGAGTGTACCGGTACGGCGTACCGGTACGGTGGGCTCACTGGTCCTGGCAGTACCGATACGCCGTACAGGTACGCTCTGCCTTTTGGACAGCTCTGTACCGGTACACTGTACCGGTACACTCTGCCCACTTTTGCCTATTTTTCATCTTTTCCAATTCCAATCCATTCCAAACATTACCAAAACTAACTCAAACTTATACAACATGTATTTATACATCAAAACATGATTGATACAAGTTCTATTACAATTATTGATATAAATTTACATGCCAAAACTAAGTTTTCATAAATATTTTTACAAAAACTTCAAGTAAAGCCACATTCCGGCTTTCTTCACCCTTGAGGCTCCAAATGAGAGCCGTCCGCCAGCGTGTGTCCCACACCTGAAATATTTTCCCGTATAGGGTGAGCTACGCTCAATAGAGTATCCCCTACAGAGGCTACTCCCCACCTAGATGCATATGGAGTGTATACATGCAATAATCAACAATCCATAACATTCCAAGCAAGAATATGCATTCAAGGTTGGAATTTATCATGTTATGCCATGAAATGAGATAAGACTCACTCATGCAACTCAACCCGAGTCCTTCCCGACTCCTCAACACATGCAAGTGCCCATGTGAATGACTCCATCATTTATGTTACACATCAAATGAATTTTACAAATCTAGGGGCTTTCTTTGGGGTGGATATTCATGGACTTACACCAACGGCACCCAACCGACACGGAATTCATGGACTTCCACCAACGGTTCCGTGTACACCGACACATTTTATGGGCTTTTATACCAACGGAGTGCGTATCCAATCACCGGGTCTCTCACCCGAGGGACAGTCTAGCCCTTCTTGCTACCCCAACCCAATTTTCATGCAACCGCGCAACTTAGTCGGATCATCGACCCAACTTTCCCAAGTCCACCTATCATCCACCAAGTGAGGTGGTGACTACAACCCTGCACACACATCTTCATGATGCGATGTCCCCGTGCAAATGCAATGTAATGAACCATTGCATATCAATGTCATGTCTCATATGTAATGAATGTCATATGAACAATTTAAACCACATATCAACATATGCCATGGAAATTTATATCATATGCATATAATTTCCATGAACTATCTCCATGCTAACATATCATAAAGCATATGTCCACATGTCAACAACAATGTCTAAGCATGTTACTCCAATTGCATCAAAACAACAATTTCCAATCACTCAAGCCATTTTATCAAATACCTTCAAGACAACAATCATGTTAAACACATATCATGCCCAAAATTTCACCAAGTTACAAGAAACTACACAAGTAACTTTCATACATCAAAATCAAGTTAGAAGTTAGCCTAAGCCATTTCTATACTCATTTTCTCATTTCCATAACAATAGGCAAGTGATATATAACCACCTACACCTAATTATCCCTTATGGACATTCTAGGTTAGAAATGAACCCGAGTAGGAGGAAACCCTACCTCTTGGAGCGTAAAAACGAAGGCTAGAATTTCCAGAACACCAATACCAACCCCAAAACTTGATTTCCCCAAATCTCCTCCCGTAGATCTTCGGTGAAACTCCTCGTTCTTGGTACGTACGCATAGCCCTCGTCGAGGAGATGAAGTTTAATTATTGGCTCGACGAATTCCGACCAACGGAACTTCGAGAATCGCCGAAAGAAAATTTGTTTTCTCTCTTTTCTCTCACTCTTTCTCCCACACGTTGAAGACCAGAATTTCAGCAGATATCTCTGCTGAAATTCAGATTTTTAAGCCTATTTATATTTTCCAAGGCTTGGCTCTGGTCACGCCAAGTGTCCCCCACTTGTCCGGGTCCGTTTTCACCCCGAAACGATTAATTTCATCCCGGTTTAAGTTCAAATTGATTTTATTTGAACTTTAATCCAATTATAAGGAAAATTTATATTTTCCGTTTTTGGGGACCTTTGTGATGTCATTCGACATAGTCGTCTTGTAAAACGTAAAAAATTTAACTATCTCAGAATTCGACGAAATTAGTCTGGGTGACTCGATTTCGCGATACGAATCCAACGGCGAAGTCCATTGTGTCATCCGAGCTCTAGAAACATGAGTATTTGAAATACGCATTATAGTGGCAAATTACCGTTTTGCCCTTTTTCAGAAAAAGTTCAAATTTACCTGAGTTTTACAGGAATACAAAAAGTAGAGACAATTCTAACAATTTCAGCATCAGTATTGATGGTACTTGAAATAGTGCTCACCTTGGAACCATCATCGTCAACGACTACTTTGTCGCAGTACTTGTGTTGTTGTGGACACTAGGTAACATTGTTTCAGCCACCATCACCTCTGGAGCCTGCCGCCTTGCTGCCAGCGCCCTTGCCGCCCGCGTCGGTGCCAACGCCCTCTCCTTTGTCACCAATGCTTGTGCCTAGCATCACCTCACTACCAGTGCCTTAGTCGTGCGTGTCCATTCCTGCCTACACCTCGTCCGCGCCCAACACCACCGTCTACACCCAGGGCCACTTGACTATCACTTGCATCCACGCCCGTTTATGCCTCACCTGCACCCAGCGCGCCCGCGCCCATGCCATCCTCACCTCCTGCGCCTACTCCGC
Organism: Ilex aquifolium; assembly: GCA_951799425.1. Classification (NCBI taxonomy): domain Eukaryota; kingdom Viridiplantae; phylum Streptophyta; class Magnoliopsida; order Aquifoliales; family Aquifoliaceae; genus Ilex; species Ilex aquifolium. The sequence goes on from OX637393.1 coordinate 29,366,299, forward strand.
CTCTCAGCGCCCTCTGTCCCGTCGACGCCCCTTGTGTCTCACATCCCTCGCCGTCACCACTCGACATCAAGATGGATATCTGGGGATCTTGAGATTTTTCCTTTCGTATATGTATGGGAAGGCCCTATTTAAAGCCCTCTTATGCTAAAAGAGGACCCTAGGTATCTTCTGCTAAAAGAGGACCCTAGATACCTGCTGCTAAAAAAGAACCCTGCTGCTAAAAAAGAACTCTGCTACTAAAAAAGACGAATTCTTACTTATGCCCCCTCCCCTAAAACATATTGGACTTCGGGCAAGGGGAAAATGATGGGCTTGGCCCAGACCAGGCCCAAATCGTAGATGCAGACTAGACCTAGATCACAGATGCAGACCAGGCCCAGATCACAGATGCAGGCCAGGCCCAGGTCACAGATACAAACCAACAAAAACTCATCACAATTTCAATTGGGTCAAGCACACCACCTTGGAAGATCAGTCTACTACTAGCGCACATAAGAATCTCCATCTTAGGAAGGGAATTGTGGAACACAATCACATCACCAGTTACGAGGATGACGTCGGCCTCACGAAATCACCCCACTCCCCGTAATGGCGTCTTAATCAAGGCTCCCTTAGAGCCCTTGTGAAATTTTACTCGCTTATAAATTGTAAGTCCCACCTACACATGGGGGGCATCACACAAATCTCAGCACTCTACAGACCTTGAGTAATAAGATTCTCCGACCACCGTAGCCATTCTCCGTGAAGTAGGTCACTAAGACTGAACCACCTAATCTGTGTCTTTTACTGTGTTAAGCATATACCATCACATAGACCAACACATCTTTGATTGATTTTGCATAAATACATTTTTGCATCATCAGATACCGAACCACCACTTTCATATTTAGTTCTTCGGAATTTTTAAATTTTATGAATTAGTTGTATCATTAGCACTCTCTGATTGACATTCCAACTAGCCTAATATTGGGTAAAGTTTGACTTAAGATTACATGTTGCCCAAACCTATTCAACTTAACCTAGTTTGTAAGTAGACTAGTGTGCATAATGTACGCATTTGGTGATATGGTCTAGAAAATGAATTACACTTTGAGCTCTTAACTATGTATGTTGTCCTACATTGCTCCTTCAGTCATTGTGTTTCTCATATTTCACCTCTAACTATGATTTTAAATTCACATGCATCCACTTTACATATCCATTACAAGTTAAATTCAAAATTGTCACTTTGTCCCCAAATTATGTGAGTTTGTTCTATCTCACCACAAAATCTAACAATACATTGATAATTTTCATTCACACTATTACAATAATTTAGTTTCGAAATAATGTGAAACTAATTTAAGTAATTGAGTGAATAATATGATATGATAAACTAATAGTAGAGGAGTGAAGTGAGATCAAAAGATGAGGAGCGGAATTTGCTCAATAATTTTTTTTTCAACAGGCATGCATCCATTTCTTGTTAGGAGTTTTTGTTTTGAACATTCTCCTAAACAAATAAGCAGGTGTTGAAAAAAAAGGCATGCACATGGGGTGGAAGACCTCAACTACCTCACATAACAATTGTCCCCCCAATAGTTTATAGACTTTGCCTATATAATGGAAGCTTTTCAGACATGTATCAGTACACGAAAAAAACAAAATGAAAGCAAAGAATAGTATGATCCCGAAGATCAACACATTGGTATATTAAGTTCCTGAAGAACTTATTTTGAATATATTTTGCGCATTGCTCTCTTTGTATTTTCTTAATGTTTTATCAGCACGAGCCTCCAATTAGTCAAGGAAAGACTCCGTTGTTCGAAAGAATTTCGAAGTAAGTGTGACGCCCCAATCTCCGGGGGTCCTATATTAACCGTTGACCACCCGTCAACCCGCGAAAATACCCATGGATGTCACTCAACCTAACACCACGGTAGTAGCATCCCCTTAACCGGGATCTTAATTCACAATTGTTAACCGGATTCGATTATTCATTTGGGTTCAACCAATATTCAATATACCATGATTTATACTCCATTATAGTCCATTTACATCATTGGAGGGAAAGGAAACGTAGATTGAAAATAGGGCGAAGCAGTGTGAAAATCTGAAAATTTTGAAGAGAGTACCGGTACCCAGTACCGGTACCATTCAGTACCGGTACCCGGTACCGGTACTGTCAACCCACTGGAAAGGGGGGTACCGGTATCCAGTACCGGTACCATTCCGTACCGGTACCCGGTACCGGTACTGTCAACCCACTGGAAAGAGGGTACCGGTATCCAGTACCGGTACCATTCAGTACCGGTACCCAGTACCGGTACTCTCTGCCCAGTTTTGCCATTTTCAACAATTTTTCATTTCCAATCCATTCAAAACCCTTCCCAATTCATCAAATACATGTTTGACAAGGATTTCCATATAATACATAACTTATACAAGTTCCATTACAGTTCATTCCATAATTTACACATCAAAATGGAATTTTAAGAAAAGTTTTACAACACTCAAACCAAGGCCACAAGCCGGCCCCCTTCATGCTTGATGCTCTCCAAGTGAGCCATCCGCCGGTGCAAAACCCACACCTGAAATGTTTTTCCCATAAAGGGTGAGCCACGCTCAATAGGAAATCCTCCTACAGAGGCTACTCCCCAACCTAAGTGCATATGAATTGTGCACATGCAACAATCAACAAACATCAACCAATCCAACAAGAGTATACACTACTATGTTAGAATGCACCATGCTATGCCATGCCAAGATATGAGATGGAACTCACTCATGAACCTTAAACCGAGCCTTTACCGGCTCCCACCACACAATGCAAAAGCCAATGTGTATGAACCCGTCTATTGACGGAAAAACCCTCCCAATGATCGTTTGAATTAAAAGTTAGGTCTTTTTAAAAGCCCAATCATTGTTTGAGGCTACCCATTGAATGGGTGTTTTTATACAACAAAATCTTGTGTCTTCCTGGGCAACGGATTTTGGAATCGCACCGCCGGCTCCGTGGGCCTATCTACACTTTTTGGACTTGCACCGTAGGAGTTTATGAACCAGTGGTTCCGGGTTTTTCACCCGAGGGAGTGTCTAGCCCTACTTGCTTTACCCGACACAAGTTTTTCTTATGCAATGCAACCGTGCAACTCAGTCGGATCTTCGATCCCGACTTTCCCGAGTTCACATACCAACCACCAAGATTTGGTGTTTGATCCACAACCCATGCACACACCCACACTCATGCCTACGACCCATGAATGCGATGTCAACTCACCCACACACACTCATGTTTTATAACCATGAATGTGATGTACCCATGAGAATGCAATGTAATGTACCCTTGCATCTTCTCCACATGTTCAATATGTATGAATGCCATATGAACAACTCAACAATAAATCTACATATCCATGGTACTTCATATCATAAGCATATGCATATAAATACCATAATTCAACACTTTGTCAACACCTCGTAAGCATGTGTATATCAACATTTTCCTTAATCACAATATCTAAGCATGTTATACATAGTTCATGCAAAACATACTTCACATTTTCGTCAAAGCATTTACTCAACACCTTCAAGGCATCCAAGATCATGTAATCACATAATATACTCAAAATTCATCATAAAACTCAAGAAATCATATTAATTGATTTCTACACAATTATACCAAGATAGAATTCGTTCTACCCATAACATAACCTCATATGTCATAATTTCTCAAGAAATTATCAACAACCATTCCTAAATGTCCATTTCATTTAGGAATTCTCTTTACCCAATTTCCCATGTCAATTTTCCATTCTTCAAGTTCCTTTAACTTTTTACTAAATTTACCCATCAAGTAAATTTATATACCCATTTCATACCAACCTTGCTTAGCACATTTGGTACTCATTTCCCACACATGAAATGCATTAGTGGTACATTAAACTAGAGAATGTGATTTAAATCATGCTACCCATTCTCAATACCCATTTCACCCAAATAACCACAATAGGCAAGTGATACATATATATATACACCTACCCATTCCATATAACCCTCCTAGGTTGGAAATAAACCTAAGTAGGAAGAAAACCCTACCTCTTGTAGCGTGTAGAATCGCCGTGGGAAGCTCCTAGAACTCAAAGAAAGCTTGAATCCTCCACTTCCAAATTTTCGGCCTCCCAACGTTCGGTGAAAGCCGTTGTTTTTGATGTCCACGCGTAGCCCTCGTCGAGTAGAACAATCTTTGTTCTTGGCCCAAGTGGATTCGAGCTCTATAATGGAGTAGATCGTAGAGAGAAGTTTTGGAGAACCCTCACTCTCTCTCTCCTTTCTATCGGCTGAGCAATGAGCAATTATGTGGGAAAAATTAGATTTTCCCCCTATTTATATTTTTAGAATACTTGGCCCACAATTGGCCACACGCCCCTTTTAATTCCGGGTTCGTTTTAATCCCGAAACGATTAAATTTCGCTCCGGTTCGAGTTCAAAATATTTTTATTTTAACTTGTCTCTAATATTTCCCCAAACTTGGAAATTTTATAAAAATTTCGTGTATAGGGTCACTCGGGGTCCGCTCGTCTCGTAAAACGTGAAAAATCCGACTATCTCGGAATTCAACGAAATTTGACGTGGTAACTAGATTTCGCGAGACGAATCCAACGGTGAAATCCGTTTCGTCATCCGAGATCTAGAAAAATTCAGTTTTTTTTTTTTTCTACTAGCACCGAAGTGGCAATTCACCTATTGCCCTTGTTCGTCAAAGTTTAAATTTTCCGGGGTTTCACAGTAAGTTAAAGACCGGTAAGCCTTGAATATTATATATTGTTCACGAAAACTTTCCTTACAATTTAATATTTGTTAGTTGATATGTAACTTTATTATAAAATTTTTTTTAGAAGTCTTGAAGACTTTGGAAGTCCTAAAAACTTCAGATTAGTTTTATAATTTACAGAAATCCTGCAAATTTCAAAAGTTTTAATGACTTTGGATTAATATTAAAATTCACAAAAGTCTTGAAGACTTTGCCATAAAACTCTATTAACTTTGATCTTACACATTGAATTGTTATTATTAAGATGACCTTTACTATAATTCATATATTTACATTTTAAATTTATGTTTTAGAAGCTATTAATAAAATATATTCATAATAAACTCAATAATTTAGTTGATGCTCATAATTAATGAATATTTGAGCAAGGTTCTGTAGTAGTTCCATACAATTTATTGCATGCTTATTAACTCATTATTTATTGAATTCTGAATGTGTTATTATATTTTATCATTTATAGTAATGTCGAACCTCTCAAAACTTGAATTTGTTGCCCTCGAAATTTACTGGAAATAAGTCTTTTTCATGAGTATGTGATACTAAAACCCACCTGACTGTCATGAAACTTGAGAACACAGTCGTAGCAAAAAATACCACATCCACGCAAGATCACGTAAAAGTCCTGATCTAACTTCGTCATCATATAGATGAAGGATTAAAAACGAATATCTTTTGGTAAAGGATTCACTAAATCTCTAGGTTGAAGGAAAGGTATGACCATCAGAAAACTGTTATTTTGTCATATGCTCGAAATGAATGGACGCACATGCGGTTTCAGGATTTTAAAAGTGGAAGTGAGTATAATTCAACATTATTTAGAATCAGTTCGCAACTGAGATTATGTGAAAAGCCTGTTATCGAGGATGAAAAGTTAGAAAAAAATGTTCACAATATTCCACGCCTCTAATTTGCTTCTTTAGCAGCAATAAAGTGAGCGTAGGTTCGAGAAAATATTCTAAACCGATAGCATGTCTTCTTGTTCCTGAAAAAAATAACGAGCTTTTAATGAAAAACCACAACGCTTGCCTGGCTGGATCACAAGCATTTCCTAAAGTGACTGTCTCCTCGCATCGTGGTCATGATTAGAGTCGGGGTCGGGGTTAGGGTCGTGGTCGTGGTCGTGGCCGTGGTTACAGGCAAAATACTTGGCATCAAGGTAGTCATAAAAACCCACCTTACTATCAGAAGTGGGCAAATAAAGAAATAAAATCAAACAAGGGGAAGGGTATACATAACAAATCTCTCAAAGTCTAGGAAGAAATTTGTTATAGGTGTGGGATGAAAGGGTATTGGTCCCGTACCTATCGTACAACCAGATGTCTACTGAATTTTTACCAGTCATCAATAAATGAGAAGGGCAATAGGATAGAAATAAATTTTACTAATCATCAAAATGAACTAGCAGACATAACTTATTTTGATATTTCAAATTTTCTTGTTGATCTTGGGAATAATACTAATTATTTCATTGGTGATGGGAATGTCCATCTTGATTAATTTTATGTTGTTTGTCCTACTATTGGTAATCTATTATGAAAGCATGTTTATATATTTTTGTTAGTCGAATTCTTGCAAACATACAGATCTAACCGGGATGGTTAATCCCACTTCGAGAGGTCGTCGACTTGAATCTCTTATCTAGCGTTTGTACTAATATTAATAAATAAATAAATAAAAATTGCAGGAGGATACTAGGAAATTGCCTGAACAAAAATCAATTGTTAATTACAAGTAGTTCTTTGATAAATATTTCATCTAATAATTTTGTAGTAGTTATGAATATTGTGATAAATAAATACATAAAGAAAAATGAAATTTATTATTACATAAAAAATAAGAACACATAAGAGATAGCAAAGAAGAGTTTGCAATATATTTATTTCAGGAGCCATCGAAAATTTAGAAGAAATAATCGTATTTTCTATGATCTGTATCCTATAAGATTTATATACCTGATCAAAGAAACAAATATTTTTACATGATCTAATATTTGCATGCACAATTAAATTAATGTATTGACAATTTGGATCACGCTTGGTTAGCTGCTACTAATAATTGTGAATACTGAAGATGCATGTTTGGTAGATTGCGGTACAACGCACTCTATTCTTCTAGATAAAAGATTTTTCTCTAATTTGACGTTTGCTGAAGTTAATATAAATACAATATCAGGTTTTGAAAAACTGATTGAAGGCTCTGAAAGAGCATTTATTATGTTAGCAAATGGAAAAATACTCAAAATCAATGATGCTTTATATTTAGTCAGATCTAAAAGAAATCTGCTGAGTTTTAAAGATATACATCGTAATGGATTTCATATTGAGACTATGAATAACATTAATCCAAAATATCTCTGTATTACAGCCAAAAATTGATATTAAAGAAACTTATCGCGTTCTCTTCTAGGTTGTACATAAGAACGATTGACTAAAATGATGTGATGAGCTCGAAACTCATTGATCCAAAAACTTTTATACTTTGACTTGACCAACTAGGTCACCTAGGGTCAATAATGATGTGTCGAATTATTGATAACTCACATGGACATCCATTAAAGAACCAAAAGATTCTTTTGCTTAGTGATTATCCATATACTGCTTGCTCACAAGGTAAATTAATTATTTGACCATCTCCTATAAAAGTAAATGTTGAATTCCCAACTTTTCTCCAATGAATTCAAGGGGATATATGTGGACATATTCATCCATCATTTGAAACATTTCGTTATTTTATGGCCTTAATATATGCATCAACAAGATGGTCACGTGTTTCTTTACTATCTACTCGTAACGTCATTTTTGCTCATTTTCTTGCCCAAATAATCTATTTGTGGACACAATTTCTAGATTATTCCATCAAGATAATTCGTCTTGATAATGCTGATGAATTCACATCCCAAACATTTGATGAATACTACATATCTGTCGAGATTGGTGTTGAGAATCTAGTTGCTCAACTCATACCCAAAATGGTATAGCTAAGTCTTTTATCAAAACACTTAAATTGATTGCTCGAGTTTTACTTATGAGTACAAAGTTACCCATTTATGTCTAGGGACACGGCATTTTACATGAGACAGCTTGAGTTCATATTTGACCAAGTTCTTACCATCAATATTCACCTTTACAACTTGTATTTCCGCTAAATATTTCTCATCTATGAACTTTTGGTTGTGCTGTACATGTCCCGATTGCACCCCACAACGTACTAAAATGCTTCCTCAATGTCGATTGGCAATATATATTGAGTATAATTCACTTTTAATTATTAGGTATATTGAACCTTTGACATGTGATATTTTTACCGCAAGATTTGTGAATTGAAATTCTAATGAGACATTTGCCGTCATTAGGGGGAGAAACTTCGTCACCCGAAGACCGGTATGAATTTTCTTAAAAAGTACAATCGATATCTCATTTTGATCTACGTACTTCTCAATGTGAATTTAAGTATAAAGAATAAAAAATCTACAAAAAATTGGTAATTAGTTGTCTGATGCATTTACTAATGCAACAAAAATAACCAAATCATATATACCAGCTGATTAGCCTTAGAAATTGTGTTAGTTTGATATTTATTATTGGCTAATTATGTTGGGAAAGACATTATTTGTGTTGAATTAATTGAGATTTGGATATCATTTTCTTTTGTAGTTTTTGTCTGATTTGACAAGTAAATTAGTGAAATTAAGGATGTGAAAGACAAAATGTATAAAGGGAAGAAATACAGATCAATAAGGAGTAGGAAGAAGCATTTTGTCGGATGAGTCTGGATGATGGATCAACCGCGTCCAGACGTAAGTTCCAAAGACTACCTAAGGAATCATTGAAGACATGCATCCAAACGGAAGAGAAGTCGCGTCTGGAAGGTACTCCTAGAGGAGACGCAAGAAAGACGCTACAAAGTGCGTCTAGATGGTCCAAGACATTCGTCCTGACGCGATGATGAGATTCGGCCAACAATTTTAGAAACCTCGGTAAATTAGGTTTTTATTTCCTAAAGCCTATATAAAGGGGTATAGCTCTTGCCTTGTATTTCATTCTACCTTTAGCCGCTTCTCCTTAGTTTTTGTTCTAGTTTTTATGGATTGCTAAATCCCCAACAAAAACTAGGGGAGATACTTTCAATAAAACACGGTATTTGTTCTGGATCCAATGTTTTTAATGCTTGATTTATTCTTTTAATTTAATTCTTGTATTTTGCTAAATATTTTTCTTTGTATAATTTATTGATTCGTTGTGCCATGTACATCGAATGCTTAAGATTCCCTACGAGTCAAATAACTGGTTATTTCATGCTTGAATTAATTAATTAGAATTGATTATAAGATAATTGATTCATTCTTTACAATAAAATAAGGTTTACCTGTTGGAAAGCTTGATTTATCGTAGACTCCGGACACAGTAAATGTTTGTAATCTACAAGTAAATTCCTATATTTATTCAGATAATTCATTAATTAAAACTTTTTTTTATATTATCACTGCTAAATATTTTGATTAGAATCACTCTTCAGCTGATTCCCAATTGAGTTCGAAAATTGGATTCGTGTGGATTTGAAAGGGTATCTCCTATGCTTTAGCATTTCCAATAATTTTTCTAACCAATCAATTTCTGTTCTTTTAAGTATTTTTATTTATTTTTCCTTGTGTTCTAAATCTTTCTCAATTCCCTGAGGATCGATCTTGGACTTCCTTAGTTATATTATTACTTCACAACAACCTACGCTTGGGTTCTGCATTATTTGAGTTGTAGAAAGTTTTTGGCACCATTATCAGGGATTTGTTGATAGACAAGGAAAGCACCGCCTTATCTATCGAGGTTTGCTTGGTTTGTGATTTGTCAGATATCCAGTAACTTCATTCCACTTTTTCTGATATTTAATTTTCTGTCATTTATTTTGTTTTTATTTTTTTTTAATTTTATGAGCTCTTGGCATCATGAGCCAAGCGGACGGATAATTCGAAAGGAGTTAGATTTACTATTTGGTGATTTATTTGATAATCCTGTACACACTCACACACTGAACACAATGGCTCAAATTCCGTTGGCTGATGATATGGGAAGTAATGGTGGGGATAATGGTGATGATGATGAGATAAATAATGAGTGGATAAATAATCAGGGTAGGACTTTGCGTGAATATCTACAGCCTACACAACACACTACACCATCATGCACTATTTTTCCTCTGCAGGCTACAAACTTAACTTTATTTTTAAACCTGAGATGATTGCGTTACTTCCTAAATTTCATGGCTTAAATTCCGAAAATCCTTACCTCCATATTTGAGACTTTGAATAAGTATATGCTACTTTTTATGATCAGAGTGAGACTGAAAGCATAGTAAGGTTGAAGTTTTTCCCTTTTTCTTTAAAGGATAAGGCTAAAACCTAGCTAAACTATTTGAGAGCTAGATTAAAAGGCACCTGGCAAGAGATGCAAAAAGAATTTTTTTTTAAAATTTCCTTTACAGCATACCAACACTTTGAAAAGACAAATAATGAATTCTGCATAGAAAGGGCACGGAATTTTTTATCAGTGTTGAGAACATTTTAAAGACCTTCTTGCATTTTGGCCATATCATGGCTATTAAAGATGTGCATCGTATTTTTTTTTTATGAAATTTTATCACCGCAAATGCGCCAATTTGTTGATATGATGTGTAACGAAGAATTTATGGTGAAAGAGCTTGATGAATCATTTGATTATTTTGATCATCTAGCTGAAACTGCACAATCTTGGGATACTCTATCCCCTGATTCTTCTAACAATAAATAGAGAGTTGCTCCTCTCCTACAACTATTGTCCTATAGAGCTTCCACCCTCCCCTACACTAAATCAAAGGAGCTACTAGAACAGCTAAGGTAGTAGCCTTAGATTTAGCTCTAGCAGCTAGGAATTGAGCTTACAAGCTTTGCTTTTGGTTTCATTTAGCTGTAGTTGATTTGGATTGAAAGCCTGTAGTAGCTTGGAGCACACTCGATTGAACTCACACAGGGAGCAATCTTACCCAACAATGGCAGTACAGGACATCAACATTGGCCAATGAGGAGATTAGGCGCATTAAAGTGCTTCATCAAGTAAAGGTGAATACCAGTTAAAAGAGGAGGATGATCTAGGTGCTAGAATTGTCACACTGTCTAGGAAGGTTGAGGCCACGGAATTCAGGAAGGTTAATGAGGTACAGGTTGTTCCTCAAGAGAAAAATTATAGTATTTGTGAGATCCCGGGACGTTCTACAAAGGAGTGTCCCACAATTCCTGCTTTCAAAGAAGTCTTACATGATAAAACAAATTCTATAAATAATTTTTTAAGCCATACAACAACCACCTACTCAAACACTTACAATTTGGGGTTGAAAAATCATCCCATTTTTAGTTGGAGGAATGACAATGGTGCTCAATAGCCTCCTTCTTAAGTTCCTTCTAATTTTGTCACTTACACTCCACCTCCAAAGAGAAACCTTGAGGAGACATTGCAGCAACTTTTGCAAAGTCATACAAACTTTAATAACAGTTAGACCAACTTCAATAATCAAACAACTCAGCCTCTTAATGATATTAGAAGCATCCTCACTAAGCTGACCACTACCCTGTGTCATCAGGAGAAAGGTAAGTTTCCGGTATAACCACAGCCGAATCCACAAGGTCAATTTAATGTGAGTGATTCTACTTCTGATTTTACATGAGAAGGTCAAGTCTGTTACCATACTCTGTAGTGGAAAGGTAATTGGTATAAACTATTCCAAAGAAGGCCCAAAAGCCTTGGAATCTACAAAACCTACAGGGAAGAGTGACAAACTTGACCAGTCTGTTTCTACAAAGTCCCTGAGACGTTTGATTCCTCCCTTCCCTCAGAGATTATTACTCCCATCAAAGCCAAATTTGAATACTGAGATTCTTGAAATTTTTAAGCAAGTCAAAATCAACATACTTTTGTTAGATGCAATAAAGCAAATACTTTCTTATGCCAAATTTTTAAAAGATTTATGTGTAAGAATTTATAACGATTCGTATATGAAATTTAGAATACCTAAATTACAAATTTTATATCATACCTATGTGAGCCATGATATTCAATCCCCTGATTTCTTTCGCGGAAGGGCAAGATCTTCCTCTCCTTCTTCAAAACAATAGACGGCTCTCAATGGAATAAGAAAAATTAGGTTATTAAGTGGAGAGAGGACCTAGCATGCTATTTATAATGAATCTAATGAGCTCTACCATTACAGACAACAAATAGATTAAGACCTATACTTTACCACCTCAACCACATCAATTAGAAGAATGTACATAAGCCCATCAAAATAGATCACTTAACAATATTGGGCTCATCTCATTGGACCATAAATTCAGCCATTTTTTCACAAACCCAAAATGAACTATCAATTAATGGAAGACCAATATGGAAAAATTCCAAAATTCTCCTACTTGGGCAACGTTAATTGGAGCCATTTAAAAAATAAAATAAAAAATATTGGTTGAAAAATCGACTATCGGGCTAATCAAACAAAAACTTAATGTGGCTACAAAATAAAACAAATATGGTCATGAGACAAAATCACAAAGTAGTCCATATCCAATAAAACTAATATTTTTGAACTATGACGGTTTTTACATCCTTTATTGACATAGAATCAATCCATGATTACAAAAATAATAATTCTATTGACATGGATCAAGATGTGGTAGTATAGTAAGAAAATAGAATCTCAATATGTGATTTGATAAACATGTTATTTTCATTGTCAGTCCTCTAGATGATTTCTCTTTAACAACATGCTTCAACGATAAGCTAGAGAAATCCAGTAGCTTCAGCAATAAGCTAGTATGCCTCTAAACTTAAAATCTTAATATTTTCTCAATAGTGTAATCAGAGATATACTCCATTGACAAAACAATCATACTTAAGACAAACACCAAGCCTTAAGATTTTATATAAGATGACATGTCATAAATGTGCACATATATAACATAGCAAAAATATCGTGCTAACAATAAAGATGATCATCAAAGATTTATTATTCATCAAATAGATGGATCTAAACCATAATGAGTAGCAAATATCACATATGAAATTTAATCAATACGAAAACTCTTAACACATAATTAAACTCTCACTAACCAAGTACATCAAAAGATCCCAAAAATGTTCATGTTGTCAATATGTTTCTTAAAAGTTACAGGTCTAAGTTCCCTGATTAAAGGATCAGCAAACATTGATTTTGTATCAATATGTTCAATCACAATATCACATTTTTTCACAAGATCCCTGACTGAAAGATATTTAATTTTCATATGCTTAGACACATTATAATTTTTTGTTGTTCTTTGATAAGAACACAATTGCACTATTATCACAATAAATTGTTAGTTGTCTAGAGGTGGAATCATGATCAGAAGACCTGAAATAAAATTCCTTAGCCATATAGTTTGTGTTGCAGCTCCATAATAAGCTACAAATTCAGCTTGCATAGTGGAAGAAGTTGTGAGAGTTTTTTTAATACTCTTCCATTCTATTACTCTTCTAGCTAACATGAAAATAAATCTTGAAGTGAATTTTAAATCCTTCGGACAACCAGCAAAAGTTGAATCTGACTAATCAATCACCTTAAAACTATCAACCCTCCGATAAACAAGCATGCAATCTTTTGTCCATTGCAAGCATCTCATAATTTTCTTAGTTGACGCCCAATGATACTATCCTAGTTTAGAAAGATACCTTCCAAGAACACTAACTTCATAGGCAATGTATTTTTCAAAAAAAAAAAAAGGTTACAGATTTTGAACTCAGTAGGACAACCCTATTCACGAAAATGGTTAAGACTTGGTATCCTATCGGTCCATAATTCAAAAATATTTTTGGAACAAATGCTAGGAATCCTATTAAGAATGTACAAAGCTGTTTCAATGGCTTTACCATGCTTGCCCTCCAAAGGGGTTGTATTTTCATGAAAGCTCCCAAACGTAAGAGAAAGATATCGTGTAGTAAATTGAACAAAAGTCCAAGGTCGTCTCCTCAGGAAAAGAATTGGAATCCAATGTGATGAAAAATAAAATGAAAAAGCTCTTTGAAGTTGAGAATTTTGAGAGTTAACTACTAATGAATTAAAATTCAGTAACTACAAAAACTGGATAATCTTTAGAATTTATCTCACCTATGAATAAGAGTTTTTACATTAAATCTATAACTCATCTTCTTTCGTATTCAAACCACTACATACATAAAATTTTCAACTAAAAACTTTAAAAGAACTAATTTAGCAATTGAAAGATGGTTTATGATGAAAGAATCAGTACTCTAAAGGTTCAAGGAAACACCACAATTATTTGTACCAAACTTAGTTTCATACAAAACACAGGGACATATGCAAGCCAATTAGGTCTTCGAAAGCATAACCTATTCAATCAATCACATAAACGTTAACACCCTAATTTAAGGTATACCCCCTAATTCATAGGTTTGAGAATCCTTCCTAAGATCATCTAGAAGAAGACTATTCACTCATGATTACGAAAATGACGTAAAACTTAGAAGAAGAAATAATTAAATACAGAAAAGTAAATAACATAATTGAAATTGAGTGCATGTATTGAAAAACTGAATGAACAAAGCTTTGAAAGTAAAGAAAATTGAAATTTGATGTTGCCTAAACAAATAAATGAAAGACTGAACTTTGAATGAAATTATGTAGAACAAACCCTAAACTCTGTAAAAGAAATCTCCTAAAACCTATGTAAAACTGTGAACGACATCCCCCTTCGATTCACCAAAAAGCCTCTATTTATTGCGAATAGGAAAGAGACTCTTATTTGAGCCCTAGTCTTATTCTTTGAATATTTTTATCCCTAGAAGCCGTGATTGAGCCTTTTGTGAAAATTTTTGTTTCTTATACTACACATATAATAGCCAAGCCAATGATAAATTTGATATCCTCTATCATTGATTATCTCGAGATTGAGCTTTTATTATTTATGCAATTGGGAAGTTATTGTTTATGCAATTGGGGAGTATTGGTTGTGAAAAGATGATCAATAAGGGAAAAAGTGAGGATATTTGTGAATATTTATATTTTGTAACTTGCTAAAAAAAAAAAAAAGACAATATGTCTAACTATGAAAAAGCATATTAAAAAAAAAAAGAGAAAAAATAGCAATTATATATATATATATATATAAGCTAGTGTTATAAATTGTGTTTCTAGATGATGATAGGTGAAAGGCTATGGAAAGAAGTTTGGTTGTGTAATTTATACATTATCTCGAGATAGTCTTTTAACTTCTTGAATATTCTTTGTTTCAAAACTCTAATCCTAAGGCCCTATTACAACCTTAGATAAAGATCTATCTGATCTCAAGAGTATATTGATGATTCATTACTCGTGTGAATGAGAAATAGAATGGTGATTATTTGCTTATTGGGTGTTGATTTCCTTTCATGAGACTGTGCCAAATTATTTTACTTCAAATGACAGTTATTTTAAATGGAACATGCAAGCATTATTTTATTCTGATTTAAATATATTGTTCTCACATGTTTTACTTGAAGGAATAGTCATTATAATCTAAGAGAATTTGTGTTCACAGTATTAGCTAGTAAGATTTGGCATTGAGACAAATAGTTGGTAGTTGTAGGGGTGATTATCAGATGAAGAACTGACTTGGTATAGTTAATTCATACTACACCTGAGTTTTGTATGAAAACATGATACATGCATACATTTATATAGCGTTGAGTTCTATATTTTGTTTTGCATTTACGTATAAAAAGCTTGCAGCTTAGAGTTCTTATGTTGTAATGACAATTTGTGATATGAAGTTGTTATTCAGATATTTGATGACAAGTTGATGTTTGTGGGTATCATCTCTAGAAACCCTTAGGAGACTAAACTCGTCCACTAAGGGTAACCTAGGGGTTTAAAGGTTTGTTGCATATGTCAAATGCAATCGTGAGTCCGAAGAAAGTGACTTGTATTTTTATTTTATTTTATTTTATTTTACTAGGGACTAGCAAGAGCTAGGTTGGGGGGTGTGATTAGTCTTAGATATTGTGTTATTTTGATATTTATTATTGGCTAATTATGTTGGAAAATATATTATTTGTGTTGAATTAATTGAGATTTGTATATCATCTTCTTTTTGTAGTGCTTGTCTAATTTGATAAGTAAATTAGTGGAATGAATAACATGAAAGACAAAATACATAAAGGGAAGATATTCAAATCAATAAGGAGAAGGAATAAGCATTTTGTCGGATGAGTCCGGACGGTGGATCAAGCACGCCCGGACGTAAGTTCCAGAGACTGCCTAAGGAATCATTGAAGACACACATCCGGACAGAAGAGAAGTCTTATTCGGACGGGACTCCCAAAGGAGAAACAAGAAAGACGCTGCAAAGTGCGTCTAGACAGTTCAAGACATGCGTCCAGACGCGATGAGGAGATTCAACCAACAATTTTAGAAACCTATGTAAATTAGGTTTTTGTTCCGAAAGTCTATATAAAAGGGTATAGGTCTTGCCTTGTATTCATTCTACCTTTAGTTGCTCTTCCTTAGTTTTTTGTTCTAGTTTTTATGGATTGTTAAATCCCCAACTAAAGGTAGTGGAGATACTTTTAATAAAGCATGATATTTTTTCTTGATCCAATGTTTTTAATGCTTAATTTATTCTTTTAATTTAATTCTTATCTTTTAGTAAAATTTTTGCTCTGTATAATTTTTTAATTTGTTGTGCTACGTACATCGAATGCTTGAGGTTCCATGCGAATCAAATAACTTGATATTCCATGCTTGAATTAATTAATTAAAATTGTTTATAAGATATTTGATTTATTATTTGCAATAAAATAGGATTTACCTGTTGGAAAGCTTGATTTATCGTAGACTCCAAGCACGGTGAATGCTTGTGATCAACAAGTAAATTTTTCGTATTTATTTAGATAATTAATTAATTATAACTTTTGATATTTTCATATTATCACCGCTAAATATTCCGATCAGAATCACTCATCAGTTGATTCACAATTGAGTTCAAAAATTGAATTATTAATAATTGTTAAGTGAATTTGAAAGGGTATCCCTGATACTTTAGTATTTCCAATTATTGTTTTTAATCAATCAAGCTCTGCTCTTTTGAACAAAACTAATTTCAAACAACTTCAAAGTATTTTTATTTTATTTTTTCTTTTGGTCTAAGTCTTTCTTAATTCCTTGAGGATTGATCTCGGACTTACTTAGTCTATTATTACTTCGTAAAAACCTAAACTTGAATTCTGCATTATTTGAGTTGCAGCACTAGTTGTGAAAAATCTGGAAAAAAATTGATATTCCAATTGAAAAACCTATGGGAACAAATAAATCATTAGTTGCACTCTTGAAGCATGAACCACCCAGAGGTTCAAAAGATTTAGCTCACTAAAAGCGGAGAACAAAAGGCCAAATTATATACGACTCCTAAAGAAGTTGTTGAAAACTCAGATGCACTCACATTATCTCAAATCATACTTCCTGAAGAGGAAAAATCTCTTGACGAGGAAAAAGTCCGTGAAGAGTTACATACTTCTGAAGAGATACAGACTCTTAAAGAGATATATATATTTGCCAATAAAAAAAATTATATTAATTATGCATGCACAAGAGAAGTATGGGATTGCACAAAAATCTTTATAAATGATATATTCTCTTTTTTAGTGCCAACTGAATCTTAAATGATGATAATCTTGAACCATGCTTTGTTGATGAATGTATATCTAGACATGGTTTCTCAAAGTGGAAAGAAGCAATCCAATCATAATTGGATTCTCTAGAAAATCGTGGAGTATTTGGACCTGCAGTCCTAACACCCGATGGTATAAAACAAGTTAGTTATAAATGGGTATTCATTAGAAAACGAAACAATAAAGACAAAATCACAAGATATAAAGCATGCTTAATGGTACAAGGGTTCTTGTAGAGACCCGAGATTGATTACAAAGAAACATACTTACCGGTAATGGATGTCATTACATTTCGGTACTTGATTAGTCTGACAGTCTCACAAAGATTCGATAGACTTCTTTATGGATATAGTTACTGTATATTTGTATGGAATCCTACATACCGATATTTATATGAAAGTCACTAAAGGATTGAAATTATCTGAAACAAATACATTAAAACCACGAAGCATGTACTCAATTAGATTGAGACGATCTTTGAATGTATTGAAACAAGCTGACAGAATGTGGTAGCTATTTGGTAAAAAAAAAAAAAGGTATGTTAACAATCTCATATACCCATGTGTATTTATATAAAAAAAAAAAGATTAAATTCTGGATTTGCTATTATTGAAGTTTATGTTGAACTGATTGGAACTCCTGAAGAGTTAGCAAAAGGTGTTGAATATTTGAAAAGAAAATTTGAGATGAAAGATCTTAGGAAAACAAAATATTGTTTCAGCCCTGTAGAGCGAGCATACTTCTAACGAAATCCTTATCTATCAAACAACTTATACTAAAAAGGTCCTGAAGCGGTTTAACATGGATAAGGCTTATCTGTTAAGTACTCCAATGTTCATTCGATCACTTGATGTCAAAAAGGATCCTTATCGTCCTAAAGAAGACGATGGAATGTTTCTTGGTCCTGAAGTGTCATAGCTATGTATAATAGGTGTTTTGTCATACTTAGCACAATGTATTAGGCCTAATATAGCATTTGCAGTTAATTTGTTGACAAGATTTGATTTTGTGCCAACTCGACAACATTGGAATGTCATCAAACATATCTTACGTTGTCTTCGTTGAACTACAGATTTTGCTTGTTATATTCAAAACAGTCAGACAGTAGTCCAAATTTAGTAGGATATGTGGATTATGTATATCTCTCTGATCCTTACAAGGCTCGTTCACAAACTAGGTATGTATTCACATATGGTAATATAGCAATCTTATGATGACCTACAAAGTAAACTTTGATTGCTACATCCTCTAATCATTTTGAGATACTAGCACTCAATAAATCAAGTCGTGAATGTGCATAACTGAGATATGTAGTCTATCACATGCAAAGTATATGTGGACTCCCTTAAACTACAGATTTGTCAACAATGATGTATGAAGATAGTGTTGCTTGCATTACATAAATAAAAAAAGAATTTATTGAAGGTGAGAGAATCAAGCATATACTCATGAACTCCAATAGATTTGTGAAATTGAAGTAAAACAGATACGTTCAAGTGACAATCTTGCATATTTATTCACCAAAATTTTACCCTCATCAACGTTCAAAAAGTTGGAATATGATATCGGAATGTGTCGGGTTTGTGACCAGCTCAATTGTCTTCTTATCAGGGGGAGAATCTTATCAGAAAGAGCATTCACATTAATATATAGGACAAATTCACGTTGTACTCTTTTTCTTTTGTTTAGTTTTTATCCCATTGTATTTTACTAGCAAGGTTTTAATGAGATAGCATTCATAAGTCCAACACTGTCTTAGTATAGTGATCAATCATCCAAGGAGGAGTGTTGAAAACCAAGTCATGCATATGGATGGGATGACCACCGGTGCAATGGCATCCTTACCCACTTATCAACTACCTCACATAACCATTGTCCCCCCAATAGGGTATAGGCTTTGCCTATAAAATAGAAACTTTTCAGACATATACGGGTACACGAAAAGAACATAAAAAATGAAATAAGAAAGAAAAGAATAGTATGATCTTAAAGATCAACACATTGATATGTTAAGTTTTTGAAAAACTTATTTTAAATATATTTTATGCATTACTCTTTTTATATTTTATCGATTTCACAAAACAAGAGAATTTTGTGGACTTTTTCAACGGTTCAAAAATGGAGGCTAGGAATAGATTCATCGTTTTGACACATGTGGCAAAGAAAGAGCACCATTTACTCAGACCACCAATACAAAAAGTTCATTTTTTTTTTTTCACTTTCCAAAACACTTTCTTGTTCACCAAGTACTTGTCTTGGGCCTTTTGACAAACAGATGGAGCTCAATGGCCAGCACTTGACAGATCAAAGGGAAAAAATGACCAGAAGTTCTTCAATATAATCTGGTCTAATATTCTAAATTCTTATGTTTGAAAAGGAATTAAATCAAAGATGGAACTGTTGGATTGATTCTTCCTTTTGAAGGTACCGTGAATGGGTTTTTTTGTTGACCATATTCGATGGTCCATTGGCTGCCATTAGACTGACTATCTTTTAGTTTTTATTGACTAAATACATAAGGCTATGGCTGTCATGCCGTAATTTATTTTTCTTTATTATTTCAAAAAATATGTTTTAGTTATTGATCTTGTGTTGGTTTATTTGTGACCATTGATTTTAAAAATAATAAAATAATCAAAATTTTGGGCGTGCTATGTTTTGATTAGTAAAAAATAAGAGATATCATATCAAAAGATCACCACAAATGCTTAGCACAGATGGTGATGCGTTAAGAGCAACTGTTTTTATTTTATTTGCCTTAATGACACATAGGAAGAACACACCTTTCAAATCCAAATCCTAGTTCCGTCCCTAAATATTTCGGAAAACACACTTTAACCCTTTATATAGTCAACAACAGAAAAATCATAGAATCATCTTAAATTGACTATCATCAAACCCAAAAAATGAAAAAAGTAAAAAAAAAAAAAAAAAGGAACAATATAAAGGAAAAAAAATTGCTAGTCACATACATGGGGTGGGATGCTTATGGGTAGGCCCAGGGTTAGTTACCTGGGAAATTCATTCTGTGTGATCCGGAAATAAAAAAGAGTTGAGGAGCTGTGATGCATTACTATCAATATTGAATGGCAAACAATTAGATGGAGGCTCAGATCCTGATTGATAGAAACATCACACCATATCTTAAACATTAATTCATGACTCCGCCCTTTGTTTCCTTCAAAAGCCAATTATTATGTTTCCTCCTCCTTTTTGCTTTTTGTTTTTTTTATTTCTCATAGACGGTTCCAATTTTCCACAAATTTCCATGATCAGAGTTTATAAATCGTGCTGTACGAAATGTTTGAATCGTTTCAGTACTATCGTGTCAAAATTAATATAAATCATACACAGTTTTTTTAGTGGGTAAATTAATGTGATTCAAACTCCTTTAAGATTAAATTTGCATTGGATAATCTTACATTTATTCAGGGTTGAATTGACGGATTATGCTAATAATTGTAAAAGCCTACTCAAAGCTATTAAATAATTGCACAACAAAACAAAAAACAATGAGAAGGCTATCATGATCATGACAGGAGTTCAAAGACAAGAAATGACTTCCATCTAGTCTTTGATAGCCATGATGCTGGAAACATTTCACCATCTTCAATCAAATAAAGCTATTTTGATGAGCTAAAGCCTCGAGTTGCTAGAATTAGGTGTTGGGGGTGAATTGTGGCATCCCATGCAAATTTTCAAATAGTTAAAAACTAATCAATAATATATGCAATTGTTTCCTTGAAGAAAAAGAAAATTATCTAGTTGATTAAAAAAAAGGGGGGGGGGGGGGGGGGGGGGGGGGGGGGCGAGGAATGGCGGTAGTAGCAGTTTATCAAGCAGCAGCTCACCAATCTGTTATGTGATCAATCAATCCCGCGTGGGTGCAGAACATACTCATGATGCATAAAACGGTCTTATGCAAGATCAACAGTCGAGTGTGTGATAAAGTGTAATTCATGGACAATTAATAGAGCAATCAATGACAATAATGTAAATATCGGGTCAACACGTAGATATATAGTGGTTCGGTACGGGTGACCTACTCCACTCCGAAAAACGGCAACAGTTGTCGGGGGACCTTTTATTGATTAAGTAAGGTGAACAAGAGAGAGCAATAGTTAGCCCCGGGAGAAATCCAATAACTAGGAGAGAGAAAAGTTATGTGTGGGGTGTGTAGAGAGGTGTCCTCTCATATAGATAGAGCTTACAATTTTTAGGCACAAAGCCTTAGTTGAGACGGTGACGTGATGGTAAAGGTATTAGATTTTCGGGGAGCTACAAAAGATAAGTACAATTAAAAGTTGTCTTGATCTGCGAGAGTGAGTATCCTGATAATTGCTCCTCACATGCTCTAATCCTTCTGAACTCCTTGAACTCTGAACCGGGCAGAATCCGTGAATTAGGTTTGACCCGCCTTGTAGCTGATTTAGGCCTAGCTCATTAATTGGGCCTGGCCCAGTTAAATATGGGCTCGTCATTTGCCCCCCATGTCCTAAGCTCTAGTAGTTATTGGGGATTGAGGGCATGAGTGAGCTCTTTCATTTGGGTAGAACATATATCTTGTTCCATATGGTGGCTTCTTCAGCTTTCCATCCATGGCATTTTTGAAGCTTATTTCTCTATTTGGTAACGTCATTGTTGGAGAGAGGATGAAGAGAAAAATGGGTGCTTCGACGCGTGGAGATGGAGATGCTTTGGCGAGTGGCGCCATGGGTATGAACCTGGACAACACCAGGGAAGGCATAAAACTGGGCGGTGCCACGGGCGACACCATGGAGGACCCAGGCAAATTGATGGTGTCTTTGGTTTATGAAAATTCTCTCTTTCAAAGGTGATCCCGTAGTTGATGGATTAACGACGAAGGATCTCTACGTCACTAGGATGGTGACTTCCCCTCCTTCTAGAAGGGGTGAGATCTGATGTCCCCAGTGCTTCCCAGCTAAGGTTTGATGGTCCTACTGTTTCTCAGAAGACGGGGTTTGATGTCCCCAACATTTCACTTAATTATCCTGCTTCTAGCAATGGCCTAGTGCCCTTGTTGCAGTGTGTGAATTTTAGCTAAGGAGAGACTTTGGAGGTTTGTGACACCTATGGATGTCAGCTCTCGGGGTCTTGAGGGTATCATCGATACCGAGATAGTGGACTTTGTTATGGTACCTCGCTGTTTTGTAGAACCTTATCTTCTGCATGCTTGGTCATGCTGACATTCTGGCTTTGAAAATTTGAAAATGGCTGCGGCTTTTCCATACTTTTGAGGATGCTCAAACTCAACGAGGTGTCGAGAGCTTTGGTGGAAGAAAGACCTGGGCACAAGGTTGCAGTTAAGGTTGGCTCATGAGAGAGCAACAACTCTCGAGGCCGAGCTTTTAGTGAACGAGGTTGTTTGCGTATAAGCATAGGCTGAGTTTGGCCGAGCTTGTGGCGACTCTCGTGAAAGCCGCTAAGCTGGAGACATAGGCTGCTTGCTTGAGAGTAGAGCAGAGATCGGCCAAACTTTTGGCGACTTGTGAGAGAGCTGCTAAGATGGAGATATAGGTTGTGCTTTAGAGTAGAGCAGAGATAAGCCAAGCTTTTGGCGACTCGCGAGAGAGCTGCTAAGCTGGAGATATAGGCTACCTGCTTTAGAGCCGCTAAGCTGGAGATATAGGTTACCTGCTTTAAAGCAGAGCAGAGATAGGCCAAGCTTTTCGTAACTCTCGTGAGAGCCGCTAAGCTGGAGATATAGGCTGCCTGCTTGAGTGCAGAGCAGAGATAGGCCAAGCTTTTGGCGACTCTCGTGAGAACCGCTAAGTTGGAGATATAGGCTACCTGCTTGAGTGCAGAGCAGAGATAGGCCAAGCTTTTGGCAACTCTCGTGAGAGCCGTTAAGCTGGAGATATAGGCTGTCTATGTGAGAATAGAGCAGAGATAGGTCAAGCATTTGGCGACTCTCGTGAGAGCCGCTAAGCTGGAGATATAGGCTACTTGTTTGAAAACAGAGCAGAGATAGGCCAAAATTTTTGTGATACGTGAGAGAGGCGCTAAGCTAGAGACATAAGCTGCTTGCTTGAGAGCGAAGCAGAGATAGGTCAAGTTTTTGGCAACTCTCGTGAGAGTCGCTAAGTTGGAGATATAGGCTGCTTGATTGAGAGAGGAGCAGAGATAGGCCAAACTTTTGGTGACTCTCGTGAGAGCCGCTAAGTTGGAGATATAGGTTGTCTTCTTGAGAGCAGAGCAAAGATAGACCAACATTTTGGCAACTCGCGATAGAGCCGCTAATCTGGAGATATAGGTTGCTTGCGTGAAAGTAGAGCAGAGATAGGCTAAGAGCCGCTAAGCTAGAGATATAGGTTGTTTGCGTGAGAGCAAAAACAGAGATAGACCAAGCTTTTGACGACTCCCGTGAGAGCCGCTAAGCTGGAGATATAGGCTGCTTGCGTGAGAGCAGAGCAGAGATAAGACATGTTTTTGGCGACTCTCGTGAGAGCCGCTAAGCTGGAGATATAGGCTGCATGTGTGAGAGTAGAACAGATATAGACTTCCTGCTTGAGAGTAGAGCAGAGCAGAGATAGGCCAAGCTTTTGACGACTCTCATGAGGGCCACTGAGCTAGAGATATAGAATGTCTGCTTGAGAGCAGAGCAGAGATAGGCCAAGATTTTGGCGACTCGCGAGAGAGTCGCTAAGCTGAAGATATAGGTTGCCTATGTGAGAGCAGAGGCAGAGATAGGGCAAGCTTTTCTGGTGACTCTCGTGAGAGCAGCTAAGTTGGAGAATTAGATGCGAGCGTTGTTGGGCGGGGACGACGAGGGACGTTGGGCGCCGCTGGGCACGGACGCCAAAGGGCGTTGGAAGCCGCTGGGCACGGACGTAGAGTGGCGTTGGGCACTGTTGGGCACGGACGCAGAGGGGCGCTGGGCACCACTAGGCATGGACGAAGAGGAGTGCTAGAAGCCGCTAGGCATGGACGTCGAGGAATGCTGGGTACAGGTGCGGTGGTGCCAAAGATGTGGGCTACAGGAGGAGACACTGTGGGCCAACTGGGCGACACCACGACTGGGGGTAGAAGGCGATGCCACTAGTAGTGGCTGGGCGACATTACTAGGCAGTGGCCATGGGCAATGCAGGCTAGGGCACTGGTGCTGGCTGGTGCTAAGAGTTGGTGTGCACGCTGAGGATTATAGGTGACGCCTTGGAGCAAAGTGGTCTGGGCGACGCTTGCAGCAAGTGGTCTGGGCGACGGCACTGGGCAGGCAGTGGCCCTAGGCGACGCCACTACATAGGCAGGTGCGCTGGCGTTGTCTGGCGCTGGGGCATTGGTTGGCATGGGTGCCTAGGCGCTTAGGCGTTGGGTATGGATGCCGAGGGGAGCCCTCCCTTTGCCTGGTTGACTATCAGTTGTGAGTCACTGTAGGCTGTCAGGCAGAGGGCCTCCATCTCCAATGTGAGCTTCAATCTTGATTTGAGGGCCTCATATTTAGCTTGGTTGTTGGATGTTGCAAAGTGGAGGGAGACAGCGTATTTGAGTGGAGTGCCATGAGGGATGATCAGCACAAGTCATGTGCCGCCTTCCTCGCTGGTGGAGGACCCATCCACGTATAGTCTCCAACATGGTACAGTAGATGGTAGCGAGGGCGTTGAGGGCTCTTGTGGAGGAGGCACAAAGGAGTCGAGCGCCTCTAGTCTCGGAGTATGGTCTTTCGAGGCCTGTGGAGCTGTCTTCGAGTCGTCGGGCTTTCTTGGGATAGTGTCTAGGCTTGCCTCATGGTGGGTGGAGGCATTATGCATTGAGCAGGCGAGCACAGGGGCGAGTGATACTTCCTCCCGGGATTCCTATGGTGGTATAGACTCCCGGGACTCCCGTGACGGTGTAGACTCCCGGGACTTCCCGTGGCGGTGTAGACTCCCGGGACTCCCACGGCGATGTAGACTCCCGGACGAGGGGCACCCTGGCGCTGCCCGAGGGTGTTCTAGCGCAGGGCCCCATGGTAGGGGGCGGCTTGGCGCCCAGAGTGGAGAGGTTGCAGTGCTTCTCTCGTCGGAGGGAGTGGTGCTCCTCCTATAGGCTAAGGGGCGACGACTCTCAAGGCGAGCATTAACTGGATGATTTGCTGATTCTGATTTACCAACAGCTGCATGGTCTGTAAAATTTGTTGCCCAACCACGGCTGTAGTGGATGGTTCCACGAGTGCGGGCGGAGGAGGAGCCTCCTCCCGCGCTGGCCGGATTGTTGTCCCCCGGTTGTTGACTCATCGACTTGGTCATGATCGCCATGTATTTGAAAGAGAGTAGTAAGGTAGTAGAAAACTTAATCGCTTCCCACAGACAGCGCAAAACTGATGATGCACAAAATGGTCTTATGCAAGATCAACAGTCGAGTGTGTGATAAAGTGTAATCCATGGACAATTAATAGAGCAATCAATGACAATAATGTAAATATCGGGTCAACACGCAGATATATAGTGATTCGGTATGGGTGACCTACTCCACTCTGGAAAACGACAACGGTGGTCAGGAAACATTTTATTGATTAAGTAAGGTGAATGAGAGAGAAAGAGAGCAATGATTAGCCCCGGGAGGATACAATAGTTAGGAGAGAGAAAAGCTATGTGTGGGGTATATAGGGAGGTGTCCTTTCATGTAGAAAGAGCTTAAAATTTTTAGGCACAGAACCTTGGTTGAAACAGTGACGTGAGGGTAAATGTACTAGATCTTCGGGGAGCTACAAAAGGTAAGTACAATTAAAAGTTGTCTTGATCTTTGAGAGTGAGT
Source organism: Ilex aquifolium (assembly GCA_951799425.1). NCBI lineage: Eukaryota > Viridiplantae > Streptophyta > Magnoliopsida > Aquifoliales > Aquifoliaceae > Ilex > Ilex aquifolium. The sequence goes on from OX637393.1 coordinate 29,392,582, forward strand.
ATCCCGATAATTGCTCCCCATGTGTTCTAATCTTTCTGGACTCCTTGAACTTTAGACCAGGTCGAATCCATGAATTAAGCTTGACCCACCTTGTAACTGATTTGGGCCTAGCTCATTAATTGAGCCTAACCCAGTTAAATTTGGACTCATCACATACAATAAGATTGTTAAACGAGTTGAACCGCTCTTTGTTTTTCATTTATTCAAACTCGCTCAAGATTCAAAAATTGATCAAAGATGAATACATTTTTAAACTCGATTTGAACATATACTACAAGTTAACTTGGACAAATTTTTACCTGACTCAAGACTTTAAATGGTTCATTGCATTGGACTTTATGATGAACTAAAAGACTTCTCATATAAAAAAGACTACAGAGAGGAAGAAAACCCAGGCAAACCCCCAGTGGGAGGATGCGACATAATACTTCTGTATTCATTTCACCCAAAACAAATACATAATAGCCAAGCAAGATAACCTCAGCAAACCCCTCAACTTTGACATGATTTTTACTTTAGACCCTTTACTTCCAATTATTTCAGTTTGATCGTTAAACTCTGTAAATCTTGCAATTATACTCTTACGCCCAATTTCTCTATCAAAATAAATTGAAAAAGTCAACAAAAATTAAAATTTTTTGGGACAAGCTTCAACAAATTTCGTTCCAAGTTTTTTTTCGTTTGTTGCACAAAAAATCGAGAAGAAAAGGTTCCTTTCTTCCAATTTTCCCATTAAAACAAATAAAATGCCAAACAGTAGAAGTCTAGTGGACAAATTGAAATAAGAGTAATGGATTTTTTTCCACACAAAAATTCAAAACAAACTTTGTATAATTAAGTACTAAATTAAAACAAAGAAAAGTTGAGGTGCATTTTAAAATAAGAAACATAGTTCATGGTCAAAATGATATTTACCCTTATTATAACAACAGTGCTTAGGCACATCAAACTAGAAAATTGACAACTTGTGCTTAGCCACATCAACAACCCAATTAGGTAAAGCTTTACAAGACTAAAAATTCAATTCCACTTGATGAAACAAGAAAGTCTACCTTTTCATGCACCTCACAAGGCAAAGACAGACATGTTTTAAATGACCAATAAGGGGTTCCTATCACCACGTAGTCCTTTGAGCTACTCTATGCTGAAATTGAAAAGGCCAATTTGCCTTTCCAACCATGCAACAAAATCATATAAATAAAAAAGATGTAAACTTTTCTCATCATGAGAGTAGACTTTGTAGCTGCCTTTCGATTCTCAATCTTTCTTTTCTCCAACATAAAATCTTGGGATTTGTTCATATGCTTCCTCTTTGTTTGTATGTTTTGTGCCAAAATTGCCCACAGCTCTATCCATTAGAACAGTTCCTTTTGGTGGGTCTACATTCATATAATAAACACTAATCCAACTAGAGCACTAAGAGAAACTTAAAAAGAGTCTAAGACAGCCTCAATATTTCCTTTAATTCCCTTATTTTGGTGGGTCTACATTCATAATAAACACTAATCCAACTAAAGGACTAAGAGAAATTTAAAAAGAGTCTAAGACAGCCTCAATATTTCCTTTAATTCCCTTATTCACAAGTGACCCACTTGAATCCAAGTAATTTGTTGTGTTCAAAAGAATTTCCTATCAGTATCAATATAATAGGTCAATGTGCGAAAAGCTTATTTCTAAGGCAAAAGGCAAATAAAAACTAATAATTGATTAGTACACGTTAAATTCAGATTATAGGTTGTATAATAAGAACCATCCTTTTTCTACCGCATGTCTTCCGACATCAAACCTCAGACTTTCAAGTTGAGAGGTAGATCTGGCCATCCAGACTAACTCATGATGGATTATTATTACCATTTACATTTTTGTCATTTCTCCCCATCAATTTGTCCAAATTATTATGGCCGGAATGGAATATGCCTTGAAAAGCCCTGGCCACAATAAATGCAAAATGGTAGCCCAACTTAATGCTCTAAGCTACCAACATTTTCAATAAGCATTCACAATCCAGCCAGCTAGCAGTGTGAATTACGTGGAACTCTTCCAATAACAGATGTTATGACGTGCTAGACTAGACAAGAGCTATACTTCTAGTCTAGCCGCGCATTAAACTCGAGTCTAGCCGCGCATTAAACTCGAGTTTAATTGATACAAGTAATTTGTAAATGATTTGGTGCATTTAAGGTTTGTGTTACTTGGGTGATCCAATCACTGAGGAAAAAACAGTAGCATGTGAAGAAGATAAGATCATATATAAGGCATACATGGATGCCACTAAAGGCAGACAAAAACAAACCTAAATAGCCAAACAACCCCCCCATGAAATCAGCTCATCTTTAGAACATATATATAATATCTGATTTCATTATTTGTACCAGAACAACATAGATAAATAAGCATGAGTAAATTTAAGAGCATAGTATTCCCATAAAATTCTCTTCTTTCCAGTGTCTCAATGTCTATCACCATACACGAAGGCCACCCACAAAATTTCATGATGTAGTACCCCCCAAATAGCAATCTGTCTGAGCCTGTTGACTGTGCCCTCTCTCTATTTCACTCCATCAAAGGAACAAAAGAACCAAATTATTATGTTTTGAATCAATGTATCTTCTCATCATCATCATCTTCTTCACCCTTCTTGAAACTTTCTTGCGATTCACATCCTTCTTTCGGACTCTCCAGTGCTCTCTTTTCTTCCTCCTCATCTTCCACATCTGTTGAGTTCCTCTCCCTTGACCCGCCCTTCTCTCTCTTCTTCTCTGCCCTCACCCTCAATGCCTCCAACAATTCCCTCACTGCCTTGTCCTTATCTCTCCTGTTCTTGATCAAAACTTCACTAATATCAGCTGGTGTCATCTCAGCCTTATCAATTACTTCCTCAAAATTCTCCAACATTTCTCTCTCCAAATCACCCTCTTCATATCCCAAATAATTCTTCAAAAGAATCTTCAATGCTGGAAAAGAACAGTAACTCATGAATATATGCATATCCATCCTCCCACTTCTCAGCAATGCAGGATCAAGCTTCTCAATATGGTTTGTTGTGAACACAAAAATCCTCTCACTCCCACAACATGACCATAACCCATCAGTAAAATTCAATAGCCCAGAAAGAGTAATGGAATTCCCACCCTCCTCACCACCACCAGAACCAGACCCACCTCTCATATCTGGAACTGAAACATCATAGTTCTTATTCCTCCCACTAGAATTATTACTCTTTTTCCTATTAGTCAAATTGATAGAACAATCAATATCCTCAATAACAATGATAGATTTTGAGCTTGTTTTCATCAAGAGCTTCCTCAATTCTGAATTGTTATTAACTTCAGTCAATTCAAGATCATAAATATCATACCCAAGATAATTTGCCATTGCAGCAATCATGCTAGATTTACCAGTACCAGGTGGCCCATAAAGTAAATATCCTCTCTTCCAAGCTCTTCCAGTTTTCTGATAAAAAACTTCACCCTTTGCAAAATCTTGAAGATCATCCATTATTTCTGACTTTTTGACTGGATCCATAGCCAATGTATCAAAAGTACTAGGATGCTTGAAAGGTACAGACTCCCAAGGATGACCCCTTGAATCAAGTGACCCACCTCTTGAATTTGTGTAAAGAAGCCTATCTTGATTCTTTCTTCTGATTTCATTGGCTTTTTCCATAATGAAATCGAGATATGACTCAAGAATCAAAGACTTGTCCTTTTTCCTAACCCTTAAAGTGAACCCTCTTTTTTCCTCCGGCAATGGCCGCCATGAAAAGGTCTGGGATTGTCTCTGTGTGACTACGTGTTCCCAGAAGACTGCGACGCCATTGTAGACATCTACTAGGCAGTCGTTGTTGGAGAGGCCGAAGGTTATTGCACTGGAATTGAGGCCGCGCGTGAGGCTGAGGCGGTTTCCGATGATGGAGGCGGAGGAGCTGAGGTAAAGCTGGACGGCGTTGTAGAGCTCATTGGTGTTGACGCCGTCGATCTCTGTGATGTCGTAGTAGCAGTACAAGGAAAACCAGTTGGTAATACGATTGAAGAGCTTGAGAGAAGCGAAACGGAGCTCCGGTGGGAAGACTGTGTGAAGAATGCTTTGGCAAAAGGCCCACACGCCCATTACCGAAGCCATAGTTGTCCAAAACTCCTTCATTTTCAATGGTAATTGTCAATCTTTTGGAGAGAGAGAGAGATGGGTTTGTGACGTTTTCAAGGGGGAAGATGAGGAGTCTTGGGATTTTGAGGGATGGGTCTTCACAGATTTATAGAGTGGGGAAATGGGTTGTGGATTCTTGAGTAGAGAGGTTTGGACTTTGGAGAGATGGGTGAGAGAGAGAGAGATGAGTTTGTGAGGTTTTGAGAGGGCAAGGACAAGGGCAAGGGCAAGGGCAAGGGCAAGGTGAGATTTCTTGGGTGTTTTTAGGGATAGGTCTCGGTTGATTTATAGGGAGGAAAAATGGGTTGTGGATTCTTGAATAGAGGTTTGAAGAGATGGGTGGAGAGAGAGAGAGAGAGAGAGAGAGGAGAGGGTAGGAATAAAGCAAAAGCCAAGAGCTCAAAAAGGATGAAGGGGCTTTGTAGATGGGAGGAAGTTGGCTGGCCATGAGATTATAAGTACAAAGGGAAAACAGCAGAGGAAAACGCTAAACAACAAAAAAAAATTGGATTGTTGAACTGGGAAAGAGATTAGGTATGGGGCTTAGTTTGGGCTTTTTGGAGGTTTGAGTTAGTGATTTACAGTGGTCCTTTGTTGGTTTATTTTTCCTGTACTATATCATGTAAGGTTTGAAATGAGCTGCCATGGACTGAGACACTGAAATGAGAGATTTTGTAATATCAAAGTCTTGGACAGATTCTGACAAAAAAAAAAAAAAAAGTCTTGGACAGACACAATGAATGAGGTTTGGGAGAATTCACATCAACCAGTAGAGTAAATACATTACAAACCCGCAAGATTTTGAACACAACACTTACACAACTTTTTAAAAGGAGAAGTGCAAGTGAAGATATTTAAACACACACACTCAAAGCTACCCGCAAGGTTAGTTCAGTCTTTTAAATTAATTTGAGACTATCGTGTGTTTAATTTTTATTGATGATTCTCAAATTTAAGATATAATTTTTCTTTGTTTATCATTATAGGTATTCAAAGTTTACTCTGAATCATTTTTTTCCGAATCACCCAAAAAAATGTTTACTCTTAATAAGTTGATCTAATAAAAAATTCCTCGAATAATATATTTATATATGTCATGCACAAAACCAAAAAAAAAAAATGCTAAACACATGATAAAGATGTACGTTCAGAATATGGAAACTAACAAATCAATTGGTGAACTGTAGATGGTATAGTGGGGGACCATTTTTTACTTTTAACCCCCAACCCCGAAACCCCCCCCCCCCCCCCAAAGCGGCCCGCCCCACACACAGAGCAAACTTGGTTTGTGTGATTCATGTGATTTGCTAGTTTGCTGCTACGGGATTCTGCTCAAGTTGCTTGATGCAGGAGAGAAAATCTTAACAAGCTTGAAAACGGTGTCCATTAAATAAGGATACGTCTATTTGAACTTTTGAAGTCGATCAAAACTGTTGATTTTACTTTGCTTAATTTAGAGTCATGAATCATAAAAATAATAAAATGGGTGAATGACATTTTGCACACTTAAAGATTCTCACATTTTCAATTTACACCCTCGTGAATTATAATCTTTACATTACACCCTCCTCAATCAGATATATATTTCTACACATAATTGTTCGTATAATACTCAATTTTTAGTGTTTTAAATAAAAATTTTATACTTAATTTTCTTAAAATGGAGCACATTACTAATTTTATTTGATTGGGACTGCAATATGAGAATTTCAATTTTTTAGAATTAAATAAAGAATGCAAAAATCTTTCAAAGTGCAAAGTATCATTTGCTCTAATAAAATATTAAAAATTTATACGAATTAAAATTTTTTTAGATAAAAAGTGAAATTTACAGTCCAAAAAATTATTTTTGTGCCCTATCCTGAGTCCTGACTGGATAAGGAATAACCCAAGAAGATTTGGTGATATTGTAATTTGCTGCTACTGGATTCGGTTCAGTAGGTTGATGCAGCAGTGAAAATCTTAACAAGCAGTTACTGGATTCTTGATGCAGCTGTGAAAATTTTGACGAGATAGAGATAGAAAATGGTTTCAAGCAAAAAATATGCCAAAGAAGATTTGGTGATGATTCTGTTGAATCATTAATGATGCTCTTCTCTTGGTTCTAGGCAGCTTTAAGGCATGAAACCTGTTCGTCTCAGATATTAAATTTTTCACCTCAAACCAAAAATTAAATTATTTTTTTTAAATTCAAAATTTATAAATTTTTGAAAACCTTCTCTTTTTTTTTTTTTTTGGGTTAAAAAAGAGGGCTGAAGCCCAAACTAACTAGCAATCAACCTATAAAAACAGACACCATATGCATCCGAATCAATCAAGGAAAGAATTCCTATAGGAGGCCTCTAGAAAACTGTGTTCCCCAAAGCCAACTGATGAGCCAAATTGGCTAACCAGTCTGCACAAGCGTTTGCTTCCCGGTAAGCATGTTGAATTTGAACATGCCATTCAAGCCGTAATAGTGCTCGAATTTGTAAGACCAAAGAACGATGATCATTTTCTCCTTCCTTGTGCAGAATAGCAACCACCGTTTTGGAGTCAACCTCCAACTCAATATGCTTAAGCCCCAACTCCCAAGCCATCCGCAGACCATCAAGAACAGCCCATAATTCCGCAGACACAACAGAGCAAGCTCCAATATTCCGAGCAAATCCACCAAGCCATTTCCCCGTAGCATCTCTAATGAGACCACCAGCCCCTGCATGACACGTATGCCTCCAAAATGAACCATCTGTATTCAATTTAACCCAACCATTCCTTGGGGGAGTCCATCCAACTTGTGCCCAAACATTCTCTCTATCTCCTCCATTCCTGTGCAGCCCCAAATCACAAGCCCTCTGAATTGCATTAACTTTGCCCCATACCTCCAGCTCAGGCCGAACTGGCCTTACAAAATCACTATCAAATATGGACCGATTTCTCCACTGCCACAACAGCCAAAAACACATGCCAAAGACTATAGTCCAAGGCCGGTTGTATATCACCTGTTTCGAACTCAGATTACTTCTCAGCCATGCATGCACCGAGCTACTAAAAAAATCCTGCTTCAAATCTACAGGAACAAGCGAGCGTCATACCTTACGAGCCGCAACACAATCTCAAAGAACATGCACTATATTCTCAGACACAGCCATGCATTAAGGACGCCCAGCTGACCCACTTAGATGGCGTCTCACCCTCTCCTCGTTAGTCATCAACTTACCATGCAAAGCAAGCCATAAAAACAATCTCACTCTCTCCGGACCTTGCCACTTCCACACTAACTGCCAACCATCATCTTTAGGCTGGAAATAAGGAGATGCTTGAGCCTCGTACGTTGACCGAACCGATAACCAACCATTGGTACTCTCACCCCATACAATCCGATCAAGACCTAAGCTAGAGACTGGTGGAGGGATAGCAGCAATCCGAGAGCACACCTCAAGTGGTAGAAAACCCTCAATATAATGTCAATCCCACAAGCCATCTTCACCCACCAAATCTGCCACCCTCATATCAACACTGTCATTAGCCAAATCCGAAAGTCTATGATGCTCTAGAGGCCCCACATCCGGCACCCACCAGTCACTCCAAAACCTAGTAGTTCGGCCATCACCTAGACACCATCTCACCCCTTCAAGCACTCTACTCCAAACACTACAAACACCCCTCCACAAATGCGAGCACTTACCAGTTTTTGGGACCCCCAATAAGACATTGATGTTCCTACAATATTTGGATAACAGTACATGCACCCATAACTCCGAGGATGCCGTCAACATGGCCCAAACTAGCTTCATCAAGAAAGCATCATTAAAAGTTTCCATCCTCCTAATTGCCAATCCTCTATTTATCTTAGGTTGACAAACATGATCCCAAGAAACTAATGAGATTTTCCTCTTGCTAGCTAAAGAACCCCAAAGGAACCCTCTACTACACTTATCAATTTCTGAGCATATTGACAAGGGAAGTTTAACAATTTGCATGGTATAATTGGGCATAGCCGTGACCACTGCTTGAACCAGTGTTCTTCTCCCCGCCAAGGACAAAGTATCAGCCTTCCATGTTGCAAGCTTGGAGTGAACTCTATCAACCATTTCCCCATAAGTTGCTCTAGTAACCCTCGCATGAATCAACGGAACACCAAGATATTTTCCCAAATTTGTAGTGAGACCAAAATGAAGCTCATTACTGATAGCTCTAGCTAGGCCTCCTGAGACATTCCTCAGTAGCGGATGTATTTACACCACTAGCCATCACCATACAAGCAGCACCACCCTTCGATTTAGGTATAGTCTGTTCTGGCAGTACTAGTTGTAATCTATGTAGTATATTAACCCGAGTCTGATGGGCATTCTTCATGGACTTTTCTTCTTTTTGTCTACTACCATCTTGACAAGGCCCAATCTGGACTGGCCTAGTAACACACGTACTAACTCTCTGGCCCTCTCCCTGTTTTCCATTTTTTTGCTTATCCTTAACTTTCTCCACACGCCACCCATCACGTCCATCTTTATTTCCTTCTCTATTAGGTGAGCAAGATTCACGTAACAGATTATTATTCTCAATCCCATGATCACCTCCATTCCTATCCCCTACTTTCTCGAGAATTGAGTAACGAGATCCCCCGATTTTCTGGCCCATTCCCTTATCTAAATAAGTTTCCTTTTCAGTTAGGTTCTCCCTAATAACTTGCGTATGCCGGCGACCTCTGACCGGTTTCTGAACCAGCATCCAGAGACCATAAGTGTCCACTACCTCACTACGAACAGGATTAGCCTCCTTTTTCATCGGCCGTTGACCAGGGTTAGCCACCCCTTCTTTTGGGATATTGGCCTGATGGTCCACCGGATTAGTTTGATCTCCATCCTCACGGTTCAACTTGCACTGCTCCTGGCGGTGACCGTAGTGCCCACATTTGAAACAGACCAGATGGATCCCCTCATATTCAATAGGTTTAATATGACTCTTTAGTCGATACTTCGACAGGAGTGGCCTAGTGAGATCAACCTCCACACAAATCCGAGCAAACTTACCCCTTGACACACTCAGGGTCAGTTCATCAACTTTAACAGTACGCCCAATGCGATCCCCTAGCCTCCATAAAAAAAATTTGTTATAATACTCCACTGGCAAGTCTGGAATCCTAACCCAAACCACCACCTTATCAATAGTAGCACTAATTGGATCAAAATTAGGGTGCCATTCACGAATCGTGAGATAATGCTCCGATATGGTCCATGGTCCTTCATATAGAGCATGCTCATAATCAACCTTATTCTCAAACCGAACAAGAAAGAAGTCGTTTGCCAAATCAACTATCTGAATTTTGCCACTAGAACTCCAAAGCTGTTGTAGCCTACAGTTGAGAATCGCAAACCCTACTTGCTTTCCCAGGACTTTCACAATTAGCGACTGGCGCCAGGGTTTCCTCATGATGGTTTTCTCCAGAGCAGTAAGTCAGATCAAAGGGCACTCCGGGTCATCCTCCTCCTCTTCAGCACCATCAGAGACCTCTCCTTCATATTGGTCCTCAGAACTCCTATCACTCCTTTCACCAAGAACCGTATCTCTATAAGAGACTCTCCTCCCCGGCGATTCCACCACTACTTCTACGTCCATGTCCTCCTTCTCCTCCATTGGCCCAACATCTCTAACACCTTCCCTTAGTTTGACTTTCTTGCTGCTACGCTCAACCAGATCTGTCTCCTCTGTGGAGCGCTCAAACATTGCAGACATAATTTTGAAAACCTTCTCTAATTCTATATCTAAACTCATATCAAAATAAGGAAAAATTTCATACCCAAATCTTTAATTGTGATATTTCACCATTTTTTAAAGATCTGATAGTTATATTTAATCCTTTTTTAAATTTGAGTTTATCAATTAGAAAGGTCTATACCAAATCAAGTTTTTTATTTTTTAAATCAAATTTAAGTAAAAGTTTAGTTTTCATTGGAGATGGTGTAAGAAAATATCTTTAAATTCACACAAATCGGTTAAATATTTGAATAAAAAAACAAGACATAAATTTATTCGTCTTAAAAAATAGGTAAATCTTCAAGGCAAGTTATTAATTGTGAAAACCCTACTTCTAATCAATATGCATTAGTAATGGGTAATTACGGGCATATGTGAGTTGCATCAACTTAGATTCTATCTAAATATGAGAATGTCTTCTTGTGCGGGGAAAAGTTTGAACAACAAACCATGGCCTACTATGGACAAAGGTGACGATAGCAAAGCCTCAAACGACCTACAAGACAAGTGAGAACTAGGTGAACCGATAGTCAGAAGTTGTCAAAAAGACTTCGATGCTTCAGTTAAATTGCAAGCTAAAAAAATCAAGTGAGTAGTCAGAGCTCGAATCCTACTTGGTGCCTGAATGCTCTATTTATAGTGGCAGGAAGTTGTGTTCTATTGAAACTCGAACTCTGAATTCTGATAGGATTGATCTACCTTCCAGCATATTTGACCTTATTACTAGCTCCTCAATATTTGGAATATTGTTGGACTAGGATTCTTGCTCCTAGGTTGAACCGTATTCAAGTATGACTCGTTGGGTTGTTATTTTGCTGCAAGTGGACAAGTGAGCTTATGGTAGTAGTGATGTACCTTCCAGGTAGTATGGTTGGTGGTCATGTGCCCATCGCCCAGCAAGGCCATAGGCCTCCCATGGTGGGTTGCCTACCGACAGAAAGCTTTGAATGGTTTCCCACAATTGCCCCCTATACCTCATTTAATAATCTTAATTAATTGAGATATGTTTTTCAAGAACAAGGGCTCTTCGGGACTAATTCCTTGCCAATGGGATTTCGTTGCCTAAAAGATTAGGGCTTTAAAACCTCTCCTTTCTTTTCTATTCCTCCTCACCCATTTCTTCATGTTTCTTTGTTTTCTTCTCTCTTCTCTTAACATAGGTTGGAGCTTTTGTGTTTGAAGGAGAGAAGAAGCCACCACCACTAAAGAGGAGTGCCAGATGAGTCAATTCTAGGGCAAAGAGTGTGTTGGAGGCTAATCCTCATATTGATGATTATATAGTCATAGAGCTTCTTGTGGGTGTCAAGTCTTCTTTTATGAGTGTGGAAACAAAGAGAGGAATGGGTCATGCTATCATTCTTCAAGAGGATAAGGAGAAGGTGTCAAGAATCTCATAAGGGAGTTGCTCGACTCGTTGATTCAACATTCACTTTTGGTAAGCTCTAAGCTAAGTTTGACATGAGTGGGTGAAGAAGGAGAATGAGGAGATAGAGGAGTAAGTGAAAAATGATATCTGCGATCATTACTCTGGGATCTTGTACAAAGTGAAGAAGAAATATGCCAGAGAGAAGAACAAGACCTTCAGAGATGGCTGGGGATGAGCTCTCAAGGTAGTTGTGATTGATGGGTTATCCCCGATTTGGGAAGACATTTTGTGGCCCGAGAGAGATCTCCTAGTTCCTACAATTAAATAGAAGTTCATTGGATGTGATGACCTGAGCACTCCTGCATTAGTGCCTCCAATATCAACTAAAGGCGAAGGATCCTTAAAAGTTGATATGGCTGACACTATAGAGATTGAGGTAACCCTTCCTTAGATAGTTTGTTATTTTGTCTACTTTTTTTGTTGGTTATGTATAAACCATGTACTCCGTTATTTTTGTAATTATGTTTTTCTTTTGTAATGGAGGTAGCTACTCTTTTGTGGTTAAGTAATTTGTTGTCTAACTTGCTTGAGGGTTGGTTGGGTAGCTGCTACCTAACCAACTTGCTTGCCTTTTAGAAAGAGCTTTATGTGTGAGACAATATACTTGAATTATGACGAGGGGCTTAAGGGATGATGGATGGGAACTACAAATTTGACTATAAGTGTGATCTCTAAGTAGGATTTTCAGTCACCTATCCTTTGTTTTTCCCTAGCGACTGAAGTGCCCCATAAGCTATAAGGGCGAGCTATATGTAAACGTTCCATGAGCAGCGATTGAACTAAACTTGTTCTTCTTGAATACCTTGATTCACGACCAAAGAATTTCTTGCTGGTACCATATAATATCCAAGTCTACAGACTGATAAATAAAGCACCCACACCTTTTTTGATTTCTCAAAAATGTCATAAAATGGGCTTTCTAGAGATCCCCAATGACCAATCCTTGCATGAATTGCAAGACAATAAATGGAGACTAAGTAGCCTAAAGGGAAACCGTTGAGGTCATAAGATAATGAGTTGAGGCTAAGTAGCTTAAAGGGCAACCTTGAATGCTGCAAGATAATAAATGGAGGTTAAGTAGCCTAAAGGGAAACCTTGGAGGTTGCATGGAATTCAAGTAGACAAAGGGACAACCGTGGAAGTCAAAAGTCACAAGATAATAAATGTAGACTAAGTAGCCTAAAGGACAACAGTGAAGGTTGCATGGAGACCAACTGTGGAGGTCACAATATAATGAATGGAGGCTAAGTATCCTAAAGGGCAACCATGGAGGTTGCATAGAGGCCAAGTAGCCTAAAGGGCAACCGTGGAGGTCACAATATAATGAAGGGAGGCTAAGTAGTCTAAAAGGTAACCTCAGAGGTCACAAGATATAAATGGACGAACACACCGGAGCATGAAAAATAAATTCCTCTTTACTTGTAATTATATGCTCCCAAATGAATTTATATGTATCAGTGTTGTGGATGCTAGAAAGCGGCTTGGGTTCAATCAACTTGGTAAAGTAGTGAGTTGCAATGATTAACCACCTTTTGTTGGATAGAGCCTAAGAAAGGGGGCCTACTATATCAAGACCCCACTAAGCAAATGGCCAAGGGCTTGTAAGTGGATTCAAACCTCTAGCTGGTTGTCGGGGTACACAAGCAAACTTTTGGCACTTGTCGCACTTCTGTACGTACTATTTTACATCTTTTTGCATGTATCGCCACCAGTACCCTAGAGAGATGACTATTAAGGCTAAGCTTCTACCACCAGCATGGGCGCCACACACTCCTTCATGAATTTCATAGAGTAGGTCCTCCACTTTACTAGGGTGAACGCAAAGTAAGTATGGCCCCAAGAACAACTTTCTGTAGAAATTGTGGTCTGGTGACAACTAGAAATGAGTTGACTTAAAGGTAAACAATTGACCACTATTGGGTCCTCTTGTATACTTGGCTTCTTAAGATACTCCACTTCAATCGTTCACTTTATACGTTGTTGGTTAGCAAATGTTAGGGTGACAAGAATGTCAGAATGTTCATTTTGGTGCATTAGAATGTGAATCACCTTGTAGGACTTCAACCATCCAAATATCTCTCTAGCCTTCTCAAGGTATAAAGACATAGCATTTGAATGGACATTATTCTCTCCCGTAAGCTAGTTGACCACCAATTGTGAGTCAGAGTATAAGGTCAACTCTTTTGCCCCCTGTCTTAATGCGTTACGTACCCCAAAGAGCAGTGCTTTATACTTAGCTTCATTGTTGGTGGTCGAAAACCCTAGTCGAAGAGCTTGTTCCAGGACTTCTCCGTGAGGGGAGAACAGGCAATGCCAGCTCCTAATCCTCGCCAAGTTGAAGATCCATTAACTTGTAGCTCCCAGGCTTAAGACTTGAGAGTCAAGCACCAAGCTACAACCTGCTCTTTGGGGAGTTCAAATGTGAACTCCTCTATGAAGTCAGCCAAAACTTGTGTCATCCTTGGAATGAACTTGAGGTCATACTGCTCCAACTCAAATGACCACTTTGAGATCCATCTAGAAAGGTCAGCTTTTCCAAGTATACTCCTCAAAGGATATTCAGTGATTACAACAATGGTGTGCAATTGGAAATAGTGGTTCAGCTTGCAACTCTTCAGTTGATTTGTCTTTGGGCTTTCCCCTTACATATTCTATGAGAGGGATATCTTCATCAGCCACAAAGACTTGTTGTGACTTAGTCTTCAATTTAGCCCCAAGGTTGAGGCATTTCTTGGAGGTAGCTTGGTCTCCACAAATCTCGGTTATCCCCTCATTGGTTGGGAAGTGTAGCTTCTAGTGGTAAGTGGAGGCTACCGCTTGCATCTGGTTTAGCCAAGGTCTTCCCATAATAGCATTATAAGGTGCTAACACAACAACTACCAAGAATTCAACATCAGTCACCCATGCCAGCTTTGACAAAGGAAGCCGCAACCTACCAGGTTGCCAAACTTGCATCCCATTAAAACCAACCAGAGAGGTTGTTGTTGGGAGAAGGTCAGCTTAGGTCTTATCCAACCTCTTGAATAGGTTGTAATACTTGATCTCTGTTGAGCTCCTCGAATCAATGAGTACACGCTTTACTTCGAAGTCGTTCATACTAAGACTGAGAACAAATGGGCTATTGTGTGGGTAAACTATGCCTTCTAAGTCAGCATCCAAAAACATTACAGGGGTGATATCAGATTCTCCCCTTCGTCCTTTTGAGATGTGACCACCTTGATCATCTTCTTGGATAACATGTTGAAGGTGGCAAGCTATTTTGTATTTTATCCAAGCTTGGATTGAGTTGACCTGAGTTGAAGAGGTTGAACTTAATATAAAATTTATGACATTGGATGGTTGGTCATCCCGCAATCGCGGCCGATCATCTGGTCGACTTTTTTGTTTTCTTTGCTCCTTAAGAATCTTCTCCTAGTCAATAAATTGGGAAAGGTGGCCTTGCTTTAACAATTCTTCTAAGTGGAGCTTAAGTGCCCGACAATTTTCTGTCATATGGCCTTTGTCCTTATGGTACAAACAATGGAGGTTTTGGTCAAACTTTGAGGAATCTCCTGTCATCTTAAGTGGCCATTTGAAATACTACTTGTCATAAATTTGGTTTACAAACAGATAGATACGTTCCTTGAAGATAGTGTTGACTATGGATAGGTGTCTCTTGTCCCCCTAGACAAGTTTCGTGAAGGGTTGGAGGTACGGTCCTCCTTTCTCTAGTTCTTCTTTGGAGAAGATGGTGGCCGGTCAACTAGCCCTTTTTCATCTTCAACCTTGACATACCTTTTGATATGTTCTTGCAAGTGGGATGACATGCTACTTAGTGGCCACATTATGAGATACTTCCTTAATTCGCTCTCCCTGGAGAGGCCCAAGCGGAAAAAGATAGCTACAATCTTCTCGTCACAGTCCTCTATGTTAGCATAGGTGTCCAGGTACCTTGTGGCATATTCACAGAGAATCTCACCACGTTTCTGGTGTAATGCTAGGAGTATGTCGATTATCATTGGCTTCCGACTATTGGCTATGAATTGAGAGACAAATTCTCTAGCCAGTTGCCCCAAAGAGAAAATCGATTTCATGGGCAACCCATGAAAACCACTTGAGAGCAGATCTCTCCAAAATGGAGGGGAGAAGATGTTGCACATCAACTCTTCATTGCTTGCCCATAGGCCCATCTTATTAGTAAAGACTCCAACATGGAGTACGAGGTCAGACTTGCCATCATATAACTAAAATGAGGAAGGATTAAACTTACATGGTGGCTTAGCTTCTCGTATGGAACGAACAAAAGGGGGTAGTAGTCATCTTGACCAAAGTCTGTCTTGCTCTCTCTTTGGCTGAGTATATGAGGTCATATTGGCCAATGTTGTGTTGCAGCCAATCAAAACCTTCACGGGCTGGCTTGGAGTGTGTACGCTTTTATCTTTCCAAAGTCATTATTGATAGTGTTATATACTAAAAGCTTACTTTTTGTAGTGAAACTCATTTTATTAATTACCTGAGGTTTAGTTTTTTCCATTTTATTGAGAATCTATGTGGAAAAAAATGTTTGCATTAATTTGATATATGATATGCATGTGTGTCTTATATTTTACATTGTAGATAATTTGGTGTGTAGAGTTCGGCTTATGCACAGAAGATCAAATTATTGGATCCTTGTATAATATGAATAAAAGTTCACAATCTTAGATGAAATTGGACACACCAATAGTATGATTGTAGTGTAATATTTTGGCATAGTCTGTCTTGATTATAAGGAGACTGTTTGATGTCTCGAATTATTGTATTAGTACACTTTGTGTATTGAACAGACCCATGTTGAGGTTATTATCTTTTATTGATTGAATAAGATAATAAATACCTCATGATTATTATGATTGCTTCTTAATCCCGAGATATTTAATTGTCACGTGCATATAATGATTGTCACTTTAATTCATCAAAGAGTGAGATTTATATTGAGTCAATAAGCTTAGTGAATTGGGAGACAATATTATTTGTATGGTGAAAATTAATTATTAAAGGAAACCACGTCCTGGTATTTAAATGGGTTGATGATGTCCTCTTGAGGAAACTCATAAGTTTTGTCCATGTCAAACCCTACAGGTGGATTAAATTATCCGACATGACAAATAAGTTGAGTGGTAAGGTCTCAAAGAATAAAAAAAGTTAATTAAATATAATTATCAGTAATTTATTTCATTGATGTATATTTGTAATCTTAAACGTGGGAAGATTATTAATCATATAATAATAAGTAACTCGAAACATAGTTTTGAGGTAAGGCTCATGAGATCAATAATAAATTTTTAGTGGACTAACTTACTATTAATGGATAGTAGGATGTTTGTTCTGATTTGAACATAAGAATCCTAGGCCCATTGGAAGCCTGATCCTTATTTCTTCTTAGTGTTTCTATCGTAACTTATATATTAGACATTTAGAATCTATGTGAGAAAAATGTTTGCATTATATTTGATATATGGTATCTATGTGTGTCTTATATTTTACATTGTAGATAATCTGGTGTTTAGAGTTCGGCTTATGTACAGAAGACCAGATTATCGGATCCTTGTATAATATGAATATAGGTTCCGAATTTTAGATGAAATTGGACACACCATCAATATGATTGTAGTGTAATATTCTGGCATAATCTGTATTGACTATAGGAGACTATTTGATGTCTCGGATTATTGAACTAGTACACTTTGTGTATTGAACAGACTCATGTTGAGGTTATTATCTTTTACTGATTGAATAAGATAATAAATACCTCATGATTATTATGATTGCTTATGCTCTTAATCCCAAGATATTTAATTGTCACGTGCATATAATGATTGTCACTTTAATTCATCAAAGAGTGGGATTCATATTGAGTCAATAAGCTTGGTGAATTAGGAGAAGATATTATTTGTATGGTGAAAATTAATTATTAAAGGGAATCACATCTTAGTATTTAAATGGGTTGATGATGTCCTCTTGAGGAAGTTCATAAGTTTTTTCCATATCAAACCCTACAGGTGGATTTAATTATCCGACATGACAAATAAGTTGAATGGTAAAGTCTCAAGGAATAAAAGAAGTCAACTAAATATAATTATTAATAATATATTTAATTAATGAACATTTGTAATCTTAAACGTTGGGAGATTATTAAGCATATAATAATAAAGAGCTCGAAACATAATTTTAAGATAAGACTCAGGAGATCAATAATAAGATTTTAGTGGACTAACTTATTATTAATGGACTGAAAGATCTTTGTTCTGATTTGAACATAGGAATCCTAGGCCTATTGGAAGCTCGACTTTTATTTCTCCTTAGGGTTTCTATTGTAGCCTATATGTAGACGTCTAGACTCTCTAAATCAGCATCACCTTGATTACTCACATTTTGAGGGAGGTTGAGAGAGAGAGTGCAGAAGTTCAGAGGTCCTTGCAACCCACACTGCATCCGGATTTTGGCATTGGGGGATATATGACAGAAGATCGTGAGGTTCATCGAGCTGCTTTCTGTGTCTGTCTTTAGATTCTGTGTTCGTGCTGAGACGAGATCAATCCATAGTAATCTCGAAGGTAAACCCTAGTTCTATTTTGTCGGGTTTTAAAGGAAATTTTTGTTTCTATTTGATTCATATGCGCTATTAATGATTCTTGGGATTTCAGTTCCAATAATATCCCAGTCATCTTTCTTAGGATGATGAATTGAACTCCCATATCGTTCTCTATGCTCCCTGGTAATACATTCTCTATGTGACTCGCCTCCCTTCTCCGCATGATGAGGATGATGCTCCCTTCGTGAAAGGTCTCTAGGCAAGTGTTGGGAAGTAATACGTTTCAGTGAATACTTGCCCTAAGATGCGATGATGGGTTGAATAGCTCTTTGCAAGAGATTTGTTCTTGCATCGAGTAAAGTGGGCCTCATCCAAGTGATCGTTATAATGGTCACTTTGATGAGTTTGGCTTTTAACTTGGCTAGCAAGTTTCTTACCTCTTTGGTGAAGGAGTCGTTACTTGAGGGCTTCTAACTCCTTTGTCTTCTTCCTTATCGCTTTCTAATACTTCACCTCAGTCACTAGACCACCTTCTGCATCAAGAGATGGTCGGTTATAATGCGGAGGATGTTGCTCTTTTGGGAGCTCCTGCCCATCTCAAAGTAATGCTTCATCATAAAATTGGAGGTCATAATCTGAGGGATCTTCAAGAATTGGGGAAAGTGTAGGTGTCGTGCGGCTAGCTCATGGATATATGGTTCTCTCCCCTGGCATGATTCAAAGCTTATGAGTTGCCAAAAAACGTAGTTGTTTTCCACAGACGACGCCTACTGTGCAGGAAAAGTTTGCATAACAAGTCACGAACTAGTATGGACAAAGGTGACGATAGCGAAGCCTCGAACGACTTGCAAGACAAGCAAGAGCTAGGTGAACCGATGGTCGAAGGTGGCTAAAGGGATTCCGACGCTCAAGTCAAATCGTAAGCCAAGAGAAAAAATTCAAGTTGAGCAGTTAGAGCTCAAATCTCCCTACCTGGTGCCCAGAGGCTCTATTTATAGTGTTAGAAAGTTGTGTTATATTGAATAATTCTAATAGGATTAATCTACATTCTAGCATATTTGACCTTATCACTAGCTCCTCAATGTTCGAAGTAGTGTTGGACTAGAATTCTTGCTCCTAAGTTGAACCGTATTCGAGTAGGAATCGTTTGGTAGTTATTTTGTTGCAAGTGGGCAAGCGAGCTTATGGTAGTTGTGATGTACCTGTCGGGTAGTATGGTTGGTGGTCATGTGCCCGCCGACTGGCAAGGCCATAGGCAATTCTAAACCCACAACACTTGTTTAAATGTTCATACTAGTAACGAGACGTGAACTTGAACATCTTGGTAAACTCCACAAGTCTTAAATACGAATCCATCTAATTATAAAATTTTTAATTCCAATTACTGCACTTTGTTAGTTGGTAACTACGTACAATACACAATTATGACTACATAAAACTTGTGACTAAGATGATTAATCGTTTTCAACTGATAAAAAAAAAAATAACAATGTTACACACACCACTTTTTTGTACTAATTTTGCGCACTACCTCAATATGAACCATTAGATTAGTTGATCCCATTGAATTCATTGAATATTTAAAAATTGAGATTATGCCATATCAGGTGATATAGACAAAAGTGGTGTATAAAGGTGGTGCAAATATCATTATTGTAAAAAGAAAAAGAAAAAGAAAGAAAAGGAAAACAAGAATTGGTAGAAATTATCATAGGTGAAGCAAATCAAACCTATTTTTAGACAAAAAAGATTAAAAAAAAAAAAACTGGAATAATCAAATTGAGTTCCTAGATTTATCTCGGTCAGTTTATGGGGGGCCAATAAAAGATTTTTATCTTCGAAACCCATTGGAAGGGGCAGTGTGAGGTGGGGTTTCTTGAGATTAAGGTGTCGAGGCGGTCAGGAATTAGTTGAAGAAGAGGCAGAATCCGAACTTTGATTATTTTTATTTATTTTTTTATTTCATTCGTGAAAGTCTTAGTGTGTGTTTGGTAACGTTTTTTTTTTTTTAAAAACAGAACTAGTTTTTTATATTTTCTGTGATAAAAATTAAAAATATAAAACATGTTTGGTAATCGTTTATATTTAAAAAATTATGAAAATAAAAATAAAAAGCGTGTTTGATATTATTGTTGTTTTGGTTAATTTTTTAATCCCAAATAAGTTACTGCTTGATGAAAAACGTTGTTGTTTCCTAACCTCTAAAAATCATCCCTTAATGTGTATATGATTTAGGTGCTAAGGGAGTGTCACTCTCCCTTGGGATGATGTCAAAAGAAAGGGCAACGAAATGGTTGATGGAATGAAATGAAATGTATGAAATGGAATGTGCGAAATGAACAAAAGTGCTCCCCAAGCGCAAGGAGTCTTTTGTTTGTCGTGTTTTACTTGGAAAAGTATTCCAAGGTCATCTCCTTAGGGAAGGAAAGTTCAAGTGTGGTGAAGGTGATTTTGTCAAAAAGGAAAAGTGTAAAATCTTTTGTTTGAGTTTTGGTGTTTGAAGTTTGTGAATGAAAATACAATAAAAACAAGTGTTGGCTAATCCAAAAGGTTCACTCCAATGGGAATGCCCAATCAATTCGAAACCTTCCTCCGAGGGTTTATAGATGAAGAATTGATTCGTGGGAAGCTAGGGATAAGATGGGTCACTATCTAAGCATAAACTGTGACTAGGCCTACGGAATATCAAAGACTCACCAACTTATCCACTCTCAACCTAGTTAAACCGAACAATCGTACAACGAGAGAGGAAAGAAAATGAGTTGAATTGGAAAACCCAAGAGGAGGTCTCCCTTGAATTAGCCAACTAAAAATCTAGCTACTCATACTAAAAGGAAAGACATGCATAATGTAAATAGACATGGTATTGAAATGGAAATTAAAACTTAACTTTAAGCAAGAAAACTTGAACTATGAATAAAAATATGCAATACCCATTTTAAGCTAGGAAATGAAGAAAACTTAAACAACAATGGTGAAATGTAAAATGTAGAACTAAACTTGCAAAGCATTAGAAATAAATGACATTAAAGACAATAAATGAAGTTTACAAGATCCTTACAAAAGATTACAGGTGAAATGGGTGAAGACAATGCAAAAATCTAACTATTCATCATCTTCTTCACCAAAACTACTCCTAAGCTTAGGTAGCCACCCTTGAAGAACTTGTGAAGACAATGCACTTTTTCAGATTCGAAGTGGATCATGGTCAAAAATGAGAAAAACAGCGGTATTGTGTCAAAACTTTGGGAAACCAGTGGGCTAAACCTTCCAAATTTCATTTTTCTTGGTTTCTTCACCTTTAAACCTCCAAATCCTCATTGAATGTGTCCATCTCTTCACCACTCATTCATCCTTAGTTGCAAGGTTATAAAATCCATCATTTACGCTATAATTACCTGCAACATCGAAAATTCAACATTATTCATAATTTCGGCTAACTCTAAGTACTTAAATACTAAGTTGAGTTAAAATGCATGTAATGAGGCCTTGAAATATACAATATTTTGTGCTCATCACACCCCCCAACTTAAGCTTTGCTAGTCCCTAGCAAACAAAATGTAAAAATTAAGAAAACAAAGAATAAACCTATACTACTTCCGCTATTGCATTTAGCATATGCAACAAGCATTTAAACCCCTAGGTGATCCCTAGTGGACGAGTTTTGTCTCGTGAAGGTTTCTAGTGAAGGTACCTACAAACTTCTTTTCCTCATATCCAATATTTAAAATATATGCCCTTATCCTAACTAGCACTGGATGTCAAAAACAACTTGCTCCGAACACCCGAACCAATCACACATGAGACACATCATAGCCTTAAATGTTATTCTAGAGTATCCACATACACATTCATTTTCAAACTCGTGTGTGTGTGAAATGGACATGTAATTTAAAAATTTACACAACGGAGTTCACATTCACTTTGGCTATCCAAATTAAGCTTCGATGCAAAACTCACCAAGGGTGTCTCTCACAATGAATCACACTATAGTTATCCTGGCATGCTCTTCATGTGTATATGTGAGATAGAATCTTATGCACAAATCAAAGTATGCTCACATATAATCCAAAAATGAAGTTTATGCATAAAAATGAAACAACCTTGGCATAATCTCATGAAAGGAATGCTAGGGCATTAGATAGCAAAATCAACTTCTCTTTTTCTTTAAAAGTATGCATCCCCCATGCTTCTCTAGATCATTTAGGACTTTCACGGGTTATAACGGGGCCTTGGGGTGATATTGAAGTGAAAGAAATTAAGGATATAGGATAACAAAGAGGGTTGTTCCGAGTGAATGACTTTTATTTCAAAAAGATCTCCCTTTTATGGGATTTCTAGGCTAACACCATCACTTCACTCTTTGTTTCATTTCTTTCTTTTCCTTAACATTTTTCCTTTTTTCTTTGATCGTTCTTTCTTCTTTTTACCCCTTTTCTCTTTTTCTTGGATTTTCATTCTTTTTTCCACTCAACTTCTTGGTTTTCAACATCATTCATCCATTTTGTTTGAGTTTCCACACCATACTTCCTTCTCTTTTATAATCACTCATACTCAGCACTAGGAACAACCAAGGTAAGGTATATATTTATCATTTTCATTGGCTTGGTCAAATGTGTGGCATGGAAACGAATTTACAATTAAGGCTCAATCATGGCACTAGGGATAAATTTTTCACAAGAAAAATGCAAAGGCTCAAAGCATTTCAAAGATGGCCTAAGATCATTTCTAGATAGACATTGGAGAGCATTGTACATATCAAGACAAAGTCAATTAACTACCCAAATGCACCTAACCAAAACAAGCATAATGAGATTATTGAACAAATTTGAAATTTGAAAAATTGTTCCTTGAGTAAATGTAAGTTCCCTCCAACAAGGATTGGCACTAAAGCTCACATGAGTTCTTACTCATCTCCACTATTCATGTCAAGCACTAAATGTGGACTCAATCCGTAAATTGCCAAAATTACAAGTTCATGGTGCACTTATGGTTGAGTTCAAAAGCAAACAAGTATGTGATACTCTTAGCAATAGGATAAACTTCTATAATGTGCTCATGTATTCAAAGTTCAAAATGAAGATCAAGTAATCACAAATCCCATAACCATTAGGATAGGGGAATATAGTTCAATATTGGAACCAAAATTTTTCAAAATTTTCACATTTTTCATTATTCTATACAAAAAGTGGTGGAAAAATGTAAATGGTGCACCTCATCCCCCAACTTGAACCATGCATTGTCCTCAATGCACAAGGAATCATGCAATGAGAAAAATGAAAGTAACATGGGAAATGCGATACTCCCTTTTTTTTTTCTTTTTTTTTTTTTAATATACATTAACGGAAAAATAAAACACAAAAAGCTTGTTTACACCCCCCAACTTAGACTAGAACATGATACCCAATAAGATTTGTTACAATGATGCTCAAAGTGAAATGAGTCCAAATTAGGAAGAGGTAAACAACCTTCATGCTAAAATCTACACTATAACATTTATGAAAATAAAAATATAACAATAAAAGAAATCTAACTACTATGTACATGAAAACAAAATAGGCTCATGTCAATCCGGCTTCAATTCGGATATGAGCTTGCGCCCATTGATTTTAAAATTTTTTTGTTGTATAAATGCCCTTTCACTCCAATCTATCCAACAATACAAAGGATAATGCTTCAAAAATCTCAACCAAACAAAGTTGTAGGCAAGTTTATGCAATACCAACAATGGAGTATACAATTTTTCTTTAAAAGTTTCTACACTTAACTCCATTGCAATGTCCTCCCCAAGTTGAGAAATGTGAATTTCAACACCACTCATAGATGGAAAAATGACTTTGGGCTCATTAGCCTCATGTGAGATAATAACTTCATCAAATTTTTCACAATCAAGAGTGGTGGGAGATTCAACATCAATTTGCACTCCATTGGGATGATCATCCTCAATACATTGACTATGCTCAAGATGTTGTTCTTCATGCATAGCAATTATAGCATTAGTCAATGTATTAAGTTGTTGGGTTATTTGGGCATTAAATTCCATTTGGTATTGCATAAAATCACACAAAATATTTTCCAATTCTTCTTCGGTTGAGTCCCCATATGTTTGGATATTGGCAAAATTCATTTGGTGGTGTGAGATTGGATGAAAAATTATAATGTTCATTCTCCCAACCACAACTCGGATAACTCGGTGTAACATAATGGTCGGGATAAAAAATTTCGGAGGCCAAAATTGAATTTGAACATTCGCATGCAAAGTCTTGAACCGGATAATTTATTAGGCACTCACTAGTGATGTGCCCATACTCATTACAAATCTCACACACGTTTTCAAAAAAATTAGAAAACATAACAAAAAACACAAACTAAAACAGACTATTTACGAATGAGACGACATACCTTGGCCCGTGATGAAAATCACGAGACTTATCTATGCCGCCCAAAATCACCCTTGAACTCGACTCTTTGCCTTCCCCGGCAACGGCGCCAAAATGCTTGATGAAAAACGTTGTTGTTTCCTAACCTCTAAAAACCATCCCTTAATGTGTATATGATTTAGGTGCTAAGGGAGTGTCACTCTCCCTTGGGATGATGTCAAAAGAAAGGGCAACGAAATGGTTGATGGAATGAAATGAAATGTATGAAATGGAATGTGCGAAATGAACAAAAGTGCTCCCCAAGCGCAAGGAGTCTTTTGTTTGTCGTGTTTTACTTGGAAAAGTATTCCAATGTCGTCTCCTAAGGGAAGGAAAGTTCAAGTGTGGTGAAGGTGATTTTGTCAAAAAGGAAAAGTGTAAAATCTTTTGTTTGAGTTTTGGTGTTTGAAGTTTGTGAATGAAAATACAATAAAAACAAGTGTTGGCTAATCCAAAAGGTTCACTCCAATGGGAATGCCCAATACAATTGGGGATGCACCACCACACAATACCACCGAAAACCCACCACCAGCAACCCCAAAAACCCACCATCACTAGCCCCAAAAAACCCCACTCAACCACCCAAAATCCACAGAGAGCTTTGCCACAATTGCAGATACCATAGACGAGAGAGAGAGAGCTTTTTTTTTTTTTTTTTGCTTTATATAGGTGCCACAAAAATGTCCTATTTTTTGCTTCTAATGAAAGTCGAATGCTGAACCTTATTAAAGGTCTCCCTCAACCTACGTGTTTTCGTTTTTTGTTTTCAAAAACATCAGGGTCTGTTTGGTTTGAATTTTGAAAACATTTTTTTGATCTCAAATTTCTAAAAACAAGGAAGATGCTGTTTGTTTTGATTTCTTGTTCTCCATTTTTTTGAAAAATTTGGGAATTGAGATGTGATTTTAGAGAACAACATTTTGTTGTTCTTGGAGTTTTTTGAAGCAAAATGAAAACGCGGAAAATAGACCTCATCTCCAAATTAATGAGATCTCCACTCGAGCCTTCTTAGTAACAAAAAATAGTACCTAGTATAAAACCTTTTTTTTTTTTGCCTCTCTCTCTCTCTCTCTCTCTCTCTCTCTCTCTCTCTCCACTTCGGCGACGAAACCAGGCGACAACAGACGCACATAGCGTCTTCTCCGGCGAAACAGTTTTCTACGGCTATTAAAGATCTTCTTCTCCTTCGATTGAGGGCTCTCCGATGATTGAGATCTTTAGATCAAAGTTTTTTTTTTTAAATCTGAGTATTTTTTCAGATCTGGGTCTTCTCCAGCGAAAAGGGTTCTTCTCCGGCAAATGGGTTCATTGTCTTCTCCGTTGACTGAGGGCTCTCCGATGACTGAGAACTTCAGATCTAGGGTTTTTTTTCAAAGCTGGGTATTTTTTTAGATCTGAGTTTTATTTTTTTCAGATCTAAGTCTTCTCCGGCAAAAGGATTCTTTTCCGGCAACTGGGGTCATCTTCTTTGTCGTGCACCAGAGGCTATGTATGTTTAATCTTGGATGGATCTTAGATTTTGGATTTGTGTTCTTCTTCTCCGTCATGTACCAGTTCAAATATGTGTTTGTCTACTCTGTCGAATCTCCGACAATGCAGTTCAATCAATGGCTAGATTTTTTTTTTTTTTTTTTTTTTTGTATTTTATCAAGTTTATTATATTAAAATATTACAGTCTCTCAGTTTGCATCTCTTGCCATGTGCATGTCCAAACAGGTTTTCTGTTTTTTGTTTTGCACAACTATTTTTGGAAATATATAATCAAGCAAGTTCTGCGTCACAAAAAACGCCAAAATCAATTTTCTGAATTTTTCCTTAAAAATAGTTTTCGGATACTATTTTCTGAGACGCAAACTAAACAGGCCATCATTTTCCTTGTTTTCAATATTCACCCTTATTTTCAAAACAACTTAACTAAAAAAAATAAAAACATAAACCAAATGTATTATTGTTTTTAATTTTAACAAAAATTAAAAACAAAAACAAATTTTAGGGTAAATAATGCCAATAAAAAAAAAAATCTCCATTCAATTTGAAATTACATGTTTACATTTGTCTTATATGAATTCCATAATGCTTTAAATGCACAGTACCATAACGTATCAGAGTTGGTTTGTTATGATGGGGCTTTGTGCAGATGCTACTGTCTTTTAGCCTGTCTGATACCTCTGAGATAGACCCTTTAAAGCCTTTTTTTTATTATTATTATTATCATCAAAACATTAGATAATGGGTTTATCCAGCTACCAAGTAGGTATTTATGATGATTATTTAAGATGTTCAACTACTACTACAGAATTCATTTATTCAAAAATAAAAAATATTACTATATTTATAAATATAAATTATTTCTATTATATTTTTATTCAATTTCACTTAATAATAGATCATCAATTACATATAGAATGATGAGTCCACGTAAAAATAATAAATTTTATATGAGTACATGGTGTGCATTTTTTACCATTCAGGAAAATAGTGTTAAAAAATAATAAAAAAATGTCAATCCAGTATTAATCACCAAGGTCATGTCTTTGCCTCACGTGCTCTTAGGTCCCGTGGAGATCTCTCTCGATTCTCAACCACACATTGGTACCCCTCGTCAAAGATTTTTTAGTTTAATTTTTGTCATATCCTATTCGTACTACTGCCCACATGGATTAAACATAAAGGTTAAATTACATGAACATCCAATCACTTTTTAAAAATATCACCTTAGACACCTCATTCCTGCACTCATTCCACATGCTACTTGATAAGGTTAAAAGGACCTATCTAATGTGCGACTTGACTACCGTACTTAAAATAAATAAATTTGGTACTTTACAAATAAATTTTATTATTTTAATAAAGATTTTATAATTTTTGTAAGTTATTTCATAAACAAAATAATTTATTATTTTTATAGATAATTTATCACTCTAATGAGTGTTTTTATAATAACTATTATGATAGCTATTTTTTATTACTTTTGTGATACTTGTGATCGACATAAATATTATAAATAATAAAAATGTCTACAAAAATAATAACTATTAATTCAATATTAAATTATTATTATTATTATTTTTTGTAACGTAGATTTGTCGTCTTATGTGGCAACTGTCCCAACTAGGTAAGACCAGAAGCATCCAATGACAAGAAGATATGCCATCGCCTGTCAAGATAAAGGTAATGGTGGATTGAAAGATTTTAGTTAGCTAAAATTTTTAATAAAAATTATTTTTATCAAATGAGTTGTTAGCTCTATTTTTAATCAAAAATATTTTAATTACTATTTAGTGGATCCAAAAGTGATATAGAGCTACCAACTCATTTGATAATAGTATTTTTTGGTAAAATTTTTAATAAGCATAGCATTACTCATATTTATTTTACCTTTCCTTTTTATTTATCTTCAATCCATTGGCGTTGATCTTTACCCGTACAATTATGATAAATCACCTATGAGTTGTTGCTCCAGTGGATAAGAATTCGAATTTTTTCGCTCAATGCTTGAGTTTGAGTTTTTATAACTACGATAGCTCGTTGGAGTTACACCTATTCTTTTACGCCCAGAGCATGAGGTGAGACCTTAGCTTCGGCCCTGATGTAGGTGCGGTAGGATCTCCCATAGATAGATGTGTGGTACTGAGGAGCAATGTTTCATGGCGGATATGTGTAGTGACCTATCCATATATCCATTTTATGTACCAAAAAAAATTGTGATAAATCCATGGACGGAACCAAATGCTGGCCGACTCCTCACATTTTTGAAAAATAAAATTCCTATAACTCCCCCAAGGTTTCAAAATATCATATATTCCCCTTAGTTTTTTTTTACCGGAATTGAAAAATTTTAAAATTGAAACCATTGAAAATCCTTTAACTTTTTTGAGGTCTAATCTTCAATCCATTGGCCTTTATCTTTACTCACACAATTGTGGTAAATCCATGGTTGGAGCCACATACAGGCCAACCCCTCACATTTTTGAAAAAAAAAATTCTTACAACTACCCCAAGGTTTCAAAAAATTATATATTCCCCCTATTGTTTTCTTAGAAAAAAAACCCCTATGTATAGGGCATTTTACTTGGTACCTTTGAGAAACTTAATGGTTTAAAAATCTTATTTTTTGAATTCAGTGACCCAAACTAATTTTGATTATAGCTATGAAAGTCAATTTTGAATAGATTTCTGTGCAGGGGTAAATCCACCCAAAGGGTCACCAACTTGTACGGACAAAGATGGTGGCGGAGAAGTATTTGTGAATCTGCAAGACAAGAGAAAACCTAGATAAACCGATGGCCGGAGGCGGCAAAAAAGACTCTGATGCTTAAGTTAGTAAGCGAGTCGAAGAAAAATATAGAGTGAATGAGCTAGAATAGAATTTCTTTACATGGTACCTGATTTCTTTATTGATAGTGATATATGAAGTGATGTTCCACATAGACTCAAACTCTAGGTTGTGATAGGATAGACCTCATCACCAATCCCCTAGATGCTCAAGATGGAATAATATTAGGACGCTGAGTCCTAGATTATAGGAAAAGATGTTCTCGTTGGGAGGCCTTGCTTATCAATATTCCCTTGATACTCAGAGTACAGTTTGCTAGACATGCTTTTTTGCATATGTATTTGCATGTGCTTGATCTTGCTCCTTGCATGTCCTTGCATGTGCTAGTGCTTAGACTTGCCAGAGGTTGGATTGCTACTGCATGTCTTTAGAAGCATGTTATTGCTTGCAGAAGCTTGCTCTTAATACTACCGACTACAAATGCTCCCACACCAAGCATGAATTTCTTGGCTAACGAAAGTCACCTCCTTGGTTTCGATGAGCTAGACCCATGAGCTGTGGTTGCTAATGTCGGTCGGCATGGGCGCATATCGACACTAGCAAGGAGAGCATGAGAGGAAGATAAAGAGAGAGGAGGTGGGTGGGCTTCATAGGTTCCTATCGGCACTAGCAAGAAGAAAGAGAGAGAGAGAGAGAGAGAGAGAGAGAGAGAGAGAGAGAGAGAAGGGAGAGGAGGAGGTTGGGCTGCTACTGTTGATCGACAGTAACAAGCTTGGTAAAAAAGGAGGAGCTATAAAGAGAGAGGGATGGAGAGAGAGAGAGAGAGAGAGAGAGAGAGAGAGAGGGAGAGAAGGAGTTGGCTGTTACTGTCGGTCGGCATGTGTGCCTGTTGGCAGTAGCTGGCCTTTAGTCCCACAATTGCCCCCATACCTCCCTTAATGGAATAAATTAAATAACGTATATACTGGGCTCATTTTTCCAAGTAGACTAGATCTATAAATTCCCTTTCCTTTCATCCCTTATTTTTCTTTGAACTTTTCTGTGAGAGTGGAGAAATCTTGGAGCCTTGAAAAGCCGCTAACGTCGCCATCGTTGAAGTAACCGCTAGCTAGAGACTTCATTTTTTGAGGTAATTTTTGAAAATTTTTTTATAGGCTCCAAGCATAAATATTTGAATGTTCTTCATCATTTTGCTTGAAGTTTTAAATGCCATTCATATGTTCTTCAAGCTTTTTTTGTATGTGGTTGCATGTTCCTCTCCCTAATTTAAGATTTTTTGTAAACCTGTAGGTTGTGGTTTTGATTTTCATTCTAGGTTAGGTTTAGAAGGACTTAGTTTTTGGGTTTGGTTGCTGGTTAAGAGCTCTTATTTGGGTCGAATCGTTTGGGTTGTATAAGGAGTGTGGCTTTGGGTAGTTTGTTATTTGGCAGGGTGTTGCTTAGGGGAGCTTAATCTTGGTCCCTCCTGAATGATCTGCTTTAGGTAGAGACCTTCAAGTGCTTTTTCATGAGTGTTTATCGCGAGGTAGTGGCTACCTTACAATCTTTAGCTCAATTTTAGAGGGACTATGGTATACCTGAGAGTATCGAAGTAAGAGAGGCGATTGGGAATAATAGTGATTTTGACGATGGTTCGTATAAATGGCCTTTAGTTTCTATATGCGAAGGTGGAATCAGATTCCCAATCCCTAGCTTAGTGAGGGAGTTTCTTCATGCCACTAGCCTCCACACATCCCAACTTAGTGCCAATGCTTTCAAGATCCTAGGAGGGATGGTGAGAATAGACAAGCTCTATGATGTTAAACTCACCCATTCGAATGTTGTGGATCCTTTATCTAGTAATGAAGTAATTGTTCCCTTATGCTTCTATGTGCATACATTCATAAGTTGTATTTCTTGAGAGTTTGTTGCTGCCCACTGAGCTACCATGTTGTATAAATGCCTTAGCGGACATAAGGAGACTTGCCTCTGGGGTAAGTTACCTTTAAGAAAGGTTGAATGACCAGGTTCATCAGGCCACAGAGAGAAGGCTAGGTTGCCTTTAGGCATAACCATGAAGGTAGCTCTTGAGTCATGCAACCATGGAGATTGGACGAAGGGTCATGCCACCATGGCGATCACCTTAAGAGGGGCAACCATGAAAGTTGGTTTAAGGGGTGCAACTGTGGAGGTTGGCTTTAGGAGATGCAACCGTGGAGGTTGGCTTAAGGGGTGCAACTGTGGAGGTTGGCTTTAAGAGGTGCAACCAAGGAGGTTGGCTTAAGGGATGCAGCCGTGGAGGTTGGCTTTAGGGGTGTAACCGTGGAGGTTGGCTTTAAGAGGTGCGACCAAGGAGGTTGGCTTTAGGAGGTGCAACCATGGAGGTTGGCTTTATAAACACAGAAGTACTCAGAGTTATAAAGAATAAGCTACTCTTTATTGATCAACTAGAACAAATGCCATTGTAGACTTATTGTAATGACAAGATATTACTACCTAAAAGTAAAATTTTCTAAGGTTGATGATATTCCAAGGTCGGCGAACTAGTTTGCCATCAAGCTCCTCCAAATTGCAGGTTCCTATCCTTGCTCATGTCGTGACCCTATAAGGCCCTTCCTAGCTAGGGCCCAACTTGCCATTTGTAGGATCCTTAGTCTGAGCGAGAACCTTACGAAGAACCAGGTCACCAAGTGGAAGCTCCTTTCTTTGACCTTCTTGTTGTAGGATCTAGCCAACTCATGTTGATATTCTGCCAGCCGAACCATTGCTTGGTCCCTTTTTTTTTCAATTAGGCATCTCCCTAGTGGAACGTCTTGGGGTAGTTCGGTAAGCCCAAAACATCATTGGAAGTTGCTCCACCCACCTTCCTTTGGTTGCTCCAAGCTTCTTCTTGATACCGTCAATGATGACCTTGTTTGAAACTTCAGCTTGCCCATTTGATTAAGGGTAAGCAAGAGAAGAATAATAATTTCAGACCCCATACCCCGAATAGAATTATTTGAAAGTTGAGTTATCAAATTGAGTGCCATTTTTAGATATACCAGCATAAGGAATTCCATACCTTGTGATAATATTCTCTCATACAAAATTCTTGATATCAGTATCACGGATGTTAAAGAGGGGCTTGGCCTCAATGCACTTCGTGAAATAGTTAGTTGTAGTGATGAGATATCTTTTATTAGATGGAGTCTGAGGAAGGGGACATACTATATTGAGACCCAATTGAGCAAATGACCAAGGGCTCATGAGTGGGTTCAAGTCACTTGCTGGCTGTCAATGTATTGTAGCAAATCTTTGACACTGGTCGCACTTCCTAACGTATACTTGTGCGTCCTTCTACATATATGGCCACCAATACCTCTGGGAGATGGCCCTTAGGGCAAGGCTTCTTCCTCTGGTATGGGCACCGCACACTCTTTCGTGGATCGCATAAAGTAGATCCTCCACTTTGTTAGGGTGGATGCATAGTAAGTACGGCCCTGAGAATGACCTCATGTAGAGTTTATGATCCGATGAAAACCAGTAACGAGCTAACTTTGAGACGATGAGTCTTGCCTCCTTCTTATCTTCTGGGAAAGTCCCATTCTTAAGATAATGAACAAGAGGGTCCATCCAACTTGGTGCTTGCCCCCATGCAATTGACCTCTACTGGGTCCTCATGTATACTTGGTTTCTCAAGATACTCCACCTCAATCGTTCACTTTAAACCTTATTTATCAGCAGAAGCTAGAGTAGTAAGAGCATCAGCATGTTCATTTTGATCTCTTGGGATTTGGATCATCTTGTAGGACTTCAATCGTCCAAGCGAGTCCCTTACCTTCTCTAGGTACGAGGTCATAGTGTTTGAATGGACATTATACTCCCCGGAAAGTTGGTTGACCACCAACTGAGAATCAGAGTATATAGTCAACTCCTCTGCCCCCAGTCTCAATGCAGCCTATACACCAAAGATTTAGGTTTCGTACTCAACCTCGTTGTTGGTGGCAGCAAACCCCAACCTGAGGGCTTGCTCTAAGAGTTCTCCATGAGGGGAGAACAGGACAATACCGACTCTTGATCTTTTTCGGGTCGAGGATCCATCAACTTGTAACTCCCAAGGCTAGGACCTGAGAGCCAAGCTCCATGCTACTATTTTTTCTTTTGGTAGTTCATACATAAACTCTGTTATGAATTTGGCTAGGGCTTGTGTTTTAATCGCCGCCCTTGGAATGAATTTGAGGTCGTACTGCCCCAGCTCAAGTGACCACTTTACAATGCAACCAGAGAGGTCAGCCTTACCAAGAAAACTTCTTATAGGGTGTTTAGTGATTACCGCGATGGTATGTGCTTGAAATTAATGATTCAGCTTGTGAAAAACTACAACCAAGGCAAAAAGCAGTTTTTCAAGGGGGTGTACCTCGTCTCTGGCCCCAATAATGTTTTGCTTACGAAGTAGATGGCCTTCTGCTTTCTTCCTTCCACTCATAGTAATACTCCACTTTTAACGTGCTCGGATACGGCTAAATAAAGTTGAAGCTTTTCCCCTTATGAAGGAGTAGAGAGTAAATGGAGTGTTTGGAGGTAAATTTTCAAGTTATCGAGGGCCTTGTCACACTTATCATCCCAGTGGAAGGTCCCACCTACCCTAAGCAACTGAAAGAAGGGCCTAAATCGGTATGAAGATCGACTCATAAATCGGTTAAGGGCCGCAACCATGTCCGTTAACCTCTAGACTTCCTAGATTGAGGAAGGCTTCTTAATTGCTTGCAAATTCTTGATTTGATCGGGATCTGCCTCTATCCCTCTTCGTGTGACCAGGTGTCCTAGGAATTTCTCGGAGCTTACTCCGAAGGCACACTTGGAAGCATTAAGCCTAAGCTTGTGATGCTTCAAGTTGTCAAATACGTCTTGTAGGTCAGAGAGGTTGTTTTCAGACTCCTTGCTCTTAACCACCATATTATGGATGTATACCTCCATTGTTTGGCCAATCATGGGGCCAAAAAGCTTCGTCACCATTCTTTGGTAGGTAGCTCCTGCGTTCTTCAAGCCAAAGGGCATAACCTTGTAGCAGTAGATTCTTTTTGGTGTTATGAACGCAATCTTCTCCTCATTAGATCCAAACATATGAATTTGATGGTAGCCTCTACATGCATCTAAGAAGGTCATCCTTGCATGGCCATATGTTGCATCCACAGGCTGATCGATCTTTAGAAGTGGGAAGGGGTCTTTTGGGTAGGCCTTGTTAAGGTCCGTGAAGTCGACGCATACTCTCTACTTTCTATTCTTCTTCCTTACCACAACGGTATTTGAAAATCATTATGGGTATTGGGCCTCTCTTATAGGATTGACCTCCAAGAACTTGCCCACTTCTTCGTCAATGACTTTCATATGTTGGAGGGTGGACCTTCTACTCCTTTGAACAACAAGCTTGCGAGTAGGGTCAACGTTAAGATGATGGCTAGCTAACGATGGATCAATCCTGGGCATCTTATAAGGTGTCCAGGCAAAGGTCTCGATGTTCCTCATTAATATCCCAATAAGGGATTCCTTCTCAGGGGCCTATAGTTGTGACCCAATCAAGAAGTACCTATCTAGATCTGCTTGGTCTACTAGTATGACTTGTAGCTTTTTGACTCACTTGTCTTTGGGCTTGACCCCTATGTCCTCAAGAAGGGGGATTTCTTCATCAGCTATGAATACCTGTTGTGATTTGGCCATCAATTTAGCCCTTATATTGAGGCACTACTTTGAGGTAGCTTGGTCACCACGAATCTCAGTTATCCCTTCGCTGGTTGGGAAGTGTAACATCTGATGATAAGTAGAGGCTGCCGTTTACATCTGATGAAGCCATAGTCTCCCCATGATAGCATTGTAAAGTGATGGAACATCCACCACTAAAAAGTATACCTCAAACACTTGTGTGCGGCCTTAACAGGAAGCCGCAACCTGCTGAGAGGCCAAACTTGCATGCCATTAAACCCAACGATTGAGGTCGTCGTTGGGAGGAGATCAACTTGAGTTTTCCCCAACTTCTTGAAATTTTCAAAATACAAGATCTCCGTTGAACTCCCAAGGTCAATGAGTACACGCCTTACTTCGAAGTCGCTCATGTTGAGAGTAAAAACGAAAGGGTCATTATGTGGGTGGACCACTCCTTCGAGATCAGCATCTAAGAAGTGACGGGGATGCTTTTTGTTTCTACCCTTCGGCACTTGGAAGTATGACCATCTTGGTGATCTGCTTGCATAACATGCTGAAGATGAAGGGATTTTCGATACTCGGTCTAGGACTGGACCGGGTAAACTTGCATTGAAGAAGTAGTGCTAAAGATGACATTTATTACCTTGGGAGGTTGATCATCCTTTGGTCGAGACTAGTCTTCTATTTGGGCTTGCTGCTCCACCTGCTCTTTAGTAGTCTTCCCCTTATCTATGTACTGGGATAAGTGGCCTTACTTGACCAATTCCTCCAAGTGGCACATGAGAGTGCGACAATTCTCTGTTCGGTGGCCCTTGTCCTTATGGTAAGTGAAGTGGAGGTTTTGGTCTCGCTTGGAAGGGTCCCCTGTCATCTTCGGTGGCCACCTAAAGTAATCCTTGTCCTTGATCTGATTCAAAATTCAATAGAGTGGCTCCTTGAAGATGGTACTGACTCTTTTGAATAAGTCTTTCGTCCCCTTTGAAATTTCTCCCTTCTTTGATGGGTTTTTGGAGCTACCCTCCCATTGATTCTTCCCCGATGGAGATGGTAGCTGATCAGTTGGCCATTTCATCTTCCACATTCACATATCTCCTGAAGTGCTCCTGCAAGTGGGACATACTTCAGGGTGGCCATATGGTGAGATGTTTCCTCGATTCGCTCTCCCTTGGGAGGCCCAAGCGAAAAGAGACAGGATCGGTCTTCCCGTCATATTCTTCGATATTAGCATAAGTCTCTAGGTACCTCATGGCGTATTTGCAGAGAGTCTCTCCTTATTTTGGCATAGTGCCAAGAGTGTATCGATTGTCATTGGCTCTTGGCTGTTGCCTATGAATCGAGAGACAAACTCCCCAGTGAGTTACTCCCAATAGTATATCGAGTTCATGGGTATCCCATGAAACCACTTAAGATTTGATTTCCCCAAACTAGAGGGGAGCATCTTGCACATCAATGCCTCATTATTTGTCCATAAGGTCATCTTCTTAGTATAGTCTCCAATGTGAAGCACGGGCTCAGTCTTGCCATCATATAATTTGAAAGTTGGAGGATTGAACTTTCGTGGGGGTTCAAATTCTCGTATGGACTGAACAAAAGGTGTGGTATTCATATTTGTGAGGATCTGCCTCACCTTTTCCTTCGCTGAGTAGACAAGGTTGTCATAGGCATAGTCACATTGCGACCGAGTAGCCATTTCACGAGCTGGATCAGAGCGCCTTCGCTTCTCTTCCCTATAGTCGTCCTAGCGGTCTTCCCTATGATGGCGGAAAGGGCTTTCATGTCGCTCCCTTCGCTCCCTAGGACGACGTTGTCTACGTGTTTCACCTCCCACCTCCCTACGATGAGGGCGATCGTACCTCAGAGATGGGTCACTGAGGGCGCCGTTGGTAATGCTTCTCTTGGGTGAGTACCTACTACGAATCTACTTATCAGTCGAGTAGCTCTTTACATGAGAATGGCTTCTATGTTGGGAGGAATGGGCTTCGTTGATATGATCATTTTGACGAGCATAGTCCCGGGTTGAACGTTTGACCTCGCTAGCGAGTTACTTGCTACTTTGACATATGAGGTCTTGCCTGAGAGCTTCCAGCTCCTCCGTCTTCTTCCTAATTGCCTTATGGTAATCATTCTCGTTAGTTAACTCACCTTCCGCGCCAAGGGTTGGTAGGTTGCGATAAGAACGGGGGTTCTCTTTAAAGTGGTCTTGACTATTATGGGGTGGAAATTCCTATGATAACTAGAGGTCATAGTTAGCTAGATCCTCGCGGATCGGGGGTAGCGGGAGTAGTGAACGGCTAGTTCCAGGATTGAGTGCTCTCTCGCCGGGGATGGTTCAAGGCTTCTTGGTTAGTAGAAAACTTCGTATCCCACAGACGGTACCAATTGTGCGGAGGTAAATCCACGCAAAGGGTCACCACCTCATAGGGACAGAGATGGTGGCGAAGAAGCCTTGGTGAACCTGCAAGACAAGAGAAAACTTAGGTGAACCGATTGTTGGAGGCGGCCAAAGAGACTCCAATGCTTAAGTCAGTAAGCGAGTCGAAGAAAAGTATAGAGTAAATGAGTTGGGATCAAATTCCTTTACCTGGTAAATGATACCTTTTTTTATAATGATATAGGAAGTGATGTTCCACATAGACTCAAACTCTAGGTTGTGATAGGATAGACCTAATCAACAATCCCCTAGATGCTTGAGGTAGAATCATACTAGGATGCTGAGTTCTAGATTGTAGGAAGAGATGTGCTCACTGGGAGACTTTGTTTATCAATATTCCCTTGATACTCGGAGTACAGTTTGCTAGACATGCTCCTTGCATGTGCTTGGTCTTGCTCCTTGCATGTCCTTGCATGTGCTAGTGCTTAGACTTGCTAGAGCTTGGATTGCTACTACATGTCCTTAGAAGCTTGCAATTGCTTGTAGAAGGTTGCTCTTGCTATTGCCGACCACAAGTGGTCCCACACCCAGCATGACCTTCACTTAGTCTTGGCTAAGGAGAGTCGCCTCCTTGGTTTCGACGAGTTGGATCCATGAGTTGTGGTTACTACTGCCGGTTAGCATGGGTGCCTATCGGCACTAGCAAGGAGAGCATGATAGAAAGATAGGCAGAGAGAGAAGAGAGAAGAGAAGGTTGGGCTGCATAGGTGCCTGTCGACACTAGCAAGAAGTGCGAGAGAAGGGAGAGAAGGAGATTAGGTTGCTGCTGCCGGTTGGCATGAGTGCCTGTCGACAGTAACAAGCCTAGTAAAAAAGGGGGAGCTATAGAGAGAGAGGGAGAGAGAGAGAGAGAGAGAGAGAGAGAGAGAGAGAGAGAGGGAGTTGGCTGCAACTATCGGTCGACATGTGTGCCTGTCTGCAGTAGCAAGCCTTTAGTCCCACAATTTCTCACAACTAAAAATTTTAGGGAAAATTTCAGTCACACTATTTCTAGTTTATCATATTTTCAAGGACACCTTTTTTATTATCCAAAACATCCCTAACACTCTTAATTTATATTTAAACATCACTGACACCTCATGTCATTAAACCACCATTTCTAACCAAAAAAAAAAATCATCTAAAATATCAAAATTGCTCTTACATAAATCCCAAACAATATTTCTATATAAAATTCGAATAAAATTTGAGCTGATTAAAATTCATTTTTCTATATATTAAAATTTAGACAGATTAAAATTCGATTCGAGCTTATTAAATTTTATTTTTGTAACTTTTAAAATTCGAACCTATTAAAATTCTTTTTTTACGTATTAAAATTTGAGCCGATTTAAGCTCTACCAGAGCTGTTAGCGTCGATTAAAATTTATAATTTTTATTTATTAAAATTCGTGCCAATTAAAATCCAATTCAAGTTGATTAAAATTCAATTTTTACGTATTAAAATTAAAGTTGATTAAAATTTATATTTTTTTTATGTATCAAAATTCGAACCGATTAAAATTCAATCCGAGTTGATCAAAATTAATTGGCTCAAATTTCAATACTTAAAAAAAATATAAATTTTAATTGACTCAAATTTTAATACGTAAAAATTAAATTTTAATTAGCTCGAATTGAATTTTAATCGGCTCGAATTTTAATATGTAAAAAAATTTGGAAAATATAGGGGGTCTCATTGAAATTATGCCTATCTAAATGGGTGTGGATGAATTTTTTAAAACAAATATATCATGGACAATTTAGTAAAATTGTATTTTAGTTAACACATTTTATCTAATAGAGGGTATCATTGAAGATTCAGAAAATAGAAGGGGTATCCTTGAAGTTATAAAAACTAATAAGGGTATGACTAAATTTTTTCCAAAATTTTATAACTAAACAATAACGTATTGAGTAATCCATTGAACATGGTTGTTAGACTAACTCTAACCCAACTTTCTAAAATGGCTAGCCCAAAAAATATATTTAAATATTACAATCTCTATTTTAATTAGCCACTTTTACAAGTTTTGTCACACACCATCCCGAGGGACCCTCTTTAGTTTCTCAGAGATAGAAGCGTAACTCTACACTTGGCAATACATGTGTCTGTAATGCAATAATGCATTTAAAATCAATAATGTTACTTAATAACACCAAAAGCAGATAAATTATATAACAGAGTACACAACGGTGTCGTTTGTATCAAAACAAAAGATTAGGGATTCCATCCCGTTACAACTAACAAATGTAAAACAAACACTCCTGTATAATATGTACATAAATTAGATTCCATAATTTTCCCCCATCACTACCATGTTATTGCAGTAGCAGACCTCATTCTAGACTTCGACATCTTGAAACCAATAAT
The DNA here is from genome assembly GCA_951799425.1 of Ilex aquifolium. Lineage (NCBI taxonomy): Eukaryota > Viridiplantae > Streptophyta > Magnoliopsida > Aquifoliales > Aquifoliaceae > Ilex > Ilex aquifolium. Next base: position 29,431,580 of record OX637393.1, read on the forward strand.
TTTTTTGAGTTTACTGAACATAATAATCAAAGAAAATATAACAAAAATATGGATCAAATATAATTCTACCCAAAAGATACTCATAACTCGCAAATCACAACCAAAGTGAACTCAACTCACTTTGAAAATCAAATCAACCTCATATATCAAAAAAGTAAATATCCACATAAGCAGCGAGTCAAACAACAACATATAAACAATGTTAGGATATCTACAACAATGTCAAGCTATCTCACGACAACTGCGCAGTGTCCAAATCAACAACATGTAAGTCATGTCAAGCTATCAACAACTCAGCATAGTAGATATTACTCAAATCACAAGCTTTTCATAAAAACACATTTGATCCATAGTTTAAACAATTCAACTCAAATCAATTCGGCAAAATTGATTTCTCACATACAAGAGAATAAACTTGATATATAACATACTTTTATTTCCAATTATTATGAAGTAGTACACTTCACATTTACCGCTAACACATACCCCTCCTTGCTTTACGGTCAATCCTTATATGTAATAGAGGTAGTTGCCTCTGACCCTAAAAGTTAAAAAATGGATGAATGCAAATGAGTGTCGACTCAAAAATAACTCAAATGATGCAAATGAATGCATATGAATATGTTTCGTGATGTTTCGTATTCACCATAACTTAACTTCAGCACTTAGAGTCCGAAGACCAACTGACCACTCAAGCGTTTATGAACTCAATGAATATCTTCTACGACCTCAAACTAAAACGTAAACCCTTTATGCCACTCAACTTATTTTCACTTACACTTATTTTAAAAGGAATCTAGTATCTCATTTTATATAGTCAAATCCATCGTTTTGGACCACTATACGTTACTATACTCAAAACCCTAATTCGGATCCGTGATTTCCAATCCAAATTCAAAAAACCAATCATAAGTTTTAAAATATGTTAAACATTCGTAAATAATGTAAGAAATGATTTAAAAATGAATTTGAAAAGCTTCGACTGATTCGAAATTGAGAAACCCTACCCAGCGTTGTTTTCGATTTGAAATAGCCAAAAATAAAATGATATTATTTTTCAATGAAATTCCATATACATACTCAATTAACCTACCTAAGATGAATATAAAATTTATTTTTCCAAAATCAACCAAAAACTAGGTCAAATTGGCCCCGGAGGCCAAAACAGTCATTTAGACTTGAAATTTTACCAGGACCTCCAAATGGACGTTACAGAACTTTTGGCATCAAATAGAGGTCGATCGAAAACTGGACGAGCCCTCACGCACCGTTGGGGTGTCTAGTGGTCCTCCAGTCCACTTCATCTTCTTCCTCCAGCTAACCCTAGATTCCCCACTTTCTGTTTCAAGTACCCTACTTCTCACCTTTATTTCTCACTCCACACTAAACTTTTTTCTCTATTTTCAAAGCTTGCTAACTCACCTCACACCCCTCTATGAAACCCCATAGGGCTCAAGATTTGGATTAAGCTTTAACCCCTCCAAAAACTAAGCCAAAATCCAAGAAAAATAAGGTTTTTCACACATGGCCAGACTTGCAGCTACCCGTTTCACCCCTAAAATGACCTCTAAATTCAATTCTGAGGCTGGAAATGAGTTCTTAAACCCCCAAGTTAGCAAGACCAAAGCCCTCTTTGAAATCTGAATCAAGTTTTTTTTTTTATCAAAAATCAAATTTTTAGGATTCAAACCCACGAGGATTTCTTCATCCTACCATCACACACCATGGCAACCCTTAAAACCACTCCCAAACAACCCAAAAACACAACTCAAGACTCAATTGAAGAAGAAATACTCGTTTTCTATGAGACCCATTTGAAAAATTAAAACCCACTTTAACTTAAAACTCAAATTCGTACATCTACACAACATGAACCTTAAATCCAACTATATCGATGAACTCCTTGTGAAAAATAGAGCATTACCAAGTTGAGATGCACTAGGTCAAAAACCCGAAAGTTCAAATCATATTCTTCTTTAACCTTTCTCTCTTCATTTCTGCTTATTCCCATCCAATCCAGATGATTTGCAAAACCCCAATGGACAACTAATGTTGTAGTGATGGCTTTCCATGCCATCCTTCACTACCAAGTGCCACCTCCTACTTCCTCCATGTGAGGTGCTTGTGGGAGGGGCAATTTCATAAATATATATATTTTAAAATTTTATGCAATCGAGTTTCACAAGTTCACTCTAACCACGTTCTCTATTTTAGCTAACTACTTCAACTAACTTTCAATAATATAATTCGAAAATGCCACGTAGCCAAACACGTCAGCCCCATACTGATGACACGTCATCAAAATTTTGAATTTTGAATTTTGCAATGGTTCCATACGTAATGCCTAGTATTCAACCCAAAGTATACATTATTCATGTAATTCAACCCAAAGTATGCCATAACAATAATTCTAATCAAACTTCAAAAAATACAACCTAATAGCAATATAACACCCAACCACTTCAAATAACAAAAATCAATTGATCATAGTAATTCAACCATACATTGTATAAACTAAAAATCAATAGCAAATTAACCACCTATTTAACCAAAAATTAACACAAATTTGACCACCTATTTAACAAAAAATAAATACCAATTTAACCACCTATTTAACTAAAAAATAATACCAATTTAACCACTTATTTAATCAAAAATCAATACCAATCAATAGCAAAATTGGTAGAGATAGGGGGTTTCGGAAGGGGGAGGGGGGTCTACAGCTTGGGGTGGTGGGGGGGAGGTGTTTGGTAGCAACACAAAGGGGTGGGGTGGTGGAGGGGGAGATGATACCTGGAGTTGGAGAAGATTCGGCGGCAAGAAGATGGCGAGCTTCTTCTCACTCTCCAGATCTAGCGAGCATGAAGGGCCTCCTAGGTTTAGGCGAGGAGAATAGCTAGACGATTGGAGCTGATTTTTGGAGCTAGTCTCACCAAAATAGCTAAAAATTGGGATTTAGTTAGTGGGTTGGAAATGCTCTTGACTCTATCATTTTTTGGTACCAAGATAAAAATCTTGATTCTTTCTCTGTGTATATAAAAACAAAAACGTGTGAGGAATAAATGGTGGGGTCACAATTCCACTTGCATATTCATAACATTAGTCATAAACACGTCTAAGACATGACACAACACAAAATTCGAGTATTTAAAAAATTAATTTTAATTTTTTTAATTACATAATTTAAAATTAAATTTTACACATGATTTTGTTAAAAAAAAAATATTTGACAAAATTTTCTCAAAAATAAAACGACCTGAAAAAAATATCAACATATGAACAATGTCGGAAATAAAAATTATATTGAGTTATAAAATAAATCAAAAAAAATTAACTTGTGATAGAAAATAGATGATGTGATAGAAATGAGCGAAAAATTATATGATAATAAAATTGAAACTCCGAGCACCTTTATTACATAAAATAGCCATAACCCGTGTTCGAAGGTACGATAAAAAATAAAATTCTAATGCCCAAAAAATCAATTCCACTATATGAAATAATAATTTTTGTTTCCTCCCCTTTCTTTAATTACATAATTTAATTGGTAAGAACCAATCTCTATTATAGTTCTACTAGTAATTGCTCGTACCTGAAAACACTATATTACTTATAAAAAATTAGAAATATTTGTTCAAAAATAAAGACAATGTCTAATATAATTTATACAATACAACGATCAAATTGATATTGTTCAATCTATATGTAGAACATATACAATCAAACTTTTATATAACGAAAGTCACGCTACAACTACTGTAACATATTAATTCAAAAATCTGAGAAAATATAATTATTATTGATCAAACATCTACGATTTTTACATTTTTAATAAACTTTATCTCAAATTTAAAAAAATTATTACTATTTGTGTTTCTACAAGTTTATATCTAATGCTTATAACATTATCTCTGCACTATTTTTCCAATGTGAGTTTGTGTAACTTTTGTGAGGAAAACATTCAGAAGTTTCACGTGAATTCTGGTAAATGTAAAAAAATTTGTTAAGAAATTAAAATCAGTTTCTATTTCAGTTCAACTTAAATATTCGTAAAATTCAATCGAATTTAAGTTTAATTAAGAATTTGTACTTTATACTTGACAGTCAAATTCAGCTCAATTCGATTCTTAATCATAATTACATCAAACCGAAAATTGAATTTAAGTTCAACTCAATTAACACTTCTATCTTAAACCTACAAACTAATTCTTATCTATTCTCGTTCACAGTAACATCATAATTTTTTCTAATTTAATTATTCTTTATTATTTTTACAATCAATTTCAATTTGACTTCAACTTTGAATACTCGAAAAATTCAAGCAAAGTTAAGTTTAAACAAAAATATATACTTTATACTCGACAATCAAACTCAGCTCAATTCGAATCCTAATCATAATCACTTCAAACCGATAATCAAGAAAAATGAAATGATTCTTGTAATTTTTGTGCGGGAAAAAATTTGGAAGAGTAGTTTTGATCATTTGATCAATAATCTTAAAACAATCTGACCCACAAAAAACTCAAGACAAACAATGATAGCTTCCTTAATATATAGATATATCACAAATTATATATATATATATATATATATATAGTATTAGTTTATTATACCATTCGAATATTATAGTATTTTTATTTCAATACAAAATATAACATATATTATAGTCATTGAATATATATATATATATATATTATTAGTTTATTATACCATTCGAATATTATAGTATTTTTATTTCAATACAAAATATAACATATATTATAGTCATTGAACTTGTTTTGACGCAAAGAATTTGTATTTAAGGTTCATTTGTTTATTTGAAAATTTTAAAAATAATCTGTAATTATATAGAATCATAATTAACGACATAATTAGTATGTAGTATGAGATAGAGAGAGAGAGAGAGAGTTATAAGAGATATCAAAGTCTTAGAATTGTGGAAGGAATAAAAGTATTGTTCAAAAAATTGGGAGAGGGAATTTAGCATTAGGACTATCGGATCAATAATCGTCAAGCGATCTGAGCCACAACGTAAGTGAGAAGTGATGGAATTGGAGAGGGAGAATTCAATATGAATGGTTTTGAGAGGGATATTGGTGGCTGCTGGATGAGTCTATTTTAGACTGTCAGATGGGTTTATTGAAGTGTATGATGTTTTATATTATAGATTATATATATAGATATAGATAGATAGATAGATATAGGATGACATATGTTAATAAACCTATGTTTTGTTAGCGATAATCCTTGTTATTGTATTATTATTTTATTAATTTTAAATTACGCGTTTGAACTGCTTATTATATAGATTGGATTATATATATAGATATAGATATCGGTATAGATATAGATATATATAAATAGATAAATAGGACGGCATATGTTAATGAACTTATATTTTATTAGAGATAATCCTTGTTATTAGAGTTTTAATAGATTTTAGATATATTTTGTTTTTATTATATATAAATATATGTACATAACCGTCCAAGTCAATCTCTCACATGGTTTGAATGGGAATAAGGAGAGATAAAAAAGAATATAATAGAGTCTTGTAAGGATGTAGATATATCTCCAATGGTTTGAATGGGGATGAAGAGAGATAAAATGAATGAAGTAGAGTCCTGTAGGAATGTAGATTAATTAGGATCGTCGGATCAAAAGCCTGAAAATGATTTGAGCCGAGAAAAGCTCAAGACAAACCAATCTAGCTATTTTATTATATAGATAGTTTTGGTGTTTTTTTTTGTATTGCGTTGTGATTAAACGACACTAGTCCATTTTGCTCGTTTTTAAGAGGAATGCTAGTTGGGTCCCTAATGCTCCATTTGGTATGATGGAAAAATGAAAGGATGAAAAATTAGAAGGATGAAAAGTTAAAAAGATAGATAAAACATCATGTTTGGTAAGGAAGAAAAATATGAAGGATGGAAAAGTGGATAGATGAGTTTTCTTTCCAATTCACCAAAATCAATCCCTTTAAAATTGGAAGAAAAGTGGATGTAAAGTTAATTATTTGTGTTGAAATTTATCTTATTTGTCTATATATTATTTGATATATACATATATTATGTAAATACAATGATAAAATATTTATTTTTATATTTTTTTTTAAAAAATAAAAAATAAAAAATAAAAAAATATATTTTTCTATCTTACCAAGCACAAAAAAAAATAATTATTTTTATTTTCCATCTATTCTACCAAACACAAAGGAAGAAAAGTGTATCATTCTTACTTTCCTCCCTTGGAGCATAGAAAATATATCCCTCCTATTTTTCTTCTCTCATACTTTTCATCCTTCATAGTTCATACCAAACAAAACATAAGAGAATTTAAAATTTTTATTTCACATTCCAAAAGAATAAAAATTATACGTTATACGTAGAATAAAATAGCATTATATCTTCCAACATCAGCAATAGATCGACTAGCATAATTAAAAAGTCAACAAAAAGACATGCCCAGAGTCAAATTTAAAACAAATAAACAATATGACACGCTTCATTAGCATTCTATAAATACCATCGGTTTAACTTTCTTGAATGTGCAAATGGCTCAAAAAAATCCCAAAAGTAACACCATTTGGTTTTCCATCTATTTGCCCAACACGTCCCACGCATGAAAAAAAATGATATGCTCTCGTCTCGTATGCAAAAAACAAATTTCGTATTGTTTCCGGAGCACATTATCAAAAATAAAATTCGAATACAAAATATAGTTTTAATCTTTAACAAGATAACTTTGAAATTCTAAATCTGCAAAATGATATTACCCCTTGTTTTATTTACCGGGTGAATTTCTTCTGACTATTTCTCATCATTTTTTTTCTGTCTGCATACTGCAGGCAAAGACCTGCCCCAGATTTGCATCTGCAAGTAAAGGTCTTGTATGAAGTAAAACCACAACAACACTCTCCCTCTGTCTCTGTTCTGTCTTGACAGTGCAAAATTATATCCACTTATACAAGAGTATCTCCAACAAGAAATGTTAGTTTAGTTATTCAAAAAATAATATTTTGTATTTTAACTATTCACTTTTTTAATACACACTCTAACTGATCAGGGACGGCTCAACAGTATTATCAAAAAAAATTGGGCTTTAGGCCCCATTTTTAAAGAAGACCCAAATTTTTAGATATCATAAATAGTTTATAAAAAAAATTAAATTCATAAATATTTTAAGCCCTACAAAAAGGTTTTATAAAAACACAAGTTCAATCAGAAAAAATTTGAGGCCTCACTTCAAGGAAGGCCCCATAATTTATAGGTGTGGAATAATAGTGTAAACAAAAAGTTTAAATCAATGTCCAAACAAAATATTTTAACTTAAGTAGATTAGGTCTATTAATTCAGTTGTGAAATTAAAAGGGCCTAAAATTAATTTTTTTTAAATAAAGAAAAAAAACTAACTGTAAAACTAAAACTACTAAAAAATTTAGTTTTAACCCTAAAAAAAGTCAAGTTTAAACTCACCATCATAATTTTTCAATCATTCTTTCTTTCTCTTACCATTAACTTCAAATATGATAACAAAAACTTGAATATAAAAATTTAATTAATATTTTTGTATTTAAAAAAAATTAAAAATTAAATTTATTATTAGTATTAAAAATAAAAAGACCTCATTATTTCCGTTTTAGGTCCCAAAATATCTCGGGCCACCCTTGTAACTGATTTTCTATATTTTTAACTAATTCCTTTAAATATTATTTCTCATTTATTTTATATTATTTTTCTTTATAAATAGTGAAAGGGAGAAAGGGAGAGAATGCATAAAAAAGAAAGGAGGAGAGCAAGAATATTATAAAGAATTTATACATATTGTTACAGTGATACTCTACATTTAGAGTATCGCTGTAACAAAATGCTATTTTACATGCTATAGAGATATTTTGTTGTAGTGGAATTTTAGAACAAAATAGCTAAATTTTAAAGTTTTTTTGTCTTTTTGAGATGCTCTAACCAAACAAGACAAGCTATGACACTAAAAAATAAACAGTTTTGTATTAAAAATTATTATTTTTAAAGGGCAAGCTATACTATTTAAAATTAAAATTATAAATAACTGGGTAAATCTTGATCGATCAAACATTTTACGAACAACTTCAATTAATTACTATATGAGGAAAAATCCGTGCCTAAGAAAATAAGGAGATTTATATGGGATGAGCACTCGAGATCGTCTCTGACCTGCAAAACGAACCAACTATCACAAATTGGTGGGGTATCGGTCAGAGACACTCCGATACTTAAGTTAATAATAAAACGAAAGAGTGTATTTAGTTTACTAAAGAAAAGTGTGTGTACCTTAGACTTAAGATTTACCGGTATTTATAGGGAGTCTGTCCCCGATTATTTAAGACTACAGTCCTCGTTGGAATATGGTGGCACAACTAGATTCTAGTCAGACCTTTCTTAATTTGTGTTTGAACCTTAATTACAGGGTTTCCTTTATCATTAATCAATTTAGGTCACATGTTAATTATGTGTTCATATGATTTAGGCAATTTTTTTTATTGACTATCTAGCATCGCCTCTGATTTTTTGGGATAGCCTAGCTATCTATTCGGTGAATTTTATTTTCTTCTTGAATGGACCCGCTTTGGCTTGCCTGAGATAGCCTAGCTATCTGCTCGTTCGGACCTACTTTAACTCGGCCGGAATAGCCTACCTATTTGCTCGATCGAATCTTTTCCTATGCTTGGTCATAGTAGAATCATTCCAAATAATTCTTTTCAGCATGTGCAATCTTCCATGTGTCAAAGTCTAATTGTCAGATGATGATCAAAATTTATCGACCCTTCAATTACAAATTCACCTTTAAATTTGTAACTTAACCTTTAAATTTAATAATTTAACTTCTAAAAATTATAATTTTTTTTTGATACTTTAACTCTTTTGCTGGTGTAATTTTTCCTCAACAAAACTTAAGAAAAGTTATATTGAATGCGCTGTGTGGATCACAGAGGAGTCTGTCAGTTCAACTTCATGACTACGTAAACCCAGAATCTGTTAGTAGTAAACTAAAGACAGCAGCCGGCCAATTGTTACAAAAAACTACCGCTTTTAATTATTTATTTCTTTGTGTGTGTGTATATATATATATGATTTATATTTCATCAACTATTTTTTAAATAGATTTTATTTTTTCCATCCTATTATTTTTGTGCTGACTCCTCCATAAATGGTTGTGAACACCTTACAACAATAATTCAATTCGTTCGAATAAGTTTTGTGTACATGGAAGACCATTTTTTAGTACTTTTTTTAACACTGCACAATCAGTCTGTTACAGGGTAAAAAATAACATATTGTATAATAAACACTAGACCACTCACTAGACAAAATTGAGGGATGGCCGAGAGAGTTGGAGCAAATCGATAGAACAAGACTCTTACACGGTCGATGACTGTAATTCTCTGGGGAGTTGTGTCTTGTCTTTATACAAGGCGCAGTGACTCAACGACAACATTACATATGATTTTTTTTCCGACAACTCTCAGCGTCTTACTTATTTTTTACCTTGTTTGGCTTGCTTTCTTGCTTCAATTTTGATAATAAAACTGCAATTGGTCTTTTGTTGCATGCTTTGTGTTTTTTTAGATGGATGTTAACTTTTATATTTATATATTATTTTACTGTATTATTAATTTGAACGTGGCTGTTATTGGTCTTTATTTTTGTGCGATAAGTATTTATGTAAATAACTATAGATTTATCTTTTTGTTTGGATATAAAATATTAAATTTCAGGAAAATTTAGTGTTTCGACACTTGGTGTCCCACGTGGATTGAGGAAATGTCATGTGGCAGGAACTTAAAAAAGGCGGAAGATGATGAATTAGAACCAATATTTAAAAAGGAAGAGTAATTGATTAGAAGTTGTCAACCAGTAACCGTCGATGAAAGCAAAACCGTCTAAGACAATGGTTATAAAGGGCACATAGTGGAGAAGATGAATGATGCACTCAAAACCTCACAAAACTCACGATTTGGACATTTTTAGGAGTAGTTTTAAGTTAATTTTAGGAAGTAGTTACTAGTACATTCAAGGTTGTTAATCAGTCTTTTCTGCAATCGAAGTCTCTTCGATTGAATTAATAAAGGATTTATTCTATTATTAATTCCTTGCACTTTACGTTTATTCATGTTTTCATTAAAAGAAGTCCTGAAATAAGATATTTGAACCTCTCACAAACAATCGCCTGAAAACTGTCTATCAATTGAGATCTTTCCATCGATCTCAACAAGTTGGAGCAACACATCTCAATTTTATTGATTGAGAAAGTTTATAATAGAAGTGCCTACACAAGGCTGAATTCTTGACTTCGCCACTATTTTTTTTCTCTAACTTCTTAGCAAAGTTTCTTCTCAATGTACATTGATAATTAATATGAAAGTTAATAATTAACTACTACAATTTTAAACAAAATATTTATAGCGGAGAAGAAAATAGCCACAGAAAACACAATACATCTTGCCTCTAGCATGACCCCTTACGTCTTTTGTTGATAGAATTTTAAGAGAATCAAGATAGGCAGTTATTTCTTTTTAAATTGGAATCCTTTTAAAAGATCTTATTGAGACAAACATAGCTCTCATACCAAAAGGTGCCACCCTGAGCAAATAGGTGAGTATAGGCTGAGTAGCTGGTATAACGTTGTAGATAAAAGTCCAGCGCAGGCTATGGTACCGCCAAGTCAAAATGCGGTACGGTACCGAATATCTTCTGGGAGCCCTTGATGTTCTGGTCATTAGTGCAGAACCATTGATCTGATGATTTAAATTTTTTTTTTTTTTTTTGGTCAGCATGTGTTGTAAACCTATAACTTGCTCAGCCGGTGAGTAAAAGGATAATTAAGATCGATCGTACATACACGTGATCGATCTAAATAATTTTTTTTTTTGTACTTATGTTACAACCTTACTGGGAGCGTCTTGCCTACGGGGGGGAATGGGGAATTGGGATCCATTATACACAATAAAGATCGATCCTTAAAAAAGGATAATTAAGATGGATCATACAAGAACATGATCGATCTAATTAAAATGTTTTCCTGTACATATGTTACAACCATACTGGGGGAGGGGCTTGCCTATGGGGGGGAATGTGGAATTGGGATCGATCATGAAAAAAAAGATCGATCCTAAAAGGATATACAGTGCATGTTGAGATCAAAATAATGAATATTATGATCGATCTTAAATATGTACGATCGATCTTGGGTCCGTGTTCTATTTAAAATATGTATGATCGATCTTATGATTGAATGTTATGAACATTAAAAGTTAGGTTACAATTTTGTAGGAAAGATTACAAGTTTGATTAGTAGGTTTACAGGTGATGTGAAATAAGTTATCCATTAATTGGCAAGGTTATGTATAATAGAGGGAAGGTTATTACAAATAATGGTGAAATTACTCCAATCAGTGGCAAATAGGTAATTGTTATGGGCGAGGTTATAACATTTTGATGAAATGTTACTACACATTGATGTAAGGTTACAAATGGTACAGGGAAGATGACAATATTAAAAATAAAGTTATCACCTACCTAGGCTAAGTTACCTATTTAAAGGTAAGTGTATCCACTATTGAGGGAGAGTTACAATGCATAAAGGTTAAATTATGGCTGTCAGTGGCAAAGAGATAACCTTTAGGGGTGAGGTTATAACATGGAGAGGTAAGGTTACAACGTTTATAGGTAGGATTACAATTTTAATAATAAGATTACCACCTATTCAGGTAAAGTTACCAATAGAAAGAAAAATAAGTTTATCGACAAAAAAAGAACACTTACAATGGATAAAGGTAAAATTACTCGTGTAGGTGGGAAAGATGTAATCGTTATAGGTGAGGTTATAACAAATTGTTGTCAGGTTACTACATGGAGAGGTAATGTTGTAATATTTAGGGGTGAGGTTAAAACATTTTGTAGTAAGGTTACAACAAGTTGATGTAAGGGTACTACATGTTGATGTAAGGTTAGTACCGTTTGAGGTAGGATTACCACTCGTAAAAATAAGGTTAACACCTATAGAGGTAAAGTTACCCATTAAAATCAAGGTAAGTTTATAGACTAAAAAGGAACAGTTACAATGCATAAAGGTAAAGTTACTCCTCTCGGTTGGAAAGAGGTAACATTTAGTGGTGAGGTTACAAGAAAGGGTATATAAGATCGATCGTAAATTAACACGATCGATCATATCGGTAGAGGTAAGTTATGTGGGGAATGTGGGATTGGGATCGATCATGAACAAAAAGGATCGATCCTAAAAGGATATACATTGCATGTTGAGATCAAAATAATGAATACTATGATCGATCTTAAATATGTACGATCGATCTTGGGTCCGTGTTCTATTTAAATTATGTATGATCGATCTTATGATTGAATGTTATGGACATTAAAAGTTAGGTTACAATTTTGTAGGAAATATTACAAGTTTGATTAGTAGGTTTACAGGTGATGTGAAATAAGTTATCCATTAATTGGCAAGGTTATGTATAATAGAGGGAAGGTTATTACAAATAATGGTGAAATTACTCCAATCAGTGGCAAAGAGGTAATTGTTATGGGTGAGGTTATAACATTTTGATGAAATGTTACTACATGTTGATGTAAAGTTACAATTTCTATAGGGAAGATGACAATATTAAAAATAAGGTTATCACCTAGTTAGGCCAAGTTACACATTGAAAGGTAATTGTATTCACTATTGAGGGAGATTTACAATGCATAAAGGTTAAATAATTGCTGTCAGTGGCAAAGAGGTAACCTTTAGGGGTGAGGTTATAACATGGAGAGGTAAAGGTTACTACGTTTGTAGGTAGGATTACAATTTTAATAATAAGATTACCACCTATTGATGTAAAGTTACCAATTGAAGAGGTAAGTTTATCGACTAAAAAGGAACACTTACAATGCATAAAGGTAAACTTACTCAGGTATGTGGCAAAGATGTAATCGTTATGGGTGAGGTTATAACAAATTGTTGTTAGGTTACTACATGGAGAGGTAATGTTGTAATATTTATTGGTGAGGTTAAAACATTTTGTAGTAAGGTTACAACAAGTTGATGTAAGGGTACTACATGTTGATGTAAGGTTAGTACCGTTTGAGGTAGGATTACCACTCGTAAGAATATGATTAACACCTATAGTGGTAAAGTTACCCTTTAAAATAAAGAAAATGTTAGTACAAGAAAGGGCAAAAAGATCGATCATAAATTTACATGATCGATCTAAGGGTTTTTTTTTTTTGTCCTACTTGTGTTACAACCTTAACTGGGGGGGTCTTTCATAGGGGGGAATGGGGAATTGGGATCGATCATAATAATAAAGATCGATCCTAACAAGATATACATTGCATTGGTGATATCAAATAAGGAAGAGTATGATCGATCTTATTTATTTACAATCGATCTTAGTTAATAATGATCGATCTTATTTAATAACGATCGATCTTATTTTGCCCACATGATTTGCTACTCCTGTAGAGGGAAATGTGGACCCCAGCATGATGGACAACAAAATTATTAAATAATTGTTTTCCCTCCCACTTTGAATGTATCCCGCCCAGATGATCCCGCCAACAGCACTATTACCTTCGTCACTACGCTATACTCCCCCACCAAATCCTTCCAAAAGCAGGGCGACGACTGTAAGCGATGCCGGAGCAGTCCATTGTTGTTGTTAGTCGCGTTTGACGGTAGTTTGATACATTATAATCGTGTATGTGCATTCGATTGAAGCAATATCCATGTAAGTACCGATATTTTTTTTCTGTTATGTTGTGTAACATTGGGACATATTCAAGTTGTAATAGAAGACATATTATACTCAGGGTAAAGAAGATGTACATCGAATGTAAAAGGGATGCAAATAAAATACATCGGCCATCAACCGCCTGGATTTATTACTGGTGAGTCACTTGGTATTTGGCATAATGATCGACGTGGATGTAGGTTAAAGATGTAGATTAAATCTTTAACATTTGCTTCCATATGCAGCAAAGAGAATTTAAAGAGAAAAGAAGGTGGTGAAGAAGCGAAAACAAAAAATCAGGTATGTATATTTAACGTGTTAGTCTTTGTAATTTGGCGAAGTCATGTTTATCAAGTGTAATGGAAGTAATTTCAGGCAATGAAAGATTGTGCTCTGCAATGGCGTAAGATGACTGATGTTGACAAAGGAAAATACATAGATTTGGCGAATTCATCAAAGTTGGGATACGAGCGTTTGAAAGGAAACATGAAGAACTGCAATGGGGTAATTTGAATTTTGTTTGGAAAGGCATATATATGTGCACTTATACATACAAAACAGTACATAATATGTATATGTATTTTTCTGATATTATGAAGGTCAAGCTGGGCACAAGATGTTCACCAAGCATGGTCATCAAGATAATAGAAAAGTTAAGTGAAGAACAACGACGTGGCTTTGAAGAAATTGGTTTGGGTGGAGTGTTAAAGCTTAAATGTAAACAAATAAAGAGAGATTTGTGTGCATGGTTAGTGGAGTGCTTTGATCCGGAAGGCTGTGCACTCAATGTGTATGGAAAATCGTTGAAGTTCTCTCTTGTAGATGTTGAGTTGATAATGGGACTGAGAAATGAAGGGGCAGATGTGGAGAGGAGCGGGGCTCCTGATAGAATAATTGAGTTATGTGAATCGTTGTTCAAGGGACTCAAGGTTATTCCTTTGAAAGTTCTAGAGGGTAGATTATTTGAAATGAAGGATAATTCTGTTGAGTTCAAGCGTATATTTGTTTTATTTGTACTTGGTTATTTATTGCTTCCCACAATGAGGACCACGGTTAGCACATCTTCCATCCACTCGATAATAGATGTTGGAGGTTTAGGCAAGAAGAATTGGGTGAAGCTTGTGTATGATGGCGTTATTACAGGAGTGCAGAAGTACAAGCTGAATAATCAGCACAATATCAGTGGGTGCATACTTGTCCTAATGGTAAGGTTAATTGTTTACTACACATTTGCATTGTAGTATTAATAGCATAAATGGTCATGAAAAAAAAGTTTGGCACATTCACCATTTTTTATGTGAAGCTGTTTTTCCTTGAGCGGGTGACACCATATGGAGTTGTGGATGTTCCATACATGGGTTGAACCCTTCCCCGAATTGCTGCATGGGGTGATAAAGAAATTAATGACCGTATGATTCTTTTAAAGAAGTTAGGCTGGCTACAATATATGCGGGTATCAATTTTTTTCAATTATGCAATTATCTTGTAATACATAATAAATAATTGTATGAAATGTTCATTATAGGTTCCATTATCAGATACCAATCATGGTTTATCAAACACACATGTCAAAGAAATATTGACAATTCAGGCTTCTCAAATGAATAGCGATGAAAGATTTACAGTAAGTGTTGTTGATACTTTACCACAATACATATTTAATTTTTTATGTGTGAAATGATATGTAAATGATTGACACAGGCCATTGAAAAAAAACTTTGTAATGTCGACGCTGTTGTGGGAAAAATGCAGTCAAACTTAACTGAAATGATTGTACAATTCAGTTCATTGATTTCCACTCTGAAAAAAATGATGGAAACCACACCAGGAGATAGTTCCAATTCTGACGGCATAGCACAAGGTCACACTAATGAGACCGATGTGAAGGATGGTAATGGCAGGAGTAATGGATTGAATGCGTGGGCCATGCATGGATCTGAAAATCATAATCATATTGGAACACCATTTTCTGCTGTGAAGTTGGTTGAAAGTATACAGGCGACAGATTGTAACAAACTTGATTCAAATGAACTTGCATTGTTTCAACCCACAGATATTGATTATCGTCAATCGGCATCATACTCCTGTACACAGAAGGCAGGAATGACAAAGATTGTTCGTAGAGGTTCTAAAAGAAAACCAAGTAAATGGTTGAAGTCACCCTATGTACTCCCGAAGGTATGATAGTGGTTATATTTTTTTATTTAACATGTATACTTTGTTATCCTTGTGCTTATTTCATGTATAGCATCGTCGGTTGAATAAGAATGTAAAGAAAGAAGGACAGTTGGCAGCGTCCATTGATGCCATTAGTAATTGGTTGAAGTCACCATATGAAGTAGCCGAGGTAGGTTGTCAATTGTTCACGCTAATTAAAATCACCATCAAATGTCATTTACATTATTGACATAGTTATTATAATAGACTAGTCGATTGCAGATCAATGTTGGGGACAAAGATGTGCATGATGAAGTGAATAATGATTTAAGTAGAAAGTGCATTGTTAGGGATCATAGCAGTTCAACGGACGCGTTTTTTAAGGTAACTTGTCATGTTCTAATTACATATCATGTCACAAAACCCCATTATTGTAGTTAAATCAAATGTACCTAAAATAATAATTGTTTTTGTAGTTACTTGATGGAAGGAAGAATGACATTGAACCTATACTGCATACTGAGAGTGCAATTGATACAAGAGTAAAATTTGTCCAAAAGGAAAGCACCAGTGTTGCAGAGATTCATAAGGTTGGTATGTAGTGGTATTGTATTAGAGATATCCATGGATTATTATTACACATTAATAGTTTCTTCCGTTAACCAGATTTCAGATTCGAGTGCGTGTCTACCACCAGTAATTGTGGATTATCCAGATATTGACGAAATTACTACCGTTGATACGGCATCAATACTGGCATACATTTTAAATCCTTCTTTGGATTTGAGGTATAAAAATGTCATACACATAAACACGTTTGAAATTGTTTTTCATATATAAAACCATAATATAATTGTGTTGCCGAACAGTGAGGTCTTGGTTAAATTCAGTCACGAGTTCGCAACCAGAAAGTCAATGATGAGTTTATGCCCTTTTCAATGGATTTGTGCTGAGGTGGGTTACATCGAATATTCATGTTTTTAGATTTTTAAATATGGTAAATAACTCTTAATTGAAATGTTTGTATTCGTATATTGGTTGTAAAGATAATAAATCTTGCTGCATACATTACTATCCAAAGGAGGAAGACGAATCCGTTAAATTTGAAGAGTAGATGCTTTATGCCCACATACTTTTCGGTAATGCATCCAACCCTTGTGAACGACATTATCCTAATTTTCAATACATCAACCATAAATTGACTTTTGTTAGGACTAATATTTGTGAATATATTTCAGCAACAAGCAATTGGAAGAGTATCGTCCAATCCAGGTGTACAATGCACAAATGATTCATTTCTTAACCTGTTTGATTACATAAACAAATTTGAAGATTGTGACAAGGTTCTTCATATATATCTTACTTTCATATACATATATATATATATATATATATATATATATATATACTTTAATCGACATGGAGTTTTCATGTACTGTCATTGGGTCATATGATTTTGAATGCAGATTTTTATTCCCATGAACGACAACAATCTACATTGGTACTTATGCATGATCGATGTAGTTGAGCGTGAAGTTGTATTGCTTGACTCTATGCCATTAACGGACAGCAACCGTCGACTACTCGACGTGAAGAAGGTGGTTGTGTATCTTGATTCTTTACTTTAGTGTAATGATTGTTTGTACAAGCCAATTCTCCACACATTCCCTTTGATAGAAGCCGGATGGGCTCCAAGACAAGATAATGGACACGACTGTGGTATGTTTGTTATTAAATTCATGGAGGAACCTTTGTTAGGTCCTGGCTAGATGGTAAAGGTAATACAACAGATGGACACCTACGTTGCACTTATTTCCCCACTTTTCGTATTTCATACACTAACAATATTATTGGTGTCAGGATGATTCGAATGATATGCGCCGGAAGGTAGCTGTTCAACTGGTCACCCACATTGAAAACAGATTGAGAAACCAAGTTGTTTCCAAGGCACATATGCGATTTGCTAATGGTGGAAAAATGATGTCATATGCTTGATTTAGTCATTTAGATCAAAGCATTTCTCTGTTATTTTGTTTTTTTGATTTTGTAATTGCAGCATCTGTTATATTGGATATATATATATCCAGTATAAACACCTGCAGTATATAGATATATATGTACATACAGCAATATATGGATTTGGCTATATTAAACTCACATGTTTACTCAACGTTTCTCGTTAGCCATATGAACTACATGAACAAAAAGTGCTTTTCCATTCCACTTTTTCCAGCACACAGCAAAACCCAACACAGTATCTATTACACCATCTTCACCCAACACAGTATGTATTCAACCCAACACTTTTTCCATTCTACATGAACATTACTTTTCGGTATTCACAACACCCCCACTTAATCTATTACACCAGCTTGACCCACTGCTATGACCCATTCGCAAGCCAGTATGCAATAAAAATTATCCATGATAAAAAAAGTGCAACCTTTAACTTTCTGGCCAGCTTTGTGGCTATTTCTTCTTTTGTCTGATGCCTTTTCAGTGATCGCAATAGTCCTGGAATTACATGTTTTGATCGGTCGAACATTGGAGGATCATACCATTGGAAATAATTGCACCCACCTGCGTCCTGCATGTACATACTTTTGGTTACAATTATAATGTATCTCCAAAAAAAGCTAAAATTTAAAAAAAATTAACAAATAATTATTTTTGAATAATATAAGTATCTTACCCCATATCTCTCACAGCCAATAAACCTCCTACCTGGATTTGAACCTGTCCATGATGTCCTCAATATTCCCATTCTTCTACAGTTGCATTGTTGAAAGTCCATAGTCCTATAAGTTTATACCAGAGGGGTGTAAAGTGATATTTTTGACCCTTTCACTTGAGTGTTACTCTCTGTGTTGTCTCTCCATGTGTAGTCACATATATAAGAAGCATCTTGCTGTTGGCGGGAACATTTCCCTCCACTTTTGTGGACTGCATAGGCTGGTGAAATGTCCAAACTCACCTTATCTCCTTTTTTATGCTGGTTACTCTGAAAAAATCTCCCTTGAGATTTGACAAGCAACACATCAACATGGACATGTTATGCTTCAAATGTACAACTTACAAATTGTTTGGTTATTATTTTTAGTCATTAAATATTACTCATATAATTTTGATAATTTGGCAAGGTAAGATGTATGTTGTAAAAATACATTTTTTTTGCTAAAATCAGTACATTTAATATATTTATTTTATTAAATAGTGGATTCTAATAATTATAAATAGGTAATAATTTATTAAGTGACGCATTGACCCTTTCCAACTTCATTTAATTGGCTGAGAGAGATAGACCCTAACTTTGGGGAAAAAAAAACTATATTACCATAGCCGTCAAAGAAAATTATTACTTACTCATAACATCAAAAATCATGAATCTTTTTTGTAACAAAGAGAAATGTTTCTGAGCTCAATTCACTCCATGCTCCATTCAGTATCAAAGCAAAGCAGAACAACATTGCAGAGCAGGCCAGCAATCAGACCCGCAAACAATCCATCCAAAGCAGAAGCTGATCAGACAGGCCCCCATATCAATGCAGACAGACCCTCCATAAAAAACAAGCCCAAAGCAATTACATTGCAGCGAAGAATGATCCAAGACTGCATGGCCTGACTCATAAAAAAAATAACCCCTTCACCTATCTGTCACCACCCTCCACCCTCCAAATCACAGCATACATAAACAGAACATTTCCCAATCAGTCTGCCATAGCAGATATAACAACAAACAGCTAAGTAGGACATCAACCAACCCATAACAATATTATTGTTAGTCCATCCAGTAAAGCCAACTGATCAGTCAATAAAATTGGTAACATCTTCATTATCCAATAACCAAATTGATCATCCACATGTATCCCCAAAAAAAAGTTAATACAATGTACATATATCCAGTTCAGAACATACCATCAGATAATTTTTCTTGCATTTGCCTGAGTTGGTTTATCCTAATTGGTGTTAAGTAACAGGTGTTCATTCCATCTTGCCGTATGTATACACACTGTATGCAAACTCTAAAGATTCATGAAGCTTTACTGGCAGCTTATGTCCCTGAGCTTCAATAAGTTGCCAATTATTTCATCTCGCTTTCTATTTAGTGGATGGGTAACCAGCTTTACTGCCAGCTCCTTTCTAACATTTGAGGACAATGTCTGCATCCAATTTGAAGTGTTATAACATGTGCAAAACTGAACAATCGAGCAAGAAAAATTAACATTATTTTTCCATTCACCTTCATTATAGCTTGCCCCAGACGAGGTTGATGGAGCATATTGACAACTTCAACTCCACAATCATATCCATTCACCTGTTTGGGTGTCCAAGTTGGTTCAATCACGGGCCATGTACTGATTACTCTTTCAAAATGTTTGTTAAAGTGGCAAATAAGTTCACCCAAGGCTGCAACCTAATAAGTCATACAATGCAATTAGTTACAATTGCCATATCCACCCTCTAATGAGTTGGATGGATCATATTTTGCATTTCAAAGTAGATCACACATACCACATCATCCACTTGCTTACGTCGTGCATGCTTCATTCTTGGACTTGGAAGAGTATCCAGTAGCAGGACTTCTTCGTGTTGTATGTCCACAACGCATAAGAACCAATGTTTGTTGCCGTCGTTTATGGGGACATATATCTACATAAAGCAATTGGAGTCAGTACAGAAGGGTGACGTACATAGTTTCATAACTCACGATTTAGTAATGTATAATCAGTTGTCATTTTATATGCAGTGATACCTTCGCACACATGGTGATGTCGTCGATGTATCGTCCACACAATCTAATGACTTTTTTTTGCATTTGCTCACTAGTTCTCCCCTCAGATGTATACTGAATGACTGTTTGCTACATTTCATGCACGTGAAATTATAAATACGTAAGTTCATATTGAATAGTAAAAGAAAATATGACCATATTGATTGAAGATAAGCACTTAAAACCAAATATTATATTGTGGAGTATTACCGCAAACCAAGTCGGAATATACCACCTGGCATTCGGTGTGTCGTTCTTCCCCATATCTGTTGCTGGCATAATGCATGCAACGACATTGATTAACTGTGTACATAATAGTGTTGATATTTATAATTGCATACATTTAATCAATCACCAATCTATACTACAATTAAAAGTGGGGTAAACAAAAAATTTTTGATTACCATTTTTACCCTTCAACAATTCTACAATGCCTAATGTCTCTCCAAATTGCAACGGATGTGGACTGCTATGAAATTTCACCTCATTTTATTCTATTTGAATAGTGTTGATTAGTCACATAAATTATCTCAATTATAACGTAAAACGTTTTAGAGATTTATCCAACTGACTCTTCTTCAAAACCATTAACTCCCGCCGTCATACTTTACATCTCTCTCTCCCGCTCTCTCTTGTTCCATCATCTTTGGACTCCCACTTCTCATTTCTCTCTCCCGTTTTCACAGCTTTGGACTGATCATCTCCTCATTCTTGCCTGTTTCACATGACTCATTCACAAATTTAATGTTTAGACCATATAAATTCTTGAGTAATTCTAAATCTTCAGTGCATACATCTCTCTCACCTACCAACAAAACAAAACAACCCATCTATCTCCAATAAAAAAATATTTTTATTTGGTATTCTGCTTCGTTATCTTGGGGAGGTATGCAATTACCTTATTTATTGCCTCAATTATGTTGTGTATTTTGGGTGTGAATGTATCACTGATTTCGGTTTGCTAGATTGATCTAGATTTTTATTCAACACATTTTTCTTTTTTGCGCTAGAGTTTCATGTGTTTGACAGTTGAAGATATTGAAAGACAGTACATGTATTAATTTATTTGTTATATTTAGAGAATTTTCCTGTACATATGACTTTTATTAGTTTTGTATTCATATCGAGATTGATTATACTTTCATTAGTTGATCTAATGTTGAAAATAAGCTTCTTCTTTTTTAATTGTCAATTAAGATTTTGGTTTTATAGTGAAATTTATTCAAAGTGTAGTGTATATAGTATCCTTTATAATCATATTGTATCAAGAATGATTACAAAGATCTTAATAGTGAACAATCCCATAAGTGGCTAAAGTGCAACCTATATTTGAAAATTGAACTTTTTTGAAGTTGTTTGTTGTACCATCAATTTGTATATTTATTGTACAACAGATTATGAATCATTGTTTGTCAATGCAATATCTTGTTACACCTTGCTCCTTATATTTTATGGTCTACAGAGTTCACCATTCTATTAGATGTTTTGAATCGTGTTAATTCTACATTTTAAATAATATAACTACTAAAACTATACTAAAAAAATATTTCACGTGCAACGCACGTGTGCATCAACTAGTTAAGTCAAAAGTGGGTATACATAATTGAGAATCTATTTATATAACTCACCTCGCTCGGCAACCATTGTGTAGGTGCCAATGAATTCATTGTCATTCTGGTCGCATGAAATTTTCAAACTCAACAAGCGTCTCACTGTCAAATTACAACATGTAAGGTATGTTTTGCATAAGAAAAGCAAATTAATAACAAATGCACACGTGGTAGTAATTGTGACATACTCTGCATCAAGTCCCTCATGAAAAATGTAGTTCAATATTGCATTGCGGACGTCATCACTAAAATCAGTAATATCGGGAACCAACCCATCAACATCCTGAAATTAGGGTGTATGCGATTTTAGCTCCATGTGCACAAAAAAATATTAGTGGGTTAAAGTTGTGGGTAAAATAACCTCATTGTTGCTGTCATCCCGGACCTCGGTTTCATTGTCATCGAATACGTCCTGTGTCACATTCTAAACCAAAAAAATTATACAAAGCAGGACACACAAGTACTATGGTAAAAGGATAACACACTAATATAGTGTACTCACTTGGACATACTCGTTTGCAGGGGGTTCTCTCCCAATATTACACACCTGTTCAGAAAGTATTTCCAACATCCGTTTAATTGCAGTTACTTCAACTGTGAAATTTGCAGACAATGTTTCATGGTCTGTACGAAATTCAGCCAATGCAACCTCAACCGTAGACAATCTCTTCTCCATATCCTACATAACACAGTGAAGTGGCAGTCATGGACAAGATTCATAACAAAAGTTTTTATTGTTCTACATCCGTATATATCCTACATAAAGGTAACATGCATGAGATGCGCGTACGATACGCCTTGTGTCGTCACAGTAATGCAGCAAATACTCACAATAACACTTACTGAATGATCACAGGTTCTCCTCTCGTTGGGGCCATCATATTGGTCAGGAACTATCAGTGAATCTTCAACTGTAACCATTAGCTATGATAATCTAAATATTAGTTAATACCATACTATATATAAATAATATATTCCATAATGAAATCATTAACAATAACCAAACAAATTAAATAGTATAAAATATTTCAAAATTTACTCCTTTTTTTTTTGTATCCACCCAATTTTTTTAATGCAGTCATGCGCTGGCCTATTTCTTTGTCCCCCCAAACTGACATACGAGGGAATGGTCGTGACAGAAATGGAATGTATGATGCTCCCACTGGTGTCACGCGCTCAAAATAAAAAATCTGCAAATGGATAGAGTTCAGTTATTGAATAACACTGCAATGAATTCGTAAGCAGTTTATGTAATGATTACATAACAAGATAAGGCAATACTTGTAGGACAATGATACAACCACAAATATTACGCCTTGATTTTGCCTTGAAATTTTGTATGCCTTCAATTATACCATCATACACAAATTTGCTCCAGTTTATAGAAGATAAAGCATTTACATCCACAAGGGGCCTGGCGTACGAACTATTAATTGTCATTTTCATGGTTGGGGAAAGAAACCGGCCTATTATGAATAGAACAAATAGTCGTCTAAAAGTAAAAGAATCGTCATTCAATTCTTTCAGTTTCCCAACCAAAGTATTCAATGATAGTTCCCTCTGTCCATTAAAAATTGAATTTTGAACTTCCTCTAATTGGTCCATACCACCTGCAGTATCACATTCAATGCCTGTATTTGACAACCCCAGTATGTAATACACATCCTCCGAGGAGAACTTAATTGATTTACCATGTACATGTAACATAGACGTAGTTGGATCAAATTTTTTTACCAACCACTCGCATAAGCTCCTCCTAACCACAGTGCATTTGATGCACGTCAACCCATCTAAACCCATTGACTTCACTGCACGTTTCTGAGCATCAGTCAACCCATTTACAACTTGTATGACACTTGCTGGCGAACATCGTGTACCCATTAATATCTTAATATACATGTATTGCAGCAAACAAATATTAACAAATCTTATAAGTTATGGTACACTGCATTGTTGAAAAATGAAGTAATATATATGTTCATAGTACATACCCTTCGTGTCTTATGCACAGTCACAGCAGAATTGGCACCATGTGAAGCTGCAGCGGCTGGCAGCTTCTCAGTCATTCTTTTCCCAACGTCAACAGTAGCCTTCCTCTTCATCGTAATCAAAGTCGCATAAAATATATATATATATATATATATATATATATATATATATATATATATATATATATATATATATATATTATCTACATAAAACAGACACCGATTGGTAACATTACTGTTGTATCTTTTTTCCGCATTTAAGACAACTGGTATTACCTTGAGCAGGAATGATTGTGTATTAAAAAAAAAAATTCGAGCACCCGAAAGACGAAGATACACTATAAAATTAAGAACAATTAACAGATATGCATTCAAAAAATATGTGTTTTTTTTTTAATTTAACAAACTGAGATTCATTTGTAAAATCAATCTAATGATAGACATAACTCATAAAAACAATCTCATATGAGAGTCCACATATTAGTCAAATTCTTCACATACATATAACTGGAATGCGCAGTTCTCTGTTGGTACCAATATGATAAGTTTGTTGACATGCGTTCCAAGCTACTAAATCAATATAACAACACAACCACTAGGCAATTTTAGCAAGAATTTAAAACTAAAGTGCATCAACAGTCTACCAATCATTCAATGCTTAAAAATACCTTGACAAAATTGTTTTAAACAAATGCATCTCATTCTTCTGCATTATCGATTTATAGTGTATGTATGTGCAAATCCCATCCATTAACAAAACATCAAACAGTACTAAATGGATAATTAAATGTATCCCATCACCATACACCACCCTCGACAACATAGCTTGTTGCTGAGGTACAAATATGTCATTGGACAAAATCTGTATCTTTTTTGCTCCGCTAAAAAGCCCTTTTGTACTATCTCACAGATGAAACCGTACCACAATTCACTCATGCTTGCTTACTTGTTATGTGTACAAATTTTCCTTCCCCAAATATGGTGAAATAAATCTATATAGAATTGAGTTATAATATAAACAAAGAGTGTATGACAAACTCAAACAAATCTGATCATAAAAACATGAAAGTTATTTATCTTATGACAAGTGTCATGGCTATAGAAATATATATGGCATCGGAACTTGAGAAAAAACTCATTGCACTAGCATATTATATATGGAATGACACTCCTTTTCTTATAAAAACAAAGGAATTTGGACATTTTTAACTTTTGTAGGAGTGATCCATTTATAAAACATGTCTCTCTTACTTAATATTTCAAAAAGAGGTATAAAAGGGCTTCGGGAATTAGGAACAATAATTTCCATTCACCTATAATATTTAGTAACGATGAAAGTTGGGTGATCTTATCAGTGAACAGTAATTTTTTTGAACCCTCACCGGTCCGACTGTGTATACCTCTTTGAGGTTATATGAATTCTGCCTTTAAACATCGAATGATTTTTTAGATAAATAATTTACTTCACATTTTTTTATCTTAAGTAAACATCAATTATATGATTTGTCACATCCATTCTACGTTTTTGGAGTCTTTTAAACAAAATATTACCATAACGTTCTTTAAGTTCTCTCTATTCAATTACCATTATATTCCCACTACTCCACTCTTGTTTTGTATATAATTTTAGTTCATGACAAATTATGCTCACTGAGTAGAGATGTGTGAATAGAGTCTCATATGATAATTTTGTTTGATATTTAAATTTTTAGTTAATATTTCATTGGAATTTGTTATTTATTATATTCTTGTTTTTTATGATGTAGAATTTTGTTGTTAATTTTTCATTGGAATGTCGTGGATGTATTATAAGTTTGTTTTTTAAAGTAGTCATCTTATTAGGTTTTTACAGGCTAGCCTATAACATAAAGTTGAAGACTTTGAAAGGAAAAAAGATGCATGCAAAAAAAAATTACTGAAAGAGAAAATTGAACAATATAAATAGGAAAAACACGATCACTTGTAGAAAAAAGGTAATAGACACCTTATAATATAATGATATGAAAATTTATTTTACTTCCATTTAGGCTTGCATGGTCTTTTGTTTGATTTTAATTGTCAATACACTTTGATTGGCTTTTGTTATGTCCAATGTAGTCAAAATATAATATAATGTTTTATTTACAGGTTTGTCGCAATATCAAAATTTTGGTACGGAGACATCCATCCCAAACTTTTCTCTTCGTGTCTTTCTTCAAGAAGTTCCAATCACTCTTCCAAATAAAATAAAATGCACTTCTAGTCGAGGAAGGGCATTTGTTAGAATTTTATAGAATTATGCTTCCTATTTTCTTTGTCTTACATTAATTACCTTGATGTTTTTTGATTTGACTGTTGAATTACTTCTTATTCAAGTGCTACAACTTAGTGTATTATTGATTCAATGAAAGTACTAATGTGGGTACTATGTTATCCTATGAGTGCAATTCTCAAAATTTATAGTTATATTGGAAACTAAGTGATGTGTGCACTTAATTCCACCTATAAAGTAGGTAATTAGATTTGAACACAAACCCATTACAAATACATCAACTTACGGCACCAATAATTAGTTAGATAACACTGTTAGACCAAATGATCACAAAAAATAAAGCATACCTATTTCACATAAACACAAATTCAACGGAATATGTAATACACGCGCGCAAAGTACCCGAATGACAAACCTATCTTATTCCCCATACAAACCAAAACAGTATAAATCCTCACCATATTGACCCCCAACTATTGCAGCAAGGAAATCATACAAATTATTGAACCAAGACACATATAAACATGGTTGAAATTATAAAAAAACAATTTAGATGTCGAAATTCCACAAAGCAACATAAATTCAACAGGGGGAATTGAAATTGCCTTCCAAAAATTAATGTATAAACAAACCAACAAAAATTAATAAAAAAACATATTTTATCCTCAAACAAAACGAACCCAAAACAGCCAGTTGCAAACTTATTTTAGAACCCAGTTGCAATTATGTAAAGTATGTTGTAACACACCTAAAATACCTGAGAAGCCCTGGGCGAGATCTAAATTTCGAAATCTTGGTTTAGGTCCAACTGAGACCACACCCTAAATTGCACGATGTTTGCGTGGTGGTGGGGGGAGAGGATGCTTGGGTGATTCCTGTGTTAGTGGTGTGGGCCTGTGGTGATGTCAGATTGTGGAGAGTAATAGATCGAGAGAGATATACCTGTGAACGACTCCTGGCGTTTCCGAAGTGGGTTGGCGTGTTGGTGGGGGGAGAGGATAAAGGGGTGGTGGTTGAGATAGTGGTGTGGGGCCGTCGTGATGGCAGATCACCGTTGCCGGAGTGGGTTGCGTGGTGGTGGGGGAGAGAGACCTGAACAAGCCGGTGGTGTATAGAGACAGAATGGTTACCAAATAGATAGAGAGAATACAGAAAGGCGGGGGGGGGGGGGGGGGGGAGTGACAAAAATTAATAAATTTCCAGCGGGAATGGAGTCGATTTACAGGAATAAGACACAGATTAATTTTTAACCCGAATGTGTTAACCCGCATATGGAGGATCCTAATCTTATGACCCGCCCAACCCAACTGAAGCATCTTAATTGTCATTAACTTACTTCATTCAATTAACCAATACATATCCCAACTACCAAGTACTGTATGTATCATTTTCTGTGAAGACCATCCACACATTTCGTAAAGAAATCCACACAGCCATTTTCTTCAAAACAGTAGAAGTGCAGGAAAGATGCGTCATGTAGTAAATTGATCTCTCTACAACTATACAACGTTTAAATCAGGTATGCAAGCATCATCAGTAATGTGGGTAGTATGATTTTGTGGTATATATGCAATAGTTTGTGTATTACGAAAATATAGAAGTAATATATTGCTTATAATATTTGCAATTTTGTATTGAGTCAATGAACAGGTCTTCTACATTATCGGCTAAAAATTATATCAAAATTTGGCAAACATATTATAACTCCACCTATTTTTGTAATTCTATAGCTGGAATAATGTCGGGTTCGATCAATGACAAAGGGAAAGGTGTACTAGTAGATCTTAATGTTGCGGTAACAGATGATGATTACGAGAATCATATGGAAAATGATCAATCAATTTCTGATCATAGTGTCGCGGAAATTCATCTGGCTGGGTTGACAGTGGGTGAGGTAATGCAAATGACGTTCACCACACATGATGTGGCTGGAGAGTTTTATAACAATTATGCAAAATTTTTGGGATTTAGTGTTCGGAAGGATGACTTGAGGTGTAACAAAAATAAAATTCCTGTGTCAAGACGTTGGGTTTGTTCAAGAGAAGGTTATCGATCAGCCAAACACCTTGACCGCAGTGACCGCATCCGGGAACCAAGAGGCTTAACAAGGGTGGGATGTAACGCATCTTTTCGTGTAAAGTTTGACAATGGGTCTGAACAATGGGTTGTCAAGGAATTCGTGTTGGAACATAATCACCAATTGGTTACACCACGTGGTGTCCCATTCCTTCGATCACATAGCCGTGTGAAGAGTCCCGACAGAGAACAAACAAATGCATTGCGTAATGTTGGCATACATACAAGTCAAGTAAGAGATTTTTTTGTGTAACAAGCAGGAGGTTATCACAATGTTGGATTTACCATGAAAGATTTGTACAATGATGTTGTGACAGAACGTCGATCACAACTTCAAGACGGTGACGCGGAGGGGGCGTTAAACTACTTTAGTGGAAAAATAGAATCAGACCCTATGTTCTATTTCAACTACAGTGTGCATGCAGATAATTCACTTAATTGTTTGTTCTGGGCAGACTCATCCTCACGGCTTGACTATGCATGCTTCGGCGATGTCTTGGTATTTGATACCACATACCGGACTAATGCCTATAAGAAACCTTTTGTTATACTTGCAGGTGTCAACAACCATAACGCAACATCAATTTTTGGGTGCGCCTTGCTCTCAGATGAGATTGTTGCGACATACATGTGGGTATTGCAGACTTTTCTTCATGCAATGGATGGTAAGCTGCCTATTTCAGTTGTCACCGATGGTGATAAGGCCATGGCAGGAGCAATAGAGCAAGTGTTCCCTGATGCAACACACAGATTATGCAGGTGGCATTTGACAAGAAATGCGTTGTCGAATATAGTGCTGAAAATTTTGTTCAACATTTTAAACATTGTATGTGTGGGCGCTGTAGTCCGGAAGAATTTGAGGATCGATGGAAATCACTGGTGGATTCATTTGGATTGGAGAATAATAAGTGGATTTCAGAAGTTTATTCCAAACGGTCAAAGTGGGCTGAAGCATATTTAAGAGGTAAATTCTTTGCGGGCATAAAAAGTACACAGCGATGTGAGGGTATGAACTCATACTTCAATCGTTTTTTGAAGACCTGTCTCTGACTCTTTGAGTTTGTGCGGCAATACGACCGTGCTTTGGGAAGAATCAGGGAGAAAGAAGCAAATGATGACCATGATACCCAACACACATCCCCGGTGACTACCACACAATTGCGCTGTCTTGAAGAGCATACAACATCCATATATACAAGGAAATTGTTCTTCAAAGTGCGCAATAAGTTGAAGTCCGAATCCATGTTCTTTGTCGTCCAAAAAATTGACAACGGGATCCATTGGAGTTACTACTTGTCTCAGTACTCACAACCAGAATCAACATGGAATGTCATATGTTCTCCTGATTTTTTTAGTATGAAGTGCAACTGCTTGAAAATGGAATCTGTTGGTATTCCATGTTGTCACATCATAACAGTACTAAAATATGAGCACATTAAACGGTTCCCTCCATGTCTCATTATGAAGCGCTGGACTATTTCTGCAAAGGGAGATTTAGGAAATGAGGATGTGCCGACAACAAGTAACACTCTATCGATTTCGACACGGTATGTTGGACTAATGGCCATGTGTAGTCGTATGTGTTACTATGCTTTGCATGGTTACAAATCAACTCAGGACCTAAGAAGTAAATTGCATGGATTAACCTCTCAGCTGAAGACCAATCATGAATCCCTTGGTAGAGCAGATGAGACCTCTTCACAACACAACAGTAGGACTACTGAGTTAAATAATTTTGGGGTAGCTGATCCACAAATTGTTACAACAAAGGGACATCCAGGCCGTACACGAAATAATAATCCATTTACGTCCCGAAGATGTAGCAAGTGCAGGGCAACCGGGCATAATATTCGTAAATGTCCTTTGTTGACTACCCAAACTACTGATCCATATGAGGACATGCCCTTTTCACAAGCATGTGGATCCCAGCAACCATTGCCAACTCAGGAACCTTATGCCCCTTTCGCACATGTACGTACACATGGGTGGAGTTCAATAACTCCTTTATGACACAAAGTTCCCCTTCTATTTGCTGATTTATAAGTTATCAAGCAATGCATCTTTTAACTGACCATTCTTTTTTGATACATTCAATGTTCAGGATGGATTTAATGACTTTCACTCAAGTGGTAATGGACAGTTCTTCACTCCACTTTAAGGGTTGTGCAGGTGAGCATTTTCATATCGCTGCGAAAGTTGCAATATAAACGTTATGTACATTGACTCTAAAATTCATACAAAATTTCCATCAGCTATAACCACCACTTTTGCACAATTTTTTTTTGTATAAAACTCATTTTTTTACAACTTTTATGTACACATATCAGGTGTGACAAGTTTCAAGTATGCAACTCATTTTTGACAACCTTCTACAATTGCTATATCCCAAACACGATCCAGTTGGGCTTCACCTACAGCTATATTACTAATCTCATTTACATGTATGTCCTCTGCACCCTTGCCTATACAACTTATCAGTATATTGCTGCTTTCTTCTTAAACTGTATGTTGCTTTGTTGTTGAACTATGTGCAGTTGGTAGTTTGCTTTTGGGAAGTATATGGAATTTTTGGGGGTAAACAAAGATGGCTGAGATGGAGGAACTACTGCTCTATACAAGGGCCATTGCTTTGTTGTATTACTCTTGTCAGTGGAATGAGGTAACCTTATAGCAGTTATAATCTTTAGGGCTGAGGTTATAACATTTTGATGAAAGGTTACTACATGTTGATGTCAGGTTACTACATTTTGTAGTAAGGTTACTACATTTTGATGTTAAGATACAACAGAAAATGTTGCTGGAAATAATTAATTTTTAAAAACTAATATTAACATCACCATACAACAAAATATTTCATACCATTGCCAAAAGATTCTGTTCAACAGAATTGATTACATTTTATAGGTTACAAGGTCGCCACTTCTAATATGGCCCAAAAGATTTACAAGCATATACACATTTCCATTCATATGAATTTCTTCCACACATAACCCATCAACATTTCTTTCCATACTCTTTCAATTCCTTGTAAAGTCCATCAATCTTACTCTCCAGCTTTTCCAAAGATCCCTTCATGCGTTCTTCAACGGCATGTAACTGTGTGGCCAAACAATTTTGCCCAGTTACTATTTGCTCCAGCTTTTCTCCAATAGTATTCATGTTGAATGGACTACCACTTGAACCCTCGCCCTCTGTCACAGTAATGCCCTCAGTTTGGGAGTAAGACACCTGTGGCACAGTCTTTGCACAATTTCTAGGCCCAGCATGACCAGCACTTTTTTTCATAGTACCTTCATTTATCATACCTATGGCAGCAGTATACGATTCGCCAGCTTCAATCACAACCCCATAAAACTTTACAATATTTGTAATCAAAATAGGAAATGGTAGACTTCGCCTGCTATCCTGCACCTCATAGGCATTCATAATCAGCTGGAATATGTAATGGGGACGGTCAATGCATGCCCCTTTACCAATCGCATATAGAAGTTGAGTTTTATCATATCCAAGTTCAGTTGTATGTCCTTTGGGATCAATATTACAAGCAACTATTATGTTTAACATCCTATAAGGCAAACGAAGGTCTTTCTGATATATTTTACTGTTCTCATCCACCCATTCGATAGCAACATCACAAATTGTCTCAATAACCGTTTCCATGCTAGGGACTTCCTCTTTGCTTTTGTAAGGAAATACAATGGTATTGTCAGTGATCACAGGCCTGGGAACTTTCAACATTTTTGAAATAAAATCTGGGCAAACTTCTATTTCTTTACCCCTAACTACAGACTTCAAAGTGTGCCCAACCTTATCAAAGTCATGTAAATTTGCATAAAACAATCTAACTACGTTGTTATATGCCTTATCATCCTTCTTCACATCAAAGATGTTCTCCCAATTACGACCTCCAAAAAACTTTGGACACTCGGTATTAACTAACTCACCAAGTGCAACGCCTCGTTCCACTAACAATGGCCGATGACAAAAACAGGTTTCAAACAATGTTTTTGCTTCTTCGTTCAAGAAACCTTTCGAAATCTTACCTGTTTCACCTGCATTCTTCTTCTGGCCAGTAACGACTTCCTTACTCTTGCCATTCACTGCCTTCCTCTTCTTTGTCGCTCCGGCTGTTCCTCCGGCCATGCCGATCTACATCTTCTTTGATGGAATGTACAGAGCACCCATTTTACAATCGAATCGATTTGGGGGATGGGGGGATGTACTGTCCTTAACTACTTCAAGCAAAGGGGGTTAGGGTTTGGGAGAACTCAGTAATTTGGGGGGAAATACACTTGCAATGGCTGCCGATAGCCCTTACGGTCCAAAATGACAACAATAACCACCATCTAATTAGTATGCCCCTCCCAGACTTGAGGTGTTTTTTGTAATTTCATATTTTTTTATTAGAATCAAATTTAATGTTTTTTTTTTTGGGCAATTTCGGTTGATCAATCTTAAATGTTTGGATCGATTACATTCTTTAAAATAAGGGTTCATATTTGTAATTTTTTTTTAAGTCAATTATCATATCATATTTTTTGTGATCGATCTACTATTATTTGATCGATCACAATACATTCAGTCTCTTATCCATCACAATTTACTTGTTCAATCACAAAACTTTCAATCAAATTTAGCATATTTTTATTGAACAATTTCTATTGATCAATCATAATTTTTATGGATTGATTACAATCCTTAAAATTAAAATAAAGGGTTAATATTTCGATTTTTTTTGCAAGTAATTTAGCATATTTTTTTGATCGATCATCCATTATTAGATCAATCACAAAACATTTTGTCTCTTATTCATCACAATTTACTTGCTCCATCACAAAACATTCAAATCGAATTTAATGTATTTTTTTTTCAACAATTTCTGTTGATCAATCATAATTTTATGTATCACTCACACTCCTTAAAATAATGGTTAAAATTTCGATTTTTTTTGTAAGTAAATTATCATTTTTTTTTTCTCATCGATCTCCCATTATTACATCGATAAAAAAATATTCAGTCTCTTATTCGTCACAATTTACTTGTTCAATCACAAAACTTTCAATCTAATCTAGCATATTTTTATTGAACAATTTCTGTTAATCAATCGTAATTTTATGGATTTATTACAATCCTTAAAATTAAATTAAAGTTTTAATATTTCGAATTTTTTTGCAAGTAAATTATCATATTTTTTTTATCGATCATCCATTATTAGATTGATCACAACACATTTTACTCTCTTATTCATCACAATTTACTTGCTCCATCATAAAACATTCAAATCAAATTTAAGATATTTTTTATTCAACAATTTATGATGATCAATAATAATTTTTTTGATCGCTCACAAGCCTTAAAATAATAGTTAATATTTCAAAATTTTTTTAAAGTAAATTTTCATATTTTTTCCTTATCGATCTCCCATTATTAGATTGATCAAACAACATTCAGTCTCTTATCCATCACAATTTACTTGTTCGATCACAAAAAATTTACTCCTCAAATAGAATCTTTTTACACATTTGATCGAACTTACCTATTCTGATCGATCGTAATTACACTGCTCCACTCAATTATACCTACTGTTCCCAAAGAAGCCCCACCTTCATCCATCATGTTGCAACTCTTTTTAACATATCGATCGATCATGTTATACTATGCTCGATCATTAATCTATTTGGACCATGCAACTACTGAAATCGAACATATTTACAAATGCCTTAAAAAAAAAAAAAAAAAAAAAATTTTACAACTGTGATCCATCTTAATTATACCGATCGATCGTAACTACGGTTTCCCAGAAGGCCACCCCACTTCACCCATTTTTGTTGTAACTCATATGAACTTTCGATCGATCATTGATTATCATGATCGATCTTAACCCCTTTTAAACTTGCCTGTCACCCTTTTAGCCGGTTGCCCCCTTCTGCTCTACTTTTTCCAATGCTTTTTTCCTCTGACAACACACAAAAAGCTTTCGGTACCGTACCGCATTTTGACTAAGCGGTACCGAAGCCTTTCCCATAAAATTATGTCAAAGATCATAGCACTTGGGCCTGTTTGGATTTTTTTTTATGGGGATTGGATTGCATATGAAGTCTTTTCAAACACAATCCTAACGATTTGTACATGTGATTCAAACAAAAGTCTTATTAAATCCTATGTTTGATAAGTGATATAAATACATATGGGGTCCATGGATTCAATTGACTATAAAGATTGGATTTGTAGATTAAACGACTAATTAACCCACAAATTTATTCTTCTATTCACAGAATAATGGATTTCATCAAACCCCTATACAGGAATTTTAATTCACTATTTATTGTAGATCGGGACGAGGCTGAGATTCACTTACTTTATGAATCCCAAGTCTCAAATCTTGAACTAAACATGAGTTTAACAAGTGCATTAGACTATTTTAACAAAAATTCACTCCTTAAATCCCATTCAAATCTACATACCAAACATGCCCTTACACTCAAACCTTACATGGAACAACTAGTTTAACAAAATCATAATGCATTTTTAGAATGCATACTGATGATGCACAAATCGGTATTGCGCAAAAATTAACAGTCAAGAATGTGCAATGGTGCAATTAATAAACAATGATCAGACAATCAATGAAAAAACAGAATAGTAAACAAAGAGCCAACACAATGATATATATTGGTTCGGTCCGGATGACCTACTCCACTCTCGAGAACAGCAATGGTGGCCGGAGATCTTTATTAATGAGCAAAAGTCGCCGGGAGAGTATTCTCCGGGAACATACAATGCCTTTTAGAGAGAGATTAGGGAGGTGTAGAAGAGTCTTGAGGTCTCAAAAGTCATGTTCTCTATGTGGAGAGGGCTTACATTATATAGGTTTAGTAAGGCGGTGAGGCGGTCACTTCAATTTAGTAAGTACAGTTATGGTAGGATTTGATCTTCATATCCCAATATTCTTTCCCTCGTGCTCCTATTCAGTCGGAGGAGGATCCTAAGTTGGATTGGGCTTGATCCTGAGCCTGGGCTGAACTTTAAGTCGCAATGGGCTAGACTTGGGTTGGAGTAGCAAAGAAAAGAAAGCGAAGGAGGAACAGGGCCAGCTTGGGCAATGCCTGGCTTGGGTGACCCCATGGGCGGTGCCCCTTTGATGCTTCCTTGGGCGTTGGCTCCTTGGTCTTCCTTCTGGATCTGGGTTTGGTGAGTTGGGCTCCCTT
The DNA here is from genome assembly GCA_951799425.1 of Ilex aquifolium. Taxonomy (NCBI): domain Eukaryota; kingdom Viridiplantae; phylum Streptophyta; class Magnoliopsida; order Aquifoliales; family Aquifoliaceae; genus Ilex; species Ilex aquifolium. The sequence continues at coordinate 29,467,409 of OX637393.1, forward strand.
CTGGATACTGATCACTTGGGCTCTTCTCGGTTTATTTTTATTGGGCTTAGCCTAGTCAAATTCGGGCTTATCATTTGCCCCCCCATGCCCCAAGCCTCTGACTTTTACGAAAAGAAGGAGTTGAGGGCATGTGCTTCATCTTCATCTGAGTGAATAGGAATTTTCTTGTTCTCCACGACACCTTTTCATTCTTGGGGACTCGCTGAACTTATCGGTATCAAAAAATAATTTTTTTTTTACATCGCCCTTGCTGGGTCTTCATCTATAAATCGTTGTCCTTGGTTTCTCCTTCCTCATTCTTCGTTTTGTTATTTTCTGGAGGCTTTTTTCCAGTTTCTCCAAGCTTCTTGAAGAAGCTACCTCATTGAGCTTCTCCAAGAAGCTAACTCATCAAGCTTCTTCAAGAAGCTTTATCAAGGCTTCCTCAAGAAGCTTTTCCTCCCCTATTTAAAGGCTTCTTCAAGGTTTACTGTTCATCTCATCCTTCATTTCTTACCTCCATTTCTTCCCTTTGGTTTTCTCTCTTTCAACACTCATGGAAACTAGGAGCTTAAAAATTCGCGGAGTGGAGCAAAGAAGAGCTCGTGGCCTTGATCCCATAGGCGGTGCCCATGAGGGTGACACGGTGGGCGGTGCCCATGGTGCCTGTTCAGAGGGCGGCACCCATGCCTCTACTCTTACAGGCGACGCCCCTTACTCATTTGCCGATGGCGCCCAAGTCTTGGACCATGGAATAGAGGAGCAGAGAGGAGTTGATAGGGGCGGCGCCCATAGAGCTTCTTTGGGTGGCACCCGGGGGTCTGGTTCTGTGGATGGCCATGGTTTTGGGCACTCCGTTGATGGCCGCAGTGTTGCTGAGGTGTTCGCAGTTGGTGAAAGGCCCTTCAGAATCCTTGGCCCGAGATTGGGTACGACTAAGGAGGCCTCAGTCAATCCTTTTAGTGTATCAGGAAGAACCCAAGGCGTAGGTGAGCGACAAGGAGGTTCTTCAAAAGAGGCAGGGGAGCCTGTCATGGGCTGGGCGGCGCCCCAGGCACCCCAAGCGGTGCCCATTGTGCACTGGGCGGCGCCCCAAGCACCCCAGGCGGCACCCCAGGCACAGTTCAGTCTTCCCTTCGTGAGGCCAGGAAGCGGATGATCAGCGATAAGCCTAGTCCTCAAGGTATGTTTCCCGGTATCCTTTTTTACTCCTCTGTAGGCACAGGATCTTTCTTTAACAATGGTCTGAACTTGCTTTTGCGGGTATTTACCCAGGCAAGAGGGAGATTGCTGGGGTCCCCAACGGAGGTCCAGGTGCTGAGGGAGGCAATGGTCTTAAGGTAGCCTCTATACTTAGCTCCCTTGACTGTGATGAGGATACAGTTGCCATAGTGTCTTCATATCGTATTCCACCTTGCGTGACTTGCCATCGTGCCGAGGCTAACGAGTTGCAGTGTTTACAAGGGCATGTTGGAGGTGGGCCTGAAGTTCCCTATTCTCGGGCGTATATGTCGGGTTCTAGGGCACTTGTCACTGGTTCCCGGGAGACTGGTTCCCAATGGTTGGAGGGTGATTTCTGCGCTTTTCGCATTGTGGCGGTTAGTGCATGATGTTACTGTCCCTCCACTATTCGAAAAATTCCTGGCTACGTATGTGCTTTTAGAGAACCCCGCTCCCAACTAGGGGTGGTATCGCTTCTCCCCGAGATCAGGCAAGTTCATCACCGGGCTTACGTCCAATCTTCACAAGTGGAAGATAAAGTTCTTCTTTACCGGAGGCGAGTGGGCCTCCGAGTCCGACCGTGACATGGTGCCTACCCGATGGGATACGGTTCCAAAAACCAAGTTAGGTGAGAACTTTATCTTTAGATTTTGTCTTAATCGTCACATATTTGTTCTCATAGTGCAGCTATCTTCTTGTAGCTCCGCCGACTCTTTCTACGGAACAGGAGAGGATGCTCCAAATGGCTTGTGACAATCCAACCAAGGAGTTTTCTGAGATTATGTCGGCATCTGGTGTTTCCACGACTTCTTCAAGGCCAAGGAAGAAAGGTACTGGATTTCTTTAGCAGTCCTCTTGAAAACACAACATGATAGGCTTTCTGACTTACATTGATTCTGTAGGCACCCCTATTGATAGGTCGATGGTGGAATCGATGTGCGTCTCTAGGGTGGTGTCTTCCCCTCCTTCTTCCAAGAGGGCGAAGTCTAGTGCCCCCAGTTTTTCTCAGCCAGGGCCTACCAGAAAGGCTGGTCTCGTGGAGGCAAAGCTCGGTGATGCTCTTCCTTCCTCTTTGATTGATGTCTCCTCACCCCCCAGAGATGGTTCTAGCACTGCTGCAGGGGCCGAGGCTCTGGCGCCGTGTCCTGCCGGGGCAGAGGGTCCATCAAGTTGTTCCCCTTTGGGTGGTGCCCCAGCGTCTATGCTGCGGGATGTGAGGCTGGCCAGAGAGAGACTATGTGATTTCATGACTGGCACGGAAGCCCAAGAGGTTGCCTCTCGAGGTCTAGAGGGCATAATTAATGCTACGGTGGAGGCTTTCGCTTTGGTATGTCACGCGCTCCCTGCTTTGCACCTGGCTTCTTTGTAATATTTTGGCTTAGTTCTTGACTTTCTTTGTACTTTCATCTTCATGTGCCTATAGGTGGCTGTTGTCTTACCCTGCTTGTTTAATAACATCTTGAAGATCAGGGAGGCAGTCAATGGCCAGGCAATGGAGAGGTGGGCGCGTGAGGCTGTTGAGGAGCGATTTAGGCTTGAGCGGCAGGCACGAGAGGATGCCGCGGAGCTTGCACGGTAGGTACGAGAGGATGCCGCGAAGCAATTGAGGCTCGAGCGGCAGACACGAGAGGATGCCGCTTAGGAGTTGAGGCTAGCACACAAGAGGGCTGCCCAACTTGAGGCTGACCTTCGTGTAGCACTCGAGAGAGCTACCAAAGTAGAGGCTCATTCTGTGAAGATGGAGAGGATGAGGGGTGCTGCTGAGAGGGCCAGGGCCAGTGCCTTCATTGACGGCTATGATGAGCTCAGGAGGAATGTCTCAGCCGCATTTCCTTTCAATGACTTTTCTAGCTTTCATCCTTATGAGGCCCCTGAGACTGATGATGAGGATGATTATGAGAGTGGAGGCAGTAAGGGTCACTAGGAGTGTGGTGCCTTTGTGTTTTTTGTTTTGTTGACAGACTATGTCTATCCTTTTGTAAAAAGTTCACGGAATTTGAATGAAACACAAATTTTTTTTTTTTTTGAAAAAATATTGCGAAATTTTATTTCATAATTCAAAGTAAATATTTGACAAAAATAGAAAATTGAATAAAAGGTAAATAGTCTAAGTAGTGGCCATCAACTTATAACTCACTGCCCTTAGCTACTAGGAGTAATTCTTTAAATGCTCTGCATTCCATGGATGGGCCAGGACCTTTCCTTCAAAATTCTGGATTTTGTAAGTTCTCGACCTTTCCACCTCAGTGGCGGTGTAGGGTCCTTCCCAGTTGGGTCCCAGCTTTCCTTCCCGAGAGTCTTTGGTAGATAGGATGACCTTTTTGAGGACCAGGTCCCCGGGTAAGAAGGAACGAGGCTTCACCCTCGAGTTGTAGTACTTGGTCATGCGACGCTTGTACTCTGTATTCCTGAGCATGACTATCTCCCTCTCCTCCTTTACCAAGTCGAGGTTGATGCGGAGGCCTTCTTCATTACGGGTAGGATCATAGTGTTGGACCCTGATGGAGTGTACCCCGATTTCAACTGGTATCATTGCCTCTGTCCCATAGGCTAGAGAGAAAGAGGTCTCACCCATAAGACTTCTTAGTGTCGTCCGATAGGCCCATAGTACTCCTGGAAGTTCATCTACCCACTTCCCTTTTGCGGTCTCCAATCTGGTTTTCAAGTTACGGAGTATGGTCCTGACAGTGACCTCTACTTACCCGTTCGTCTGTGGATGGGCGGAGTTGGAGTGAGGCTGCTTGATCTGGATATCTGCACAGAAACTGTTGAGGAATTTGTTGTCAAACTACTTGGCGTTGTCACTTACAATGGCTTGTGGTATCCCGAAGCGGCATACTAGACTTCCCCATATAAAGTCCTTTATCTTCTGGTCTGTGATTCTGGCTAAGGCTTCAGCTTTTGCCCACTTAGTGAAGTAGTCGATGGCTATGACTACAAACTTGCATTGGCCTCGACTCATAGGGAGGGGACATATGATGTCGATCCCCCACATGGAGAAAGGCCATGGGCTCTGGATGGTGGTGAGCTCCTTGGGTGGCTTTCTGGGCACAGTCGCAAAACGTTGGCATTTATCGCATCTTCTAACAAAGTCACGGGCGTCTCTGATCTTGGTAGGCCAATAATATCCCTGCCTGATTGCTTTGTGGGCTAGTGCACGCCCTCCTGAGTGATTCTCACATATCCCCTCATGGATCTCTCTCATGGCATAGTCGGCTTCCTTGGGGGTGAGACAGCGAAGTAGTGGGAGAGAATAACTTTTCTTGTAGAGGGTGTTTTACAGTATGACATACCTGGATGCTCTCATCCTCAACCTTCTGGATTTCACTGGGTCATCTGGGAGAGTGCCCTCTTCTAGGTAGGCTCGGATTGGAGTTATCCAGTTGGATTCCGAGGATGCACAGTAAACGTTGTCCTCCTCTGTATAGGAAGTGCTAGGCTCAAACTGGTGTCCTGTCAGCACTAGGCCCATGAGTATGTTGGCAGAGGCAAACTTGGCAAGGGCGTCTGTCATAACGTTCTCCTCTCGAGGCACATGGTGGATCCCGAAGCAGGCGAACTTTGTGAGTAGGGCTTGGACCACCGAGAGGTACTCTTGCATTCTTTCTTCCTTTGCTTCAAAATCTCCCCTCACTTGGTTGACTATGAGCTGAGAGCCACTATAGACTGTCAGGTTGAGGGCCTCAATCTCCAACGCCAGTCACAAGCCTGATATGAGGGCCTCATACTCAGCCTGGTTATTTGATGTGAGGAAGTGGAGAGAGACAGCGTACTTCAGTGGAGTGCCATGCGGACTGATCAGTACTAGTCCGACTCCGTCGCCCTCGTTGGTGGAGGACCCATCTACGTAGAGTTTCCAGCATGGCGTAATGGGTGATGGAGGCGACTCTTGGAGAGAGGAGTGAGTGGAATGTGATAAGGGCTGAGAGGGCAACGCCCTAGGCAGGCTGGGCGGCGCCCCAATCCAGGTGGGTGGTGCCCTTGGCAAGGTAGGCTACGCCAGGGGCCAAGTGGGCGGTGCCCAGGGCTGCCCAGTCTGCGGGGCTGCTTCTGGCTCCTTTTCCGGGTCATGGAGTTCTCCTTGGGCTGCGTCTGGACTGGTTTCCTGTAGGGTGGATTCAGTGTGCAATGAGCAGGTGGGCGCAGGGGCGCCTGAAACTTCCTCCCGGGACTCCTATGGTGGTGTAGACTCGGCCACAAAATCTACAAGTGCTTGTGCTTTAATGGCAACCCTCAGCTGGTACTTCACATCGAATTCACTCAACTCCACAGCCCACTTGAGCAGTCTACCAGAGACATCAGGCTTCCCTAAGATTCTTTTGAGTGGCTAATCTGTGACAACCACGATTGTATGGCTTTGAAAGTAATGGCACAGACGCCTGGCGATAGTGACAAGGGCAAGGGCAAGGGCTAACTTTTCCAATTCTGAGTACCTCACCTCTGTTCCTCGATACGCCCTGCTTACATAGTATACTGGCTTCTGAATGCCTCAATCCTCTCTGATGAGGACAGACCTTACGGCAGAGGGTGAAGAGGAGAGATAAAGGTAGAGAGTCTCTCCTGGTACAACATGGGAGAGCAGTGGTGGTGTAGCGAGGTAGGCCTTGAGCTTCTAGAAGGCCTCCTCTACGTCTGGGCTCCACTAGAAAGTCCTGCCGAGGATCTTAAAAAAGGGAAGACATTTATCCGCTGATTTAGAGACAAACCTATTGAGGGCGGATATTCTACCATTAAGGCGCTGAACTTCCTTTGTTGAGGCAGGGGATTTTATCTCCAAGACAGCTCTGATTTTATCCGGGTTGGCCTCAATACCCCTTTTGTGGACCATGAAGCCTAAGAACTTTCCTGAACTGACGCCAAAGGCGCACTTTTCAAGATTCAACTTCATCATGTAGGCCCTCAACACGTGGAAGGTCTCATGCAGGTGTGTTACATGATCTACCACTGCTGCACTCCTTATCAACATGTCGTCTACATAGACTTCCATTGTCTTTCCAATCTGGGCCTCGAACATCCTGTTGACGAGGCGTTGATTTGTGGCCCCGGCGTTCTTGAGTCCGAAAGGCATCACCCTGTAACAGTAGGTACCTCTCGGGGTGATGAACGAGGTCTTCTCCTGATCTAGAGGGAACATGCTGATTTGATTGTACCCGAAATAGGCGTCCAGAAAACTTAGGAGCTCGTGTCCAGCAGTGGCGTCAATGAGGAGGTCAATGCGTGGGAGAGGATAGCTGTCTTTGGGATAGGCTTTGTTGAGCTCTGTGAAGTCCACGCAGAGGCGCCACTTCCCATTGGCCTTTGTTACCATCACGACATTGGATAGCCAGTTTGGGAAAGCTACCTCCCTTACTGACTCGTTCATTAGCAGCTTGTCTACCTCCTCCTCCATGGCTTGCCCCCTTTCAGTACTTACACTCCTCAACTTCTGGCGAACAAACTTATATCTGGGGTCAACATTAAGTCAGTGCGAGGCCACCTCAGGGTCGATGCCCTCCAGGTCTTCGTGGGACCAAGCGAAGACGTCTGCGTTTCGCCTGAGGAAGTCTACTAAGACGGATGCCTGCTCCTGAGAGAGTGAGGAGCTATGTAGACTTTCCTCCCAGGAAGGTTGTCGTCGACTACTACGAGCTGAAGCTCTTCTGCGGGTTCACCCCTCTCCAAGGTATTGTCGTCCCTCGGCTCAAGCACCTCGACTTGGAGAGTCTCTTCTGGTCTTCTGACCTTCATAGAGGTCACATAACACTCTCTGGTTGAGACCTGATCTCCTCTTATCTCCCCAATCCCACTGGGGGTTGGGAAACGGAGGAGAATGTGGTAGGTTGACGGTACTACCCTTAGGGCATTGAGGGCAGGTCGTCCAAGAATTATATTATATGCAGAAAGACAATCAAGTACAAAAAAATTTACCATAACAGTAGAGCTTCTTGTTGCAGTTCCTGCTATGACAGGCAGGGTGATAGATCCCAAAGGATGAACTCTCTCTCCTGAGAAGCCGACCAAGGGATTCCTGACTGGCTGTAGTCTCTCTCTGCCGAGGTGAAGGCTGTCATAGGCTATGGCGAACAGGATGTCCGCTGAGCTTCTGCTGTCGACTAGGATCCTCCTGACCTGGTAGTTGGCCACCATCAAGGTCAAAACTAAAGAGTCTTCATGTGGGACCTGGATCCCCTCAAGGTGTCTGTCCGAGAAGGTGATGACCTCCTCCTCCCCTCGTCGGGGTGTCTTCATCGGGCGAGATTCATGCAACTCTACCTGTCTGGCTCTTCGGGCGTGCGCCTTCCTGGCAGAGTTGGAATCACCTCCTCCTCCTAACCCTCCGGCGATGGTTTGAATCTCACCAAGGGGTTACTGGCACTCTCGTTCTTTGTGTGGTGGGGCTGGTCCTTGACCAGCAACATACTGTCTCTGCTAGCCATGCTGAATAAGCTATTCAATTTGCTTCTTTAGCTGGAAACAGTCGTCTGTGTCATGACCATGGTCGCGGTTTGTCATAATTGTGCTTGATAACTCAATTAACTCATGTGTCAACAGCAAGTTAATCGGAAGATAAAGATGGATTGTGAGAATTAAGAACATGATTCCGATGTCTTTCTAGAAGTTTACAAGAATTGTCTGTGCCGAGACTTAACCCGTCTACAAACAAGCAAGTGTTTCTACAAGACATCCAATCATGATATTAATATTTCATTATTTAAATGAAGTACAATAAGGGGGAGGATTGAAGGGTAGTCATAAGGATCTAGCCGGGGTACTTGCCTTGAACTAATGAGTCTTTCTATGCAAGAGTCATCCGTGTCATAGAAAGAACCCACAGTTATACAAAGTACCTTAGCTTTGCTAGATGCAATCAATCATCCAATAACAAGAAGAAATAAACGTTAAGTATAAAAACACTGCACAAATATGATTCTCGGATAACTTATACATGCCCTTCTCCTCTTACTAAAGAGTGAATGAGAAACTACTCACTCTTCATGGCTTGGATAAAGCTAGAAGAGTGAGTGATGCTCATCCCTCCAAGTAGAGAACTTAAAAGATAAAGTAACAATAAACACGGAGCCAATCTTTAACAAAAAAATGGGTGAATCACATTCCACCCTTCACGGCTTTGGTAAAGCTCTAGAAAAGTGGAAGAGTTTTACTCTTCTAAGAAAGAAAGAAGCTCAAGCAATGGAAGTGAAATGCATGAATAATAAAAGTAGAAGAAAGCTAGTCACATTTGGAGGGTGGCTTCCTCAACCAAGAATTGGAGGGTTGCTTCCTCAACCAAAAGATGAACTATCTCTCTTCTATGCATGTAAAATGAAAGCATAAACATAAGCATAAGCATAAAACTACTTTTATAACAAGCAAGAGATGTTGGACTAAAGTCAAACTAATCTCTAAGATAAAGACTTCATACAAGGAAAATAAGCTAAATCTACAATGTGAGTGGGAGTCTAAGCCTCCATCAACTTTCCTACTTGGCTCCCCTAGCTCTCCAACAAGGGGAGTATTTATAGGCAAGAGGAGGAGACAAGTGATGAGCACAAAATATTGTATATTTCAAGGCCTCATTACATGCATTTTAACTCAACTTTTGCATCTAAGTACTTAGAGTTAGCCGATTTTATGAATAATGTTGAATTTTCGATGTTGCATGTTTTTATAGCTTAAATCATGTATTTTAGGACCTTGAAACTATGTTGGAGGTGTGGTGAGGGAATTGACACATTACATGAAGATTTGGAGGCTTAAAAGTGAAGAAATCAAGGAGGTATTGGTGTTTGGTAACAAAGGCACCAACAGCCACACCACTGGGTTGAAGAGCCTCGGTTTTTCTCCATTTTGACCATGATCGACTTCGAATCTGACAAAGTTCAAAACACGAAAGTTGTAGATCTGGATGTTTTCTGTATCGTGTAAAAATTTGAGCTCAATCCAACGGTTGGATCAAAAGTTATACCTATTCTACCAAGACTGGTCCGGAGCAGAAAACAGTACCGGTACACAGTACCGGTACTATACAGTTCCGGTACTGCGTACCGGTACTTCGACTCCAGAAGGTTTAGAGTACCGGTACACAGTACCGGTATGCTCCCAGAACAACCCAGAACTCTTCTCCACTTGCTTGGGGGTCCCACCATTGATTCTCCCACACCTAGGCCGACATTTTATCCCTACAACCATGCCTCCTACACCCTACTTGAAGACATTGGAAGGCTTGGGCATTAAGGGAAGAGAGAGAGAAGGGGGCTGCCATGTGGGTTGCAGGCTAGCTCTTCCTTAGCCTGTCAAGAGCCATAACTCAGCCTCCCATTGATGGGAGGCCTGCACACAGCTAGGGGGGACCACCATGCATGAAAATTGAAGGCTAACTCTCCAATATATTCAGCATTTACACATGGTATCAAGGGTGGCTACCTAAGCTTAGTTTTAGTGAAGAAGATGATGAATAGTAGAAAGCTTATGTTCTTGCATTTCCTTTCCATTTTCGTTCCTGTAAGCTTTAATTTTCTTGTAATCTTTATTTCTTGCATTGTAATCTCCTCTACTTCAAGTCTATTCCAAGTTTAGTTACATATTTTAGATTTCACCATTGTTATTTAAGTTTTCTTCATTTCAAGCTTTTAAATTGGGTATTTCATATTTGTCTTCTTAGTTTAAGTTTTCTTGTTTTAGTTCAAGTTTCATGCTCCATTTCATTATGTCCATTTACATTATGCTTGTCTTTCCTTTTACCATGAGTAGCTAGATTTTAAGTTGGTTAATCCAAGGGAGAACTCCACTTGGGTATGCCATTCCAACTCTCTTTCATTCCTTCTCTCGGTGTATGATGGCTCGGTTTGACTGGGTTGGGGTGAGGATATGGTTGTGAGTTCTTGATACACCGTAGGCATTGTCACGGAGTATGCTTGAATCCTCACCTCCATTTTAGTCCCGAGCTTCCCACGAATCAATCGTACTTCTAAGCACCATTGGAGGAAGGCTTTGAGTTGGCTTGGCATTCCCATTGGAGTGAACCTTTGTGATTAGCCAACAGTTATTTTCTTTCATTTCCATTCACAAACACAACCACAAAACTCAAACAAAAGATTTTTCACTTTCTTTACCTTTTGCAAAATCACCTTCACACACTCGAACTTTCCTTCCTTGAGGAGACGACCTTGGAATACTCATTCCAAGTAAAACACCGACACACAAAAGACTCTTTGCGATTGGGGAGCACTTTTGTTCACACACCCGCATTTCATTTCACATTTTGTTTATTCCATTTTCCATCAATCCGTTGTTGCCTAATCTCTTCCATCATTCCGAGGGAGAGTGACACTCCCTTTCACACATAAGCCATATACACATGTCAAATGGTGATGTTTAGGGGTTAGGAATAACAACGTTTTTGCTCAATCATTTTGGCGCCGTTGCCGGGGAAGGTAAAGCGTTGAGTTCAAAGGGTGATTTTGGGCGGCATGGTAAGTCTCGTGATTTTCATCACGGGCCAAGGTATGTCGTTTCTTTTGTAAATATTTTGTTTTAGTTTGTGTTTTGTATTATGTCTTATAATTTTTTATGAAAATGTATATGATGCCCAAAGTTTTCAAAATGTGTGTGAGATTTGTGATGAGTATGAACATGTTACTAGTGAGTGCCCAAGAATGGCCTCTTATTTTGAAAACGTTTGCGAGATTTGTGGTGAGTATGGGCACTTCACTAGTGAGTGCCCAATAAATGTCCCTTATTTTGAAAACGTTTGCGAAATTTGTGGTGAGTATGGACACCTCACTAATGAATGCCCAAGAAATTATCCGGTTCAAGACTTTGCATGCGAAGGTTCAAATTCATTTTTGGCCTCCGAAAATTTTTACCCTAATCATTATGTTACACCGAGTTATCCGAGTTATGGTTGGGAGAATGAACCTCATGATTTTTCATCCAATCTCACACCACCAAATGAATTTTGCCATTATCCAACGTATGAGGACTCAACTGAGCAAGAATTGGAAAATACGTTTTACGAGTTTATGCAAAGCCAAATGGAATGGAATGCCCAAATAACCCAACAACTTGATACATTGACTAATGCTATAATTGCTATGCATGAAGAACAACATCTTGAGCATAGTCAATGTATTGAGGTTGATCATCCAAATGGAATGCATATTGATGTTGAATCTCCCACCACTCTTGATTGTGAAAAATTTGATAAAGTTATTATCTCACAAGAGGCTAATGAGCTCAAGGTCATTTTTCCATCTAAGAGTGGTGTTGAGATTCACATTTCTCAACTTGGGGAGGGCATTGCAATGGAGTTAAGTGTAGAAAGTTTTCAAGACAAATTTTATACTCCATTGTTGGAATTGCATAAACTTGCCTATACCTCGGTTCGGTTGAGAATTTTGAGTCAACATCCTTTCTATGTTTGGATCGATGGTTTAAGAAGGGCATTCATACACCAAAAAAATGTTAAAACCAAAAAAATAAATGGGTGTAAGCTCATATCCGAATTGAAGCCGGATTGACATGAGCCCTTTTTGTTTTTTTTCCATGTACATAATAGTTAGAGTTCTTTTATTGTTATAGTTTTATTTTCATAAATGTTATAGTGTAGATTTTAGCATGAAGGTTGTTTACCTCTTCCTAATTTGGACTCATTTCACTTTGAGCATCATTGTAGCAAATCTTATTGGGTATCATGTTCTAGTCTAAGTTGGGGGGTGTAAACAAGCTTTTGTGTTTTCTTTGTTCCGTTAATGTACATATATATATGAAAAAAAAAAAAGAAAGGAGTATCTCATTCCCCATTTTTACTTTCATTTTTCTCATTGCATGATTTTTTGTGCATTGAGGACAATGCTTGGTTCAAGTTGGGGGGTGAGGTGCACCATTCACATGTTCCACCATTTTTTGTACAGAATAATGAAAAATGTGAAAATTTTGAAAAATTTTGGTTCCAATATTGAATTATATTCCCCTATCCTAATGGTTATGGGATTTGTGATTACTTGATCTTCATTTTGAACTTTGAATACATGACCACATTATAGAAGTTTATCATATTGCTAAGAGTATCACATACTTGTTTGCTTTTGAACTCAACCATAACTGCACCATGAACTTGTAATTTTTGCAATTTACGGATTGAGTTCACATTTAGTGCTTGACATGTAACACCCCAAAACACACCCTGGACGGCATTACATACTAAAACCATTTACATCATGAGAGCACTAATATCATCCATAAATAAATTAAACTTCATTCATCATCCATAAAATATTTACATCATTATCCAAAATTATATGCCCAACCATGGCATTTACATCTCAAAAATTTACTAATGTAGCACAGCGGAATAGCAAAAGAAACTAGACCTTACAGTGTCCAAAAGAATAACCTAGTCTAGTACAAAAGAAAATACATCTCTACATATCCACCTCGGGATCTAGGTTCCCCTCGAGTGGAGCCTCCCAATGCCCTGACTCGTCGATGCCGAGATCCTCCTCTAGCACCAAATCTGAAAAATGTAATTTGTAGGGGATGAGCACGAAGTTCTGTAGCAAAATCTTCCCAACTCAAACAAGGTTTATAAAAATACAAAACGGGTCGGTCACATTTCACAAATATCATATATAACTTTTGAAGTAAAACCAGGACATTTAAATAGATCTCAAGTTTAAGTAGCAACAGTAATTTACATAAACAGTAAAAGAAAACGAGATCCAATACATATCCATTTTCCAAAATATAAACCATTTTCCCACAAGACCTTGTGGAATCCCATACTCCCACAAGTCCTTGTAAGAAACCATTTTTCCACAATAATACAACAATCCATCAATATGTATATGTATCTCAAACATGATGTAAGGCAAACCCCATGAATCGACACATTGAGTAATATCTAACCCACACACACCCACACAAATCTTATCAAAGATATCCATCCTTTAGGAAGGGCGTATGCCACACCAATGGCAGTGACGTATCCAACCCAGGCATTAGTATACTAACCCTCTTACACGGCACCCGTGAGCAATAGCGGTTTAGTCTTACCAAAGCACTAACCCCACTACGAGTGGTAAGAGAAAAGCCAACCCCCACGAAGCAAGCAACACGTCTACCCACTCTACGATATCTCGTCAAAGGCCACCCATGGTCCTCCCACACTCATAAGAGATACAATACCAAACTCAATTTCACAATTTACAAGAATATCTTTAAAATCCCCAAATTGAGCATTTGATATTTTCAATAACCAACCAAGAAAAATGCAAGAGATCACAACAATATCATTTTATTACTCAACACAAAACACTATGATTTTGAAATCAAGAATAAAGGAAGAGTTCAAGAGGAAAACTCATCACTCTTGAAAACTAGGGTTTTTCAAACAAAAGAGGGATTTGTGTAAAACATGTTAACAATTGAACAAGAACCAAGAAACAATGGAGCCATAGCAAATACATATCATTAAGAATCAAAATATACATATTTATTAACCTTAACATCAATGTAAGAAAAAGAGAAGAAATCCCCTACCTTATTCTCTTGAAGAAACCTAGGGTTTGAGTCTTGGATCACTTGTGAACCCCTTTGTCTTTCCTTTTGATCTTGAGTTTTATCTTTCTCTCTTTCTCTCTAAGGGTTTCTAGGAGAGTTAGGGTAAGAGGGAGATGAAGAAATGGGGCAAATGGGATGTGGGATGGGTTTTATAACACAAAAATCCCGACTTTTAACTGTTTAGCGGCGTCAGACGGATGGTACCGGTACCCAGTACCGGTACCATTCAGTACCGGCACCCAGTACCGGTACAAGAAAACTTCTGGAATCGGGGTACCGGTACTCAGTACCGGTACCATTCAGTACCGGTACCCAGTACCGGTACCCTTTACCCAGTTTTGCCTATTTCTTTTGTTTTCCATTTCCAATCCATTCCAAAACTAACCAAATCCATCACAAACCTCTCCAACAGATCTTTATACACCAAACCTATCTAATACAAGTTATAGGACCTAACATTTTAGATTTTCACTCACTAAAACTAAATTTCAACTATGATTTTCATTAACATTTTAAATCTTTACTTTTCAATTTCACAAAGTTCAAACCCACTTCAATTCCCCTATCCACATCTTTACAACCATTATTTGTTATATCTATATATCTATATGCTTATATAAAAGAAAATGCGGGGTGTTACAATCCACCCCCCTTAAAGAAAGTTTCGTCCTCGAAACTTACCTCAAGTAGCGAATAAATGTGGATACTTCTCCGTAGTTTCCCCATTGTAGTCCTTACTCCGTTAGTTCGCTGCACACTCTGATATACATTACAATCCACCAAAGGTTACAGTTGCAACCCAACCAGACTTGTCCTCCCATCCTAGCTTCCAAATCCATATACATTTTTCCAACGAAATAATTTAAGAAAAATTAACATAATATCATCGAAAATACCATTTTATTGGTCAATACCAATCTTTAGAATTTTGAATTAAGGAACAAATAAATAATCAAGCTTGGGAATCAAGAACGAATGGCTATTAAGTTTGGAAATCAAAAACAATGGAACAAGCAAGGTTTGAAATCAATGACAAATGAATAATTAAGCTTTGTAATCAGGGATTAAAGAGTATCAAGTTTTGAACTCAAGAACAAAGAGAAATCAAGTATTGAAATCAAGAGTAACTGATGTCAATTCTGGAAATCAAGAACCAATGAATATTAGGCTTGAAAGGCATATCAAATTTGAAAGTCATGAACAAAGGAGAAATTAAGATTTAACGGAACAATCATGTATGGAAACCAATAATAAACGACTATCAAGGTGGGAAATCAATAACAAAGGATTATGAAGCTTAGAAATCAAGACCAAAAGATCACTCAAGTCTTGGAACCAAGAATAAAGAATATCAAGTATTGAATATTGAGAATAATTGAATCACAATGGTTATAGTCACTACCAAGTGCATATCAAATTTAGATGTCAAGGACAAATGAATATTAAGGTTGGAAATCAAGAATAAAGGAACAATCACTTCTTGAAATCCATAACAACGAATATCAATCTTAGAATTAAAAATAAGGAACAATCAGGTATTGAAATCAATAACAAACAAATATCAAGGGTGGAACTCAAGAACAAAGGAGAATTCAAGAGAAAAACACATCTCCTTTGTAAACTAGGGTGTGAAGGCATAAGAAAAGATTTAGAGTTCACCCAAACATAATATATTTTAGAACAAGGTAATATTATCTAGAATGGAAAGACATGATGAGTCCCTAGCAATTAGTTATAAATTAGAATCAAAGATTACATATAAATAAACCCTACTGGTATCCCCTTATTTTCCCGTAGGCAAGTCAACATATAAAGCATGTTCTAGCTCCTCGGACCCCAATCCCAATTCCACAGCGTCCGCAGTACGTATAAAGAATGAGTCGCATAGGAATCCAATAAAATTTGGGCCCAAGAATGATAGAAAAGAACAATACCTTCCACAACGGCGTTGGAGGCATCTTCGTCCGGTTGAGTCAAAGCAAAAACCCTTCCTTGATTTGTGCCGCCGGGGGCATGAGCTTGTAACGGTCTCTGTGGTGGTAATGGCTGTCGTAGCGGTGGCCTGTTTGCATTCACTCGCCCAGTTGCTCGGTTGGTCTTGGTGGAAAGCAATGGACAATTATCTTTGAAGTGCCCAACACCTCCACAGGCGAAGCATCGGCGTGCATCCGTGCCTACTCTCTCTGGTACGCCTCCCGCTCCTCGAGCTATCTGAGGTATCTGTTGTGCTGGCCTTTGTAGAGGTGGCTTGTTTACTGGTACTTGCTCGGTTGCTTGTTGGGTCCTTGGGGGAAACGAGGGGCATCTATGTTTGAAGTGCCCATACTCTCCGCATGCAAAGCATTGGCGCGGGTCAGTTCTTGTTCTAGTCTGAGTCACTTCATCTCCTCGAGCCGTCAGAAGTCTCTGTCCACCTGCCTGGTCTGGACTTCGGTATGGTGCTGTTCGCTGCCCTCCACCGGTGCCAGGGTCCGTCCTGATCAAACCTCCTCTCGCGAAGCTTTGTCGCTGCTGGCTGTCCTCTATATCTCTCTCCACCAATGCAGCTCGGTCAACTAGGTCCCCATACTCCCGGATCTTGAGAGCCACCAGCTTCTCCCGGATAGCAGGCCTCAAGCCCTGCTCAAAGCGCTTGGCCCTGCTGGCCTCAGTAGATATAAACTCTGTAGCATAACGGGATAGCTCATCGAAACTCCTCTCGTACTCGATCACCGTCCTACTGCCCTGTCGGAGAGCAAGGAAATCGGCCTTCATTCTGTCTCTTACTGATTCCGGAAAGTACTTGTCTTGGAAAATTTGGTCAAATTCTTCCCAAGTGAGTGCATCCGTGGTCCTCCTTCTTTTCACTGAGTCCCACCAATGGTCGGCCTCCCACTCGAATAGATAAGTCGCCAAACCGACCCGAAGATCCTCGGCTATCCCCATGCCATCACATATCTTCTTCACTCGGCGGATCCATTTATCCGCATCCAAGGGGTTAGAGCTCCCTTGGAAAGTAGGCGGGTGTTGCCTCAGAAACTCTCGGAGAACTACCATTCTCCTATTCTCCTCTCCGTTGCCCGGTACTTGGGCTAGTGGATGAGCCCCACCGTTATGGTTGTTCCCATTCTGGTGTTGTACCAGCGTGGTGAGCTCCCTCAAGCATTGATAGATGCCTTGCATGGCATCGGGAGGTGGTGGTGGTGGATTTTCTTGGCCTCCACGACCACGACCACGTCTTCGTCCCCGTGTACCGTCCATCCTACACATCAATCCACAATTTAGTTTCCTTGATGTGTAAGATATAAACTAAAGTGATATATATGATGTCTTGATTTAAGCACAAGGCATATACAAAATCTAACTTACAATTTCCTTCACCCTAAACCTACATCTCTAGTGGTAATCCATAACCTACAGCTCCCATGTAAGACCTAAAGCCTAAACTCTGATACCAAATCTGTAACACCCCAAAACACACCCTGGACGACATTACATAATAAAACCATTTACATCATGAGAGCACTAATATCATCCATAAATAAATTAAACTTCATTCATCATCCATAAAATATTTACATCATTATCCAAAATTATATGCCCAACCATGGCATTTACATCTCAAAAATTTACTAATGTAGCACAGCGGAATAGCAAAAGAAACTAGACCTTACAGTGTCCAAAAGAATAACCTAGTCTAGTACAAAAGAAAATACATCTCTACATATCCACCTCGGGATCTAGGTTCCCCTCGAGTGGAGCCTCCCAATGCCCTGACTCGTCGATGCCGAGATCCTCCTCTAGCACCAAATCTGAAAAATGTAATTTGTAGGGGATGAGCACGAAGCTCTGTAGCAAAATCTTCCCAACTCAAACAAGGTTTATAAAAATACAAAACGGGTCGGTCACATTTCACAAATATCATATATAACTTTTGAAGTAAAACCAGGACATTTAAATAGATCTCAAGTTTAAGTAGCAACAGTAATTTACATAAACAGTAAAAGAAAACGAGATCCAATACATATCCATTTTCCAAAATATAAACCATCTTCCCACAAGACCTTGTGGAATCCCATACTCCCACAAGTCCTTGTAGGAAACCATTTTTCCACAATAATACAACAATCCATCAATATGTATATGTATCTCAAACATGATGTAAGGCAAACCCCATGAATCGACACATTGAGTAATATCTAACCCACACACACCCACACAAATCTTATCAAAGATATCCATCCTTTAGGAAGGGCGTATGCCACACCAATGGCAGTGACGTATCCAACCCAGGCATTAGTATACTAACCCTCTTACACGGCACCCGTGAGCAATAACGGTTTAGTCTTACCAAAGCACTAACCCCATTACGAGTGGTAGGAGAAATGCCAACCCCCACGGAGCAAGCAACACGTCTACCCACTCTACGATATCTCGTCAAAGGCCACCCATGGTCCTCCCACACTCATAAGAGATACAATACCAAACCCAATTTCACAATTTACAAGAATATCTTTAAAATCCCCAAATTGAGCATTTGATATTTTCAATAACCAACCAAGAAAAATGCAAGAGATCACAACAATATCATTTTATTACTCAACACAAAACACTATGATTTTGAAATCAAGAATAAAGGAAGAGTTCAAGAGGAAAACCCATCACTCTTGAAAACTAGGGTTTTTCAAACAAAAGAGGGATTTGTGTAAAACATGTTAACAATTGAACAAGAACCAAGAAACAATGGAGCCATAGCAAATACATATCATTAAGAATCAAAACATACATATTTATTAACCCTAACATCAATGTAAGAAAAAGAGAAGAAATCCCCTCCCTTATGCTCTTGAAGAAACCTAGGGTTTGAGTCTTGGATCACTTGTGAACCACTTTGTCTTTCCTTTTGATCTTGAGTTTTATCTTTCTCTCTTTCTCTCTAAGGGTTTCTAGGAGGGTTAGGGTAAGAGGGAGATGAAGAAATGGGGCAAATGGGATGTGGGATGGGTTTTATAACACAAAAATCCCGACTTTTAACTGTTTAGCGGCGTCAGACGGATGGTACCGGTACCCAGTACCGGTACCATTCATTACCGGTACCCAGTACCGGTACAAGAAACCTTCTGGAATCGGGGTACCGGTACTCAGTACCGGTACCATTCAGTACCGGTACCCAGTACCGGTACCATTCACCCAGTTTTGCCTATTTCTTTTGTTTTCCATTTCCAATCCATTCCAAAACTAACCAAATCCATCACAAACCTCTCCAACACATCTTTATACACCAAACCTATCTAATACAAGTTATAGGACCTAACATTTTAGATTTTCACTCACTAAAACTAAATTTCAACTATGATTTTCATTAACATTTTAAATCTTTACTTTTCAATTTCACAAAGTTCAAACCCACTTCAATTCCCCTATCCACATCTTTACAACCATTATTTGCTATATCTATATATCTATATGCTTATATAAAAGAAAATGCGGGGTGTTACATGACATGAATAGTGGAGATGAGTAAGGACCCATGAGAGCTTTAGTGCCAATTCTTTTTGGAGGGAACTTACATTTACTCAAGGAACAATTCTTAATTTTTAAATTTGTTCAATAATCTCATTATGCTTGTTTTGGTTAGGTGCATTTGGGTAGTTGATTGACTTTGTCTTGAAATGTACAATGCTCTCCCATGCCTATCTAGAGATGATCTTAGGCCATTTTTGAATGCTTTGAGCCTTTCCCTTTTTCTTGTGAAAATTTTATCCCTAGTGCCGTGATTGAGCCTAATTGAATTCGTTTCTATGCCATACATTTGACCAAGCCAATGCAAAATGATATAAATCTACCTTACATTGGTTGTTCCTAGTGCTAAGTATGAGTGATGATAAAAGAGAATGAAGTATGGCGGAAACTCAACAAAAGGGATGAATAATGTTGAAACTCAAAAGAGTTGAAAAAAAAAAAAAGAGATTGAAAATCCAAGAAAAGGAGAAAAAAAAGGGTGAAAGAAGAAAAAGAAAAGAAAAATGTTAAGGACAAGAAGCAAGAAAAGAAACAAAGAGTGAAGTGATGGTGTTAGCCTAGAAATCCCATAAAAGGGAGATCTTTTTGAAATAAAGGTCATTCACTCGGAACAACCCTCTTTGTTATCCGATATCCTTCATTTCATTTACCTCAATATCACCCCAAGGCCTAGTTACAACCCTTGAAAGTCCTAAATGATCTAGAGAAGCATGGGGAATGCATACTTTTAAAGAACAAGAGAAGTTGATTTTGCTATCTAATGCCCTAACATTCCTTTCATGAGATTATGCCAATGTTGTTTCATTTTTATGCATGAACTTCATTTTTGGATTATATGTGAGCTTATTTCGTTTTGAGCACAAGATTCCATCTCACATATACACATGGAGAGCATGCCAAGATAACTAGAGTGTGATTCATTGTGAGAGACACTCTTGGTGAGTTTTGCATCAAAGCTAAATTTGGATAGCTATGTGAATGTGAATTTCGTCGTGTAAATGCTTAAATTACATGTTCATTGCACTCACACACGAGTTTGAAAATGAATGTGTATGTGAATACTCTAGAATAGCATTTAAGGCTATGATGTGTTTCATGTGTTTTTAGTTCGGGTGTTTCGGAGCAAGTTGTTTTTGACATCCCATTGCTAGTTAAGATAAGGGAATATATTTTAAATATTGGATACCAAGGAAGAGAAGTTTGTAGGTACCTTTACTGGAAACCTTCACGAGACAAAACTCGTCCACTAGGGATCACCTAGGGGTTTAAAGGCTTATTGCATGTGCTAAATGCAATTGCGAAATTAGTATAAGTTTATTTTGTTTGCTTGCTTTTTATATTTTGTTTGCTAGGGACTAGCAAAGCTTAAGTTGGGGGGTGTGATGAGCACAAAATATTGTATATTTCAAGGCCTCATTACATGCATTTTAACTCAACTTTTGCATCTAAGTACTTAGAGTTAGCCGATTTTATGAATAATGTTGAATTTTCGATGTTGCATGTTTTTATAGCTTAAATCATGTATTTTAGGACCTTGAAATTATGTTGGAGGTGTGGTGAGGGCATTGACACATTACATGAAGATTTGGAGGCTTAAAAGTGAAGAAATCAAGGAGGTATTGGTGTTTGGTAACGAAGGCACCAACAGCCACACCACTGGGTTGAAGAGCCTCGGTTTTCCTCCATTTTGACCATGATCCACTTCGAATCGGACAAAGTTCAAAACACTAAAGTTGTAGATCTGAATGTCTTCTGTGTCGTGTCAAAATTTGAGCTCAATCCAACGGTTGGATCAAAAGTTATGTCTATTCTACCAGGACTGGTCCGGAGCAGAAAACAGTACCGGTACACAGTACCGGTACTATACAGTTCCGGTACTGCGTACTTCGACTCCAGAAGGTTTAGAGTACCGGTACACAGTACCAATACGCTCCTAGAACAACCCAGAACTTTTCTCCACTTGCTTGGGGGTCCCACCATTGATTCTCCCACACCTAGGCCGACATTTTATCCCTACAACCATGCCTCCTACACCCTACTTGAAGACATTGGAAGGCTTGGGCATTAAGGGAAGAGAGAGAGAAGGGGGCTGCCATGTGGGTTGCAGGCTAGCTCTTCCTTAGCCTGTCAAGAGCCATAACTCAGCCTCTCATTGATGGGAGGCCTGCACACAGCTAGGGGGGACCACCATGCACGAAAATTGAAGGCTAACTCTCCAATATATTCAGCATTTACACATGGTATCAAGGGTGGCTACCTAAGCTTAGTTTTAGTGAAGAAGATGATGAATAGTAGAAAGCTTATGTTCTTGCATTTTCCTTTCCATTTTCATTCCTGTAAGCTTTAATCTTCTTGTAATCTTTATTTCTTGCATTGTAATCTCCTCTACTTCAAGTCTATTCCAAGTTTAGTTACATATTTTAGATTTCACCATTGTTATTTAAGTTTTCTTCATTTCAAGCTTTTAAATTGGGTATTTCATATTTGTCTTCTTAGTTTAAGTTTTCTTGTTTTAGTTCAAGTTTCATGCTCCATTTCATTATGTCCATTTACATTATGCTTGTCTTTCTTTTTACCATGAGTAGCTAGATTTTAAGTTGGTTAATCCAAGGGAGAACTCCACTTGGGTATGCCATTCCAACTCTCTTTCATTCTTTCTCTCGGTGTATGATGGCTCGGTTTGACTGGGTTGTGGTGAGGACATGGTTGTGAGTTCTTGATACACCGTAGGCATTGTCACGGAGTATGCTTGAATCCTCACCTCCATTTTAGTCCCGAGCTTCCCACGAATCAATCGTACTTCTAAGCACCATTGGAGGAAGGCTTTGAGTTGGCTTGGCATTCCCATTGGAGTGAACCTTTGTGATTAGCCAACAGTTATTTTCTTGCATTTCCATTCACAAACACAACCACAAAACTCAAACAAAAGATTTTTCACTTTCTTTACCTTTTGCAAAATCACCTTCACACACTCGAACTTTCCTTCCCTGAGGAGACGACCTTGGAATACTCATTCCAAGTAAAACACCGACACACAAAAGACTCTTTGCGATTGGGGAGCACTTTTGTTCACACACCCGCATTTCATTTCACATTTTGTTTATTCCATTTTCCATCAATCCGTTGTTGCCTAATCTCTTGCATCATTCCGAGGGAGAGTGACACTCCCTTTCACACATAAGCCATATACACATGTCAAATGGTGATGTTTAGGGGTTAGGAATAACAACGTTTTTGCTCAATCAACAAGAGGAGGTGAAGGAATAGTGTTTGCCGCCCAAGTCCAAGTGAAAAGCCAACCACTCTGCTGTCAGTCTGTGGAGAACGTTCGAACGTGCGTTGGCGGTCGAACGTTGTTTCTGTTTTTGCACTAAGGGCGTTCGAACGTTGACTGCCGTTCGAACGTTTCTTATGTTTTTGCACTAAGGGCGTTCGAACGCCAGATGTGTTCTGACCCTTTCACTCGAGTGGTCTGTTGTTCTTCTGTGAAGTTCAGTTCTAACTCTATGCAGTAGTCTGGTCTTCAATCAACTCAAGTGCACGTTCGAACGTGAGTTGGCGTTCGAACGTGACACTCAAGTGCTTCAGAGCTTCAGTCTTCTTTCCTAACTGCAACACGCCTTCTCTTAGCAGTTGAGTCTGCTACAGTGTAATGTGGACGTTCGAATGTGAGTTGTCGTTCGAACGTTCTGGCTGTGCTCCAAGCTTTCTCCAATTTTGGGCTCTAATGTGCTGGTGTTGCATCCAAGTGTGGTACTTGTTGTTCTTGGGTCCTTGTTCAGTTTAGGGCCTGAAATGACATCACTTAAACTCCATCAAAGTACAATTAGTCTTAAAACGGTATAGTAATATGCTAATTTTAAGTGCTAATCAGGGTCATCTTGTATCTGAAATAGAATGTGCTCCACTGAGGCATTGAGTGGAGTAAAAGGATGTCGATCTCTCAGGGGTAGTGGCCCAAGACGGTCTTTCACAGAGACTCTCTCGGCTTTCTTCCTCTTGTTCTCGGTCTCCCTCCTGTCTTCACGGGTTTCTTTCCTCTTTTTCCCTTCTCGAGAGGACTCACCTCGGCGGGCCTTGGTGACGTCCTCGTCATTCATATATTTTTGTGCCCTAGACAGTAGCTTGGGCATGCTGGAGGGTGGCTTCTTAAGCACGGAGAACATGAAACTGGAGGTGCGGAGTCCAGCGATAAAGGGGGCCAAGGCTACCTTATCATCTGGCTCCTCCACCTGGAGAACCTCCTCATTGAAGCGGGCAAGGTAGCCTCTGAGGCTTTCATCCCTGTCCTACTTGATGGTAAGCAGATGGGTTACCGGTTTCTGATGTTGGCGTCCCCCAATGAAGTGCGGAACGAAGGCCCTACTCAGTTCTGCGAAGGAGTGGATGGAGGAGGGTCTTATCTTGGAGAACCACTGGCGAGCAAACCCCTTCAAGGTGGTAAGGGAAGGCTCTACACATGATCTCCCCAGGCACGTTGTGGAGTTGCATGAGGGACTTATATGTGTCAAGATGGTCAATGGGGTCTTTGGTACCGTCAAAGATCTCAATGGTAGGCATCTTGAACTTCAAGGGCAAGGGATAATTGACTATATCAGCAACAAAGGGTGTATCAGTGCGTCTTACTAGGTAATTTACGGTCTCGGGTGCCTTGGCCTTGATGGCGTTGAGGGCATCACCGAGTTGGTTTTGCACCTCTCTAATCTTCTTGTCCCACTGGTTAGGGACGTCCTCAATCAGGTGATGGTACTGGCTTTCGTGGCCACCATATTGGCTTTCTCTGTCTTCATCTTCCTGCGTAGGTACGTGTGGAGGAGGTACACGTGAGCTCCCTGCGCGCTAAGGAGGGACTGTTTAGCGAGGGGCGCCCTGGTGTGGCCTTGGAGCATTTTGGCGAGGAGCCCCATGGTGAGGGGCTGCCTGGAGCCCAGAAGGGGGAGGTTGCTGCTCCTCTCCTATTTGAGGGAGTGGTGCTCCTCCTACAGGGTGAGGGGCGACACATCCTTGGGTGAGCATTAGCTGAATGATATGCTGGTTATGTTTTACCAGCAGCTGCATGGTCTGTAAGAGCTGTTGCCCGGCGACAGGAATCGCATCGGCAGATGGTTTCGAGGGTGCGAGGGGAGGCAGAGCCTCCTCCCGGTGGGCTGGGTTGTTGTCTCCCTGTTGTTGAGACATTGATCTGGTAGTGATTGACATGGATTGAAAGAGAATGGAAAATTAGTCGTTCCCACAGACGGCGCCAAACTGATGATGCACAAATCGGTATTGCGCAAAAATCAACAGTCAAGAATGTACAAGGGTGCAATTAATAAACAATGATCATACAATCAATGAAAGAACAGAAAAGTAAACAAAGAGCCATCACAATGATATATAGTGGTTCGGTCCGGATGACCTACTCCACTCTCGGGAATGGCAGCGGTGGCCGGAGATCTTTATTAATGAGCAAAAGTCACCAGGAGAGTATTCTCCAGGAAAATACAATACCCTTAGAGAGAGATTAGGGAGGTGTAGAAGAGTCTTGAGGTCTCAAAAGTCATGACCTCTATGTGGAGAGGGCTTACATTATATAGGTTTAGTAAGGCGGTGAGGCGGTCACTTCAATTTAGTAAGTACAGTTATGGTAGGATTTGATCTCCATATCCCGATATTCTTTCCCTCGTGATCCTATTCAATCGGAGGAGGATCCTGAGTTGGATTGGGCTTGATCCTGAGCCTGGGCTGAACTTTAAGTCGCAATGGGCTAGACTTGGGTTGGAGTAGCAAAGAGAAGAAAACGAAGGAGGAACAGGGCCAGCTTGGGCGGCGCCTGGCTTGGGTGACCCCATGGGCAGCGCCCCTTTGATGCCTCCTTGGGCGTTGGCTCCTTGGTCTTCCTTCTGGATCTGGGTTTGGTGAGTTGGGCTCCCTTCTGGATACTGATCACATGGGCTCTTCTCGGTTTATTTTTATTGGGCTTAGTCCAGTCAAATTCGGGCTTATCACATACAAATCCAAGACAATATGGGCCTGTTTGGATGTTTTCTTTTCTTCTTCTTTTTTATTTTTATTTTTTTTGGGGGAGTCAAGGATTTGTACATGGGATTCAAACAAAACTGTCTTCAATCCCATGTTTAGTAAGTGATCTAAATATATGTGGAGTCCATGGATTCATGTCAAATCATATTAATTAATTGATTAAAATGTCTATGATTAGGTGAATAGAAGAATGAACTCCAGACCCGAGCTAGGCCACCGCCCAACTCCATGGAAGCCCAGAATAATTCAGCTCAGAATAGATGTCAGCGCAGCATAAACAAGCTCGACACTAGTATTCACTCAGGAATTGGGAGCTTGGCACCAAGCAATTCACTAATTACCATGCCACGACACGTAGACAGGAGACAAGGGGACATTACCTGACAATCCTAACGATCGAATATTCACCGATGGTGTAGATGGCTCAAGTATTTCATTCAAGGCGTAGTGGGCGAGGGAAAATGTCAGGGATGGATGGACCAACTACAGGACAAACAGGGAGGGGACTACAAAATTAGCTAGGAAAGGAACCGCCACAAAACCCTAATTATGGGATGTATAAATAGCAAACGATACCGCTGTGTTGAGATATGTGAAAAAGAGATCACCCAAAAGTAACCTAGAAAACACTCTGAAAAAGGCTTCCAGCCAAATCTCTTGTAACAACATCCTTCATCCCCAAACAATACGATTCTCAATGAGTAAGAACCTCTCTTATAGTGGTTGTAACCTTAGTCCTTCTGCTGGGGTGAACCACTCATATTTCTGTCTTTGTATCTCCTTCAACATTAAGCACGCTTTCTGTCACATATACACATACCCATTCCCTCTAGGCCTCATCCCATATTGTTTTGTAATTGGGTAAGTAGATTTCGAGCACCATTAGCTTGCCACTGTCTGTGGGAATGGTTTTCATCATTTCTCACTAAGTTTCCTCTGTACACTTTTGGTTTGATGGTTTCCACTCGAAATATGATTATGTCTCAAGCAAATCGGCAAACCCTGTAGAACCAACCGCGAAAACCTCCCGATCCCAACGATAAATGTTGAGAATAACCCTCTAGCGGCGGACCCAGCTCCTCTCAATGAGCTGGAGATGTACCACCAGACCATAATGCAACTGATGAAGCAGAACAAGGATCTCGTAGCATGGATTCAGACGCACCATCTCCCTCAGGCCCCGCTAGCAGCTCCTGCATCACCATCGCAACCAGTTCAAAATGATGTTCCTCCTCAAGATTGCCAAATACCACTGCCAATGGGGTCACTAACCTCCATGACCATAGCCACTAAGGAAAGAACAATCGTCAAAGACAACCAGAATAATGAATAGACGACGAGGCCCAAAGCCAGGCCAGAGCCATACCAACAGAGGACCGTCTTCCTCCTCCTCAGCATGATGCCATGGACCAATTATGGGAACAAAGGTTTTGAGAAATCCAACAGAAACTAGGAAATTTCAAGGAAGTGGTGAAAGGGAAAACCCCTATCACCATGGACGCCCAGGTCCAGCAAACCATGTCTCCATTCGCCACAGAAATCCTACATTTTCGTCTATCCTAGAAGTTCTGAAAGCCACAAATAGAGGCGTTCGACAAGACTAAGGACCCCGTAGAAAATTTCAACTCATACAAAAATCAGATGGAACTCCACAAGTATCCTGACCCTATCTGTTGCCAAGCTTTCGCCATAACCCTTAAGGGGTCGGTGATAGCTTGGTTTAGTAGACTACAACAATCATCAATTTCTTCTTTTTGAGAACTCTCTACATAGTTCGTGTTTTACTTCATCAGGGCATGAACTTATCGGAAACCATCTTACGATATTTTAATCATCAAGCAGGGACCCAACGAATCTCTCAGGAGCTATGTACAGAGATTCAACCAGGAGTCCCTGAAGGTTGAGAATGTACATGACAAGTTTGCCCTGACGACCTTCATATCTGGGCTCAGCCTCCAATCCAAAGATTTGTTGTTCTCAATCACTAAAAACCCCTAGGCAACAATGGTTGAGGTCCTTGCCAAAGCAGAAAAGTATATAAACAAAGAGTAGAAACTTCACATGAAAGGAGGTTCATCAACGCCAAATGAGGGTGAGAAGAAGAAAAGAGAACAAAGCCTGAGAAAGGAAAAAAGGCGGGATCAGTCCCCAATGAAGGAAAGAGAATCATCCCCGAAAAGAAGGGGAAATGTCAAGGACCGTCTCTGCCCGCCATTTCAGGAGCTTCAGCTATGGTACGTACCATCCTGGCTCACCCCCCCTAAATGCCACCATCTCTCAGGTCCTCCACGAGGTCCAAAACAAGAGGTTCGTCAAATGGCCACCAAGGATGAAGTCAGACCTCCGAAGACGCAATCCCACCAAGTATTGTGACTTTGACAAAGACACTGATCATGACACTGATGATTGTATCCAACTAAAAAAAGAAATAGAATATATAGTTCAACGGGGCCATTTACGGCATTACGTGGCAGGGGAAGGGAGAGATCGGAATGAATGAGACAAGGACGACCGAGTTGCAGGTCCGCCCCAGCAGTAGCACCAGTAAGCCCAGGGTGAGATAAGGATCATTTCAGGGGGCTTTGCTGGTGGAGGAGAGTCAAGCTCGGCAAGAAGAGCCTATACCAGGAGGGCCAAGTTAGACAATTTTCTCGATATCTAGGCAGTTCGAAAAACCCCACGCTGAGATCTGGAGATAACTTTCTAGGACGTTGACTTGGAGGGATGTCAGCTTCCTCATGATGATCCTCTGGTTGTAAAAGCCATCATCGTTAACAAGACTATATAATGCGTCCTCATAGATAATGGCAGCTCGACGGATATTATTTTTCTCTCTGCTTTCGAATAACTAAGGATAGAAAAGTCAAAGCTCGAACCCGTGAAGACCCACCTCTTGGGCTTCTTGGGGGAGAGAGTATTGCCTCTGGGATGTATGCAGCTCATCTTCACATTGCCACCACAATTCATTTCCTAGTGGTAGATACACCTTCTACCTACAATGTTCTACTTAGTAGACCCACTCTCAACTCCATCAGAGCCGTCCCTTCGGTATATCACTTGGTCATGAAGTTCCCATAGAGAATGGAGTTAGGGTGGTGAGAGGGGACCAACACATCACCAGGGAATGCTATGTAGCATCCATGAGGTAGAAAGAGGTGGAATCTGTTCAGTTAGATGACTTGGACATGAGAGACAAGATCGAGACCCGACCTACGCCATCAGAGGAGCTAGAGCCGGTGTAGGTTGATGAAGACCCCGAGCATGTGGTCTTTGTAGGTTCTATGCTACTTCAGAACATCAAAGAAAAGCTCATTCTTTTCTTAAAGAAGAATGCCAATGTTTTTGCTTGGAAGCAGGAAGACATGGAGGGAATCGAGCCTAAAAAAATAGCTCATCAACTCAGTGTGGATCCGAGTAGCAAGCCTGTCAGACAAAAGAGGAGGAGCTTCGCCTTGGAGAGGCAGAAGGTTATCAATGAAGAAGTAGCCAAACTACTACACGCTAAAGCCATTAGAGAGGTCGATTACTCGACCTGGCTAGCCAACGTTGTGTTGGTCAAGAAGGTTAACAGAAAGTGGCACTTGTGCATCGACTTTACTGATCTGAACCGCGCATTCCCCAAAGATAGTTTCCCCTGCCCTGGATCGACCTTATAGTCAATGCCACTGTAGGGCACAAGCTCCTCAGTTTTATGGACGTCTTCTCCGGATACAACTAGATTAGAATGGATCCCAAAAACCAAGATAAGACTTCCTTTGTCACAGAGCAAGGGATTTTATGTTATCAGGTTATGCCCTTCGGATTAAAAAATGCCAGAGCCACTTAACAAAGGCTGGTTAATCGCATGTTTCAAGAAAAACTCGGCTCGACAATGGAGGTATACATTGACGACATGTTGGTCAAGTCTCTCAAGGCTGAGCTCCATATCCAGCATCCCCAGGAGTCCTATAAAATCATGTGGCAGTATAGGATGAAGATGAATCCGGCTAAGTGCACTTTCGGGGTATCAGCTGGAAAGTTTCTAGGTTTCATTGTCAATAGTAGGGGTATTGAGGTGATTCCAAAAAAAGTGTGAACCGTTCTAGAAATGAAGTCACCGACTAACATCAGGGAAGTTTAGCGACTCACTAGGAGGATTGCAGCGCTCAATCGATTCGTCTCACGTTCTAGGGATAAATGTTAGTCATTCTTAAAAGTTTTAAAGGTCATTTTCCAACGGAAAGAGAAATGTGAAGAAGCTTTACAAGCCTTGAAAGCTTACCTGGCTTTACCCCCGGTGCTGGTCATCCCAAGAGAAGGAGAGATCCTGACTTTGTACCTTTTCATATCAGAGTTTTCTATTAGTGCTGCCCTAGTAAAAAATAAGGAGAGGGTACAACAGCTCATTTACTTCTACAACAAAGCCCTCGGAGGAGCCGAGGAGAGATACCCCAAGATGGAGAAGCTTGTCCTGACTCTTCTCGTTGCTGCCAAGAGACTGAGACCCTATTTCGAAGCGCATACCATCGATGTCTTGACTGACCAATCCATGAGACAAGTGCTACACAAATCAGAGTCGTCCAGAAGATTAGTGAAGTGGGCAGTGGAACTCAGCGAGTTTGATATCAAGTTCAAACCAAGAACATCAATTAAAGGCCATGTACTCGCCCACTTCATTGTAAAATTCACCCTCCTCTTGGAAGACCAGCTTGAAAATGCTAATCTAGTCACAAACGTCCCGTCTTGGAGGTTGTACATGGATGGCGCCTCAAATGCTCAAGGGAGCGGAGCCAGCCTCATCCTAACCTCCCCTGAAGGCTATAGTCTCGAATACACGCAGAGATTCAATTTTCAAGCTTCCAACAACGAGGTTAAATATGAGGCCCTCATAGTCGGTCTTAACTTGGCCTTGTCAATAGAAACACAACATATCATTATCCATAGTGACTTTCAGTTGGCGGTTAGGCAGGTGGAAGAAGAATATGCAGCCCGAGATGACAAAATGGCTTTGTACATAAGGAAGGTTTGGAGCCTGCTTAGAAAATTTGTGGTTGCCGAGCTCGTACAGATTCCCCTAGAAGCAAACAGCCGAGCCGACGCACTTGCCAAGCTTGCTACAGTAGCTTAACAGGATCTGCGAGAGATGACACCTGTAGAGCTCCTATTCGAGCCAAGCGTCCAGCTGGACGAAGATCAAGTCATGCCGGTTGAGGAGAATGCATCATGGATGAATACTATCATCGCCTTACTACAGGACGAGCATCTCCCACACAAGGAAGACTCTTAGGGTCTCTTCCTCTTCTTTCTTGAGGAGGTGGTAATGTCTTATTCGAGACCCGCAAGAGAAGAGTCCTCATCAGTAGTAGGGGGAGGGGCAATCGGGACAGCAACCTGGGTGACAGTCGGATCGGGGCCAAAACCAAACCTGAAAAGGTTCTGAGATGTGACTAGAGTGGAGAAGGAAATCGCCTCAGCCCGGACTCTTGTGATAACATCAGGGGTCAGCCCGGGACCACCTACATCAACATGAAAAACCGTTAGCCTAAAAAAGGGTGGTGCAGGACATGGGTGCCTTATCAACTCCGAAATACAAACTATTTCCTTACCACTGTCCAGGATGCGTCCCCAAGAGCGATAAAATCGAGAACAATTTGTGCGTGACCCACTAGATTCCCAAAAGTCCCTAGAAACGAAGAAAAAATACTCCGACCACCCCTCAAGGGAGCCAAGCGTTGAGGACCAACATGGGGACCTGAAACCTCCATGTAAACTGGTAGTAGCAAGGAGGTAAGCCATTCTTGAATCGAAAGAAGTAAAGGAACTCAAAAATGGTAAGGAAGCTTCATGACTAAACATACGCTAGAAAATAAAAAAATTCACGAGGATGCCCCACCCCTATGGCAAAAGACGTGAGGGGCAGAGCCTAGAGAAGGCTAGAATCCGCCCTATAGACGGGTGAATGGACAGACGAAGCCCCAACTCAAATGCACCTTCAAAAAAGCAAAACTCCCTCTGAAGAAGAAGGTTGCAAAGCTCGTCGAGGGTGGGAATCCGAATGGTCAAGCCCGTAGGAAAAAGGTATAACCTCCTGAATTCCTCCACATCAGTTACTGTAACAATGCTAGGGAATAGAAAGATTGCATACCCTGGATCGTCAATGAGAATACGACCACGCTGCCTAAATAGAGAAGCGGTAGAGGAAGCCATGAAGCTGCAAGATGAATACCACTCAAGGGAAATGCAAGAAAGGGATAAATGTACGAAGGTGGAAGATTTTTGAACAGCGAAGTAGCCAACTTATGGAGCCAAAAGGGCAACCATTAGACTCCTTTAATAAGAAGGTTTTATGACAAAATTTAATGTGAGGTGCTCAAGGTAGATTTAAGTGGAGTGAGGTGGGCACGAAAATCAATGCATTTAACCATTTTGCTTTGAAAGGCGTACACCTCGGGTGCCCTAGAGAAGATGAAAGGCTCGATGTCCAGCTCAGCCATCCTACAGTTCTAGACAGTACATCTCGAGGAAGTGCAGCTCAAGAACATGGGGCAAATGACGAAGGCACACTTGAGAAGCTCGGGAATCATACCGCTCAAGATAGTACACCTCGAGACAGTACAACTAGAGAATAGGGGGGCACACTCAAGAACAGGGGGAAAAGAAGGAAAATACACGTGAGTAGCTAGGCCAACCGATATACACACAAACGATAAAACAAAGTTTAGAAACTCACAAATTTGAAAAGATTACCAAAGATCATACCCCAACCAAGTCAAGACCTCCTTGGAGTAGGGGCAAGGGGGGATATGGAACATCCAACAACATCCAGAAGGAACTAAAGAAGTTTTCATTCCACTAAAGGAGAAAGTTTGCATATATTACAAGCTTACTTACATTTTAAAAAATAAGCATATGTAGTAAGTACATGGAAGAAAGAGGAAAAAGGAGTAGAGAGCCTCAAGGCTTCGAGGAGGACATATCAGCATCTCTGCCTCCAAAAGGAGCAAGGAACAGAGGTTCAAACTAGTCAAAGCCAAGATTTGGGAACTTCTCAAGGGCTTGCTCTTCAAAGTTGAAGAACCCATCCACAAAGGCTTTAACAGCTTCCCTCTTTGTCCTCTCAATCTCCTTTCTTTGCTTTTTGACCAATCGTCACTCTAAGCTCAGGGAGTCCTCTGGGTCGGCAATGAATGCATGAGATTGGGCCAGTTTGGCTGTAAACTCCATGTTATCGGCTTGCAGTTGACCAGCTCGTCCAATTGTTGACTCAGCTGATCTTGTAAAGAGATCTTTGAAGTAGTGGTAGCAATTAACTGCCAAAAAACCTGAACTCTTTGCTCGAAAGCCGTCTCCAACTCAACCTCCAGCCCTAAGCCCCAATGTAGCAGCTCGGCAAGGCTTGCCTCCCTCTTGTTGGCCTCCACCCTCAGATGATGGGTCTCCCCGCCAAACATACAGACATGCGTCGCAACCTGAAACCAAGTTAAGTGGATAAGCTCTTGTGCGACTGAGGCCAGAGAAAATGAAATCGATAGATCATATCTCAAGAAGAGCATACAAGGAGTCTCGGGTTCTCGCCTTGAAAGGTTGGTTGACAGAGCGGTGGATGTCAACTTGAGAGATCATCTCCATGAAGGCTTGACTACCTCTAGCCACATCGTCCAAATGACTCACCCCAGAGCTACTGACCATAATCGACTCAAGACGCCTTGAGCTAAAACCTTCCACAAACCCAGGAAGAGACCCACGTCGAACTGGTCCCACCTCAGGACTATCCTCGGCAACCCTCGCCCTCTTCTTAGGAGGCTCGGGGGCCCGTGCTAATCTTTTTTGACCCACCTACTCCATGATCACATCCCTCTCCCTGACCTAGTACGTAGGGACTGAAGAAGCAAGACAATCAAAGTAGAAGATCACGAAGATTTATTAAAGACAAGGTAGTCAAACCTTATAAGGATACTAGGCACCTATGAATCGGGATGTCAGATGAGTTAGGCCCTATCAGCTCAGCATAGGAGAAAGGCAACTGAGCCTGAGCCTGATCAACCCGAATTTGTGCGTCCTCACTTAAGCTCGGGTGTTCATCTGTAAAAAAAAAATAAAAAAGGAACAAAATTAGAGCCCTAGAAGCACAAGATGGGCAGTTCAGTAGAGGAAAACTCACCAAGGCGGGGGAACTCACCATGATGAGCATGTCACCCCAAGACCGTGAGAACCCGAAGTGATGAGATCACCTAGGACGCAAACTCCCAGCATGTTCCAAACAAAAAGAAGTACCTTCGCCTCCAACCTTCAGGCTCAGAAGGAAGATCAGAAATAGGGGTTTCTCCACCTCTTTTCCCCACAAAACAATAGAGCCCAAACAGCTCCACGGGATGAAAAAGGTTGAGAAACTCTGACAAAGTGGCACGCGGTTGCATAAATAGACGCTCCCACAAGACCGGGAACGCCAAAAGAACAGCCCAGCCAGCCGGTAAGAGCATGGCTGGACAAAAGCTGAAGAAATGCAGAACCTCCCTCACAAAAGGAGGAAGGGAAAACATAAGGCCCAGCTGGAAGGGAGCCTCGAAAAAGCAAACCCAACTAGCCAAGGACCGGTGATAAGGGTCATTGCCTGCAGCATGAACTGCTACCCCGCTGGGAAAATCATAGCAGCTAGATAGAGTCTGAGCCCCCGCCGCATCGATCTCATTTACTTTGAAATCTAGGAAAATCTCCCTTTGGGTGTCTTAGTCAGAAGCAAAGATTTGTACCATAGCGAAAACTGAAGAAAGGGGTTCAGAAGATCAAAATAGGAACTTGAAGAATGAAGAAGAAAGCATTCAAGCACAAGAGACGAGAGCTTGTGAATGGAGTGTGCTATTTAAAGGGATTTTAGGCGGTACACATCCCTTAAGAAAGAAGTAATAAATATTCTTCTATTGCATTAATTGCATCGGCCACGTGTCGCAAATCAGGGGAGTGAGCACTACTTTTGAGGAGGCACCCACGCCTCCATAGGCACATAGCCTCAACTTAAGAAAAAAAAACCGGTCAAACTTGGGACACACAAAAAGGCGGGGCAAAAATTCTGAAATATCCTTGGTAATAAAGAACAACTTGGGAGTGATTCCCCAACTCGAAACTCATGCAAGGCAACCTTGGCACAAGAAAGACTACGAGCACAGAATCCAGCTCGACATATCGCCACCACAACGAACGAAAGGAATGGTACACAGATAGCGTTGAAAACCAGGAACAGAGTTTTGGATACACAAGCTTGATATAAAGAACAAAATATATTTCACCACACTATCCAACAATTCAAAGATAGAAATTAAGCAGCGAATTCCTCGGCCTCTTCAATATGCTCAGCAGTAGCTTTCCCAGTAGTTTCCTTGGGCTTCAACGCTTCAATCTCTGGCATGAAAGAGTCAAGGTCAAGGTCGAGATATGTCCTTCGACCTGATCCT
Organism: Ilex aquifolium; assembly: GCA_951799425.1. NCBI lineage: Eukaryota > Viridiplantae > Streptophyta > Magnoliopsida > Aquifoliales > Aquifoliaceae > Ilex > Ilex aquifolium. Next base: position 29,502,100 of record OX637393.1, read on the forward strand.
GGAAATTCATGAACTCTTGCACAAAAGCATAAGCATTCGCCTTGAGGAGCTTAGAAATCTTCTCATCTTGGGACTTCAGCTTTACCACTTTCACCTTCAGCTCCTCATCCTTCGCCCTCAACTCGGCGTCTTTTCCCTTGATGGAGTCCCGAAAAGAGTGTCCAGATCGGCGTAAGCTCTTTTCATCTCCGCCAACAAGGCAATCAGAACAATACTCTTCTCCTCAGCTAGGACTTTTCCCTCCTTGGCAGCATCAATGACGTCCAGTGCCCCACCCAGCTCACGCTCCTTTGTAGCCAGGTCATCTTTTTGTTGTTGTTCAATGAGTTTGATCTTCTCAAGTTCATAACGCAAGGGAGCCTGCTCAAAAGACTGGCCAGCTAGTTCACTCGAAATACGCTTATGATGAAACTCCATCATCTTGATACATGCTAAAGCCTAACAATAGAGGCACATACTATAAAAGATAAATGGGGAGAATCCATAAACAATATTTTAAAGGGGGCGGCAAGAGAGCACAATACCTTGGCCAGGCCTCGGATGACGTGTTTGGTCTTTCTTCAACAACTGACCTTTGTAGCCTCCTCGAGGTCCAGCTCGGCCAATGTATCCACAGCTATGGCAGGATCTCGTAGGAACCCACTACCTTGCATACATGCCTTGGGGAGATCTTGCTCGACCTCTCTTCCTTCATAGAAGGTCACCAGATGAAGAGCTAGAGCCGTCCCAATAAGCTCGGCTCCTTTAGCCTGGGGCTCACTCTTGGATGTTTGCTCAATGAGCTCGCCTCCTTCTACCAGTTGTCCATCTTTGGATGGTGGCTCAAGAGGTAAGGAAGGAGGAAGGCTGGTTTCATGAGAGATCAAATCCTCGTGTTTGTGCCCTAAGGTGGTGCTCGCCGACGTCAACTTTTTTGAAGAAGGGAGCTCAGAAGTTTTCACTAGCTTCCTCCTCTTTCTCTTCCTCTCATCAATAAATGCAGCCATAATGAAGTCAGGATCCATCTGGTCAGGAGACTCCACAGGCAATGATTCAACTGTTTGGGTAGGTAATGTCTCCCCAGGGGCACCGAGCCCGTACTTCGCAAGGTATTCCTTGGTCACCGAAGCAGAAAAAGACTTAAGTCCGTAGGCTTCAGCTAAAGCCACCTCCTAGCCTCCGATGTGTCAAGGGAAGGATAAAAACCTGAACACAAACCAAAAGTCAAGCTTAGAACCATGAAAAATTCACAGTCAACGGGCAAGTATTCAATTTTCACTCTTACATGTGTTCCTTGGGATCCCCCAGGACCAAGGAGTGCGGGGAATATCACCATGCACTCCCAAAAACTCCCAGGAATCTCCCCGAGCGAAGAAGAACTTTGGCTTCTACCCTTTGTTAGAAGAAGGAAGCCCAGATATCAAACTCTTTGCCATCACCCGCTTGGCTAGAAAAAGCCCAACGTCAAAGAAGATTTAAGCTGAAAAATGTGGGCAAATAGTAGGTGGAGAAGTGTTACCACTCTCATGCCAGTGAACAAGAAAGTCGACCATTAAGCCCCAACCATTTAGGGAAACCCGAGCTGGACACATGTTATAGAAGGCAAGGATAACTCGAATGAAGAGATGAACGGGGAACCAAAGACCAACAAGGAATGATGAAGTGAAGAAGCAGGTCATCCTAGGTATAGGGGAATTACATCTCTCGTTTTCCCTAGGAGAGTGGAGTAGAACAGAAGCCGAAAAAGAATACTCTTCCCCTTAGGGCCTCCAAGTCATCCTCTTCAATGCAGCTCAAGGTCGACTAGGCATAACAAGTAAGATCAGACAGGTCTCGTCAGATTTTTTTCTTTCCGGGGGCTGAAGAATATAGAGCACCTTTGGACCCATTTTTATTTTATTTATTTTTTTTTTGGTATGACTCAATGAAATAGGGGGCAATGCCAAGGGAGGCTCGATGGAATGACCTGAAGTCGAAGCCTCGGGAACCGATCCCAGGCCCCCCAGATCTAATGCCCTAGGTCAAAACTTGAACTTTTCTGCTAAAGCTAATGAAAATTGGTCACCCTCGACCAGGACACTACCGTCAACAGGGGGCTCCTCACCACCAGGGGGAGAGGAGGCCTCCTCCTCAACATGATCACTAGAATGGGAATTCGAAACCTCCTCAACACTCTCATCATTCCCATCCCCGGACGCAGAATCAAAAGGAGTATCGAGAACTACTCTCCCCACTAGGGGCTCAATTGTAACCCATAATACAAAGGAGGCAGATGCAAAGTGCAATCCGTCAGAAATAAAGGGACTAAACACCAGGATCTTACCAAGGATAACCTCAATAGGAGAGAATAATCTACAAATCGCGAAAGAAAAGCAAAAATACTAGAGTGATTTCGAAAGTAGCTAAACCTTCAAATAATGAAACGGAACCCATGGGCCCATCAGTGGGGATTAAAGGGATCTAGAACGAAGGAAAAAAGGGTGAGGATGTACCTAATGAGGAGCTAAGCTCGATTCGCAGAAGAACGAAAGCTCAGAACTCTCAGAACCACCGGGAACACGAAATGGCCACCTTAGAGTCCAGAAGGAGAGGAATGGAGCACAAAAAGACTGAAATTAGAAATATCAGTAAAAAGGCAAGGTGATTACCTCTTTTTATAAAATTTATTACCACGATGAGACATGGAAAAAGACATGTAGGAGGAGCCGTATAGGGAGGAGCCCTCTCTAAGCGACGTGTGTCATTTCCTAGCACGTCTCCCCATTGGAGCAAATGTGGGGAAACTGAATACGACATTGGGACAGTGCCTGTAATCATGAGAAACTGTCATCTGAAGAAGTAAACATTGAAATAGAAAAGACGATTCTAAACCCAGGACAAAGTTGGAAGGTCATCCTCCTAACCTGGGGCTGGGGGACAATTGATAATGATGAATTTAAGTCTGGGCCCCCTTTCCAAGCCCAAAGCCCCTTTGGACTCACCTAAGATGATCCAAGCGCCTCATCAAAATAGCATTCACCATACCCAAGCTGGGCCACAACCCAGCTACATGGAAGCCTAGAATAATTCAATTCAGAATAGATGTCAGCTCGGTATAAACAAGCTCGATACTAATATCTGCTCGAGAATTGGGAGCTCGGCACCAGACAATTCACTGATGGTCATGCCACGACACGTGGATAGGAGACAAAGAGATAGTACCTGACAATACTAATGAACGAATATTCACCGACAGTGGAGATGGCTCACGTATTCCGTTCAAGGTGTAGTGAGTGTAGGAAAACGTTAGGGATGGTAGGACCAGCTACAGGACAAACAGGGAGGGGACCACATATCAGCCAGGAAAAGAACCACCACAAAACCCTAATGATGAGATGTATAAATACCAAACGATACCGCTGTGTAGAGATATGTGAAAAAGAGATCACCTAGCAGTAACCTACTCTTAAAAAGTCTTCTAGCCAAATCTCTTGTTAAAAAAAAAAAAAAAAAGCCAAATCTCTTGTAATATCATCCTTCTCCCCCAAGCAATACAATTCTCAAGGAGCAAGAGCCTCCATTACAGTGGATATAACCTTAGTCCTTTGACTGGGGTAAACCACTCATATTTCTGTCTTTGTATCTCCTTCAACACTAAGTATGCTTTCTGTCATATAAACACATACCCATTCCCTTTGGGCCTCATCCTAGATTGTTCTATAATTAGGTAGGTAGATTTCGAGCACCATCAAATCCCATCTAAACTCACATACCAAATAGGTTATATAATTGTGGCTCGAGAAGTGATGCACTCAATGAGGTTAGGAAGGAAGATAGAGACATACCAAATGACCATAAATTATACATGACAAAAGGGTATAATAGGGTGGAGTGAGACTTCTTACAGAGCTTATGCTTAAAATAGGCTTCCAACTCTTCTGAAAAGTGTAGTGTCATGATCGGTCAGTACGTCCTTCTTTAGGGTATTTCTCAGTTGGGCATCCTTCTTCAAGTAACTTACGATGAATCTTTGGTAATAGTTCACATAATGCAATTTGTCTCAATTGTGAAGAACAATATCTTAGTAAATGAAGAAAGGGCAATTCAAGTGATTCTCACCAAAGGAATGAGGCAGGTAAAAAGGGCAATTCAAATGATTCCAACAAGACAATTAAGGGAAAGGGAACCCATCAATCGTTGCTTATTCATACTTGTGACTGAATGCCTCTCAGGACTCACAACACATGGCCAGAGCAATTTGAAGGGCATTAACTTGAATAGGTCACACCCTAGAATCTCACACTCATTGATTACATATGACTCAATATTCTTCTCAACAAGCAGGGCAGGTTGTCCGAGCCTCATGGACATAGTGAACATATATTGTTATGCTCAAAGACAATTAGTAAACCTTAAAAAATCTGTGTTACAATAGGATTTTTTCCAATATCGAAGGATTCATTTGGTATAGAAGGCATGGAAATATCTGGGATTACCATCCGAGTGGACAGATCCAAGAGACAAACTCTGAATTGGCTAAAAGAAATAATAGAACAATATCTTAGGGTGGCAAAATTTCTAAATCGTGGTGGCACTAAAGTACTTATCAAAACAATTGTTAGGAATACCAACATATATCATGTCCATTTTCAAAATTTCTAAATCTTTCTACCAAGAAGTAATAGTAAGCATAAAGAGATTTTGGTGTAGTAAAACTTCAAGTGACGAAATAGTGCATTGGAAAATTTGTTACAACTCACAAAAAGGAGAATGGAGGGAGGATTGGTTTTTACAGACTTAGAAAGCTTCAATAAAGCTATACTAGCTCAATAGATATGGAGATTAGTACAAAATCGTGAAACACTTTGGGTGATGAATCTAAAAGCAAACTATTTTGATGATCAATGCATGTGGAGGGTGAAACCAAAAAAATAAAAAAAACAAGTCTTCGATTTGGAGAGGTCTTCTGAAGGGTAAAGATCTATTGGCTAGTGGCTGCCTATAGAAAATTAGAGATGAAAGTTGGTGGTGTATTCTACATAGTTGAGCAGAGGTGAACTGTTTGGGGATTTGAGAATCACTGGAATATCCAGTCAGAGTTTCTAGGCTCTTGGGGGTTAAGCTATCAACTCAATAAAATTACCAAGAACGAAGATGAATACAAAGAAGATTTATAATGGTTCACTAGCTCGAAAGCTTAGCTAATCCGCTCTAATTGAGTCTCTTGCTCCTGGGGAGTTCTCTATTAATTGAGGGGAAGGAGATTCACAGAGTAAATGCACAGATGATTCCTTGATTACAATGTGAGGGATTTGATCCTTATTTATAATTTACAATTGCCTTGCGTGATTGCCTTGCGTGAACTCTGCCTCCTTTTCGTAATCAACGCTATCCTTGCGTAATCAATGTGATTCCTTTTTGGCCATTATGGATTACATTCTCTAGGCATGACGTGGCCTTTGGAAGGTGCCAGTTGTAACTGTCATCACGTGCATGAGAGTCTCGTTGCTGAAGATTCCCGACCTGTGCACCCCAAGCTAGTGATCATGAGTTGCGGGGTCCGAGGTTAGATGACTGAGTTGATATGTCCGAGCTTAACCTTAGCTAATTTTTGGTATCATCACAACTAAAGTAATTGTTTTAGAAGATGGTTGGGCACCTGGACATAGAAACATTCCTAATCAATGGTAGAGTGAAATAAGTAGGGTATAGTAGCTAATCTGATTTCCTTATAAGAGGTGGAAAACATTACATGTAATGGAAATTTTACAACCAAAGAGTGCTAGAGAAATCCTAGCTACCCCACTTAGTGAAACCCAATAAGAAGATGTTGTCATGTGGGCTTACATTCAAATTGGCCAATATATAAAGCACCGGTTTTTCAGATGTGTTATCTGATAAATTAATAGATACAATTTCACAAAATATTTTCAAATATTTGGGTTAGGGATCTAATTACCTCAATAAAAATTAAAACAAGCTCTAATTGTCACACAAAAAATTATTAATCTTTAAATATTGAATAAAATTCTCAATTTCAATATCACAAAAATCATATCGAGATTTGTATATCTCCGATTGCTCAAATATTGCAATCACAAGTTGCTCCAAAATTAACCTAAAAAGTTAATTAAGCGGAAAAACAATATGATAAGAAATAATATTTTCAAGAGAACGAGATTATTGAATTGAATCAATAATATTAGATCAAATTAGAAAAGCACAATCAATGAGAATCACATAAACCATACATCAATACATATCTCATGTCATGCAAAATTAAGGTTGGAGGAATTCTAGGCATCCTCGCAAGAACCACAACATCTACCAACCTCATTCATATAAAACATGTTTCATGTATCAACACATACTACAAATAGAGCACAATTTTGATGAAATCTCATAAAAAAGAGGCATAGATCAAATAGATTACAAATTTAGAATAATCAAAGACATCATTGTTTGCAAAGAAATTTAGGAATAACATGTTATATACAACTCTGTACTAAAAATCATCGATGACTTCAAGAAATATGAAATTCAAATTACAGTGAACAAGATACTAAAATTTGATAATGATTTGAAGTAAAATTATGGTTCAGTTTTTTACTTCAAAAATCTCGTCATTTTTTCTATCTCTATTTTTCTTCCTCTTCTTCTTTTTTTTTTTTTTTTCTTCCTTTCTTCCGTCTGCTTCCAGATCAGCTAGGCTATTTATATTTATAGGCTAAATGGGGAGAGGAGTCTTGGCCTCCAAGCTTGTCCCATCATGCAAGGTACAGGCCTCTTTATATATTACTTACATGTAACACATATTAACACGCACATAAAACATAATTAATATTATAGTCATTTGACTCATTTTCACATAAGAAATTTATTTTTGAGGTTTATTTATTCATTTAAAATTTTCAAAAACATGGCCTCATATATTTATGCCCCAATCACATAAAATCATAGTTTTGGGTTCTAATTAATATCATTAGATACTAATTTTTGTAAGGGTCATTATACAATACACAATAAGGAGCCGCTATCATCATGAGACCTAAACATAAGGTCATACTAAAGTGAGCAAAATAATATTTTCATCCTACAAAGCCCCGGAGGGTTAATGGAAACAAAATTGGCAGATCAAGGTACTTCCAAAAGCATAAACTTTCATTTTGGAAAGTGGCACATGGAGCACTAGTAACAAAATGGGCCTTAAGGAGAAGGAAATTTTTCAGTAATCCAATGTGTCCCATTTTGGGTGGTGAGGAAGAGACAATTAGGCATTTGCTACTACTTTGTCCACAGGTAACTCGAGTGTCACATAATTCACCCTTGGGGATAAAAATAGGCATGTATGAAGTCACTAGGATTATAGAGTTACTGATGAAATACCTGCAACGGATGAAAGAAATGGAACTCACAAAGGAGGAATGTCAGCCATTTGGTGTACATATGCTGATTCATCTAGAAAGCACGACTTGATTGGGTATACCAACATTTCATTGCCAACCAAGCAGAAAGGGAGTAATTAGGCCTTAATGGCTTTTACAGAACTGCAACAGAATAGAGGACATAATAGACCACAACCTAAAAGAAACTTTCATGATTTCTGATGATGTACAAAATGTGTTTATGTACCACCTGTCAAATATTAAATGCAGTAATAAATAATGAGAGTCAACACAAGAAAAATACAGTTTAAGTGGTTTGATCAGGGTGACCTACTCCACTGTGAAGGGCTAGGATGGCCGGAGTATTTTATTGCTCAAGGGGTGTAGAGTGATCAGATGTGAGAGATGCCCCTCTTGTGTAGGTGGGGCTTACAATTTATAGGCGTTTTGTAACATATTGAGATGTTTTTCTCGTATCAGGTGAGGTAGTTTAATTGGTGGAGGTGGTGCCCTTCTCATAACAGGCGAGACCGTGGAGGTGGTGACGTGCACATCCCAATGAGATCTTTTCGCATGTCAATTTTGGAATCCTAGGCTTGGTCTGGGCGGAGCCCATCATTTGTCCCCCCATGCCCTGAGCCCAATGAAATTTGGTGGAGAGGGTATTAGCAAGGATAAATTTTGTCTCATGCTCTTTACCCTTTTTCCAAAGTACTAACTGTGTCCTTGTGCATATTGCTTTGAAATTTGAATTTCTGGGTTGGTGGGCACTAGAGACTTATCGTTGCTTTGACTTTCTTCTGGGGAGCTTATCTCTTGCCTTAAACCTTTACATAGGGCTCCTTATCCCATTTTAATTAGGATTTCTCATTCTAGGTTGTTTTAGATATCTCATTCCACCCTGATTAGGAGACTTTATCCCAATCCTATTGAGACTCCCAACTTGATTAGGATGTTGCCAAATTTGAAACTTTGGCTATAAATAGGGCCCCTTCACATCAATTCTCCCAACTCAGTCTGAAAAAGAATAGAGAGAGGTGAGATGTCAAGTGGATTGGGACTCAAGGAGTAGGCCTTAAGTAAGACGACACCAAGAGGCACCACGGAAGGCACAGGTGAGGGCGCTACGACACGGGCTGGCATCAAAGTAGGCACGGGCATGGGCCAGGACGCCGCGAGTGAGGGCTCCGTGGAGGCAGGCGCTGGTACAAGCGCCGACGGTGCGGGCACCGTGGAGGAGCACTGCAGGCGTGGGTGCCATGGAGACGGGCGCAAGCACGCGCACTGCGGGCATGATCTCTATGGAGGCGAGCACAGGCAGGGGCACCATGTGCGCTAGTGTTGTAGAGGAGGGTGCAAGCAGGGGTGCATTAGGCACGGACGAGGGCGTCAGGGGTGCCTAGGCAAGTGTGGGCACATGGGCAAGCGCAGGGGCTAAGACGGGTGCTTGGGTGCAGGTGGCAACTATCGTGGCGCAAGAATATGGGCTAGGTGCCAAAAAGGAGCTGCGCGCAGAGCTAGGCGCTGGGAAAGCGGGGAGAGGTGATCGAGGTAGTATTTCCCCATATCCACAACGATGCAAGTATCGTGGTAAGGTGGGTGTTGATGACGATTTCTCTAAGGTGAGCTCTATTTCTAGCTCTCTCAATACTGATGCTGAGATTGCTAGGATTATATCCACTTTTTTTGTATTTCGCTGCAGGGTTGTGGCACCAAACTGAGATGGGTGAGCCAGTCTCTGATGAATCCTCTGGGGACCTTGCTATCTATGAGGAGGTTCTAGAAGTAGGTCTAATGTTCCCGATACCTTCACCCGTATGCCGCATCCTGGCACACTCGTCACTCGTGTTGGGGCAACTGGCCCCTAACGGTTGGAGATTGATGTTGGGATTTCTCGCATTGTGGAGACGTGTTCATGGCAAAGGTGCCTCTCCCTCATCTAAGGATTTTTTTGTTGCTTATACATTACATGAGAACCCCACTCCCAATCGAGGCTAGTACCACTTTTCTCCAAGGGCAAGAAAGCTAATCACTGGACTGCGCTCTAATTACCATAGCTGGAGGACACAATTTTTGTTTGTAGGAGGAGAGTAGGCTGTTGAGGAGGACCAGACTTTGGTTCCCATGGGGTGGGGTTCCCCTAAGAGGATTGGTATAAATTTCGCCCCCCCCCCCTTTTTTTTTTGTGTCCCTTTCGCCTTCACTATATTTTCAACTCCTTTTTAGGCTTCTCAGAGTTGTTGACAGACCAAGAGGGAAGGCTTCAGGTTGTGAGGGCTCACCTTATAAAAGACTATGGGACCCTTATGTCTAGAAAGGGTCAAGTTTGGGGTTCTCCTTCTGGAGATGATTTATCTTCTTCCTAGGCCTGTGGCTCTTCCTCCAAGAAAAGAGGTATGTAATCTTTTACGATGACTTTTTGACAGTATTTTCAACTTTCGAAGCTTAGTCCCTTTATTCTGGTTCCACAGTAAATAGGTCCAGAGTGGAGGATCTTAACTCTACTAGGGCTATGCAAGAGACTTCTCCACCTAAGAGGGCGAGGCCCAATGATGCTCCTATGGGTTCCCAGCAGGTGACTCCTCCACCTGTTCTAATTTTCCAGACACCCTCTCTAGCTACTTGTCCATCCGAGGCATCTCAGGAGGCAGGAGTTCACTCTCCAACATAGATTAAGACGTCACTTGTTCCTTTTGTGTCCATGCTTCAAAATGTGAATGTAGTCAAGGATCGGCTTTCGAGGTTTGTGATGCCCTTCGATATTCGAGAAGTCAGCCACTGGAGTATTAAGGGTGTTATCAACACCATGATGGAGGGCCTGACCAAGGTAATCATCTGTGCTTCTATGGAATCTCATTCTTTATGTCTTTTGATGACACTGACATTTTCCTCTTTTGCATGTTTGTAGGTGTCCATAGCTGCTACGTGCCTTTTTGCAAGGGCTACTCATCATAACCACGTGTCGAGGGTTTTAATGAAGGAGAGACAGACTCTGCGGGCTATTGAGGAGCAGTTGAGGGTGGCTCATGAGAGAGCTGCACCTCTTGAGGTCGAGCTTTTGGCGACCCGCGAGAGAATCACTAAGCTGGAGGCTGACAATGAGGCTGCACGCACGAGAACAAAGGCAGAGTTGCAGGTAGCTGATGAGCACATAATATTGCATATTTGAAGGGCTCATTACATGCATTTTAACTCAACTTTTGCATTTAAGTACTTAGAGTTAGCCGAAATTATGAATAATGTTGATATTTTGATGTTGCAAGTTTTTATTGCTTAAATCATGTATTTTAGGACATTTCAACTTTGTTGGATGTGTGGTGAAGGCATGGACACAATACATGAAGAATTGGAGGCTTAAAAGTGAAGAAATCAAGAAGGCATTGGTGCTTGGGAACAAGGGCACCAGCTGCAGCAACAATTGGAAGCACTGCCTCGGAATTCCTCCATTTTGACCATGATCTACTCAGAATTTGGAAAAGTTCAAAACATAAAAGTTGTAGATATGGGTGTCTTCTGTTTGGTGTCAAAATTTCAGCCCAATCCAACGTTTAGATCAAGAGTTATGCCGATTCTACCGAAGGTGGTCCAGTGCAGAAAAACAGTACCGGTACCCAGTACCGGTACTCCGGACCTTCTGGTCGCGAAAACAGCCTGTAACTCAACTTTGAGGCTTGGGGGTCCCACCTACACTTCTCCCACACCTATCCCAACATTTCCTTACACATTTACAGGCCTCCTACACTCAAGTGGAAAACTTTAAAGGCCAATGCATTAAAGGAGGAATGGGGGGAAGTGGGCTGCCCAGGCTATGATCTCCTAGCCTGTCAAAGCCATCCATTCAGCCCTCTCTCGTTCACACAGCTAGGGGGGAGCCTCTTGGACGTTTTGGCAAGTCTCCACACTCAATATATTCAACATTCAACACACAATGTAAATGTTGTTGGCTACCTAAGCTTAGAGTAGTTTTAGTGAGGAAGAAGATGAATAGTAAAGTTGTGATTTTTACATGTTCTTCCATCCATTTCCCTTGTAACCTCTTGTAAGGATATTGTAAGCTTCCTTTACTGTCTTTAATGCCATTTATTAGAAGTACATTTCAAGTTTAGCCTTGCACTTTACATTTCACCATTGTTATGCTTTCAAGTTCTTCATTTTCATGCTTTAAATTGGGTATTGTATTTCCTTCTTCTTACTTTAAGATTTCTTGCATCTAGTTAAGTTTTAATCTTCTTTTCCTTTACTTGTCTATTTACATTATGCTTGACTTTCTTTTATGAATGAGTAGTTAGATTTAAGTTGGCTAATCCAAGGGAGACCTTCTCTTGGGGATTCCATTTCAACTCTTCTCCTTCCTCCTCTCGGTGTACGGTGGTTCGGTTTGACAGGGTTGAGAGTGGACGAGTTAGTGAGCCTTTGATATTCCGTAGGCCTAGTCACGGTTTATGCTTAGATACTCACCAATCTCGTCCCTAGCTTCCCCCGAATCAATCGTTCACCTATGCACCATTGGAAGAAGATTTCGAGTTGAGTTGGAATTCCCATTAGAATGACCTCTTTGGATTAGCCAACACTTGTTTTATTGCATTTTCATTTTCAATCACAACCACAAAACTCAAACAAAGATTTTACATTTTTCTCTTTTGTTCACCAAAATCACTTTCACACAACTCCCTTTCCTTCCCTGAGGAGACGACCTTGGAATTCTTTCCAAGTAAAACACCGACAACGAAAGACTCCTTACGATTGGGGAGCACTTTTGTTCACACGCATTCCATTTCATTTCACACATTTTGTTCATTCCACATTTCCACCACCATTCCGTTGTTGCCTAATCTTTTGCATCATTCCGAGTGAGAGTGACACTCACCCATCACTATAAGCCATACACACATTAAGGGTGAGGGTGATGTTTAGAGGTTAGGAAACAACAACGTTTTCCAATCAATCAGTAGCCCATGGAGAACCATCCGAGTTGAGGCAGAGCTGCAGGCAGCTCATGAGAGGGCTTCAAGATTCGAGGTAGAGATGCAGTCGGCCAATAAGAGGGCTTCCAGATTTGAGGTAGAACTATAGTCGGCCATTGAGAGGGCTTCTAGAGCAGAGGCTCACTCCTTGGAGATGGAGAGGAGGAGGGAGGATGATCTACAGGATAACACTACGAGTGTCTTTATTGATGGCTATGAGGAGTTTAGAGGAAATATTTCAGCTACTTTTCCTAACATGGACTTCTTGGGATTCATTCCTTATGAGGAGCCGGTTGGTGATGTTGATATCGAGGGCTCTAGTGATGTGGAGTCAGATGGCGACGAGGAGGGTGACAGCAGCAAGAGCAGTCAGAGTTCTAAGGATATTTGATGTTTCTTTTCTTTTTGGTAGGTAGGTAGCGTCAGACTGTGCTTTGACTATTGTGGAAGTGGCTTTTGTTTCCAAACTTCTTATGAAATGAAAAGCTAGGCAAATTTGAAATAAATTCACAAAACTTTTATTTGATAGCTGCTTATAATAAACAGTGGTGGGTGGCAATCCTAGAAAACTTTATTTGGTAATTCCAAAAAAGGTACAAGTCTAGGTTTGACACTAAATAAAATCCTAGAGTTTTATTACTCTGGCTCCCCTCGCATTATTGGTAGTACCTCTTCAGATCTTCAGCATTCCATGGATGGTCTAAAACCTTTCCTTCAGAATTCTGAACTTTGTAAGTGCTTGACCTCACAATTTTCATCATGGGCCTTCCCATTTTGGTCCTAATTTCCCTTCGTGTGAGTCTTTTGTGGCCAGTATCACCTTTTTAATGACCAAGTCCCTAGGTAATAAGGAGCGAGACTTTACCCTCGAGTAGTAGTACTTGGTCATACAGTGCTTGTATTCCGCATTCCTGATCATGGCCAATGTGGAGGCCTTCTTCATTCGTGGATGGGATGTGGTGTTGGACCCTCAGTGAGTGTACCCCTATCTCAACAAGTATGACTGCTTCGGTCCCTATAGCGAGGGAGAAAGGAGTTTTGCCAGTGGGGCTCCTTGGCGTTGTCTGGTAGACTCACAGCACTCCTGGGAGCTCTTCCACCCATAATCCCTTGGCACTTTCCAATCTAGTGTTCTGATTGCGTAGTATAGTCCTTATGGTGACTTTGGCCTATTCGTCTGCCTGGGGGTGGGCTAGACTGGAATGGGGCTGCCTGATTTGGAGGTCGGTATAGCAACCATTGAGGAGCTTGTTGTCGAACTGCTTGGCATTGTCGCTCACAATGGCATGGGGTATTCCAAACCGACACACCATGTTTCTCCATAAGAAGTCCTTAACCTTCTTATATGTTCTTTTGGCTAAAGGCTTAACTTCCGTCCACTTTGTGAAGTAGTCAATGGCTACCACCACAAACTTGCATTGGCCGCGACTCATGGGCAGGGGGCCAAGGATATCGATGCCCCACTTGGAGAATGACCAGGGTTTCATGATGGTGGTCAATTCTTTTGGTGGTTGCCTTGGTACAGTGGCGAAGCATTGACACTTGTCACACTTTTGCACAAATTCCCAGGGATCTCTAATTATATTAGGCCAATAGTAGCCTTCTCTGACTGCCTTATGAGCTAGAGAAGGCCCTCCGAAGTGATTTTCGCATACCCCCTTGTGGATCTGTCTCATGTCATAGTCAGATTCCTCTAGAGAGAGACATCAGAGTAAGGACAGTGAGTAGCTCCTCTTGTAAAGAATGTCCTATAGGATGACATATCTTGACGCTCTTATCCTTAGCTTTTGGGCTTCCACTAGATTTCTTGGGAGTGTGCCTTCTTTTAGATATGCTCGGATGGATGTAGTCTAGTCGTCATTGGTGGACACACAGTTGACACTTCCTATATCCATTTTGAGCCTACTTGGCACAAATTGGTGACCTGTAAATGTGGGACCTAGTAGGATATTTGAGGATTATGCAAATTTGGCGAGTGCATTGTTATGACATTATCTTCCCTTGGCACATGTTGAATTTGGAAATGGTGAATTTTTTTTTGTAAAGTTTGCACCATTGCTAAGTACTCTTGTGTCCTCTCTTCTCTCGCTTCGAAATCTCCCTTTACTTGGTTGACTACCAGTTGGGAGTCACTGTAGACGGTGAGATGATCGGCCTCCATTTCAATTGTCAGCCTTAGGCCTAAGATGAGAGCATCATAATCTACCTCATTGTTGGAGGCTGTAAAATGGAGTGATACGACGTATTTAAGGGGTGTGCCATTGTGGCTAATGAGTACTAAGTTTGCTCCACTCCCCTCATTGGTTGAGTGCCCATCTACATAAAGTCTCCGGCAAGGCATGGATGCAGGTGCGACGTCAAGGGGTATGGAGGAACCAGCTGTTGGAAGGGCTCGTGTGACAAGTAGCAGGGCACTGTGCTGGGGCGTGGAGGAAGAGAGTGCCAAGGTGCCTAGGGAGAAGGGCACCAGGGGAGCAGGACGCCAAGGCCTGGGTGTCTAGGGAGCTGGGCGCTAAAGGAGCAGGACGCCAAGGCCTTGGCCCCTAGGGAGCTGGGCACCAGAGGAGCAGGGAGCTTGGGGAGCAGGGCGAGGCCCTTGGCGAGCTAGCCCGGAGGCGAGCTAGCACTGGGCCACTGGCCATGAGTGCTAATTCTTCTCTGTTGCCTCCCTCCTCAGGTGATGTGAGCTCCTCCAAAAAATCTACTAACGTTTGTGCCTTGATGGCTACTATTGGAATTTAATTTGGTCGATTAAACGACCAAATTAAACTACCAAATTACCCAAATTAAAAATAGAATATATTATGTTGTAGTTTGACCCCTTATTTGATTTTTTTTAGTTTTATTTCAATAGATAGTATAATTGCATACTAATTATGATTTTTTAAGAAAAATTAAATTTTTATTTTTGATTTTATTTCAATAAATAATATTATAGAACATGAATTTTTGTTGTAAAATTCATGTTCTATTATGAATGACTTAGACCCCTTATTTGATTTTTTAGTTTTATTACAATAGATAATATAATTGTATATTAATTATGATTTTTTTAAGAAAAAAATAGATTTTTATTTTTGATTTTATTTCAATAAATGATACAATATAACATGAATTTTGGTTATAAATTTTAAAATATTTGATATTCTATTTTTTATTGGAGTATTTTTTGTCTAAGTATAACATTTTAAATTTAAGGAGTCTAAGTATTATACGCCTACAAACTTCAAAGAGTCTGTGTATAATTTATTAATGGATATACTAACGGACATTTGACGGTAGGGGTCTAAGTGTTACATGAGTACAAATTTTAGGGGGTCTGTGTATAATATTTCAAATATTAAGAGGTTTAAATGATTAAATCACAAATCTCAGGAGATCTGGGTGTAAATCTCCCAAAAAAAAATCTCCCGTAGTTACTACTCCAATCTGATTGTAGAATGCGAGATCTAAGCTACCTCCAATAATATTACGTATTTATAAGTATTTAATTTTTTTAACGTATTTTTGAACGCGAAAACCTATTTTTAAGTATTTTTTCCCTTTTATATATTTTGGAACTAACACCTGTTCTGCAAATTTGCTCTTCGTTTTTCTTTTTCTTTTTCCAAATTTGCTCATATCCTTCAAGCTTGGCCATTGTTTGTTATTTCTTAATAAAAATTATTTTTCACCTAAAGAAGTTACTTAAGATAAAAAACCGTTACCGAACCGTATTTATAGATTAAAAAAGCCTGAGATCCTTAAAAAAGCGCCTCTCTTTCTCTCTCTTCACTTTCCCAAGGGTAGAAGAGCAAAATTGGTGTCCTGTTGTCGTGAAACACATTTTCGTACGGACACATGCAGATAGGGATGTTAATCGAGACGAGTTATTCGGACTCGACTTAGGTTCAACTTGAATAGGACATGACTCGAGTTCGACTCGTATTTTAAATGAGCTGAGGTTGAACAATTTTTTAAACTCGTTTTTCTCTCGGTTCAAGCTCGTAAAGTTCGACTCGTTTATATGTAAAATAGTCGAACTATTCGGCTCAGGTCGGTTTAAGCCTAAGTTCAGACTCGGCTCATTTTCTAAACAAGCTATTTTTTTATGCTCGTTTAAAAAAACAAGCTTGACAGGTTCAAACTCAAGCTCGCAAAACTCAACTTGATTAACACCTTACATAAAGATGACTAAGCACGCAAAGTATGGTCCCAAAAGTTTGTACAAAATCTTGAAAACTCTTCAGATTGTAAACCCTTTTGTTTCTTATGAACATTGAACAAAACGTGCTTGAATTTTGAATTGAGAATAAGATTATTCCCTGTTCTGACTAATCAAAAACTGTGAGATCAGCCCCTTGCCTCTTCTTTTTATAGCCAAAAGAGGGTAAAGAAAAGATACAGAACAAAAGAAAACAAAACTCTTTCCCTTTCATGAAAACCCTGAATTTTATTTATTTATTTATTTTTTAGGGGAGGGGGTTGGGGGTAGAGAGAGAGAGAGTTTACTGTGTCGCATGCCTTTGAGTACAGATGTATAATTATATCAATTTCTGAGAAAATTGATCACTCATACATAGGGCTGTTAATCGAACTGAGCTACTCGAGCTCGGCTTGAGTTCGGCTCGTTTTGGGGCTCGTTTGAGCTCGTTCGAATATAATAAACAAGCCAAGTATGAACACAATTTTAGGCTTGTTTATAAATGAGCCGAGCTCAAGCTCGAATTCGAGCAGCTTGACAGGCTTGATTAAGCTTGATATTTTTTACCTAGTTTTCCTATTATTTTTTAGTGGTTCAATCATAGCCGTCCATTCCAAAAAGAGATCCAATGGTGAGGACAACACATATATTAACCTGTCTAAAGTCTAACCCTAATACACCCCAAACCCAAATCTAAAGCGCCGTTCTCCATCTCCAATCCAAGCCTCTCGTCTGCCTCAAGCCCTCAACTCCATCTCTCGTCCAAGATCAGGTACAACCCATGTTACCCATCTCTCGTCCATAAAGGTTTTGCGAAGGATGAATGTCAGTGGTGATTTGAATAGATTTGATCATGGCTTTTACTAAGGGATTTAAAACTAGTTCTAGAATCATGTTTGCCAATTCTGCTTAGGTTTTCTAGGGAGAGTATTCATTAAAATTTTCTTGTTGGAATGCATATATTTTTTTAAGCTTTTCAACAATTTTCTTGCCAAAAGTGGTGGTTAGTCTTTATGAGGATACTATTAAGAGTTGGAAGTTTGTATGAGTTACTAGAGTTGAATCAATCAGCTATATTTGCTTGTGTTTTGAATACTTTTTTCAGATCATCCATTCTGTATGCTAGCTATGTTGTGTTTAGTGGACTACTTGAATCATTACATTGCTCCAGATCTATCTTCATGAACTTGTGACGGTTTCTTCACTTTCTGTAAAGTAGCTTGTGAAGAGTTCTGTTGTTTCTTATTTGGGAAAAGAAAGATGTATGTAATGATAAATTCATTTGCTTGGAATTGAAAAGTCACCTTTTTCCATCTGTCAAGAACTTCGTGTAAATTATGTCAGTTGGTTGGCCCAATTCTAAGACGTTGAAAGATGTCCAGTTTGTCCCTTCCAGGAATATCTTATCTATTGCTTCCAGCAGCAACTTTATTAAATATTTGATTGTGAAGCCCAGTGATCACTTAAATAATTTGCTTGTAATCCATGTTTATCCTTCAATGCTCTTTCTGGCTCGTGCTGGATGGTGTAGGCTTCAGATTAAGTGAATCTTAGCTATTGTTAAGAAAGTATTTAAGAATACACTTCTACATTCTTGAAGTTCATCTTCCAGGATGATCCAGCTTTGTAGTTTCAATCTCTTGCTCTATCATATGGGAAGGCTAACTATTGGATACCATAATCACAAACTCATAATTTTAGTTTCCATTTATTTGGGTAGAACTAATTTATGTCTTCTGTTTAGCTTTCTCCTTTTATTTAGTAAGGCTTGAGAACTTCTTTTTTAATTTATTTGGTGGCACTTTTGCCCTTGACACTCGACAAATTTTCTTGTTGGTGATGTGCATCAGTGCATGTGAATGTTGTGTGTTGGGTTATGTCTATGGTCCTATGGAGAAGCTGATTATGAATTTGTTATGTTGTGTTAATTTGGTATGTTGTGTTAAGTGGTGTAAAATTTTGTTAAAATTCAAGCCTATTTGCAAGCCTGATCTTTAGTCAAGTTTTATACGAGCTAAAGCTCGGATTCGAGCTTGTTAACAGATAATAAGCCTAATCAAGCCGAGCTTGAACTTTTCATTTTTTAGTCAAGCCGAGCTCAAGCTTAAAAAAAAGCTTGATGATCGAGCTCAAGCCGAGCTTGAACATCTTCCTAAATTGTCAAGCCGAGCCTGAGCATGGTGATGCTCGTCGAGCTTGGCTCGATTAACACCCCTACTCATTACAATCACACAAAACAAATATAATATTTGGTTTGAAAATCACAGGACTTTGTATTTACCTAATACCGTTCGTTATCAAATAACTTTGACAGCAACTGGATATGCCCAAAGCACAACAACTACGTGTGGTCTTCTTTGACCGTCTTGGCACCTTAATGTCAAGGACCAACCCCTCCCCCTCTTCCCACCAGTAGGGGTCTTCTTTGACCGTCTTGACACCTTAATGTCAAGGACCAACCCCTCCCCCTCTTCCCACCAGTAGGTGGAGACCAGGAGTGCCGGAAAGCCCAACGGGAAATCTTTCACCGCGCTACACCATACAAATTCTAGAGTTCTTTAAATAAAGCCCTCCTGCTTCAGAACCATAAGCTCAAAGATACAAGAGTCCACAGATCTTCTCAAAGGTAAATGCTCGATAGGTAGTTAGACATAAAGGCATGCCAGTACTCCGAAAAAGCCATGGGTAGAATAAAAAAAAAAATATGCAACCATTTACCTAAAAAAGACAGAAAAAAAGGAAACGTTATGTCTCCTTTAGACCTGAATATCTCCTTTAGACTTTCTGGTTTGATACCTACAAGGAGATTCAGAAACAACCCAATAGTCTAACCGCAGAGCTCAGTTTATAAGCCCCAGAAAATGGTGTGCACAGCTCAGTAATTAAAGTTATTATGCCATGTCCATCAGACCCTACCAGACCCAATAGTGGTGAGAGCCTCATATACTATACCACACTTATTTTACACTTCATAGATTCTGTAACTAAAGCCACACCAATGTATGGTTTAGAAAAGATAATCACACTGCATAAAACTGTACCACAAAGGTGTACCCACTCACAATTTTTATCCCATTTTGACATTCGAGACACCCCCAACAAAATTTGAAGCCATCAATACCTCCATTAAAAGATGAATCAAGACAAAATGCCTCATGACAATTTCCATTTGCAATGTAGGTATAGGTCAAAATATTTGCAGACTAGGTTACAAGTGACAAGAGAACAACTTACAGGTAAAATTTCCTCTACATCAAGACCAGAGTTCCAAGAATATCGAGCCAGCCGCAGAGCCAAAAAAGTACAAAAACTTTATCATGCAACCAAATGACCACCACATCAATTGCCTATTATATTGCATTTTTGTTTGATCAGCTTAATATATTCCAATAGCAGCCACCATTGATGCATTAATTGATGGCAATTATGAGAAAGCCGACAGATACATACATGAGTAGAACAGGGTAGAGTGCAAGAGCTTTTCTCCTAGAGTTAACAGCAGTGCTCATAAATGGATATGCTGCCCAAGAGCTCCAAGCCAATGTCACACCAACCACAACAACCTTCAGTATCACATTGTCTATCAACATGCAAATTACGGCACCAACATCCAGAGGAAATAGACAGTAACCCAGGAGACTCAGACTCTGGAAAAAGATTATATGACCACCCTGAATCCGTACACGGAAAATTCAGTCAAGTCAAAGTCCAAATTAGCATTTTGCTGGTTTCCAATTTTAAAAAAATTTGAAATCATGATGTCTAAGAATTTCAAGTATTATCTTTTATCCAGCGACTCCATAGCCTGATAAATTACTATTCTACTTTTCAGCAGGAATATTCCAAGAGAGAGAGAGAGAGAGAGAGAAGCCATTACCAGCAGCAATACATTCAATGTCAGAATCACAGCACCTGCCGCAAGAAGTGCAAACGCAACAGCAAAAACCTCTGACTGGAAGAAAATATGCACAAGAACAAACAAGGAAAAAGAAAAGGAAAAGGAAAATAATATCTGTTAGTCATCAACTCATTCCACTAAGTTCCATCTGTATAGTACAACCAATAGCATTGGATTCACCGGGAGAAACATGCCATTTCAATGAGAGAAAAACTTAAATAATTAGGATCAAACTGCCCTGTTGGTTTGAAGGTAGAGCTACAGACTACGCATGCTAAAAGCGAAAGAGAGCATAACAAAAGTGAAATCACATTTTTTCATTATTTCATGTCATAAATTCCATTTGACGACAAAGCTAACGTGTAGTCTGCAACCAGGCACTTGAAGCCAAAAAAATTCTCCAAAATCCATCATATCATATTAATCCTTACTGTTACAAAAGAGAATAACACTAAAAACAATTTTGCTCCAGTGATAGTCATAATATGACCAGTGATGGCCCGAGTTTTGTATGCACTAATCACGCCAGATTCACAGGACAAATTTAAGGGACGGCCAAACTTGTTAGGAAAACTAGAATAAGATGTTGAAACACAAATAATGATAAGTTAAATCTCAAAATAATAGCATACCAGACCTAGGAGACAATTTTGAACCTCAGCAACAAAGTTAATAAATCTACTTTCTTGTCCCTTTTTGTTGTTTTGTTTTTTTTTTTTTTTTGGTTTTTTTTTTTTTTTTTTTGGGGGGGGGGGGGGGGGGGGGGGGGGGGAGGGGGGGTGACCCATGAGTAAAGAGATTTTTTTATAACCATATTTGCATTCAAAATAAAATATATATATATAAAAACAACATAAAACAATCACCAAGAGCTCAACATTATCTTCCACAAGATGTCATTCAATTCAATGTAATACAAAAAAGAGTGATATCTCAAATTCATTCGTCATCGAGGCCCAAATAGATACACTATGGAATAAGTTCGATCCCACAACCTTTCCATCACATCCTCTTTATCTTCGAACATTCTCAAATTTATTTCCAACCAAATGACTCAAATAATTGCCAAAAAAAAAAAAGCAAAATAACAAAGAGTAACACTCCTTACACTACCACCAAAACCTTTGTAATCTACCAAAAACAAGGACCATATAGATTGCGAGGAAACCCAACAAAGCCCTACCAACTCAAATAACTTGTTCCAAAGGAATTATGCCGCAAAACACTATAAAAATACATGGTTTACACTCACAACTTGCTTCACGCATAACACACAATTGAGCGTATTGTGTATGCAAATTGTCATTTAGCTAATAAGCCTATCGATATTAAGGTTCCACATGCAATACTTCAGCCTTCGTGACATATCATAAGTATTAATCTTACCATGAGCAATCAACCATGCACAAACTTGCACTTTCAAGGACACCTTAACCTTGCAAGTCTTCAATGCCTGATAAAAAAGAATTATACTTGGAAGCTTGTGAAATTACCAAAGGGCCAGAAGATCATCGATTGCAATATGGATCTTAAAAGAAACAAAGGAACTTTAGGAGTGGAAGATGTTAGGTTTAAAGTGTGTTTGAAGGCAAAAGCTATTGTAGGAGTGGGTTAACTCCAAGAAAGTGTTCTCTCTTGTAGTGAAGCATAGCATGATTTGGTTGGTACTTGTCATGGTTGTTTTGTTAGATTAAGAGCCAAAAAAGCTCGATGTAAGATGATTTTTCTAAATGGCGAATTGGAGAAACAAAATTTACATGTATCAACAGAAGGATTCGATGTCCAAGTAATGTGGGACCATGTTCGCTTGGTGAAGAATGGTTCGTTTTTATATCAAAACAAACTCTCGAGTACTTTGTTTTTATATTATAAAGACATGTTGATAGATGCGAAGAAGTTCGACTTCGAAAAATTAAAGACTCAACTTTGTGATAAGCTTGAGATGGAGGAGTTACAAACTGCAAAGAAAATACATTCACTAAGACTAAGGATTGTAAACGATTGGCTCGACTCGATTTTTGGCTTGTTCAAGCTTTGTTTGTATCACAATATGAGCCGGAAATGAACAAAAATTTAGGCTCGTTTTGCAGATGAGCCGAGCCCGACTTGCCCGTTTTCCCATTTAATGTTTTGAATAGTGTTGTTTTTTTTCATCAATACCAGACATGTATGTGAATAAGTAGACTTATGAGGGTATTTGGGTAAAACTACATAAACCTAAAGAAGCTAAATTATCCTTCACGTGATATGCTAGTTTGAAACAACAAAAAAGAAGTCTACTCACATTAATTACCTCGAGCCACAAAACCTTGCATGTCAAACTATTCTCTACCCCTTTGATATGTCTATCATCTTCACCGTCTCTCTCTCTCTCTCACATACGCACTAAAGTGTTTGTGGCCATGAAAAAATGTGACGGAGTTCATGGAGGGTGGAGGTTGCAACTATGCTATGCTATTCAAATTGGATTTGCTCCTTGTCATTAAAGCTAAACAATGTCACTACCACCACTGTCTCTCAATCAACACTAGCAAAGCAAATCCTACTGTAAATCTCTTTCTATATGTGATACATTTTTTGGAAATACTGAAATTCTACATTTAGTTTTATGTTGTTTATGCCTTTTCTTTGGGATTTTGTTGAAAATTTGAGATTTTAGGATTTAATTTTTGGGATTTTTGACCGACAAGTGCAACTTATTTTTTGGCTCAAGCTCGGGGAGCCAAGCTTCAACAAAATCTTGAGCTCGATAGTCGAGCTTGAACGACATCCGAGCATTTACAGCCGAGCCTGGCTTGAGCATACTCAAACTCGAGAAGCTAACAAGGACCAAAAAAGAGCAAGTTGTATACATACATTGAAAAGGTGCCCCTGATTTGAGTATCAAGGTAAATGGCTGAATTGACAAGAAATAAATAAATCACTCAAAAAGACACAAGATTTATTAGGCTCGACAAAATCCTACGTCAACCACGGTTCAATATATCGGCCGAATCCAATAGAACTCGGTCGATTCATATCTGCCTCAGTCATGTTACAGAAGAAACACGAATTTTGTTCGAATCGGCTCTAAATCAGTATAACTCGACCAACTCGGAGTCAAACCGATTTGCCAAATCGTTTAATGACAGACTCAAACAATAGAGAAAATGCCAAAGAAAAGGTGACAGAGATAAAGATAAGAAGTACCAATCTACCAAAACAAATCAAAAAAAACACCCAAGCAAAAGGCAAAGCATAAAAGATTTATAAGAAAGAAAACATTTCAGATCAACTTTGCAGAACCTACATGGTTCACTCCAATTTTTCAAAGCTCACAACCGACTTCACATGCAATTGTCAAGCTATTGAAACCCTTTTTGGGATTATATAAACTGATCAAACAATTGGAAAAAATAGCAATACTAACCAATAAATTTCGGTTGAAACCCTAGGCAACTTCTTCTTCAGAGTTCAAACGATCGTTCTTCTTCTTCATAGAGATCCATTGCAAGAAATCCTAGAAAGCTCATAGCAAAGACCCATCAGCCACATCCTAGTGAAGTTTCGATCTAGCTCTAACCCTCTATAAGTCTCTCGATCTCTCTCCTTGTCTCGCAATCTCTCTCTCTGTCTTGTGATCTCTCTCTCTTTTCGCTCCATTTGATCATCTCCTCCCAGGGTCAAACCAATTATGCATTAAACTATTAAGCACAGTATTTTAAGGCACAGTAGGATGGAACATTGCCTTTTTTATTTTTCATCTCCTTTTTTATTCACAATCCCATTGATCAGTCTGTTGCCTTTTTTTTTGTTTTTTATCCTTTTTTATTTCTCAATCCCATTGGTCAGTTTTATTTAATGTTTTATTATAATTTATATTTTTTCTGTTTAGTACTTTCTAAAACATGTAATGGAAGGTTTAGCCAATTACTAATAGCGCCATTATAATTCATTTTTACTATGTTCAATGTGTTAAATATTACATTTTGGGGATCTGATGCTTGGATTATGATATTTAGATTTTTTAGAATTTTTCATGATTTTTTCAAAAAAATTTAGGCATTCTATCTAGCATTTTGAGTGTATCGGCCGATCCCGAACTGCGACACCGCGACCAATGTGTCTTATTGCCCTCTCAGTCAATGACCTATAACGCGACTTTGAACCATAACGTCAACATAGTGCGATCACCTCTACTATGACAAAAATTGAAATATTTATACAAGTCAACCCCCCGAATTACATTTAAAACTCAGTCCCTTAAACCCTTATACACCACTTTTGACTCACACTCAACTTTTATTTCCCTCCCACTACTAAAAACCAAAAAGAGGACCCAAACTTCTCTATTCATATTCAGCAGAAACACAAAAAAGTTCAATACAACAACATCGGGAAGTGAGCAGTAAATTTTAGTTGCATATCTCTAGCACTAAAGTAGGTTAATTGTTCTATTGTGAAAATTCAACACTTTTGGCGCAAAATACAAACACATTGTCGGCATAACCAAATACAAGTGGGGAAATTTATTTTCCATTCTTCACCCCGTTTTCTATAAATTGTTTTTTAATGTTGGTGTCAGTGCTTTAAAAAGCGAGCCTAGGAGAGAAGCGAAGCGAAGCGAAGCGAAGCGGCCCTATGTTGCCTTGAACATGCCTAGGGAAGCGAACGTAGGCGAGGTGAGAGAAATACAAGCACAAGTGAAGAAGCGAGAAGCGAAAAAAGTGAATAAGCGATCCCTTTAGTGAACTTTTTAATTCTACGTCCTCTGATTCTTCTCATCCTCTTCTAATTCTTTCGCTCTTCTTCTGATTTTCTGGTTCTGCTAGAACCTCCTCCTCCTCTTCTACTCTGTTTTTGTTTTTTTTTTTTTTTTTTTGCTAATTCTGCTTCCTCCTCTTTTACTCTGTTTCTGTTTTTTTTTTTTTTTTTTGGTGTGATGCTAATCTACTTCCTCCTCTCCTACTCTATTTGTTTTATTTTTTTTCCTGCTAATTCTGTTGTTATGTTGATTCTGTTTCTAGTTCTGCTGGAACCTCCCCCTCAGCTTCTACTGTGATATTGTGTTAGGCAGTTATACTTTGACTGATTTTCTGCTTTGTTATTCTGGTTTTCTGCACTTGCAGCTTAGACTAATTCAGTTGTGTTTGTTTTTAGACTGCTCCTGTTTGATTATGCTGCTTTGTTATGCTTAATTCAATTGCTTCTCTAAAAAAGAACTGATTTAGTAGAAAACCATATAATCTTTGTTGTTGCTTCTTATTTGTAACAAAAAGGATTTCATTTGTGCTGGTTGAGAACTAATAACCAAAATTTTCATCTATGATGGTTTAGATATAAAATATTTGCTTTTTTTTTTATTGTTCGCTTCAGTTCGATGAAGCGCTCGCTTTGTCTCTCGCTTTTCACCTAGGCCTCGGGAAACTTGTTCGCTTCACACATTAAATAACACTGGTTGGTGTCTTTACTTCTTAGTGTAGATTGGTAATTCCACATTTGAGTCTCATCACTACTTTCTTCAAAGGAAAGGCAATATAGATAAATGAAGAATTTTCTTGCAACTTTCATACTTTCCAAACTATATCTAAATTTTTCCTATAAGTTTCATGACAATTTTTCATCATGTAGAAAATATATATTTCATTTTCTTTTCCTCTCTTTCATTTCATTTTCTAACGGTTTCACTTTTCATTATTAACGTTCCAAAAAAAAAAATTCATCCAAATTTTCTTCCTACAAAAAAGATCCTTAATATCAAGTAGTGAAATTAAATGTTCACCTCTTGAAAGTCAATATAGTTTCAAATGAAAGGAAAAAACCATAAACCGACAATCAATACCCCCCCCCCCCCCCCAAAAAAAAACATCAACAATGCCATAAAAATAAATCACCACAAAATTTTGTGTTATCATCAAAGGCTAGAAACAACAAACACATAAATATATACGTGGTTCGACTCGAAAGCCTACGTCCACAGGCGATGCGTAGCAATAAAATTTCACTATCAAGAAAGAGAGATTATACAAAATTTGCTAACCAAGACAATAGAACCAAACATGGATGTCTAAAATTGGGAGCCAAAATCCCCAAAGAGCTGTTTGGCAACAGGGTATGGGGGCTTGGCAAGATGGGTTTGGGAAAAACAGTCCAAAAGACCCCCAAACTCCATGTTTGGATTGAAATTCAATCCTGAGTTCCCAAACCCGGCCCGTAACTGGCTCGAATATTAAACTCATGATCATAGATTTCGTCAAACCTAAGGGGGATGGGTTTGGGAAGATAGGTTAAGGGGTTAAGGATACAAAAGACAATTGTACCATTTAACATGGGTATGAATTGGATTGATCAAAAGTAAAATAGTTATTTACTGGACAAATAGTTGTTAATAATTATGATATATCCGTGGATCCTACATGTGTATGTGTTGCATACCAAACATAGATATGGAGCAAATTCAATGTTGAATCCCATCTTTGTAAAGAGAGATTTGGGTTTTCAAAAGTTTGGGAAACTCAATCCATACCCTCCCCAAAAATCCATCCAAACAAGTCCCAAGAGAAACTGAGTAACTATCTATAGACCCAAAATACCCTATTTGCTAATAAAATAGGTTTTCTAATCAGTCTTTTATTTGGAATGGAATCCAAGACATCCACCTTTCCAAATCCGTAATGAAAACAAATTCCAAATCAATCTCCTAATAAAAACGAACGAATTAGCTGCTTTCTCCACAAATCCCGTAAAGGGATAACGGAAATACTACAAGCATCCACAAAAAATCTCCATCTTGACTTGTGTGTTCACCTAGTCATCAAAACAAAAGTGAATAAGACCTAATGCCTCTATTCTTTCAATTCTCTTCTCCAAAACTACGTCGCAATTATGCCCCTCATTTTGAAATAGCCTTCCCACATCATAAGCATAAAACAACAAAACTTGCCTCAGTCCCCCTCTCACTTCAATCAAAACCATCCATTGAGTTATAATCAATGTCATTAGGCCCATATGAATTACCAAGTACTTTGTTTATATCAAACAACCATTCTTGCACCTCCAACATTGTACGTCTATGATCCCCATCATCTGAGCATAAACCTTCAACATTGAATTCATCACGTCCTATTTTCACTCCTCCAAATAAGCCTCCTCTATCACTTTGGCTGAACCTATTGTCCCTTCTATTCGCTATGGCAATCTTGTTTTCCTTACTAGTTTCCTCAAAGCTTCTCATGTGTCAACAAGCCCCATCATCCACATGAATCATCATCTCTTATTCACACAATCTCTCAATTCGATTTGCCCTAGCATTGGCTCAAGCTACTCCATCTTTATAAAGCAAATACAAATCAAGAAAATGGGTTCAAATCTGGGTTACCAAGATTGTGCATGTTTCCTACGACCCATGATATGAGTTGCACGATCCCAAACGAGGTGCATTTGTGACATGGATTGTGGGAATATTCGACCCGAAATCAAATGAACAAAAACAAAGTAGGAGATGTAACTCTAAGATGTCATCTTCCAAAGGGACAAAACGAAAACAAATTTAGAGAAAAACCAGAAAAAAAGTGTCAGAGTGGAAAACATAGGCATTCATTTGGAAGATTTTCAAGTTTGATCTGCTCCTCATCATCGCCTTGTCTGAGCTCCACTGCTTCAAGTCCACAACGAGATAAGATAAAAGAAAACTGCTTTGGCTTCCAACTTGTATGTATTAGGGACGATTCATTCGATTTTACGCATGGAGAGAATCGCTGTTCTTTTTTTTTTTTGGCAAACCTAGCAGTGCCACAGACTTCTAGAAGCTAGGTGGAAATAAGTTGTGACAGCCCTTTCACATTTGGCCCATATTCATGTCATGATCCATGAGGACCATGACTTTTTTTTCTTGGGACTATATTCATGTTTCCTTCTTTTATTTGGTCTTTTTACTTTTCTTCTATCACATAACCGATTCCTATTATTCAATTTGGACTCTTTAAGGCCGAAAATCTTATTTACTTCCATAAATTTGTTTATGCATATATAATGAGGATAATACAAAATAAAATACCCAAAACTAATGATAAACACAAAATATATATGAATTATGTTTGGATGCATACATTATTGAAATAATAATGAAAATCATCACAAATATACATATTAACTCACTAAGTGTGTCTAGATGCATTGTTATATAATTTCTTATAATTGTAAAAATGATCTAGATAAGAGTGCAAATAGAATCGTGACCCAAATTAGCATGCCAATTAAGTCTACCCTACCCAAGGATCTAAATCTCGTGTCGAAACGTCCGAAACGTCCGAAACGTTTCGGAATTTCAACACTTCGACACGAAACAGTGGTTGAATCACAAGATTCCAGGGTTTCGGTCGAAACGGCAATGTTTCAGACCGTAACGGTCGAAACAGCACCGTTTCGACGAAACATTGCACATGTTTCGGTTCACTCCAGGCCAAAAGAAAAGAGAGAGAGGCTCAGTCAAAAAGGGCAGACAAAGGTACCAGACCAGAACCAAAAATTGAAGGAGAAGCTACTGTAACTTACCTCATTGACTCCAGATTTGAGCAGATCCACGCCGATCTAGGGCTTCGGAGTTGTCCAGTCTTCATCGCTGCGACCACGAGCTACCCAAGGTTCCACAGGTATGTTCTTCTCTTCGTCTTCTTCTCTCTCTCTCTCTCTCTCTCTCTCTCTCTTTCTCTCTCCGGCAACGGCATCGCGATCGCGATCGCTATCGCCTTCGGCAGACGCCTCTCGCCTCTCGCCTCTCGCCTTCTCTCTTCTTCTGTCGTGGCTGTGTGGTCGACTGTGCAGGTCTTTAGGTTTTATATATATATATATTTTTTTTTTTTTTGTTATAACTAAGAACAATTACATTTACTACCCCATTATAATTCCATTTAATTCCTGCTGCATCTGCCTTTTATAATTTGTTTGTTATAAGTATTAATAATTATATTTAATACCCTACTGTAATTATATTTAATACTCAATGTAATTATATTTAATATCTACTATAATTACATTTAATACCTCTTGCTGTACATTTACTGCCATAGGTCTTCTGCATTTTTTTTTTTTTCTTTATAAGTTTAAATAATTACATTTAATACCCTAATGTAATTATATTTAATACTCATTATAATTATATTTAATACCCTACTGTAATTATATTTAATACCTACTATAATTACATTTAATACCTCTTGTTGTAATTCCCCACTGCCTTAGGTCTTCTGCCTTTTTTTTTTTTCTTTATAAGTTTAAATAATTACATTTAATACCCTAATGTAATTATATTTAATACTCATTGTAATTACATTTAATACCCACTGTAATTATATTTAATATCCCATAACAATTACATTTAAGTGATTTCCGCCTTATGTCAATCCTTTTTTTCCCTCCAATTTAAATTTATTCTTGTATAAATGGATATTAACCCAATAAATATGTTGAATTAATCAATTATTTAGCTTATCTTTATAAATAAACGAATTGTATTTGTGTTTCCACGTGTTTCCATATTTTTTCTGCGTTTCCGAAACGTTTCCGAAACGTTTCCGTTTTTGAGCTGACCGAAACGGTACTTCGAAACGAAACTTCGATCCTTGACCCTACCGCACCACATACCAAAACGACCCACGATCCATATAGCATTGGTTTGAGGCAACCCCAGACGTTTCCTAAAGAATTTGCTTGGCTTTAGATTAAAAATCCCAACCTTCTGCCCATCTGTCTTTTTATTCTTATCTGGACCAGATCCCTATAGAAAAGGCCTCGTCTCTTCTTTGCAAACCAGGGCCCATTTTCTTTTGGACTTGTCAACCTCCTCCTAATATTGGCCTTTTCCTTTATAAACTATCTCTTTCCATCCCAACAGCTTAACCTCTCTACTCCCACCGATTAATCTCTCATTAATACCCTTAATTGTTGCATTACCAACATTATGACCCTTTTTCAAATTCAAATCTTCTCGTGACTATAGATGGTTTAATGCATTAACTGCCTCATCAATAGGCATAGTAACAGTCCCTTTCTGATTGACTGAAGAAATATGTGTATTTCTTCTCCATACCAACTCCTATCCCTATGTGCCATGTACCCCTTTTAAGCCCTTTCCTTCTTCTTCAACCTTACGTCTAATATGCTACCTCCCCCATGGAAACTATTCCATTTCTCATTTCTATACCTACCCAACCTCAAAAAATAAACCCGCTATTGTTTATAGTAAAAGTTTTCCAATTGAGTATAACATAAGGAAGCCGATAAGAATCCATTAACTGGACGACACAATCGTATTCTCGCTTGAACTAAATTTCGATGATCCAAAGTTTCAAGATCAACCACGACAAGCCCCACAAAATCCCTAATCTTTTTAAAGACCTGCAATTGCCACAAATGAAATAGTAGACCTTCGATTGCAATCCATCAGGCCATAAACTATACTTTGCTTCTCGTCGCATTGGATTCCAGCTTCCACCTATGTAGTTTCACTCTCAAAGAACCTTGAGAAATATAATTTTCATTCTTGCATCCTTCCTATACCTTATTGATACTTTTGCAGAAGAATATTGCTTAATCTAATTGGAACTTCAAACTCTAGGGCTTTTGACATTTCTCTTCTTATCATACTCGAGAGATGAAACAAGTTTTCTCTGCAACACACAACTGCATTCTTTTATCTTTCCTCTCTTCTAGGAGAATCATCTCATCACTCAAATAAGCTTCAGTTAACTCCGTCTGAGCTTCAGTTACCTCCTTCTGAGCTTCAGTTACCTCCATCTGATGCACACTCCTGCTTGTTTCTGCCTTCAATACCATTCTTTGAATTCAATCCCCTGTTCTTCCCTAAATTTCTTGTACTTTCCTTAGCAATTGAAGAACCCATTAACCTTCCAAACTCAATCCGTCCCCTTCCTTCTGAAGCTTTAGGAATGATTAATCCCATCATTCTATCGTTATTTGTTAACTTTATTGACTCTTAAAAAAATGCAATATCTGCTCGACTCAATTTCAACTCATACGCAAAACCTTGCATCTCTATATTTCCTAAGGAACTCACTTTTTTTCTGCTACACAGCATCATCAATGGCTTTCCTCAGCCAGAAGATACATCCTCTACTGAACACACAGTAGAAGCACCCAAATTGTTCCATTTAATAATCTGAAACCACTCATTGTCAATCCACACGAAATTAACAAGTTTTTTTAAAAAATTTCACTTCCATGATAATTTGACCCCTTATTTGTTTATTGTCAATTGACGCCGAGTCGAATCTACATTGACTAATTCTTTAAATCATGTCCACTTAGTCTTCTTTAAGAATGTTAATTACATTGCTTAAACATTAATTTTTAACTTCTAGAATTCATGTTACAGAAAAATCAAAGCACAAAGTAAAACCAATCAATGTTAAAACACAATCCAAAATACCACTTAATATGCTAGTGTCATCATATGAAGTAATCGTCCTAATTCTTAAAACAACAAAATTTGATCAATCAAATTCACTAATCATTAGCTAATGTTATTCAATTAACATCAGTCTATATCAAACAAGATCTACCAAAGGTACTTAGAAAACAAACACAAGAAGCAAGCAAGCATTTCAAGTACAATACAACACAAAATTAATTATAGTACTCCGATATCACAAAATATTACTAAGTAATTGAAGCACAAAATTTCATCAACCCACTTCACTACCGATCTCTATAAATCACTGGATCATAAGATACTAACTAATTAACAAATATACGATGAAATACAAGCAAATATTTCATATTTACATAGTGAAATACACACATACTGAAATACGACAAAAATACAGGCATATACACCAACATATGTGTACACCAACGAATCAAGTGGGGCCGTGGAGGGGGAAACCATCCCCTAAGGTTTGAAAAGTCCCTTTGATGTAGGAAAACTGTGTAAAATCAAAATATGAGCTGTTTTGGGGATGTGAATAGTAACGTGGACAGTAAAATAGGCTAGGAATCACTCCTAGGCTTCCTTTGACATAGGGTTAGAATTGCATCACACAATTCAAGAAGCATATAATTGCTGAAATTTCTAAAATATCTCTCCCTCTATTTTATTAAAAATATCACCAACTATATAGAGTTCTAAGTACTCCTAATCCCAAAAGATTAGGATTCCAAAGTCTCTAAAATTCCAAAACCTCTAGATCAATAAAAATTAGAAGACTAAAACAAACTAGAACTAGGACTCTAAATTCTAACATAGTCAATATTAGAATTTCACCCAAAATACTAAGAGTCATTTCAAAAATTCTAGAAATTACAAAAATCTCTTAAGTCTAAAAGCTATTAAAAGGATATATAAACTACTAATACTAGCAAATTGACTCAAACTAACTTAAAATAAGACTTAAAATATAATAATGCAAGGTTCCATATAGATTTTTGTCTTAATGACCGGCCAATTCCATTATTTTTCACATCTTTAAATTTGTGTTTTCTTGAGCATCTCATGGATTGCATTAGCCTTAATTTGATGTTGACTTTATAAAGTGATACTTACAATTTAAAGAGTTTGCCCCAAGCTTTGTCTATTTTGCTAACCACCCATCCCCCCAAATAAACCTGTTGGAATAAGTCCCTCCCCCCTCCCAACCCAGATCCTGGATCAGTCACTCTATGTACATGGATTTTTTTGGGTTCTCCTTCCAAAACACACACATTATAATCTTTTTTGAGCCCACAAAGCCCAATAATTTGTTATGATTGAAAGCATAGCTCCGGAGCTCAACCAAACTACCAGTTAGTTACTTTGTGTTGTTGTTGAAGACGGTCACATGTTTGTTACACCTAACAGAGCATCCAAAGTTGCCGCCTCACTCTAAGAAGTTATTCAACCTCTCTGTATTATGTAAATGTAGATCAGCTGGGTAAAGTGGATTGACCAGTTATGATCCCAGATCGGTTAAAAAAAAGACTAGATGTGTGTATATCTACCCATTGGTTCATAACAATTGGTATCAAAGCTAGCCACCACGTCAAGTATGGGATCGAATGCCCTGTGAACTGTGGCTCTATGTAGTCGAGACATGGAAGGGCAAACTTATAGGCTGAATTAAAATGACTTGGAATTATATATGGACATAGTCTTATCTCATTGAATACTGACAGGTGAGTGGAACTGCCAAAGAGAAATTGCTACAGTTGGGTCAGTCTATGGAAGCATGGTGGAATGTTACCCTTCCCTTCCAAGCCAGAGCCAAGTTCTACACACGGGTTGATAACAGAATGAAATCTTTTTCTTGGCTGTTAATTGAATTACTATGTTCTTCCATTCCTACAGTGTTCTATCAAATATGCATACCCAGAAAGCACTAGCTAGTTAACAAGATGACCCAAAACAAAAATGCAAGGATTTTTAGTTCCAATCACACACACGCACGCACATATACAGGGATCTACTAAAGTTTGTTCCAATTCCTTACCTTCTTGACCGAAGCTGACCAGGATAAGGTGAGACCCAGAAAAACAATGAAGAAAAAGGGTCCCCAAAGATCCCAATCCCTCAAAGCCATACCAGGATCTTCCCTAAAAGGATTTGGAAACACCACCAGCTTCAAATTACTCACAATTCTCGACAAGTCCCTTTTCACCGTGTCCCACACCGGCTCCGTCAGAGTGTTCGGGGCCGGGCCAAAGCCCGTTGAACCAATATTCGAAGACCCATTACGGGCTGTAGGCAGTGGAGGCGATGGGGCCGTGACAGAAGGTACAGGTGGCGATTTTTGAGTGGGTGGTGGTAGGGGGAGATTGGAAGGGATAAAAGGAGAGGAGGAGATGGGGATCTGAGCTCTTGGTGGGCTTGGTGGGCGGGCCGGGAGGACCGTTGATGGGCCGGAGTGGATGAGATTTTCGATCTCGTCGATGTCGGATTGGGAAGAGGGGTGGAGGGGAATAGTATCACTCTGTGACATTTTTGTGTGTCTGTGTGTGTTTTGTTTGTTTCTCGGGAAATTCGATGGTTTGCTTCTGGTAAAAATTGGATCTGAGAGAAAATCTGGAGAATTGCCGACTAGTATGGTGTGAACGGGGACGGAATAGAAGTGGGTGTTGGGCGGCGAGAGAGAGAGGAGCTCTGTATGACTGTATGGTCTGGGTGGTGCAGTGGAAATAATAAACGACTCCGTTAAGTTATTGATGAGGTCAGAAACAGGATTTCTGATAATTTCACTCACATTGCTTTTTGTTTCTAAAATTGCATATGTTCCTTCTAGTTTTGTCCTGATTCATGCCCTTCACAGTTATTCAGTTAAATACTACAGGATTTCATAATCAAAAAATATGAAAACATGTTTGATTACTATTTTACAAACTTGATCCATATCTACATCTGATGATGCACAAAATTGTCTTTAACAAGATCAACAGTCAAGTATGAATAGTGATGCAATTAACGAGCAATCAAGGGCAATCAATGGACTTTAAAGCAATAAACAGACAATCAACATAGAGATTTATAGTGGTTCGATCTCAGATGACCTACGTCCACTTTCTGGAATGGCAACGATGGCCGGTGTTCTTTATTGATGAATGAGGGTCACCGGAGTGTTACAGAGCTTTGAGAGAGAGAGAGAGAGAGAGCAATGTGTAGATTATTGGATGCCTCTCCAAGTGGAGAGAGCTTACATTATATAGGTTTACTGAGGCGGTGAGTTGAGGCGGTCACCATTGTTTTGGTAAAGATAGTTATGGTAGGATTCTACACTTTGGTAGGTACAGCTATGGTAGAACTAGATCTCCGATGCGTATCCCGATATTTTCTCCCTCGTGCCCCTATTCCGTCGGGGGTGGTCCTGAGATGGACTAGGCTTGAGTTGGAGTGGGCTAGGCTTGAGTCGAGGAGGCCTTCATGGAGTGAGGAGACAAAGGAGGAGGAGGAGGCCAAGGCAAGGCAGGCGCCCCCATGGGCGGCGCCCACTTGGGTGTGGCCAGCCTCCTAGGCGCCCCCTTGGGCGTGGACAACCTCTAGGCGGCGCCCCCTTGGGCGTGGCCAAGGTGCCCCTCATGGGTGGTCGCCCCCTTGGTCCATGGGCTTGGATGTTGTACTCCGTATCGATTTGCAGCCGCACTTTTGGTTTCCCTTTATGCCCTCTGTGATTTGGGCTATTCAACTCTGGGATTTTCTTTGGGCTTTCTTGGTCCGCTTAAATTGGGCTTGGCCCAGTCAATTTTGGACTCGTCATTTGCCCCCCATGCTCCAAGCTTCTGACTTCTATGGGAGGAAAAGGTTGTGGGCATGTACTCTGCCTTTGCTCGGGTAGGCCTTTCCTTGCTCCCCACGGAACTCCTTCGTCTTCGGGAGCCGACGGACTTATCGGTGTCGGAAAAATTTTCTTTTTTTTTTTTATTTTTTATATACAACTTCTTCATTTACAAATAGAAGTCACTGTTCATTTCTTCATTTCTTGAGACTTTCTTTCACAAGGGTGTTTTTCCAAGCTTCTTCAAGAAGCTTTTCTTACCAAGCTTCTCCTAGAAGCTTTGCCAAGGCTTCTTCAAGAAGCTTGCCTTCCTTATATAAAGGGCCTTCAAGACTACTGTTCACTCATACTCCACCATTTTTCCCTTAGTCTTGCTTTTCAATCCTCATGGAAACTAGGAGCTCCAAGGCATTGGTGGTGAAGCAAAAGATGGCTTGTGGCCTTGGTGCTACAGGCGACGCCCAGGGAGTCAAGGTGGGCGGTGCCCATGGTGAATGAGGCAAAGTGGGCAGCGCCCATGTTATTGGAGGCGAGGTGGGAGGCGCCCATGGCGAGGGAAGCAAAGTGGGCAGCGCCCATGTTGTTGGAGGCGAGGTGGGAGGCGCCCATGGCGAGGGAAGCAAAGTGGGCAGCGCCCATGTTGTTGGAGGCGAGGTGGGAGGTGCCCATGGCGAGGGAAGCAAAGTGGGCAGCGCCCATGTTGTTGGAGGCGAGGTGGGAGGCGCCCATGGCGAGGGAGGCAAGCTAGGCAGCGTGCACAGCGAAGGAGGCAAAGCAGGCGCCCCCTTGGGCAGTGCCCAGGTCGACGCCCCCCTAGGCGGCGCCCACTTGGGCGGCGCCTCCTTGGGTGCTTCCCCTTCGGGCTCCGATTTTCTGGGTCTATCTCCTCGTGGTGGT
Source organism: Ilex aquifolium (assembly GCA_951799425.1). Lineage (NCBI taxonomy): Eukaryota > Viridiplantae > Streptophyta > Magnoliopsida > Aquifoliales > Aquifoliaceae > Ilex > Ilex aquifolium. The sequence continues at coordinate 29,538,621 of OX637393.1, forward strand.
TTTGGGGTGGCCTCAGCAGCTAGTGAGAAACCATTCGGCACTACTAGTGGTCCGCTGGGTACAAGAAAGAAGCCTTCGACTAATCCTTTCGGTGCAGCTGGAATGACCCAAGGTGTCGGAGAGCAACAAAGAGGATCTTCAAAAGAGCCAAGGGGATCCACAAATGAGACAGGGGGCGGTCCAGGCGGCGCCCACGTTGCTCTAGGCGGTGCCCGAGGCGGGGCTCAGTCCCTTCTTCGTAGTGCCAGGAAGCGGCCACTCAGTGATCTGGACAACACGAGCTCTCGAGGTATCATTCTTTTCCCTCTCTTGTTTATACAGCTAATTTTATTAGCAATGACTTGAACTTGCTTTCATGGGTGTTTATTCAATCGAGAGGGAGGCTGTTGAGGACTCAGACAGAGGTCCGGGCACTGAGACAGACAAGGCTTCCAAGGTAGCTTCTATACTCAGCTTGTATAATCGTGGGGATGATATAGCTGCCATAGTGTTTTCATATCGCATCCCGCCCTGTGTGACTTGTCGTCGTGCCGAGGCCGATGAGTCTGCGTGTTGTGACTCCCTGGGCGAGATAGTTGTTTATGAGGGCATGCTAGAGCCGGGCTTACGGTTTCCTATCCCGGGGCCAATATGTCGGGTCCTTGAGCATTTGTCGCTGGTTCCGGGGAGACTGGCTCCCAACGGTTGGAGGGTGATGTGCGCATTCTTTGCCTTGTGGCAGTTGGTGCATCCTGACTCCGTCCCCCCTCCGTTCGAGGAATTTTTATCTGTATATGTAAAACCCGAGAAAATTTCAACCTTTGTGAAAAAGGGCAAAACGGTAAATTGTCACTACGGTACAGGTTGTAAACCTGAATTTTTCTAGAATTCGGATGACGAAACGGACCTCACCGTTGGATTCGTCTCGCGAAATCTAGTTACCACGTCAAATTTCGTTGAATTCCGAGATAGTCGGATTTTTCGCGTTTTACGAGACGAACGGGCCCCGGGTGACCCTGTACACGAAATTTTTATAAAGTTTCCAGGTTTGGGGAAATATTAAACACAAGTTAAAACAAAAATAATTCGAACTTGAACCGGAGTGAAATTTAATCGTTTCGGGATTAAATCGGACCCGGAATTAAATAGGACGTGTGGCGAATTGTGGGCCAAGTATTCTAAAATATAAATAGGGGGAAAAATTAGATTTTTCCCCATTGTTCAGCCGGTTTCAGCCGATAGAGAGAACGAGGGAGAAAAGAGAGAAAAAAACTCACCTTCTCTCTACGATCTACGGTGCTACGGACCTCGAATCCACGCAAGCCAAGAATTAAAGTCGCTCTACTCATCGAGGGCTACGCGGCTATACCAAAAAGCGCAAGTTTTACCGAAGATCAAGGTACGGGATTTTCGAGAAGTGAGGAATTTTGCTTGAATCGGGTCTTGGAACTTCCCTTGGTCGTTCCTCACGCTTCAAGAGGTAGGGTTTCTTCCTACTAAGGTTTATTCCAAGCCTATAATGTTTTTATGGAATGGGTAGAATGATAACCTATGTATCTCTTGCCTATTGTTGTGAAATTGGGTATTGAAATGGGTAAAAGAAATCCTAATTTGGATGGATATTTGGAAGTTACTAAATGTGATTTCTATGATTGGATATGTGAAATGAACCCAATGTGAATTCATGTGTTTTATGAAATTGTGGGCATGTTATGTGTTTATATATATGCCTTGAAATTTTAGTATGTTGATGACATGCTTGAAATTTGTATTATGGGAATTATATGCTTTTGATATGATTTTGCCATGGAATATGAGAAATGTGTTGAGAAGGTTCATATGTCACTCATACCATATTGAACATTGTGTTGGTGTTGCGATGGAGCACCACATTGCATATGCACGGGAACATCGCATTTTAGGAGGTGTGTGTGCATGGTTGTTTGTCTTCACCACCCATGGTGGATGACGAGTGAGCTCGGGTGATATGGGTCGATGACCTAGTCGAGTAGCATGGTTTATATGTTGATAGGGTTGGGGTAGCAAGAAGGGCTAGAAAATCCCTCGGGTGAGAGACCCGGTGATTGGATACGCACTCCGTTGGTATAAGAGCCCATAAAGTGTGTCGGTGTACGCGGAACCGTTGGTGGAAGTCCATGAATTCCGTGTAGGTTGGGTGACCTTTGGTGTGAGTCCATGAACATCCACCCCTACAAAGACCCTAGAATGAAATGTCATTTGATGTGGAACATAAATGACGGACTGGTACACATTGGCACTTGCATGTGTAGAGGAGCCGGGAAGGGCTCGGTTGATGTGCATGAGTGAGTCTCACCTCATTTCATAGCATGGCATTACATGTTTCAACATGGAATATATTCTTGTTGTGGATTGTTGATTGATAGTATGTGACATTTCATATGCATTTAGGTTGGGGAGTAGCTTCTTTAGGAGATACCCTATTGAGAGTGGCTCACCCTTTATGGGAAAAACATTTCAGGTGTGGGTTTTGCTCCGGCGGATGGCTCATTTGGAGAGCATCAAGCATGAAGGGGGCGGGCTTGTGGCCTTAGTTTAAGTTTTGTAAAACCTTTAACAAAATTCCATTTTGATGTATATGTATTATGGAATGAATTGTAATAGAGCTTGTATGAGATGGGTATTATATGGAAAATCTCATTAAACATGTATTGAATGAGTTTGGAGTGTATGGGGTAGCTTTAAGGATGGTTTGGAGGGGAAAGAAATCCATTTTTATGCTCACAGTCTGAAAACCTACCGGAAGGTGTGTGTCGGCCTTCCGGAAGGTTTTGCTAAAAACCCCAGCTTGCCTTGTTCACAGCTAATACCTTCCGGAAGGTTTTGCCCACTGAAATGAACCTTCCGGAAGATTTTAGCTACTGGAGTAAAACCTACCGGAAGGACTTGTCTACTGGAATGAACCTTCCGGAAGGTTTTGCCTTGGGTTTCTTTTTGACTGCCAAATTCTTCCGGAAGGTTTTGTTTTCTGGAATGAACCTTCCGGAAGGTTTTGGCTACTGGAATGGACCTTCCGGAAGGTTTTTGCTACTGATGTAGACCTTCTGGAAGTTCTTGAAATTGATCCTTTTCATTTAACTGTTCTTTCAGCGACCTTCCGGTAGGTGTATGTCGACCTTCCGGAAGGTTTTTCCAAAAATCTGAAACTTTCAAAATGCTTAGCCATGCTCTTGGGCTTTGTTTTCTTTGGTTCCTATGACATAAATGGACATAAATTGAGGTACAATTGACCTTGTGGATGGTAAATCCGGTTAAAAGCATGTGAATGACGTGGTGTCGGGTTATACGACTATCACGAGTTTTTCCGCGGGTTGACGGATGGTCAACGGTTAATAAAGGACACCCGGAAATTTGGGGCGTCACAGTATATGCCCTTCATGAGAATCCTGCGTCCCCCCAAGATCGGGGAAGTGTATCACCGGGCTTATATCCAACCACCACAAGTGGAAGATGAGGTTCTTCTTTGCTGGAGGCGAGTGGGCTTCTGAGTCCGATCGCGGCAAGGTTCCTACCCGATGGGATATAGTCCCTAAGACCAGACAAGGTGAGAGTTTTTACCTTCAACTTTTGTCTTGCTTGCCACGCCTATTCTTCTTATATGGTGCACTGTCTTTTTACAGCTCCGCCGACCCTATCCCCGGAACAAGAGAGATTGCTCGAGACGGTTCGTGGCAATCCAACGATAGATTTTTCGGAGATCGTGTCGGCGGCTGGTGTTTCTACAGCTCCTTCCAAGCCGGGGAAAAGAGGTACGTGACTTCCTTTGTTAAAAACATGATGTTGTAGACTTTTATCTTATACTGTGTCTGCAGGTTCATCCGTTGATAGGTCCCTAGTAGTGGAAGTTGCTTCTTCTAGGGTGGCACCTCCTCCTGCTCCTCCTTCCAAGAGAGCGAGGACTAATGCCCCCTGCTCTCCTCGGCCGGGGTCCATTGGACAGGTTGGTCCTCTGGAGGCCGAGGTTGACGATGTTCCTCCTTCTCCTCTTGATGCCTTCTCACCCCCGAGGAGTAGCTCTAGTGCTGGGGCCGAGGTTCCGGCGCCATCTTCAGCCAGGACTATGAGCTTGTCGAGTCACCCTGCTTCGGGTGGTTCCCCGGTGTCCATGTTGCGAGACGTAGCTCTGGCCAGAGAGAGGTTTTGTGACTTTGTGAGTTACTTAGATGCTCAGGGGGTCGTTTCACGAGGTCTAGTTGGTGTAGTCAACGCTACTGTAGAGGGCTTCGCATTGGTATGTCCCATACCCCTTCTTCATATCTTGACTTTCTCTGTATATTTGTTGATTTAGTCTCTGACCTCTTCCTTTGAACGTTTGTAGGTGGCAGCTGCCTTGCCTTGTTTATTTGACAACACCCTGAAGATTGAGGAGGCTATCAGTGGCCAAGTGAAGGAGAGGCAGGCACGTGAAGCTGCTGAGGTGCAGCTTGGGATTGAGCGGCAGGCACGAGAGGATGCCGCGGAGCTAGCACGGCAGGCACGAGAGGATGCCGTGAAGCAACTGAGGCTCGAGCGGCAGGCACGAAAGGATGCCGCGGAGGAGTTGAGGCAGGCGCATGATGCGAGGACTGCTCAACTTGAGGCTGACCTCCGTGTAGCACTTGAGAGGGCTACCCAGGCAGAGGCTCAGAGAGATGCCGCTGAGAGAGGCAGGGCTGGTGCCTTCATTGACGACTACGAGGAGCTTAGGAGGAAAGTCACAGTAGCATATCCTTATAATGACTTCACTATCTTTCAACCTCATGAGGCCCCCGATAGTGATGATGAAGATTACGTGAGTGGAGGCAGGGAGAGCCAGTAGGAGTGTGGTGCCTTTGCCTTTTTTGTTCTGTTGGCAGGATATGTGTCACCTTTTGTAAAAAGTTCATGGATTTGAATGGAATACAACTCCTTTTTTTGAGAAAACATGGAAAATTTTATTTCATTGTTCAAAGTAAATACTTGAAGGAAATTGACTAACACAAAAAATCAACCAACAAGGTAAAATATCCTAGATGGTGGTCACCAACTCATGACTCACTGCCCCCAGCTACTGATAGTATTTCTTTAGGTGTTCCGCATTCCATGGATGAGCCAGGACCTTTCCTTCGAAATTTTGAATTCTATAGGTACCTGGCCTTACTATGTCTGTGACCGTGTAGGGTCCTTCCCAGTTGGGTCCTAGCTTTCCTTCTCGGGAGTCTTTGGTAGATAGGATGACCTTTTTTAGGACAAGGTCCCCGGGTAAGAAGGACCGAGGCTTCACCCTCGAGTTGTAGTACTTGGTCATGCGACGCTTGTACTCTGCGTTTCTGAGCATGGCTATCTCCCTTTCCTCCTCCACCAAGTCGAGGTTGATGCGGAGGTCCTCTTTATTACTGATAGGGTCATGATGCTGGACCCTAAGGGAGTGTACCCCGATTTCAACGGGTATCACTGCCTCTGTCCCATAGGTTAGAGAAAAAGGGGTCTCACCCGTAGGACTTCTTGGTGTGGTCCGATATGCCCATAGTACTCCTGGGAGTTCATCTACCCACTTCCCTTTTGCAGTCTCCAATCTGGCTTTCAAGTTGCGGAGGATGGTCCTGACAGTGACCTCTGCTTGCCCGTTTTCCTGTGGATGGGCGGGGCTGGAGTGGGGCTGTTTGATCTGTAGGTCTGCACATAAACTGTTTAGGAGCTTGTTATCAAACTGCTTGGCGTTGTCACTTACGATGGCATGCGGTATTCCAAAGCGACAGACTAGACTCCTCCATATGAAGTCTTTTATTTTTTGATCTGTGATTCTGGCTAAGGCTTCAGCCTCTGCCCACTTAGTGAAGTAGTCGATGGTCACGACTATAAACTTGCACTGGCCTCTACTCATAAGGAGGGGACCTAGGATGTCGATCCCCCACATGGAGAAAAGCCATGGGCTCTGGATAGTGGTGAGCTCTTCGGGTGGCTGTCTGGGCACGGTCATAAAACGTTGGCACTTGTCGCATCTCCTGACAAAATCTCGGGTGTCTCGGATCATGGTAGGCCAATAGTATCCCTGCCTAACTGCTTTTTGAGCCAAGGTACGCCCTCCTGAATGATTCCCGCATATTCCCTCATGTATCTCCCTCATGGCGTAGTCTGCCTCCTCGGGAGTGAGACATCGAAGCAGTGGGAGAGAATGACTTTTCTTGTAGAGGGTGTCCTGTAGGATGACATACCTAGATGCTCTCATCCCGAGCTTCCTGGCCTCCACCGGGCTATCTGGGAGAGCACCCTCCTCTAGGTAAGTTCAGATAGAAGTCATCCAGTTAGGCTCCGAGGATACGTTGTGGACCTTGTTCTCTTCTGTCTTGGTGGTACTAGGCTCAAACTGATGGCCTGTCAGTGCAGGGCCCATGAGAACATTAGCAGAGGCAAACTTGGCGAGGGCGTCTGCCATGGCGTTCTCTTCTCGAGGCAGGTGGTGGATGTCGAAGTAAGCAAACTTTGTGAGAAGGGCCTGGACCATTGAGAGGTACACTTGCATTCTTTCCTCCTTTGCTTCAAAGTGCCCCCTTACCTGGTTGACTACGAGCTGAGAGTCACTGTAGGCTGTCAAGTAGAGGACCTCCATCTCCAACGCCAACTTCAAGCCTGATACGAGGGCCTCGTACTCAGCCTGATTATTTGAGGTGGTAAAGTGGAGGGAGACAACATACTTCAATGGAGTGCCCTATGGACTGATCAATACTAGTCCGGCTCCGCCACCCTCGTTGGTGGAGGACCCATCAACATAGAGCTTCCAGCATGTGGTGGGCAATGAAGGTGACGTCTTAGGTAGGCTAGGCGGTGCCTGTGGCAAGGTGGGCGGCGCTCCGGGCTGCTCAGCCTGTGGGGTTACGTCCAGCTTCGCCTCTGGTGCATGGATTTCTTCGTCAAATACATTTAAACTAGTCTCCTGGAGGATGGAGTCAGTGTGTACCATGCAGGTGGGCGCTGAGGCCTCTGATGGCTCCTCTTCAGGCTCATGCGATGGAGTGGACTCGGCAATGAAGTCTGCGAGTGCTTGTGCTTTGATGGCAGCCCTTGGTTGGTACTGCACATCGAATTCACTCAACTCCACCGCCCATTTGAGCAACCTACCAGAGACGTCAGGCTTCCCCAAAATTCTTTTAAGTGGTTGATCCGTAACTACCATGATGGTGTGGCCCTGAAAGTAGGGTCGCAAGCTTCTGGCTGCAGTGACGAGGGCAAGGGCCAATTTTTCTAACTCCGTATACCTTACCTCTGCCCCTCGGTAGGCTCTACTCACATAGTAAACGGGCTTTTGGGTGCCCTCATCCTCTCTGATGAGGACGGAGCTTACGGCAGACGGTGAGGAGGAAAGGTAGAGGTACAGTTTCTCTCCTGGTAGTGCATGGGAGAGCAGTGGCGGTGTGGCCAGGTAGGCTTTGAGCTTCTGGAAGGCTTCCTCAGCGTCTGGGCCCCACTGGAAAGACCTGTGGAGTATCTTAAAGAAGGGAAGACATTTATCAGCGGACTTAGAAACGAACCTGTTAAGGGCTGCTATTCTCCCATTAAGGCGTTGGACCTCCTTGGTGGATGCAGGGGACTTCATCTCCAATACAACTCTGATTTTGTCCGGGTTTGCCTCTATTCCCCTCTTATGGACCATGAAGCCCAAGAACTTTCCTGAGCTGACGCTGAAAGCACACTTTTCAGGGTTCAGCTTCATCCTGTAGGCTCTCAACACTTTGAAGGTCTCCTGGAGATGCGCTACATGGTCAACTGCAGCTATGCTCTTCACTAGCATGTCGTCAACATAAACCTCCATGGTCTTCCCAATCTGGCTTTCGAACATCCTGTTAACGAGGAGCTGGTATGTGGCTCCGGCATTCTTGAGTCCGAAAGGCATCACTCTGTAACAGTAAGTGCCTCTCGGGGTGATGAATGAGGTCTTCTCCTGATCAGGGGGAAACATGCTGATCTGGTTGTACCCAGAGTAGGCATCCAGAAAACTTAGTAGCTCGTGCCCCGTAGTGGCGTCGATGAGGAGGTCGATGCGGGGGAGAGGGTAGCTGTCTTTGGGACAGGCTTTATTGAGCTCTATGAAGTCCACACAGATGCGCCACTTCCCACTGGTCTTGGTTACCATTACCACGTTGGACAGCCAGTCTGGGTAGGCTACCTCCCTCACTGATCCATTCACCAGCAACTTGTCTACTTCTTTCTCCATAGCTTGCCCCCTTTCAGTGCTTATAGTTCTCAATTTTTGGCGGATAGACTTGTATTTGGGGTCAACGTTGAGTCGGTGGGTGGCCACCTCAGAGTCAATGCCCTCCAAGTCTTCGTGGGACCAGGCGAAGACGTCTGTGTTCTGCTTGAGAAAGTCCACTAAGGCAGACGTCAGCTCCTGGGAGAGTGAGGAGCCTATGTAGACCTTCCTTTCTGGAAGGTTGTTGTCGAGTACTACTGGCTGGAGTTCTTCTGCCGGTTCACCTCTTTCCAAGGTGTTGTCATCTCTAGGGTCGAGCACTTCGACTTGGAGAGTCTCGTGAGGTCTCTTAGCCCTCATAGAGGCCACATAGCATTCTCTGGCTGAGACTTGATCTCCTCTTATCTCCCCAATCCCACTAGAGGTTGGAAAACGGAGGAGAAAGTGGTAGGTAGATGGCACTGCCCTTAGAGCATTGAGGGCAGGGCGTCCAAGAATGATATTATATGCAGAAGGGCAATCAAGTACAAGGAAATTTACCATGATAGTAGAACTCCTTGGAGAAATCCCTGCTGTGACAGGCAGGGTGATAGATCTCAAGGGTTGGACTCTCTCTCTTGAGAAGCCAACCAAAGGAGTCCTGACTGGTTGTAGTCTCTCTCTGCCAAGGTGAAGGCTGTCGTAGGCTGTGGCAAACAGGATGTCGGCGGAGCTGCCACTATCAACAAGGACTCTCCTTACCTGGTAGTTGGCCACCATCAAGGTTAGGACTAGAGGGTCATCATGTGGAGCTTGGACCCCCTCAATGTCTCTGTCTGAGAAAGTAATGACCTCATCTTCCCCATGTCGGGGTGTCTTCATTGGGCAAGAGTCATATGACTCTACCTGCTTGGCTTTCCTGGCGTGCGCCTTCCTGGTGGAGTTGGAGTCACCTCCTCCTCCTAACCCCCCTGCGATGGTCTGAATCTCACCGAGGGGCTGTTGGCACTCGTGTCCCTCGTGTGGTGGAGCTGGTCCTCGTCCAGCAACATATTGCCTTAGCTGGCCTCTCTGAATAAGTTCTTCAATCTATTTTTTCAGCTGGAAACAGTCATCTGTGTCATGGCCATGGTCGCGGTGGAAGCGACAGTACTTGCTAGGATTCCGACGCTTGGGGTCGGACTTCATTTTTCCGGGCCAACGGACGGCGGGGTCATCCTGTATTTGGAACAATATGTGCTCCATTGAGGCATTGAGTGGTGTGAAAGGCTGTCGGTCTCTTGGAGGTAGTGGACCAAGACGGTCCTTCACAGGCACTTTGTCGGCCTTTTTCCTCTTGTTTTCAGTCTCCCTCCTGTCTTCGCGAGTTTCCTTCCTCTTCTCCCCTCCTCGGGAGGACTCACCTCGGCGGGCCTTGGTGACGTCCTCGGCATTCATGTACTTTTGTGCCCTGGATAGCAGCTCGGGCATGCTAGATGGTGATTTCTTGAGGACTGAGAACATGAAGCTGGAGGTGCGGAGGCCGGTGATAAAGGCGGCTAGGGCTACCTTGTCATCTGGCTCCTCCACCTGGAGAACCTCTTCATTGAAACGGGCAAGGTAGTCCCTGAGGCTTTCATCCCTATCCTGCTTGATGGTGAGCAGGTGGGTTACTGGTTTCTGATGCTGTCGTCCCTCGATGAAGTGGGAGACGAAGGCTCTGCTAAGCTCTGCGAAGGAGCGGACAGAGGAGGGCCTGAGTTTGGAGAACCACTGGCGAGCAGATCCCTTCAGGGTGGTCGGGAAATCTCTGCACATAATCTCCTCAGGCACGTTGTGGAGTTACATGAGGGACTTGTACGTGTCGAGATGGTCAAGGGGGTCTTTGGTACCATCGAAAATCTCGATGTTGGGCATCTTGAATTTTGAAGGCAGAGGGTAATTCACTATATCAGCAGTAAAAGGAGTATTAGTGCGTCTTACCAGGTAGTCCACGGTTTCAGGCGCCTGGGCTTTGATGGCGTTGAGCGCGTCGCCAAGTTGGTTTTGCACCTCCTTAATCTTTTCATTCCAATGGTTGGGGACCTCCTTAGCCGGATGGAGATACTGGCTCTCTTGGTCTCCATACTGGCTTTCTCTGTCTTCATGCTCTTGCGCAGGTACATGTGGAGGGGGTACACGTGAACTCCTTGCGCGTTGAGGCGGGACGGCTGGGCGAGGTGCGCCCTGGTATGGCCTTGGGGCATTCTGGCGAGGGCCCTCCTGGCGAGGGGCTACTTGATGCCCAGAAGGAAGGGGTTGTTGGTCCTCTACCGTTGGAGGGAGTGGTGCTCCTCCTACAGGGTGAGGGGCAACGCCTCCTTGGTTGATCATCAACTGGATTATCTGCTGGTTCTGTTCTACCAGCAGCTGCATAGTCTGCAAGAGTTGTTGCTGCCCGACGACGGGGGTTGCCGTGGCAGAAGGTCCCGAGGGCGCGGGGGGAGGTGGAGCCTCCTGCCGGTGAGTCTGGTTATTGTCCCCGGGCTGTTGAGACCTTGATCTCGTGGTGATTGCCATGGATTCAATGAGTAAAGAAATAGAGTAATAGGAACTTTGTCGATTCCCACAGACGGCGTCAAATTGATGATGCACAAAATTGTCTTTGGCAAGATCAACAGTCAAGTATGAATAGTGATGCAATTAACGAGCAATCAATGGCAATCAATGGACTTTAAAGCAATAAACATACAATCAACATAGAGATTTATAGTGGTTCGGTCTCAGATGACCTACGTCCACTCTCTGGAATGGCAACGATGGCCGGTGTTCTTTATTGATGAATGAGGGTCACCGGAGTGTTACAGAGCTTTGAGAGAGAGAGAGAGAGCAATGTGTAGATTATTGGATGCTCTCCAAGTGGAGAGAGCTTACATTATATAGGTTTACTGAGGCGGTGAGTTGAGGCGGTCACCATTGTTTTGGTAAGTATAGTTATGGTAGGATTCTACCACTTTGGTAGGTACAGCTATGGTAGAATTAGATCTCCGGTGCGTATCCCGATATTTTTTTCCCTCGTGCCCCTATTCTCTCAGGGGTGGTCCTGAGATGGACTAGGCTTGAGTTGGAGTGGGCTAGGCTTGAGTCGGAGGAGGCCTTCATGGAGTGAGGAGACAAAGGAGGAGGAGGAGGCCAAGGCAAGGCAGGCGCCCCCATGGGCGGCGCCCACTTGGGCGTGGCCAGCCTCCTAGGCGCCCCCTTGGGCGTGGACAACCTCTAGGCGGCGCCCCCTTGGGCGTGGCCAAGGTGCCCCTCATGGGTGGTCGCCCCCTTGGTCCATGGGCTTGGATTTTGTATTCCGTATCAATTTGCAGCCGCACTTTTGGTTTCCATTTATGCCCTCTGTGATTTGGGCTATTCAACTCCGGGATTTTCTTTGGGCTTTCTTGGTCCGCTTAAATTGGGCTTGGCCCAGTCAATTTCGGACTCGTCAACATCTATAGGGGCGGAGCAAGACATCTTTCCTAGGGGACAACTAGACCACATTAATATTAAAATTCTAAATGTTTACAAAAATATAGTTTCATTAATAGAATGTCAATTAAAGATGCAACTCATATATATAAGCAATATGTAAAAAGAGCCAACAAAAAAAAAAACTCACTATAAATCTATCTATAAAACCTAACAGAAAACTTTGAACCAAAAAATTAGGCTCAATCATATATTGAGTCTATACATGAGAAGATCCAAATTATCGAGCATCCTATAAATCTTCACAGTTGTTCCCGGTGAGTTTTCATATTTTGGAAGCGTTGCATAATAATTTCATTATCAATGGCATTGAAAATCTCTTTCTCAACATATGCAACCAAGTAGTTGTTCATCCATTGATTTCTCATTCGATTGCGCAATTAATTTTTCACTATATTCATTGCTGAAAAGGTTCTTTCAACTTCTTTCAATTGTTGTAGGTACAACCGGTAAAATCAATGCTAGTTTCACAACCAAATACACCAATGGACATACGACATTTTTTCTTGTCTGAACTAATTTTTTCGCAAGACCACCAATTCCTTTAACCTCTTAAAAATCATTGGCACGCACATCAAGTATGTAAGTCTGAAGTTGATTGTCAAGTATCATAAGGTCCATTATGAAAAATTCTGAAGGGTAAAATTGAGCAAAACGAATCAACTTCTCTTTAGTAAAAGCAGAGAATGAATCACTTGGATTTAAGCATGCCACACAAAGAAGTAGCTCAGTGTTCACCACTGTGAACTTATTGTTAAGCTCATAAAGTTACATATCTAACAGCGTGTAAAATAATCCAACCCGAAAATAGTGTAGATTAGTGACTTTGACAATACGTCTTTACCTCCTTCTACCTACATATGTATCATCCATATTGAAAATAGCAATATCATGTATGCCACAAAAAGATGAAACCTCGATGACTAAAGCTTCCCAACCATCATCTCTCATCATTTGTAGTCGTTGTTTCGATACCTCGACTAAGCTCATAGCATCTACTATGTTTTGTCTTTTTCTTTGCAATGCTTGTGATAACTCGTTTGTAATTCCCTATATGTCTTCCATCACATGCAAATTGAATATGAAATCAAAAGATATAATTGAATCCAATAAGGCACATGCTTAATCTCTTTGCTCAGAATTTGTGGCATCCTCTGCTATAACCTCAAGCACATCAACTACATAAGAGAACATAACAATCATGTTTTATGAGGGTGCCACAATGAGAGCCCCAACATGTGTCACCGGCTTATTGGAGACTACTCTCTCGGTGCAACCCACGCCCACTTGAAATTTCTCCATTTCTTAGCGCCTGAATAACCTTACTAGTTTGATTCTTTCTCAAAATATCTCGACGTGTGCATGAAGCTCCAACAATATTCAACAAATTAGCAACAATATTGAAAAGAAAACTAATTTTGTTGTATATTTTGTAATGGCTACAAGTGCTAACTAAAGTTGATGAGCAAAGCAATGAATATAAAAAAGCAAACTTATTTTCATGAGACTTTTAAGGCCATTGAATTCTCCCTTCATATTAATAGCTTCATCATAACCTGGTCCACACAATCTTAACATACTTAATTCATGCTTGGAAAATAATGACTCAGTTGATGCTTTAAGCGACAGAGAACTTGTATGAGCAACATGGACAATACCAAGAAAATGCTCAATCACACATTCTTTCTTATCCACATAGCATAATAAAACAACCATTTTCTCTTTGACTGATATATCACGAGACTCATCAATCAAAATAGAGAACAAATCTATCATAGGTGTTATTTGGAACTATCGAAGGCTTGGAAACCCTCAGACGATTTGAACTCTTCATGATTTGGTGAAAAGAGAAGGGCCCAACCTAATTCCCCCAATGGAAACCAGGTTAGATGCTAATGGATTTACTTAAATTCAGTAAAGGACAAGTCTATCTCAAGGATTCTAGAGGAAGAACGGGAGGTCTTGCATTGTTATGGAAGAGACGTCTCCAAGTAAGTATTAAAAGCTTCTTTGATTTTCATATTGAAGTTGATGGTGTTAATTAACGTGAATGAGCAATGAGTTTGGGTTCAATTGTATGGGATGGATCTGAGCTACAAGGCTCATGAATTGTGGATGAATGTTCTAGTTATCCGAGGTGTAGTGTGTGCAACGCAATGAAAATATAGTGGTTCACCGGCTGATGAGCTCAGCTAGTCCACTCTCTAATGGAGGCTCTTACTCCTTTCTCTCTATTGATGACTAAAGAAATTTACAGAGTCTTTTTGACATTATTCCTCTCTCTCCCTTTGGTTGGGGTAATGTACAATACTTATAATGCTATTCCTAACCCTAAGAGATCTCTACCGAGATCTTTGCCCTTCATTCATGGGATCCCCCTTAATTCTGGGAGGGGATCCTGGTCAATTAAGAGTTTTACGCTTGGGATGTTGCTTGGCTACTGTTTTGGAGGTGTCAGCTGTCATCCAGCCACTTCATTATTACTTCGGCTATTATTTCGCTTGGGAGGAGCTCGAGCTCTGGTTCCCTGAGCTCTGGAGCTCCGAACTAACCTCCCGATCTGACCTCACGGGCTGAGCTCATACTTAGGGCTGATTTTGGGTACCATCAATTGCCCCCCAGCCCTTAGTCCAAGTGAACTTGGGTAGGGGCTGAGCTGAGGTCCAATTAAGGCTGCTCTCCTTGTTTCCCGCGCACGTTCTCCACTTTGTGCAGTTAGCTTTAAATGCCTTTGAATTGACAATAAAGGCTCCCATTTCTCCCTCTCGAATTCTCCTGTCAAGCTTTCCATCTTCCTTCTTCTTCGCAGACCCAGACTCTCCCAATTCATCGGCGAATTTAGGGTTTTTGCTGAAACTCATCTCCCTTCGAATTGGTGTGTGTGGCTTGCTTGCTTCGAACTTTTGGCTTGTTATTCGCCTTCGATTAGGTACGTTCTTGGCTCCCTACCTACTATTTTCGTTCTGGATCCCTCGAGTCTGAGGTGGTTTCTTCATTTTTGGACTTTTCGATTCTGTTATTTTAGGAATCGAGGCCTTTCTCTGTGTCGTCTTCCCCTCTTTTTGGACCCCTACTCCACCGCTAGAATCTTCATTATTGCTCACCGTTGTGTCGACCCCAAAGTTTTCAATGAGTGTTTTTCTGAAATTCCCCCCTCTATATGTCTTTTAAGCTTCCCTTTACCTGCCCAGCTATGTCTGCTTCCTCTGGAGCCACCCCTTCCTCTATTTCCCTCTTAGGAGATCGTTCTGTTGAAGAGGATTCTGACTTAGGTGTCGTGGGTGAGGAGATTGACAATTTCCCTAGCGTTGAATCTGTCGATGCTCAGGCACATACTGATGAGCCTCCCTCTACTCCCTCCCCTGTGGTAAAAAACTCAAACAAAGGCAAGGGCAAAGTGAGTGGCGTAGGTGTTTCGGCTCCAAGTGTAGGGTCTGCTTTCAGTCATGCAGAGCTCGTGGGCCCTAGCGAGGTCACTCCTTCCCTCATGAAGGTCCTTAGTTCTCGTTATGGTTTTCCTCCAGGGGTTCAATGCTGGTGTCCAGATGCATTCACCCCATATGTCACCCAGGTTCATAAGAAGGTTTGCTTCTTCGTGGCTGCCTTTGAGAACGGTCTATGCTTTCCCTTACACCCTTTTATAAAGGGTGTTCTTCAGCATTTCAACATTTGTCCTGCTCAGCTCTCACCTAATTTCTGGGGGGTCCTGGTGGGTCTTCTTGTTTTCTTTAAAATCCACAAGCTTGAGGTCCCTACTATTTTCTTGCTCATGCATTTTTTCAACGTCAAGCACACTGCTTCTGAGGGCTTTCTATATATCTCCAAACGAACGAAGGCTAGAGTGATTATTTCTGATCCCCCGAGCTCCCACAAGCACTAGCAAAAACAATTCTTTTACATAGGGGGCTTACAATGGGAATACAACTCTGCAGATAAGACAGATACTCTTCCAATCCCTAGAGCCTGGTCAGTCCCTGAAAACCTAGGTAAGTCCTTGTCCAACCTAACTGTGATCGTCTTGGTGGCTTTCTCTGACTCTGCTTTGTTTATATTGTTTCCCAAGTGAACGCCCTGAGCTCAGTGCAGAGGACGAACGGGTGTTGCTGAGGTTGGAGAAGTGCTATTTAGTAAAGTACTCTGAACTCATCAAACCTTGGGTTTTTGTAGAACAAGGGTTCAGGCCCCCTGGGGTAATAATAGAATCCCCTACTCCTCTTTCTGTCGAAGCACCCATTCCTCTTTCAGTTGCTACGGCTGAGGTGGCAGGTAGTAGTTCTCCTCTCCCTATTCACCTCAAATTTTCATTCTTCCCTTATTCCTTCTTAACTTGCCCATTTTGATTCTTTAGGTTCTTCCTCGATGGAGCGTACCCAAGAAGAACTCAAGGCTAAGGTAGCTCTATTGAAGAAGGGTAGAAGTGGGAGCAAATGCAAAGCAGAGGTCGGTTCTCGTAGCAGTCCTGTTACCTGAGCTAAGATGCAGAAATCGGGAATGCCTCCCAGCTTCCCTGTCTCAACTACAGGAGCCCCTTCTAAACGATCGAGCTCTCCTGCTTCAACTTTTGAGGCTCTTGCTCCCTCATCGGGCTCCCCACAAGTCACAGAGATCCCTCCTTTCAAAGGGGTTCTGCAGGCTCCTGGTAGAGCTCATGTGCAGGACCAGACCTCACCTTCATCGTCTGAGGTTGATAGGGCCCTAGGGTTGATTCCTCAGCTCCAGCTTGTCTCTCATCCTCTTGGATCATTCGAGAAAATCTCTCAGCCATCTTAACTGAGCTCCAATTTGGAGAAAGGGGAGTTCCCTAAGGCAGAAGGGAACAAAGACTCTTTCTTCGATAACATTGATCTTGCAGCTGGTGCCATTACCTCTATCATTCCTGATTCTGATGTTCTGATGGCTGCCACTATGCCTCTTGAGAGCTCCATCAACTCAGCCCTTTATGGAACCACAGCTGTAAGTACCTGTTATTGCTCTTCTTTAAGCTCCCACCTTACGCTTGTCATTTCTCGTTATTCCTTGTTTTTGATCGTATCTCTTCCCAGCTGGCTATACATGTGAAGGGTTTACTGAGTCGAATCCGCTCTCTCGAGAGCTCTGTCAAGGCGTCCAAGGCGTTTGAATTTAAAGCCGCAGAGCTGACCTTTGCTAATGATGACCTCCAAGCTCAACTTCAGAGTCTTCAAGAGCATGCGGAGAAGCAGGCTTCTACCATCAAGAGCCTGGAGGCAGAGAAAAAAAAAGCTGAAGAGGAAGAGAAGAGGAGCAATGATAAGCTCAAAAAGGTCTCGGAGGAGCTCAAACTTAAGAGCGAGGCTTGGGTAAAAGGTAGCCAGGAGAAATTTGAGGCCTTGGGCTCTTATAACA
Organism: Ilex aquifolium; assembly: GCA_951799425.1. Classification (NCBI taxonomy): domain Eukaryota; kingdom Viridiplantae; phylum Streptophyta; class Magnoliopsida; order Aquifoliales; family Aquifoliaceae; genus Ilex; species Ilex aquifolium. The sequence continues at coordinate 29,555,623 of OX637393.1, forward strand.
GCATGAAAAGAGAGTATAGTGTATTGGTAGAGGCACATGATGTCACACTAGCTGAGCTTGAAGTTCAGAGAGCAGCTGTTAAAGAGAGGGATGATCTAGTTGCCAAGCTAAAGGGTGATGTTGTTACTAGGTGGGCTAAAGGGTGGATTGCTTTTCAAGAGATAGCCTAAGAAACCTACCCTGATCTGGATTTCAACTTTGAGATTCCGGCTGAGGAAGAGGTAGAGGTTTCAGTTGAAAAAGAGGCAGAGGTGCCTAGTTCAGCACTTGCCTCTGAGGCTACTCCTGCGGGTTCTAAGTTGCCTACCTCACTGGATGAGGTCCAAGCTCAAAATATTCTCACCTCTGTATCCCCCTGCTACCGTGGGCAATCCTGAGGCTTCTCTGACTCTTGTGCCTGCTGACCTCCCTACTGCTGCCTCTTTTTCTGCTGACCTAGTAACGAGGGCTTTAACTGAAGTCAAGGTCTCTGCTCAATTGACTATTCCAGAGATTTCGACTGTTACTTTGCCAGAGGCTTCAACTGTCATCCCGCCAGAGATTTCATCTGCTGATCCATCAAGCACTCCTACTACTGAGCTGCCAGGCTCTTCTCCTCTTGCCTCTTCAGGGTTCTAGGAGTCCAGAACTTAGGGTAGATCTGTGCTGTTATTGATGTAAATGCTGAACACACTTTGAATTATTGATGTAAATGCTGAACACACTTCGTTTTTGTTTTTGGAGCTATTCAATACACACTGCTTTTTATAGCCTACTTTGTTCTTTAATGCAGTCTACTATGACATTGTCACTGTTACCTTCATTGTGTTCTGCCTGGGTTCCCCTTTTTTGCCTGGGTTCCCCTTGCCCCCCTTTTGCTTGGAGGAGTACCTTGGTGCTCCGTTTCAAGCAAAACTTATCAAACTTGGATGGGGACTAATGGAGAGCCAGAGCATAGACTTAACTGATGAGGTGTTGTGCTCTAGATTCCCCTTCCCTTTTTGTTTTGATGTTACCTTTAGATCTCCTATTCTGCTGAGCTTGCCAAACAGCTTCACCAAGGGCTGTTGAGCTAAGAGAGCTTTTGGGACCGTGAGGTTTTACTTCTTGAGAACTTGTAGCTGGCCTCACAACTTATGCTGCAGTTTATTGTGCTGGGCTTCTTTTAGCTTGCTGAGTCCTGGAGGTGGTTGAGGGACATCAGGGGAATGTTGAGGCCATTGGGGAGGGTTTGTCTATCTCGCCCTTTGAAAGCAGGAAGCCTTTCAGAGCTCTTTAGGATGTGGATCTTGTGTGACACTGGTATTTACGTTTTTGGTTTCCTCTAAGGGGGCATTGGGTAGTGGACTTGGCATTCCTCATGGTGACAAGATGTTTGCTTGATTTGGAAAAGAGAGTAAGCAACTTGATGCTTGAGTTCTCCCAAAGGTAGATCTGCTGAGATCATGTTGCTATATATATGAGGACTTTGTCTACAAATGAGCCTGAGAAATACCAGTCCATTTTATCCAGGATATGAATGTGGTTCTGGGGGCTGGTGGTCTCGAAAAAGGTGTGCTGGAAAAGCTAGGCAGCCATTCGAGCCGACCTCAACCCAAAGAAGTCTGAGGCGAGTTTTGTTCAGGTGGGGTCGAACTCTGACTTACTTCCAATTATTTTGATCGCATTGGGGGGTCATCTTGTGCTGATTCATCTTTCCACATTTATTCAACTGTTTTCCAAAACCGTAACTGCCCTCATTAATTAGGAAACCAAAAGGACCGCCGACTCTGTTTTCTGTATGATTCTTGGTTTCTTAAAAACTCATGATTTTCTTTAAAGCTTCCAACACCTCCTGGATTTCTTCCTCTTTTGCCAAAAGATTTCAGGATTTTCTTTCTTGAATCTTAGCGATTACCTTCTATCCTCATTGTAGTCTTGATGGCTGCCCCTGTTTCTCCCCTGTTCCAAGAACGCACTTCTTTTGGAATTGACTGGAAGTGGCATTCTCGCTACTTAACCCCTTCAACGATGAAGCCTTCAGACTTGGCAGACATCAAGAAGCGATTCTTCCCTGAGCTTGAGTTGTCTCTACGAGTTCCGACTTCTGAGGAGCCTTGTAACTACCTTCCTCGAGGGGAAGTTTTCTTTTTCGAGGGAGCCATAGACATGGGCCTTCGTCTTCCCATACATCCTTCTATTGGGCGAGTTCTTGCGTACTATGGCTTGTGTCCCTCTCGCCTTTCACCCCGAGGCTGGGCTGCTATAGTCAGCTTTTTCCTCTTATGGCGTCTATATGGCAACGGTGGGTTTCCCACTGTTGTTGAGTTTCTTTACTTTTTTGAGATCGAAGAAGACGAGTTCCCCTGCTTCAGCTTCTTTCGGTGGAGGCACTTCAACATACGCCCTCTAGTTCTTGACCTTCCTCCACTTCTTGAAGGGTGGTCTCAACGCTTCTTTTTTACCTCCGGGAAGTCTTGGAGGTCTACCGAGCTGCGCTGCCCTAGTACTAGAATTCCACGCTCCTGGGAGAGCTTATCTCGTATAGGTATGCTCAAGCAGAGCTATCTCGACTAATTTCTATGAAGATTTATTCTTATTATATTTTCGTTGCGCAGGTCCCCCTGATCTGGATTTGCCAGAGATGATGAATATTGATCAGATGCTGCTTGTAGACCCCAAGCCTTTTTCAGATCTGATGACGCATGAAAATCTATATTTGCTTGGCGCTGAGGCAACTGCTTGGGAGTTTTCTTCTTTTCCAGATTCTCCTTGGACTTCCCCATCTGATTCTGACGAGGAAGAGGATGTTGGTGTGTCCTCAAAGAAGCGCAGGAGGGATGGTTCATCTTCACCTAATTCTTCTCTCGCCACTATCTTATTTACCTCAGCAGGCGAGAAGTTTCTCAAATTGCTCTCTGAGAATGAAAAAGAAAGGGACGAGCTGAAAGAGGAGAACGCTCGCCTGAAGGGAGAGGTTGCTGAGCTGAAGCAGTAACTTAAAAAGAACTAGGAGCTCCTCTTTCTTGTACTCCCTTTTGTTCAATGAAATGCCAGACTTTTGTGTGACTTTTGCATCTTTCTGAATGCTTGTGACTATGAATCCTGGTTTAGACAAGGTTCCATTTTTTTTTTACATATATATGAGCTGAAGAGCTCATCTTATCTTTTATGAGCTGAATAACTCATCTTAAATTTTATAAGCTAAGGAGCTTATCTGGCATTTTATGAGCTGAAGAGTTCATCTTATCTTTTATGAGCTGAAGAGCTCATCTTATATCTTATGAACTAAGGAGCTCATCTTGAATTTTATAAGCTAAGGAGCCTATCTTGAGCTGTAGAGCTCATTTTGTTCTTTATAAGCTGAAGAGCTTATCTTGAGTTGTAGAGCTCATTTTATATCTTATGAGCTAAGGAGCTCATCCTGAATTTTATAAGCTAAGGAGCTTATCGCGAGCTGTAGAGCTCATTTTGTTTTTTATAAGCTGAAGAGCTTATCTTGAGCTGTAGAGCTCATTTTGCACTTTATAAGCTGAAGAGCTTATCTTGAGCTGTGGAGCTCATTTTGCACTTTATAAGATGAAGAGCTTATCTCGAGCTGTGGAGCTCATTTCTTGCCTTATGAGCTGATGAGCTCATCGTTTGCTTTTTAGGTTTTTTTTTTTTTTGGAAGCCATGCAAGGATGAATCAAGAATTTGCTAATTTTATTGAGAATAGTTTTATTACAAGGAAAACTTACTGAAATAACTTCTTAAGATGCTCGACATTCCAAGAATGAGGTAGGACCTTTCCTTCTTCTGTTTGTAACTCATAGTTCCCAGGCCTAATTATTCTTGAAATGATGTAGGGGCCTTCCCAATTTGGCCCCAATTTCCCATGCATGGGATCCTTTCTTGCAAGCAAAAGCCTCCTAAGCACCAGATCTCCAACCTTGAAGCTTCTGTGTCTTACCTTCCTGTCGTAGTACCTTGCGGTCTTTCTCTGATAACTCTGAATGTGTTGCAGAGCTCTTTCTCTCTTTTCATCTAGGAGATCGAGATTTAGCAGAATGGATTCATCGTTATGCTCAGACTCTGTGAACTCAGTTCTGGGGGATGAGAATCCTATTTCTACAGGCTATGATTCGGTTCTGAAAGCCAAAGCAAACGGTGTTTCCTAAGTTGCTACCCTAGGGGTTGTTCTGTATGCCCACAACACCTCTGGGATATACTTAACCCATTTTCCCTTCAAAGACTCGAGCTTGGTCTTCAAGGTTGCTTTGATCGTTCTGATTGTCACCTCTGCTTGTCCATTTGACTGTGGATGGGCTGGGGCCTAGAAATAATTCTTTATCCCCAGCTTTGCACAAAACTTCTTGAACTTAAGGTTGTCAAACTGTTTCCCATTGTTAGAAACAATCGCTCTAGGTACCCCAAACCTACAGACTATAGACTTCCATGTGAAATTCTGAACCTTCTGCTCCGTGATTGTTGCCAGAGGTTCCACTTCTGCCCATTTAGTGAAATAGTCCACCCTAATGATGGCGAATTTACACTGCCCTACGCTGGTGGGAAGAGGGCCAAGAATGTCCAATCCCCATTATTGGAAGGGCCAAGGGCTTACCATTGACGTTAGGAGCTCTGGCGGACAATGAGAGATGTTGGCATGTACCTGACACACCTTACACTTTCTAACCAGATCGGTGGCATCCTTTAGCATAGTGGGCCAATAATATCCCTGCCTCAAGGCTTTTCCTGCCAGGGCTCGAGCTCCGATATGATTACCACAAATTCCTTAATGGATCTCCCTAAGTATGTAATTAGTATCCTCATCTCCTACACATCTAAGGAGAGGCATCGAGAATCCTCGCTTATATAAGTTTCCCTGTAAAATGGAGAATCTGGCTGACCTTACCCTTATCTTTGTGGCCTCCTTGGGGTCTGCTGGCAAGGTTCCGTTCTGAAGATATTCCTTAATGGAGTCTATCCAGATTGGTGGGGAAAGAACTGGGAACACTTCTTCCTTCTCAATTCTTACTGATGGCTCCGCCAAATGTTCTACTGGTATCAACCTATCCAAGTTCTCATGTGAAGCAGTTGCTAGTCTCGCCAGCGCATCTGCTCGAGAATTCTCTAATCTGGGGACATGTACAATCTTGACTTGCCCAAATTTTCTGATCAATCCCTGTACCTTTCTGAGGTAAAGGATCATTTTCTCGCCTTTGGCCTCATAAGACCCCTCTATCAGTTTCACCACGAGCTGAGAGTCACTGCAGATCTCCAGCTATTCTGCCTCCATTGAGTGAGCGAGGTTTAGCCCTGCTATAACAGCCTCATACTCCGCCTCGTTGTTTGAGGCCTTAAACCCGAACCTTAATGCATATTCAACATCTATTTCATCAGGGGAGGTCAAAATTAAGCCAGCATCGCTGCCTTGGGCGTTGGCAGCTCCATGGGTGCTCCTGTTGTGAATTCTGCAATGAAGTCTGCCAGTACTTGCCCTTTGATGGCTGTTCTTGGCTTGTACCTGATATCGAACTCATTGAGCTCAATGGCCCATTTAACCAGCCTTCCCGAAGTCTCTGGTTTACGTAATACTTGCTTCATCGGCTGATCTGTTGGGATCTCGATAGTGTGAGCTTGGAAATATGGCCTAAGCCTCATGGCAGTCCTAACTAAGGCCAAAACAAGCTTCTCCATCTTCGGATATCTCTCCTCTACCCCCCTCAGAGCTCTGCTACAGTAATAGACTGGTTGCTGAGCTCTGTCCTGCTATCTTACTAATGCTGCACTTTGTTGAGAAATCTGAGACAGCTAAATAGAGAGTAAGGACCTCGTCTTCCAACGGGCTTACTAGAATAGGTGGGGAGCTCAGATAATTTTTCAGTGCTCTGAACGCTTCTCCTACACATCTGAGGAGAGGCATCGAGAATCCTCGCATATATAAGTTTCCCTGTAAAATGGAGAATCTGGCTGACCTTACCCTTATCTTTGTGGCCTCCTTGGGGTCTGCTGGCAAGGTTCCGTTCTGAAGATATTCCTTAATGGAGTCTATCCAGATTGGTGGGGAAAGAACTGGGAACACTTCTTCCTTCTCAATTCTTACTGATGGCTCCGCCAAATGTTCTACTGGTATCAACCTATCCAAGTTCTCATGTGAAGCAGTTGCTAGTCTCGCCAGCGCATCTGCTCGAGAATTCTCTAATCTGGGGACATGTACAATCTTGACTTGCCCAAATTTTCTGATCAATCCCTGTACCTTTCTGAGGTAAATGATCATTTTCTCGCCTTTGGCCTCATAAGACCCCTCTATCAGTTTCACCACGAGCTGAGAGTCACTGCAGATCTCCAGCTATTCTGCCTCCATTGAGTGAGCGAGGTTTAGCCCTGCTATAACAGCCTCATACTCCGCCTCGTTGTTTGAGGCCTTAAACCCGAACCTTAATGCATATTCAACATCTATTTCATCAGGGGAGGTCAAAATTAAGCCAGCATCGCTGCCTTGGGCGTTGGCAGCTCCATGGGTGCTCCTGTTGTGAATTCTGCAATGAAGTCTGCCAGTACTTGCCCTTTGATGGCTGTTCTTGGCTTGTACCTGATATCGAACTCATTGAGCTCAATGACCCATTTAACCAGCCTTCCCGAAGTCTCTGGTTTACGTAATACTTGCTTCATCGGCTGATCTATTGGGATCTCGATAGTGTGAGCTTGGAAATATGGCCTAAGCCTCATGGCAGTCCTAACTAAGGCCAAAACAAGCTTCTCCATCTTCGGATATCTCTCCTCTACCCCCCTCAGAGCTCTGCTACAGTAATAGACTGGTTGCTGAGCTCTGTCCTGCTATCTTACTAATGCTGCACTTTGTTGAGAAATCTGAGACAGCTAAATAGAGAGTAAGGACCTCGTCTTCCAACGGGCTTACTAGAATAGGTGGGGAGCTCAGATAATTTTTCAGTGCTCTGAACGCTTCTCCTACACATCTGAGGAGAGGCATCGAGAATCCTCGCTTATATAAGTTTCCCTGTAAAATGGAGAATCTGGCTGACCTTACCCTTATCTTTGTGGCCTCCTTGGGGTCTGCTGGCAAGGTTCCGTTCTGAAGATATTCCTTAATGGAGTCTATCCAGATTGGTGGGGAAAGAACTGGGAACACTTCTTCCTTCTCAATTCTTACTGATGGCTCCGCCAAATGTTCTACTGGTATCAACCTATCCAAGTTCTCATGTGAAGCAGTTGCTAGTCTCGCCAGCGCATCTGCTCGAGAATTCTCTAATCTGGGGACATGTACAATCTTGACTTGCCCAAATTTTCTGATCAATCCCTGTACCTTTCTGAGGTAAAGGATCATTTTCTCGCCTTTGGCCTCATAAGACCCCTCTATCAGTTTCACCACGAGCTGAGAGTCACTGCAGATCTCCAGCTATTCTGCCTCCATTGAGTGAGCGAGGTTTAGCCCTGCTATAACAGCCTCATACTCCGCCTCGTTGTTTGAGGCCTTAAACCCGAACCTTAATGCATATTCAACATCTATTTCATCAGGGGAGGTCAAAATTAAGCCAGCATCGCTGCCTTGGGCGTTGGCAGCTCCATGGGTGCTCCTGTTGTGAATTCTGCAATGAAGTCTGCCAGTACTTGTCCTTTGATGGCTGTTCTTGGCTTGTACCTGATATCGAACTCATTGAGCTCAATGGCCCATTTAACCAGCCTTCCCGAAGTCTCTGGTTTACGTAATACTTGCTTCATCGGCTGATCTGTTGGGATCTCGATAGTGTGAGCTTGGAAATATGGCCTAAGCCTCATGGCAGTCCTAACTAAGGCCAAAACAAGCTTCTCCATCTTCGGATATCTCTCCTCTACCCCCCTCAGAGCTCTGCTACAGTAATAGACTGGTTGCTGAGCTCTGTCCTGCTATCTTACTAATGCTGCACTTTGTTGAGAAATCCGAGACAGCTAAATAGAGAGTAAGGACCTCGTCTTCCAACGGGCTTACTAGAATAGGTGGGGAGCTCAGATAATTTTTCAGTGCTCTGAACGCTTCTCCTACACATCTGAGGAGAGGCATCGAGAATCCTCGCATATATAAGTTTCCCTGTAAAATGGAGAATCTGGCTGACCTTACCCTTATCTTTGTGGCCTCCTTGGGGTCTGCTGGCAAGGTTCCGTTCTGAAGATATTCCTTAATGGAGTCTATCCAGATTGGTGGGGAAAGAACTGGGAACACTTCTTCCTTCTCAATTCTTACTGATGGCTCCGCCAAATGTTCTACTGGTATCAACCTATCCAAGTTCTCATGTGAAGCAGTTGCTAGTCTCGCTAGCGCATCTGCTCGAGAATTCTCTAATCTGGGGACATGTACAATCTTGACTTGCCCAAATTTTCTGATCAATCCCTGTACTTTTCTGAGGTAAAGGATCATTTTCTCGCCTTTGGCCTCATAAGACCCCTCTATCAGTTTCACCACGAGCTGAGAGTCACTGCAGATCTCCAGCTATTCTGCCTCCATTGAGTGAGCGAGGTTTAGCCCTGCTATAACAGCCTCATACTCCGCCTCGTTGTTTGAGGCCTTAAACCCGAACCTTAATGCATATTCAACATCTATTTCATCAGGGGAGGTCAAAATTAAGCCAGCATCGCTGCCTTGGGCGTTGGCAGCTCCATGGGTGCTCCTGTTGTGAATTCTGCAATGAAGTCTGCCAGTACTTGCCCTTTGATGGCTGTTCTTGGCTTGTACCTGATATCGAACTCATTGAGCTCAATGGCCCATTTAACCAGCCTTCCCGAAGTCTCTGGTTTACGTAATACTTGCTTCATCGGCTGATCTGTTGGGATCTCGATAGTGTGAGCTTGGAAATATGGCCTAAGCCTCATGGCAGTCCTAACTAAGGCCAAAACAAGCTTCTCCATCTTCGGATATCTCTCCTCTACCCCCCTCAGAGCTCTGCTACAGTAATAGACTGGTTGCTGAGCTCTGTCCTGCTATCTTACTAATGCTGCACTTTGTTGAGAAATCTGAGACAGCTAAATAGAGAGTAAGGACCTCGTCTTCCAACGGGCTTACTAGAATAGGTGGGGAGCTCAGATAGTTTTTCAGTGCTCTGAATGCTTCTTCACACTGGGTATCCCACTGGAAGGCCTTCTTTAGGACTTGAAAGAAGGGTTGACACTTGTCGCTTGATCTGGACACAAAATGACTTAAGACGGCTATTCTTCCTGTTAGACGTTGTACCTCCCTTGTATTGGACGGCGGTTGCATATCCAGTACTGCCTTCACCTTCTCTGGGTTAGCCTCTATCCCTCTGCTATTAACTATGAAGCCTAGAAATTTTCCAGCAGAAACTCAAAAGGCACACTTGGCGGGATTGAGCTTCATTTTGTATTCCTTCAGGACTTGGAAAGATTCCGCCAAATGTTTGATGTGGAGCTCTGCTTTCAGTGATTTGACCAACATATCATCGATGTAAACCTCCATGGTCGTCCCGATCTGTTTTTGGAACCTTTTATTCACCAAGCGTTGATAAGTGGCTCTAGCATTCTTCAATCCGAAGGGCATAACCTGGTAACAGTACGTACCTTGCTCGGTTATGAAGGAGGTCTTCTCCTGGTCATTAAGGTCCATCCTAATCTGATTATACCCAGAGAAGGCGTCCATGAAGCTGAGGAGCTTGTGCCCAACGGTGGCATCCACAATCAAGTCTATTCGAGGTAAGGGGAAACTGTCCTTGGGGCAAGCCCGATTAAGGTCAGTAAAGTCAATGCAGAGGCGCCACTTGCCGTTGGTCTTCTTAACGAGGGCGACATTAGCTAGCCACACTGGGTAATCCACCTCCCTGATGGCTCTGGCATGGAGAAGTTTGTTGACCTCTTCATTGATGGCTTTTTGACGCTCTGGGGCAAAACTCCTCCTATTTTGTTTGATAGGTTTGCAGCTAGGATTCACACTGAGCTTATGTGTGATAACTGAGGAGTCAATACCCTCCATGTCTTCTTGTTTCCAGGCAAACACTTCCATGTTTTGCCTTAGAATTTGGATGAGAAGTTCTTTAATCTCTCTGCTCAGCTTGGACCCTACATAAACAAGGTGTTCTGGCTCTTCGTCTAGCTGTATAGGCTTTAGCTCTCTAACGGGATTGGTCTGGTTTCCAGCTCATCCCTCATGTCAAGTTCATCCAATTGGATGTTCTCAACCTCTTTCATCTTCACAGATGCCATGTAGCACTCCCTTGCTACGTGCTGGTCTTCTCGGACCACTTTGATTATGTTCTCTGTTGGAAATTTGACAATCAAGTGGTAGACAGATGGGATGGCCCTCATAGAATTAAGGGAAGGTCTTCCAAGCAGAATATTGTACGCAGAAAGTGTGTCAACCACTAAGAATTTTACGGTTGTAGTGGCTTGGCAAGGCGGGTCACCTAGGGTGAGCACAAGCTGAATTGACCCTAATGGGAACACCCTTTCTCTTGAGAAACCTAGCAAGTGGGCACTTACAGGCTCGAGTTTTTCCCTCCCTATGTCCATCTTATCGAACGCAGGCGCAAAAATGATGTCTGCCGAACTGCCGTTGTCAATCAGGACTCGATGAACAATTCTGTTGGCTACCACAACTCTTACCACCAAGGGATCATCATGGGGGTACTGACACCCTTCCAAGTCTGAGTCTAAAAAAGTGATAGTTGTGTTTAAGCGTGGTGTTTTGGATACAGTATGCACCTTAAGAGCTTCTCCGACTCTGATCCTTCGAAGGTGAGCTTTTCTGGCTGAGCTGGATTCTCCGCCTCCTGCAAACCCTCCAGATATTACTCTGATCTCTCCCAGAGGTTGCTGATGTGGTGCATGTGCTTGCTGTTGAGGTGGCGGTGGTGGAAGAGCTCGATTTTGATTATCATGGGCCACAAAGCAACGTAACTGCCCTCGTTGTATTAAAAACTCGATCTCCTTCTTTAGCTGAATGCAATCATCGGCATGGTGACCATGATCTCTGTGGTAGTCACAATACTTTGTGGGGTCTCTCTTTGCTGGATTTGCTTTCATCCGAGATGGCCACCTCGGGAACTTCTCGTTCTGGACCTCATACAAGACCTGGGACACTGTGGCGGTGAGCAGGGTGAATTGCCGAGGTGCGTACCTAGGCTGTAGCTCGGGTTGCGGAGGGCCTAAGCGGTCTCTAACATTTCATCTTCTCTTTGGGGAGCGATCTCTATCCCTCCTTGGAGACCTTTCTCGTTCTCTTTCTTTCCTAGGACTTCGGTCCCTCTTCTTCTCTTCTTTCCCCTTCTTCTTTCGTGATGATGCACTCCCCACCTTGGAAAGGAGTGCTTCCTCACCGTTTATATATTTTTCTGCATTGGCTAACACCTCAACCATGCTTGCTTGGGGATTCTTTGATATAGAGAACATCAAGTCCTTTGACTGCACTCCTAATCCTGCAATGAAAGCAGTGATGACAAACTTTTCGTCTGGGACATCTACCTTTAGAGATTCTGAATTGAATCTCTGTACATAAGATCGCAGGTTCTCATCAGGTCTCTGCTTTACATTTAATAAATGATAGCTCGGCTTCCTGTAGATCCGGGCTCCTATGAAGTGAGACACAAAATATATGGAGAGTTCTTTGAAGGAAGAGATCGAAGCTGGGGAAAGCCTATTGAACCATGCTAAGGCTGACCCCTTCAGAGTGATGGCAAAGGCCCTACAATGCACAGGGTCCTGGTATCCATGCAGCTCCATTTGGTTTTTGTAGGTGTTGAGGTGATCCACAGGGTCTTTTGTCCCATTAAAAACCTCTATCTAAGGCATTCTGAACTTTGGAGGAAGAGGGAAATGCAACACTCCAGTGGTGAATGGGGATTTCGTTTGTTGCACCAAGGCATCCATCGTTACTGGAGTCTTGACCCTCACTGCCTCCCTCATGTGGCTGAGCTCTTGCTGGATGTCCTTGAAGCGATGTTCTCAATACTGTTCCATTCCCTCCTGTTGGAAAGGGGGGAAATCATTTTTCTCAACTCTTTCGTTTTGGCTCTGTACTTCTTCATTAATGCCCTTCCTAGGTGGCGGATGGGGTGCATGACTGCTCTTCCCTCCCTCGTTTACCTCTCTGAGGGGATCAAGGTATTGTTGTTCCCTACGAGAGAGGTCATTATGGCCTTGCTGGGCTGGCTGTGTTTGCTGAGGACCTCGTAAGAGCTTCAAGAGCTCTTCATTTTGTTGAAGTAAATGCTGATTGACCAGACGAAGGGCGTCTAGTTCATTATTGGTGGGGGGATCCAACGTAGGTGGATCATCTCCGGTGGAGGGCACTAAATCATTAAGGTTTTCTGGTTGCCTCCCACTAGTGACCTCTTGTAGATTCTGCATCCTTGGGGGATTCATCTGACTTCTGCTCATATTGCGTGTAGAGACCGTCAATTACTGAAGAATCAGTATACTTGTAATAAGAACAATCGTTCCCACAGACGACGCCAAACTGATGGTGTTAATTCATGTGAATGAGCAATGAGTTTGGGTTCAATTGTATGAGATGGATCTGAGCTACAAGGCTCGTGAATTGGTGGATGAATGTTCTAGTTATCCGAGGTGTAGTGTGTGCAACGCAGTAGAAATATAGTGGTTCACCGGCTGATGAGCTCGGCTAGTCCACTCTCTAATGGAGTCTCTTGCTCCTTTCTCTCTATTGATGAATAAAGAAATTTACAGAGTCTTTTTGACATTATTCCTCTCTCTCCCTTTGGTTGGGGTAATGTACAGTACTTATAATGCTATTCCTAACCCTAAGAGATCTCTACTGAGATCTTTGCCCTTCATTCATGGGATCCCCCTTAATTCTGAGAGGGGATCCTGGTCAATTAAGAGTTTTACGCCTACGATGTTGCTTGGCTACTATTTTGGAGGTGCCAGCTGTCATCCAACCATTTCCTTATTACTTCGGCTATTATTTCGCTTGGGAGGAGCTCGAGCTCTGGTTCCCTGAGCTCTGGAGCTCCGAACTGACCTTTCGATCTGTCCTCATGGGCTGAGCTCATACTTAGGGCTGATTTTGGGTACCATCAAAAGTTATATTGGATGAAGACTGTGTTAACCTGTGGCAATTTGTTGGCTTTTTACGAGCATCCTGATGTTGCTAAAAGGAGGCACTCTTGGTCTTTGTTTTCCATGTTCGGTCGGAGATCAAATTTGCCATGGGTTTAAGGTCGTGACTTTACTGAAATTCTATTCAATGATGAGAAATCTGGTGGACCAAATAGACCATATTGTCAATTGAGGGATTTTAGGAATATTATCGTTGAATGTGACTTGATGGATATTGGTTTTAACGGATATCCTTTGACATGGTCAAATAGGTGGAAAAAAGGCTAGGCAGAGTTTGGGGATCTCCTTCTTGGGTGTCACAATTTCCTAATAGTGGCCTAACTCATCTACCTAATACAAACTCTAATCACTTCCATTTATTGCTCATAATTGCATATTCTTCTGATACATTGTGTTCCTAGGAGTTTAAAAAGAGGTTCGGGTTTGAATCCATATGGTTGACTAATAAGTTGTGTGTTAATGTGGTTAGTAATAGCTGACATGCATTAGAGGGGGTTCTTTGGAGCAAAACTTTATGGATAAGATCAGATATTACCAGATTGGTCTCTTAAAATGGAGACAATAGAAGTTTGGCAGTGCACACAACCAATTTAGAGAAGATAGAGAGAAGTTTTCCACTTTGCAATCCAGCGTACTCTCAAAAAATTGTAGAGAGAAAATAAGGGCCACTTATTCTCACACACGTCAATTGCTTGAGGTTGAAGAAATAATGAGGAACCAAAGAGCAAAGACCTTGTCGTTCAGAGAGGCGGATAGAAATACAAAATACTTCCATGCTCAGGCTATTATAAGGAGAAATAAGAATTGGATAAAGGGACTTAAAGACGAACAAAGGACTTGGATTACGGATAAACAAAAAAATTGAACGGATTTGTAGTGAGCTATTCAAGTGATATGTTTATGTCTAGCCACCCTAACCAAGCTTATATGAGGAAAGTACTTGATTATGGTGGTGTTTGATAAAACTGAAAGTTGACCATTGAAAACTGAATGCTGAATTTTTTAATTCACAGACTGTTTGTTATCAAGTGAAATTTAAATATTGAATTTAATCAAACTGTTTGACAAATATAAAGAGCTGAAGTCTAAAAATTATTATTATTCTAATTTTTCTCTTCTCTTTAACCATCTCTCTGTAACTACCTTATTCCTATCACCACCATCACAAATTGTGGTGGTAGTGGTGGCAGTGACGGTGGTTGTAGTGGTGGTGAGATAATGGTGGTGGTGGTGGCGGCGGCAACGATGGTGATGGTAATGGTAGTGGTGGCAGCAACACTATGGTGGTGGTGACAGCGACACAATGGTAGTGGCAGTGGTGGTGGTGGTGACAGTAGTACAATAATGGTGATGGTGGTGGCGACAATGATAGTAGTGGTAGCGGTAGCACAATGGTGGTGGTGGTGGTGACATAATGGTAGTGGTGATAACGACACAATAGTGGTGATGGTGATGGTGATGGAGGTGGTGGCGACAATGGTGGTGGTGATGACACAATGATAGTGGTGACAGCAACGATGACAATGGTGATGGTGGTGGTGGCGACAACACAATAATAATGATGGGGGTGGCGATGGTGGTGGTGGTGGCAATGACAGTGGCAGTAGTGGTGGCGGTGACATAATGGTAGTGGTGGTGGCGGATACACAAAGGTGGTGACGGTGGTGTGGTGGTGACACAAAGGTGGTGGTGGTGATGGTGGTGGCGACAATGGTGGTGGTCGTGGTGACGGCAGCACAATGGTAATGGTGGCAATAACGATGGTGGTGGCGACAGTGGTGGTGGTGGTGGTGGCAGCGATGACACAATGGTGGTGAGGACATATTTGTCCATTAAGAGAAATTAATAAAATTCTTACTGACTAATATTTTCAGCATTAATTTTAGCCTATTTTTAAGAAGTGTTTCAAATATTTAGTATGAGTTTTAGGTTATCAAACGAGTTTAATTTATTAAGTACTTAAAATATTCAGTTTTAAAATTTAAGTGGTGTTATCAAACAACCCTTATGTCACACAAAGGATATTGGTAAAATGAACCAGCTCTTGCTTACAGTTTCTAAAGCTCCGGATCCAGACAAAATGGGGGTTGCTTTTGTTAGAAATTCCGGGACATCATTGGAGGACATGTTACTAAGGTGGTTCTTGAGTTTTTAAATTCAGAAAATTTTAGTTCGAAGTTGAACTACACTCATCATGTTCTTGTCCTGAAAGCAAAATCTATAGAGAATATAAGCCAATTCCGGCCAATTAGCCTGTGTGACGTTGTTTACAAAATTATTGCGAAGGTATTAGCAAATAGGCTAAAACTGATACTCCCAAAAATTATATCTGAAATACAGAGTGCGTTTATTCTAGGGCGATTAATCATGGATATTGTTTTAATTTCCTATGAGTTGAACCACTACATGAAAATGAAAAAAGATAATGGAATAGGATTTATGAAGCACTGCTCAAGAAAGGGGATTATTACGGGAACGATCGATGAGACGTAGTGGACCAATCTTTTCTCACCTTCTTTTTGCATATGATAGCTTACTGCTTGCTAGGGCGACAAAAAATATGCTCAAACTTTTAAAGAATGTCTTCCATGCTAAGAAGGTGCTTCAGCACAACAAATCAATTTATCAAAATCCGTTGAAGTTTTGGGCAAGAATGTAAGATCTATTATTTTCGACTGTATTAAGGATGTACTCCAGATTCCTATTTCTGACTACCATGAGATGTAGTTGGGCCTCCTGTCAATCACGGATAAGTCTAAAAAAGATATTTTTAGCTCAATAAAAGAAAGGGTTTGGGTTAAGGTACATGGATGTCAGGAAAAGATGCTCTCTATGGATTGTCCAAGCATGTGCCCATTTTTGGAATGTCTTATTTCAACTTGCCTATTTCTTTGTGCCCGAAACTAAAAAAGATGGGGGCAAACTTCTGGTGGCAACAAAGACCAAATGGGAGGAAAATTCACTGGATGTCTTAGGACACATTGTGCTTGCTAAAAAGTAAAGGTGGTAATGGGGTTCAGGAATTTGATAACATTCAATCTAGCCATGCTAATAAAAAAAATTAGGGCTTGTACAATATCCTAATTTGTTGTTGTTTTAAACTCCTGAAGGCCAAATATTTCCAAATTCCTCTTTTATGGATGCTCAACTAGGTGCCAATATTTTTTGGAAATGACGAAGTATTTTGGATTCCAAGAAGGTTGTATTGACAGGGATGCGTTGGAGAGTTGGGAATGGGCAAAGCATTCAAAAACAAGCTGACAAATGGATTCTAAGACCCTCTTCATTCAAACCTGTGAGACGAGTGTTGAATATGTATAATGATACTCTGGTAGAGTTCGTTAATTCACAGAGACCAGGAAGGGATGGAATATTGATTTGTTAAAGGAATTATTCCTAGATGTAGACTCTGGTGTGATTGCAACTATACCAATTTATGAGCAACTTTTGGAGGATTACAGGGCATGGCATTATACCAAATCTAGTCAATTCTTTGTACGAAGTGCCTATCACCTGATGATGGAACAAGGTTTTCACAGTGGTTAGTTTCCAATGAAGGCGTTCCAGTATTAGGGTTGAATATTGATCAGGTAAGTATATTTTGTATTTAAAGATCCCAAATAAAATAAAGCATTTTACATGGCATGTTGCACACGATATCCTTCCCACTTTGTGCAATTCAAAGGAGAAAAATATGTGTGGACATTTTTGTTTTTCTTATGGGTACTCCAAATGAGTAAGTTGAGCACAAGGCATGTCCTAACAGTAAGACAAATAAAGCCTAGCCTTTAGGCACCAAATTTTTAGAAGGCCACATAATTTTAGGTGCATAACTACACCACATAAAAAATTTAAATTCATGAAAATTTTAAGCTCTACAAAAAGATTTCAAAATATTTAAGTCCAATCAAAAAAATATTAATTTCAATAATTTGGGTCTATGATCTAATCTATAACAATAGAAATCCAAAAATCAAAAGATAAACAAAAAAAAACCAAAAATAAAAAAGTACCTAAAAATTAACTCATATTTACTCCCATTCATTCTCACTCTCTCCCCCCAATAAAAAAAATAGAAACAAAAGATATCTCTTTACTCTCTCACTTCTCTCTCTCTCTCCAATAAAAAATAAAAGCGAAATCTGAAACCTGAGTCACACGATTCGCCAAACAAAGCCCACGCTCTAATTTAATAATTATAGTAAATAGCAAATATTTTAAATCCTGATCACAAGCCCTAGACATAAAATTCAGCTCGCCATAATAAATAAGTCAGTCTCCAACTGTACTCCATTAAATTTGAGGCTTTTTCAGCTTAAGACTACAATCTGAATCAAATGCAAGCCCACTGAATTTTATAGACTTGTGTGGTAGGGAGTTTTCCACTCCCAACCGATGTGGGATTGCCACTTTATACATTTGTGTCCCTGAGAGTTTTCCACTCCTAGTTGATGTGGGATAGCTTTCCATTGATCTGTTTTTTTATTGGTTAGTTTCATTAATCATTCACAATATTGTTTTTATGTGAGATTCAAAAGCC
Source organism: Ilex aquifolium (assembly GCA_951799425.1). Lineage (NCBI taxonomy): Eukaryota > Viridiplantae > Streptophyta > Magnoliopsida > Aquifoliales > Aquifoliaceae > Ilex > Ilex aquifolium. Next base: position 29,573,183 of record OX637393.1, read on the forward strand.
AAATCAATAATTAACAAAATTTAGATAATTTATCATATATTTGTATATAAAATTTAACTTTTTAAAATATATTTTCAATAATTGTTGTGTATATAAACATGTGTATGTATATACTATAACACTCTCACGGTGCTTTCGCTCTCAGAATTTTTTTGAATTTTTCTGCTTTTGTGCTCCCGCTCTCACTCGCACTCCCGCCCCACCCCCACTTCCACTCTATGTGATTTAGGCTAAAACCTTTCTCGATAACATTAGTAAGGACTCTCCCTTTCATTCTCGCTCTACTGGAACACATCATCCTTCACTCGCTCTCACAAAAAAATTAAAATTAAAATACTTTTTTTAAAAAATAATATTAAAAATAAAAATGCCACTTTTAGTGTTAGCGCTTTAGTCCTCAAATTACCTTGAGTCGCCCTTGGTTGAACATTTATTGTTGAGCTTCCCCTTTTTGTTGAAAGTATGGAGTCTTACTAGAATTTCATTTCCCCCAGTTGGTGCATTATGTTTTACAGATGCTTTCCTTATTTCTCTTAACTTGTTACAACAAACACGATGGGCTCGTTTGATTGCCGTATTAAAAATGGATGGATTGGATAAAGGGATCCAGTCTAATACAATACAAGTGGACAAAACACAAGATTAAATAAGGTATTAGAATAATACATAATTTTATCTAATCCATTGTTTGGTTAAGAAATTATTTCATCGTATTAATAAAAATATCCTCAATCAATTTTGATGACAGCTTGGTCTTATCATTTGTGGGTTATAACAATAAATGTGTACAATAATACATTTGAATTAGATTATAATATCACCTGTCTTGGTGGTATTAAAATATCTTTACAATATAGGTCTATTGTACAAAAAACATACGATAAGTATATGATTAATATAGATTTTTTAAATTAATACGGAATTAAATTTCTCTACCAAAATAAAGTATTAGACCCGATTAAATTAAAAATAGTACAATACAATATTTAATTCACTTATAATACGTCTACCAAACTGTAACACCCCGTATTTTTCTTTTATAGATATGTATATAGATATATATAGTAAATAATTAATGTAAAAATGTGGACATGTGTAATGATGTAAGAATGAACTATATGGGTTGTAATAATAGGAGAAATGCTAGAGATGCATATGGATTGGGAGGTTTGAGTTTCAAAGATGTTTAAACTTGGAAAGAGTGAATAGACAAGTTTCTAAAGGTTTTTAGGTCAAAATAATGCTTCCATTGAATCCGGAAGGTCGAACAACCTTGGGAGAGGTAATATGAGGTGTATTGGAAGTTAGGAAGTATTTTGGAGTTAAAACCCACTTTAGAGTGAAATTGGGTAAAAAGTATCTTGGACACCTTCTAGTATTTTAGCCATAACTTTTTATCCTTACATCCAATTGATCTGAAATTTTGACAGTAGATAGTAGACATCTAGAGCTACAAAAGTGTATCTCTTGGAAATTTTCCAATTCGACCTCTAAATGGGTCAAAACTGCCCTGGAAGTTGCAGCAGACAACGGGTACCGGTACCATTCAGTACCGGTACTGAGTACCGGTACTGCGACTCCAGAAAGTTCTGGGTACCGGTACTGGGTACCGGTACCATCCTTCTGACGCCTCTAAACAGTTAAAAGTCGGGATTTTGTGTTATAAGAACCCATCCCACATCCCATTTGCCCCATTTCTTCATCTTCCTCTTACCCTAACCCTCCTAGAAACCCTTAGAGAGAAAGAGAGAAAGATAAAACTCAAGATTAAAAGGAAAGACAAAGGGTTAACAAGGTGATTCAAGATTCAAACCCTAGGTTTCTTCAAGAGCATAAGGTAGGGGATTTCTTCCTATGTTCTTACATTGAGGCTAGGGCTAAATTATATGTATTCTTTTGGTTTAAAATCATATGTACTTGCTATTAAATACTTGATTCTTTGTCTCCTTGCATTGATTTCCTTTCTTTTTACATTTTGGTAGTTGGGTAACTATTAAAGCTATCTTTTTCACTCTCATCCTTATATACATGATAAGAAATACATGACTCTTGTTCCTCTTGAAATAAATGCCATGTTTTGAACATTGTGATGGTTGGGTAACTCTTAAATTTCTCTTTTTCATCTTCAAACCTTGGTTTTAAAGAGAAATGGACTTTTCCCTCTATTTTCCTTAGTATTGCTTTCAAAACTTTAGTGTTTGATATGGTACACCAAAATGTTACTTATGAGGATCTCTTGCTCATTTTCTTCCCTCATATTATGAAACATTATATTAGAATTGTGGAAATTTGGTAATTCCTTGAAATGTTGATGAATTGAGAATATTTTGGTTTCCTCAATTGTATGGTTGTTGTGAGGGACTTGGATTGCCTTCGAGAGATGCCGTAGAGTGTTAGAGGTTAGTCTACCCCCGTGGGGGTGAGATGGTTTCCTAGCACTTGTAGTGGGTTGTCATTTGGTAATGAAACCACTATCGTTCACTGGAGTTCGAACAAGGGATAGTATACTTTTCCTAGGAAGGGACTCGTCACTGCCATTGGGATGGTAGACGCCCTTTCCTATAGTGCTTGTGATTATGAGGTAAATAGGTGGACTAGGTATAATCGTTGGGTAGATTCATGAGAAGCAATCAACATACATGGTACGGGGATGAACCAATATACATGAGAACATGAGATTATTATTATTGTTACGGAATGGTTTCCAACAAGTGCTTGTGGAGGTATGGGACTCCACAAGAACCTGTTGGAAATGGTTATGGTGATAATTGTGACTGAGTTTTACGGTTCATTTAAATTATTACGAACATTTAAACTTGAGATCTATTTAAAATATCCTGCTTTTCCTTCAAAATGGTATATATGCTATTTGTGAAAATGAGACCAACCGTTTTATATGCTTTTCTAAACCTTGTTTGAGTTTGGGAAGATCTTGCTACAGAGCTTCGTGCTCATCCCCTACAATTAATATTTTTCAGATTTGGCTTTAGAGGAGGAGCTCGGTGTGAATGAGCCGGGCCTTGGGGAAGCTTCCTTGGAGGGGTACCTAGATCCCGAGGTGGACATGTAGAGATATAGCTTCTTTTGTACTAGACTAGAGAGTTTATTTGGAGATCATGTAAAGTCTAATATTTTGTTATTCCGCTGCAAGTGTACTTTAATTCTCTTGGAATGTAAATGCCATTGCTTGGCCTATTCTTTTGGGATAATAGTGTGGATATGATATATGGTGAATGAAAGTTTATTTTATGATGGTTAAATGAACCCTGTGTGGTCAAGTTAATAGAATTGCACAGGTTGTGATTTTTGGGTGGAGCTTCCTGTACAAAGGAGACTCTGCCCAAATTTTGTTAAAAAAATTAAGAATGTTTCTTATTTGATGGATATATATTTAGTGCTCTCACGATGTGAATGTTTCAGAATGTAATGCCGTCCAGGGTGGTATTTGGGGTGTTACACAAACAAGCCCTATGAGTTTGTGGTAGACTATGGTAATACGACAAAACCATGTCCTTTAATATAGGGAGTTTATTTAATTCAATAAAAAGACTATGTCCCTATGGTGAGGGTCAGTTAGGATTTTCATTGTCTTATTTAGATTAGTTGATAAGGGATAGACATGTTATCCCTTATAAAATCCAGGTAAATTTGAATTTTTGTGAAAAAGGGCAAAACGGTAATTTGTCACTACGGTATAGGTTGAAAAATCCGAATTTTTATAGAACTCGGATGACGAAATGGACCTCACCGTTGGATTCGTCTCGTGAAATTTAGTTACCCTGTCAATTTTCGTCGAACTCCGAGACAGTCGAATTTTTCGCGTTTGACTTAAATTTCAAAAATTGAACCCTTGACTTAATTCAATAAAAATGAACCCTTGACTTAAATTTCAAAAATTGAAAAATAATGTAAAAGAAGTTCATATAAAATTATTTTAAACTTGAATCGGGACGAAATTTAATCGTTTCGAGACAAAATCAGACCCGAAAATAAGGAACGTGTGGTGAAATGTGAACCAAGCATTTAAAGAGTATAAATAGGGGAGAAAATCTGATTTTTCTCCCCATTCTTCAGTTGGTCTTCACGTTGGGAAAGAGAGAGGGAAGAAGAGAGAGGAAAAGCTAGGGTTTCTCCACTTCTCTCTACGATCTACAGAGTTTCGTCACTCAAATCGACTCAAACCAAAAACAAAAGTCGTTCTCCTCTTCGAGGCTACAAAACCATACCAAGAATGATGCAATCCATAAGATGCTCAAGGAAACACAAATTCGAAGATGTGAAAGATAATGAAATTGACTTTCCATCAAGACAAAGATCCATATGGAACCTTGCATTATTGTATTTTGATTCTTATTTTAAGTCAATTTGCTAGTATTAGTATTTTATATGTCCTTTTAATATTTTTTAGAGTTAGAGGTATTTTTGTAATTTCTAGAATTTCTGGAACATGTCATATTTTTGGGTCAAAATATAAACTCCTACTAGGATTTGTTTCCTTAGTAGTTTGGGTCAAAATATAAACTCCTACTAGGATTTGTTTCCTTAGTAGATTAGGATTTGTTTCCTTAATAGATTAGGATTTGTTTCATCAGTAGATTATGATTTGTTTCCTTAGTAGATTATGATTTGTTTCCTTAGTAGATTAGGATTTGTTTTCCTTAACAGATTAGGAATTTTCTTTGTAATGACCAGCCTATAAATAGACGTCTAAATCAATAAAAAGGTAGATCATTATTCAGCAAATTTTGAGAGTATTTTCTCTACAGTTCTTTGACGAACTAAACGAACTTATCGGGATTTTCCGTGACGTTCACCAGCGACTTATCAAACGGGTTTCCACACCGTTTGTGGCGTCTCCCTTATACTGAGGTTCTTGTTTTCGCAATAAACAACGGGTTGAGGTCATATATACAAAGGTTCTTGTTTATCGTAAAACAACGGGTCGAGGTCTATCATTCAAATCTGATCATAGAACGATCTTGAGTTCCTTTTCATTGTTGGAACTCGTTATTTTGGCGGGGTTCACATCATTTGGTATTAGAGCAAAGGTTCTAGTTCAGGTTTGCCTATCTTAAAAAAAAAAGAAAAAAAAACTTTTCTTTTCTTTATTATGTATTTTTTTTTAGTTCCAAATTTGGTTCACAAACCCTAGTTTAGCCGAATTTCCTTTACCCCATTCTGCTCGTATTTTGTTGGTTCTAGTTTATTACGAAATCTTATTATGTTACTATCAAAAGATAGTTGCTGATTATAAAAAAAAAATAAAATCAGATTGTTTGTGTTCATCCATCTTGGATCCAACAAGCCCGAAAACCACCTCACCCCAAAATCAGATTGTTTGTCTTGCTCTTAAAACCTGAAATTCCTTGATGAGTTCTTGGTGAATTGTTTTTGGAAATTTTGAGAATTGTTTGTTTAATTTCAAAAGAACTGAAAGAGAATTATCAAATGGAAAAAAAAAAAGGTAAGAGTGCAATCATATCTCACAACAGTGTTAAGAACATGACCGAAGATGCTACGAAATTGACTAATCCGAAATTGTTTATGGAGGCTATGATGAGTGAGATGAGGCGTTTGATGAAGTTGGAACTAGAGCAAGTTCACGAACGGTTAGATCAGATGAAGAATACACGTGAGAGACAACCACAAAACGTCCCTAATGTGCGTAGAAGGGTTTCTTCTTCGCAAAGGGGTAAAACTCAAAATTATTTAGATTTTACTGTGCAATTAGAGAAGATTCGTCAAAAGCAGCCAAAAGCAACAACTGATTGAATAATTCAAGATCAAGTAGAAGAATCAACACAATCCCAAGCAACTACGTTACTCACTTGTCCAGAGACTAAGGTAAAAAATGAATATCAAAACAAATTTTTTTTGTTGTGGAGCTTGACAAGATGGAAAATCCAGCAACTAGTATTGAATCAAATGAGCCTTTAGAGATGATAACGAGTTCCAACAATGAAAAGGAACCCAAAATCGTTCTATGATCAGATTTGAATGATAGACCTCGACCCGTTGTTTTACGACAAACAAGAACATTGGTATATATGACCTCAACCCGTTGTTTATTGCGAAAACAAGAACTTCGGTATAAGGGAGACGCCACAAACGATGTGGAAACCCGTTTGATAAGTCGCTGGTGAACGCCACGGAAAATCCCGATAAGTTCGTTTAGTTCGTCAAAGAACCGTAGAGAAAATACTCTCAAAATTTGCTGAATAATGATCTACCTTTTCATTGATTTAGACGCCTATTTATAGGCTGACCATTACAAAGAAAATTCCTAATCTGCTAAGGAAAACAAATCCTAATCTACTAAGGAAACAAATCCTAATATACTAATGAAACAAATCAGAATCTACTAATGAAACAAATCCTAATCTATTAAGGAAACAAATCCTAATCTACTAAGGAAACAAATCCTAGTAGGAGTTTATATTTTGACCCAAAAATATGACTTGTTCCAGAAATTCTAGAAATTACAAAAATACCCCTAACTCTAAAAAATATTAAAAGGACATATAAAATACTAATACTAGCAAATTGACTTAAAATAAGAATCAAAATACAATAATGCAAGGTTCCATATGGATCTTTTTCTTGATGGAAAGTCAATTCCATTATCTTTCACATCTTCAAATTTGTGTTTCCTTGAGCATCTTATGGATTGCATCAAAGAAGCACGGATTTGGCTGAAGTTCCAAAAACGAGCTTGGAGAAATCAAGGGTTTTGGGCTAGAATCGGGTTCTTGGAGCTTCCTACGGATATTTTACGCTTCAAGAGGTAAGATTTTCATCCTAACTAGGTTTACTTCCAACCTAGGGTTGTGATATGGAATGGGTAGGTTGTTAGATATCTTTAACACTTGCCTATAGTTGTAAAATTAATGAAATGTGTATTGAAATTGGGTGAAATCAATTCTAGCTTGAATTGGTATATGGAAATTGTTAGCTTGCAATTTTTTTGAAAGTGGTATTATGTGGGCATACTATGTATTTATATTGTGCCTATGTGAAATTAAGTGTGTTATTGCATAAAGTATGTATAACATGCTTGGAAAATTGTTGTTGGATGAAAATGTTGATATATGCTAGATGATGTATTGGCATTGTGATGATTTATGGAAATTATATGCCTTGGATATAATTGGCCATGGAATGTGTTGAAATGTGGTTGAAATAGTTCATATGACATTCATTACATATGTATATGATATTGATATAACAATTGTTTATTACATTGCATATGCATGGAGGCATCGCATTCGTCGGCATTAGACATGAGTGTGGGTGTGTGTGCATATTTTTGAATCAAACATCACTCTTGGTGGTTGATAAGTGGACTCGGTACAGTCGGACCAAGGTCCGACAGAGTCGCACAGTTGAATGAAAAACTTGTGTTAGATATAGCAAGAAGGGTTAGATACTCTCGGGTGTAAGACCCGGTTACTAGTGTATACACTTCCGTCAGTGCAAGTCCAAAAAAGTGTAATGGTGTACGAAACCGGTGGTGAGATTCCAAAATCTGAATACCCAACAAAGACATATGGTTTATTTTTAAAAGGCCATTGGATTTGCAACATTAATGACAAGGGCTGGGAATACCCCATTTTATACTCATGACATTGCATGGGTTGTGGGAGCCGGTAAAGGCTCGGGTTGAGTTGCATGAATGAGTCTCATCTCATTTCATGGCATGACATGGTAATTCCTATCATTGACTTGCATATCCTTGATCGGAAGATTTGTTGCTTGTGAAATTGTGCATGTGAACATTTCATATGCATCTAGGTTGGGGAGTAGCCTCTTTAGGAGATACCCTATTTAGCGTGGCTCACCCTTTGTGAGAAAATATTTCAGGTGCAGGTTATACATCGGTGGAAGGCTCTCATTTGGGGCCTCAGGGATGACTAACAGCCGACTTGTGGCTTCTAAAACATATGTTGTAAAACATTTATGAAATTTGATTTTGGGCATGTAAATCTATGGAAATGACTGTAATAAAACTTGTATGGACCATGTTTTACATGAAAAACTTTATTATACATGTGTTGAGTTGATATGGAGTGGGTTGAAATGAATTGGAATTAAAAAAGGATGAAAATGGGCGAAAATAGGCAAAGCCTATCGGTAGAACGATGATAAACCTACTGGTAGAACTTTTTCCAGTAGGCAAAACCTACCGGTAGAACTTTTCCAGTGGGAAAACCCTAATGGTAGGACGATGACAAACCTGCCAGTAGATTTTTCAAAAATTTGAATTTTTAGGAATGTTTTGCCATACTTTCGGGCTTTGTGTTATTTTATTCAAATGATGTAAATGGACAATAATGAAGTATAAATTGTGGTATATTGGACCTCGGATGGGTCATGTGATTAAATGTATACAAGACATGCGTTTAGGAGTGTCCAGTACAAGGGAGACTTGGCCCAAACCTTGAGTTATTGTGATCCCAGTAAAGGGGATGTTGTGCCGTGATGACGGGTTATGCGGCATTCACGGGTGTTTTTGCGGGTTGATGGTTGGTCGACGGGTTGAGAAAGGACTCCCGGTTTTAGGCGGCGTCACAGCTTGGTATCAGAGCCTAGGTATAAGATTTACCTAGGGCTTGAGAGACATGGGTTTAGACCATTGCATTCATTGTGCATTACATGTTATGTGCTTTAAATGCTACATGTTATGTGTTATATGTCATGTGAATTATATGCATGGTGAAATGTATATGGAAAAGAGACACTAGGGTTAGAGAACATAACATTAGGGGTCGAAAAACAAAGGAACGGGGCAGTTCAGGGTGTAGATGCCTGCTAGTGGATGACACATGCTCTACTAGTGAGACAAGGAGAGAAATCTCAAAGTTTGAACTTGATCCCTATCTTGGGGTACTAAGTTAGTGCTCTATTGCTATTTGACATATGTGTAGATGGAAAATAGAGGAAGAGGACGCGGTCGAGGCGGTGGGCAGAACAACAACCAACTACCATCGACCTTTGACCAACAAGCCTTTATGGAGGTTATTGGCACGATGACGGCTACCTTTGCACAGGCTAGCGCCAATGTGGAAGGAGGCTCAAGTAACCTCCAAAAGTTTAAGGCACACAAGCCTCCAACTTTTATGGGAGTGGCGGACTCGATGGTGGCCGACCATTGGTTCCAGCAAGTGGAGAAGATTCTAAAGGCTATGAAGATCACCTCCAATGCCACTAAGATAAGGCTAGCTGCATTCCAGCTAGAAGGAGAAGCCCATCTGTGGTGGGATTGGGCGAAGGCCTCAAAGAACTTGGAGGCAATGACATGGGAAGAGTTTTGGGAGCTCTTCATGGGTAAATACTTCCCATCGGCTGTTTGATATGCAAGAGATCGGGAATTCTTGGAATTGAAGCAAGGGACTATGACGGTGATTGAGTATGTGGCTAAGTTCACTGAGTTAGCTTGTTTCGTTGTTGATTCCATGGCCACAGACATGACCAAAGTAAGGAGGTTCGAGGATGGTTTGAAATTGTCCATCTGGGGGAAGATTGTGGGCAATCGCCTACAAGATTTGGACTTGATGGTCGAGACAGCTATGACCATTGAGAGAGAGATAGACGACGCAAGGAGCATCCAAGAGTCGGGTGCTAAGGACAAGAAGAAGGAGGGCTAATTCTCTTCTTCGAATTCGGGGAAGAAATATAGGACTTCTACTCTGCAAGGATATAAGGGACAAGGCCACAGTTATCAAGGCCAAGGTCACAGTTATCAAGACCAAGGTCAATCCTCCCAAGGCGGGAGAAATTAGAGGCGTTCTTACTAGGCAAGCCAAATGACATGTTTCATTTGCCACCAACCAGATCATATGAAGCGAAATTGTCCTCAGAGGCAGGGATCCCAGAGCTATAGGGCATCCAGTCCCAGTCGTCGATGGGACATACACAGACTCTTTTTCATTCCTCTCTACCCCACCATGGGTCAAGGAAGCCAGTATCAGTTCCAGGGTGCTACACAAGCCCCTACTACTTCACCTGCGGGGATTCCGTAATCAGCCCAGATGGGCCAGGGCATGGGTCGAGGCCGAGGATAGGGCTCACAGGCCGAGACTTCGGGGACCCAGGGGCGTGTCTACGCCATCACACCTTAAACTGTGCCAGTGGATCAGTCGGCTATTCAGGGTCTATTTCTACTCTCTCGCTTATGGACAATGGTATTATTTGACTCTGGTGCATCTCATTCATTTATTTCTGCATCATGTGTGAGAGATTTGGGCTTAGAGGTTGAGATTTGGAAGAGCCATTGCATGTGAGTTCTCCCCTAGGAGTTAGGGTGAGTATTGATCAGATATGTTGGGGTTGTGAGTTAGAGATCTCGGGGATTCTACTCACTGTGGACCTTAGGGTCATGGACATGTCGGAGTTTGATGTCATCCTTGGGATGGACTGGTTGGCGGTACATTGAGTTGTCATTGATTGTGATCAGAAGAGGGTTAGTACCTACACACAAGAGGGTGTTTGTTTCAAGTTTCAGGGGGATAAGCATGATGTTTTACCCCAAGTAGTGTACGATTCCCCTTGGCACAGGAAATTGATGGGTTGGCTAGCAAGTCTTATCCTGGAGGACGAGGTGAGACCAGAGTTGGGTCTACCTCGGGTGGTTTATGAGTACGAGGATGTTTTTCTGGATGAACTACTGGGATTACCTTCATATAGGGATGCAAATTTCACTATAGAGTTACACTCCGATACATCACCCATTTCTATGACTCCACATGGAATGACACCTGCAGAGTTGCAAGAACTCAAGGTCTAATTGCAAGAATTGATGAACAAGGGCTTTATTAGGCCGAGCACTTGACCTTGGGGTGCTTCGGTGTTGTTTGCCAAGAAGAAGGACTAGACCCTTCGGCTAATTGATGGTTTTTTTGATCAATTGAGATAGGCACGAGTCTACTCCAAGATAGATCTACGCACGGGTTACCATCAGTCTAGGATTAGGGAGGTGGATGTCCCTAAGACGGCATTTAGGACGAGGTATGGGCATTTCGAGTTCACTGTTATGCCTTTTGGATTGACGAATGCCCCGACGGCATTCATGGATCTCATGCATAGTGTATTCCAACCCTACCTAGATCAGTTTGTTGTGGTCTTTGTTGACGACATTTTGATCTACTCCAAGTCTAAAGAGGAGCATGACGGTCACTTGAGGGTTATTCTCTAGACTTTGAGGGACCATCAGTTGTACGCCAAGTTCAGCAAGTGTGAATTTTGGCTTACGGAGGTAAAATTTTTGGGACATGTGGTGTCAGCTTCGGGTGTATACATGGACCCAGAGAAGGTTGAGGCAGTCATGAGTTGGGAGAGGTCGAAGTCAGTCTTCGAGATACGTAGTTTCTTGGGGTTGGCGGGGTATTACAGGAGGTTCATTGATGACTTTTCCCGACTAGCTGCACCTATGACTAAGTTGACTTGGAAGGAGGTCAAGTTTCAGTGGGATGACTCGTGTGAGAGAGCATCCCAAGAGTTGAAGAAGAGGCTTACTTCAGCTCTAATTTTAACAGTTCCGGAGAGGGAACAGATATACACAGTGTATTGTGATGCCTCCAAGGACGGACGTGGGTGCTTTGATGTAGTCCGAGAGGGTGGTAGCTTATGGTTCTCGACAGTTAAAGAACCACGAGCAGAACTACCTTACGCACGACATAGAGTTGACGACCATTGTCTTTGCCTTAAAGGCTTGGTGCCACTATTTTTATGGTGAGTAGTTTGAGGTATTTTCGGACCATAAGAGTCTGAAGTACATCTTTAAACAACATGACCTATATATGAGGCAAATCAGGTGGATGGAGTATTTGGATGACTACGACTTCACTTTGCATTACCATCCCGGTAAGACAAACGTGGTGGCTGATGCACTTAGCCAAAAGTCACGGGGAGTCTTGGCTAGTGTGGCTTCCCGGGAATGGCAAATGCTCGAGACCGTGGGACAGTTCGGACTACACTACAAGGGTCAGACTTAGGGCATTTTGGGGAGTTTGGTGGCTAAGCCTTTCCTACTGAGCAGGGTGATCGAGTCCCAGAGGCAGGACATGGAGATATTGTCCATTCGGGACCGGGTACAAGTGACGAGGGCTAAGCCATTCATGCGGATGGTAGTCTTCGGTACAGGGGAAGGATTGTGGTTCCCTAGTCTGCGGATCTGAGAGAGGAGATCCTCAGGGAGTTTCATTGCTCCCGTTTTGCTGCACATCCAGGTGACACAAATATGTACTATGATCTTCGTTGCCAATACTATTGGAGTGGGATGAAGAGGAATGTCAGAGACTTTGTTAGTCGATGTCTCACGTGTCAGCAGGTCAAGGCTGAGCACCAGAGACCAGCAGGATTACTCCAGCCTTTGGAGGTGGCTGAAGGAAGTGGGAGCACGTCACTATGGATTTTGTGACCCACTTGCCACAGATATCGCGGGGACATGACGCGGTGTGGGTGATACTGGACCAGCTTACAAAGTCGGCACACTTTTTAGCTGTACGGATGACCTTCACACTGGAAGAATTCTGCAGATTGTATATACGAAAGATAGTTTGGTTACATAGGGTGCTCGTATCTATAGTATCAAATCAGGATCCCAAGTTTACGGCTCATTTTTGGGAGAGTTTCTAGCGGGCCATGGGGACATAGTTGATGATGAGCATAGTTTTTCATCCCTAGACGGACGGTTAGTTAGAGAGGACCGTCCAGAATTTAGAGGACATGCTACAGGCATGCGTCCTAGATCTTAAAGGTAGCTGGGAAGAGTATTTACCCTTAGTGGAGTTCGACTACAACAATAGTTATCAAGCGAGCATACAGATGACACCCTATGAGACACTTTATGGGAGGCCTTGTCATTCTCCGGTTTGTTGGACGGAGGTTGGAGAGAGACCTTCTATGGGTCCGAATTTGGTTAGAGACACCTCAAAGTAGGTGGACTTGATACGGAAGCGTCTTCTCACGGCTTAGAGCCGACAGAAGAGCTACGTAGATAAACAGCGACGACCTCTAGAGTTTGGGGATGAAGATCATGTCTTCTTGAAGGTGATGCCTAAGAGGGGGAGTGGTCAGGTTCGGGAAGCGAGGAAAGCTATCACCGAGGTATATCAGGCCCTTCGAGGTACTCGAGAGGGTTGGTATAGTTGCTTAACGGTTGGTGTTACCACTAAATTTATCTGGTGTCCATGCGGTGTTCCATGTCTCCATGCTCTGGAAGTATACTATATATCTTATACATGTGGTGGATTGGGATGAGTTGATTGTTGATGCGGATGGGACCTTCGAGGAGGGACCGGTGCGTATCATGGATAGCCGAGAGCAGGTTTTGCAAGACAAGACTGTGAGGCTGGTGAAAGTGCTGTGGCAGCACCAAGGTGTGGAGGAGGTGACATAAGAGCGTGAGGACACTATACGTACCATTTATCCATTTTTGTTTGAGGATTGAGGTACATTCTTTTAGTCATTCAGTATTTTATGACTGTTGCATATGCATGCGGTTAAGTGTGCATGAGTATGTGACTTTCGGGGATAAAATTCTGTTTAAGGGGGGAAGAATGTAAAATCCGGGTAAATTTAAATTTTTGTGAAAAAGGTTGTCACTACGGTACGGGTTAAAAAATTTGAATTTTTTTAGAACTCGGATGACGAAACAGACTTCACCGTTGGATTCGTCTCGTGAAATCTAGTTACCTAGTCAATTTTCGTCGAATTCTAAGACAGTCTGATTTTTCGCGTTTTACGAAGTGATCGGGTGTCAGGTGACCTCAAAAACGAACTCGGGACTTAAATTTCAAAAAGTGGAAAATAATGTAAAGGAAGTTCATTCTAGTAGGCAAAACCTACCAGTAGAACTTTTCCAGTGGGCAAAACCTACCGGTAGGACGATGACAAATTTAGCGGTAGGTTTTACAAAAATCTGATTTTTTAGGAATGTTTTTTGCCATGCTTTCGGGCTTTATGTTCTTTTATTCAAATGATATAAATGGACAATAATGGAGTATAAATTGTGGTATATTGGATCTCGTATGAGTCATGTGATTAAATTTATACAGGACATGCGTTTGGGAGTGCCGGTACAAGGGAGACTTTGCCCAAACTTTGAGTTATTGTGATCCCGGTAAAAGGGATGTTGTGCCGTGATGACGGATTATGCAGCATTCACAGGTGTTTTCGCAGGTTGATGGTTGGTCAACGGGTTAAGAAAAGACCCCCAGTTATACGGGCATCACATCCCTAGTGGTTAGGATTCAATTAGTTGTTATCTTCACAAATATTCATGTTATCCCTAATAGTTAGGATTCAATTAGATTAGTTGTTATCATCAATTGACTTTAAACTCTATATATAGAGTCAGGAACCATGAATAAATCATCGATCATTATTTACAAGTTCATCGGTTGAATGTAGGAGTTCTTAGGGAGACTCGAATTCCCTACCCCAAGAGGCCTAGGATCCCTCAAAGAATTCTACCGTAGCAAAATAGGTCAACCTCTCAAAGTTGATCCGTTCTCCAAACGTATTCATAAACTCGTAACTTGTTCCCAAACTAAGGAATGTATCAGCCCTCAGGAGAGGTTGGAGCCCTCAAGGAGAAGATAGGCGAGGTGGGCACCAACCAAGAACAGATCTTGAAGGAAATAATATAGTTGACCTAGTCATTACAAAGCGTTTCAGCTAATCGTAGGACGAGCGGCGGACATAAACAAAGTTCTTCTTCATCACACATCAGCATACATGGTTCTCAAGGTTCTGGGAATTTTAATTATCGAGGTGTAAAACCTGAGAAAATTTAAAATTTTATTATGAAGGGTAAAATGCTAATTAGCCATTGCAGTACGGGTTGAAAAACCAATTTTTTTTAGAAATCAGATGACGAAATGGACCTCACCGTTGGATTCGTCTTGCGAAATCTAGTTATCCACTCAATTTTCGTTGAATTCCGAGATAGTCGAATTTTTTCTTGTTTTACGATGCGATCAGACGTCATGCGACTAAAATAAATGCGATCAAATTTTATTCGGGGGATAATTTAAAGTTATTTCAAATAAAATATATTAAACATAACACGAGACGAGATTTAATTAATTCGAGACGAAATCGGATCAGAAAAAAGCGGGACGTGTGATGCGTTGTGGACCAAGCAACCAAGGGGCATTTAAAGGGGGAAAAATCTAAATTTCTCCCCCATTTTTGCCTTCAATTTTTGGATAGAGAGAGAGAGTGAAGAAGAGAGGGAAAACTAAAGAAATCTCCCATTTCTCCTTGTGATCTACAACTATTCGTTCGCCGAATTGCTTCGGGCCAAGAATAAAAATTGATCTACGCGACGAGAGCTACAAGCACGTACCCAAAATCGCGTCCAAAGTCTCAAGAACGAGATTGTTGGGGTCAAAGTTTTGAAGCTTGATTTGGATATTTTAAAGCTTCTACTACGTGTATTACGCTTCAAGAAGTAGAGTTCTTTTCCTAATTAGGTTTATTTCCAACCTAAGGTTTATATAAGAAATGGGTAGCATGATTAGGGATGAAATCTCTTGTATAAATGTACTCCTAGTGTAACTAGAGTACGAAAAATGGTATAAGAATGTATAAAGCCAATTTTGCATGAATTGAGTTTGTTGAAATTGCTTGTTTGGTAATTTCATGAGAAATGTGATAAATTGGACGTGTTATGTGTTTACATGATTTATGTCATTTGGGTGTTTGATAGAATGTCTTGAATGATATGAGCATGTTATTTAAATGAAATTAATATAACATGTTTTGAGAAGGTATTGAAATGTAATTATATGCTTGATGATATATATTATATTGAGAAATTTGAAAATGTTGACAGACATTGAAATTGTTCACAATATGTTCATGACTTGTTGAACATGATGTTGAAATTGCAAATGAAAACTTGATTGCGTAGTGATATAATATGTAATTGTTCATTAAATTTGCATATGCACGGGTAGCATCACATTCGTGGGCATTTTTCATGAGTGTGGGTGTGTGCATGGTTTGATCAAACACCATTCTTGATGGATGATGCGTGGGCTCGAAAAAGTTGGACCAAGGTTTGACTGATTCACACGGATTGCATGAAAATAAGGGTCGGGGTTATTATGAAGGGCTAGATGATCCCTCAGGTGCAAGACCTACTGATTGGATACACACTCCTTTGGTATTGATTCTATAAAGTGTGTCGGCGTACGCGGAACCGTCGGTGGAAGCCCATAGATGTCATGTCGGTTGGGTGCCCGTTGGTGGAAGTCCATAAATATCCACTCCAAGAAAGACCTAGAATTTATAGATGGTCATTTTATATGTAACATCAATGACGGGGGCTTGGAATATCCGGATGCATACGCATGACATTGCATATGTTATGGGAGCTGGTGGAGGGCTCGGTTTGCATTACATATATGAGTCTCATCTCATGACATGACATGGCATTGTGGCATTCATTTCTTGAAGTTGCATGTTCTTGAATGGATGCTTGGTTGATTGTTGAATGACATGTGAACATTTCTTATGCATTTGGGTTGGGAAGTAGCCTCTTTAAAAGACACCCTATTGAGTGTGGCTCACCCTTTATAGGAACAATATTGTAGGTGCGGGACAAGCATCGGTGGACGGCCCTCACTTGGGTTTTTGTTGAGAACAAGCCGAATTGTGGCTTTAAATTACGTTTTTGTAAAACAATGGTATAAATTGTTTTGGACTTGTAAAGTTGTGTAAATGATTGTATAATGAATTCATATGGATTATATTTTGTGTAAAATTGAATGCTATGTGAGTTTAGATGGACTCGAAATAAGATTGGATGGTTAAAGGTTGAAAAAAATAGGGAAAAATCTGGGGGCCCAGGTACCAGTACCTAGGTGATTAGGTACCGGTACCACGCTGTTGGATAGGTCAGGTACCGGTACTTCAACACACGGGCACTAATACCTAAATTCTAGTGGGCTCAAGTACCGGTATCAAGGCTTCAGGTACCGGTATCTAGATGGATAGTGTGCTCAGGTATTGGTATTACAACATGTAGATACCGGTACCTAGTAAACAGTGGGTTTAGGTACCAATACTTGGCAACTAGAAGGAACCTGGAAAATAAAGGTCCAAGTACCGGTACCCCATTACTCAGGTACTGTACCTGGCAGACAGAAGACTCAGGTACCGTACCTGGCAGACAGAAGGCTCAGGTACTGGTACCACGTGTAATAAGTACCGATACCTCTTCCAAAATTTTCAAAAAATTAAATATAACTTTACCAAACCTACGGGCCTTGAGCCCTCTTGTTTAATGGATAAAATTGGTAAAATTTAAGGTGTAAATTGATGGAGATTGGACCTTGAAATGGTCGTGTGATGACATGGTGTTCGATTATGCAGCATACACGGGTACTTACGCGGGTTGATTGGTGATCAACGGGTTGATTGGTGATCAACGGGTTGATTGGTGATCAACGGGTTGATAAATGACCCCCGCATTTTGGGGCGTGACAGCTTGGTATCAGAGTCTAGGTTCTCGATTTACCTAGGGCCTACAAGGCATAGGTCTAGGCTATTGAATGCATTATACATTAAATATTATGTGCTTTAAATGTTACATGTTATGTGTTATGTGAATTGTATGCATGATTACATGTGTATGGGAATAAGACACTAGGGTTAGAAAACATAACCTTGGGAGTCTGAAAAAAAAAGAACGGGAAGGTTCAGGGTTAAGATGTTTACTAGTGGGTGACACACATCTTACTAGTGAGACAATAAGAGAAATCTCAATGTTTTGACTTTGATCTCTAATTCTAGGATGCTAAGTTAGTGCACTATTGCTATCTTACGTGTGTGTAGATGGTAAATAGAGGAAGAGGACACCGGAATAGTTGAGGGGGTGGATGGAACAACAACTAACCACCACCGATATTTGACCAACAAGCCTTCATGGAGGCTATAGGCACAATGGTGGTTACCTTTGCACAAGCTAGCACCAATGTGGTCCAAGGAGGCTCGAACAACCTTCAGAGGTTCAAGGCACACAAGTCACCAACCCTTATGGGAGGGGCATATTCGATGGTGGCCGACCATTGGTTCCAACTGATAGAGTAGTATACTAAAGGTTTACTTTTTGTAGTGAAACTCATTTTATTAATTAATAAAAGTTTGTTCTTTCCATTTTATTGAGAATTCATATGGACAAAATGTTTGTATTATATTTTATATATGATATGCATGTGTGTCTTATATTTTACATTGTAGATAATCTGGTGTGTAGAGTTTGGCTTATGCACAGAAGACCAGATTATCGGATCCTTGTATAATATGAGTATATGTTCACAATCGTAGATGGAATTGGACACGCCATCGGTATGATTGTAGTGTAATATTCTGGCATAGTCTGTCTTAACTATAGGAGATTGTCTGATGTCTCGGATTATTGCACTAGTATATTTTGTGTATTGAACAGACCCATGTTGATGTTATTATCTTTTACTGATTTAATAAGATAATAAATACCTCATGATTATTATGATTGCATATACTCTTAATCCCTAAATATTTAATTGTCACGTGCATATAATGTTTGTCACTTTAATTCATCAAATAATTTGATTCATATTGGGTCAATAAGCTCGATGAATTGGGAGACGATGTTATTTGTATGGTGGAAATTAAATATTAAAGGAAACCACGTCCTAGTATTTAAATGGGTTGATGATGTCCTCTTGAGGAAGCTCATAAGTTTTGTCCATGTCAAACCCTGCAGGTGGATTTAATTATCCGACATGACAAATAATTTGAGTGGTAAGGTCTCAAGGAATAAAAAAAGTCAATTAAATATAATTGTCAGTGATTTATTTAATTGATGGACATCTGTAATCTTAAACGTGGGGATATTATTAAGCATATAATAATAAGGAGCTCGAATATAATTTTGAGATAAGGCCCAAGAGATCAATAATAAGTCTTTAGTGGACTGACTTATTATTAATGAGTTGTAAGATGTTTATTCTGGGTTGAACATAGGAATCCTAAGGCCATTGGGAGTCCGGTCCTTATTTCTCCTTAGGATCACTGTTGTAGCCTATATATAGACATATAGGCTCTCTATTTCAGCATCTTATCATTACTCACATTTTTTAGGGAGGCTGAAAGAGAGAGCAAGGATTCGGAGGTTTTGACAGCCCACACTACATTCGAATTCCGACGTTGGGGGATACGACAGAAGGTTGCGAAGATTGTCGAGTTGTAGTCGTTCTTCTGTTCTGCGTTCGTGCTGAGACGAGATCAGTCCCAAGAGATCTCGAAGGTAAACCCTAATTCCGCCTTGTAGGGTTTTAAAGGAAATTTTTTTGATATTCGATACATACGCGCTGTCAACGGCTCTTGGGATTTTCGTTCCAACACCAACAAGTGGACAAGATTTTAGAGGCTATGGAGGTCATATTCGATGCTACTAAGATAAGGTTAGCTGTATTCCAGCTTGAGGGAGAGGCCCATCTTTGGTGGGAGTGGGCAAAGGCCTCAAAGAACTTAGAGGCAATGACTTGGGAAGAGTTCCGAGAGCTCTTCATGGGCAAGTATTTCCCGTCTACTGTTCGGCAAATGAAAGCTTGGAAATTCCTAGAATTGAAGCAAAGAAATATGACGGTGATGGAGTATGTGGCTAAGTTCACTGAGTTAGCCCGTTTCGCCGATGATTATGTGGCCACAAACTTGGCTAAAGTGAGGAGGTTCAAGGATGGCTTGAAGTTGTCCATCCGGGGAATGATTGTGGGCCACTGCAAACAAGACTTGGACTCAATGGTCGAGACGGCCATGACCATTGAGAGAGAGGTGGAAGATGCAATGAGCATTAGAGAGGCAGGTGCCAAGGATAAGAAGAAGAATGACCAATCCTCTTCTTCTAGTTCGGGGAAGAAGCAAAAGACTTCTACTCCTCAAGGGCATCAAGGACAGAGCTGCGGCTATCAAAGCTAAGGCCAAGGTCAATCCTCCCAAAGCGGGAAAAACTTTATGACTTCATTTCAGGCTGCCCAAAAGACTTGTTTCATATGCCACAAGCGGGGCCACATGAAGCGAGATTGTCCTTAGAGGCAGGGATCATAGAGCTATGGGACATCTCAGTCCCAATCATCTGTGGGCCATCCACAGACTTTCTTCATTCATCCCTACCCCACCAAGGGCTAGGGAAGTTAGTTTCAGTGCAGAGTGCAGCACAGACCCCTACCACTTCACAGGCGGGGATTTCGCAATCAGGTCAGATGGGCCAGGACATAGGCCGAGGCTGAGGACAGGGCTTACTTGCTGGGACTTCAGGGACCCAGGGGCGAGTCTATGTCATGACACCTCAGACTGAGCCAGTGGATCAATCGGTGATTCAGGTTACATTCTTATTCTCTCGCTTATGGGCGATGTTACTATTTAATTCTGGTGCATCACATTCATTCATAGTTGCATCATGTGTAAAAGACTTGGGCTTAGAGGTTGAGATCTTAAAAGAGCCATTGCATGTGAGTTCTCCCCTAGGAGCTAGGGTTTGTATTGATTAGATATGTCGGGGTTGTGAGCTAAATATCTCGGGCATTCTACTCACTGTAGACCTTAGGGTAATGGACATGTTAGAGTTTGATGTCATCTTCGGGATGGATTAGTTGGTGCACACCGAGTCGTCATCGATTATGATCAGAAACAGGTCACTACATATACACTAGAGGGTGTTTGTTTCAAGTTTCAGGGAGAAAAACACAATGATTTACCCCAAACAGTATATGATTCCCGTTGACACGGGTAATTGATGGGTTGGCTAGCAAGCCTTACTTTCGAGGACGAGACAAGACAAAAGTTGGGTCTACCTCGGGTAGTTGGTGAGTATGCGGATGTGTTTTCTAGACGAGTTATCGAGATTACCTCCACATCAGGGTGTAGGCTTCACCATTGAGTTGCATCCTGGTGCATCTCCAATTTCTATAACACCGCATAGGATGACACCTGCAGAGTTGCAAGAATTCAAAACCTAGTTACAAGAATTATTGAACAAGGGTTTCATTAGACTGAGTACCTCACCTTGGGGTGCTTTGGTATTGTTTGCCAAGAAAAAAGACAAGACACTTTGACTATGTATAGACTACCTGCAGTTGAATCAGGTCACCATCAAGAATAGGTGCCCATTGCCGCGAATTGATGATTTGTTTGATCAATTGAGAGGGGCACGGGTCTACTCTAAGATAGATCTACGCACGGGATACCATCAATTGAGGATTAGGGAGGCAGATATCTCTAAGACGACATTTAGAACGCGATATGGGCATTTTGAGTTTACTGTGATACCATTTGGATTGACGAATGCCCCGTCGATATTCATGGATCTCGTGCATAGGGTGTTCCAACTCTACCTTGATCAGTTTGCCGTGGTCTTCATTAATGACATCCTGATCTAATCCAAGTTTGAGGAGGAGCACGAGAGTCACTTAAGGATTGTTCTCCAGAACTTAAGAGACTACCAGTTGTATGCCAAGTTCAGCAAGTGTGAATTTTGGCTGATGGAGGTGAAATTTCTGGGACACATAGTGTCAACTTCGGGTGTGTCAGTTGACTCGGAGAAGGTTGAGGCAGTCATGACTTAGGAGAGGCCGAAGTCAGTATTCGAGATACGTTGTTTCTTGGGATTGGTGGGATATTATCAGAGGTTCATGAAGGAATTCTCTCGACTAGCTGCGCCTATGACGAGATTGAACAGGAAGGAGGTCAAGTTTCAGTGGGATGACTCGTGCGAGAGGGCATTCCATGAGTTAAAGAGGAGGCTTACTTCAGCTCCTATTTTGATAGTTCCGTAGAGGAGACAGAGGTACATAGTGTACTGTGATGCCTCCAAGGACGGACTTGATTGTGTTTTGAAACAGTCCGGGAGGGTGGTAGCTTATGGTTCATAGCAATTGAAGAGCCACGAACAGAACTACCCCACACATGACATGGAGTTGACTGCCATTGTCTTTGCCTTGAAGGCATGACACCACTATCTGTATGGAGAGCAGTTCAAGGTATTTTCGGAATATAAGAGTCTGAAATACATCTTCACTCAGCGGGACCTCAACATGAGGCAATACAGGTGGATGGAGTACTTGGAGGATTATGACTTCACTTTGCATTACCATTTCAGTAAGGCAAATGTGGTGGCTGATGCACTCAGTCGGAATTCATTGAGAGTCTTGGCTAGTATAGCTTTCCGGGTGTGGCGGATGCTCGAGACTGTGGGACGGTACGGGCTACACTACGAGGATTAGGTTCAGGGCACTTTGGAAATTCTGGTGGTTACGCCTTCCCTATTGAGCAGAGTGATCGAGTCCTAGGAGCAGGACACAAAGATATTGTCCATCAGAGATTGGGTATAGTTAGGTATAGGTGACGAAGGCTGGGCCATTCACGCAGATGGTAGTCTTCGATATGGGGCGAGGATCCCCCAGTCTGCAGATCTGAGAGATGAGGTCTTTAGGGAGTTTTATTGCTCCCGTTTTGCTGTGTATCTAGGTGGTACGAAGATGTACCATGATCTTCATCGCTAGTACTACTAGAGCGGGATGAAGAAACACGTCGGAGACTTTGTTAGTAGGTGTCTCACGTGTCAGCAGGTCAAAGCTAAACACCAGAGACCAGCAGGGTTGCTCCAGCCTTTGGAGGTGGTTAAAGGAAGTAGGAGCACGTCACTATGGATTTTGTGACCCACTTGACACGGATTTTGCGTGGGCACGATGCGGTATAGGTGATTATGGACCAGCTTACGAATTCGGCACATTTTTTGGTTGTGCGGATGACCTTCATGTTGGAGGAATTCTGCAGGTTGTATATACGGGAGATAGTTCAGTTACACGAGGTACCCGTATCTATTGTATCAGATCGGGATCCCAGGTTCATGACTCATTTTTTGGAGAAAGTTTCCAGCAGGCTATGGGGACACAGTTTATGATGAACATAACTTTTCATCCCCAGACATACAATCAGTTAGAAAGGACCATACAGATTTTGGAGGACATGCATCATTGACCTCAAGGGTAGCTGTGAAGAACATTTACCTTTAGTGGAGTTCACCTACAATAACAGTTATCAGGCGAGCATACAGATGGCACCCTACGAGTCACTTTATGGGAGGCTATTTCGTTCTCCAGTTTGTTGGATAGAGGTTGGAGAGAGACCCTCTATGGGTCCGGATTTGATTAGAGACACCTCGGAGAAGGTGAACTTGATACGGAAACATCTTTTCACGGCTCAAAACCGACAAAAAAACTAAGCCAACAGGCGGCAGAGGCCTCTAGAGTTTGAGGTTGGAGATCATGTCTTCTTGAAGGTGATGCCTAAGAGGGGAGTGGTTAGGTTCAAAAAGTGAGGGAAGCTATCACCGAGGTATGTTGGACCCTTTGAAGTTCTTAAGAGGGTGTTCACGTGGTGTTCCATGATTCCATGCTCTGAAAGTACACTCCAAATCCTACATATGTGGTGGATTGGGATAAGTTAATTGTTAATGCAGATGGGACCTTCGAGGATGGACCGGTGCGTATCATGGATAGCCGGGAGCAGCTTTTGCGAGGCAAGACCGTGAGGCTGGTGAAGGTGCTGTGGTAGCACCGTGATGTGGAGAAGGCGACATGTGAGCGTGAGGACACTATACATGCCACCTATCTGTTCTTGTTCGAACATGGAGGTACACTCTTGTAGTCATAAGGCATCATATGACTTGTTGCATATGCATGTGTTTGTATGTGCATGTATGTGTAAATTTCGGGGACGAAAATTGTTTAAGGAGGGAAGAATGTAAAACCCGAGAAAATTTAAAATTTTATTATGAAGGGTAAAATGGTAATTAGCCATTGTCGTAGGGTGAAAAACTCAAATTTTTCTAGAACTTGGATGAAGAAACGGACCTTACCTTTGGATTCGTTTCGTGAAATCTAGTTATCCAGTCAATTTTTGTTGAGTTCTGAGACAATTGAATTTTTTCTCATTTACGATGTGATCGGGCATCGCGCGACTAAAATAAATGCATTCAAAATTTATTTGTGGAACCCGAGGGATAATTTAAAGTTAGTTCAAATAAAATATATTGAATATAACGCGAGATGAGATTTAATTAATTTGGGATGAAATCGAATCAAAAAAAGGAGGGAAGTGTGGCGCGTTGTGGACTAAGCAACTAAGGGGTATTTAAAGGGGAAAAAATCTGATTTTCTTCCCCATTTTTGCCTGCAATTTCTGGATAAAGAGAGAGAGAGAAGAAGAGAGAGAAAACTCAAGAAATCTCCCACTTGTCCTTGCGATGTACTACTATCTGTTCATCGAATCGTTTCGGGCCAAGAACAAAAATTGTTCTATGCGACGACAGCTACAAGCACGTACCAAAAATAGCGGGTTTCGCCAAAGTCTCAAGAACGAGATTGTTGGGGTCAAAGTTTTGAAGCTTAATTTGGGTATTTTGAAGCTTTTACTACGTGTGTTACGCTTCAAGAGGTATGATTCTTTTTCTAATTAGGTTTATTTCTAAACTAGGGTTTGTATATGAAATGGGTAGCACTACTAGGGATGAAATCTCTTGTCTAAATGTACTCATAGTATAACTAGAGTATGAAAAATGATATAAGAATGTATAAAGCCAATTTTGCATGATTTGGGTTTGTTGAAATTGCTTGTTTGGTAATTTCATAAGAAATGTGATAAATTGGACATGTTATGTGTTTACATGATTTTATGCCATTTGGGTGTTTGATAGAATGTCTTGAATGATATGAGCATGTTACTTGAATGAAATTAATATAACATGTTTTGAGAAGGTATTGGAATGTAATTATATGCTTGATGATATATATTACATTGAGAAATTTGGAAATGTTGATAGATATTGAAATTGTTCATAATGTGCTCATGACTTGTTGAACATGATGTTGATATTGCAATTGAAAACTTGATTGCATAGTGATATGAAATGCAATTGTTCATTACATTTGCATATGCACAGGTAACATCAATTCGTGGGTATTTTTCATGAGTGTGGGTGTGTGCATGGTTTGATCAAACACCATTATTGGTGGATGATGCGTGGGCTCGAGAATAAGGGTCGGGGTTAGAAAGAAGGGCTAGATGATCCCTCGGGTGCAAGGTCTGGTGATTAGATACGCACTCCGTCGGTATTGAGTCCATAAAGTGTGTCGGCGTACGCGGAGCCATTGGTGGAAGTTCATAGATATCGTGTCGGTTAGGTGCTCATTGGTGGAAGTCCATAAATATCCATCCAAAGAAAGACCTAGAATTTATAGATGGTCATTGGATGTGTAACATCAATGGCGGGGGCTTCAAATGTCCGAATACATACACATGGCATTGCATGTGTTATGGGAGTCGGTGGAGGGCTCGGGTTGCATTGCATGTATGAGTCTCACCTCATGACATAGCATGACATTGTGACATTCATTTTTTTTTATTTCTTTTTTTTTTTTGGGAGGGGGAGGGAGACTTGAACCCTTGACCTCAAGAAGACAAAGCCTTCACAAGGCAAGGAGTACCATTGAACCAAAGACCCATTAGTGACATTCATTTCTTGAAGTTGCATGTTCTTGAATGGATGCTTGGTTGATTGTTGAATAGCATGTGAACATTTCATATGCATTTGGGTTAGGGAGTAGCCTCTTTAGGAGATACCCTATTGAGCGTGGCTCACCCTTTATGGGAACAATATTTCAGGTGCAGGAATAGTGCCGATGGACGGCCCTCACTTCGCTCGTTGTTGAGAAGAAGCCGAATTGTGGCTTTAAATTACATTTTTGTAAAACAATGGTATCAATTGTTTTGGACTTGTAAAGTTGTGTAAAGGATTGTATAACGAATTCATATGGACTATATTTTGTGTAAAATTGAATGCTATGTGAGTTTAGATGGACTCGGAATGAGATTGAATGGTTAAAGTTTAAGGGTTGGAAAGGATTGGGGAAAATCTGGGCCCAGGTACCGGTATCATGCTGTTGGATAGTCCAGGTATCGGTACTTCGACACACAGGCACCAGTACCAGGATTCCAGTGGGCTTATTTACCGGTATCAAGGCTTCAGGTATCAGTATCTCGATGGACAATGGGTTCAAGTATCGGTACTTCGACATAAAGGTACCAGTACCTAGTAAGCAGTGGACTCAGGTACCGGTACCCCGTCACCTAGGTATCGGTACCTGGCAACTGAGGTATCGGTACTTTGCAGACAAAAGGCTCAGGTACCGATACAACGTATAATAAGTACCGGTACCTCTTCCAAAATGTTTAAAAATTTAAATATAACTTTACCAAGCCTATGGGCCTTGAGCCCTCTTGTTTAAAGGATGCAATTGATACAATATAAAGTGTAAATTGATGGAGATTGGACCTTGGAATAGTCGTGTGGTGACATTGTGTCGGGTTATGCGGCATACACGGATACTTCCGCGGGTTGATGGGTGATCAACGGGTTAAGAAAGGACCCTCGGATTTTGGGGTGTCACACGAGGGCCTAAGATGGATTTTCCACGCTATGAAGGAAATGAAGACCCAACGGTGTGGATCTCTAAGGTGGAGCAATATTTTGATTTCCAGCAAACTATGGAAGCCAAAATATCATCCATGGTGGCATACCATTTGGATGGAGACGTGCAAATATGGTATCAGCACTACAAGGAGGAGAGGGTGAAGTGGATTAGGAATCCCTTAAAACCAAATTACATGTGCAATATGGACCCACTAAGTACCAAAATTTCTTTGGCGATTTTTCCAAACTTAAACAAACAAGAATCGTGAAAGATTATCAATTCGAGTTCATGCAATTACTAGGCAGAGTTGGTAAGCTCTATGTGGAGCAACAAATTGGAAGCTTCATCAGCGGCCTCAAGGAGAATCTCATAATCGATTGCCAAGCCAATGATCCCCCTACCCTATCATCTGAGATTAGGATAGCAAGGATCAATGAGGGTTGAACAGCAGAATCACATAGACCACCTCCTTATGAATTTTGAATGGCACTTTTCACCATCAACACCCCTCCGTTGCCATTGCCCGCTTTCACTCACCCAAAACCCATTTTTATTTGCTGGCTATCACCAACAGAATTGAGAGAGCATTGAGAGAAGTGCCTTTTTTTTTCAATTGTGAAGACAAATTTTCTCATGGTCATCAATGCAAGAAGCTGTTCTTTATAGAAGAAGATTTCGAAGAGGATGAGGAGCCTAGCCAAGAAACTGTGCTCGATAGAGAAGGAGAAAGTGTTTTTCTTCTTTTCTTCTCTTTCCTTCCACTCACCACTTGAGACCATTTTCCCTTTTTTATATTGTTCTCAAGGCTCATGGTTGGAGAAACAAGAAACATTTGGGTGTCCTTTTCATGCAAGAATTATCTCATTTACACTAAAGCCCCCTCATGTTTTGTTTATCTCTTAATTTAACTACTCAAGTTTCCCAATACTTCCAAAGATCCACTTTACTCCCCACTAACTCGTAATTCTACAATTATATTCCTTAGTTAAAACATGATCCACATCCTAGAGTTTAATTACCACAATTTAAATTACATACAAATTTTTATAAATCGCACTTTATCCCACACTATTTATAAAATAAAACATTATGCATACTCGGGTTTCACACCTGTACTATCCCGAAAAAATAAAAGGGTTTGCTACCGGTTAAAATCATTTCATTATCTTAAACCCTTAATACCCATTCCCTCAAACCTATCCTATAGTCGTCGAAAAAACCTAGGGAAGCCTCTAATTCCTCAAATTTCTCCGATCTCTAATTGATTCTTGTCTTGATCTTTGATTATTTCGATAATGGCTCCAAGAAAAAAATTATGCCTCCAACTTCCTCTAACGAAACCTATAGGGCTACACTCCTTAGTTTGGTCCTCTTTGTTTCCATGACCTCTATGATAGTGGTGGGCATGGCAAGGATATTGGGTGGCCAAGGGTCGCCCTAGGCCTAGGCCACAACAGTGACTAAGGGGAAGGGGTCAGCGAGCAGGGCATTGGCAAGGGCCAAAGGAAAAAGGCCTATGGTAGTGGATTCGGCGAATGAGGAATATGAAAAGGCAACTCATGTGCCCAAGAAGCAATGGTGGATGCGACAATCCTAGGAGAGAATTTTGCAGTACGGGCTATTATTGATTTTGGCTTATAGTTTCTATTTAAGCCTATTGAGGGCTATATTTTGTCCATGTTTCAGAAGTTTTACTTGGGTTTTTCGTAGGTGGATGTGGATTTGATGGTATTGAGGATAAAGTGTGGGGAAAGGTGATTGATGTGACTT
Organism: Ilex aquifolium; assembly: GCA_951799425.1. Lineage (NCBI taxonomy): Eukaryota > Viridiplantae > Streptophyta > Magnoliopsida > Aquifoliales > Aquifoliaceae > Ilex > Ilex aquifolium. The sequence continues at coordinate 29,601,478 of OX637393.1, forward strand.
CGACCTCAATAGCTAAATATTTGAGCTATGAGAGGCCTGAGCCATCTACAATTGACTACCCCCATGCGATTTTTTTTTCCAAAGAGCCCTCAGAGTATATATAGGACATGTATGATAGGGTTCTTCGGTGGGCGGGCCCTCCTTCGAATTATGTTCCATCCATTTTTGGGGGGTGGGGATTTTGGGTGGAATTGTTGGCAAGTAAGCCTCCGCCTCTCCTTTTTGGAGGGCATCGCCGAAGCCATCAATTATATGATGGAACCGGGTGTTGATCTGGAGTTGCGTTTGGGCCAACCCGATCAAGAAGTTCCTTTAGGGAGGATAGAGGGCGAGCCAAACCTTCCCGAAAATGAAGATCGAGGAAGGAGGGAGGCGGCCCGGGAGCAGCGGAGCCTCGAGAGAGAGGTCACCAAGTTAGAACAGCTACACACTCGCTTTCGCGAGGAAGCCGTCCAATTCCTTCAAAGGAACGGAATTCAAGTTTCCGACCCAGAAGAAAAAAAAAAGTTTCAGATATTTATACCACAGGTATGAACTCCTTACAGCTCCAACGGGCCGCCAAGACCCTACAGAATCCCAATTCTAAAACCGAAAAAAATTACCTCCGAGAATTTGAGAAATTCTCTTCACCTTTGTAGACCCGCTGCCCGCAGTCTGCCGGTCGCCAAGATCCGCCCCTGACGTACCCGAAAGGGGAACAGGGTAAGCGTCATGATCTGAATAATGGGAAAGCTGGATGTAATTGATCCGATAATGCAGGTTCGAGTTCTGCTCGTGACTGAATTCCACTGCTTTAGATTCAGTCAAGTTGTGGGGCTATGACTGTTTCCATTGGAAATCAAGAAATTCCTCTACCCTCGCTATCAACTTAAACCCCCTCTACTCCAGGTCTCAGATCCGGGATTGTCCAGGCCTGATTTTGCAAGAGTTCGGGTGAAAAACGAAAGAGACAATCCTCCCCACTTTGAATCTAAAGCTAATACTCTGATAAGACTGACAGAAACTTTCAGTTTATTGCTTACGGTCCATAAAAGATTAGGTTAAGGTACCTACTTGTATTTACCAGAAAAACGTACCTACTTGTATTTTTCGTAAAAAGGTAACTACTTGTATTTCTGATATTTATATAGCAACTCAATCTTTAAGACCTGGGGTTGCCACCTTGACGACCAAATATGGGATAGGAACAAAAAGGTAACTACCAAAAGACACGAGACTGCTACACTCAAAATGGTTGTTAAGGCGATTAGACCAGTTGAAAGGCTTTGTTCCATTTTTTTTGGAGAAGAATCAAGTACATGTTATAACGCGGGGACGCGCGCATAAACTTTGGAATAGTGAATAGGGCGGGCAGGGGTTTACCCTGCAAAAAATGGAGAAAGGGCTATAAGTAGGCCGTTTGCTATTGCTATAAGGGCTGCTCGCCTTTATACGGCTTGGTTTCTCTATCGCTCCTATGTAGTGGTCGACCTAAAAAGTAGTATTCCTGCCATACCAGAATGCCTATTATCTAGTGCTAGAAGCTTCGCCAGAAGCAAGCAAGACGAGGTCGCTCTGCTTCGTAGACAAGGCTCGTTCCGTACTTGACTTACGAGCTCGTGTAGTACTCGCCCCTATCTCTAAAGGGGCTTATGCATTCCACTCGCTGTCTACTAAACGAGCATTAAAGCGAGCGAGCGAAGCCTTCCATTTAGTGGCTTCCCCCATTTTCCCTCACCCTACTCTTTCATTTCCGCTTAAGTTTCCCCAGTTTGGGGGATTAATTGATTGGATACCCGAGAACCATAATATTTCCTAGGAACAGCTTCTACGACGATAGATAGGGGTCATGTTTGTTTGGCATCTATGCCCCCTGCCCTCCAAACAGTATGGGAGCATTTCAGCTCGTACTGCTCACACTCCTAGATCTTCACGGCACCTCCTCCACCATAGTGTGAGCTGGGAGCAGCTCCGAAAAGCGAGGCCTACTTCCAAATTAGCTTTCAACAACGTCAACAACACCACGAAAAAAGTCAACTATGGTTGCCCACTGATCTGATCATAGGTGAAATCCAATCCTGGCGCGAAGCGAAGGGATTGGAAACCAACCATAAGTCAGGCCCCCTTCACCTCTCGGAAGCGAGAAAGCGAGCAGCAAGCTGAAAAAGCCCTTGACCCTTTCTCTAATAACGAATAAGGTAAGCTTCATAGCTCCAACCTATCCAAGGGTCAAGACAAAACCAGCTGAAAGAAGGGCTTCATAGCCTTTTTTTCCTTATTCGTTATTCAAATGTGCCAGGAGTTTATAATATCTAATAATAAGCTAAGAGGGCTGGGAATCGCAAGAATGGAGAAGTCCTCCATTGAATTGAATGGGGTGAGACAGACAGGTTCGGAAATGGCCGGATTAGTAGGAGGAAGGGCGGACCCACCCTAAAAAAAAGGTGTACGTACATAAATAAAGAGGCTAGTTATGGCCTTTACTTGATAGGGCTCCTTCCCATCTATCTTGACCGGGAAGAGGGGGGAGGCTCTTGCGGAAGCCCTGCCCGCCCTTCTCTATTTTTAGGGATCCCTCATATTGAGGAGGCTTCCCGGACTCGTAACAGACGGCTAGGAACAAGAAGAGGGTCAGTAGTCTCTGTCGTTGTAGGTCCTTCTCCTTCTGCTAAGACGGCCCTCTTTTTTTTGTTTGTTCATCGCGGCACGAAAGAATGAAGAAGCTGGAATAACTCAGAAAGAGAGTGGCGCCTAGCCGTTGAGAGCGTCTGTTGTCTTTGTAGAGGAACAATACGATCTTGGACTGGCCCCCTTCGCATGACCTAGAAAGAAAAAGAAGTTCGTGCTACTATAAGGCCTCTAAACTCCTCCCTCAGGACACTGTTGCGTTGCCCATGGGGACGGGGTAGCCCCGACTTCCATAGGTCCTTGGTTCGACCTCCTAATGAGAATGGAGGTCCTTGCACAGGCGTCTCCTCCCTAAGACTTGCTTGCTCTGTATGGACTGCCTCGTGGTTCCTCGAGTGCCAGCCGCAGAGAGGAATGCCATCAACTAGGGCGCTATTGGCCACTAACCACTCGCTCGCCGGCCGCTTGGGCTTCGCGTTTCAAGTTCATTATCCTAACCGTCTCCTCTGCTCCACCGAGAGCCTGGCCCCTTCTTCTATCTTATCTACTGCCTTGCTCCTCGGCTCCATACTGATCCAGCCGCTCGCTGTAATAGCTTGCTTCTCGGGTGGCTCGCACCCTGGGTGGTGCGGCTGAGCCAGAATGGGCTCAGCAGTCGGCCTATGTTTCCGGGCGCACGCGTAAAGGCATGATTAGTTCCACAAATCTCACTGCACTGCCCATAGTAAACTCCTTCTCGTTGTACCAAAATAGAGGTCTGATTTAAACGACCAGGTACAACATCACATTTGACACCTGAGGAAGGTACAGCCCAACTATGAGGTACATCAGCAGGTGTTACAATAATACGTAGATGAGTTTTGGCTGGTACAACCACTCTATTGTCCACTTCTAATAAACGTGATTGACCCAATTCTGGATCATTTTCTGGAATCGTATAACTGTCAAAAGTGAGTGACTGTTCATCGGAACAGTTATAGTCCGAATACTCATAAGTCCGATACCATTGATGTCCAATAGCTTTGATAGTAATGGCTGGATCTACTACTACCTCGTCCATTGAGTATAACAGAGCAAATGATGGTATAGCAATGAACATCGGGATGATACTAGGAAATATGGTCCGAAGAATCTCGATAGTAGTTCCATGAACAATCCTTTGCGGGATTGGATTTTTTTGATAGTGGAAATGCCATAAAGCGCGAACCAAGATCCGTGATACGAAAACCAAAATAAGAATGAGGAAGAAAAAGATATCGTGATGTAAGTCTATTATTCCTTGTATCATAGGTGTTGCTGCGTCTTCAGATCCTAATTGCCATGGTTCCGCTGCATCACAAGGAGCAATTGTGAGGAATAGCCATTCTAGAACAATCATTTGGTTTGGTTCATTCTTTGACTGCTCTGCTCCCCCCAAAAAAAAGAGAGACTTGTTCTTGCTCTCCCAATTCAGGAAGACGGGAATCACCGGTTGGGTTGGTCCAACCAAGAAAGGCATGGGAGTCTTTGGGCATTGCTGGGGCTAAGTCAAGCTTGGGCCGAGTTAAGTAAAGACTGGCTACCTAGAAAGATCCCTCACTGCACACTTTCTATATATCTATCTCCATCCAATCAAAGACGTCCATACCATAGAGAATCAGGCTCGGCAAAAACGAGACTAGGGACCATGAACCCCCTCCATCATTATTTGATAGAGAATGCTCCCCGCTTTCTTCCTGTGGTTACTATATAGAACACAAGCCAAGGAACTCAAAACCACAACACAAGCACCCTTTACTAGTTTTGGAGTTTTCGCCCTTTGCTTCCGGCTTTGAAGTGAAGGTAAATAGTGAAAGAAGTTCCCCGTAGAATGCGAGCGTGGAGGCTTTCATCGAAACAAAGAGAGAGGCCCGGCTGGTGCTTTTTTGTGTGTTAGCCAGGTGAAAGGCTTGCTTTACTATAAATAGATTAGTAATAAGGTATTGAGGAACTACTAAAACCGCTATTCCCGTTGTTTTTGGGCTATAAGACTCTTAGCTTCCAGCGAGCCACGTGCATAAGCTTTTTTGACTACAAAAATGATTCCTCCCCCGGAAAAAAGTAGTCCATCAACTGAACTTGCCTTTTGTTGTGATAGGGGTACCGCCTTTTCATTCCCACCAAGGAGCTGTAGCTTTACAACGATAGGGCTTGACTGCCTTACCTTCTATTATATTAGTCAAGGGCCTTTAGTTTAGGCTTGACTAAGATAATATCAAGAAAAGGAGCATGTATCCACTTTTTTGTAAAGAAAGAGGGCTACTTCACGAGCCGCTACTAATAATCGAAAAGGTTCACAGCGAGTTCAGTCTATAGTGAGGGAACGTTTCCGCTGGAGGGGTTTGTCTCCATGGAACGAGTATTCACTACCGCTTACAGCACCTTTATTCACTCGTCTTACTACTTCAGAACTGTTTAGCGGACACGTGGAGTCGAACCTCTCTCTACAATGTAGCGTAGGTAGACTGATTATTGTAGGTTATTGTCTCTAGTGGTTTAGAGGCTGTTTTATTGCTACCAACTTCTTTGTTTGTAGTCTAGTAGATCTACATGTTCTAGTGGATCTAAAATGAATAGCTATCATTTCGTGCCCAAGTCTAAGCACGGGATTCGACTTACCAACTGATCCTAGTGGCTCTGGGTCAGGTCACGAACGGTATTCGATTGATTTGAGCTCTATCGTCCCATCCTCTAACTAAACTAGTCCACCGGCGAGGGTAGGCAACTCACTAAGTAGAGTCTAAAATGTTAGCAAGATCAGCTGCGCTATTGAAAGGCTCTTAGCTGCTTATCCGGGATTAGAAAAAGGCGTAACTGATCTTGTCACTTCTTTCAAATAAATTCCTCAAGTTGAAAGAGATATGATCGTAAAATAAATAGAATAGGGCTATCCCCTGCCATTTCAAATAACCGGTGTTAGGAATCGCTTTCATAAGAAGCAAGGGAATGATAAATTGTTCTTGCTTGAGTTGAATCAGTTGCCGCTGCCTCTTTCCGGTCTTAGTTCATGATTTCCTGCCTTTCCTAAATGGATGAGGTTGCTATTCCTGTTCCTGTAGTTGGATGTAGCTACGTGTGGTTCTGTAATGGACTAGCTTAGGCATGTAGCTAATCCAATTTGGCTGTTAGACGAGGATAGATAGAATGTCTTTCCTGGCTTGCCCTTTAATGGCCTTTTGAGGCATGTACCGAATGTCATACTGTGACAGTAGAATTGACCACTTTGCCATGTGAGCATTGAGTGACCCAGCTTTCGTCACGAGGACCTTGAGAGGATTGATCTTCGAGACCAGATACACCGTGTTAGACAGTAGGTAGTGCCTTAGCTTCTGTACTGCAAACATCAGCGCCAGACATTCTTTCTCAACTGGAGTATAACGGTGTTCTGCACCTTGCAACATCCTTGAGAGATAGTATAGAGCTGCTTTGCTTCATGACCGTCCTCATTCTTTTGGGCTAAAAGCGCTCCCAGTGAGTGATCTAGAGCTCTTGTATACAAGATGAAAGGTTTTCCCAGAATAGGCGCTGCTAAAACCGGAGGCTTTGTGAGATATTACTTGATATCTTGGAATGCTTATTGGCATTTAGCATCCCAAACAAAGTCAACGCCTTTCTTCATCAATCGTGAGAAGGGACGACATCTACCAGAAAGATTGGAGATAAACCGTCGAATATATGCCAGCCTTCCTTGGAACCCTTTCAGTTCTTTTAGGTTATTTGGTGGTGGCATCTCCAGAATGGCCTTAACCTTTACTGGATCTAGCTCGATGCCTTGCTTTCAAACTACGAACCCAAGAAATTTACCGGACGAAACACCGAAGAAGCACTAATATTCACCAGGGTTCATCCGTAGCTTGTGCTTTCGCAGTCGCTCAAACACTCTTCGCAGATCATCTAGATGGTCTTCTTTATTTTGACAGCTAAGTCGTCAACGTAGCACTCAACTGTCTTATGTTGTATGTCCGGAAATATCTTCATCATCACCCTTTGATAAGTAGCACCAGCATTCTTTTTCTCAATCGGTAGTGCTTTTGGAGGAAATAGGATCCAGGTTGGTTTCCCAACCCAACGGATCGTAACCTTAGGGCGACCCCCCAACCAAGGTTAGTCACCCCTCAACAGTTCTATTATTCGTCACTGTCCTGTCCAGAGCATGTCGGGAACTGAGAGCGTGAACACTCACAAGCTCCAACACCGGACTTTTTATTCCCTCTCGATTCCATCCATATCCACCTATGTTGTGCCCTTCCTCCCAAAGCATTCTGGCATCTGTTATTCCTGGTCTCACCCTGTGAAGCAAAGTCGGATAAGGGAGAAAGACATGGAATTGATAGGGAACCGTAGCTTACTAATATATAAGGCTAAGGCATGAGTCTGCAAAACTTTTACTCGTCGGTTCGAATCCGACCGGTTCCTACAGAGCCATTCCACCCATCATTTGGAGAATTCCGAAGCAAGGTTGGCGGGCTGAGCCAAAGACTTCAAAGTAAGTTCAGGCTGACTTCTAAACTAACCAAATCGTGCAAAACTTCATCGAGAAAGGGATGCTGCTTGCCTTCCCGGAGTCCAAGAGGCTGATGCAGATCGACAAGTAGACCTTTCCTAAGCAGGTCCATACTGCCGAAGTGACTAAAATGGAAGAAGAAAATCCGTTACCAGGTTTTGTCGACGACGATAAATGAATAAGGGAAACCCGGATTTGCCCAATATAGCATCTCCGTTAATCGTATTGAGCTAATCGGAGCCTTGACGTGGTGGAAGTCACTCACGTCCGAAATCGGAGGTTTGTGCTCAGTCTCAAAAGATCGTTCAGCACACTGGAACCAGGGACACCGTAGGGAGCTTCTTTGGAAGGGTTCTGTGCTTCGGAAAGCTCGGATTGGCCTGTACCAGCCTTTGAACACTCTCTAAATTACCCTGTTCAACCCTCACGGAAATATCAGAGAAACACTCCCCATTCAATTGTCTCTACACTTTATTGAGCCTTTGGTGTAGACTTGGAACATAGGTGCGCCCCTCACTTCTTGCCTCCATACACCTTCCACAAGTGGAATGAGCCCAACAATCAAAGAACTTGAAGGCTTTCTTTATTCTCGGTAGCTCCACTAACCTTACTAGCATGGGTGAGTGATCTGAAACCCCTGCAGGTAAGAAAATGGCTTCCGAGGTTTCGAAGGTATCTCAAGAGCTTTTTCTTCTCTCCCTTTATTTAAAGCGTTCTCCTTTTTCTTTGAGTACCGACTTTCCTGCGATTGATTGGCTTTGATCCTCCCCATAACATTATCTCGCTCGTTCTCTTTTATTTGAGTTTGATGATGTCAGTTATAGTTAGCAGACTCACTCTAGGCAACGAGAAGAAGATAAGAACTCAGGAGGTAATTAGGGAAGAAGCATCTCACTCCTTCATGCATGCTCCACCTGGCTCAGATGAGTGCATGGTTTTGATTCCTTCCCCTCCAAGAGATAATAAAATATGCTATTGAGAAGAAAGAAGAGACAGAGCGGGAAGTGGTAACTGTTCAGGCGGAATCTTTCCCGGATTATGATGAGAAAGCGGAAGGGAAGGAGGTTGGAGTTCTGAATAGTAGAAATGACTTTGACTTTGATGGTCTTCCCGATCATGAAGTCAGAATTCTTGATCTCATGACTCAGCCTTATGTTGATGATTGCCAAGCTGCCATAGAGCAACAAGGAAATAGTCTGGACCTTACCTTATTAGAAAAAGGGGGATGGGCCTGCAAAATGATCTCTATTGAATAGAGATATAACATTGGAATTCCTTCCTCCGTCAGGATGCTATTGAGGAATCACATGAGCAAAAATATGACTTGGTGGAATTCGACCCATTCCATTTCGGACGTGAATCAAGGCTGGGAACATCGGCTCCAGCCGGTCTTCATCAAAGAATCATCCTTCATCCCCTACCTGGAACGGCCATATCAAAGAAGGAGATATGATCTACGCAACTTCTTCAACCTCAGAGTTCTGGAGGTAGAAGGGAAGATCAGAGCGGACACCGATGGGATAACTTGAACATATAAATATGCCTCACTTTTCCTGAAAGCAAGAAGGACCCACTCTGCTAGGCCAGGAAGACTTTCAGTAGCAGTCGAGTTGTGGCCGAGATGTAGAGTAGCAGTGAGCGACCTGGCCTAGGCGGTGCCAAGAATGAGTTCGATCCATTAGGTTCTTCGAATTGTTCAAAAAAGAAACGAGAGACAAGAAAACATCTTTGATTACGATTAAAAGGAACAATCTCAAATAGACCAAGATCCAATTTTGGGTCATTTCTTGGTGAACATGATCTGCCATAATCTCTTCGATCCCTTCATTTATGTGCCAGAATACAGAGAGATTTGGTAGGAAAGTGGAAGAGACTTTTTTGTATATGATAATCAAAGGGAGTGGGAAAGCTGCAGTAATTCTTTGGAAAAGCCCGGTTCTCTTTGTCTTCGAGCTTTCATTCCTCAATCCACTGATTCGTTCCTTCATATACCTCCCCACCAATAGATAGAGACAAATGGGAATAACCGAACCACGTCTACAAAATGCCAGTACCATGCAGCTGCTTCAAAGCCAACGTGATGCTCCTTGGTCAGATGACCAAGATATTGGCGAATACCACATATGATCGAGAAAAGAGTACCTATAATCACATGAAAACCATGAAAGCCAGTTGCTAAGAAAAAGGTAGAACCATAAATACTATCCGACATAGTGGAGGGTGCTTGATAATATTCCATTCCTTGAAAGCCCGTGAATACTAGAGCCAGTGAAACGGTAGCTACTAAAGCGTAAACTGCTCGTTTTTCCTTCCCCGCGAGTATAGCATGATGAGCCCAAGTTACGGCAGCTCCGGATGAAGGGAGAATAAGGGTATTAAGAAAAGGGATTTCCCAAGGATCTAAAACCCCAATCCCTTTTGGGGGCCAAATACCTCCGATCTTTACCGTAGGTGCCAAAGAAGAATGAGAAGAAGCCCGAAAAAAAGCAAAAAAGAACATAACCTCCGATACGATAAACAGAAGAAAACCATATCGAGGTCCTAATTGTACGACTTTGGTATGATGTCCTTCCAACGTGGATTCACGTAGAACATCGCGCCACCATACGAACATGGTATATAGGAGAAATATGAGGCCCAAACTGAGAAGTGTTGCACCCCTTTGAAATGGGTGCATGTACATCACACCTCCTACGGTGGTTGCCAAAGCTCCGAGTGAACCCGAAATAGGCCATGGACTTGGATCTACCAAATGATAAGAATGCCTCTGAGATTCAATTGTAAACCACTTTGCTTCGGTTGTATGTAAACCCCCCCTTCACCCCCACCCCCTAAAGTGGTAAAGAAGGGCTCTTTGGGGTTTCATTTTCTTTCTATCTGACAGGACAAACAAATAGGAAGGGATGGTTCTTTCATTGCATTGATAGAAGTCTAACTAGAAAAAGATCTCTCTATTACTTTGAGAAGAGAATCGTTGGTTTGACCGACGAACTACGTGGGAAAATGGACCTTCTTTCTTTGATTTTCAGTAAGATTTTTGGAAAGTAACAATTCTATTCAGTTCGGTTTCGGAAAACTTGCTGGTCGCGGATTAGTTCGTTCTGCGCCGCCAGCGGCCTAAAATCAAGCAGGTTGATCTCTCTGGTTGAGGCTGCATTCATTTATTCAACTTGACACGTGGGAAGGGCTTACTCTCCTAGTGGCTCAGCTTGGTCTCGCTCCCTTCCCGCACTATTCCTCCCCACTAAAAAGAGCGATTGAGAATCTCTTCCGAACGACCAAGTCATAATGAGATTAAAAACTGATGCTTCCTTGGCCGTGTAGAACATGGATTAGCATTATGTCATTCCTACAAGTGATCCCCCATCCAGGATTGGAAGAAGTGCTATATGAGGACTTCGAGATCAAATATAATATGTTTCTTTCCATTCCTTGTGAGCCACTTATTTCTCCGAAACAAGAGATCAAAGTGATCTTCCTCCTTTTTCTCAAAAATTCGACGGCGTTACACCATTGGGATACTTCGAATAAACTGGAGTACATATAGGATACACCGGTGCTAAAACCTTTTCTCAAGATATCTTCCAAACAGTTGGGGTCGTTGCTCCGAATGTTGTTCTCCCGGTGTGAAACCAGTTGGTTCCGTAGTTTTAGAATTCTGCTGATCCCAAGTACTCCATCTCCATCATTGCATATGGAATATAGAAAGTAAAGAGGAAAAGGCATGACCAGAAGAATTGTGTAAAATAAGTGAATTTATCCAGTTGAGGCATTCTTGATTGAGAAAAAATGATTCCCTCCAGACAGAAAGAGACTCATTCATGTACGAGTAGTGAAGAACTATAGAGCACTTTTGTTGGTTGTTGACCAACGGAAAGCATGGAAGAAAGAAAGATGCACAAACGAAAAAGGGCGACTTCATAAAAAGCAATCAAAGTGCCCAACTTTCTCCTTGTGGAGTCGCGTTCGAGATGGAAAGCTACTTGTTTTTTAGTATTTGAGTATTTGCTTTGAAGCTTACCTTATTATTAGAGAAAACAAGCGAGAAAATGGAAGGGTGCTAGCTGCAATCAAACTAAAGCGCTAACGAGCAAAGGCTTTCGCGCAAGTTGCAACATCCGTTGCTTCTTGCTTTCGAGCCCTTTTATTAAGTAAGATAGGGCGTTTGCTTAGTAAGCTTGAGCGCATTAATCTCTCCTCAATAAAAAGGCGAAATCCTTCTTGACTTTGAGAAAGAAGCTGGAGGTCGACTATCATTTGCTCAACAAGATTCTCCATTACAATGTCTACTCCAAGGGCTTAGAGAAGAAGCCGAGGATATTGAAGATTTTATTATTACATGATTTTATGGCAGGGTTGAGGATCGACATTGATCTTATGATCTGGGGCGTGTTGAGAGACTACTACACTACTAGCAAACCAAAGGGGAGCATGCCATTTGGTAGTATGATCACCCAGATCTATCCAGAAGCTGGGGTGAAGAGATTGGCATCTAATACCATGAGACCGCTTGAGTTGGGCCCTATTCACAGTGTGGGGGAGAGGAAGAGCTCCACCATGTCGAAGGCTAGTGGGTCTAAGGGAAAGAGCAAGGCCATTCCTTTTGCTGCTACTAAGACTATGGAGACTGCCCCTACCTCTTAAGCTACTGTCAATTAGAGAGTGAGAAAGTTGAAGGGGAGGCTAAGTGGCATTGAGAATGAGGTGAGAGTGTCCAGGCATGCTTAGGAGAGAGTGGAGATGAAGGTGGACATTTGTATAGGGATTTTAAGGAGGTTATTCGAGGGTGCTTTCCCTAGACAGTCATTTCTAAGAGGGACAACACCTGCTTCTATTTATACTCCTCCTTCTACTACTGTGCCAACATCTGATCCTATTGTTGCCACACCGCTCAATGTGGCTCTGGAGATCAGTGATGAGGAGGATGTTTTTGAGGAAGAGGATGATGGGAATGATTCTGAGGATTTGGGTGATGTTTTTGCTTTTGATTCTGACTGATCAGTGGACCTACCCTTCTATCCTCTCATATTTTATTTTATTTCTTTTGTCTATAATAGTGTATTGGTTTTATAAGAACCTTAGGTATTTTTTTGGGTAGAAATAACCTAGTAGAATAATCCTTGGTAGAAGACTATTACATTTTGTCCTTTTTGATTCCATTGGTGTGCCATTTATTCTTTAAGCATATGCATTTTAATTTGATGATAAATGTTATGTGGTGGAGGATGCTTTGGAATTTATAGTATAATGCTTAGGAATTTTGATATTTGTTTATGTTGGTTTGCTGAGGGACTAGCAAAGTCTAGGTTGGGGGGGGGGGGGGGTGTGATGAGAGCATAATATTACATATTATATGTCCCATATCATCCATCTTAACTATGTTAGTTACTTAATTCTTTTGATTTAGTTTAGCTTTGTATTTTATGGAGGAATTTTGTGTTTGCAGGTAAACACATGTAAAAGCACATCATTTTATGCCATGGAGGACTTTAGGGATGAGCTAGGAGTTTCTGGAGTCAAGCTAAAGTCACTGGAAGCACAATTGAAGAAAATATCTATTTTATCAGTACAACTAAAGGCAGAAGTTGGTTCTACCAGTATGAGTTCATTTCTACCGGTAGAAGTAAAACAGAGAGTTGCTCTATCGATAGGTGAGTACGGTTCTACTAGTAGGTCTGAAATAGAAAGGTGTTCTACTAGTAGAAAAGAAGACCAACTAGTTCGTGCAAAATAGTGAACAGTTCTACCGATAAGTCATTTTTTGATTCCTACCGGTAGGTTATTATATTTTGGAAGTGAAGAATCCTAAGGAAAGTGAATCAACTGAATTATTTGAAGGCCATGATTGGTGGATGGAAAAGAAGATTTTCAGCAGACAATTTTCTATAAATACCAAAGCCTAGCCGCTTGAGAGGGCATCTCCTTTTCATCGTTTAATTCCCTAATTTCTTCACCAGGCACCCTTTCTCTCTCTCTCTCTCTCTCTCTCTCTCTCTCTCTCTCTTAGGTTTAGACTTAGTCTTCTTCTTTAAAGCTTTCTCCATTGTTTTACATTTGAAGCTTTGTTTAAGTTCAAGTATTTCATTCTTGCAATGCATTACTTTTGATTCTTCTTGTGAACAATTTACATTAAAGCAATTCAATTCAAGGTATTTACTTTTCTTGCAATTTCTATTCAAGATTTCTTACTTTAAATTATGACCGTGCTTTCTTTAATTGCTTTCATTTTCAATTTCATAATGAGTGAGTAGTCGTATTCTGATTTGATCGGATGAGGGAACCTCACCCATAAATTGGGGATTTTGACTCAAACTAGGATTTTTTTTCAATGATTAAGTTATTTGGGTTAATTGATTAATTAAAATTGAAAACACTATCGATATGCATATCTTCTTACTTACCCGTAGACAACTAAGACTTGACACCGGTAATTCTTGAAATCACTGTAATCGAAGTGGGTTTAATTCTTTCAAATCAAATCAATCAATTTAAATACACATTTATTATTTACAATTGGGTGTTTAATGAATATCTACTATTTGAGTGCATTTGAGTACAATCTTAAATGAGTTATAGAATTTGAGTCAAAATACTTGTTCACGGTGAGATGAACTCTACCGATTAACCAGTTCTTTTCCTTTAATTGTTAATTCGTAGTTGATACTCTCTCCAAACCATCTATCAAAATCCAAGGTTTTTATTTTTTATTTTTTGCTTATCACCCTTTGATCCAACAGTTTTCCTTAAGGAGACGACCTTGGTAATCGACTAAGTTACAAACATGATGCCCCTCCCTATGCTTGGGAATTCCTTATTAATTTGTTACCACTCTGAGGAGCAACCAACATGTTATCCCTACTATTTATGATTAGATTAGTTGCTATCTTCATGGATTGCATGTTACCCCTAATAGTTAGGATTCGATTAGGTTAGTTTTATCATCAACTAACTTGTAAACTCTATATATAGAGTCAAGAACTATTAATAAATCATCAATCATTATTTACAAGTTCATCGGTTGAAAATAGGTGATGATACCTGATGAGACCATACTCAACAAGTTTATCCTTGCTTATCACAGCTCAATCTCAAACATCACAACATCAAAGATTGAGGATGAGATGACCAACAAGAAGCGAGATCTTATCCCCGAGATCTTATCCCCATCATGTAGGAATGTCAGTGCCATCTATTGCAGCTTGGGCATAAATAACATCAAAGGCGACCTCTTAGCCTCTAAACAAACTCCTTCAGTAGAGAAAGTCTGAAGCACCGTCCCAATAGCTCATCTAGTGATTTCAGGAGCTCAACCTTCTTGAGCGACGTCACCTTGTTTCTAGAAGGTCATGCCACTTCACACCTATGGAATATAGCCTCTAACGACCCAACATTCCCTCAACTAAATCCTAACAAACTTGGGGATCATGTGATGATGACATAGAGACCACCCCACCTGTGGGTATAAAACACCAAGGTGTTCTCCATATAAAGGCATCGAATACATTATAATCTATCTTCTCCCCCAAGTTATAGACAATCCCCCAAGGAGCAAGAGAATCCATTAGAGTGGATTAGCCAAGCTTTTCACATTGTGAACCACTACAATCTACATGTCCTTTCTATTACCTAGTAGTCATTTTCGTACTTATATTGTTGCACACAAGCCTTGAGCTCTTCAGCTTAAGCATCACTATCTCACGATTTGAGTTCGTACATCATTAGTTGGCAACATTTGTGGGAATAATTTTTCATCATTTTCATTGAAAATCTTGTCCCTGTTTTACTTGATGGTCAAAACCCGAAGCATGAGCCAAATTCTGAAGAATCATCAGAGACTTCCTCCTCCTCCTCAACCTCCATTGAATCCTCTCACAAAAAACCCAATGCCTGGAAATGAACCAGAAACCTACTAAGAAACTCTTCTTCGCTTTCTCAGGCAGAATGAGGATCTAGTCGCCCTTATACAAGCCCAAAACCCCCAGCTAGTTCAATAGAACCCATATCGCCTGAATCCATTGAACCCCTAGAATCCATATCCCCAGAATTCGTTGAACCCCCCAAATCCTTTGAATCCCCTAGATCCACCTCAGAATCTTGCAAATGGTGTGGTAGATGAATGTCATAGCCAATCAGGGGAAAACCACTGTCGTCAACATCAAATGGGGGTGACTGAAGATGATGCACATAACATAACGGCATGGGAAAAAAGAGGATATTGAAAACTCCCTTTTCTATAGAACAACCTAGATCGGTTCTGGGAGTTGCACTTCAGGGAAATCTAGTATGAATTTGGTAATGTAAAGGAGGTTGTGAAAAATAGGACTCTTGTCACAATGGATGCCTTAATTTAACAAACTGAGTCGCCCTTCATGGCAGAGGTATTTCACATTCCCCTTCCAGCAAAGTTCAAGATGCCCCAGGTCGTGGCATTTGACGGGAACAAAGACCCCGTAGATCATCTGAACTCATACAAGAACCAAATAGAGTTACACGGGTATTAGGACACTGTTCGATGTCGAGTTTTCGCCATCACTTTGAAAGGCTTCACTCTCGCTTGGTTTAACAGGCTGCCCCTGGCCTCAATCTCTTTGTTTAATGAGCTTTCCATCTAGTTCGTCTCTCACTTTATCAGGGCGAGAGCCTATCTGAAACCATCATATCACTTGCTGACGGTGAAACAAGAGCCAATGGAATCACTCAGAAGTTACTTCAAGAGGTTTAATCAAGAATCACCCAAGGTGGACGGGCTGGATGAAAAGGTTGCCTTGACGGCTTTCAAGGCCGGACAGGGTCTGCAATCTAAAGACCATCTATTCTCTATCACTAAGAATCCACAAACAACTATGATCGAGGTTTTGGCAAAGACAGAGAAGTATATTAATGGAGAGGAGGCCTTCTTGTCAAAGGGTGGTTCATCAAGAACCCCCCGAGTAACGATTAGACAAGAAAAGGAAGGAACCCAGTCCAAGGAAAAGGGGTGATTTCAGAGTTCGTCTGGAAGCCCCTCAACCAAACTTGAAACATCGATACGTATCTGAGTATTTTACACCACCCAATGCCTCGGTGGCTCAGGCACTACATCAGTTTCAAAATGTGAGATATGTCAAATGGCCCACCAAAATGAAGATAGACCCTATAAAGAGAAATCGTACCAAGTATTGTAACTTCCACCAAGATCACGGGGCATGATACAAACGATTGCTTCGAGCTCAAGAAGGAGATAAAGTTCCTGATTCAAAAGGGGCAGCTCAGGCATTTTATGGCTCGGGATGGTGAAAAGCATGCTCAACTATCGCAAGAGCAACCCCAACAGAGGTAACAACAACACCAACAAGCGCTGAGAGAGATTAGGGTGATCTCTGGAGGCTTCACAACTGGTGAAGAATCTAGCTTTGATAGAAAGGAGCATGTGAGGAAGGTCAAATCAGACGACCACCTCGAAGTCCAAACCATACCGAAGGCTCCACGCCTTGATCTTGAAATTACTTTTTCGGATGCCAATCTCGAGGGGTGCCAACTTCCTCATGATGACCCTTTGGTTGTGGAAGCGGTAATAGCAAACAAAACCATACACCGCATGCTTCTCGATAGCGACAGCTCTGCCGATATCATCTTTTCTTTCGACCTTCAAAAAGCTAGGGATTGGTAAGGAGAACCTTAAGCTCGTAAAAACCCACTTGCTAGGGTTTTCAGGAGAGAATGTCTTCCCCCTGGACTCTATCCTGCTTGTCCTTATCATGGGAGTTCTTCTATGTCAAACCATAACAACTATAAAGTTCCTTATCGTGGAGGCACCATTGGCCTACAATGTCATTTTAGGCTCATAAACAACCTCAAACAGAAGCTCATATAGTTCCTAAAAAATAATGTGCACGTGTTTGGATGGAGATCAAAAGACATGCATAGAATCGACCCTAAGGTGATCGTTCGCAAGCTTAGTGTGGATTCGAGCTATAAGACAATAAACTAGAAGAGAAGAAGCTTCACCCTAGAGAGGCAAAAAGTAATTAATGGAGAGGTACCCAAGCTCCTGCATGCCAAAGCCATCAAAGAAGTCGATTATCCAGTGTGGCTAGCCAATGTGGTGCTCGTGAAAAAAGCCAATGAAAAGTGGTGACTCTGCATTGACTTCACTGACCTCAATAGAGGGTGCCCTAAAAATAGTTTCCTTTGCCCCAGAGCGACGTCATAGTTGGCTCCACGGAAAGACATGAGTTGCTGAGCTTTATGGACGCCTTCTTGGGGTTAGGATGGACCTACATAATTAGGAGAACACCTCATTTGTCACTGAGTAAGGAACTTACTACTACAAGTCATGCTATTTAGACTCAAAATTGTAGGAACTACTTATCAGAGGCTGGTAAATAGGATGTTCATGAAGAAGCTAGTAATTACTTTGAAGGTCTACATTGACGACATGTTAGTAAAGTCTTTAAAAGTAGATCTCCATATCCAGCACCTCGAGGAATCATTCTAGATCCTGAGAAAGTACGGGATGAAGCTCAACCCCGTGAAATGTGCCTTTGGGCAGCTAGAAAATTTCTAGGCTTCATCGTCAATAGAAGAGGAATCGAGGCAAATCTAGAGAAGGTAAAAGTAGTGCTCGAGATGAAGTCACCCACCAATATCAAGGAAGTGCAGCGTTTGACGGGTCAGATAGCAGCACTTAATTGCTTTGTGTCAAGATCTAGTGACAAGTGTCGACCATTCTTTAAGGTCCTAAAAACTACATTTCAATGGAACAACTAGTGTGAGGAGGACTTTCAGAGCTTGAAAAATTATCTGAGCTCCCTGCCAATATTGGTCGGTCCAAAGGAAGGGGAGGTCCTTACTCTATACCTGGTTGTGTCCGATTTCTCAGTTAGCGTATCCTTGATAAGAGAAAAAGAAAGAAGGCAGCAGCCCATTAATGTGTGTAGTCGAGTTCTGAGAGGAGTTGAGGAGAGATATCTAAAAATGGAGAAGCTGATACTGGCATTGGTGACAAAAACAAGAAGATTAAGGCCTTATTTTCAAGCCCATACAATAGAGGTCCCAACTAATTAGCCAATGAAGCAGGTACAATGCAAACCTGAGTCTTCGGGTCGATTAGTCAAATGGGCTATCGAGCATAGGAAGTTCAATATTTGTAACACCCCTAAAATCGGGGGTCATTTATAAGTCCGTTGATCATCCATCAACCCGCGAAAATACCCGTGGATGCCGGTTAACCTGACACCGCGACACCACATCCCCCTACCGGGATTTAAGAAAAATATAAAGTCTATATGCTTTTGATTGATTGACCCTTCCGAGGTACAACATACCACCATTGATACTCTATTATTGTCCATTTATAATATTTGAGGGAAGGAACTCATAGCCCAAAAGCTTGGCAAAACAGTTTTAAAATTTCTGATTTTTGGAAAGTGTACTGGTACGCTGTACCGACGTACTGGTACGCTGGGCCTACTGGACCCCCTTGTACCGGTACACTGTACCGGTACGCCGTGCCCAATTTTGCCTGCTTCACCTGTTTTTCATTTCCAATCCATTTCAAACCTTTCCACAATCATCCAACACATGTTTAATGAAGTTTTCCACATAAAACATGATACGTATAAGTTCTATTACAATCACTTGTACACATTTACATGTCATAAACTAAGTTTTCATGATTAGTTTACAAAAACTCAAAGTAAGCCACATATCGGTCTCTCTTCATCCTTGGGGCCCCGAGTAAGCGTCATCCCCCGGTGTGAATCTCGCACCTGAAATGTTTTTCCGTATAGGGTGAGCTACGCTCAATAGAGTATCTCCTACAGAGGCTATTCCTCAACCTAGATGCATATGAATGCTCACATACAACAATTTACGAGCAACATTATTTTCAATCATGAAAATGCAATCCCATGATAGGAATTTCCATGTCATGCTATGAATTGAGATGAAACTCACTCATGCAACTTCAAACCCGAGTCCTCACCGACTCCTACAACACAATGCGATGCACTTGTGAAGTAAATCCGTCATTGACGAAAATCCATCCAATGATCATTTTGAAAAACAAATCATGTGTTAATAAACCAAATCATTGTTGGATGATTCCCATTGAATGGGTATTTTATAAAACAAAATCAAGTGTCTTTGTTGGGTATCGGATTCTCGGAGTCTCACCGCCGGTTTCATACACCGTTATACTTTTCTGGAATTTCACCGCCGGTAAGTGTATGAACCATGTAGCCGGGTTTTGCACCCGAGGGAGAATCTAGCCCTTCTTGCTATACCCGACACAAGTTTTTAATGCAACCATGTGACTCAAGGGGATCTTCGATCCAACCTTCCCGAGACCACTCATCAATCACCAAGTTTGGTGTTGATCAACCATGCACACACACACCCACACTCATGACTCATGCCCATAAATGTGATGCCAATTCTATGCCCAAATTGCAATGCATGCCAAGTGAGCAATGTCCACATATCAACATGTACCATGACAATTTATATCATATACATATAATCACCCTTATCCATCACATTGTCAACATATCAATGAACATATCTAAACAATCATAACAAACGTGTTATTACACAATTTATGTCTAAAACACACTTCACTCACAAGAGCACAATCTAAACAAATAGCATGCCCACACAATACCACATTCCAAGAAATTACACAAGTAACTTCCATACATCAAACCCAAGCTAGAAATTGGTTCAAGCCATTTCTATACCCATTTTCTCTTTTCCATAACAATGGACTATTTTTCATAACAAAAGACAAGGCATAGGTAGTTCTATACCCCTATTCATTCCCTATGGACACCATAGGTTGTAAATAACCAAGGTAAGAAGGAATCCTACCTCAATTGAAGTGTGGAGAACTTCAAGAACACCAACCAAACTTCAAGGTCTTGATTTCCCAAAAATATCCTCCTTGGATCTTCTGTGAAATCTTTTGTTCTTGGTATGGTTGTGTAGCCCTTGTCGATGTGATCGACTTTAACTCTTGGTCCAATTGATTCTGACCGACGGAACTTCGTAGATCGTAGATCGTAGATAGTAGTCTTGATCTTTGATTTTTATTTTCTCCCTTCCATCTCTTCCTCTCAAACGTGTGAATCAACTGAATAAGTGTGGAGAAAATCAGATATTTCCCCCTATTTATAGCCTTTAATTGCGCGGTCCACATCGCGCCGCACGTTTCCTATTTTCGGGTCCGTTTTTGTCCCGAAACGACTTATTTCATCCCGGTTTAAGTTCAAATTATTTTTATTTGAAATTTCCTTCAATTATAAGGTAATTTTATAATTTTCATTTTTGGGGACCCTTGTGAGGTCATTCGACACACAATCGTCTCGTAAAACGTGAAAAATCTGACTATCTCAGAATTCGACGAAAATTGACAGGGCAACTAGATTCCACGATATGAATCCAACGGCAAAGTCCGTTGCATCATCCGAGCTCTAGAGAATTACGTATTTTAAATCCGTATTATAGTGGCAAATTACCGTTTTGCCCTTTTTAAGAAAAAGTTCAAATTTACCCGGGTTTTACAATATTAGATTTAAGTTAAGAACTGCCATTAAGGGAAAAATCTTGGGCAACTTCATAACCGAGGTTACCCTAACCTCAGAGCTAGAAGATGTCAGAATTCGTACCTGATCTCCCAATATGGAGACTTTTTATGGATAGAGCTTCTAATGCACAAGGGAATAGAGAAAGAAGGATACTAACCTCCCCTGAGGGTATTGACCTAGAGTATGCCCTTAGGTTTGACTTCAAAGCCTCAAACAATGAAGTTCAGTATGAAGCTCTTATAGCTAGGCTCAAGCAAGCACATTCCATGGACGCACAACAACTACTGATCCACAATGATTTCCAACTCGTAGTCAGGCAAGTTGAATCAGAGTACGAGACAAGAGAGGATAGGATGGCCTCATACTTAAGATAGTGCAAGAGTTGCTAAGAAAGTTCGTCCATACTTAGGTTGTGCAGGTGCCCCGAGACGAGAATGCTAGAGTTGATGCCTTAGCTAAGTTAGAATCTACAGATCAAGGAAAGATGGGAAGGATCGTGCCCATGGAAGACCTGAAGGAACCAAGCATCCACCTCGGTCAGAATGAGGAAGAAATGTTGCCAGTGGAACTCATGATGAGTTGGATGGATCCCTTCGTCATGAAGTTCTTCCTCAAGACTCAAAGAAGGCAGCCAAACTAAGAAGTAGATCATCAAGATTCACAATGATTCGAGGAAGAATTTACAAGAGAGGATTCTCTACACCCCTCCTCAAGTGTGTAACAAATAAAGAAGTTGATTATGTTCTAAGAAAAATCCACGAAGGCATTTGCGAAAATCAAATTGGAGCTCGTACTTTGGCTTATAAGGCACTGAGGCAGGGTTACTTTTGGCCCACTATGGTGAATGATTCCAAGGAAATGGTGAAGAAATGCAAGCCTTGTCAACTGCATGCTAACATCCCTCATTGCCTACCTGAGCAGCTCACCCCGATACTAAGCCCGTGGTTATTTCAACAGTGGGGGATAGACATTGTGAGACCCTTCCTATTAGGTAGGACAATACAAGTTTGTTGTCGTAGCAATTGACTACTTCACCAAATGGGCTGAGGTCAAGCCCCTAGTTACCATCACTAAGCAGAAGATCAGGAACTTTGTGTGGAAATTCATTGTATGTAAGTTTGGAATACCTAGAGCAATAGTGTCTGAAAATGGCAAGTAGTTTGATAATTCAGCCTTCAAAAATTTCTACTTAGAGCTCGGTATAAAAACTACTTCTTAGCACCAACTCATCCGTATTCCAATGGCCAAGCCCAAGTAACCATACGAACTGTTGTCAACACTCTAAAGATAAGGTTAGAAGTGTCCAAGGGTCAATGAGTCGACTACCTTCCAAGTGTGATCTGGGCATATAGAACAACTACCCGAACTGCTACAAAAGAAACTCCCTAGAGCTTAGCTTTCGGAATAGAAGCAGTGGCTCCCGTGGAAATCAGAATCCCCTTACCCAGAGCTAAACTATTCAATCCCAAAGAAAATGATTGAGCTCTCCACATAAACCTCGTCCAGCTTGATGAAAAAAAGAATGCAAAGGATCTCAACTTACCAAAATAGGGTAGCCCAGTATTACAACCAAAGGGTCAAAGGAAGGTGTTTCAAAGCTGGGGATCTCATATTAAAGAAACTTCTGAGTGCAAGGATGTAAGATGAAGAAGGGAAATACATAGGGCACTCATGGAATGCAGATCACCTTAAGAAATTCTATCAATGACAGGTTGGATACATTTTGATGGTACCAGTAATTAATCATAAGTATGAGCTCATCCCAGGAGATCAGATCGGGAGGTCAGTTCGGAGCTCCAGAGCTCATAGGGCCAGAACCTGAGCTCACCCCATGCGAAATTATAGCTGAAATGGTAAGGAAGTAGTGATGAGCACAAAATATTGTATATTTGATGGCCTCATTACATGCATTTTAACTTAACTTTGCAATTAATTACTTAGAGTTAGCCCAATTTATGAATAATGTTGAATTTTCGATGTTGCAGGTAATTATAGCGTAAATCGTGGATTTTGTAACCTTGCAACTAAGGATGAATGATTGGTGAAGAGATGGACACATTCAATGAGGATTTGGAGGCTTAAAGGTGAAGAAACCAAGAAAAATGAAATTTGGAAGGTTTAGACCACTGGTTTCCCAAAGTTTTGACACAGTACCGTGTTTCTCTCATTTTCGACCATGATTCACTTCGAATCTGAAAAAGTGAAAAAAAATGGAAGTTGTAGATATGGATGTCTTCTATATTGTGTCAAAATTTCAGCTCAATCGGACGGTTGAATCCAAAGTTATGACAATTCTACGAAAACTGATCCGGAGCAGAAACCGTACCGGAAGGCGTACCGATACCCTTATGCTACTGGAGTTCGCAGTACCGGTACGCTCTTCCGAAACAGGCCAGATCACCTGCATCTCGTGCTCCACTTGCTTGGGGGTCCCACCTATGATTCTCCCACTTGCCCCCTGACATTTTCTGCATTTTGACATGCCTCCTACACCCTTGTTGAAGACTTTGGAGGCAATGACATTAATGGGGATGGGAGAGAAGGGGGCTGCCAGGGGAGTTGCAGGCTAAGCTTCTCCTAGCCTGTCCAAGACTTCAAATCACCTCCCATTGATGGGAGGCCTGCACACACAGACCCTAGGGACCCTCATGGACGAAAATGAAAACTCACTCTCCATATATTCAGCATTCACAAGCTTTGAAAGGGGTGGCTACCTAAGCTTAGAATAGTTAGGAATAAGATGAATAGTAGAAATGTTTATGTTTTTGCATTTTCTTCCATCTTTTCACTTGTAGTTTAATGTAAGGATCTTGTAATCTTCATTTAATGTCTTTAATGTCATTTACTTCAAGTACATTTCAAGTTTAATCACATGTTCTAGATTCCACCATTGTTGCTTCCAAGTTTTCTTCATTTCTTGCTTTAAAATGGGTATTGTATATTTTTCTTCATAGCTTAAGTTTTCTTGCTTTAAGTTAAGTTCCATATTTTATTTCTTCATTATGTCTCTTTACATTATGCATTTCTTTCTTGCTTTCATGAGTAGCTAGATTTTAAGTTGGTTAATCCAAGGAAGAACTCCTCTTGGGTGTGTCACTTCAACTCATTTTCATTCCTCCTCTCAGAGTATGATGGCTCGGTTTGACTAGGATGGGGTGAGGACATGGTTGTGAGTTCTTGATACACCGTAGGCATCGTCATGGGGTATGCTTGAATCCTCACCTCCATTTTAGTCTCGAGCTTCCCACGAATCAATCATACATCTAGGCTCTATTCGAGGAAGGCTTCGAGTTGATTTGGGATTCCCATTGGAATGAACCCTTTGGATTAGCCAACACTTGTTTTCATTTCATTCTCATTCACAAACTTCACTCACAAAACTCAAACTCAAAAGATTTTACATTTTCCTTTTCTTTCACAAAATCACCTTCACACACTTGAACTTTCCTTCCCTGAGGAGACGACCTTGGAATACTTTTCCAAGTAAAACACGACAAGAAAAAGTCTCTTTGCGCTTGGGGAGCATTTTTGTTCACACACGCATTTCATACATTTCATTCCATCCACCATTCCGTTGCCCTTTCTTTTGACATCATCCCAAGGGAAAGTGACACTCTCCTTTATCCATACACTACACATTCTAAGGGATGGTTTTTAGAGGTTAGGAAACAACAACGTTTTTCATCAAGCATTTTGGCGCCGTTGCCAGGGAGGGTTAAGCGTCGAGTTCAAAGGTGATTTTGGACGACATAGGTAAGTCTCGTGATTTTCATCACGAGCCAAGGTATATCGTCTCTTTTGTAAATAGTTTGTAAATAGCTTGTGTTTTATGTAATGTCTTATTATTTTTATGAAAATGTATCAAATGCCCCATATTATGAAAATGTGTGTGAGATTTGTGATGAGTATGGGCACATCACGAGCGAGTGCCCAATAAATGCCCCTTATTTTGAAAACATTTGCGAGATTTGTGGTGAGTATGGAGACATCACGAGTGAGTGCCCAATAAATGCCCCTTATTTTGAAAATGTTTGCGAGATTTGTGGTGAGTATCAACACATCACGAGTGAGTGCC
The DNA here is from genome assembly GCA_951799425.1 of Ilex aquifolium. Taxonomy (NCBI): domain Eukaryota; kingdom Viridiplantae; phylum Streptophyta; class Magnoliopsida; order Aquifoliales; family Aquifoliaceae; genus Ilex; species Ilex aquifolium. The sequence continues at coordinate 29,626,247 of OX637393.1, forward strand.
CAATAAATTATCCGGTTCAAAATTTTGCATGCGAAGGTTCAAATTCAATTTTAGCCTCCGAAAATTTTTACCCCGACTATTATGTTACATCGAGTTATCCGAGTTATGGTTGGGAGAATGAACCTTATAATTTTTCATCCAATCTCACACCACCAAATGAATTTTGCCACTGTCCAACATATGGGGACTCAACCGAAGAAGAATTGAAAAATATTTTGTGCGATTTTATGCAATACCAAATGGAATTCAATGCCCAAATAACCCAACAACTTAATACATTGACTAATGCTATAATTGCTATGCATGAAGAACAACATCTTGAGCATAGTCAATGTATTGAGAATGATCATCCCAATGGAGTGCAAATTGATGTTGAATCTCCCACCACTCTTGATTGTGAAAAATTTGATGAAGTTATTATCTCACATGAGGCTAATGAGCCCAAGGTCATTTTTCCATCTATGAGTGGTGTTGAGATTCACATTTCTCAACTTGGAGAGGGCATTGCAATGGAGTTAAGTGTAGAAATTTTTAAAGAGAAATTTTATACTCCATTGTTGGAATTGCATAAACTTGTCTACACCCCCGTTCGGTTGAGAATTTTGAATCAACATCCTTTCTATGTTTGGATAGATCGGATAGAAAGGGTATTTATACAACAAAAAAATTTTAAAATAAAAAAAATCAATGGGTGCAAGCTCATATCCGAATTGAAGCCAGATTGACATGAGCCCTCTTTGTTTTACTTTCATGTACATAGTAGTTAGATTTCTTTTATTGTTATATCTTTGTTTTTATTTTGTTGTAGTGTAGAAGTTGTTTACATCTCCCTAATTTGGATTCATTTCATTTTGAGTATCATCATAGAAAATCTCATTCAATATCATGTGCGAGTTTAAGTTGGGGGGTGTAAACAAACTTTTTTGTTTTCCCTTTAATGTGTATACTAAAGAAAAAAAAAAGGGAGTATCTCATTTCCCATGTTACTTTCATTTTTCTCATTGCATGATTCCTTGTGCATTGAGGACAATGCATGGTTCAAGTTGGGGGGTGAGGTGCACCATTTACATTTTCCACTACTTTTTGTATAGAATAATGGAAAATGTGAAAATTTTGAAAAATTTTGGTTCCAATATTGAACTATATTCCCCTATCCTAATGGTTATGGGATTTGTGATTACTTGATCTTCATTTTGAACTTTGAATACATGAGCACATTATAGAAGTTTATCCTATTGCTAAGAGTATCACATACTTGTTTGCTTTTGAACTCAACCATAAGTGCACCATGAACTTGTAATTTTGGCAATTTACGGATTGAGTCCACATTTAGTGCTTGACATGAATAGTGGAGATGAGTAAGAACCCATGTGAGCTTTAGTGACAATCCTTGTTGGAGGGGACTTACATTTACTCAAGGAAAATTTTTTCAAATTCCAAATTTGTTCAATAATCTCATTATGCTTGTTTTGGTTAGGTGCATTTGGGTAGTTAATTGACTTTGTCTTGATATGTACAATGCTCTCTCATGCCTATCTAGAAATGATCTTAGGCCATCTTTGTTTTGCTTTGAGCCTTAGCCTTTTTCTTGTGAAATTTTATCCCTAGTGCCATGTTTGAGCCTTATTTGAAATTCGTTTCTATGCCACACATTTGACCAAGCCAATGCAAAATGATAAAAATCTATCTCACCTTGGTTGTTCCTAGAGTTGAATATGAGTGATCATAAAGAGAAACAAGTATGGTGGAAACTCAACGAAAGGGATGAATGATGTTGAAACTCAAAGAGTTGAACGGAAAAGAATGAAAAATACAAGAAAATGAGAAAAAAGGGGTGAAAGAAGAAAGAACGATCAAATAAAAAAGGAAAATGTTAAGGAAAAGAAAGAAAAAAGAAAAGAAACAAAGAGTGAAGTGATGGTGTTAGCCTAGAAATCCCATAAAAAGGAGATCTTTTTGAAATAAAGGTCATTCACACGGAACAACCCTCTTTGTTATCCTATATCCTTCATTTCACTTGCTTAGATATCACCACAAGGCCTCATTACAACCCATGAAAGTCCTAAATGATTTAGAGAAGCATGAGAGATGCATACTTTTAAAAGAAAAAGAGAATTTGGTTTTGCTATTTAAATCCCTTAGCATTCCTTTCATGAGATTATGCCAAGGTTGTTTCATTTCTATGCACACTTCATTTTTGGATTATATGTGAGCATACTTTATTTTGTGCACAAGATTCTACCTCACATATACACATGGAGAGCATGTCAAGATAACCATAGTGTGATTCATTGTTGAGAGACACCCTTGGTGAGTTTGCATCAAAGCTGAATTTGGATAGTCCAAGTAAATGTGAACTCCGTTGTGTAAATGTTTAAATTACATGTCTATTTCACACACACACGAGTTTGAAAATGAATGTGTAAGTGAATACTCTAGAATAGCATTTAAGGCTATGATGTGTTTCATGTGTGTTAGTTCAGGTATGTTAGACCAAGCTATTTTTGAAATCCCAGTGCTAGTTAGGATAAGGGAATATGATTTAAATATTGGATACTAAGAAAAGAAGTTTGTAGGTACCTTCACTGAAACCTTCACGAGACAAAACTCTTCCACTAGGGATCACCTAGGGGTTTAAAGGCTTATTGCATATGCTAAATGCAATTGCGCAATTAATATATATTTATTTTGTTTCCTTGCTTTTTACATTTTGTTTGCTAGGGACTAGCAAAGCTTAAGTTGGGGGGTGTGATGAGCACAAAATATTGTATATTTGATGGCCTCATTACATGCATTTTAACTTAACTTTGCAATTAATTACTTAGAGTTAGCCCAATTTATGAATAATGTTGAATTTTCGATGTTGCAGGTAATTATAGCGTAAATCATGGATTTTGTAACCTTGCAACTAAGGATGAATGAGTGGTGAAGAGATAGACACATTCAATGAGGATTTGGAGGCTTAAAGGTGAAGAAACCAAGAAAAATAAAATTTGGAAGGTTTAGCCCACTGGTTTCCCAAAGTTTTGACACAGTACCGCTGTTTCTCTCATTTTAGACCATGAACCACTTCGAATCTGAAAAAGTGAAAAAAATGAAAGTTGTAGATATGGATGTCTTATATACTGTGTCAAAATTTCAGCTCAATCGGACAGTTGAATCCAAAGTTATGACAATTCTACGAAAACTGGTCCGGAGAAGAAACCGTACTGGAAGGCGTACCGGTACGCTTATGCTACTGGAGTTCGCAGTACCGGTATGCATACCGGTACGCTCTTCTGAAATAGGCCAGATCACCTGCATCTCGTGCTCCACTTGCTTGGGGGTCCCACCTATGATTCTCCCACTTGCCCCTGACATTTTCTGCATTTTGACATGCCTCCTACACCCTTGTTGAAGACTTTGGAGGCAATGACATTAATGGGGATGGGAGAGAAGGGGGCTGCCAGGGGAGTTGCAGGCTAAGCTTCTCCTAGCCTGTCCAAGACTTCAAATCACCTCCCATTGATGGGAGGCCTGCACACATAGACCCTAGGGACCCTCATGGACGAAAATGAAAACTCACTCTCCATATATTCAACATTCACAAGCTTTGAAGGGGGTGGCTACCTAAGCTTAGAATAGTTAGGAAGAAGATGAATAGTAGAAATGTTTATGTTTTTGCATTTTCTTCCATCTATTCACTTGTAGTTTAATGTAAGGATCTTGTAATCTTCATTTAATGTCTTTAATGTCATTTACTTCAAGTACATTTCAAGTTTAATCACATGTTCTAGATTCCACCATTGTTGCTTCCAAGTTTTTTTCATTTCTTGCTTTAAAATGGGTATTGTATATTTTTCTTCATAGCTTAAGTTTTCTTGCTTTAAGTTAAGTTCCATATTTTATTTCTTCATTATGTCTCTTTACATTATGCATTCCTTTCTTACTTTCATGAGTAGCTAGATTTTAAGTTGGTTAATCTAAGGGAGAACTCCTCTTGGGTGTGTCACTTCAACTCATTTTCATTCCTCCTCTCAGAGTACGATGGCTCGGTTTGACTGGGTTGGGGTGAGGACATGGTTGTGAGTTCTTGATACACCGTAGGCATCGTCACGGGGTATGCTTGAATTCTCACCTCCATTTTAGTTCCGAGCTTCCCACGAGTCAATCGTACATCTAGGCTCTATTCGAGGAAGGCTTCGAGTTGATTTGGGATTCCCATTGGAATGAACCCTTTGGATTAGCCAACACTTGTTTTCATTTCATTCTCATTCACAAACTTCACTCACAAAACTCAAATTCAAAAGATTTTACATTTTCCTTTTCTTTCACAAAATCACCTTCACACACTTGAACTTTCCTTCCCTGAGGAGACGACATTGGAATAATTTTCCAAGTAAAACACGACAAGCAAAAGTCTCTCTGCGCTTGGGGAGCATTTTTGTTCACACACGCATTTCATACATTTCATTCCATCCACCATTCTGTTGCCCTTTCTTTTGACATCATCCCAAGGGAGAGTGACACTCCCCTTTATCCATACACTACACATTCTAAGGGATGGTTTTTAGAGGTTAGGAAACAACAACTTTTTTCATCAAGCAAGTAGCTGGATGACAGTTGGCACCTCCGAAACAGTAGCCAAGCAACATCCCTGGCGTAAAACTCTTAATTGACCAAGATCTCCTCTCAGAATTAAGGGGGATCCCATGGATGAAGGGCAAAGATCTCGGTAGAGATCTCTTAGGGTTAGGAATGGCATTATAAGTACTGCACATTGCCCCAACAAAGGGGGAGGGAAAAATGGCATCAAAGAACAATCTGTAAACACCTTCTGAATGAATATACACCCCAGGGGCAAGAGCCTCCATTATAGAGTGGATTAGCCGAGCTCATCAGCTGGTGAACCACTATATTTTCACTGTGTAGCACACACCACACATCTAATTACTGGAGCATACACCCACTAATTCGCAAGCCTTGTAACTCAGATTCGTTCCTTGTAATTGCACTCAAATTCACTGTTCATTCACGTGAAATAACACCATCAGTTTGGCGCCATCTATGGGAACGACAGTTCCTGTGACAAGTATACTGATTTTTCAGTAATTGATGGTCTCTACACGCAATATGAGCAGAAATCAGATGAATCCCCCAAGGTTGCAGAACCAACAAAAGGTCACTAGTGGGAGACAACCAGAAAACCTTCATGATTTCGTACCCGCCACTGGGGATAATCCTCCTGTGGTGGATCCCCCAACCAACAATGAGTTAGACGCCCTTCGTCTGGTCAACCAGCGCTTACTTCAACAAAATGAAGAGCTCTTGCGAGGTCCTCAGCAAACACAACCAGCCCAGCAAGGCCAAAATGACCTCCCCCGTAGGGAACAACAACACCTCGATCCCCTCAGAGAAGCAAATGAAGGAGGGGAGAACAGCCAGGCACCCCATCTGCCTCCTAGGGATGGTGACAATGAAGAGGTGCAAAGCCAAAACGAAGGGGTCGAGAAAAATGATTTTCTCCCTTTCCAGCAGGAAAAGATGGAGCAATATTGGGAACAGCGCTTCAAGGACATCCAACAAGAGCTCAGCCACATGAAGGAGGCAGTGAGGGTTAAGACTCCAGTAACGATGGATGCTGATGAGTGGGATTTATACCTACGAATTGAGTACTTTCGGTTTGATGAAATTACAAGTTTTCAATTATTTTATGTTCCTTTTTATTTGTTTTGTGTGTTTTGATGTTATTTTGTAGGGATGATCATTTAGAAGGAAACAAGATGATTTGGAAGGAAACAAGGTCAATTTGGAGCCAAAATGTTGGATTTTTGAAGGCTAAACAACAAGGAAAGATGCTAGGCTTTAAAGGGGTTAGCGCCCCTGCACCACAAGAGCAGTAAATCAGTGCCCCTGCGCTGATTTTGGCGCAGCTGCACTTGTAGGTGAAGTTGGGCGCGAATTAGGACTCGTTTTTGACCCGAAATTGGACTCTAATACCTCTTATGTGCTAGGGTTTGAGGGGAATATATAAAGAATGATTTTGGGGGCTGAAAACATAGAGAATAAGACCAAGGATTGATAGAAAATTGAAGGCAAGAATCAAAGAAACCGACACGAAGAAAATCGGACTTGAAGGCTAGAGAGGGATTGGAGATTGCAACTAAGTTTTCATTCTTTTCTCTTATTTTTACTTCTTGATTTTTTGAGATGTTGTTTAATTTGAGAAGGATGCTTTTCAATTATATTATGAACTAAATCTTTATTAAGATTGCAACGGAACCTAATGTCTAGTTAAATTGATCTACTCTCGCTTCTAGTTCTTGTTGATCATACATGAGTTGTTTGTCATATTTTGTGTTTAATATATGATTGTGTGGCCAACAATTAATTTGATAACTTAGATGAAATTGGAAGATGAATTCTAGGTTTAGATCTGAATATGATGACATGCGTCTGGTTAATTCTTCTTAGGATTGAATTGCTGGGTTTGTGTATAGGATAGAAATATACCTATATGCCGTGTGTAACTTTTATGAGAGTTTGAACTTAATGAATCTATTCCACTTTATTTTGCATAGGAATATAACAATTTAATTGGGAGAGATATGCTTATCTAACTATCGGAAGAGGTTTGATAAATAATTTTGAAGTCTCAGTTAACAACTTATTTTGATCAATTAACTGGAAAGAGAGTGGAAAGATTTATACGAAGCATTAGGGGAAGTTGTAATCTTAACTTCTTCTATCCGTTAAATTGAATCGTTGATTATTAAATTTAGGTTTAGTCTTAAATTAGTAAATTCATAGTTTAATTCCTATTGTTTAAATAAAATCGAATTGATATAAAGTTAGTGCTTGAAAGTTATTAGCAATAATTCTCCGTGGGAACGATACTCTACTTATCACTTTATTACTTGTTGATCGTGTATACTTGCACGTAAATTGTCAATACTAAATTCGGACAACAGATGCCTTGGTGCAACAAACGGAGTCCCCATTCACAGCAGGGGTGTTGTATTTTTCTCTCCCTCCAAAGTTTAGAATGCCCCAGATAGAGACTTTCGATGGGAAAAATGACCATGTGGACCACCTCAACACCTATAAAAACCAAATGGAGCTGCATGGATACTAGGATCCAGTGCGGTGTAGGGCTTTTGCCATCACCCTTAAGGGGCCAGCTTTAGCCTGGTTCTATAGGCTCCCCCCGGCTTCGATCTCTTCCTTTAAAGAACTCTCCATTTATTTCGTATCTCACTTCATAGGAACTCGGATCTACAGGAAGCCGAGCTATCATTTATTGAATGTCAAGCAAAGACCTGATGAGAACCTGCGATCTTATGTACAGAGATTCAATTCAGAATCTTTGAAGGTAGATGTCCCAGACGAAAAGTTTGTCATCACTGCTTTCATTGCAGGATTAGGAGTGCAGTCAAAGGACTTGATGTTCTATATATCAAAGAATCCCCAAGCAAGCATGACTGAGGTGTTGGCCAAGGCAGAAAAATATATAAACGGTGAGGAAGCACTCATTTCCAAGGTGGGGAATGCAACATCATGAAAGGAGGAAGGGAAAGAAGAGAATAAGAGGGACCGGAGTCCCAGGAAAGAAAGAGAATGAGAAAGGTCTCCAAAGAGGGACAAAGATCGCTCCCCAAAGAGAAGAGGAAATGTTAGAGACCGCTTAGGCCCTCCGCAACCTGAGCTACAGCCTAGGTACACACCCCGGTAATTTACCCCGCTCACCGCTGCAGTATCCCAGGTCTTATATGAGGTCCAGAACGAAAAGTTCCTGAGGTGGCCACCTCGGATGAAGGCAGACCCAGCAAAGAGAGACCCCACAAAATATTGTGACTACCACAGAGACCATGGTCATCACACCGATGATTGCATTCAACTAAAGAAAGAGATCGAGTTTCTAATCCAACGGGGGCAGTTGCGTCGCTTTGTGGCCCATGATAATCAAAATCGAGCTCTTCCACCTCCGCCACCTCAACAGCAAGCACCTGCACCACATCAACAACCTCTGGGAGAGATCAGAGTAATATCTGGAGGGTTTGCAGGAGGAGGGGAATCCAGCTCAGCCAGAAAGGCTCACCTCCAAAGGATCAGAGTCGGAGAAGCTCTCGAAGTGCATACTGTGTCCAAAGCACCATGCCTAAACACAGTTATCACTTTTTCAGACTCAGACTTGGAAGGGTGTCAGTATCCCCATGATGATCCTCTGGTGGTAAGAGCTGTGGTAGCCAACAGAACTGTTCATCGAGTCCTGATTGACAACTGCAGTTCGGCAGACATCATTTTTGCGTCTGCATTCGATAAGATGGGCATAGGGAGGGAAAAACTCGAGCCTGTGAGTGCCCACTTACTGGGTTTCTCAGGGGAAATGGTGCTGCCCTTAGGGTCAATTCAGCTTATGCTCACCCTAGGTGACCCGCCTTGCCAAGCCACTACAACCGTAAAGTTCCTAGTGGTTGACGCACCCTCTGCGTACAATATTATGCTTGGAAGACCTTCCCTCAATTCTATGAGGGCCATCCCATCTTCCTACCACCTGGTTGTCAAATTTCCAACAGAGAATGGAGTCGGAATGGTCCGAGGAGACTAACGTGTAGCGAGGGAGTGCTACATGGCATCTGTAAATAGGAAAGAGGTTGAGAACATCCAATTGGATGAACTTGACATGAGGGATGAGCTGAAAACCAGACCAATCCCACCGGAAGAACTGGAGCCTATACAGCTCGACGAAGAGCCAGAACATCTTGTTTATGTAGGGTCCAAGCTGAGCAAAGAGATTAAAGAACTTCTCATCCAATTTTTGAGGAAAAATATGGAAGTGTTTGCCTAGAAACAAGAAGACATGGAGGGTATCGACTCCTCAGTTATCACACATAAGCTCAGTGTGAATCCCACCTGCAAGCCTATCAAACAAAAGAGGAGGAGTTTCGCCCCAGAACGTCAGAAAGCCATCAATGAAGAGGTCAGCAAACTTCTCCATGCCAGAGCCATTAGGGAGGTGGATTACCCAGTATGGTTAGCCAATTTCGTCCTCGTTAAGAAGACCAACGGCAAGTGGCACCTCTACATTGACTTTACTGACCTTAATCGGGCTTGTCCTAAGGACAGTTTCCCCTTACCTCGGATAGACTTGATTGTGGATGCCACCGTTGGGCACGAGCTCCTCAGCTTCATGGACGCCTTCTCTGGGTATAATCAAATTAGGATGGATCTTAATGACCAGGAGAAGACCTCCTTCATAACCGAGCAAGGGACGTACTGTTACCAGGTTATGCCCTTCGGATTAAAGAATACAGGAGCCACTTATCAACGCTTGGTGAATAAAATGTTCCAAAAGCAGATTGGGACGACTATGGAGGTCTGCATTGATGATATGTTGGTCAAATCACTGAAAGTAGAGCTCCACATCAAACACTTGGCAGAATCTTTCCAGGTCCTGAAGGAATACAGAATGAAGCTTAATCCCGCCAAGTGCGCCTTTGGAGTTTCCGTTGAGAAATTTCTGGGTTTCATAGTTAACAGCAGAGGAATAGAGGCTAACCCAGAAAAAGTAAAGGCAATTCTGGATATGCAACCGCCATCCAACATAAGGGAGGTACAACGTCTGACAGGAAGAATAGCTGCCCTAAGTCATTTTGTGTCCAAATCAAGTGACAAGTGTCAACCCTTCTTTCAAGTCCTAAAGAGGGCCTTCCAGTGGGACGCCCAGTGTGAGGAAGCGTTCAAGGCGTTGAAAGGTTACCTGAGCTCCCGACCCATTCTGGTAAGCCCGTTGGAAGGCGAGGTCCTTACTCTATACTTAGCTGTCTCAGATTTCTCAACAAGTGCAGCGTTAGTAAGGGAGCAGGACATAGCTCAACAACCAGTTTATTACTGTAGCAGAGCTCTGAGGGGGGAAGAGGCGAGATATCCAAAGATGGAGAAGCTTGTTTTAGCCTTAGTTACGACTGTCAGGAGGCTTAGGCCATATTTCCAAGCTCATACTATCGAGATCCCTACAGATCAGCCGATGAAACAAGTATTACGTAAATCAGAGACTTTGGGTAGGCTGGTTAAATAGGCCATTGAGCTCAGTGAGTTCGATATCAGGTACAAGCCAAGAACAGCCATCAAAGGACAAATACTGGCAGATTTCATTACAGAATTCACAACAGGAACACCTATGGGGGCCATGTAGTTGGTACCTGACCTCCCCACATGGAAACTTTCAGTAGATGGAGCTGCCAACGCCCAAGGTAGCGGTGCTGGCTTAATTTTGACCTCACCTGACGAAATAGATGTTAAATATGCACTTAGGTTTGGGTTTAAGACCTCAAACAATGAGGCAGAGTATGAGGCTGTTATAGGAGGGCTCAATCTTGCTCGCTCAATGGAGGAAGAACAGCTGGAGATCTGCAGTGACTCCTAGCTCGTGGTAAAGCAGATAGAGGGGTCTTATGAGGCCAAGGGCAAGAAAATGATCATTTACCTCAGAAAGGTACAGGAGTTGATTAGGAAGTTTGTGCAAGTCAAGATTATACATGTCCCTAGATCAGAAAATTCTCGAGCAGATGCGCTAGCGAGACTAGCAACTGCTTCACAGGAGAAATTGGATAGGTTGATACCAGTAGAGCATTTGGCGGAGCCATCAGTAAGAGTTGAAAAGGAAGAAGTGTTCCCAGTTCTTTCCCCACCAACTTGGATGGACTCCATTAGGGAATATCTTCAGAACGGAGCCTTGCCAGCAGACCCTAAGGAGGCCGCAAAGATAAAGGTAAGGTCAGCTAGATTCTCCATTTTGCAAGGAAACTTATATAAGCGAGGATTCTCGATGCCTCTCCTCAAATGTGTAGGAGATGAGGATGCTAATTACATACTTAGGGAGATCCATGAAGGAATTTGTGGCAATCATATCAGAGCTCGAGCCCTGCCAGGAAAAGCCTTGAGACAGTGATATTATTGGCCCACTATGCTAAAGGATGCCACTAATCTGGTTAGAAGGTGTAAGGTGTGTTAGATACATGCCAACATCTCTCATTTTTCACCAGAGCTCCTAACATCGGTGGTAAGTAATTGGCCCTTCCAACAATGGGGACTGGATATTCTTGGCCCTCTTCCCACCAGCGTAGGGCAGTGTAAATTCGCCATCATTGGGGTGGACTATTTCACTAAATGGACAGAGGTGGAACCTCTGGCAACAATCACAAAGCATAAGATTCAGAATTTCACATGGAAATCTATAGTTTGTAGATTTGGGGTACCTAGAGCAATTGTTTCTAACAATGGGAAGCAGTTTGACAACCCTAAGTTCAGAAAGTTTTGTGCAGAGCTAGGGATAAAGAATTATTTCTCGGCCCCAGCCCATCCACAGTCGAATGGACAAGCAGAAGTGACAATCAGAACGATTAAAGCAGCCTTAAAGACTAAGCTCGAGTCTTTGAAGGGAAAATGGGTTGAATATATTCCAGAGGTGTTGTGGGCATACAGAACAACCCCCAGGACAGCAACTCAAGAAACACCGTTCGCTTTGGCTTTCGGAACCGAAGCAGTATCACCTGTGAAGATAGGATTCCCATCCCCTAGAACTGAGTTCGCAGAGTCTGAGCGCAACGATGAATCCCTCCTGATAAATCTTGATCTCCTAGATGAAAAGAGGGAAAGAGCTCTGCAACACATTCAGAGTTATCAGAGAAAGACCGCAAGGTACTATGACAGGAAGGTCAGGCACAGAAGCTTCAAGGTAGGAGATCTGGTGCTTAGGAGACTTTTGCTTGCAAGAAGGGATCCCACGCATGGGAAATTGGGACCAAATTGGGAAGGCCCCTACATTATTTCAAGAATAATTAGGCCTGGGAACTATGAGTTACAAACAGAAGAAGGAAAGGTTCTACCTCATTCTTGGAATGCCGAGCATCTTAAAAAGTTCTTTCAGTAAGTTTTCCTTGTAATGAAATTATTCTCAATGAAAATAGCAAATTCTTGATTCATCCTTGCATGGCTCCCAAAATTAGCTAAAAGAGCTAACGATGAGCTCCTCAGCTCATAAAACGCAAGATGAGCTTTTCAGCTCATAAAATACAAGATAAGCTCTTTAGCTTATAAAATTTAAGATAAGCTCTTCAGCTTATAAAATAAAAAAGAGCTTTATAGCTCAAGATGGGCTCCTCAGCTCATAAACAAAAGATAAGCTCTTTAGCTTATAAAACAAAAAATAGCTCTATAGCTCAAGATGAGCTCCTCAGCTCATAAACAAAATATAACCTCTTCAGCTTATAAAACAAAAAAGAGCTCTATAGCTCAAGATGAGCTCCTCAGCTCATAAAAAAAAGATAAGCTCTTCAACTTATAAAACAAAAAAGAGCTCTATAGCTCAAGATGAGCTCCTCAGCTCATAAACAAACGATGAGTTCTTCAGCTCATAAAACAAAAAAGAGCTCTATAGCTCAAGATGAGCTCCTCAGCTCATAAACAAACGATGAGCTCTTTAGCACATAAAACAAAAAAGAACTCCAACCCACGGGTACGCAAAACGTGGAAGCTTGTCAAAACCAGAATTCACAGTCACAAACATTCAAAAGGAAAAAAGAGGATGCAAAAGTTACAAAAAATTCTGGCAGTTCATTGAACAAAAGGGAGTACAAGAAATAGGAGCTCCTAGTTCTTTTTAAGTTGTTGTTTCAGCTCAGCAACCTCTCCCTTTAGGCGGGCGCTCTCCTCTTTCAGCTCGTCCCTTTCTTTTTCCGTTTTAGAGAGCAATTTGAGAAGCTTCTCGCCTGCTGAGGAAAACAAAACAATGGCGAGAGAAGAATCAGGTGAAGAGGAACCATCATTCCTGTGCTTCTTTGAGGACGCACCCGCATCCCCTTCCTCGTCAGAATCAGAGGGAGAGGTCCAAGGAGAATCTGGAAAGAGAGAAAACTCCCAAGCAGTTGCCTCAACGCCAAGCAAATAAAAGTTTGCAGGCGTCATCAGATCCGAAAAATGCTTGGGGTCTACAAGCAGTAGTTGATCGATATTCATCATCTCCAGCAAATCCAAGACAGGGGGCATCTGCATAACGAAAACATAATAAGAATGAATTTTCACAGGATTTAGTCAAGATAGCTCTGCCTGAACATACCTATGCAAGAGAAGCTCCCCCAGGAGTGTGGAATTCTAGTCCTAGGGCAGCGCTGCTCAGTAGACCTCCAAGACTTCCCGGATGAAAAAAAGAAGCGTTGAGACCACCCTTCAGGAAGTGGAGGAAGGTCAAGAACCAAAGGGGGTAAGTTGAAGTGCCTCCACCGAAAGAAGCTGAAGCAGGGGAGCTCATCCTCTTCAATCTCATAAAAATAAAGAAACTCAGCAACAGTAGGGAATCCACCATTGCCATATAGACGCCAGAAGAGGAAAAAGCTGACCATAGCAGCCCAACCTCGGGGCGAGAGACGAGAAGGACACAAGCCATAGTACGCAAGGACTCACCCAATGGAAGGATGAATAGGAAGGCGAAGGCCCATATCCATGGCACCCTCGAAAAAGCAAACTTCCCCTCGAGGAAGGTAGTTACAAGGCTCGTCAGAGGTCGGGACTCGTAGGGACAAATCAAGCTCAGGGAAGAATCATTTTTTGATGTCTTCCAAGTCTGAAGGCTTCATCGTTGAAGGGTTAAGTAGCGAGAATGCCACTTCCAGTCAATTCCAAAGGAAGTGCGTTATTTAAACTGGAAAGAAATAGGGGCAGCCATCAGGACTACAATGAGGCAAGAATGTAATCTCCAAGAATCAAGAAAAGACTCTAAAATCTTTCGGCAGAGGAGAAAGAAATCTAAGAGGTATTAGAAGCTTCAAGGAAAATCATGAGTTTTTAAGAAACCAAGAACCACACAGAAAGAAGAGTCGGCGGTTCTTTTGGTTTCCTAATTAATGATGGCAATTACGGTTTTGGAAAGCAGTTGAATAAATGCAGAAAAAGATGAATTAGCACAGGGTGACCCCCTAATGTGATCAAATTAATTGGGAACAAGTATGAGCTCGACCCAACCTAAACAAAACTCATCTCAGATTTCTTTGGGTCGAGATCAGCTCGAGTGGCTACCAAGCCTTTCCAGCACATCTCTTCGAGACCATCAGCACCAAAGAACCACGTTCATATCCTGGATAAAATGGACTGGTATTCCTCAGGCTCATCTGCCATCAAAGTTCTCATGTATATAGCAGCATGACCTCAGCAGATCTACCTTGGGAAGAACTCAAACATCGAGTTGCTTACCCCTTTGCCAAATCCAGCAAACCTCTTGTCACCATGAGGAATGCCAATACCCCCAGGGAGGAACCAAAAGCCTGATTACCAGCGTCAAATTAGATTCACATCCAAGGGAGCTTTGAAAGGCCTCCTGCTTTTAGAGAGTTCGACAAAGAAACCCTCCCCAGTCCCTCAACATTTCCCTGATACTCCTCAACAGCTCTCTTAGCTCAATAAAACCATACAGGGAGAAGCTTCTCAAGAAGTAAAACCTCACGGTCCCAACAACTCTCTTAGCTCAGTAGTCCTTGGTAAAGCTTCTGACAAACTTAGTAGAATATTTACGACAAGGAGATCTAAAGGTATCCCTGAAGCAAAAGAGGAAGGGGAACCCTGGGCACAATAATGAGCTCTCCAAAAACCAAACTTCTTCAGTTAAGACTATGTTCTGGCTCTCCATTAGTCCTGGCAAGACTATTATGGAAAGAGCTAAATCCTTGAATGGCACCAGACTAGACACGTCATCAACTCTTCTGTTCATCTAAGTTTGATAATCTTGCTTGAGAAGGAGAACTAAGGTACTCCTCCAAGCAAGGGGCAAGGAGAATGCAGGCAAAACAATGAACATAACAGTGACAATGACAGAGTAGACTGCATTGAAGAACAGAATAAGCAATGACAGAATAGACTGTATTAAACAATTCAAAAACAAAACAAAGTGTGTTCAGCATTTACATCGATAACTCAAAAAGACAACGCATATCTACCCTAAGTTTAGGACTCCTAGGACCCTGAAGAGGATGGGGGAAGAGAGCCTGGCAGCTCAGCAGTTGGTGTACTTGATGGAGTAACAGACGAAGTCTCTGATAGGACAGCAGTTGAAGCTTCCTGCAGAATAGCAACCGAAGTCTTTGGAATAGTTAATTGTGCAGAGACCCCAACTTCAGTTAAAGCCCTTGTTACTAGGTCAGCAGAAAAAGGGGCAGCAGCAAGAAGGTCAGCAGAGACAGAAATTAAAGAAGCCTCAGAAGTGGCAGCGGTAGCAATAGATTTAGAGGTGGCTAGTGAAATAGGAACATTTTGAGTCGGGACCTCTGCCGTAGGGGTGAGCACCTCAGAACCCGCAGGAGCAGCCTCAGAGGCAAGAGAGGCCAAGACATCACCCTCACCTGCTGAATTAGGCACCTCTGCCTCATTTTCAGCTGGAACCTCTACCTCCCCCTCAGCCGAAATCTCAAAGTTGAAGTCCAGATCAGGGTACGTTTCTTCGGCTATGTCCTGAAAAGCGATCCACCCTTTAGCCCACCTGGTAATAACATCATCCTTCAGCTTCGCTATCAGGTCATCCTTCTCTTTAACAGCTGCTCTCTGAACCTCAAGCTCAACTAGTGTGGCATCGTGCGCCTCTGCCAATACACTGTACTCTCTTTTCATGCTGTTATAAGAGCCCAAGGCCTCAAATTTCTCCTGGCTAGCTCTGACCCAAGCCTCGGTCTTAAGTTTGAACTCCTCCGAGACCTTTTTGAGCTCATCTCTGCTTCTTTTCTCTTCCTCTTCGGCCTTCTTTTTCTCCACCTCCGCTTGCTCTTGAAGACTCTGGAGTTGAGCTTGGAGGTCATCATTAGAAAAGGTTAGCTCTGCGGCTTTAAGTTCAAACGCCTTGGATGCCTTGACAAAGCTCTCTAGAGAGCGAATTCGACTCAGCAAACCCCTCACGTGTATAGCCAGCTGGGGAGAGATACGATCAGAAACAAGGAATAACATAAAATGATAAGCATAAGGTGGAAGCTTAAGTAGAGCAATAACAGATACTTACAGATGTGGTTCCATAAAGGGCTGAGTTGATGGAGCTCTCAAGAGGCATCGTGGCAGCCCTCAGAACGTCGGAGTCAGGGATAATGGAAGAAATAGCACCAGTCGCAAAATCAACATTGTCAAGGAAAGAGTCCTCGTTCCCATCTACTTTAGGGGACTTCCATTTCTCCAACTTAGAGCTCGGTTGGGATGGCTAGGAGAATTTCTCAGACGGTCCAAGAGGAAAAGAGGCAAACTGGAGCTGAGGAATCAACCTCAGGGCCCTCTCAACCTCAGACGATGAAGGTGAGGTCTGGTCCTGTGCGAGAGCTCTACCAGGGGCTTGCAGAGCCCTTTTGATAGGAAGAATCTCTGGGACTTGAGGGGCGCTCAATGGAGGAGCAAGCGCTCCAGTAGTTGAAGCAGGAGAGCTAGGGGGTGCCCCCGATTTCTGCATTTTAGCTCGGGTAACAGGGCTGCTACCCGAATCGACCTCCGCCTTGCGTTTGCTCCCACTCCTGTTCTTCTTCAGCTGAGCTACCTTAGCTTGAAGTTCTTCGGGGGTAGGCTCCATCGAGGAAGAACCTAAAGAATCAAAATGGGCAAGTTAAGAGGGAATAAGGGGGAAATAAAAATTTGAGGTGAACAGGGAGAGGAGAACTACTACCTGCCACTTCAGCCGTAACAACTGAAAAAGGAATGGGAGCTTCGACAGAAAGAGGAGTAGGGGATTCTATTATCACCCCTGGGGGGCTGAACCCTTACTCTACAAGAACCCAAGGTTTGATGAGTTCAGAGTATTTTGCTGAAGCGCACTTCTCTAACCTCAGCAACACTCGTTCGTCCTCTGCACTGAGCTCAAGGCGTTCACCTGGGAAACAATATAAACAAAGTAGAGTCAGAGAGAGCCACCAAACCCGATCGCAGTTAGCTTGGGCAAGGACTTACCTAGGTTTTCGGGGACTGACCAGGCTCTAGGGATTGGAAGAGTATCTGTTTTATCTGTAGAGTTGTACTCCCATTGTGAGCCCCCTACGTAAAAGAATTGTTTTTTCTAGTGCTTGTGGGAGCTCGGGAGGTCAGAAATAATTACTCTAGCCTTTGTTCGTTTGGAGATATATAAAAAGCCCTCGGAAGCAGTATGCTTAACGTTGAAAAAATACATGAGCAAGCAAATAGTGGGAACCCCAAGCTTGTGGATCTTAAAGAAAACGAGGAGACCCACCAGGACCCCCCAAAAATTAGGAGAGAGCTGAGCAGGAAAAATATTGAAATGCTGAAGAACACCCTTTATAAAAGGGTGTAAGGGAAAGCGCAGACCATTCTCAAAGGCAGCCATGAAGAAGCAAACCTTCTTATGAACCTGGGAGACGTATGGGGTGAATTCTTCTGGACACCAGTATTGAACCCCCGAAGGGAAACCATAACGAGCACTAAAAACCTTCATGAGAGAAGGAGTGACCTCACTAGGGCCCACGAGATCTGCATTTTTGAAAGCAGACCCTATGCCTAGAGCCGAGACACCTACGCCACTCACCTTACTCTTGCCTTTGTCGGGGTTTTTGACCACAGGGGAGGAAGTTGAGGGAGGCTCATCGGTATGTACCTGAGCATCGAAAGAATCAACGCCTGAGAAATTGTCAATCTCCTCACCCACAGCACCTAAGTCAGAATCCTCTTCAACAGACCGATCTCCGAAGAGGGAAACAGAGGAAGGGGTAGCTCCAGAGGAAGCAGACATAGCTGGGCAGGTAAAGGGAAGCTTAAAAGACCTATAGAGGGGTGGAATTTCAGAAAAATACTCATTGAGAACTCTGGGGTCGACACAACTGTGCGCGATAATGAAGATTCTAGCGGTGGAATAGGGGTCCAAAAAGAGGGGAAGACGACACAAGGAAAGGTCTCGATTCCTAAAATAACAGAATCGAAAAGTCCAGAAATGAAGAAACCACCTCAGACTCGAGGGATCCAGAACGAAAAGAGCAGGTAGGGAGCCAAGAACGTACCTAATCGTGGCGAATAGCAAGCCAAAGTTCGAAGCGAGCAAGCCCCACACACCAATTCGAAGGGAGATGAGGTTCAGCAAAACCCTAAATTCGCTGGTAAATTGGGAGAGTCAGAATCTGCTAAGAAGAAGGAAGATGGAGAGCTTGACAGGAGAATTCGAGAGGGAGAAATGGGAGCTGTTACTGTCAATTCAAAGACATTTAAAGCTAACTGTACAAAGTGGAGAACGTGCGCGGGAAACAAGGAGGGTAAATGATTACCTGTAACTGTCAAAAACATGTTCGCACGCAGATCGAGGTCGACAAGTGGAGGTCAGCCTTAACTGAACCTCAGCTCAGCCCCTACCCAAGTTCACTTGGACTAAGGGCTGGGGGCAACTGATGGTACCAGGAATTAATCCTAAGTATGAGCTCATCCCAGGAGATCAGATCGGAGCTCCAGAGCTCAGAGGGCCAGAACTTGAGCTCACCCCATGCAAAATTATAGCTGAAATGGTAAGGAAGTAGCTGGAAGACAGGTGGCACCTCCGAAACAGTAGCCAAGCAATATCTCAGGCGTAAAACTCTTAATTGACCAAGATCCCCTCCTAGAATTAAGGGGGATCCCATGGATGAAGGGCAAAGATCTCGGTAGAGATCTCTTAGGGTTAGGAATGACATTATAAGTACTGCACATTGCCCCAACAAAGGGGGAGGGCAAAATTGCATCAAAGAACAATCTGTAAACACCTTCTGAATGAATATACACCCCAGGAGCAAGAGCCTCCATTATAGAGTGGATTAGCCGAGCTCATCAGTTGGTGAACCACTATATTTTCACTGTGTAGCACACACCACACATCTGATTACTGGAGCATACACCCACTAATTCGCAAGCCTTGTAACTCAGATCCGTTCCTTGCAATTGCACTCAAATTCACTGCTCATTCACGTGAAATAACACCATCACATTTAATTTTACAAATTTCGTGAACACCTCTTTTCAGAGGATAGTCATGAATATCTTAGATTAATGGAATTTTTGTAAAATCTTGATATATAAATTCTTGAGTAAGTAAAATTTTACCAAGTATTGAGCTGGGACGAAGCTTCTGGGCTCGTCGGCTAAAGGTGAGTCCTTCAGCTCATACCTCATATAAGCTTTTCAACTTATAAGAGGTTTTTTGCTAGTTCCAAGAATTAGTTATTCAGCTCATACCTCAGATAAAGGCATCGAATACTTTGTAACCTATCTTCTCCCCCAAGTAATAGACAATCCCCCAAGGAGTAAGATACTCTATTAGAGTGGATTAGCCAATCTTTTCAGCTAGTGAATCACTACAATTTGTGTGTCCTTTCTATCACCTAGTACTCACTTTCATACTTGTATCGTTGCACACAAGCCTTAAGCTCTTCAGCTTAAGCATACTATCTCATGCTTTGAGTTCGTACATCATCAGTAGGAGTTCTTAGGGAAAATTGAATTCCTTACCCTAAGAGGCCTAGGATCCCTCTAAGTATCTTACCATAGCAAAATAGGTCGAGCTCGCAAGGTTGACTTGTTCTCCTTATCTATTCATAAACCTGTAACTAAACCGTAACTCATTCCCAAACTAAGGAACATATCATATGGGTTGGGCTATTTGGTTTAACAGAGCTAGATTAGGTGAAGAAACTCGAACCCTCGTCTCAAATGGTAGAATTCTCTACTAATTATTTGGATCATTTTTTGTCCAGTTCTTCCCATAATATTATGTCCCATTGTTCCTTTATTGAAAGGAATTTTGGGAGGTGGTCAGTCCTTCCATTTGGTACTGTGAAAATCAATTTCGATGGGGCAGTTTTTCAACAGCATAGACATTCGTGTGTAAGGGTAATATGCAGAGACTCTAATGGTGGCTTTGTCATGGGCTTATGCAAAAAGATTTTGGGGGTTTTAAAAATAGAGCATATAGAAAGCTCTTGCGGCATCTTTTGCTATGACAATTGTGGTGGAGATGAATTTCCAAGATGTGGTACTGGAAGGGGATTCAAAGACAGTGATTGATGCCATAAGACTATGCCCTATGAACCTGTCCGAGACTGGTCATTTTGTTGAGCAAATCTTATACTTTGTTGATAAGTTGCACATGTTCTGAAATTCTTGGGTTTGTAGAAATGGAAACTGGGTAGCTCACTACCTTGCAAGATATTCAAAGTCTTTCTAATTATTGTGAATGGAGAGAGGAATGTCTTATGTTTTTGTTATCGATATGGCAAATTCAATCCCTAATGGAGGATATGAGAAAACATAAGACTCGTATTTCTCATCTAGTAGTTGGATTTCATTCTCGGTTAACCAACTTCATATGCGCATAATAGTAAGGGTGCAATTCAGGCCAAATTGAGAGAATAATTTGTGCTCAAACCAAGGGATAGATTTATTTGTGTTAACTCAAATACAGGGGCGGAGCCAGACATCTTCTTCAGTGGGGGCAACTTAAACTATATTAATATTAAAATTTAAAATATTCACAAAAGTATAATTTTATTAATAAAACACCTATTAAAGACACAATTCATATACATGAGCGATATACAAAAGGAGCCAACAAAAAAAACTCATTATAGATTTATCTATAAGACCTAACAAAAAAAATTTGAACCGCAAAATTGGGCTCAATCATATATGAAATTTTAAGAAAAAAATTCATAACTAATTCAAAAATTAATTTGTTCAATCACAAACTTAATATTCATCATTAAATTTTAACAAACAATCGAAACTAACTTAAACTATAATTATTCTAGTAAACTAAACTTAGGTATATGAAGTACTTAACTTATCACAATAAAACTATTCAAACTACCAAATCAAAATAATTTAGTCTAACTATAATGGAGGACTACAAGTCTCAATTCCAATTCTACAAATAAAAATAAAACAAATGAGACGACTACAAGTCCTAATTCCAATTCAACATATAAAAATAAAACACTAGAGAGGACTACAAACTCAAATATCAATTAAATATATAAAAAAATAAATCATAGAAGAGGACAAGCCCCAATTTTATTTCAACATAGAAAAATAAATACAGGACTATAAATCCTAGTTTCAATTCAATACATAAAAAATAAAACATAAGAGATGATTACAAGACCCAATTTCATATTTTCAATTCAACATGTAACAAATAAAATACGAAAGAGAGCTACAGGCGCTAATTTCAATTCAACTTTTAAAAAATAAACCACAAAAGAGGACTACAAACCCTAATTTTTAATTTTAACATATAAACATAAAACAAAGAAGAGGACTACAAGCCCCAAATTTAGTTCAATGTATAAACATAAAACAAATGAGAGGGCTAACCTATTTCGTAGCATATTAGTTAATCTTTAAATGCCCAAATTTTTGATATCATCTTCCATTGATATTCACAAGTGAGACTCATATATTTGTCAAAATAACATAACTACCCTTAAATCTTTTAAAAAAAATTCAGTGGGGGCAAATCTTTAATAAATTCTAAATTTTATAAAATTATACTTAGTCCCCAAAATTTTTTAAAATTCCAGTGGGGGCAGCTGCCCCCACTGTGGATCCGCCGCTGCTCAAATATGAATTCATCCCGGACTATTTAACCCGATTACTATCTATGTTTAAAATTTTCAAATCTAATTACACGAATAAATTCAAAAAATTGAATATGATTGTCGGGATATACATTTTGGACTAACATAAAAATTGAAATACTAGTTTAATTGTGATTGAAATTGAATTTAGGGTTAATTGCACTGGAAGTCCCCAAAGTATGGAGTTTGTTTCATTTTGGTCCCCAATGTTTCAATTGCATTATTTTGGTCCCTGAAGTAGTGAATGTGTTTTTATATAATCCCTTATGCAGACAGTATCTAGATTGCTAATGATTTTTTATCATAAAGTTGTCACATGATACTTACATATGGATAAAAAAATAATTTGGATAACTCTTATCAAATTTCTAGTCAAATTTTGGTTAAATATCTACCTAAATTACACAGTTTTGATCACGAGCTATCCAAATTTTGATCAAAAGCTACCCATATTACACATTTTTTTGTTAAGAGCTACTCAAATTTTGTTTAAGAGCTATCAAAATTATTTTTTTATCCATATTTAGCTATTACGTGACAAGTTTATGATAAAAAATTGTTAGTAATTTGAACGTTGTTTGCTTAAAGGACAATATAGAAACATATTCAATACTTTAGGAACCAAAATGAAACAATTGAAACATTAGAGACTAAAATGAGACAAATCTCATACTTTGAGGACCTCTAGTGCAATTAAAGCTTGAATTTAATTCTCAAGTTCACAAGTTGTACTAATACTCGAGTTTCATGGTTTTTATCGCCCAGTTCGAGTTCTTCTCCTTAGGTCTTCTAGTGGGTGTTGTCGGTCCTTCTCCTTAGGTTCTCTAATGGCGGTTCTTTGATCTTTGTGTAAGTCAAATTGTTTTCATGTAGTCTTCTTCATTTTATATTCTCTAGATCTATTAATATGTCATTTGGATTACTCAATTTTCTATTGTCTTTTCTTTCTGTCTATATAATCCTTTGTGGGTTTTCCATATCGTTTTTGATTTTTTGTCTTTTCTCTGATCTGTCTCTCTGAGTTTTTTTTTCTAGGCTGTCTCATTGTTTTGTCTCTTCTTTATCTCTATTTTGGTTTTACTTTTCATTATCAACCCATGGATGAGAATTTAGTGAGCAAGCTTCAATCCTTTTCTTTAACCGTTGTGGAAGAAATGGTTCTAGAGGGTGGAGAGAAAGACATCGTTGATGGTGTTAATGAATATACTCGAAGTGCTTATGGGAAAGTTCATACGGATAAACAAGTCAACATAGGAGTGTTGTGGAGTACTTTTTCATCTATGAGGAAATGTTATGGGTTAAAGATCATTAAGATTTCAACCAATATCTTTTAGTTCTGTTTTCAGAATGAGAAGGAATTGATGATGGTGCTTAATCAAGGACCATGGTGCTTCGACAATCAAATTTTTTTCTTTAGGAAGTGGTCTCAAAGCTAAGCTATAGAGGAGATGAAGTTTGATTCTACTCTGTTTTGGGTCTAGGTGAATGGTCTCCCATGGGAATTTACACAAAGGAGATGGCTCTTAAAATCTCAGGAAGTTTTGAAAATTGTGAATTAATTGAGATTAGAGAAGTTCCACTTGAAAGAAAGATATTTTTGAGGATCCAGGTGCAGATCAATGTTCATGAACCTCTTCGACGGGGCATCAAACTCAAGAATTATGAGGGGAAGTTAAGTTTTACTCAATTCTAGTATGAAAGATTACCTTTCTTGTGCTTCAATTGTGGTAAGATGGGACATATAGTGAAGGTTTGTTCTCTAATAAAATCAAATAAGGTGAGGAATAATAGGAACTATAGTTAGTATGGGCCTTGGCTTGCGTCAATGATTTGACGTTCGGTGTGTATTTTTTGGCACTGACAGTTGGCTACTAAACAAGAGGAGGTCTCGACGGTTAATTTGGTAGTTATGGCAAATGAGGATGAGAGCGGACTACGGTAAGATTCAAGGAACGTGGTTATTTCAAACGAAGTGGAGATTGTGCTTAACCATGGGAGTAGTTCCCAGTCTGATACGTGTAAGAAAATAGAGAACAACTCAGAGGATAAGTTGTTTCACCATGCAGGGAGGTCTTTGGCTTTTAAGATAATGGGCATTTGTTCTACATTAAAAGATGGGCTTCCTTCAATGGACCACATGAGTGAACTGCAATTACCTGAGGATTCTAATCTGATGGATGTGAGCCTCTTGTCTATGATCCATCTGGATTTCAATGTGGGTCTAACATAATCTATTGGGGTGGAGAAGACCCTGATAAGGAAACCTAAAAGCTCGAGGGATGAAAAGTCTTGTGTAAGCAGTATCAATACTGGTCTATCTTAGGAGCACAAAATTTTTGAAGCTCCTTCATCAGAAAATCCGACGAAACCATCCAAGAAAGAGAAAGGTAAATAGATAAGGAAATTCCAATTAGAGAGGAGAACTGGGATATTATTGAGATCCCAGGGGGAAGGAAATGGAAGAGTTCATTTTGCAAAGGACAGGTGATACTATCGATTATTTGTTTTCTAATAAGAGGCTTCATGTTCCAGGTGATACACCCTTTCTTTCGTTATCAGCAGTGACTGCTTTGTAGTCCCACCGGGAATCCTGGTAGGTGTTACATGAAACTGTCGAGGTTTAGGGAATCCTCGATCAATTCGTGCTCTTCAAGACCTTTTGAAGAGGGAAAATTCCAATTTGGTTTTCTTGATGAAGACCAAATTTTATACTTCTAAATTTGAATATGTAAAAATTTGTATTGGGATGCCCCAGGGTTTGATTGTGGATTCTCGTGGAAGGGTAGGGGGTCTCGCGTTACTATGGCGAAGGGATGTTAATGTTAGTGTGAAGAGTTTTTCAAATTTCCATGTGGAAGCAGTAATTGATGAGAATACAGATGAGCAATGGTGATTTATGGGGTTCTATGGACATCCAATACAGCTAATCATAAGAATCCATGAGTGTTGCTCATGAGGCTCTCTCTCCATTTGAATCTGCCGTGGATTTGTGGTGGGGATTTCAACAAGATTATTTTGAATGATGAGAAAATTGTTGGTGCTAATAGGTTGGTTTGGCAGTTGAGGGATTTTCGTGATGCTATAGATGAATGCAATTTGGTGGATTTGGGATTTCAAGGTTGTCCTTATACATGGTGGAATGGCATTGCAGTGCTTCTTTTAATTAAGGCAAGATTGGATAGAATATAGGGTAAAGAGGGTTGATTGGAAAAATTTCCTAAAAATAGAGTGATACATAGTCCAATGATGGAATCTGACCATTGCTTCATTGTTTTCCATGTGCTTAAGCCTGGGGAGAGAATATCTAGTAGAGAGAAAAGAAAGAGGAGGTTACGGTTTGAAGCCATGTGGCTTACTAATCCTACCTGTTATGATGCTATCCAACAAAGCTGGAAAGGCTATGAGGATTCCTCAGTGTAGCAGAGGTTTATTGAAAGAATCAGAAGTTGCAGAATTGGTCTTCTGAAGTGGAAGAATGCTATATTTGGGCATGTTGGACGCCAGCTGGAGATGAACAGAGCTAAAATTTCTCAAGTAAAAATTGAGGAGATGACAGAGGAAAATAAAGTGAAGCTCAGATCTATCTAGGTCAAAGGTCTATACGATTTGCATAGACGTTGGATAACTGATAAAGTAGGGATGAAGGCCCAAGCTGTGCATTATTTCCATGATTTGTTCAAATCAGATTATCCTACTCGATCTGGAGAAAGTGCTCAGTTGTATAGAGCCAAATGTCACTAGTGAAATGGACCAGCATCTCATGAAGTTATTTAGCCCAAGTGAGGTTTTGTAGGCATTGCATTAGATGCACCCAACAAAGAGTCTTGGACCAAATGGTATGAACACTCTCTTTTATCAAAAATTTAGTTTCTTCAATTAATTATACCCATATTGTTCTTATTCCAAAGGTTCTAGATCCCACGAACATATCCCTGTTTAGACCAATTAGTTTATGTAATGTGGTATATAAGTTGGTGTCCAAAGTTCTTGCAAATAGGTTGAAGAAGGTGCTCCATCTAATTATCTCTGATCAGCAAGGTGTTTTCGTTGTGGGAAGGCTAATTACTAACAATGTTTTGATAGTTTATGAGCTGAATCATATTCTGAAGAATAAGAGGAAAGGAAAGAAGCGGTACATGTATATTAAATTAGATATGAGGAAGGCATGCGATCGAGTAGACTGGTGTTTCTTTGAGGCCATTATGAGAAAAATGGGTTTTGCAGAGTATTGACCTGAAATGGTTACAGATTGTGTTAAAATAGTTACATACTCACTTATACTTAATGATGAGCAGACAGATTTTTTTAGGCCATCTAGGGGACTGCGACAAGGTGGTCCCCTACCGCCTTATCTCTTTTTGCTTTGTTTAGAAGGTCTAACAACGTTACTAAGAAACAGACAAGAAAGAGGACTTCTGGAAGGCATTAAGGTTGGTTCTAGGGGTCCATCATTTTTACATTTGTTATTTGTGGATAATAGTTTGTTGTTCACAAGGTCTAATGAAAGTAGCTTCCAGACTATTAATGAGGTGTTAACAATTTACGAAAAGGCTTCGGATCAAAGTATGAACTGCTCAAAATCAGCCTTAGTTTTTAGCCAAAATGTGAGTTCAATTGAGAGGGACAATATTGTGGCATCTCTACAAATTCCAATTCTGGGGAAACATGAGAAGTACTTGGGTCTACCATCGATAGTTGAACACTCGAAGTGTGAAGTGTTTGACTCAATTAGATAGAGAGTATGGCAAAAAAGTGCAAGGATGGCAGAGCAAAATTTTATCTGCGGCAAGTAGAGAAACACTTATCAAGTCTGTTGCTTAAGCTATTCCAACTTATGCAATGTCTTGTTTTAAACTCCCGAAGTCCTTATGTAATGAGTTACGTAGATTGATGGCAACATTCTAGTGGGGAGGAACTGAGTTTGTTTGGAAAATTCATTGGGTCTCTTGGGATAAGTTGTGCATTCCGAAAGCATAAAGGGGTTTAGGTTTACGTAATCTTGAGGCTTTTAATCTTGCTCTTTTGGTTAAACAAGCCTAGAGAATTATAAAGTATCCAACTTCATCTCTAGCTATGTTTCTCAAGGCTAAGTATTTTCCTTCCTCTTCATTTTTGGATGCTTGTATGGGCTCGAACCCCTCACTTACGTGGAGATCTGTTTTCGATGTAAGGAGAGTTATACAAGCAGGTATGCGATGGAGAGTTGGTAATGGGGGAGAAATCCAAATAAAAGAAGATAAGTGGATTCCAAGGCCTGTAACTTTTAAATTGATAAGGGTCCTACATGATCTATCCAATGATGAATTGGTGTGCTCGTTGATTGACAAAGAAAGGAAGTGTTGGGATTCTGTAAAACTTAATGATCTCTTTTAGAGTTTGAAGCAAAGACAACAGCTGCTATTCCCATCTGTGAATACCTCCCTTCTGATTGTATTGTTTTCCTTCCTCTTCATTTTTGGCTTGCATAAGGGTATGGGTCATCTAGTGCCGTGGGTAATTGTTCGAAGCTGGGTATAGAGAATCTTATTTGGAAGCTTGATCTTCCTGGTAAAATAAAGATATTTGTCTGGAATGTTTTTTCTAATATTCTGACTATACAATGTAATCTCCAGCGGAAGAGGGTTATGGTGGATAATGAGTGTTTCCTATGTGGGGGCCATTTGGAGTCATTGGAGCATATTTTTCTGAAGTGCACCTTCTCGGTGCAGGTGTGGAAGGAAGTAGGTATACACATTCCCCATTTGCTTGGTCTTCATTTCAAGGATTAGTTGTTGGATGTCTTGCCAAAGTCTCCCCCAAGATCAGAAAAGGCTAACTCTAATTCTGATCTGGTCTATTTGGTTTAATTGTAATAAAGCTAGATTAAACCAGGTAGTGAAAAGGCTGGCACAAGTGGTAGCTTTCTGGGCTTCCTATTTGAATCAATTTATTGCGGCACATGAGTGTTCCTACCAGTTGGTTCAACAAATTGATTCATGTTTCCAGGTTAAATGGTCTGCCCCTCCACATGGAATTTTAAAGAAAATTTTGATGGTGCTATTTTCAAGTGGATGGAGGCTTCTGGTATAGGAGTTGTTGTGAGAGATTGTAATGGGAGGTTTGTGGCAAGTTTTAGTAAACTAATTAGAGGGGTTACTGAAGCCAAAAAAAATTGAAGGTTGGGCAGCATATGAGGCAGTCAGATGTGCTGTTCAAATGGGATACCAAGGTATCATTATGGAAGAAGACTCTAAATGCACGATTGAGCTTAAAATAAAGCAGGAAGGTGGCTTATCAGTTATAGGACATTTCTTGGATCTTATTCAGATTTGTAGGTCAAATTTCTTTTCTTTTGATATAGGTTGGATTCGTAGATCTGATAACAATGTTGCTCATACTTTAGCCAGGGAAGCTTATGTTATTTTAGATTGGATTGTAATGTATGGAAAGGTGTTGCTCCAAATTTTCTGTCAACTTCTCTTCATGACAGATGGGCCCGGCCCAAACTTGGCCCAAAATTACAGACCAGGCCCAGAATCACAGACAAGTCTCAACTCAAAGGCCCAGTTTAGGAGTGCAGGACAGGCCTACCGCAGGAAGGAGGAAGTTAGGGCAATCATGCCGTCTTGTGAGAAGGTCAGGTTAGCTGTCTCATGGCGAGAGACTCAGTCCATAACTGGCGGGCGGGGAGTTTTCCTTGGGACATGCACCTCACCACCTCCATGGGATTGTCTCACTTGTTACGAGAATGGCTCTCTACCAAACTACCTTAGTTGATACGAGAAAGGTGTCTCAATATGATAAGAGGCACAAATTGTAAGCCCCATCTACACAAGGGGACAGACACATATCAATCACACTTGAGCAGCCTACATTCCTTGAAGCAATAAAACACGTAGGCCATCCTAGCCCTTCACAGTGGAGTAGGTCAAGGTGACCAAACCACTTAAATTGTGTTTTGCTTGTGTTGACTCTCCTCATTTATTACTGCATTAAATACTTGACAAGTGGTGCATAATTTACATTTGTGCATCATCAGTTTCGCTCCGTCTGTAGGAAACGATTAAGTTTTTTACTGTCTTTCTATTTCTTCCCACTTTCTTTCCATTTTATGGCTATTACGACTAGGTCCATGAATCAACAAACGGAAAAGAATGATTCACCATGTTGCAACAAGGTCCCGCCTTCACCGGCAAACCACGTCGCTGAGGCAAATCTCGTAGCTAGACAGTAACTACTGGAGACAATGCAGCTATTGGTGAACCAAAACTTCAAAATCCTCCAATTAATACTAATCAGACACCCTCAAGGAGTTGTGCCCAAACCCCCAGGAGGAGAAGCACCCCAAGTGATCCACCTAGGGCGCCAAGGCACCCATCAGCAGGGCCCCCAGAGCCAAGGTGCCCCCAGTAGGGCGTCCCCTTGCAGGCCCAGGGCATCCCTGCTTAGCGTCTGTGCCTTGAATCCTCCCCCTAATGTGCTGGCTCCGTCCTCCTGTGCTGTGACCTTCGTATGCAAGAAGACAAGGGTGAGAAATAATATGTGGACCATGAGAGCCACTACAACAGTCCTTCAGAGGGCGTCCCTAAACAATGGGACAAAAAAATTAAGGAGGTGCAGAATTAGCTAGGCAATGTCTTTAACACAATCAAGGCACGAGCACAAAAAACAGTCAACTACCTTGTGAGGCGCACTAACAGTCCATTCGTTTCTGATGTGGCTAATTAGCCCCTCCCCTCAAAATTCCAACTGTGGAAAATTTTGACATCTCAAAAGACCCACTGGACCACTTCGACACTTATAAATCCCTCATGCAGCTGCATAACAAACCAAACGAAATAATGTAGAGCCTTTCCTACCACCCTTAAGGGATCTTCACATCAATGGTTCTCCAAGCTCAAACCAACTTCCATTAATTCTTTTGCTAAACTAAGAAAATCATTCGTCTCCCACTTTATAGGGGGACGCTGACATCAGAACCTGTTACCCACTTGCTCAGCATCAAGCAAGATCGAGAAGAAAGCCTAAGGAGCTACTTCACTCATTTTAACGAGGAGGCCGTCCAGATCGAAGAGCTAGATGACAAGGTCACCATGGCTGCATTTTTCGCAGGTCTGCGTTCATCCAGTTTTATGTTCTTGGTCTTGTAGAAACCACCAACGAGTATGCTAGAATTATTATCGAAGGCCCATAAATATATAAACGTTGAGGACGTCACCAAGACCAGACAAGGTGAGTCCTCCCATGGAGGGGAGAAGAGGAACGTGCCCCGTGAAGGCAGGAGAGAAACAGATAATAAGAGAAGGAGGACAGAGAGAATGTCAACTAAAGATCGCCTCTGCCCTGCACTTCAAATGGATCGGCAGGCCTTCATGCTGCTCAAGGCTTCAGTTGAGCATATCTTTTTCCAAACTCAGGATGACCCAGTGGTACATTGGCCAATAAAAATGAAGTCTGCCCCAAATCGCAGAAACCCAAACAAATATTGTCGCTTCTACCATGATTATGGCCACGACACTGACGACTTCTTTGAACTCAAGAGGCAAATTAAAGACCTCATATAGTGTGGCCAGTTGCGACAACATGTGCAGATAGAGGTCAGGCCCCACCACTAGGCTGCAACCAGGATAAGAGAGAGCACCAACAACCCCTGGAAGAAATTCAGATGATCTCTAGAGGGCTAGGAGGAGGAGGTGACTCCAAATCAACCAAGAAGAAACACGCCAGAAAGGCTAGGCACACGGATAACCTACGGCTATTGAAGTCTCATAGGTAGGGAGATGGTGAGGTCATCTCCTTTCCCAATAAAGACTTGGAGGGAATTCAACACTCCCATGACGACCCATTAGTACTAACCATGATGGTTGCCAACTACCAAGTAAAGAGAATCCTTGTGGACAGTGGTAGCTCCATCGATATCCTGTTTACAGAGGCATACGATAACCACTATCTTGGTAGGGAAAGACTCCAACCTATCGGTACTCATCTCATCGACTTTTCAGGAGAGAAAGCATACCTCTGGGCTCCATCACTCTACCAGTTACTGCACGTACAACGCCAAGAAACTCTACCATAATGGTAAATTTCTTAGTGTTGGATTTTTCGTCTGCATACAACATGATTTTAGGGCGTCCCGCACTTAACACCTTGAAGGGGTGCCATCCACTTATCACCTCATTCTCCGTTTTCCAACCCCAAGTGGAGTTAGAGAAGTCCGAGGAGCTCAAGTTACTGCCAGGGAGTGCTATGTTGCCTCCATGAGGGCCAAAAAAACCTCGAGAGGCCCTACAAGTGGAAGTGCTTGACCCCAAGGATGACAATACACTAGAGAGAAGAAAACCAGTAGAGGAGCTCACATTAGTAGTCATGGACGAAAGTTTTCAAGACAGAAGGGTATACATTGGCTCCTTGCTTTCCAAAGATCGAGCCCGACAACTGGTTGATTTTCTCAAATAGAACATTGATGTCTTTGTCTGGTCTCACGAAGACCTTGAAGGCATTGACCCTGAAGTCGCCACCCATCGGCTTAACATTTATCCCCGGCACAAGCCCATCTGCCAAAAGCTGAGAAGCATTACTACTGAAAGGGTGCAAGTCATGGAGATAGAAGTGGAGAAATTATTAGCAAACGGGTCGGTGAGAGAGGCAGCTTACCCAGTCTGGCTATCCAATGGTGTGATGGTGACAAAGACCGATAGAAAGTAGCGCCTTTGCGTAGATTTCACCGAGCTCACCAAAGCTTGTCCCAAAGATAGCAACCCCCTGTCGCGCATTGACATTCTTATCGATGTCACAACTAGTCATGAGCTTCTTAGCTTCCTGGATGCCTACTCCAGTTATAAAAAAATTAGCATGTACCCCTCAGACCAAGAGAATACATCTTTCATCACTCCCAAAGGGACCTACTGTTACAGGGTCATGCCATTTGGGCTAAAAAATGCAAGAGCAACTTACCAGCGACTGGTAAATAAGATGTTCCAGTCACAAATTGGGAGGACTATACAGGTATACGTGAACAACATGTTAGTAAATAGCCTTGCCATAGCAGACCATGTGACCCACTTGCTGGAGAACTTTTGATGTCCTGAGGACTTAATGCATGAAGTTGAATACTAAGAAATGTGCCTTTGGCTTAGGATCAAGAAAATTCTTGGGCTTCATGGTCAATAAGAGGAGAATTGAGGCGATTCTGGATAAAATCAAGGCTATTCTAGACATGAGGTCCCCTGTTACTGTAAAAGAGGTCCAACGCCTTAACGGAAGGGTGGCAGCTCTTAACAGATTCGTCTCGAAGTCCACTGATAAGTGTCTAACCTTCCTCAGAATCCTAAGGAAAGATTTTGAGTGGGGACCCATAAACTGAAAGCCTATCTTACCACAACCCCTTGCTCTCCCACTCCATACCCAGAGATACCTTGTACCTGTATCTGGCCATCTCGCTATCTGTCGTAAGCTCCGTCCTAGTTAGAGAGAATGAAGGAGTACAAATGCCCGTCTACTATGTGAGCAGGGCATATCCAGGAGTAGAGATAAGATACTCAGGGGTTGGAGAAATTAGCTCTCGCCTTAGTCACGACAACCAGGAGCCTTCGACACTACTTTTAGAGTCACACCATCATGGTCGTCACTGATCAACCACTGAAAAGAATACTCGGAAAGCCACATGTGTCCCGAAGGCTCCTTAAATGGGCCGTTGAATTGGGCGAGTTTGATTTATAATACAAAACAAGAGTGGCATCAAAGCACATGCGTTAGTAGATTTTGTGGCTGAGCTTACACTGCTTGAGGAGGAAGGCAGCGGAGAAGAACTAATACACATGGCCAGCGCCCCAAAGCTTCCCCGTCTTCGGAACAGCTCTCCAAACACCTCGCCTAGCTCCCCAGGAGCCCCGTCCAGCTCCCTAAGTACCCAGGCCTTCGCGCCTGCTCCCCTAGCTCCTTGGCCTTGGCGCCCAGCTCACCAGGCACCTTAGCCTTGGTGCCTTGCCTCCCTGGTGCCCTGGCTTTGGTGCCCTGCTCCCCAGAAATCTCAGCACTCTCCTCCTCCGCGCCCCTACACGGTGCCCTACAACCTGTCATGTAGGCCCTTCCAGCAGCCGATGCCTGCGTACCCCTTGATGTCGTGCTTGGATCCACGCCTTGCTGCAGAATTTACGTGGATGGGTCCTCAACGATGAGGGGAGTGGATCAAGCAGAGTACTCATCAGCCTCAACGACACACCCCTCAAATACGCTGTATCACTCCATTTTGTCGCCTCCAAGAACGAGGCAAAATATGAGGCGCTCATCTCAAGCCTAAGGCTGGCAATTAAATGAAGGTCTAACACCTCATAGTCTACTGTGACTCCCAAACCAAGTAAAATGGGATTTGAAGCGAGAGAAGAAAGGATGCAAGTGTATATAGCAATGGTGCAAACTTTACTAAAAAAGTTCTACCATTTCCAAATTCAATATATGTCAAAGGGGGATAATACATAGCAGATGCCCTCGCTATGTTTGCATCATCCTCAAATATCCCACCAGGTCCCACATTTACAAGCCACCAATTTGAGCCAAGCAGGCTCAAAATGGATATAAGAAGCATCAACTTTGCATACATCGGTAACGACTAGACAACACCCATCCAAGTATATCTAGAAGAGGGCACACTCCCAGATAACTCATTCGAAGCCAAGAAGCTAAGGCTAAGAGCGTCAAGATATATAATATTGCAAGACATTCTCTACAAGAGAAACTATTCACTGCCGCTACTCTGCTGTCTCTCTCTAGAATAATCCGACTATGCCATGAGAGAATTCTATGAAAGGGTATACGGAAATCACTCCGGATGGCGCTCTCTAGCTCATAAGGTAGTCAGACAGGGCTATTACTGGCCTACCATGATTAGAGATGCCCGAAAGTTTGTGAAAAAATGTGTCAAGTGTCAATGCTTCACCACTATACCAAGGTAACTACCAAAAGAATTGACCACAATCATGAGTCTTTGGCCATTCTCCAAGTGGGTCATCGATATCCTGGGCCCCTTGCCCATTAGCCGCGGTCAGTACAAGTTCGTGGTGGTAGCCATCGACTACTTTACAAAGTGGGTGGAAGTTGAGGCCCTAGCCAAAATAACAGATAAGAAGGCGAAAGACTTTATCTGGAGAAACATTGTGTGTTGATTTGGAATACCCCATGCCATTGTAAGCGACAATGCCAAGTAGTTCGACAATAAGCTCCTCAATGATTTATGTGCTGACCTCCAAATCAGGTAGCCCCATTCCAGTCCAGCCCACCCACAGGAAAATGATCGGGCTGAAATTACCGTAAGGACCATACCATACAATCTGAAGACAAGATTGGAAAGTGCCAAGGGGTTATGGGTGGAGCAGCTCCCGAGAGTGTTGTGGGCCTACCGAACAATACCAAGGGGCCCCACTAGCGAGACTCCTTTCTCCCTCGCATTTGGGACAAAAATAGTCATACCTGTTGAGATCGGGGTACACTCACTGAGGGTCTAACACCACAACCCATCCACTAATGAATAAGGTCTCTGCATCAACCTCGACTTAATAGAGGAGGAAAAATATATGGCCATGATCAGGAATGCGAAATACAAGCGTCACATTACCAAGTACTATAACTCGAGGGTGAAGCCTTGCTTCTTCTTACCTGGGAACTTAGTCCTTAAAAAGGTGATTCTGGCCACCAGAGACTCACGTGAGGGGAAGTTAGGGCCAAACTGGAAAAGGCCGTACACTATAATAGAAATTGTGAGGCCAGACACCTATAGAATCCAAAATTCTGAAGGAAAGGTCTTGGTCCATCCATGAAATGCTGAACATCTGAAGAGGTACTACCAATAAAGCAAGGGGAGCCAGAGTAATAAAACTCCAGGGTTTTAGTCTCAAACTTAGACTTGTACCTTTTTGAGAATTACCAAATAATTTTTTTTGGGATTGCCACCCACTGCAGTTTATTATAAGTAGTTATCAAATAAAAGTTTTGCAAATTTATTTTAAATTTTTCGTATTATTTATTTCATAAGAAGTTTGGAAACAAAAGCCAAGCCACTTCCACAAAAAGTCAGAGCATAGTCTAACGCTAGCTACCTACCAAAAAAATAAATAAATAAAATCAAAAACCCTTAGAACTCTAACTACTCCCGTTGCTGTCATCCTCTTCGTCGCTGTTTGACTCTCTATCACTAGAGCCCCCACCATCAACATCAGCATCCGACTCATCACTAGAGCCCTCTCCATCGACATCAACATCTGGTTCCTCATAAGGAACGAATCTTGAGAAGTCCAGGTGAGGAAAAGCAGCTGAGACTTTTCCTATGAACTCCTTGTAGCCATCAATAAAGACGCCCGCAGTGCTATCCTGCAGATCATCCTCCCTTTTCCTCTCCATCTTCAGGGAGTGAGACTCTGCTCTAGAAACTCTCTCATTGACCCACTGCAGCTCTATCTCAAACCTGGAAGCCCTCTCAGTGGCCGACTGCTACTCTACCTCAAGCCTGGAAACCTTCTCATGAGCTGCCTACAGTTCTGCCTCAACTTGGGTGATCATCTCATAGGCAACCTGCAACTCTGCCAAAAGGTCGGCCTTAGGAGCTGTAGCTTTCTTGTGAGCCTCCCTCAATTGCTCCTCAACAACTCGTAAAGTTTGTCTCTCCTTCATCAAAACCCCCGTATGAGGTCATGACGAGTAGTCTTTGCAAAAAGGCACGTAGCGGCTGTGGACCCTACAAACATGCAAAGAATGAGAAGGTTAGGGTCATCAGAGGACATAAAGAATAAAATCCTATAGAAGCACAAATGAATACCTTGGCCAGGCCCTCCATCATGGTGTTGATAACACCCTCGGTATCCAGATGATT
This sequence comes from Ilex aquifolium, assembly GCA_951799425.1. NCBI lineage: Eukaryota > Viridiplantae > Streptophyta > Magnoliopsida > Aquifoliales > Aquifoliaceae > Ilex > Ilex aquifolium. The sequence continues at coordinate 29,661,683 of OX637393.1, forward strand.
GACTTCTCGGACATCCAAGGGTGTCACGAACCTCAAAAGTCGATCCATTGATACATTCACGTTCTGAAGCATGGACATAGAAGGAACATGTGGCATCCTAATCTGTGCTGAAGGGGGAACTTACGCCTCCTGAGATGCCCCAGCTAGAGAAGTAGCTTGAGGAGGTGCCTGAACAACTGGAACATGTGGAGTAGCTTGAGGAGGTAGTTGGACAACTAAAATAGGTGGAGGGGTCACCTGCTGAGAACCCCCACGAGCATCATCTGGCCTCACCCTCTTCGGTAGAGGAGTGGCTTGTACAGCCCTAATAGAGTAAAGAGCCTCCACCCTGAACCTATTTACTATGGAATCACAATAAAAGGAGGAAGCTTCAAAAGTTGAAAATGCAGTCAAAAAGCTGCCGAAAAAGATGACATACTTCTTTTTTTGGAGGAAGAGTTGCGAACCTGGGAAAAGGTAAATCATCTCTAGAAGGGGAACCCCCAGCCTGACCCTCTCTAGACATAAGGGTCCCATAGTCCTTTATAAGGTGAGCCCTCATGACCTGAAGCCTTCCCTCTTGGTCTGTCGACAACTCTGGCAAGCTTGGAAAAGAGTTGAGAATATAGTGAAGGCGTAAGGGACAAAAAAAAAAAAGAGACAGAATTTATACCTATCCTCTTGGGTGCACCCCATCCAGTGGGAACCAAAACCTGGTCCTCTTTAGCAGCCCACTCTCCTCCTATGGCAGTTGGAGCGAAGTCTAGTGATCAGCTTTCCTGCCCTTGGAGAAAAGTGGTACCAGCCTCAATTGGGAGTGAGGTTCTCATGTAAGGTATAAGCAGCAAAAAACTCATCACATGAGGGAGAGGCACCTTCGCCATGAACGCGTCTCCACAACGCAAGGAACCCAAGCAACACTCTCCAGCCGTTATGGGGCAGCCGCCCCGGCACCAACGACGAATATGCTAGGATGCGGCACACGGGTGAAGCCATCGAAAACCTTAGACCTGTTTTTAGCACCTCCTCATAGACAACAAGGTCTCCAGAAGAGTCATTAAAGGCTGGCACACCCATCTCAGTCCGACGGCACAACACTGCAGGGGGAATACAAAAAGTTGATATAATCCTAGCAATTAGCATCAGTGTTGAGGGAGCTAGAGATAGAGCTCAACTTCGAGCCATCATCATCAGTAGCCACTTTACCACGATACTTGCGTTGTCGTGGATGAGGAGGAACACTACCACCATCACCTCTCACCACTTGCCCAGCTCTTTGCTCCGCGCTCAACTCCTTCCTCGCACCTAGCCCGAATGCTTGTGACGCGACACCTACCACCTGTGCCCAGGCTCCTGTGCCAACCATGATGCCTTGGACACCCTTGCCTGCACTCCTGCCAACGCAAGCACTTGCGCCTACACCCCTGCTAGCACCTACGCTCCAGGCACCATCGCCCACGTCTGCTACCTTGACATCCGCGCCCGCGCCCTCTGTCTCAGAGCCCATACCCCTGTCGGCGCCCTCGCGTGCCTTAGTGCCTATAGAACCCTCGCCCGGGCACTCGACGTCCATGCCTACTGCGTCTTCGACCATGCCTTCGGCGCCCTTGCCTACTGCGCCATCTGTCCCTATTTGCTCCTTGGTCCCTAGCGTTTCAACATCTTTTGGTGCCGCCTTACCTAAGGCCTAATCCCTGAATCCCAATCCACTCGACATCTCACCTCTCTCTATTCTTTCTTACATTGAGTTGGGAGAATTGATGTAAAGGGATCCTATTTATAGCCAAAGCTTTAGATTTGGCGGCGTCCTAATCAAGTGGGGAATCTTGATAGGATTGGGATGAAGTCTCCTAATTAGGGTGGAAGAAGAAATCCAAAATAGTCTGGACTGAGAAGTCCTAATCAAAGTGGGGGTAAGGATCCCTATCTAAAGCCTTAAGGTAAGAGATAAGCTCTCCAGAAGAAAGCCAAAAACAAGGATAAGTCTCCACCAATCGAGAGTGCTCGCCAACCTATGAGTTCAAATCCCAGAGCAATATCTATAGGGACATAGTCAGTACTTAAAAAAAAAAAAAAAGAGAGAGAGAGACAAATTTATCCTTGCTAATGCCATCTCCCCCAAATTTCATTGGGCTCAAGGTATGGGGGGAAATGATGGGACCGACCCAGACCAGACCCAAAATTACGGACCAGGCTTAGAATCATAGACAAGGCTCATCTTAGAGGCCCAATTCAAATGCCCAGTTTAGGAGTGCAGGACAGGCCCATCGCAAGAAGGAGGAAGTTAGGGCAACCACATCATCTTGTGAGAAGGTCAGGTCAGTCGCCTCATGGCGAGAGACTGAGTCCATAACTGACAAGCAGAAAGTTCACTTTGGGAAGCACACCTCACCACCTCCACGGGATTGTCTCACTTGTTACGAGAAGGGCACCATCTCCACCAAACTACCTCAGCTAATACGAGAAAGGCGTCTCAATATGTTATGAGGCACTTATAAATTATAAACCCACATACACAAGGGAGGCATGATACATATCACTGACACTTGAGCACTATACACTCCTTAAAGCAATAAAACACCCAGACCATTGTAGTCCTTCACATTAGAGTAGGTCACATTAACCAAACCATTATGTGTTTTGCTTGTGTTGACTCTCTTCATTTATTAGTGCATTAAATACTTGGCATGTAGTACATAATCTACATTTGTGCATCATCAATGACAATGTTTCCTAATATATAAAAGTGTTATCATTTTATATCAAAAAAAAAAAAAATACTTAATACTCGAGTTCAAATTGGATCGAAAATCAGGTTTGATCTTAAGTAACGGCATTTGGCCTTAAACTTAATGTGAATTTGGGTTGACTTTTAACTCACTAATTTTGGTCGGCTCTCAGAAAACTTGAAATCCCAACCTGATAGATTCCATTAATAAATTGGCTTGACTTTTTTCTAAACTTGGCATGAATATTTATAAATTTTATCTAAATACTAAATACTTTTTATTATATTCCAATAAACTAACCGAAATTACACTCAACATAATTGACGTGAACTACTTTATTGCTTTCCGAAGGTCACATACGTTGAGCAGAAGTGCCTTTTACTGGTTGGAAAAAGAATTGCATCACGAAAAAATAGAAGAATATATTTTGGACAATGATATTTCCAATTTGTTGTCCTCGAACTCGCGTTGAAAGTTGAAGACAAAGCTTAATTGCAATGGCTTAAATCTATGGGCTTGAGTGCATATTTTCTGTGGACCCATGAGTTGGTCATTTATTATAATGTATTAAAACTAATTTTTTAAAATAACATTTACCCCTATGCACAAATTTTTTTTTTTTTTGTATCCACATTCTCATAAAACCTTGCTTTGCTTCACACCGACTCACACAGTTTTACAGAGGGACAAAAACACTTATTTTCTCTGTGAAAAGCACACCGTATGACACACTGAAATTTTCTTCCAAAAAACTATGTTACCATAAATAAACCAAACTCCAACAAAGGCATGCCTTCAGGCAATGCTCCACTGCTGCAGGAAAGAACTGAGACTAATTTTTTCCCCCTAATTAAAGGGCTTATTATAGCATAGTGTGGGTCTGTTTTGTATGGGGATGTGAGATGGATAAAGGAAAGAAGCCCTTGAGGCTGGAAAATGTGAGATTGGAATTCGTATAAGTTTGAAGCAGATATAATGGGGTGGGAAGAGCTAATTTAATGAGGTGGGTATAAATTTAGTTGGGTTTAGAAAATGATGGGGTGGGACCGGTGGGTATATAATAATTTTGCGTGAAAAGTCAAATAGGATGGAAATGAATATTTTAAGGTTTCACGTTTAGATTTTAATTTCTTTAAAATACTAAATAAACTCCAAAATTTTCTAAAATTACACAGGGACACTTGCCCCTATTGCCTCCACCGTAAATCTGCCCTAGATTTGGCGGACAATGTGAAGATTTAATTTGAGAACTTAATGAATTGTGACTATTGAATTTTGATTGTGTATTTTATTAAATATTGGAATTCACTACAAACTCAATTGTCACAATAAATTAGGTCCACACATTAGGTTCTTAAGTTAAGTCTTAATCGCATTGCTCTATCTACATACAAAAAAAAAAAAAAGGAAATAAAGAAATATATAAATCAATAATGAAAGCTATCCTGAAAATCACAATGGTAAGTGATGGACAGTATGGAATTTCCATCATTTTTTTGAAGCCTAGTAATAAGAATTTACTTAGCTTTGGCCTTAGTACACTCATTTGGCAGGGGAGATACTCGTAAAATAATCTTAATTTTCAGCAGAACTGACCCATTCGGCCGATTGGGCAAGTCGAATCATCGAAAAGAAAAAACAAAATGTTAAGGTATTACCTAAGGTATATGGTACAGTTTAGAAGGCTTCAAACTCTTAGTAACATTAAAGTACTGCAATGTCCGAATCCACTTCTCTTGAGTCTTCAGAAGGTGAACGGCAATGGTGTCCGGCCAAAGTTCATGTGTACATCTCGTTGGCGGCTCCGGAAAATTGTACATTGACCATTTAGCATTATACCGGTTTTTCGCTCGGTGACCCTCTCGGATCCAGTCGCCGAAAACTTTATCTTCCGGCCCTTCCAGATGGTTTTTCGGAATTTCCGATTCCCTAATCCACTCCACTATGTCCCAAGAAATCAAATATCCCATGCCAGACATATAGTGCACAAAAGGGTCCATGCTAGGGCATGGAATAACATAACCATAGTACAAGTCCTCCCTAGGCAATGGCCTTAATGACTCCACTAGGTTATTTAACCTAAAATAAGTATCATCGTCAGCCTTCAAGACATAATGGTAAGGTGGTGATGGTCCATCAGAGCTGTTAAATAAATCTGGCAAGCTCGAAAAAAACGTGTAAGTCTTACCCTTGTTCATATTCTCCTTGCAATTGAGGATTATGATATCATCGTAACGCATTATCTCTAATGCCACCAAAATTGTCTGGTCTTCCTTTGTTAGGTTGCAAAACACGAATTTCACGTCGATTTTGGCACCCACTGGAGACTGTGTCCCGTAGATGAGCCGGAGGAAGTGCCTCTTATGGTAGTGATCCGGAAGTGTCAAAATTCCAATGAGTATCCGAATCTCGTCCGACGATGAATTTGTTGCAAGAAAATTATTAGAAGAAGAATTGGATGTTTGGGAGGGTATGCTAGAGAGAGCACATCTACCAAACTTTAAGAGACCATCAAATCGGACTTCATTGATGGAAGCTAATATGCAGAGAAAAACAATGAAGCAGAAAGAGGATACGATGAATCTCCGGCGACCCGGTCTCGTTGGCTTCATTATCGTATGAATAAGAACAAGAACAAGTTGGAGAGGTCTAATTCGGAAACTGGATCGAAGGAAGCTCATTTCAATCTTCGAAGTGTTGATGACAAAATGCAAACTTTCTTACATACAAAGCTTTGGGTTGGCAATTTCGTGCTATTGAGTCTACCATTTTGACTTTTACTCCTTAAAGAAAGGTGGAGGGAAAATCACGAAGTAGACTAATATGCCCTTGGAGTAGCAGCCCACGTTAATGGATCAGATTTGGATTGAATTTTAACTGATCCAATCTAAATCCCACTTAAAATTCCTAATATGAATTTAATTCAATATCCGATAAATTTTATTTTCACAATACATATCTAAATTCATCATAGAACATAAAATCAATTTGAAACTTCAATTGGATTTGATCCAAATAACTCAATTAGAGTTGAATTTTAACAAGAGTACATCTTGGTTTCAACTCAACTTCATCAAGTAATATTTCAGTGTAATCTTATAAATTGGACAGGAATGGAATATCAATAATCAAAATCCAAGAACTATGACATAACCGATTCGCATTCAAATTCAAATTAAGGACAAAAAATACAGAGCCATATCATATAGAATTTGAATTGAATTCGGATCAAAATCTGATCCAATAACAGACCTAAATGTGACTCATTTTGTGATGGGAGGGTTTGGTCTTTTCCCTTACACACCCTGAAATTCATGAAAGCAGGACTGGAAAAAGGTGGTGGTAATGGGTTTGAGCCTAACTTTAGCTGCACTTCATTGAGTCTTTGCTTGCTTATTACCTGGGTGATTTGGTCAACATTTTCTATAAATTAGGTATTTTGCATGAACACGGTGAGTTTCAAGTCACGTAGGGCTCACCATACTTGAATATAACGTTATTGACCACATGATGCTCCTTTTTAGTGATCCAAAAGATGTTGGTATTTCATCTAACTTGAATGTGAAAGGCCATGGATCAGTATTGTCAACGTTTTTAGTCTCGTCCAAGCTCCAGCCAATGTGAACCAGAAACTTCTAAGTGAGGGGCCAAAAAAAAAAAACACTAATGGAAATAATCAAAATTTAAAGTGTTCAAATGAAAATTTTATAAAATCAAGGGTGAAAATTTCTAAAAGGCCATACCTCTTTAGGACATAGTATAGTTCCGTCCTTGCTTTCACTTGGTGCGGAAAAACAATCACAGCATCTCCTGTTATTTTTACTGAAATTATAACAATTTTCAGTAGATGGCGGAATATTTCACCAATTATTGGAAGGCTAAAACTCCCTGTTCCTGAAAATAATAAGAAAAGGATGTTATATTGAATCTCTAAATGTAGTTAGGTACAAGAAAACAAAAAAGTTGTAGATGGAGGGCAGACAGAGAGGTATCATAATTATGGCCTAGAGGAGCCGTGGCACTCCCTGAGTTTTTCAAAATTACGCTGTTTGGACACTGTTTAAACAATAACTTCTCCACCGATGGTCTACTCAATACAGTTTTCATTCTAAATTTAAATTCTAGTACTCAACTTTTGGTTAACAGTTTTGTTTTTTGTTTTTTGTGGCTGAGAAGTTACCGTTACAATGATATTGCAAAATCTTATCAATTTATATTATTATTGAGTCAGTGTATTCAGAGGCGGCCCTTGACATTTTGGGGCCTAAAGCAGCAGTTAAAAAAAATGCCATTTATTTTTAAAAATAATATTTTATTTAAAATTTATTCTTCTTGCTTTTTGAGATGCAAAAGTATTAAGGTTTTATATTCAAATTTTGTTGTCATATCTTTTTCGATTGATAGTATTACTAACATATTTAATCTTTCTTGTGACATAGTTGATCTTAGATAAGATTTTATCAATTTTAATTTTGAAAAACTTCTTTCTACAAAAGCAACAGTTACAAGAATTGTCAATAAAATTCTATAAGTTATGAATGTATTCGGAAACGAATCTAATCGTTTTATATAACTTAATATTTCAATTGGAGTACTTTCTTCCGTAGGTAAAATTTCCTTTAAAACGTTTAGTTCTGAAAACAAATCTGAACCATCAATATTAGAAAAACTATCATGTTTTAAGAAAAACTCAAGATCTAGACGATATTTTTTTAAACTATCATTTCCTAATGATTTTAATTTTTTAAAATTAAATAAAAAACTAAATATATTTTCATATATTTGAAATTTTTTAAATCTACTCTTTAACGAAAAAATAGCTTGATCTACTATGTATATAAAATAATTAGTTCTAAAAGATTCTTCAACATATTTTGTTACTTCGTCATCAACACTCTCATCAAATTGTTTCTTCCTACGAATTGTACGTTTTTTTTACGAAATGTAAGTTCTATTCTCATTTCAATTGCAATCTCTTTAGATGAAATCATAGTATTTGTAAATCCATTTTCTCTGTATTTTTCAAAAAAATAAATGAGACCTTTTAATTGATCTATAACAACATCAACATGCATGTCTTTTGATTGTAAATGTTTACTAACTAAGTTGACGAAAAATAAAATATCATACCCAATAGTCATGTCCAATAAGAACTCAAAATTCTCAATCTCATATGTTGTTAAAAAATTAGCTTCACTTCTTGTTTTAGGATCTTCACTAGTTTCTTCTAACTGTAGCAATGCGTCTCTTATACTTGGAGCTTGAAATTTAATTGCTTTAACCTTTCAATTCGACTTTCCCAATGTGTTTGTGACAATGATTTAAGAGTTAAACCCAGTATATTATCTTGTAAAATTTTTTATCGTTTTGTAGAAGAAGCAAATAATGAATATATGCGTTGCACTACTCTGAAAAATGATATAGCATTGGGACAAGAGTTAGCCGTATCGCAAATTACTAGGTTTAGATTATGACAACCACATGACGTTTAAAATTCTCTAGGATTTATATCTAGAAATCTTTTTTATACTTTTTTTTTTTTTGCTTTCATGTTAAATCTATTATCATACCCTTGTCATCATATATCATTAATATAAAGTTCGAGGTTTATTATTGTATCTATGATTTTGTCAAAAATACATTTTTCGCTTATATTATCTACTTTAAGAACCTCTAAAAAATATTCTTCTATTTTTATTGAACTTGTTGAGATATCTACATAATGTAACATGAGAGACATTTGTTCTTAATGACTTACATCCGGAGTACAATCAAGTATAATTGCATAATATTTTACTTCTTTAATTTTCTTAATAATATTATTTATAATTTCAATTCCTAATAGACTTATCAATTCATTTTGTATATTATGTCCAAGATAATGGTTATGAATTTCATCATGTTGAATGCGTCGGATGTGTTCTTTCATTATTTGATCAAATTTTGCTATCATTTCAATTATACTTAAAAAATTTCCATTATTTTCTTGATATATCTTTTTATTTTTTCCATGAAAATGCCAAGATTCTTTACAACCGCAATAATTCTCACTAATACGTTTTTCCAATATTCTTTCTCTCTATTAATTAGTTCTTGGATGGTTTTATCAATTGTTTTACTTTTTAACAATCTTTTTTCTAAATCAATCCAAGTATTCATATTAGTAATATGTTCATTAGATGTTTCATGGCTTTTAAGTTTAACACTAAGATTTTTCCAATCTTTAGTCCCTTCATTAGCTAGCTTACTTGTACTATGATTCTTATCAAACAACTTACAACAAAAAAAAAAATACTCTATCCAATTTTTTTGAATATACTAGCCATCTTCTATCATGTGTCTCCCCATTTGCTAATTTACGAATATAGTGTACAATGAAAAAATGTCTAGAAAGCTGGTCTTTGAGAAAATCTAAATCATTATTTCTAATAGGACATTTTTCTACTAATAAGTCTCGTAGTTTTGTATCAATATTATTCCATTGACTTGGATCATAAATATTCATAGCATTATAATTACTTGTTTCATTAAAATTTTCATGGTCTAATTTTTTTGTTTTTTCTTCATCATCTATTGTCATATTACATGTTTGACTAGAATTGTGCATATTTTCATTAGTATCTTTTTGTTGTATTATATTATCATCTTTTAATTCATTGGGAGTAATTAATAGTTCATTTACTAAATTTTCATCTATATTTTTTGTTACATTTTTTTTGTTAGTAGTAACAAATTTGTCAAGAGATCCTTTTTGAGATTCCATTAATTCATCTCTTTTTTTTTTTTGTGAGCTTTTCATATCCACCCGGTTGTTTTCTACTTGCCATACTATTAAATATTAACTAAATAATCACAAATAATGAAATAATCACACACAATCTATATTAAAAAAAATATATAGTAAGAACTTTAAATAAAAAATTCAAATCATAGAATAATAACATATGATTTGTTGTTATTTTCGATTTTTTCGCGAAATCCGATTATCACCGTAGCAGAATCCAAAACAACACCTCAGCCAACAAAAAATAATGTCACAGTAAAGTCTCTGTCATAGAGACAAATTTTACCGTGGAGAAAGGAGAGAGAGAGGTCTCCCAACCTTTGTTGGCTAGAGAGAGAGAGAGATGGGGGGGTCTGTTTTGCCTCTTGGCCTTTCTAGATTATTTTACCGTGGAGAGAGGAGAGAGGAAAGAGAAAGATAAGGATAAAGAGTGAGTGGTTAGAAGAATATGTTGAGAAGTGTGATATAAAAATATTTCTAACAACTGTACATCAATTTTATAGATATATTTTTTTTTAAATAATTTTTTTGGTACATGGGCTGAAGAAATAAGCCCAAACTATCTCATTTAAATTTAACTTTTAACTTTTTTATTAGGCTTCAATTTTTATAAAATTGAATTTTTATTTTAAATTAGTGGTTATAATTATAAATTATGGGGCTTAGTTAAAAATAGGGGCCTAAAGCTTGGGTTTTACTGGTTGTAAGGCCGGCCCTGAGTGTATTAGATTCTAAATTTCTAATAAAGCTACTCAATTTCATATTGAAAAAAATTTCTAGCTTCGAATATTAAGGCGATGACTTCTACAATCTGGTCACTTTGGATGATGGGTTTGTGTTGGCTAAAAGGGTTGGATCAAGTGTAATATACCTTGTTTAGCTGCAGTTTGGGTCTGACATGTGCACCTTTTATTTTTTAAGGCTCAAAGTCTGTAGTAGAGTCAAGCCGACACATGGAGGCTTGATCAAACCCAAGGGGAGGTGGGTTTCAAAGATGGCAGACTGGATTAATAGGTAAAATGAAAACTGTGCTCCCCATTTCATTCACCTGAATGGGCTCCTCCAAAGGTGGGTAGGCTGGAAGATTGATGTATTTGATTTGATAGGAAAATTGTAGGTCCTGCATGTGCTTCTGTATGCGTGCCAAACATATTTTTTGAACACACACTAGACACAACCTCTTAAAAGAGGAAGTGTCCAGTGAGATATTTAAATTAACACACACACCCAAAACAATTCCGATGTGCGATTGCCCAGTCCCCCGACACCCCGGTGGATTACCATAACCGCAGGGCCTTTGGCCCAAAGTGTGGGATTCCAGCCCAACACCGAAACGTCCGTATACATGCGCCCCAAAGGGTTTTTTTTCAGTTTTTTTGAACACACACTAGACACAACCTCTTAAAAGTAAAAGAAATTGTTACAATATTGTTTTTTAAACACAAACATTAATTGTTTTTTTATTTTTTTTAATAATTTTATAAATGACAACAATTGATTGAGAATATATAATAATTTATGAGTGATGTGGACCACTTAGGAATATCAAGTGGTACCCTATCAGACCAGCACATAGAGGTTTTGCTAAATTGCTATATTAGTCAGTCTAATTTTAATTTTTTTTGAATTAAGTACAAGTTTATATATTTTAATGTTTTAAGGATAATTTTATTGTTTTTTTACATCACCCCACCAAAACTAGACGCCCTAAAATTTGAATTTTTTTAATTTTCGTTTTTGCCCCTTAAGTCATTCATTTTTGTTTTTTTAGCTAAGTTTCATTATATTCTCACTGATTTTCGGCGAGATCTTTTTTTTTTTTTTTTTTTTGGGCGAGATCTTATTCAGTTACTGTTACAGATTTGATCATATCTTTCAGATTTTTTTATTTGATCACATTGAGATTTTTTTTTATTTCTTTCTGCTGAGTACCTTAAAGAGCACTATAGGGATTAGGACTTAGCTTTCGGATAGCATATAAATTTTGCTGATACTGTCCTAGTCTTCGGAAGACTGCCTCTAGTTTTTGAAGCACATGAGAAATTTTTAGTGGTACTAGGGTAAGGGTTTGAAGAAATTTTCAAGGGTGGAAGAAGCATTTTATGTTCATGGCAGGGGAAGCAGTTCGGATCAAGATCCGGCAACCCCAGCCTGGGCTGGTATAGGCATTGGTCACTGACTGGGGGACTGGGCTTCTTGTTCGTGGCAGGAAGTTCTTCTAAAGCCACATTGGCCTAGGTCTTTTGACCTAGTGGGTGGTCTGTGCCGGCCCAGCCCATTATCGATTCTTACCTGGAACCCAATACTATGCTATGGCCACTGGAGATTACAAGAAAATAGCTACGGCCTTCGTCAAGGAATTTACCTTCTTTAAAGCAAGGCAAATGTCCATCTCTGCACTTGCCAAAACTTGGACGCCGATTTTTTTTTTTTCAGATTCGTATCATATATAAATTGTGTTTATTAGCTGTTTGATTGGTCCACCTATTGACAAACACAGCCAAGTAAAATGGCTAATTTCATTTTGAACTCCGAAAGATATTTTGATTTTTAATTTGTACCCTTAAATATTAAAAATTTCAATTTGCATCTTCAGTGTTATGAATTAGTAACAATGTGGACTTGCATCAGAATGCAGTTCTATTTTTCGTCAGAAATTAAAGCACGTGAATTATAAGTGATTCGGACATGTACTTATATGTAAATTTACAGACTATTAACATTTCATGTGAATTGTATATGATAGGGTTAACCACTGTCTACATAAAACGGTGTCAAATTAATCGCAGACAAAGATCTGCAGCGATGGAGATACCTCATTCACATGCTTGAAGCACTTGCATTTCACGTGTTTTAATTTATGACGAAAACATGAACGGTAGTCCTAATCGTGTTCACATTGCTACACCTCAATAACATTGAGGGTGTAAATTAAAAATTTTAATGTTTGAAGGTACAAATTAAAAATCAAAACATCTTTTAGAAAATAAAGTGAGATTATGTCAGAATAAAATTTAAAATTATCTCAAACTCGTTATTTTCATCTCCATTTTATTTTGAGTTTGCGCGTGCTGTCTAAAGCATTGAAAAGTATAAAATACGTTAACAATTGAATTCAGCACGTTGCTTCCTGCTGTCAATTTGCACTTTCAACATTCAATGAAGAGAATAAATGTTCCTTTCGAGATTTGATTGGGTCATAAAAAGATCTTGTGACCATGTAACCAAAAGGCCGACAGATAAATTAAACCCAGTTCAGAACCAACAATTTGGCAGGTAGACCTTTTGTTCAAGAAAATATTACTCTACCAACTTGGTGTCTTACAAAAAAATATTACTCTAAATTTTGAATGAATGTTAACTCAATCCCATTGAATATTAATTTAATGTATTTAACTCGTAACTAAATGTGATTACATCGAAACTTTTAATTTTCGATACATTATAAACTTTCTTAGCTAAATAAATCTATCCAACGATATACCTCCCTCACAACATGGGTATAACCCGATTGCTAAGGACGTTGATTTTGCCAATCCTACCTAATGGGATCTGTGACTTTATGCTGGGTGGCTAACAGACAGCTTGCCAATTTTTATTTTCCACACAGTTTCCAACTCCTTAATATTCGGAGATGGGGAGGGGATTATCGTCTGGTAAAGTGTCCATCTAATAACTGGAAGTAGCAAATTCAAATATAAGGGCAAACACTTAATTGTGTTAGATGTCAAACACTAGGTTTGTACTTCATCCACCATTTCCTGTACCTATAGCTTAATTATAAGTAAGGATCAAACTAGACAGTATCATTTTCCTATAAACTCAGATACTCGCAAAACTAACCTAACTGCAATGACAAAAGTCTAAAAATCTCAGTATTTTCTTCCTTACTTATGGTTGTTTAGCACAGTACCTCTATTTTTATTTAAATTTCAATTCAGTTTGCACATTCTATTTCAATTTGCACACTCAATAATTTAGAAATTTTTGTGTGTGTGCAAATTGAAATAGAATGTGCAAACTGAATTGAAATTTAAAAGTTGAGGGTGCAGTACAAATTTTAACCGTTAATGGAAATACTGAAACAAAATAGAAGAAGGAAAGGAAGATGAAGTTAAAAAGTTGAAGAGCTTATGGTAAAAAGCATGAATAGCCGTTATTAATTTCCCCTAACAAAGCTTGAAAGCAAAATATGTAGATTAGAAAACACAAAGAACCTCATAGCCATGTTGTGGCCGGCTCTCAAATTCAATTTTCGTCCTATTAATTTTTATGAACTTATTAAACAAAGTTAAGTCTCCCCCAAAAGTAGCGATATATTCAATTTGGCCCCTTCATTTTAGATTTCTTACTCGCCACAAAATAAGCTCATTTTAGTAGGAAAATTGAAATCATTTTGCTTTCAAAATAAGCTCAAGTCTACCCTATCATTTAGTTTTTTTTCTTTTTATATTACTGTTATGTAATTCACTGTCACCTTTAATTTGGGAGACAAGTGGATAACTTAATGCAACATAATTAAGTAACTCCACCAAATAGTAGTCTTCAATCAACAGAGAAAAAACTACATTTAAATATTGTATTATCATGGGAGAACAAAAGTTGTATCCTAATGCTGTGGAGAATTGATCAAGTTTGACTAAGCCTTTCCTAATGTTGACGTCAAAAGATCCGGATCGATCCTATCAGGTTTAGAGTGTGTCAAACTATGAAAAATCAATCATACAAAGTTGTTAGTTAAAAAAATCGTATATAGTTTAATTTAGCAGACTCGACGGATGGTCTTTATGTGACCTTCAATGGAATCTAATAAATTTAACTATCGATGATTGAACTCCTCGAATCGCATTGGGTGGGTCTAGACGTAATGGTAATGTTGTCTATTTTGTTATGGATATTATTGGTTCGAGCCTTAAAATTATACTCTTTACAAGCATGAGCCAAATAAATGTTATATAAATTTAAAATCATCGACATTGATTTAATTGTGAGTTCTTGTATTTATTGAGATTCACTACATATTCAATAGTTATAATTGATCAACTCAATAAATCAAATTAATTTTTAATGAAGAGGATCATTGGATGAGTGTGTCCCATCAACTTTTTTAAATAAGACCTACTGATCCAATGATCCTCCTTCGTTTGAGATGCAAATTTGAGTTACAAATTTGAATTACATTTGCTCTTTTTCATTTACATTTGATTCTTCTCGGGAATGAGGAAACGTATTGCACTCTTATGGTTTCATGCGTAAAAAATTAAAAAGAACTTAGAAAGAATCGAAGTCTAGGGTAGATGGTGTTGCTGTCATCACAACAAGGTAGTCCTTTTCCCTACGCCTTGTTAATATTTACCTGCCCAGCAAATTCTTTATGCCTCATGCAATGAACTATTATCCCACCTTTTCTCTCGCGCACGTATATATATATACATATATTGGTACATGTATGCATGCCTTAGACCCCACATCTACTCATATACAACCACCCACAACACATCAATGTCAATGATTCAAATCTCAAACATGCCCATAAACAGATGGTCTTTGTTAGACCGCCTGAAGAGGGCAGTGAAAAAGATAAGTTTCCTCTTGAGCTTCGATATCAAAAGATGGAAACTTGCTTCCATGATCGGAGCTTCATCAGGAAGGAGCCGCCGGCTTAGCTTCAACGACCGGCCGGGCTTGAGGGCCTGCACAGTTGACACAGAGTCATCTGATTCAGGCTCCTCACATGGACTTCAGAGGACACTAAGCTTCCCTTCTTCCGAGGATGATATTGATAAGAGGGCTGAAATGTTTATAACCAACTTTAAACGACAGCTACAGATTGAAAGACAAATCTCTTTGAAGCTACGGTACTGCAGGGGTGATAGCTTTGAATCTGCTTCTCCATGATGATATTTTAGCTCAGTTATTTGATTGGTAGATCAGTGATTTTGAGATTATTTTAAAGGAAGAAGACTTGGTTGCGATTGATCAACAGATTAATGAAAACTTCATGGTTTTTTGAGGTTTGGTGATGGATAATTGAGTTCCATTGAAGGATTTCCATTGATGGGAATGATGATATTTTGCTGTTGGGTTTTGATTTAAAAAAAAAAAAAAATTTAAATTTTGGGTTTTACGTTTGAAATGCCTAGATGAATTCAATAGATAATATGTATAGGAAATAAGTTTAATTATAATTTGCCCTTTAAATTATGAAAATAATTTTTTTTATACTCTCGATTGTTTATTTGAATACATTGTGTTGTTAATTATTTAAATTCGTAACATCTTACTCAAATCATTTAATTTTGAATTAAAGTGGTTTACATGTGTGGTAGACATGAAAATCAAAGATTTATATAAAAGGTTACAAATCTAGTTAAACTTGTAAGACAAGTTATCTGCCTTGTTTTCTTTATTTTTTTTATCAGAAAACGATAGCAAACTTGTACTGAGATGGAATATTTGAAAAGGGAAGAGGAAAGCTAAACACGGAACAAATCTAGCATTCCAAGACAATTCTATTGTATGATTTTGATGGTGATGGGAAATAGTCTCATACTATTCGCCGGACAGTTTCTCCTCTTTTTCAGCCTGGTTTTTTATGTGCGTACTAATCAACACATTATGCTATAAATTGATAGAATTTCAATACTGTATAGTGGTTGGGGGGGGGGAAGAAAAGAGGGGACAACGGACAACCTCATTGTCGAAAACCTCCAAAGAGAAGGTGCTGGTGGTACTGGTGCTCCAATATGCCGACGGCAAAGCACCGCCCCCTGCTTCACCCCGATTCCGGCACCGAAGTCCACGATTCAACACGAGCGGAGAGAAGAGAAGAAGGAACGTGAGGAATACAATTAGGCGAGGGCTAGGGCACAAAGGATAAAGGGAAAAAGTTTTTGGGTGAAGTCAGTCCTACGTGGATTGATTAAAAAATTAAAATAATGTAGGCGGAAAATTCTTACAGTAATCTAGGGCTGTCCATGGGTCGGGCCGGACTTGGCCCATGAAATTTTTTTTCGGACCGGGCTTGGGTAGTGTAGGCCCAAGCCCGTACTCGGGCGAGTGGCGGGCCGGGCCGGGCTCAAGTAGGGGTAAGCTACCCTTAGCCCAGTCCGTCACCTATTGGGGCGGGCTTTCTGGGCGGGCCTAATTGGGCGGGATTTGCGGACCTGTTTGGGGGGGCTTTTGTTGGGTCTGTTGGGCGGGTTTTGTTGGACCTTTTGGAAGCGAACTATTTTAAGTTATAGTCGTCATTTAATTATAAAAATTGGTTGAGCAAATTTAAAAAATTAAGTTGTAATAAGTAATTTAATGTAATATTGAACATATTCGTAGCATTGATAATCGATACAAATAAAATGGCTTTTAGTATTACCAATAAACATAACTAAAGAGGATTTATTAAAATTAAAACATAAAAGAAAAGAAAATGAAAAGTAAGGGTTTGATAATATTATCCAAATTATATCAAAATAAATCTTATATTAAATAAGATTCTAGTGCATTTATGCAATTTCATTTGAAAATTCAGAAACTTGTCATCAATTAATGAAAATAGATAGAAATAAATAATAGTAAATTTAATTATTTTAACAATTCATTTTTATCTTTTAAAAGAAAGAATATGAAAGGCTTGACTATATGTAATATTAATGAAGTTTTATTAATATAAATTTCATATTAATAATGTTAGTATTGTGAGAGTCAAGTTGTCCAATTAAAAGTTTAACATCAATCTAGTCTTATTAATATGAGTTCTAAATTAAATAAGACTAGTATTGTCTTTATATATTGTTTTAGAGTTAAAGTAGTCAATCAAAAGTTTTTCTTAATAGTGTACTTTTATTATTAGTATATATATATATATATGGTATGTGGGCTTCGGGCGGGCTTTGGATATGTGGGCGGGCTATTGGGCCGGCCTTCGGGCCGGGTAATGGGTTTAGGGGTAAACCCAAACCCTTTCTTAAAAGATATTGGGCTCGGGCTCGGGCGGGCCAACTATCGGGCCTATCGGGTTTCGGACCTATTTTTTTCGGGCCGGATAACGGGACCCGTAGGTAACCCGGCCCATGGACACCCCTACAGTAATCCAAGTGATAAAAAGTTGGGGTTGTAAACTCATATATCTTAAATTTAAATTTTGATAATTTTTTGAGGGCAAATTATTAGAGATTTTTTCTTCAATATTCTAGTCCCAGTGTGAATATTTGTCTTTGATCAGATCGATGAGAGGATTAATTAAGATACACATAATTTAATTCGAGCACCCCTAACTATTAAATGAAGAACAAAAAACTCTGCAATATCATACTAATGTGTGAAGTTTATGTTACTACTGGCGGTTACTTAAACGCCAAAAAATCCTTAATAGATGAGAACAAAATGTAATTTACCCTAAAAGAAATTACAACTAGGATTTTTGGGAAAGAATTTTTTTTTAAAATTATTTATGAGTTTTAAAAACATAGTTTTAATCACAATCGGATCCCTCTTTAAGCAACACCTTTTAATGATCAAGCGGACAAGTTTTTGCATGGTTTTATATTTAAAAACATGAAGGGCGGTCTATGCTCGCTAACCTTCAATAGAACGGTCTCTTTATAATTTAGGGAAGGAAATGACCTCTTTATGACTTAGCATTTTTCCTACTATGTCATCTTTGGCTGTTACACGAAGCATACATTCTTTTATTTTTAATGTATTTTATGTTTGTGATTTTTTTTTACTTTCTTAGGTGTCGATTGTTGATGTGTCCGATTAGATTGTTTAATACATTACTGTAAAGATTGTAGAAGTAAAATTAGACTTTGATCATGATTTTCCTTTAGCAATGTGATATGGCCTTCAAGCATGTCGCTCTTAATATTTTTTTGTGGTAAATCTTACCAAATAATACGGCACAATTCATTAATGGAACTTGATAGGATTGTTGTTATATTATCTTCATACTAAAAAAAATGCTTAGTTTAGTACTTGCTTGTCATTAATGAAACATCCAGCCCAACTGGCCCAACCAAAACATTTTATGGGCTGGACCAATTATTGGGCCGTGGACCAATCCAATTACCCACAGATAGAACCCAGCCAGGGCTGAGAGATCCTTGCCCAAAAGTCAGGTTAGAGTAGCCTGATCACACCTCCAAAGTGTTTTTAACCAACGTATTTAACTGACCCGATCCAGCCCATGGCCAACCTAATTTTGACTCAATTTTGAGAATCATCTATTGCAAAGCAAAAATCGTTACCATATCCACAGTAGTTTAATTTTAGGGATTTTTGGAGATCGGTCCTATGTAGCATTTTTTTTGTTCAATTAGCCCATGTGCGTACTTTTTGGGTCATTAAGGGCAAGTAAATGGGAAAAAAAAATAAAGACACTAAAATAAATACAAATTTTAAAAATTATCATCCATATCCTAAAAAATCTCATGCAGTCTCCCTCTGATTTAAAATTTATATCTCTCAAAAATCCTAAAATATCTCACTTAGATTCTAAAAAATCTCTCTCTCCCTCACGTCTTACGTCTCTCTCTCTCCCACATATCTCTCTTTTACGTAAAATCTAATGCAATCTCTCTCTCATTTAAAATCTTTGTCTCTCACAGATCTTAAAATATCTCACCTAGATTTTATAAAATATCTCACCTAGATTTTATAAAATATCTCTCCACCACGTTTCACGTGTTATGTTCTCTCTCTATCTCTCTCTCTCTCTTTTGTATCTCTCTCCCCGCGTAAATTTGTCTCTCTTACAAGTAGATCTATCTCTCACATATATGTGTGCGTGTGTGTGCTTGTGTGTGTGCATGTGTATATATACACATATAATAATTATGACATAAACAAATGTGGACTGGCTTCCAAAAATTCCTATAAAATTTGTGTTATTGTGACAATAAATAAAAACCACTGTCACTATGAAAATGTGGGTTAGTGTGATAATAACAACTAATGTCATTGTGAAAATATGTTTTATTGTGACAATAATAATCACTATGGTTGTGTCATTGTGTCAATATAGTTATGTCACTATACCGTCACTGTTATTGTCACTGTGCTATTACTGTTAATATCACCGTGCTATTAATAAGATGGAAGAGAGAGCAGAGAGGAAAAACATATTTTCAATGTAACAATCAAGTATTTATAGCAGTAGAATATTCCTTATCAGTTTAGGGTCAAAATAGAATTTTTTTTTTTTAAAAAAAAGAGAGGTGTCCTATAGATCTGCTTACCAAAGAGTGCATATTATGTGTCCTTAATGATCCAATAAATTTGCGCCTAGATCATTAACAAAATAAATTATCATATTATACTTGATTCAAATTTTCGCTTAATTTTATTTAATCTTGTACTTAACCATCCAACAATAAATTCATAAGGGCCCATTAGTCTATACTTATTGGCTCGATTGAAGCCCTTTGTTTTGAACTCTCTTTTCTATAGGTCCAATTATGTTGTGCGTCCGTGTCATGTCAGACCTAGGGTGGCTAAACTAAACTTCCGCACAACATGCCACAACGAACCTAGTTCGAAAAACAAGAGACTAATGATTCATTAGTAATGAAAACAAGAAGACATAGAGAGTGTTTGTTTCACCGGATTAGTAGGATTAGGTGGGGGATTGTCTTACAAATATATTGGGGCCCACATATCCTTCATTTAATGTGGAGTGGGATATTTGTTGGGTTTGAAAACCTCCGCTCGTTGGAAATGGAACCATTTTCCCTTCTAAATCGGATATGCGCAACCTGTGGAAAGTGTGCGTTAAAATTAGGAGTGTTTAAATTTTTGATTAACCGTAATTTCTTACTCTACTCGACCTTATTGAACGGCTAGTCGTAAAAATCGTGTAAGAATGCGGAATACCCATCAATTTTCGCATTCATATTTTATTACACCCGTATTAATTAATATATATATATATATAAATTAAAAAAATCATAATTACTAACCAACCTTATCGTCTACTGACTAAGCGAGCGCCTCACTCCACTCCTCTCCTCTTGCCTCTATTAGCTTTCATCGCTCAAGCGTCTGCCTTCATAGCTCAGGCCTTCATTGTTCAGTCCCGACCTCCCCCGGTACTCTCTCTCTCTCTCTCTCTCTGTCTATCTGTTTGGGCGCAATCTGGTGCCCTTCATCGTTCAGACCTTCATCTATAGATCTGATTTTTTTTAAAGCATGAAGTTAATGAACCTCAAAACTCTAGCTTTCAAGCATCGTTTAGGCCTTCTTTATTTTTTTTAAGCTTCCAAAACTTATCCAGTTTAACATCAAACATGAAAAATCCCAAATTTCGAGTCTTAAATCAGAATCCAAAACAACTGGAATCAGTGCCTGTACTTTGCATTGTACCTAATGGTGTTGTCGGTCCTCATGCGAATCTAGTGAGGAATGGGCCTGTTCTGCCTCTGCTTCTGCGCTAGCTTCTTCTTGATCATGAAGGTCTTGTGTGACGGCATTTTTGCAATTGGAGGAGTTGAGTGACGCTTAGGGCTTGTACAGATCTGATTAGAGCTTGGGTTGCGTCCTTGAATTCAAAGAAAAAAATTTTGTTTAAGAATTCTTAAACAAAAATTTTGTTTGTTTAAAAACTTTTGTCTGTTTAAAAACTTTTGTTTAAGAAATTTTGAATTTGTTCCATTTTATTTATTTTAAATTTGTTCCATTCTGAATCTGAATTTGTTTTAGGTTTTAGTGTTATTGATTTATTATGTTGTTAAATTAGTGCATATTATTTAATTGAATTATTAAAATGATCCAAAAATTAACAACTACAAAAGTGTTTACCCGACTTCCTACCCAATTAATCGGGTAGGAAGTCGGGTAGAAATACCACACTTGATCGGGTAGGGTAGGTTAAGAAAAAATTCTTCCGCAAAGTATCGAATAGGAAGACGAAAGATTATAAACAGCATTTCACCCTCATTTCAGTTGACTGGTCCCTTTGTCTAATTGGTGAACGGCGCAAGGGAATATCAGGTTTGCTCTCTCTCTCTCTCTCTCTCTTTCTTTCCCCATTCCGAGCTTTGGTTTACCGAGTAACAACTCTAGGCGATTTCATGGATTTCTCTGTCTCCCTGTTCCTTTCTGATCTCTGTGTATTTGCTAATCCATTTGTCGGATCTCCAGTTCACTGACCACCCTACAAGTCGACGACATAGCCATAAATATAATTAAACCATTTTGGCTTTTGTCTGTTTTTCATTTTCTATTAATTCAATAATATGCATAAACTTCAAACGGAATAAAATGTAGAATTAGTCTATATGAAGATGTGTATGTGTGTGAATCAGCAATCAATTTCACAGGTGGGTGATGGGTTAAGTCCTGTTGGATTTCTCTCTTTTTCTTTGCTTTGTTCTTTTTAAAAACAAAGAAGTTTATATGAAGACCAAAAAAAAAATTGAATAATAACATGAATTTAATTATTTTTATTTTTAGAAATTAATTTGTAGGTCTTCTTATTAAACATGTGGTTATAACAAATACAATTGAAAGAAATTAGAATTGAAATAATCTCCGGTGATAACAACTATTGTCATTCCAAAAACATTTTCAAACCAATCTTACTCATCCAAACATGATGGCATAAGATTGAATTACATTAGATTGAATTATTTTAGCCTTTATTGAATTGCACATATGCGTGGAGCCCACACTTGACATGTTGTCTACCCAAATGGAGGATTGGATGGGATACGGATGTCTTGATAGGATTTCATTGCACTGGGTTGGATGCGATTGGATTGAAAATTCAATTCTGACCAATACTCATGGGATGATCCAAACATGCCCATAATAGGGTATGTTTGGATAATGGGTTTCGAATGGATATGATATAAAAATTATAGTCTTAGAGCATCTCCAAAAGGCTAGCTAAACTCACCCCTTTAGCTATTTTAGATAACTTCTCCTTAAAATGTGACTCCAACCGACTAGTTATTCCTCTATCTATTTCTCATTGCCCCTATTTCACTCGCTACATCTAACTAGCCCATTTCTCCCTCACTGGCTCCCAGACTCTCGCCTCTCTCGCCTCTCCATCGATTGAACTCGAAGCCTTCACAGACAGTGAAGCCATAAGCCACAAAACCAAGCCCCGATCAAACTCCCTTTGCTGCCTCCTCTTTCTCTCAGACAGTGAAACCAAAAGCCACAAAACCAAGCCTCGATAAAACTCGAAGCCACAAGCCCCGATCAAACTCGATCAAACTCGACAGTGAAGCCACAAGCCCCTATCAAACTCGAAGCCTTCATCCTCTTTCTCTCAGACCATTGATCGATGATAATGAGTTTCTTTTGAAATCGAACAAAGCTCTTTCTCTCAGAGCTGCTTCAGAGTTGAAGGCACAAGCCACAAGCCTTCAGAGCTGCTTCAGGTACATACTCTCACTCTCTCTCTCCTCTCTCTCTCTCTGTGCTATGTATATATATCGTTGTATGCGTGTATGTAATGGATTTGGTATTGTATGGTAAAATCTGGGCCAGAGAGTTACGGGTCGACAAACAATCCCTATTCTTCACCCTCTCTTTGTGGTGCTGCTATGGGCAGTGATGTGGTGGGGTTTTGTTGAGAGATCTGAATTTGGTGGGTTTTGTTTGAGAGATCTCATTGTTTAATTGAGTTTTATTGAGAGATCATGGTATTTGGTTGAGAGATCTGAATTGGGTTTTATTTGACTGAAATTTGATATTAAATTGTTTTGTTCCTTTTGATATGATATTGAATTGGGTTTTATTGAATTGCATTGGGTTTTATTGAATTTTCTTTGAATTGGGTTTTATTGAATGTCATCAATATGGTGATGACATGATATACTACATAATATTTTAGATTCTATTATTGAAAGTTAGTTAAAGTTAGTTGAAATGGCTAGCTAAAATAGATAGCGTTGTTGGAGTGAATTTGAAAAAGTGGTTAGTTAAAGTAGATAATAAAATATTTAAATATATTTTTAGTAGCTATTTTGGATAGCATTGTTGGAGATGTTCTTATCTATCCAAGCAAAACACAGCCAACCGGTCAAACAGATTGGATATGTAGGTAAAATATATTCATGCCCATGTTTGATAAACAAAATTTTCATCTCCGTGGGCCCCATAGATAAAGGTGATGTAAAAACATTATTATTATATATTTTGACAATTATACCCCTTAGCCAATCCAATCCAACCTTATGTTTGAATTAAAAAGTATTATGGAGATGTCAAAAATAGGTGAAACTATCTTGGACCCTTTTTTGCCAAAAAATGTAGCAACAAAAACCTGTGAACTTCCCGCTGCTACTCCTACACAAAGCAAATTCAATCTCAATCTTACACCACTTTTGACGCCAAAAAATCAACAACCATATATTATCTTCCCTAAATAAATGGTACAGCTCATAATCCGTTCCACCTACCAAAAAATCAACAACCATATACAATTTATTTTTGCTTATCATTTTAAGAATGGGCAGAGTTTCTAATAGATACTTGCAACCTCAACCACCTGTTTTATGAAAATTAGGCTTATCAATGGACCAGATTTTAACCCGAATTCGATCCGTTTATGGATCAAATTTTCAATCCATTAATTCGATCCGAATCCGATTAGAGTTATCTAAACAGATTTGGCTATGAATTTATAATAATCCGATCCAAATAAAAAAATATATTATGTAAATAAATATCACACATATATTGTGCTTATACTAGAAAATAAGTAAAATTATAGTAAATATCACAATGTATAACTCATTTTTTAATTTTTATTTTGTTTCCCTCTCGTGTGATTTTTCCTCTTGCTTTTACTTCAATTTTTAATTTTTCCTCCTTTTTTTAGTTCATTATTTAAATTATTATTGTCAATTTTTTAGTGTACATGTGTTTTTTTGGTGATAATCAGATCGGATCGGATTTTCCGATCGGACATCCAAAAATTAATAAATTCAGACATGAATTTAATTTTTCAAATTCATCAGATAATTAGATTGGATCAGATCGACAAAAACTTAATTGAATTTGAATTCAAATATAGGCTAATCCAATCCATATCCGATCGGTTGACAGACCTAATGAAAACTAAATACATAAGCTTCTCTCACATTCACAAATGAGGGGATCCTAAATCTGTCATCATTTTTTTGTTTCTTGGAAAAATTTCAACCACACTCTTTCTAATTTATCATATCTTTAAAGACACTCCCCTTACTTTTTAAATTTTCACTGACACCTCCTATCAAATTAAAGGTATTAATTAGAATACAATTTTATTAAATTGCACATGATATATTTTAGGAAAAAACTTCATCTACACCCATCTAGATAGACATATCTTCAATAAGACCTCTTCTATTTTATAAAATTTTTTACGTATTAAAATTCGATTCGAACTAATTAAAATTTATTTTTTAGTATTAAAATTCGATTCGAACTAATTAAAATTTATATTTTAGTATTAAAATTCGCATCGATTAAAAATTATATTTTTTTACGTATTAAAATTTGAAGCAATTTAATTAAATTAAAATTTGATCCGATTAAATTAAATTTTAATCGACTTGAAGTGAATTTTAATCTGCGAGAATTTAAAAATAAATTTTAATCGGCTCAAATTTTAATCGAATTTTATACAAAAAGATTGTTTGATATTTATATAGGGGTATTTTTGGTTTTTTAAATGATTTTTTTTTGTTAAAAATGGTGGTTTAATGGTAAGGGGTGTCAATGATGTTTAAATATAAATTAGAAAGAATGTCAGTGATATTTTTGATAATAGAAATGTGTATTTGAAGATATAATAAATTAAAAGGGGTGTGACTAAAATTTTTCATTGTTTCTTTCTCTCACAGCTTTGAAGCACCACTCAACCCAACTTCTTTTTTTAGAGCAACTCCAACCGGTTAGCTAAAAGCCCAATTTTAGTTATTTTGGAGAGCTAACTCTTAAATATTCTCTCCAACTGGCTCTCTATCCCACTAGCCAATTTACCAAATTTATTTTTCAGTCGTTATTTCTGACGAGGCAACTCTCGCTCGGTATTTGATCACTTGCCCCAATGGTCTTTGTCTTCTTCGACTGTGCTTCATCATCTTCACCTAGGTATGGTGTTCTCTCCCTCTCTGCTTGAGTCGACAAAACCCTAGAGCCAATAGAAACCCTAGTGCCCAAATCTGCAAAACTTGAGCCGATTTAACCAAAACCATGGGTTGGAGTTGCTCCTATTTGTCTATACTTGTGTTGTACATATGTATGTTGATGAAATTGGGTTGAATCAGCAAGAAATTGGGGTGAATCGGCAAAACCCAGTTTGCTTGATTTCTTGAATATTTATCGAGGCAGCAGCCTCTCGAAGGAGCTCTGCTTTCCTCATGTCTTCTGCATCTGGGTTTGCTCTCAAATGAGCTAGTTGGAATTTTTGAATTATATTATTGAAAGTTAGTTAAGGTTAGTTGAAATAGTTAGCTAAACTAAAGAGCGTGATTATAGTAAATTTGTAAAAGATGTTAGCTAAAGTAGAGAATGTAATATTTAAATATATTTAGGCTAGCCATTTTAGAGAGATGGGTTGAAGTTGCTCTTACTGTTGGTTAGCTTCAATGTCTTTTTCTTTGCAGTTCAGGCAGAGAGAGAGAGAGAGAGAGAGGAAGAGATAGTCAGACCTGTTCCTCAGAGAAAGATAGACAGACACAAATCCTCTCTTCAAAGAGAGATAGACAGATTCAAATCTGTGCGTCAAAGACAAGGTGAGACAGATGCAGATCTAGATCTGTCCGTGAGGAGTGAGAGAAAGCCAAATCTATTCTTCGTTCTGGAGAGAGAGAGAGAGAGAGAGAGAGAGAGAGAGAGAGAGAAAATTCGTCGTCGCCTTTGTGAAGCGCTTCTTCCACTCAGCCAAGGATGCATAGGACGAATGGTTGGATCTGCTAAAGATAGGGTAGGAACGTTAGTCTAAAAAAAGGGAAAATGTCGTTATCTTTTTTATCCCGTCAGGAAGGATTCTAACCTAGAGTGGAGGTGGGTTACATTTAACTGGTGTTGGGAGGTTCAAAAGTACTGTTCAAGGAAAAATTCAAATATATTGACATATGGAGAACCATTAATCATTAGGTTGGAACATTTGAAAGTTGATGCTAATAAGAAACTATAGAACTCAATAATACTAATTAAGAATAGGTGTAATAGGCAAACAATACTCTCAGTAGATCCAAATCTTCTTCATTACACTTTATTTAATTTTATATAATGATAGATCACTTATCGTGGATGAAAGGTCCACCTATAAATAATGGGTCACAATTGCATTAATGGTAGTTGATCTATCATTGAAAAAAGTTGAAGAAAAAAGTAATGAAGAACACCTCAATCCTTCCAATACTAATACCAAAACATGAAAAAAAATCGAAATGAGAGAAATTTTATTAATATCAAAAGATAATGCAATCACATCTAGCAAGGGGGGGAGGGGGGAGGGGGGAGGGGGTGGGCTATGGACTTTTTGTAAAAATTCTTAATGATTCGTATATGAAATTTAGAACACCTAAATTGCAAGGTTTAGAATATACTTATATGAGCCATGATACTTGATCTCCAGATTTCTTTCGCAGAAGGGTAAGGTCTTCCTCTCCTTCTTCAACATTCTCCCATTTCGGCAACATTAATTGTAGTCATTTAAAAAATAAAATAAAATTATATATATATATATTTTTGAAAAAACGACTCTCGGGCTAATTAAACAAAAACTCAATGTGGCCACAATAAAAAATATGGTCCTGAGACAACTTCTCAAACACAACCCGGTCCAATAAAACTATTATTTTCGAACCATGGCGGTCTTTACATCATTTATTGACATATCACCAATCCATGATTACAAAAAATAATAATCCTATTGACATGAATCAAGATGTGGTAGTGTAGTAAGAAAATAACATCTCAATTTGTGATCTGATAAACATGTTATTTTCATTGTCAGTTTTTTAAATGGTTTTTCTTTAACAACATGCTTCAACAATAAGTTAGAGAAATCCATTAACTTCAAAAATAAGCTAGTATGTCTTCAAACTTAAAATCTCAAGATTTTCTCAAATGGTATAATCAGAGACATACTCCATTGACAAAATAATCAAACTTAAGATATACACAAAACCTTAAGAATTTGCATAAAATGACATGCCATAAATGTGCACACATATAACAAAGCAAGAATATCTTGCTAACAATAAGGATAATCATCCAAATATTTATTATTCATCAAATAGATATATCTCGACCATAATGAGTATCAAATATCACATATGGAATTAAATCAATACTAAAGTTCTTAATACATAAATAAACTTCCACTAACCAAGTACATCAAAAGACTGCAAAATGCCCATGTTGTCAACATATTTCTTAAAAGTTACAGATCTCAGTCTCTTGGTTAAAGGATCAACAAGCATTGATTCTGTATCAATATGTTCGATCACAATGTCACATTTCTTCACAAGATCCCTAACAGAAAGATATTTAATTTTCAAATGTTTAGACCTACTAGAATTTTTGTTATTATTTGAGAAGAACACAACTGCACTATTATCATAATAAATTGTTAGTGGTTTAAAGATAGAATTAACAATCATAAGTCCTGAAATAAAATTCCTGAGTCATATAGCTTGTGTTGTAGCTCCATAACAAACTAAAAATTCAACTTGCCTAGTAGAAGAAGCTGTGAAAGTTTGTTTAACACTCTTCTATACTATTGCTCCTCTAGCTAACATGAATATATATACTGAAGTGGATTTTAAATCATCCTGAGACTTAGCAAAATCTGAATCTGAGTAACCAATCACCTCAAGACTATCAACTCTCCTATAAACAAGCATGTAATTTTTTATCCTTTTGCAAGTATCTCATAATTTTCTTAGCTGTCACCGAATGATCTAATCCTTATTTGGAAAGATATATGCTAAGAACAATAAATGCAAGAGCAATGTCAGGCCTAGTACAAACCTGTGCATACATTAAACTGCCAACAACACTCGCATAAGGTATATTATTCATAGACTCCTTGATGAGCACATAATATTGCATATTTGAAGGCCTCATTACATGCATTTTAACTCAACTTTTGCATTTAAGTACTTAGAGTTAGCCAAAGTTGTCAATAATGTTGAATTTTCGATGTTGCAGGTAATTATAGCATAAATGATGGATTTTAGAACCTTGCAACTATGTGTGGATGTGTGGTGAAGAGATGGACACATTACATGAGGATTTGGAGACTTAAAAGTGAAAGAAATCAAGGAGGTATTGGTGTTTGGTAACATAGGCATCAACACCCACACCATTTTGTAGTAGTACCTCAGTTTTCATCCTTTTTTACCATGATCCGCTTCGAATCTGAAAAAGGGTAAAACATGAAATTTGTATATCTGGATGTCTTCTATATTATGTCAAAATTTCAGCTCAATCGGACGGTTGGATCAAAAGTTATGATAATTTTACGAAAACTGGTCCGCAGCAGAAACAGTACCGGTACGCAGTACCGGTACGATTCTGCCTCTGGAGTTTGGGGTACCGGTACTGTCTACTGAACAGCCCAAAACACCTGCAAACCATGCTCCACTTGCTTGGGGGTCCCACCATTGATTCCCCCACTTATCCCCTGACATCCCTTACACATTTACATGATTCCTACACCCTTGTGGAAGACTGTAAAGGCAATGGCATTAATGGGGATAGGAGAGAAGGGGGCAGCCAGGAGAGTTGCAGGCTAGACTTGTCTTAGCCTGTGCAATGCATCAACTTAGCCTCCTATGGATGGGAGGCTTAACACACAGGCTAGGGGAGCCTCATGGACGAAATTTGAAGTCTCTACACTCCATATATTCAACATGCACACAAGATTTGAGGGTGGCTACCTAAGCTTATGAGTAGTCCAAGGAAGAAGATGATGAATAGTAGATAGAATAGTTAGATTTTTGCATTGTCTTCACCCATTTCACTTGTAATCTTTTGTAAAGAACTTATAAGCTTCATTTATTGTCTTTAATGTCATTTATTTCTAATGCTTTGCAAGTTTAGTTATGTGACACCCCAATTTCCCGGGGTCCTATATTAACCGTTGACCAACCGTCAACCCGCGGAAGTATCCGTGAATGTCCCTTAAACCCGACACCACGTCAAATGACGTTCCTTTAACCGGAATCATAACCCACAACTGTAAATTGTAATCAATTATTCATTTGGTTTTAACCAAAACCCAACACACCTTGATTTACATTCCATTATAGTTCATTTACATCATTGGAGGATGGGAAAACACAGATTGAAAATAGGGCAAAGCAATTTAAAAATCAGAAATTTTTGGAGAGTGTACCGGTACACAGTACCGGTACCATACCGTACCGGTACACAGTACCGGTACTGTTAACCTACTGGAAAGGGGGTACCGGTACTGTGCTGTACCGGTACCCAGTACCGGTACTCTCTGCCCAGTTTTGCCATTTTCAACCAATTTTCATTTCCAATCCATTCAAAACCTTTCCCAATTCATCAAATACATGTTTGACAAGGATTTCCATATAAAACATGGTTTGTACAAGTTCTATTACTATTGATTCCATATATTTACATATCAAAATGGAATTCTTACAAAAGCTTTACAAAATAACCATAAAAGCCACAAGTCGGCTTTCTTCAACCTTGAGGCTCGAAATGAGAGCCGTCCGCCGGTGTAAACCCCGCACCTGAAATGTTTTTCCTACAAAGGGTGAGCCACGCTCACTAGGGTATCTCCTAATGAGGCTACTCCCCAACCTAAATGCATATGAAATGTTCACATGCCAAATTCAACAATTCATAACATTCCAAGCAAGGAAATATAATCAATGATGGAATTTGCAATGCCATGCTATTGAATGAGGTGAGACCCACTCATGCATATCAACCAAGCCCTTCCCGACTCCTCTACACATGCAAGTGCCAATGTGTACCAATCCGTCATTTATGTTGCACATCAAATGACATTTCATTCTAGGGTCTTTATAGGGGTGGATGTTCATAGATTCACACCAAAGGTCACCCGACCTACACGGAATTCATGGACTTCCACCAACGGTTCCGCGTACACCGACACACTTTATGGGCTCATATACCAACGGAGTGCGTATCCAATCACTGGGTTTCTCACCCGAGGGATAGTCTAGCCCTTCTTACTACCCCAACCCTAACAACAATGCAAACCGTGAGACTCGACTAGGTCATCGACCCTTATCACCCGAGCTCACTCGTCGTCCACCAAACTTGGTGAGACAACCACCATGCACACACACCCACTAAATGCGATGTTCCGGTGCATATACAATGTGATGTCCCATTGCAACAATAATACAATGTTCAATATGGTATGAGTAACATATGAACATTTACAACACATTTCACACACTTCATGGCAAAATCATATCATAAGCATATAATTTCCATAAAACAATTTCCAAGCATGTTGTCACATAACCATGTTATCACATCTTAAATTCCTCAAGGCATATACATAAACACATAACATGCCCACAATTTCATATAACCCAAGATTCACATTGGATTAATTTCATGTACCCAATTCTAGAAATTCATTTAGAAACTTCTAATTACCAATCCAATTAGAATTGATCTTTACCCAATTCCATAACCATTTCACCCAAATCAAACAAATAGGCAAGAGATACACATTCTATCATCCTACCCATTTCATTAAAACATTCTAGGTTTGGAATAAACCTTAGTAGGAAGAAACCCTACCTCTTGAAGCGTAAACCCACTTGGTAGACACCTTCAAGAATCTCTATCTTGCCCAAAACCCTTGATTCCTTCAAGCTCGATTTTGGAACTTTAGTGAAATTCGTCTTTCTTGGTAGGGTTTTGTAGCCCTTGAAGAGGAGAACAATTCTTCCTCTTGGCTTGAGTTGATTTGAGCTCCGTGGAGACGAGGATCTTAGAGAGAAGGTGGAGAAAACCTAGCCTTTCTCTCTCTTCTTTCTCACGCTAAAACCGGCTGAACAAATGGGGAGAAAATCTGATTTTCTCCCCTTTAAATACTCTTTAAATGCTTGGCCCACAATGGGCCACACGACCCTTATTTCCCGGGTCCGTTTTAACCCCGAAACGATTTAATTTCGCTCCGATTCAAGTTCAAAATATTTTTATTTTAACTTGCCGTCATTTATTTCCCAAAATTTAAAATTTTATTCAGAATCTCGTTTTTGGGTCTCCCGAGGTTCGACCACCTCGTAAAATGCAAAAAATCCGACTAACTCGGAATTCAATGAAATTTGACAGGGTAACTCGGTTTCGCGAGACGAATCCAACGGTGATGTTCGTTTCGTCATCCGAGCTCTAGAAAATTTTAGGTTTACAACCTGTATCGAAGTGACAATTTACCGTTTTGCCATTTTTCACAAAAGTTTAAATTTTCTAGGGTTTTACAAGTTATGCTTTCTAGATTCTACCATTGTTGTTTTGAGTTCTTCATTTTCAAGCTTTGAAATGAGTATTGAATATTTTTTTTCTTAGTTTAAGATTTCTTGCATTAATTTAAGTTTCATGCTCCATTTCAATTATGTCTCTTTACATTATGCATTTCTTTTTTGCTTTCATGAGTAGCTGAATTTTTAAGTTGGCTAATCCAAGGGAGACCTCCTCTTGGGTGTGCCATTTCAACTCATTTTCTTTCCTCCTCTCAGAGTACGATGGTTCGGTTTGACTGGGTTGAGAGTGGATGCGGTTATGAGTCTTTGATATCTCGTAGGCCTGGTCACGGGTTATGCTTGGATCCTCACCTCCATTTCGTCCCTAGCTTTCCACGAATCAATCATTCATCTAAGCTCTATTCGAGGAAGGCTTCGAGTTGATTTGGGATTC
This sequence comes from Ilex aquifolium, assembly GCA_951799425.1. NCBI lineage: Eukaryota > Viridiplantae > Streptophyta > Magnoliopsida > Aquifoliales > Aquifoliaceae > Ilex > Ilex aquifolium. The sequence goes on from OX637393.1 coordinate 29,694,065, forward strand.
CCATTGGAGTGAATCCTTCGGATTAGTCAACACTTGTTTTCTTGCATTTTCATTAAGAACAAAACTCACCAAAACCAACTACAAGATTTTACACTTTTTATTTTTACAAAATCACCTTCACACAATTCCCTTCCTTCCCTGAGGAGACGACCTTGGAATACTTTTCCAAGTAAAACATGACAAGCAAAAGACTCCTTGCGCTTAGGGAGCACTTTTGTCTATTTCGCACATTCCATTTCATACATTTTTATTAACACCATTCCGTTGCCCTATTTCCCACATCATTCCGAAGGAGAGTGACACACTCTTCAGACATACACCATATACACATTGAGGGATGATATTAGGAGGTTAGGAACTACAACGGTTTTGATCAAGCACTCCTCATCAAGATCATTCTTGGGGCATTGACTTAGACTGAATTTATCACCTTTCACAACAAGTACATCCCCAAACTTACAATTATGCATATTAAATCTTTCAAGCACACGATGGGCTCGTTTGGTTGTCGTATTAAAAATAGATGGATTAAATTAAATAATACAGTCTAATACAATACATATGGATTAAAGACAAGATTAAATCTAGCGTTTGACAATACACAATATAAGCATTGGATAGTAGTTATTTAATCCAATCGGTTGTTTGGTTAGAGAATTATTTCATCGTATTAATGTTGAATTAACAAAAATACCCTCAATTAGTGTTTGTTACATTGATGACAACTTGATTTTATCACTTGGGGGGTTATAATAGTAAATATGTAGAATAATACGTTTGAGTTGGATTATAATACAACCTCTCTTGGTGGTATTAAAAGACCTCCATAATATAGGTCTATCGTATAAGAAATATACAGTAAGTATACGTTTTTGAAATTAATACAGTATCAAATTTGCTTACCAAACAAAGTATTAGGCCCGATTAAATAAAAAATAGTACAATCTAATATTTAATCCCCTCATAATACGTCTACCAAACGAGCCTGATCTATATATGCCCTTTGAGAAATTCCTAACAATCCATGACTCCTATCTTGATGAATCCGAATGTCTAACACAAAAGATGCTTTCACAAGATCTTTCATGTCAAATGTTTTGCACAACAATTGCTTAATCTCATGAAGTAAGCCCAAATCATTACTTGCAAGCAAAATATCATCAACATAAATAAGAAGAATTTTTTTTTTTGCTCCCATTGACCTTAAGATATATGCATTGATCTATCTTGTTCTCAACAAAACCAAGAGAACTTACTATCTCATCAAATTTCAAGTACCACTGACGAGAAGTCTGTTTGAGACAATAGATAGACTTCTTCAACTTGCACACTAATTGTTCTTTCCCATTCTCCTTAAAACCCTTAGACTGCATCATATAAACTTCTTCACTAAGCTCACCATTCAGGAAAACTGTCTTCACATCCATCTGGTGAAGTTCTAGATCAAAATTAGCCATTAATGTCATAATGATCCTGAAAGAATCTTTAGTAAAAACAGGTGAGAAAGTTTCATTAAAATCTATACCTTCTCTCTTGCTATACCCTTTTGCTACCAATCTAGCCTTAAAATCTTTCAATCTTACATTTGGAATCCATATTAGTTTTAAACACCCATTTGTAGCCAATGGGTTTGCATCTCTCAGGAAGTTCTACAAGCTCTAACACTTCATTGTGTGCCATAGAATACATTTCATTTTTCATGACACCTACCCACATATCAGACTGAAGACAAATAATAGCATCATGATATGTTACATGATCAACAATATTACCAATATCATAATTAATTTCTCCAAAGTATACATAATATTCATGAGAAATAACAGGTCTCCTTGGTCTTGTAGACCTTCTCAAGAAAATTTCAGTAGTAGGCTCTAAAGGCCGATGAGCATCAATAGGAATAGAATGGTCAATTGCAGGAATAGGAGGATCAACAAATATAGTAGAAAAATTAACAACAGGAGCAGGTATAATATTCTCTTGCACAATAGGTAAAGGAATAAAAACAAATTTATCTTGCTCATGTTGACTAATAGGCTGCGAGCAACCAACATCAAGCTCCAAAAAATTTGTTGTTAATGACTCAACAATTTTAGTACCACGTGTAGGACAATAGAACCAATATCATGTCGAATGTTCTGGGTAACTTATGAAGAAACAACGAATAGTTCTAGAATCAGTCATTTTCTCAAAAAATTTATGAATTTTGACCTTAGTAGGACAACCCCAGACTCGACAATGGTTAAGGCTTGGTTTCCTATTGGTCCAAAATTCAAAAAGTGTTTTTGGAACAGATTTGTTAGAAACTCTATTAAGAATGTATGAAGCCGTTTTAATGGCTTCTCCCCAAATACAATCAGGTATGTTACACCTACTCATCATGTTCCACATCATGTCTTTAAGGGTGCGATTACGCCTTTCAGCCTGCTCGGGACTACCAAACATGGTATATTGGGCAGCAATCCTAAAATCTTGCAAGTATTTGACAAACGGTCCCAAATGCTGCCTAGACACGTCATGTTTTCCATAATACTCACCACCACGGTCAGACCTAACAATTTTGATGACTTTCCCTAATTGTTTCTGTGAGACCCGATCATACATTGCATGTATATTAGCATAATTTAGTGGGCTAAATTATAATTATGTGAAAATACTAGTGGGTCAATTTCAAAATCACTTAAAAACTTGGGGAGAGGCAAGAGTAATTACCCATTACTTTAAATCACCTTTACAGGTGTTAGTCTAACAAAATTAGAAAGAAAAAGATTGGTATGCCGTGTGTGTGTGCATGCAAGCCGTGTGTGTATGTGTGTGTGTGTATAAAGTTTAGGTGTGTGTTTAGTTTACAAAAAACAGTGGGTGTGTGTTCTGGTTTCTGGACTGAAGCCGTGAGAGAGTGAAGAGAGTAAAAGAGAAAGGAAGGGAAAAGATGGAGTAACCTGAGGAAAGAAGACCGGAAATTAGAAAAAAAAGAAGAAGAAGATAATCGTAAATAGAGTTGGCCGTTGCACAAGTTTACTGTAAGTTATCTTCAATGTTTAATTTAATTTTATTACTCAATTACAGTGAAATTAAGGAGATGATTCATAAGTAAGGACTGCTTTATCTAATATAGCTACTGAAACATAGTTCTTTGTGATTTATCAACCATGTAGCTAGATTAATATGTAAGCTTTGATTTTCAGCTTATGATACCAGAATCTTTGCGTTATTTTAAGCTTTATTTTTTTTATATACGAAGGTTTAGTAAGCTGGACAAGAAAAATCAGGAATTACAGATATTGTACCCCGGGTTGGGGTGTTACAATTTTTGGTATCAGAGCATAGGTTTATAGGTTCTGTAGACAAGTATGTTTAGGTCGACAGTGGACAGTTTAGGGTGTCTATGTATTGTAGAGTTAAACATTTAGATGCTAATGTTATGTACGTGTATATCTAATAATGTTAATTTAGAATTTTATGGGTGAGGAACGTGGCAGACAACGTCAACAGGGGGTGGTGGTTATAGAATGTGTATAATGTATTTCAGAGTTATCTGAAATTACGGTGTGGAAGAAAACAAGATAGTTTAGATTTATTGAATTACGAATGAAAATACAGGTAACTACCTAAACAGGGAATGTGTGTGGTAAGTTAGGTGGTTTTGTTTGTGAGTAGTTTATTACATTGTGGTTGCACATCTTGGTATGAAAAAAAAAACTTGGAAATTAATGATGGATTATAGAATAATTCTTGACAACTTCAATTTCTGATAATTGAACTTTTGGTGACAGTACAGATTAGTTGCAATCAATTTGTGAAAGTGTCAAAAGTGAAAAAGTAGTAATAATAACATTATTTGAATAATATTGTTATGAGTATTCCCAAGATCCTATGTTTTTTTAAACTCAAAGGAAAATATCTGCGATTGAGTATAAGGAAGTAATTTATTATGGGATTTTGTTTGCTGATTTTGGAGTAGAGTTTTCGGTTTTCATTTGTCTATTTTCCTAAAGTTCTTTATGGTATTCAATTTTCAGTTCAACTTCATTTTCTTAAGAACATCGTTTGGTTACGATGACATAATTAGCAGGTGAGGCTTAAGTGGATCATTAATATCGCTTTGGAAATGGATTATAAATGGGTTGATCTAATAATCATATATACATATCTAGTGCATAACGCGTATATGGAGAATATTTATATGAAATTTGTGATGATAAGTGACAGGTAAAGATAACGATAGTAATGTCGATTTTAACTAGTATTTTGAACAGCGGAATAATTTTAAAAATTAAAAGAAAAATGCTATATTGTGATGTCTATTCGAGTTGACATTTGATTGTCTAATTATATGATTTTTTTTTTTTCTTTCACTTGTGTGTAAGATTATAGTTTGTGAGATATTCTGGTATGACGGAAGCGTGGTGTTATAGACTGTTGTTATTTAAGTGGTGGATTTAACTTTTCTGTGATTAACGTGGTGTTATATGTGAGTTGTTTTTTCTATATAATTGATCATAGTAAGAATATGCTTACGTGGTATTAATATATATATGTGAGTTGAATATAAACTTAAAGATGGAAATGTGAATATGTTGTGTAGCGTTGAGAATAAGTTAGTCTTTATGACTAATGTTGCTTGTTAATAAAAAGTGAGTGTGTGGACTATTGACAATCAAAGATAATATGATTGTTGAATTACCTCAAATGGTAAGTGAATAGTCTATTTGTTAGTGCAACCCTAAAGGAGTGATTGTTTGGCCTTAGTGGCGATTGTGTGGCCTTAGTGGCAATTGGTGCCTTAGTGGCGGATGCCTTATTGACATATAGCCTTAATGGCTAGGTTGTTGTCTTAGTGACGGATATATGGCCTTAGTAACGAATTATGTCTTATTGGCGAATTACGCCTTGATGACAGATATTGTCTTAAAGGCAAGTGTTTAGCCTTAGTGGCGAGAATGGCCTTAGTGGCTGATGTATATACGTGGATGCCATATATGATGGCTTATGGATGAATATATATATGTGGATGTCATATATAATGATTTATGGATATGTTAATGTGAATGCCATATAGAATGGTTAATGAATGTGTAGATATGAAAGCTATATATGACGGCTAATGTAATTGCCTTAGTGGAGAGATAGGCAATTATTTGCCAAATTCAGTAAATGTGAATTTTGGTTGGACAGAGTGGTGTGTTTTTTTTTTTTTTGGGCATGTAGTTTCTGATGATGGTATATGTGTTGACCCAACTAAGATTGATACTGTAGTGAGTTGGGAGAGACCGAGAACAATGACAGAGATTCGAAATTTTCTGGGTTTGGCAGGTTACTATCGGAGGTTTGTACAAAATTTCTCTATTATAGTTATGCCTCTGACCCGATTGAATCGAAAGGGTGTGAAGTTTGAGTGGTCTGATAGATGCGAGCAGAGCTTCCAAGAGCTAAAGACCAGATTGACGACTGCACCAGTATTGACCATTCCGTCAGGTAATAATGGGTTCGTGGTTCATAGTGATGCCTCACATCAAGGGTTGGGTTATGTGTTAATGTAGCACGGTAGGGTGGTAGCTTATGCCTCCAGACAGTTGAAACCACATGAGTGCAATTATCCTACCCACGATTTGGAGCTTGCAGCTATCGTATTTGCATTGAGATTGTGGAGATATTTTTTATATGGGGTTACATGTGAGATTTATACAGATCACCAGAGTCTGAAATATCTATTTACCCAGAAAGAGTTGAACCTGAGGCAGCGGCGATGGATTGAGCTTATTAAGGATTATGACTGCACTATTCATTACCAATCGAGAAAAACAAATGTTGTGGTGGATGCTTTGAGCCGAAAATCATCAGATAGATTGGCTAGTTTGCGAGTGATTCGGAGAGGTTTATTTGTGGATTTGAAATCTTTGAGAGTGCAGTTGGGGATATCAGAGACTGCAGCTCTACTTGCTACACTGACTTTGAGACCAGTGTTGGTGGACAGGATCAGAGAGGCACAATAGTTTGATCTCCAAATTGAGAAATTGAAGAAAATGGTGAAGACTGGGGTGAAGAGTGATTTTATTGTTGATAGTGCTGATGTTTTGTTATTTGGATCTCGATTATGTGTACCTAATGATGCAGGGTTAAAAAGAGAGATTTTGGAGGAAGCCCATAGTTCAGTATATGCTATGCATCCAGGTAGTACAAAGTTGTATCGTGACCTGAGAGATCATTATTGGTGGTCTGGAATGAAACGAGAGATAGCTGAGTTTGTGGCTCAATGTTTGGTATGTCAGCAGGTGAAGGCTGAGCATCAGAGACCAGTCAGGTTATTGCAGCCTCTACCGATTCCAGAATGGAAATGGGAGCATATCACTATGGATTTTATGAGTAGTCTGCCCCGTACGTAGAGAGGACATGAGGCCATTTGGGTGATAGTTGATAGGTTGACAAAGTCTGCTCATTTTCTAGCTATTAAGATGTCCTATGCTCTTGACAGGTTAGCTAGATTGTACATTGATGAGATTGTGAGATTGCATGGTGTACCGGTATCTATTATCTCTGACATGGATCCACATTTTACTTCGAGGTTTTGACCTAGCTTATAAACTACGCTGGACACTACTTTGAAGTTTAGTACAACATTCCACCCACAAACAGATGGACAGTCAGAACATACTATTCAAACATTGAAGGACATGTTGAGAGCTTGTGTCATGGACCTTAGAGGTAACTGGAATGATTATTTGCCTTTGATTGAATGTGCGTATAATAACAGTTACAAGAGTTCAATTGAGATGGCACCATATGAAGTTTTGTATGGGAGGAAGTGTAGGACCCCAGTGCGCTGGAGTGAAGTGGGTGAGAGAAAGTTATTAGGTCCGGAGATTGTGCAGATGACTGCAGATCAGATTAAAGTCATACATGAGAGATTACAGAGTGCACAAAGCAGACAAAAGAGTTATTCAGACAATCGCCAACGTGACTTGGAATTCAAGGTGGGTGATCGAGTATTTCTACGGGTATCACCTTGGAAGGTGGTCATTCGTTTTGGCAGGAAGGGAAAGTTGGGCCCTAGCTATATTGATCCATACAACATTGTAGAGCGGATTGGAGCTGTTGCATACCGGTTGAAGTTACCAGTAGAGTTATCCAGGTTGCATGATGTGTTCCATGTGTCTATGCTACAGAAGTACTTGCCTGACCCATCACATGTATTGACTTCAGAACCGATGGAGTTAGCTAAGAATTTGACTTATGTAGAGCGGCCGGTTCAGATTTTGGATAGAAAGAATAAGGTATTACGCACGAAGACGATACCGTCACTCAGTAGAGGAAGCAACCTGAGAGACTGAAGAGAGTATGCGGGCTCAATATCCACATTTGTTTAGTCCAGGTAAGTAATTTCGAGGACGAAATTTTTATTAGTGGGGAGAGTTGTGAGACCCGATCATACATTGCATGTATATTAGCATAATTTAGTGGGCTAAATTATAATTATGTGAAAATACTAGTGGGTCAATTTCAAAATCACTTAAAAACTTGGGGAGAGGCAAGAGTAATTACCCATTACTTTAAATCACCTTTACAGGTGTTAGTCTAACAAAATTAGAAAGAAAAAGATTGGTATGCCGTGTGTGTGTGCATGCAAGCCGTGTGTGTATGTGTGTGTGTGTATAAAGTTTAGGTGTGTGTTTAGTTTACAAAAAACAGTGGGTGTGTGTTCTGGTTTCTGGACTGAAGCCGTGAGAGAGTGAAGAGAGTAAAAGAGAAAGGAAGGGAAAAGATGGAGTAACCTGAGGAAAGAAGACCGGAAATTAGAAAAAAAAGAAGAAGAAGATAATCGTAAATAGAGTTGGCCGTTGCACAAGTTTACTGTAAGTTATCTTCAATGTTTAATTTAATTTTATTACTCAATTACAGTGAAATTAAGGAGATGATTCATAAGTAAGGACTGCTTTATCTAATATAGCTACTGAAACATAGTTCTTTGTGATTTATCAACCATGTAGCTAGATTAATATGTAAGCTTTGATTTTCAGCTTATGATACCAGAATCTTTGCGTTATTTTAAGCTTTATTTTTTTTATATACGAAGGTTTAGTAAGCTGGACAAGAAAAATCAGGAATTACAGATATTGTACCCCGGGTTGGGGTGTTACAGTTTCTCTACATCAGTCTTGAAAATTTTAAAATTTTCAAGAGTATCAGATTTTTCATTAATTAAATAAATATATCTATAACGAGAGAAATCATTAGTAAATGTAATAAAATATTTATTATCACACAAGGTACGTGAGTAAGGTCCACTGATATCAGTGTGAATGATATTTAGAAGTTCTAGACTACAAGTTGTACTTTTCTTTTTAGTCTTGGTCAATATTCCCTTAATGCAGTCAACACAAGTTTCAAGGTCTCCAAAATCAAGGGGAGAAATAATATCATTCTTTATTAATCTTTTCACTCTTCTCTCTAGAAATGTGACACAAACGTTTATGCCACAGCTGTGAAGATTTTTCTTTAATGAAAAGTTTCTTAGATACAACATTCACAATATCTGAAAGACCATATTCATTATTGATAGCCAAACATATACTATACAGACCATCTGATAAAATACAATGACCAACAATTTTGGAATTTAAAGATAAATGAGTTTTACCATTACTAAAATTAAAACAATATCCAATTTTATCAAGCAAGGAAACTGAAATCAAATTTCGCCTAAATGACGGTATATAAAAAATATTTTCTAAAACAAGTTAAAAACCAATGTCTAAATTCAACCTAACAGTTCCTATGAACTCAACATGTACTTCATTATTATCTTATACTTTATGCTTGACTTCCCCTTCACTTAGCCTCCGTTTGCTTGTGAATCCCTACAAAGTCATGACAACATTAACAGAAGCCTTACTATCAATTCACCAAGAATTTAATGGGATATTAACTAAATTTGATTCAAAGTAAACAAAGACTAATGATTTACCTTCTTTTTTTATTCTTCTTTTCTAACCAAGACTTGAATCGAGTGCACTCACTTTTCTTATGACCTCGTTTCTTGCAAAAGTAACATTTGACATCTTTTTGAATGACAGCCTTAGGACCTCCTACATTCTGACAAGTACCATGCCTTTTGAAATCCCGACCATTATTTGGAGCATTATGATTAGGTTTTCTATTATTTCCCTGATACTCACATTTGAAACTAGATTTAGGCTGAAAAACAAACAAGATAGTTTCACTCTTTTTTTTCTTCTAAGTTTTTCTTCCTCAGAATCACACTTGGAAATAAGGTCATTTATTGTCTAGGACTTATTTTGGGTATTGTAGGCAGTTTTGATTTGACTAAACTCAGGAGGCAAAAAGTTAAGAGTGTGATAAACAATGAAATCATCAGAATTAACAATTTTGAAGGCTTTGAGTTTGGTTTGAACATGAACCATTCTAAGGATATATTCCCAAATACCACCAATATTATCATATTTCATAGTTGTTAATTCATTCATTAGGCCCCCAGCTTTAGTCTTTTTGGATACCTTGTATCTCCCTCCTACAGCGGTAAAGAACTCCTTGACATTCTTAGTTTCAGGCAAGCCACTCTTAAGGTGTTCAGAGATAGATCTTTTTATGAAAATCATACTCAGCCGATTAGATTTCTCCCACTTTGTAAAAAGTACTTTTTCTTTAGGGGAGCTCTCATTAGTAGGTTTAGCAGGTTCATTCTCTTTTAAGGCAAAATCTATATTAGCAATTCTTAGGGGAAACTCAATATCTTGCTTCCATATCTTATAATTAGAACAGTCAAAACTTCAATGTTGACATTATTATTATTCACAACAAGAGACTGTATGAGCCAACGAAAATATAAACAGTTAACAAAACTGGGTAATAAATAAATAAAATATACTTTGAACATAATAAGTCATATTTTATTAAGAGAGTTCAAATACTCACTACAAACTCCCATTTGGGCAGAAAATGCAATATGCTATAGGTCATCTATTTCATCAAACTAACCAATGAGAATGTTCAAGTTTCAAAAAATTTATCCTCTTTGGGCGGATAAATCTTCTAGACTATTGCACCTCTACCACAATGTTTCATGACATCTCCAAATTACAATACATAATAACTCACTTTGAGCATGTAATTGTATATTATAATTTATATACAATTAATCATAATCATGATCTATAGACCATCCCGTAACAAAAACATGATCTATGAATAATTAATGATTATTTAATAAAAAAGACACAATCAATAAAATAACAATTCCACCATTACAACATAAAAAAAAAATGTTATAGTGGTTGTGAATATAAAATTTATTTGATATTTAGATCTAAACCAAATCAAATCTTTTAATCAAATTATATATTGATTAAAAGTCAATATCCAAGATTGATGCCATCAATCTTTGATAAAATTGGCAGCTTGAAATTCTCCACCAAGGCATAAAAGAATTCAAGCCAGAAAAGATTGCAACCCACTATGGCTTGAAAATTCTCCACCAAAGTATAAAAGAATTCAAGCCACTATGTTTTCAAACAATTGACGGCGATTGTGTGAGAAATTGGATGCCCCCGCCCTCACTAAAATATTTTGAAATCTCAAATTATACAAATAAAAAAAATAATAAAAAAAATTGAGTTCTAAATTCATATACGATAGACTCTGATACAACATGTAAGAATTCTTAATGATTCGTATATGAAATTTAGAACACCTAAATTACAAGGTTTAGAACATACCTGTATGAGCTATAATACTCGATCTCCGAATTTCTTTCGCGGAAGGGCAATGTCTTCCTCTTCTTCTTCAAAGCAATAGACAGCTCTCAATGAGACAAACCAAATTAGGGTTATGAAGTGGAGATGAGACATAACCTGCTATTTATAATAAAATTTAATGTGCTCTCCCATTATGGGCTACAATTAGATTATGACTTACACTTAACCGCCTTAACCACATCAATTAAAAAGATGTAAATAAGTCCATCAAAATAGATCACTTAATAATATTAGGCTCATCTCATTGGACCTTAAATTCAGCCCATTTTTTACAAACTAAAAAATTAACTATCAATTAATGGAAGTCTAATATTGAAAAAATTCTAACACGTTTCCCCTTGTTGCCAATTACATACAAGTGAAAGAAACAGAAAAATAGGAATTCAATTACAGAAATCCCGAAGAATCGTAGACTATAATGTTCACAAAGTTTGCCGAATCAAGCTCTCATTCAAATCACATAGATTGTTTTTCTCTAAGAAACTGAAGAACTCGAGGCCACTCGTGCCACTCATATTGATAGAAATTGTAGTCTTCGATCTTCTTACCGGACTCACCAAAATCAAACACCAGTTCCACTGTTCCAGTGTCTAACCCATAAGAAATTACATGACCCCGAATACTAAAATAAATAACGTTTGTATCAGTAGAATGAAACCCTACTAGCATAGCATATTTTGGAGGTTCTACAAATCCAAAAGTCTCCATACTTAGAGTCTCAATACTTACTCTATGCTTCAAAACCCACTCAACACTTCTGCTGAGAAAACAGTGATTGATTACCCATAGCTCAAGATATGAAAAATTTATGGATGCATAGCACAGTTGCCCATTCAACACAACTAGAAGCCTTGACCTCCCATCATAAACATCCCCTTGGGGAAAATTCATCAACATAAATTTTCTCTGCGCCAAATCGCAAGCAATAATTCGTCCCAAGCAATCTAACCAGTAGAAGACTTTATCAATTACCACGGCAGGCGTACGCTTGTCCACCCGGTATAACGTAACCAGATGCTGCGCACTCAGGTTTATGTAAATTGTCTTCCATGAACGGGTTTCAGAGGAGAAGATCTCAATTGTTACCTGAAAAAAAATTAGAATACGTAAGCAATGAAAAATAGGAAAGGCGATGGAAAACACGACATAAAAGTATACGTGGTTTGTCAAATTGTGCCTATATCCACAATCTAATTGTTCACTGTATTATACTTTGCTCACTAATGAACAAGTGTTAATGTGCCTTAATGAGTGTGTGTAGATATATATACGCCCTTTGCCCCGGATGGCTCTTTTCATGTCTTCGGTGATTGGATACATGAAATTCTACTCTTCTTATAGAGAAAATATTGGATACAATCATAACACAATGTCAGCAATGCTATGTAATGTAACTGTCCACTAATAAATAAATAAAAGTGAGTCCCACAAAATTAAGTAATCACCTATCAATATCACCTTCATGTAGGACAATGAGGTCCACTTTATCTATTTTTTTCCCTTTCTTATAGAAGAATTACACAAGTGACCATATTAATGTGGTATAACCGTAATACATATTATAAAGATAAAATAACCTATGCTTATTGATACCTTGTTCAATAATAGAACTCCTTTGTTTGGGAGCCCTAGACGCACCACCGTGAAGCTTATAGCATCCGTGAATGGGTCATCTTCATCCGGCTCACAAACAAACCCTAGTGCCACTGAATTATACAATCTGCGAGTTTTTGGCAAGGCTACACACTGAGTTGTTGCTGGGTTGTAAACATAATATTGCATGGGGTGCTTTTGATTCAGACCGCAGAGAAGAAACCCATTGGAAGAAGCAACAATGGCTACGTCCCAATCCATAAATTGAAAGGACTCGTCCAGAGAATCATCAAAATTTTCTGGTTTTTTGGTAGTAAAGAGGAACCGAATATGCCCTAGAGAACCCAATTCGTTATTTTGGAAGAAAAAACCCATCATAGTGGGGAAGTTTCTCCATCTCTGAGAGCGGATAGTTTCAGAGATATATTCATACCAACGTTTTGACACGCACTTGAACCTTGCCAGTGGTCTTGAAGGCAAACGATTTAATACATCCACGATATTGTCTTCGGGTAGTTCAGACGAATGCTCCATGTCAATCAAACTAGTTTTTCTGTTTTCTGTCCATTCCACAAAAAAAAGAAGCCAAAGAGAGAGTAAGTTTAATACATAGCAAACAATCATCAAAACATGAATATGAGAGAGAGAGAGAGAGAGAGAGAGAGAGAGAGAGAGAGAGAGAGAGAGAGAGAGAGAGAGAAGAGAGACGTGTAGTAATCAGGTTGGTCGTGGGGTTTTTAGGATTTGGAGGACAGAAAATCGAGAAGAATTTACTGGTAAAAAAATTTAGACAGAAGACAGGAAGGAAAAGAAAGAAGCTCCTGGGAACTTACCTTCAAACGAGGGTTCAGTGATTCAGAAAACTTCCGTGAACAAATCTCTATTTTTTATTTTTGAACCAGAACAAATCTCTATTGAATATTGAAAGATGGCTTGACATGGTATAGAGTTGTAACTTGTAAGTAATTCTATTACTAAAAGGATTCGGACTGCATATTTAGAAACGAAGTTGAATATAACCACTAATACATATAGAAAGTAATTATGATTTTCCAGTATAACCCATGTAAGCCAATATTCCGGATTCATGTTTGGCTTACATGTTATATTGGTGACTTCTTTGGATTCATTGTTTCAATTTGGGATAAGTAATTATGTTTTACAGGAATAACCTTCCGATTATCTCCACTATCCAAAATATGGATTGTTATTTGGATCTGGATTTTCACAGTTTCAAAGTTAGGAAATATTTTTTTTTGAGTACAACCTATACAAAACTGAATTTATGTGGGTGCTATGAAATTGTTGTTCTTTTGTGATTTATCAGTCACGAGTTTGAGTTAATGAAATAGTTTTCTTGTGTGCAACAATAATATTACATACATCAAATCCTAATTAACCCCTAATTTTGGTTAGAGAGCCGTGTGCATAGTTCTCTTATTTTATTTTATTTTTCTCAAATTTTTTCAATTTAAATTTTTTATTAATGTCATTTAAGGTTAATCATGTCATGTGACTTTCTGAAGTTTCATGGGGCTCAAGCCCAACACCCAAAGCGAGGTTACCATGGGATTCGAGCCCTATTAAGATTGTTTGTTACGCGTGGCCAGCAATTCATGAATATCAGTTTAACCTTGGAGCCCTATTAAGAATCCCGTGTTGGGTTGTATGATTTTTGTGTCGAGTTTCAACAAGGTTATTAAAAATTATTCAACTCGTATATGATTTTTTATTTAATAGATATAAATTACAAAATCGAACATGATTTACTTTATTAAGCGTGTTACCTGATTCGATCTGTCTTACCCCTTAATTCTACGACACATTTTTTTATATAATTAAAATCCTAATTTTACAATCAATTAGGTAATCTATTAAACGAATAATCGGGTAATGAATGAGTAATTTTATAGTAAACGATTAATCATATCAATTTATTTAACAAGTAATCGGGTAATAAATGAGTTAAGACACTCCACCCAAACACGACTCGTTTATTATGTGGTTTAGGCGGATCTAACAATTTATCACCCAAACCTATTAACCCGCCAATTTCGTGACGGTTCCTAGTAAATTATCGGATCATATTGAATTTTATTAGGCCTAATCCCAATGAATCTAACACTTGGATTATTTCTTTATTTCTTTTTTTCGTGGATCACTTATAGTGAATTCAAATAGAATCTAATGTATATAAGTAGGTCCGTCAATCATTAACAATGAATATGCCAAGAAGAAAAAAATATTGTAACAAATCTGAATTCGTGCCTACCAGTTTACAAATTAATCCTCAACCATTACACAAGGCCTCCAAGCTATATATAACACTACGGTACTGCACCGCCAAAATAATTGACACAATTAATTTAATATTTGTGGTTTTATAGTTGTTGATCACTTCACAGTGTGAGATACCGGTTATCTGCTGAAGTAGTACTAAAAGAATGAGTTGAATTTGACTACAGAATCAAATAACCTCGTACCGAAAAAGTAATAATATAATCCCAAAATGTGATAAATTTACCCTCGAAGTTGTAACCTATCCCAAAAATTGTAATCCAACTCCAAAAGTTGTAACTCTATCCCAAAATGTTGTGACTCAATCTAGAAAAGTTGTAACCCCACCCAAAAAGATTGTAACCCAATCTAGAAAGCTTATAACGCTACCCCAAAGGTTGTAACCCCTCCCCAAAAAAATAATATCTTCACCCCAAAAGGTTAGAACCCAATCCATAAAATAATCCGATCTCAAAAGATTAAAACCCAATCCCGAAAAGTTGTAACTCACCCAAAAAAAGTTGTAACCCAATCACAAAAGTTGTAATTCAACCCAAAAAGGTTGTAACCACACCCGAAAAGTTGGAACATACCTAGAAACATTATAACCCTCACCCAAAATAGTTGTAACCCCCAAAAACCCCACCCAAAAAAGTAATAAATCTATCCAAAAATGTTAGGCCTAAAAGGTTGTAACCCAATCCAGAAAAGTGTTAACCCCACCACAAAAGTTGTAATCCAACCCAAAAAATTAGATCCCCTCCCTAAAAGGTGGAACCCCACCCCAAAAGTTGGAACATACCCATAAACGTTATAATCCTCACTCAAAATAGTTGTAACCCCACCCCAAAAGTTGTAAGTTGTAACCTTACCAAAATAGCTGTAACACAACTCAAAAAGGTTGTAACCCCAAAAGGATGTAACTAATCGAAAAAGTTGTAGCAGAGTAAGACCATAAGTAGTCGCGAGCGATCATAATTTAATAATGGGTTAATAATACTTTTATCTTCTAAATATCAATTTGGTGAGTGTCGTCCAAAAAATATTCAATTTTGTCATTTTATCCCCTAAAATTTTAATCCTAATCGTCTTAACATCTTATTGAAACCCAAAACCCAAAATTGTAACAGAATAAATTAGGACTGACCATAAGTGGTCACTACCGATCCTAATTTAACAAATGGGTTAATAATACTTTTATCTCTAACTATCAATTTTTGTGAGTTTCGTCCAAAAAAAACCAAAAAATTAGGACTTATGGTCGACCTATCCTATAACAAATGGATTAATAGCATTTTTATCCTCTAAGTATTAATTTTGTGACTTTCATCCTAAAACATTAAGACCGACCATAGATAGTGGTGACCGATCCTAATTTAATAAATGAGTTAATAACACTTTTAATCCTCTAACTATCAAATTTTGTGAATTTCGTCCTAAAAAATTAGGACTGACCATAAGTAGTTGCGACCGATCCTAATTTAACAAATGGGTTAGTAACACTTTTATCCTCGAAATATCAATTTTGTGAGTTTCGTCCCACAAATACAAAATTAAAACTATTAACCCTTAACAAATTAGGACCGGTCATAAGTATTCATGGTGGATCCTATTTTAGACAAAACCAACCCAAGACTTCGCACATACGATCGATCGGTTGGAACCAAACCCTAACTCGACAAACCCTTATACTTTTCATTTACGGTCAATCACCCAAGTTAATTCAATTACTCTTCCATATTTGAAGAACTCAAACCCTAACTCAAAAGAAGAACTCAACGAAAAACCAACTGGTGTAATACTTACCCAAATCATGATCATGATCGATCATGCTTCAAGCAGATCGATCTTGATACAATCTAACATAAATTGTTATTTTAGTTACATTACGCTCTACATTATAGATGATCGATTTAGTTACATTAACAAGCCTTAAATTTCATATGATCGTTCATGCTTAAGTTTTTATCATAAATTATTTATATTCAAATTAAACTAATATCCACATGTTTCATTTCTTTTACACAATTATTTATTTATTTTCAAATTACACTAATATCTAGCTGGACATATGTGGTCCACAATAACCTTATCTCTCCACCCCTTTTCCCGCCTTTTTTGACCAAAACATTTTCACTCACTCGTTCACTTCTCTTCCTTCCCTCCCTTTACCCGTACATATCACTTGGTTTGGTTTATGAGTTGTTTTTTTTCTAATGAGTTCGTCTATTAAAGGTGGTGATAACCCTCCATTGCTTACTTTTTTTCTCACGAGTTTGTCTTCTAAAGGTGGTGATAACCCTCCATTGCTTACCTTTTTTTTTTTCTCACGAGTTTGTCTTCTAAAGGTGTTGATAACCCTCCATTGCTTCCTTTCTACTGGTGATCCAAGGCTTGTTCAGATATAATGTAAGTGAACATTTTTTTGTAGTTAATGGTGTATTTTGTAGTGTGAAGTCATTTTTTTAGTTAATGTAGGTGAAGCAATTTTTTTAGTTAATGGTGTATTTTATGTTCAGGGTGAAGAAGAGGTCAAATGACTCAGAACATGAAGCTGAAGCTATTAAGTTACCTCACCCAACAACCTCCTAGCTTTTTTACTAGTGGAGTATTTTTTTTAATCTAAAAGCTAAAATATTTATCTTGATCTTATTTTTTATTCTAGTGATCTTATTGATGCTTGTTTTCCACTTTAGTAAGGATTGCTTGAAGATAATCAAAGGGAAGGAAATACAAAGTGGACCATGTGGTATAAATGATATTGTATAATTTGTTAGTGTAAATGATTCTATATCATTTATGTTGCTGATAAATTATGTGTATAACCATTCGCCACTCAATCATCAGGCGATGAAACAACTTGGCCTCCAATGGAAGAATATAAAAAATAGTGAGAAAGAACAGTATTTAGAGATGACAAAGTACTCAAAAGAAGAGTATGATAGTAGCAAAGAGAACTCTAACACAAAAGAAAAGTTAACTTGAAAACGATAATATTAAATGGTCTTATCGAACATGTTTTTTTTTATATGTTGAAAAATGTTTGAAGTTGCAACTAAGAACCACATGTTCTCTGGGAATGATTGTGAAATTAATAGAAAGGTTAAGTGAAGCAAAAAATAGACTGTTGCCGAGATTGGATTCGGAGGCTTGTTACGGCTCAAATGCAAATTACTTAAGAGAGATTTGTGCGCTTGGTTGGTTGAACTATTTGAACCCATGTCATGTATTTTGAACATTCACAGAAAATCCCTTAAGTTATCTCGTATGGGTGTAGAATGTATATTGGGATTTAGATATGGAGGGATAGATGTGGAGATGAGGGGTCCCTCCCAAAAAATAAATGGACAGTGTAATTCAATTTTTATTGAAATGAAGGATATTCCTTTGTTTGAAATATTCGAATGCAAATTAGAAGGAATGTGAAAGAAGATTCACAGGATTTTCTGCGTGTCTTTGTGTTATTTGCACTTGGATGTCTACTGTGCCCTTCAATAAAGAACTCCATTAGTAGCTCATTCCTCAATTATGTAGTGGACGTTGGTTCTTTGGGAGGGAAGAACTGGGCAAATTTGGTATTTGATACCCTCCTCGAGTGGATGCAACGATATAAGATAAATGAACAAAATAACATTGTGATTGTTTACTAATTCTGAAGGTAATGAATTGAAAACTTGACATATTTACAAATGTAGCATTGTGATTGCAATTATTTTTCTAATTGAGAGTAGTTGTTTGTTGTAGATTTTTTATATGCCGCACGTGACATGCCAAGGGGTTTCCCTTGTGCCAATAAAATGCCAAACCATTCCGCACATCACATCATGGGGTGATCAAAGAGGGTGTTTAAGAAGTTGAAAACTCTGAAACATAGAGAGGTATTGTGTTGCAATTATTTGTTACAACAATAACATGATGTGTGATTAGTAGTTAAAATGAGCATATTACTATGCCTTTTTAAGACTAATTATACTTTCATGGAGTTTAAATGATGACATTTCAGGGCATAAATTGTACAAGGGACCAAAGGCAATGAAAACACCAGCATATTCTGGAGCAAAATTGGAAAAGCTTGGACCAAGGCAAGAACGTTCGAACGCCAATCAACGTTCGAACGTTACCTTAAATCATGTGAAGACCAGATTGCTGAGACATGGCGTGTTGCAACCAAGAAGGAAGACCCTGAGGTACTTGAGTACCACGTTCGAACGCCAATCAACGTTCGAACGTCCCTTGGAATCATTTGAAGACTAGACTGCTGCATGGAGTGTGGAAATGAACTTCATAGGAGACTACATGCCACTTGAGTGGGAAGGTCAGACCCCATTAGGATGTTCGAACACCCATTAAGCAAAGACAGAGACAACGTTCGAACGCCAGACAACGTTCGAACGTTGTCCCCAGACTAACTGCAGAGTGGTTGACTTTTACCTGGACTTGGGCGGCATACACTATTCTTTCACACTACCTTGCCCCCTTTCCTCCTTGCCTATAAATACTCCCATTGTGGGAGCTTAAAAGGGAAGAAAGCTTGATGGAGGCTTAGACTCCCACTCATAAGAACTAGTCATAGAGTTGTCTTATATTTACTTGTATCAAGGGAGATAGTTCATCTTTTGGTTGAGGAGGAAACCCTCCAAAAGTGACTAGCTTTCTTCTACTTTCTTTATTTCTTTCACTTCCATTGCTTGAGCTTCCTTCTTTCTTAGAGGAGTGAAACTCTTCCACTTTTCTAGAGCTTTACCAAAGCCGTGAAGGGTGGAACGTGATTCACTCATTCTTCGTTAAATATCGGCTCCTTATTTAATGTGTTTCACTTTGTAACCCCTCTACTTGGAGAGATGAGTATCACTCACTTTTCTAGCTTTACCAAAGCCATGAAGAGTGAGTAGTTCCTCATTCACTCTTTAGTAAGAGGTGATGGACATGTATTGATCATCTGGAAGTTATATTTGTGCATTTCCTTTATGGTTTAATGCTTTACATTTCATTTGCTTATCGAATGATTGAATGCATCTAGCAAAGCTAAGATACTTTGTATAACCGTGAGTTCTTTCTATGACACGGATGACTCTTGCATAGGAAGGCCCGTTGGTTCAAGGCAAGCACCCCGGCTAGATTTTCATGACAACATTTCAATCTTCACCATTATTGTGCTTTATTAAAAGAATAGAACATTAACGCCATGGTTGGATGTCTTGTAGAAACACTTGCTTGTTTGTAGACGGGTTGAGTCTCGGCACAGACAATTCTTGTAAACTTCTAGAAAGGCATCAGAACCATGTGCTTAATTCTCACAATCCATCTTTATCTTCTGATTAACTTACTGTTGACACGGGAGTTAATTGAGTTATCAAACATAAGTATAATAAACCGGATGATTAACTACGTGTTCTAATCCTCGAGCTAAAGGGTGGCTGTTACATTTGATAATTTATCTTATATTTTTTCTAGAAAAACCTATTGGAAAAAATCTTATATTCTGTCCAGAAAATCCCATAACTTCAAACTCTCAAGGTTTCCAGTTACTTGGTCTTTGTCATTACTTACTTCAAAACGCTAATCATAGTTCCCTGTGGATTCGACTCCGGACTCAATCGGATTATTACTACAGCTTGACCGCCTGCACTTGGGTGTATACATTTCAGATCAAGTCAAGTTTTTGGCGTCGTTGCCGGGGAATCATAAAAAGTGTTTTAAGGTAAAAGGTAAAAATACCTTTATTTTCGTATATATTCTTTGGTTTACTGTGAATAATTTTGTTTTTTTGAATTTACTTTATTTTTATGTCTGAGGGCACTCTCACTATCAAAATTTGCTGGTAGAATCTTGTGAGTCTATGAATTAACCTGAACCAAATTCACCTAGATTAGTAGCAGACTCTTGTGAGAGTAATATGACAAATAATGAGAGACAAGAAGAAGTTCCTATAAGAGAGGGGGAAGTGCCTAACATTTGAATTTTGCGGGATTACATAAATCCCACAAGAAATAATGTCCCCTCTTGTTTTGTATTCCCTGAAAATTCTCCCCTCTTTATTGTAAAGCCGGGGACAGTGCAGCTACTACCTGTATTTCATGGGTTAGATGCAGAAAATCCATATCTGCATATAAAAGATTTTGAGGAAGTATGTGGAACATTTCAAGACAATTCTCAACTGGCCAAGATGAAACTTTTTCCTTTCGCTTTAAGGGACAAAACTAAACAATGGCTAAATTATTTAAAAGCTCTTTCAATACCTAACTGGCAGGCATTACAAAATGAATTTTTTAGAAAGTTTTTTCCTTTACACCGCACGAATGCACTCAAAAGGAAAATCATGAATTTTTCGGTTAAAGAAGGAGAAACCTTCTATCAAAGTTGGGAGAGATTCAAAGATCTTCTCCAATCCTGTCCACACCATGATTTTGAGAATTGGACTTTGGTAGGATTTTTCTATGATTCTTTACCCTCTAGACTACGTCAGTTTGTCGAAATAATGGCTCACGAAGAATTTATGGGAAAAAGTCCGGAGGAGGCATTCATTTTTTTTGACACCAAATCTGATAGTTCTCAGATGTGGGACTCAGCCTCTCCTACCACTGTTGAAGCTATATCATCTACTTCCCAAGGGGGTAAGTATGTCTTGAGAGATGATGATGACCTGCGAGCAAAAATGTCTACTTTGTCTCGAAAGCTTGAAGCTTTAGAGATGAAAAAGGTCCATCAAGTTGATGTTAACCCTTCCACAGAACAAGTGTGTGGAATCTGTGCGCTAACAGGACACCCTACTGGGGAGTGTCCTACCATCCCAGCGTTCAAGGAGGTCTTGTTGGAACAAATAAATGCAGTTTCCAACTTCAACAAGCCTTACTCCAACCCATACTCTGAAACATACGATCCAGGGTGGCGGAATCACCCAAACTTCAGTTGGAGGAACACACAACTGATTCCCATAAACCAAAAAAATTCCCACCCACCACCTCAAGGACCTCCCGCATATCAACCATACCAATCACCACAAAAGAGGAGCCTTGAGAACACACTGAATCAGTTCATGCAAAGTCAAATGAACTACAACAATAGTTCCACTTAGGCTTTCACTAATTTCAAAACCCAGACCACTCAATCTTTCGAGGATCTTAAAATCCATATCCAAAAGTTGACCCAATCCATGGCTACACATGAGAAGGGCAAGTTCCCTGCCCAACCAAAACAATCGCAAGGCCAATTCCATGTGGGGAACCCTTCGATCATGGAAAACCCACAAGACCAAGCCCAAGTTGTCACTACACTAAGAAGTGACAAGGTGATTGACAAGACCATTAGAGACATGCAAATTCCAAAGCCAAAACCTGAGTCAATCCCAGTCAACTCATCATTTGAGGCTAAACCAATTGATCCTGAACTTGTAATTGAAGAAGAACCTGAACCTATGATTGAACAAGAGTCAGAACCTTCGTGTTCCATTCCTGCTCCTTTTCCTCATAGACTTAAAACCATACAGAAGTTGAATAATCAGCCTGAAATTTACGAGCTTTTTAAGCGAGTAAAAATCAACATCCCACTTCTGGATGTAATCAAACAAGTTTCGTCTTATGCCAGGTTTCTGAAAGACTTGTGCACAGTCAAGAGAAGCCAGAATGTCCAAAAAACAGACTTCCTGACAGAACAAGCCAGTGTCCTGCTTCAACACAAAACTTCTCCAAAATACAAGGATCCGGGGTGTCCGACTGTGTCATGTGTCATTGGAAACTTCAGAATAGAACAAGCACTATTAGACCTTGGAGCCAGTGTTAATTTGCTACCCTACTCTGTCTACTAGCAGTTGGGTCTGGGTGAACTCAAACCCACTTGTGTCACACTCCAGTTGGCCAAAAGATCTGTCAAAATCCCTAGGGGCATTGTTGAAGATGTACTTGTCCAAGTGGACAACTTTGTCTTCCCTATTGACTTCATTGTTCTGGATACTCAGCCAGTAATACATTCGGAGAACCAAATTCCCGTCATTCTTGGTTGACTCTTCCTAGCAACTTCCAATGCACTAATCAATTGCAGGAATGAAGTCATGAAATTAACTTTTGGGAATATGACTCTCGAGCTGAACATTTTCAATATTGTTAAGCACCCGAGAGAGGATAAAGAAGAAAGGGAAATAAACTCCATTGAATCTTTGATACAGGAACATCTGAATGACACATTCTGTGAGAACCCTACTGAATCTTCTCTGCTAGAGTTTATCTCATTTGAGACAACAGATGATGACCCAAACTCAAAGACGTGCCCCACTCATACTGTTGGGATATGGGCCCCCAAATTCGAAGAGATTTCACCAAGTGGCACAAAGCCACTCTCATCAAGTGTTAGGCCACCAAAGCTTGAATTGAAACTTCTCCCATCTGACCTCAAATATGCATTTTTAGGAGAGGACGAGTCATACCCAGTGGTAATTTCATCTAAGCTCACAGACTTGCAAGAGTCTAAACTAATTGAAGTTCTTAAAAGCCATAAAAGCACCATTGGGTGGACCATCGCTGACTTGAAAGTTATAAACCCGTTAATCTACAATCATGCTATATACCTTGAAGAGGATTCAAAACCCTCTCGTCAAATGCAGCGACAACTGAACCCTCACATGAAGGAAGTTATGAGAACGGAGGTACTCAAGCTCTTAGATGCAGGGATAATTTTTCCATCTCCGATAGTAAATGGGTTAGTCCAACCCAAGTTGTGCCCAAAAAGTCTGGGGTCACAGTGGTCAAAAATGATGCAAATGAACTAGTACCAACTCGAGTCGTCACAAGATGACGAATGTGTATTGACTATCGAAAACTCAACTTGGTGACTAGGAAAGACCATTTCCCTCTTCCCTTTCTTGATCAGGTTCTAGAGAGAATTGCAGGCCATGAGTTCTACTATTTCCTAGATGGATATTCCGGGTACAATCAAAATGAGATAGCACTAAATAATCGGGAGAAAACCACATTCACATGCCCCTTTGGCACCTTTGCATTCAAAAGAATGCCATTTGGACTTTGTAACGCTCCTGCAACATTCCAAAGATGCATGTTAAGTCTGTTTAGTGACATGGTTGAGAAATTTTTGGAAGTGTTCATGGATGACTTCTCTGTCTATGGAAACTCATTTGATTTATGTCTGGCTAATCTAGAAAAGGTGTTGATAAGGTGTAAAGAAGACAATCTAGTACTCAATTGGGAAAAATGCCATTTCATGGTAACACAAGGCATTATCTTAGGTCACATTATGTCTTCTGAGGGCATGAAAGTTGACAAGGCAAAAATAGATCTGATTGGAAATTTACCCGCTCCCAAGACTATAAAGGATGTCCGATCATTCCTAGGACATGCAGACTCTTACAGGAGATTCATAAAAGATTTCAGTACCATAGTTAAACCCATGTGTCATCTTCTGAGTCAGGACGTAATTTTTGTGTGGAGTGAAGCATGCCAGAAAGCTTTTGAAAAGCTTAAGGGTATGTTAATTTCTACTCCAATAATGCAACCCCCCGACTGGACTATACCCTTTGAACTAATGTGTAATGCAAGTGATTATGCTGTAGGTGTTATGTTGGGGCAAAGAAAGGATAAGAAACCACATGTGATTTACTATGCAAGTAAAACTTTGAATGATGCTCAAATGAATTATTCAACGACTGAAAAAGAATTGCTTGTTGTAGTTTTTGCTTTGGAAAAATTTCGTTCCTATCTTGTTGGTTCTTCTGTTACTGTATTTACTGACCATACAGCCCTAAAATTCTTGCTCACAAAGAAGGATGCCAATCCTAGGCTCTTAAGATGGATACTCTTACTCCAAGAGTTTGATCTGGTCATTAAGGACAAAAAGGGTGTTGAGAATGTGGTGGCAGATCATCTGTCCAGATTAACGTATGAATTTCACGAGGATGGACTGTCAATCAATGAGAAATTCTCCGATGAACAACTGTTCATGATTGATGAGACCCCATGGTACGCTGATATTACTAATTTCCTTACTACTAGTACGCTCCTGCCGTCCTTTACCACCATAGACAAAAATAAATTTTTGAGGGAGGTTCGTAACTTCTTTTGGGAAGATCCGTACGTATTTAAGTATTGTAAGGATCAAATCATAAGACTTTGTATCCCGTTCAGGAGAGCAGACAGGTAATAACATTTTGTCATTCTGAAGCATGCGGTGGCCATTTTTCATCAAGGAAAATCGCTGCAAAAATCTTGCAGTGTGGATTTTACTGGCCCACACTTTTCAAAGATGTCCATGCTTTTTGTTTAACTTGCGATAGATGCCAAATGTTGGGAAACATTTCTTAAAGAAACATGATGCCCTTAAACCCCATTCTGGTGTTTGAATTTTTTGACTGTTGGGGTATCTATTTTATGGGACCATTCCCCCCTTCCTTTGGCTATCTATACATTTTAGTGGCCATTGAATGTGAGTTCTCCCCTAGGGACTAGGGTGAGTATTGATCAGATATGTCAAGGCTGTGAGCTAGAGATCTCGGGGATTCTACTCACAGTGGACCTTAGGGTCATGGACATGTCGGAGTTTGATGTCATCATTGGGATGGATTGGTTGATGGCACACCGGGTCGTCATTGATTGTGATCGTAAGAGGGTCACTACCTACACACCGGAGGGTGTTTGTTTCAAGTTACAGGGGAAAAAGCATGACGCTTTACCCCAAGTAGTGTATGATTCCCGTTGGCACGGGCAGTTGATGGGTTGACTTGCGAGCCTTACCCTGGAGGACGAGGCGAGACAGGAGTTTGGTCTGCCTCGGGTGGTGTCTGAGTATGAGGACGTTTTTCCAGACGAACTACCGGGATTACCTCCACACAGGGATATAAACTTCATTATTGAGTTGCACCCCGGTATATCGCCCATTTCTATGACTCCGTATAGAATGACGCCAGCTGAGTTGCAAGAACTCAAGGTTCAATTGCAAGAATTGTTGGACAAGGGCTTTATTAGACCGAGCACTTCACCTTGGGGTGCTCCGGTATTGTTTGCAAAGAAAAAAGATAAGACTCTTCGACTATGTATAGATTACCGGCAGTTGAATCGGGTTACTATCAAGAATAGGTACCATTTACCGATAATTGATGATTTGTTTGATCAGCTGAGAGGGGCGCGGGTTTACTCCAAGATAGATCTACGCACGAGTTACCATCAGTTGAGGGTTAGGGAGACAGATATCCCTAAGACGGCGTTTAGGACGCGGTGTGGGCATTTTGAATTCACAGTTATGCCTTTTGGATTGACGAATGCCCCGACGACATTCATGGATCTCATGCATAGGGTGTTCCAACCTTACCTAGATCATTTTGTCATGGTCTTTGTTGACGACATCTTGATCTACTCCAAGTCTGAGGAGGAGCATGAGGGCCATTTGAGGGTTGTTTTCCAAACCTTGAGAGACCATCAGTTGTATGCCAAGTTCATCAAGTGTGAATTTTGGCTTACGGAGGTGAAATTTTTGGGACACGTGGTGTCAGCTTCGGGTGTGTAAGTTGACCCGGAGAAGGTCGAAGCGGTTATGAGTTGGGAGAGACCGAAGTTAGTCTTTGAGATACGCAGTTTCTTGGGATTGGCAGGGTACTACAGAAGGTTCATTGAGGACTTCTCCCGACTAGCTGCACCTATGACGAGGTTGACCCGGAAGGAGGTCAAGTTTCAGTGGGATGACTCGTGTGAGAGGGCATTCCAAGAGTTGAAGGGGAGACTTACTTCAGCTCCTATTTTGATAGTCCAGGAAAGGGGACAGAGGTACACAGTGTATTGTGATGCCTCGAAGGAAGGGCTTGGTTGTGTTTTGATGCAGTCCGGGAGGGTGGTGGCTTATGGTTCTCGACAGTTAAAGAACCATGAACATAATTACCCTACGCATGATATGGAGTTGGCGGCCATTGTCTTTGCCTTGAAGGCTTGGCGCCACTATTTGTACGGTGAGAAATTCGAGGTGTTTTCGGACCATAAGAGTCTGAAGTATATCTTCACACAACGAGATCTCAACATGAGGCAACACAGGTGGATGGAGTATTTAGAGGACTTTGACTTCACTTTGCATTACCATCCCAGTAAAGCAAATGTGGTGGCTGATGCACTCAGCCGGAAGTCACGGGGAGTCTTGGCCGGGAGTGGCAAATGCTCGAGACTGTGGGACAGTTCAGGCTACACTATAGGAGTCAGGCTCAGGGCACTTTGGGGAGTTTTGTAACTACGCCTTCCTTACTGAGCAGGGTGATTGAGTCCGAAGGACAGGACACAGAGATATTGTCTATCAGGGACCGGGTACAGTCGGGTACAGGTGACGAGGGCTGGGCTATTCACGCGGATGGTGGTTTTCGGTATAGAGGAAGGGTTGTGGTTCCCTAGTTTGCGGATTTGAGAGAGGAGATCCTTAGGGAGTTCTATTGCTCCCGTTTTACTGTACATCCCGGTGGCACAAAGATGTACCATGATCTTCGCTGCCAGTACTACTGGAGTGGGATGAAGAGGCATGTTGGAGACTTTGTTAGCCAATGTCTCACGTGTCAGCAGGTCAAGACTGAGCACCAGAGACCAGCAGGGTTGCTCCAGCCTTTGGAGGTGGCTGAGTGGAAGTGGGAACATGTCACGATGGATTTTGTGACCCACTTGCCACGGACGTCGCGGGGACATGACGCAGTGTGGGTGATAGTGGACCGGTTTACGAAGTCGGCACACTTTTGGCCGTGCGGAAGACCTTCACACTGGAGGAATTCTATCGATTATACATACGGGAGATTGTCCGGTTGCATGGGGTGCCCGTATCTATAGTATCGGATCGGGATCCCAAGTTTACGACTCATTTTTGGGAGAGTTTTCAGCGGGCCATGGGGACACAGTTGATGATGAGCACAACTTTTCATCCCCAGACGGACGGACAGTCGGAGAGGACCATCCAAACTTTAGAGGACATGCTACGGGCATGCGTCCTAGATCTCAAGGGTTGCTGGGAAGAGTACATACCCTTAGTGGAGTTCGCCTACAACAACAGTTATCAGGTAAGCATACAGATGACACCCTATGAGGGCCGTTCTCCGGTTTGTTGGACAGAGGTTGGAGAGAGACCCTCTATGGGTCTGGATTTGGTTAGAGACCTTCTATGCCGACAGACGGCGGCGACCTCTGGAGTTTGAGGTAGGAGATCATGTCTTCTTGAAGGTGATGCCTAAGAGAGGAGTGGTCAGGTTCGGCAAGCGGGGATAGCTGTCGCCGAGGTATATCGGGTCCTTCGAGGTACTTGAGAGGGTTGACACAGTTGCTTACCGGTTGGCGTTGCCTCCAAATTTATCGGGTGTTCATGCGGTGTTCCATGTCTCTATGCTCTAGAAGTATACTCCAGATCCAACACATGTGGTGGATTGGGAGTTGATTGTTGATGCGGAGGGAATCTTCGAGGAGGGACCGGTGCGTATCATGGATAGCCGAGAGCAGGTTTTGCGAGGCAAGATCGTGAGGCTGGTGAAGTGCTATGACAGCACCGAGGAGTGGAGGAGGCGACATGGGAGCGTGAGAACACTATACGTACTAGTTATCCTTTCTTATTCGAGGATGGAGGTACATTCTTATAGTCATTTAGTATTACATGACTGTTGCATATGCATGTGGTTATATGTGCATGTGTGTGTGTGAATTTCGGGGACAAAATTCTTTTAAGGGGGGAAGAATGTAAAACCCGGGTAAATTTGAGCTTTTTATGAGAAAGGGCAAAACGGTAAATTGTCACTACGGTTCGGGTTAAGAATCCTTATTTTTCTAGAGCTTGGATGACGAAACGGACCTCACCATTGGATTCCTCTCGCAAAATCTAGTTACCCAGACAATTTTCATCGAATTTCGAGATAGTCAGATTTTTCACGTTTTACGAGGCAGTCGGGTCTCGGGTGACCCAAAAACGATTTTTTTAATAAAATTTTAAAATTTGGAAAATAATTTAAATAAATTTCATATAAAATATTTTGAGGTTAAACCAGTACGAAATTTAATCGTTTTGGAGCGAAAACGGACCCGGGAAATGGGGGACGTGTGGCGCGACGTGGACCAAGCGTTAAATGGTATAAATAGGAACAAAAATCTGATTTTTTGGACAGAATTCTTTGCCCTAATTTTGTTAAATTATGGATCCCAGTAAATGGGGCATAATGGCGTGATATCGAGTTACACGATATCCACGGGTATTCCGTGGGTTGATGGGTGATCAACCGGGTTGACAAAGGACCCCGATTTTTGGGGCGTCACAGCTCCTCGTCGAGGAGACTGACTTTAATTGTTGGTTCGAGTTGATTCGAGCGATGGAGCTCCGTAGATCGTAGCGAGAAGCCTTGAAATCTTTCTTTTTTTCTCTCATTTCCCTCTATTCTTCCTCACACGTTTACACACTGGAATATGGCAGATATGTGGTTAAATGGTTCATATGGCACTTGTACATATTTGACATGACATTGGTGTTGCAATTACACATTACATTACATTTGCACGGAGACAACGCATTCATGGGCATAAGACATGAGTGTGGGTGTGTGTGCATAGTTGATCAAACACCATTATTGGTGAATGATTCATGGGCTCGGCATAGTTTGACCGAGGTTTGATTGAGTCACATGGTTTGCATTGAAAATAGGGTCGGGGTTAGCAAGAAGGGGTAGAAAATTTCCTCGGGTGCAAGACCCGGTAATTGGGATACGTACTCCCTTGGTTCAGCCCATAAAGTCTGTGGGTGTATGCGGAACCCTTGGTGGAAGCCCATGAATTCCGTGTGGGTTGGGTGACCCTTGGTGTAAGTCAATGAATACCCACCCCAAAAAAGATCCGAGATTTATAATGGTCATTTGATGTGTAACATAAATGACGAATTTATACACATTGACATTGCATTGTGTTGTGGGAGCTGGAGTGGGTTCGGGTTGAAGTGCATGAGTGAGTCTCACCTCATTTCATGGCATGACATGGTGATTTCCAACATTGAATTGTATATTCTTGATTGGAATGTTTTGTAGCTTGTTGAATGTTGCATGTGAACATTTCATATGCACTTAGATTGGGGAGTGGTCTCTTTAGGAGATACCCTATTGAGCGTGACTCACCCTTTATGAGAAAACATTTCAGGTACGGGTTATACACCGGTGGACGACTCGTATTTAGGGCCTCAAAGATGAAGAGAAGCCGACTTGTGGCTTTTAATTCATGTTTTGTAAAACTATTGCGAAAAACCATGCTTTTGTAAAACATTCACTAAGGTAGTTTTTGGGCATGTAATGTATGTAAAAGAATTGTAATTGAATTCATATAGACTATTTTTAATGTAACATTGCATGTTGTTATATGAGTATGGATAAATGGACCTAGTGTGACCAATGTCTACTCATAAATGGACCCGGTATGGTCAATATTTACTCATAAATAGACCCGGTGTGGTTAATCTTTTATGATTGCACAAGTTGTGTTTTGGGTAGTGCTCCCCGTACAAAGGAGACTCTGCCCAAATTTTGTTAAATTATGGATCCCAGTAAATGGGATATAATGGCATGATATCGAGTTACATGGTATCCACGAGTATTTTGCGGGTTGACGGGCGATCAACAGGTTGACAAAGGACCCCCGATTTTTGGGGCGTCACACTGGATATAAATTTCGTTCAATTTCATTCAACAGTTTGATAAACTTTTATGTCCCATGATCTGGCCCTTCTCTACTACCTCTTTTATGTTCGTCATCACTCGTTCCACAAACTGGGCTTGGAGGGAGAATCACAAATGCATCATGCAACATTTCTTGAATTCCATCCCCCGAAGTAGAATCACCTGATTCGGTATCTCTATTACCAGAAGTCAAAGCAAATGAACTTTCCCCATGATAAATCCAATGAGTGTAACTCTCAAGAAATCCATCTATAATCAAATGTTCTTGCAAAAGCTCTACATTTACCAATCTAATATTACGACATTTTTTGCATGGGCACGTGAGTTCCATTGCATTTGGTTTATTTTCACATGCAAATTTGATAAAGTTCTTTACTTCTTGTTCGTACAATGGGTTTAGCCTATGTAGATGGATCCAACTCTTATCCATAACCATATTCAAATACGACACACTTGAAAATCTAAAGCATCAAATATGAGGTCTCAAGATACTAAAATAATCGAATAGAAGAAAAACAAGGGGTGATAATAGGGGTGAAAAAAAGGGTGAAAAAAACATTTCGGATAACGATCCATACATACGATCCATACATTTGAAAAGTCATCATTGGTGTTTACATAACTTAGTTAAGTCATACACGTTGGTGTATTATTAGTGAATGAGACGTGTGCGAATCACAACTTATACATGGGATATTTTTTTTCTTTTCTTCCATCCACTAGAATTTTATTACTTCACGTTATTTTTTATTTTTGCAATTAATTAACAAATAGAAGTGAAACTAAGATTAACAGTTTCAAATTATTTTTTATGGCATCTAACTATTTTTTGGAATTTTGAGTTTCCTAAAGTGGTCATGAAAATAAAATGCACTTCATGCGCAAGACTCCTCACTAAAAATTTGAGAAACACAGTATTATCTAGTGTGCAAAGAGATTGTTTTTTTTATTCAAACCTATGCCACCTAAATCATAATGGAATAACTTTGTAGTTATGCCAAAGATTGGTGGCTATGAGATGTGTTCTGAAAAATGTATGGATCGAGATTGATCCATGTAAAAAGGTGTCGAACTCATAACTTTTTCATTAGTGAAAAAAAAAATTGAGAAAACGCAATCTCGGATTATAGAGGACCCATGAGATCATATTACCAAGCAAGAGAAAAGTTTGGACAACGTTAATTGAAAACTGAAAAAGATACTTAGAATATAACCAACATGCAAAACTCAAAGTTCTTAGGTCAATAGAATAAAATTGCACAAAATTGAACAAAAAAATCATTCATTCTATAATCTAAAGAAATGTGTCAACTTCTAGGAATAATTCAATCTTAGAATTAGCTAATAGTATGCATTAGAGTTAATAGTTATGGATGGCAAACTCAACTTCTATAGCTTTTTTTCATTTATAGCCATAGATAACATGCCCTGTGGTTTATTAAGAAGTCTAGTCCTACAGGATGAAAACGTTAAGATATACACAAACATTAAGATATACACAAATGGACCAAAACATGTTACCAAAAGGAGATTCTAAAATAATTTAGACTTTAGCAAAAAAGGTTACCACAGCAAGTTCGAATCAAACAAAATAATTGTAAGCTCGAATCATAGTGTGTGTGTGTGTGTGTGTGTGTGTGTGAGAGAGAGAGAGAGAGAGAGACAGAGAGAGAGAGAGAGATGGACTTACGAGAAGACAGTAGAAGCAAGGCTTCGATGGTGGAGGCTAAGGTTTCGATGTTGTTCAATTAGAACAATTCAAGTTGCCCACAATTAGCAGCAGCTAAACTCAATTGAGAATTATCGCTTGCCTCTTGTCCAAAGAATTGCCAGTAGCAGTAGTAACTACTATTTGGTAGATCTCGTGTGTGTGTGTGTGTGTGTGAGAGAGAGAGAGAGAGAGAGAGAGAGAGAGAGAGAGAGAGAGAGAAAGAGAGAGAGAGAGAGAGAGAGAGAGATGGACTTACGAGAAGACAAGACAATAGAAGCGGGCTTCGATGGTGGAAGCTAGGGCTGCAATGTTGCTCGATTTCTTTGATGCTGTGAAATTTCTTCAATAGTGCATCGGCAAGCCTGATTTGGGGGAGAAAATCACTTCACTTCACCTCTGTTCTCTTTTAGGCAATGATGAATTTGAGTTGGGGGCAAAGAGGGCGTCGACGAGGGGGAGAGAGAGAGGCATCGGAGAGGGAGAGAGGGCATCGATGAGGGATAGAATGCGTTGGGTAGGTTAAAATGATGAAGCCGATCGAATTGAGGAAAAGGTAAATAAAAGATTAAGTTGTCGGGGTGGGGAAAAGTAAAAAGAAAATTTAAATTAGGAAATTATTGGAACGCCTATAATTTTTAGAATTTATTAAATGCAGGAAATAGTGGGGTTTATTAGGGCGTTTATTAGTGATAACTTATTAGTACTTAACTTAAATTAGTCGGGAATTAGTGGCGTTTAATACACGCCGGTAAATTAATTCAGTTTAATAAATGCCGTTAATCATCAAACACCACTTACTTGTCCCCTAAACGCCGATGATTAAACGTTGGCTATCTCTACTTTTCTTGTAGTGTTAATTGATTTAATTTGGCAAGTAGATTGTGCATAAGGACACTGAATTTCAAATGCAAGAGACATAACTAGTGATTGTGGTATTTTCCTTTCAAAAAAGTTTTGTTCTGATTTGTTTGTGTAAGTCTTGCATTATGGACCGGGCTTATGCCGCAATCCAATTGGATGGTGTTTGTTGTTTTACTAACAAAAGTTGATTGAACTATAATATTATTGATTGCTAATATTATATTATTAACAGATATTTTAATATCTGGAAATTAACTTAATTATATGTTCATTTGTTGTGTTTGCAGACTAGCAACTTGTGATGCATAATGTCCAATGATGATCTTTTTTGCTTATTTTTATTTTGTCGCCCTGTACACATACAATTTAATGATACAAATATCAAACTACTGTTTTCACGTGAATTAGTTTAAGAATTAAATTTTGACAGTAAATTTTGATTCTATTATTGTTTCCTCATTATATTCTATTTATTAGAAAAACATGTGATTTGGAAAACATTCAAAAAATACTAATTCTTTCAAGTCTTAATTGTACTTTTAGTGGCACCATGGTATATTTTAGTGACAAGACTACTTTAATTTGCTACAATAATTGTTGCGGCTACATATTTTACATTTAGTGACATTTTTTAAATTGTGATTAATATTCTCACTTATAGTGGCAACATTGAACTGTTATAGCTAAATTATTTAACCACAACACATATTGCCACAAACCAGTGAAAATAAAAGAGTTGCCACTAAAACATATAGTGACAACTTTTAAACATTTAGCCACAATAATTTTCATTTCTAAATGTCCAATTTTTTTGTAGTATTGATCTCATCCTAAAAAATATATGGGTTCATTTAAAATTTTGCACCCACTAAAAATTTATAAAAAATTATAGATACATTTATACTTGAATATTATTTATGGGACCTAAAAATTTGACTTAATTTATTGATTTGATTATATGTCAAGTGATGGGATCCCTATAAAAAAGTCTACAAGTTACAATGAGAATAATCTTATTGGACTAGGCGGTCATATAATTAGATCATCAAATTTTTAGATCCAAGTAACATTATTTTTTATGTTCTAATATAGTTGTATTCTTTCAAAAACTAAAAATCAGATATAAACTTCTTGCATATGATTCAATATCACGACCCTTTCTTTTGTCTCTCTTCCGACATAACCTCATAGTATTTGCATGAGTGTCAAATATAAATTAAAATCAAACTTCAAACTTGAAATTCTTATTTTAGAATTAAATTTTGACTTTCAAATTCTAAGATTAAAACTAAATATCCCCACTACATGAAAATTCTGGTTTCGCCCCTGTCACTAGTTATATTATACATTTGCCAAGGAAATAACGATTTATTGTTCTTTTCTTGGACTGTTATGACAAACTATGTATACAGCGACAGAAAAAGTATTTTCCCGGCTTATTCGGTGTCTGTAAATAACAGACAGGACTCACAGCAATTATTGCCAACCAGCAAGACTATTATTCATGTAATATCATGCATAACCAAGGAGGCCCATTTTCACCTATATATTATTACGTTCCATTACAGATAAGTGGATTTAATCTGTCTGGTAAACTATAACACAGTCCCATGTGCCTGGTTCAGTAGTCTTCATAACGTTCACGATTAAATAATGTACAAATTTATGTGTGTGTGTGAGAGAGAGAGATGCATGGATGTATTGGAGTCCCATGGGACCCATACATCTAAACTCAAAAAATATTGGTCAAAGCTTTGGATTGTGTACAATGAGAAATACTATTTGGACTTAATTTATTGATCTAGTTTGTTAAAAAATTAATTATTAATAATCATTGGATTGACAGTAGATTTCAGTATTAATAGTGATCCATAATCATGTTAATGAAGATACTGAGGATCACAACTCAAACTCAAAGAAATATGAGGATCTCAATTCAAACTCAAAGAAATCTGTAGAATCTGTAGATTAGTAAATAGATAGCATTATCCTTTTATTATTCTTATCACTTAGTCTTATCACTTTATCTTTTTATATTAGGATGTATACTTATCTTTTTACTTCTATATATATGAAATACAATGGTCTCTAATCTCATAGTGAGTTAGAGTACTTCTCAAAAATCTTTATGGTATCAGAGCTAAGAACGGTGAGATAAGAGAGAGCTCCTCCATTTGAGTTTTTCCTTTCATCATGTCTACTACTTCCAACTCTTCAACATCGGGTTTGCCATCAGCCGAGTATGCTTATCCTGTAACACAAAATGTTGCGAACTTTGTGTCTCTCCGCCTTTCTTCGACAAACTTCCTTCTATGGAAGACTCAAATGCTAAATATCCTTCAGAGCTACGAACTCCAAGGATTCATTAATGGTGAAATTATACCACCATCTCTTCCGGATGGTGAGTCTAATTCTCAACCAAATACTGAATTTATCAATTGGTGCAAATCTGACCGACTTGTTAAAGGATGGCTCATTGCCACTGTCTCTGAAGAAGTCCTAGGCATTGTTGTCGGACTCGACACTGTAGTTGAGGTATGGAATGCTTTAGTACATGTCTTTGCTCAAGTTTTGTCTGACTGCAACCTTGCTCTCAAACAATGGCTCATCTTCATAACTCGAGGGACTGACACTTTGGCTGTCTATATGCGCCGCTTCAGGTCAGTCTATGATGACCTTGTTGCCATTGGCAAACCCGTTTCCGATCACAAGAAATCATGGTGGCTTCTTAATGGTCTCGGCAAAGACTATGAGATATTTACAACCATGATGCTTCGGCCTCCAGTTCCGCCTTACTTCGAGGTAGTCACCCTTTTGGAGAGCTATGCTGGCCGTCATAACCTTGATGTTCCGCAAGGTTCTTAAATGGCCTTCCTAGGTCAGCAATCTAATCATTCATCCAGCAAACCAAAGAACACCCACGATGGACACACTGTAGAGGGTGGAGCAGCAGGCTTCTCCTCTAAAGGACGTGGCTTTGTTCAAAATTAGTCATCTGGGCAAAAGCAATATTCTGCTACACAACCTCATACAAAGCAAGGAAACCGTCAATCATTTTCTCCCAAGAACAACTCAAAAGATGATACTCCTGTGTGTCAGATTTGCAATAAGCGCAACCACAATGCTCTTAAGTGCCTTAACAGGTTCAATCACGCATATTCTTTGGATAATATTCCCAAAGCACTTGTTGTCATGACAGTTGCTGACACTCAGGACTCTGTTTGGTTTCTCCATACTGGAGGTACAGATCATATCATAGGAAACCCAGGTAATTTACATTCCTTAAAACCTTATAATGGGTCTGACGGTGTCATGGTCGAAAATGGACAAACCATGCCTATCACTCACATTAGTAAAAAATCTCTTGGTACTGGTTCTTCTTCTATCCATTTGAATGATGTTCTCTTGGTTCCACCAATATAAAAATATTTTTTATTTGTCAGTAAATTGACTGCTAATTTGCCTCTCATGTTTACGTTTGATGGAATTAGTTTTGTGATAAAGGATTTAAGAACCAATCAGATAGTGGCGAAAGGGAGTAAGTGTGATGGACTTTATGCTCTTGATGGTGCAACCAAAGCTTTTTTCTCCCATTGCTTTCAGAAGGTGGATGATAATTGCTGGCATCAACGTCTTGGACACCCACATCAGAGAATTGTTGATCATTTGAATTCTAGGTAGTTTATTACTTTTGATCCCAAGTTTAAGAGTTCTGCAATATGTACTAGTTGTCAAATGTGTAAGTCTTGTTGACTACCTTTTTTGCCTAAGGACAATGAAATAAAAACTCTGTTTCATAAGATTCACTGTGATTTATGGGGCCCTGCTCCGGTGAGATCTCGTGAACAATATTGGTTCTATGCTATATTTATTGACAGCTGTACAAATTTCACTTGGCTCTTTCCTATGCGACACAAGTCTGATTTATTTACTTGCTTTGAGCACTTTTACAAATATGTGCAATGCCAGTTTAGTGCAAAAATTTGTATCTTTCAAAGTGACGAAGATGGCAAATTTGCAGATAGTGGATTTAAGCACTTCCTAACATCCAAGGGCATATTTCACCAATTGTTATGTCCAAAAACTCCGAAGCAAAATGGAAAGGCAGAGCGTAAGCATCGCAATATAATTAAGTTAGGTCTCACTATGATTTTCCATGCTCACCTTCCACCCCAGTTTTGGGTGGATTGTATCCATAATATGAAATGCTACGTTTGTTAGGCTTCAAATGTTTTCCGTATCTTGGTGATTACCGGACTAACAAGTTGGCACCCAAATCACTTCCTTGTGTTTTTATTGGCTATAGCACCAAGCACAAAGGCTACAATTGTTTCCATCCGCCCACCGATAGAGTTTATATCTCTCGCCATGTGGTCTTTGACGAAACTGTTTTTCCATTTGTTCAGCCCAGTCGGCTGTATGACAACTCCTTGGTCGATGGTGATCTTTGTTCTTTTTTGAGATTGGGAAGCCTCCTCACCCAGGAACTCAATGACATCTTCCCAACCTCTGTCTACCTTGGCACCTCTGAAGGACTGTGTTTCAGCTATCGCTTTTGCTCCAGCTTCACCTATAACTGCCCCATCTACCATCGCTGCCACTAATACTCCACAGTGGTCTGCCCTAAAGCCCATACTAGGGCGCTCATCCTCAGAACATGACACTGCTCTTGGTACTCTTCCAATTGTTGCTTTAGTAGCCCATTCATTTGAGTCTCCATCTGAGACGTCTGGCCCAGTTTCTCCACCTACAGCTTCAACAGCTCCTTCATCTGGGTTTTCTTCGAGGAACATAAATGTTGTATCCCTGTCGTCTACTCCACCATCTGCTCCTATCCAACAGCTCACTCAGCACCCCATGCTTACTTGGGCCAAAAGTGGAGTTTACAAACCCAATCCAAAGTACCAAAATTTTACCCCCCTTTGTGCATATTCCACCATTCCCTTTGAACCTTAATCCATAACTATAGCCAAGAGTCATCCTAGTTAGCGTGCTGCCATGGAAGAGGAATTGACTGCCCTTGCTGCAAATAACACATGGACACTTGTTCCATCACACCCTGACTTAAATGTCATGGACTGTAAATGGGTATATAAGGTTAAGCTACATTATGATGGATCCTTCGAACGACTTGTCACCTAGGGATTTACTCAATTGGAAGGTCTTGACTTTTCTGAAATGTTTTCTCCAGTTATCAAACCGGCAAACATTCGACTCGCATTGACAATTGCCGTTGTTAAAGGGTGGGAGATCCAGCAACTAGATGTCAAAAATGCTTTCCTTCATAGATTCCTCTCTACCCCAGTTTATATGAAGCAACCTCCTGGTTACCTTGATCCCGCTCATCTCACACACATGTGTAAATTAAGTCGTGCCTTGTATGGCCTTAAACAAGCTCCACAAGCTTGGTTTGATCAGCTTAGTGACTTTCTTCTCACCCTTGGTTTCTACTGAAGCACTGCTGATCCTAGTCTTTTTATCTGCAAATCCCAACAAGGAATTCTTTTCTCCTCATGCATGTGGACAATATGATTATCGCTGGTGACTCTTCATTTCAGATAAACTAGCTAATCTCTTAGCTGGCTCATGAATTTGCAGTCAAAGACTTAGGGTTTATTCACCATTTTCTAGGCATTGAAGTTCATAAAGCTTGCTTCAGGTCTTTAACTTTCTCAAACATGATATGCCGTGGACCTTTTGAATCGTGCTTCTATGAGTTCTTGCAAACCCATATCCACACGCATGCCTTCCCACGGTCGCTCCTTATCTTTCTCGGATGACCCATATACTAATCCTACTCACTATCGTAGCATTGTGGGTGGTTTGCAATACATCACCTTTACACGTCCTGACATTGCTTATAGTGTCAACATTGTTTGTCAGTTTATGCATGCCCCAACCATGGCTCATTACAAACTTGTCAAACGTATTTTGTGCTATATACATGGAACTGCTCACTTCGAATTACATATCTTGGCCTCTAGCACTCTAGATTTATATGCCTTCTCCGGTGCCGATTGTGCAGGTTGTCCACTAAGTTGACGTTCTACCACAGGATTTTGTACCTTTCTTGGTAGCAACTGCATTTCTTGGAGTGCAAAGAATCAACCCACTATTGCTCGGTCCAGTACCGAAGCCGAATATTGTTCTATGGCCTCCACTGCTACTGAACTCACCTGGCTGACCTTTCTTCTTTATGATTTTGATGTCCCATTGTCCAAACCTCCCTTGCTGCACTGTGACAATATTAGTCCCTTACATATGACAATTAATACAGTCTTTCATAGACGGTCAAAACACATCGAGCTTAATTATCATTATTTTCAGGAAAAAGTGGCTCTTGGTTCTTTTGAAACTTGGTTTGTTAACTCCCACAAGCAACTGGTTGATATCTTCACCAAACCACTACCCAAACATTCTTTCCTGGATCTTCGAACCAAACTTGGCCTTTGCTCCAATCCCCGACCTAGTTTGAGGGGGCATGTTAATGAAGATACTGAGAATCACAACTCAAACTCAAAGAAATCTGAGGATCACAATTCAAACTCAAAGAAATCTGTAGAATCTATAGATTAGTAAATATATAACATTATCCTTTTATTATTCTTATCACTTTATCTTTTATATTAGGCTGTATACTTATCTTTTTACTTCTATATATATAAAATACAAGAGTCTCTAATCTCATTGTGAGTAAGAGTACTTCTCAAAAATCTTTAAATCAATCTAATGATGGTGATAGATTAAGTCATTAAATTATATAAACAAATTAGAGAAAAATAAAATTATTGGTGTAGAATTACTCGTTTGAGAAGTAAACGGACCCTCGGTGGCATACAAGCAAGGATGTGTAGCATCCCACTATGCATTGTCGATTTGACTACCCACTTCATCCATGGCATGATGACATTATCATGCTCATAAAGAGACCATCAAACACAGTGGGTCTACTGTGGTATGAAGTATACTAGGTTCTAATGTCTCCACAAGTCTAGATTGAATATTTCCTAAAAGTCCACATTGTAGGCAGCTCACAGAAACGTGTAAATATTGAACTTAGAGAGTAGTATCCGAGAGAGAATGAAATCTTCTTCAATATTATTTGGCTTATTTTTGAATTGTGGATAAGTTCAAGTTTGATTAGACTTAAGATCCAAATACGTACAACTTTACCTATTTGAACCGGCGTGATGTTATAAAATTATGACTGTTCAGACGATTGTAGCAAGACGTAACGTTACCTCTAGGTTATTTTCTATGCCTCAGGGTTCAAAGACTTTAAATAATTTTTCAACTAAAACTGTAATGGACTAAAACGTAAAAAACCACTAGAATGCAAAGTAGAAAGTAGACTAAATTCAGAAGATGAAATAAGTATTGTACTAAGCATTTAATAAAAATAATAAAAGATCACCGGAGTGACAGGTTGCAGAAAAATAAAGTTACTCAAGAGCAAGAATAAGTGAATATAAGGTAGGATGACTCTGTGTAAAGTTTAATGTGTTTGATTGTAAATCCCTTCTCTATGGCTTGACTTCTGTTATTCATAGGGATGGCATTCACCCATCGAAACCGTCCTTTTTGGCCATTACTGTGATCATGGCCTTTACGCTCAAGATGCATAAACGTGCACTGAACCATCTCCAACTGGCGAATCATGATGTCACGTCTCCTTGATTCCCAAGATTCATAGAGACCTATTTTCCTAAATGTTTTGTCAATCATGGACTCTCACAGACTCTTTCATGATTGTTGCATCTCTTCCACGTGTCACCATCTGATTTTATTATTTTTGGGTGTAAACAAAATATATATAGTTTTCTTTAATGACAAATTATTTGCTATATATAGGTATATACTACCGGCTTATAAATAATGGATTTTATTTGAATCCATATTTGAGGAAATGTTTTTAAGTGAAATTCAAAAAACAAAATTATATTTGTTGTGACTTTAGATCCTCACTAAAATACTAGGACATCAGTTTTTAGGTGGTCAAGCTAAGTATACTCCTTCAAAGTACAGTGGATAGAGTCATGTAAGACTGACCAAATGAGGAGACAAAAAAAAAAATAAAGGATCAAATGATTTAATATTAATATAATGGTATTGTTGGTTCTATTTTTATATACTTGAAAATCAAATTTTTATTATTATGATAATGTCATATCCTTTGGTCATTATATATTTTTTTTTGTTCAATGATCAGTGGTTTTCTAGTCAGTTTATACGCACCTCGACTAGTCTCCTTTCCAGTCCGGTCAAAGGCAGTACATCCACGCCGGGACTAAGATATTCATGAAGGATAAATATCTCACGGCCTGATTCCAAGGGTTGTAAATATTCAAATTCAAGACATCTGTATTTACAGCTCGTTCTTGTTACCACTTAAATTACTTCTCCAAATTTTGGTCAGTGTATTTTGTCCTTCTTTTTTTATCAATATAATATTAGTCATAGGAGCTATCCTAGTCCGGTTATAGAGATCAATAGGACAACAATCCGATACTGATTAATAAAGCAGCTCAATCTCTTTAATAACTTAGTTTAGTTTTTATTTTATGTAGATTATTAGATCAATAAATCTCATTGTATCCTTTGACCATAAAAATAATAATTATAATCCCATTGCGTCCCACTAATAATTTCCGGTTCGGTGCATCAAGGTATAAGACGGGGACAAAGTACTGCAGAAGATCCATTATTATATTGCATGTTTAGTGTAGTCAAGATGGGTTATCCCCATTACCATCTTGTACTTTAATTGGAAACTCAGTGCGAGAGATCAACTCCTACTTCTCATAGTTAATAAGAGACATTAAGACCAATCAATGTCAGAGAGTGAGAGAGATAGAGAAAACAAAGTGTGACTGGACTTATGATTAGAGGATTTAGATTCCTTCCTTATCTTTTTCTTTTGATTTTCTTCCATACAATGTTAGACGGGTGAGATGTATTCATTTTTAAATGACCAAATTAACTTGATTCAGAAAACAATTGGGAGACAAGATAGGAAACAAAAAGATGATTGCTTGAATTTACTTGCATTAAAAATTATCACTGGATTCAACGAAATGCAACGGAATTTTCTACGGGACAGACAATGAGGCGGAAACTGCCGTTAATGGAGGCGACAACCATTAGATTCCCAACTATTGTTTGCAGGTATCTGTCTCACAGTCCCATAGTCCCCATAATCCCCCGCTAAAAAAAAATTTACGACTACCGTAATAATAGTTATTTTTTAATACAAAATCGAAATTTTTATTTTTTTGGGATCACATTAAATTTTGTTGAGTCAATTCATAAAAAATGAGTTTTTATAAGATTGATTTAAATATTTAACATTGATCCGAAAATTTCAGATCAATTCTAAAAATTGAAAATTCAATATTTTTTGCTATAATGTGACTATATTTAATCATAACTTAACCCAAAGATATTATAACTCTGCATACCATACCTTATTTGTCAACAAGTCTCACCATTTTTTCTCACTCCATTGTTATTTGTGGTGCAGAGACTAGGAAAAAAAAAATTCTCTATTAAAAAATCTCTCTATTATATTTTTATTCAATAATAAATTACCTATCATCTATTAAAGTGGAGTCTCTTCTATACATGATCATCATTGAGTGAAATCCAAGTAAAAGTATAATTGAGAGGAGTCCAAGAATTGTTAACATTGCCACCAGTTAAAGTGCAGTACAAACCACCTTCTCTTCCTACTTCATATCCAATCCCAATTCTAGCTTTGTCCAATGCAATGCAAGAGTTTTTTTGGCTCTCTCTCGCTCTCTCTCTCTCTCTCTCTCTCTCTCTCCTCCCCATCACCATTATTTAACATCTTGTCCCCTACTTGGCTCTTCAAATAACGAACTAAATTGCATCAATCCTCTCTCCCCTGCGATTCTCTAGTACTGTTCTTTTTCTTCTTCTTCCTTTAACTATGAGTTTTGAACCAAACACGTCTCTTAATCTTTTTCTCCCAAACAATGAGCCGAATCTAGACCTTGAACTCGACCCGTCATCAGGACCTCTTAGTCTAGCCCAAATGCGGGTGTTTTCTTGCAACTTCTGCCGGAGGAAGTTCTATAGTTCACAAGCACTCGGAGGACACCAAAATGCCCACAGGCTCGAACGAACCCTAGCGAAAAAAAGCAGAGAGCTAAGTTCGGCTGTCCGACCTCATGCAGGCTGGAACCAGCGGTCAGGATCTAATTATGGTAGTTCGAGACCCGAGCATCATGGACATGCGGGAAGGTTTACCAGTGATCTGATTTGTGGAAAGAGAGAAATGAGTTATGGTTCCAGAGAAGAAGATGGTTATTGGGTCAAAGGGTACAAGTCTGAGAATGTCAAAGAGGAGTTCAGCCAACTTGACTTGTCTCTGAGGCTTTGAGCATCTCTATTGTTTGAAACTTAGTTTTTTATTTTTCACTCTGAATGTAAAAATAAGATTACACATGTTTGATATTCTCCAAATCCTGTAGTAGTTGGAGTCTCCTGACTCTGTAAAGCCCTATTTTCCATGGTTAACCAGAGGCCCTATGTGCTAGATTATTATTTAAGATGATGAGTAATGAATATAGTGGTTACCTCAGAGTTCAGAGATCTTCACGGTCCTCAAATGATAATAAGTCACATCAGGGAGACTGACACGTCAACATACACATGCACGCATGCATCAGCATAAATGGGACACATGGCATCTTGCACCTGACATAGGTTTCTGAAATCAGTAATACTATACTGACCAAATTTTGGGACCAAATTTAGAGCCCAAATGACATGGTAGCTGATTTGGACTTATTTATTTGGTGTCATGTCATTTGGGCCCCAATAAATACTCCAAATGACATGCTGCCATGTCATTTGGACTCAAAAATT
Organism: Ilex aquifolium; assembly: GCA_951799425.1. Lineage (NCBI taxonomy): Eukaryota > Viridiplantae > Streptophyta > Magnoliopsida > Aquifoliales > Aquifoliaceae > Ilex > Ilex aquifolium. The sequence goes on from OX637393.1 coordinate 29,737,827, forward strand.
GGTCCTAAAATTTGGTCAGTGTAGCATTACACTTCTGAAATATCCACTAACACACATGTGGTGATGGGGCACATGCATGAGATAGCTTCATGCACACTCAAACAATGCGTCATCACCTCTAATGATGACTCCATAACCTAAACCCTCACTCAACTTCTATTATTAAAACCCTCATTAATAAAGGGAAAATCTAAGCAACTCTTTCAAAGTAAAGAATTAATGTGAGCCTAAATAAACTTCACACTTCCTTTATTACTTCCCACTTACATCCACTTACTGACTTGTGCATCGGAGGTGGTTCGATTGAAACCAGACCGGTTTCCTACTCTTGAAACTCTTTGACATGTCTTAGGATCTCAATTGGCTAGTAGACAATGACCTACGACAACAAGTCTCCGAACAACGACCTTCTTACACAAATTCAGAACAAATTTACTAATAGTGCCATATGTGGGAAACACAGTTTTCCAACCTTTTCATACATTAAACCATGGCCTCTCTGAAAGGCGAAAGAAAGAACGTCCAGACTGGCATGGATGTAGAAACCACTAATCCCTTTGGAAACCGATAGATGACCAAGCCCCTGTTGAATGTATATAGGGTAAGGTCGTTGTGTAGGTCTGACAAATGGCCGAAGCCCTCCAGGTAGTCCTCCAACTGCAACAACAAGCGTCTACGACACTAGTGCCAGTGCCACCCAATCCCAAAAATGTCCCAAGACCAACCAGTCCGGCACGAAATATCATCAATCATGATCCTCCCCCTCGTTGGAATGATGGCACCCAACAAGATCCTAATGATGACATACGACTCCTGAGAACCCGAGACTAGGAGGAAGTTACAAATAACTCCTTTTATATTGTGGACTAAATGAGAGATTTCCAAGCACAGTTTGGAGATCTCTAGTTCACCTTGGACAAAAAACAAACTAAACTAGCCACTAAGAAGAAAAGAACTCTGTTTACTCCTGCCGTGGTGGCCTACCCATTACCAGCAGGATTTCGGATGCCTTAGATAGATAGTGAACGAGAAGAGGATTGATTGTTTGGAATGACTCACCTCAAAGTGAGTTGGAAGAGTTTTATTTATATTGTATTTGTGAGTGTACAATAGATAAGAATCATATACAAGATAACTACATGAGTTTAAATAGAAGATAACTATTAAGTATAATCCTATCATGTAATCCTAACTGCATTATCACTTATCATTCCCCCGCAAACTAATGCCGGAAGCCGGCAATAGTTTGGAAATATGCCTGTGAAAAGTTTGTGTCGGCAAGATTTTTGTAAAAATATCAGCGGGTTGTGATATAGACGGAAGAAATTGAATTTTAAGAGCACCCTTGACAACATGATCTCGAACAAAATGGTAGTCGACTTCAATGTGTTTTGTACGAGCATGTAAAACAGGATTAGAAGTCATGTGTGTAGCACCCATATTATCACAGTGAAGAACCATAGGTAAGGATGGTGGAGCATGAAGATCTTGTAGTACATAGAAAAGCCATAACATTTCTGAGGTGGTAACAACCAAGGCTTTATACTCTGCTTCAGTGCTAGATCTAGAGATAGTGGGTTGTTTTTTAGAGGCCCAAGACACAAGATTCGGGCCTAAGAAGATGCAAAATCCAGTGGTCGATCGCCGAGTTGTAGGACAACCAGCCCAATCAGCATCAGAAAAGACGGTGAGTGATGATAAAGAACCAGAATGAATGACAAGGCCGGAACTAAGAGAGCCTTTGATGTAGCGTAAAATACGCTTAACCGCTTGTAAATGCTCAGTAGTTAGTGAATGGAGAAATTGGCAAACTTGGTTCACCGAATAACAGATGTCGGGGCGAGTGAGAGTTAGGTATTGTAGGGCACCCACAAGATGACGATATTCGGTAGGGTCAGGGATAGGGATTCCATCTGTTGGTGACATTTTGGAACCCAAGGCAGAAGGTGTTGAGCATGGTTTGTAGCCAATCATTCCTGCCCTGTGTAATAGATCAAGTGTGTACTTGTTTTGTGTCAAGTGGAGGCCTGAGGTGGTGCGAGTAGCTTCGATGCCGAGGAAGTAATGAAGATCGCCCAAATCTTTAATAGAAAATTCTCGTGCAAGTTGAGATAAAAAAGATGTAATCATAGAGGGCTGATCACCGGTCAAAATAATGTCATCAACATACAAAAGAAGAACGAGGATGCCTTGAACTATCCGAAGCACAAACATAGAGGTATCGGTCCGACTGTAACGAAAACCAAATTTGAGGAGAAAAGTATTGAATCGCTGAAACCATGCCCGAGGTGCCTGACGAAGTCCATAAATAGCCTTGTGGAGACGACAAACGTGGGATGGTGTGGTGGAGTGGATGAAGCCAGGCGGTTGATGCATGTACACTTCCTCGGTGAGAAAACCATGAAGAAAAGCATTTTGAACGTCAAGCTGTCGAATTGGCCAACGGTTGGAGATGGCAAGACTAAGAACTGTGCGAATGGTAGCTGGTTTGACGATGGGACTAAATGTATCAGTGAAATCAATCCCGGGTTGTTGAGTGAAGCCTTTGGCGACTAATCGAGCTTTATAACGTTCTAGAGAACCATCGCTACGGCGTTTGATGTGGTAAACCCATTTGCACCCCACAACATTCATATGTGGCTCATAAGGAACAAGCATCCATGTACCATTTCGTATAAGAGCTTGATATTCAGATTGCATTGCAGAAACCCATTTTGGGTCACTAACAGCTTGGCGATACGTAGTGGGTTCATGGGGGGGGGGGTGTTATGAATAGTGGCTAGGAAAGTAATGGGAATTGGGTGTTTGGTGGCGAGGAAAATCTTGGGTTTTCTAGTGCCATCACGGTGACGGGTTACCATCGGGTGAAGAGATTGAGGCATGGAAGGAATAGAATGTGGAGGAGCCAGAGGAGGTGAAGTAATTGGTGGGAAGTGTGCTGAATTTGTGGCAACAGCTGCAAGTAAAGGACTGGGCAGCGAGGAAGAACAGTCAGAGATGGACTGATTTGCAATCGGTGTAACTAGTGGAGGAGCCAGAGATGGAGATGCTGGAGCAGTTGCCGAAGTGGGATCATATGCCGAAGAGATAGAAGATCTACCTAGAAGTGGCAATGGGATGGTAGAAATCGCCATTGGAAGGTGGATAGTAGCAGGAGCTTTGGACAACACTGGGCGAGCAGCAGCAAAAGGGAAGCTTTCTTCATTAAAAATAACATGCTAAGATATGTAGATACGACCTGTTTGTGGGTCAAGACACCGATACCCTTTGTGAGAAGAGATGTAGCCAATGAAGATGCAATAAAGGGATTTAGGACTAAGTTTATCTTGACAATAAGGTCGTAGGCATGGAAAGCACTGGCATCCGAAAACCCGGAGAAAGGAGTAATCTGGACATGTACCAAAAAGAAACTCATATGGAGATTTGTGTTGTAGAATCGGAGTTGGGATCCGATTAATAAGAAATGTAGCAGTCAAGAAAGCTTCAAGCCAATATTGTTTAGGTGCATGTGATTCAAATAATAAAGCAAGACCCATCTCAGTTATATGGCGGTGTTTGTGCTCAGCTACACCATTTTTCTCCTGGGTGTGTGGACAAGAAATACGATAAATAATGCCAGAATCATCCAAAAACTGCTTGAATGCGCCGCGAGTTAACTCAAGTGCACCATCACATTGAAAATACTTGATAGTAATAGAAAATAAATTTTCTGCCATATTTTTAAAGCGGCAAAAACACGCCAATGAATCAGATTTAACCCGAAGAGGATACACCCCAGAGAAGCGACTATAATTGTCTACAAAAAGAATATAATAATGAAATCCAGAAATAGATGGTACTGGAGAAGGCTCCCATAAATCATAGTGAATAATAGTCAATGGAAAAGAAGATAAACGATCCGACTTATTAAAAGGCAGCTTGTGACTCTTAGCCAATTGACAAGAGTCACAAAATTTATTAACCTGCAGAAAATCTGAAAATGTAAAGTCTCACGTAATGATGTAAGAGTGTGGGAAGATGGGTGCCCCAATCGACGATGCCAAACATGAGCAGGAACTCGAGTATCACCAATGAGGCCACATTATTCCGAATGGAGGATGGTGATGTTGTCGGGATGGAGTTCAAGTTACCCTTGAGAGGTCCTTTCAGGAGTGTCATCTCGGTGCGAAGATCTTTAACACATAAACCCCATGGAAAGAATTCAACAGAACAGTTATTTTCTCGAGTGAGTTGAGAGATAGATAAAAGATGCTGAGTGAGTTGAGGGACAACCAAAGTGTTAGAAAGTTGTAACTGCTGCAAGGGTGTGGAAAGTTTAGTGGAACCTATGTGAGAAATAGATAGAGCCTTACCATCGCCCACGTAGACTTGATCAGAACCAGAATAACTGGAAGATTGGTGGAGTGTGGCAGGATCAAAAGTTATATGTGATGTGGCACCGGAATCAGGAATCCAATGATGATCAATAGTCGGCCGAGGATCCGTGGGTGGCGACTGGAGGTGGAGACCAAAGAAGGGCTGTTGAAGATGATGAACATTGCTATTGCGACTAGGGAAATAGCGAAATCGACACTTGTTGGCTGCATGACCAGATTTGGAATTTGATGAGTGGGCGGCTTTGAAAGTCATTCGAGGTGTAGCCAAAAGAAGAGGGGACCACAGAACGTGGGGACTGGCCATTGGGGGAACTATGGAAAATTGGTGATGACTGATCTGGGTGTGGGTATCGTGAAGATGAGGAACCGAAACGGGTGTTGTTTTTGCCATGTTTAGGAGTAAAGCGTGGAGGTCCATGAGGGAGTGGGGGAACAAAGGCATGAAGTGCTGTGGGAGGATCAATAGCAGACGATGGAGATGTACCATAGCCACGAGCAAGACGTTGCTCGTGTATCAGTAGACTGGACCGTAATTCATAAAAAGTAATGGGAGGGTGGTGGTGTTCAATTGTCGTGATAAAAGGGCCATAGTCCGCACTCAAACCATTGAGAGTGTAGTAAACAAGATCGGAGTCCTTAACGAGTTCGTTAATTGCTGCGAGAGAGTCGACTAGCGATTTGATGCGATGGAAATAGTCGGTAATGGTGTCACTGCCCTTGGAGATGCCTTGAAGATCTTTAACAAGATATGATTTGCGGGCAGTGCATTGTTGTTGATATAGTGTAGCAAGAGCATCCCAAGCGTCCTTTGCGGTTGTGAGGCCAAGTATTTGAGAACTCAAGGATTCAGTCAAGGTAGCATTGAGACATGTCTTCACAAACTGATCAAATTTTTGCCAAGTAGTGTACTCCGGGTTGGGTGTTGGTTGCCCGGTGGAGGAGGTGATGGTGGAGGATGGTGGAAGAATTGAGCCATCGACAAGTCCAAGTAAATCTGTACTTATAAGAATGGATTCGAGTTGATCACGCCACAGTAAATAGTTGTTGCCATCAAGTTTCACGGAGACAAAGTTAGTGATGTTGGTAAGGGGAAAAGTAGTGGGCAGTGAGGAGGCCATGATAGTGTTAGGAAAAGAAAAGGTTGCAGAAATTTTATGGTTCAAGGCTCTGATACCATGAACGAGAAGAGGATTGATTGTTTGGAATGACTCACCTCAAAGTGAGTTGGAAGAGTTTTATTTATATTGTATTTGTGAGTGTACAATAGATAAGAATCCTATACAAGATAACTACATGAGTTTAAATATAAGATAACTATTGATATTTATAATCCTATCATGTAATCCTAACTGCATTATCACTTATCAGATAGCTTCGAAGGCGTAAAGATCTATTTGGACACCTCTAGAGGTTTAGAGACCTTATGACCCTCCATGCACTCCCAGATGAGATCATGTGTTGAGATTTTTGAAGCACCCTAATAGGAAATGCTCACGCATGGTTCAACAAATTACAACCAATCATGATCACCACTTTTGCCCAATTAAGCCACTCCTTGTATCACACTTTGCAGGGGGTAGAAGCACCGGAAACTGGCCATTTGCTGAACATCAAACAGGAGGAAGATGAATCTCTCCAAAGTTATGTCACCTGGTTCTTTAATGAGGCCTTGCAAGTTGAGACCTTGATGATCGAGTCTGTCTCACTGCTTTTATGGCAGGTTTTAGCGCCCCCACCTTTCTCTATTTTCTATTAAAATACCCCCTGAAAACCATGGCGAACCTCCTAAGAATTGCCCAAAACATATGAAGTCTAAGGACACCATCAATGCTCGACAAGAATCTTTCTCTGTCAGTCAAACTAAAAAAAGGAAAGCTAAGCCAACCAAAGCATCCACACAGTCAGAGTCAAAAAAGAATAAGGTTGGGAAGCATGAGTAGAAGGACCGATCACTAGCAGCCCGTTTCGATGGGTATACCCCTCTGAACACCCCGTTCGAATTGGTACTCCTAGAAGTGGAGAATGACTAAATTCTCAAATGGCCTGGAAAAATGAGATCACCTCCCCAAAAGTAGTCCCAGTAGAAATATTGTCATTTTCAATGTGACCATGGCCATAACACCGAAGAATGCAGAGATTTGAAAGAACATATTGAATACCTAATCCAAAGAGGGAGGCTATCCTGATTCGTTTCTAATGACCACAAGGACAAGCAAAAGACGAATAAGGAAAGACAAGCGAACTCTGGGAACCGGGCACATAAAAACCCTATTGGTGAAACCCAAGTCATCATAGAGGCTCTGATGGGCGAGGGGAGTCATCCTCAGCTTGAAAGAATGACGTTCGGAAGGTTCGAACATCTTCTAAAGTTTATGGAATCCGGGCGGTTTACTGACCACCGAATTACTTTAGGTCGAAGGAACCCCTCTCCTTTCTTTGACAAGGATCTTGAAGGTATTTAGATCCCCACGATGATCCTTTGGTTGTGTCCCTAACCATAGCCAACTTCAGGGTTAGAAGGGTCCTTGTTGACAGTGGCAATTTGGTTGATATCTTGTACCTGGATACATACGAGCAGCTCAACACTAGAAAGGAGAAATTGATAGCAACTAATTCTCCACTTATTGGTTTTTCATGTGAGAGAGCTTTTCCACAATGATCTATCCTCATCCTGGTCACTACCAATGACCCCCCGACAGTCCACTATCATGGTCAATTTCCTTGTAATGGACTCCTCTCGTCCCATAATGTGATTATGGGACGGCCACCTATCAATGCACTCTAAGCTATCCCCTTAACTTAAAATCTGATGTTGCGATTCCCTACCCGGGGGTACGTAGGCCAGGTCAAGGCAGACTTGCTAGTGGCAAGAGAGTGTTATGCAGTCTCCATGAACGAAATGGACCTGAAAGAGGCCCTTCAGATCAAAATCCTTGATGAAAGGGAAGATGAAGGCAAGGGGTCCCCTATTGAGGACCTGGAGGAGGTACCGATTGATCCAGAAACTCCAGAGAAGACATTCAAAGTGGGCACTCTACTCACCCCTTACCTCAAAGCTCGTGTCCTAAAATTCTTGGCCAATGCCAGAGATATTTTCACTTGGTACCACTTCAGCATAACATGCACAGACCTAGAGGTCATGACCCACATGCTTGGTGTCAATCCTGAATACAAGCTGGTTCGGTAGAAAAATCACACCTTTGCCTCAAAAATAAGAAAAACAATCAATGAGGATGTGTTCAAGCTCCTAAAAGCTGACTAGGTGAGGGAAAAAAAATACCTTGAATGGCTTGCCAATGGTGTTCTAATAAAGCAAACCAGGGACAAATGGGGACTTTGTGTTGATTTCACCGACCTTAATAAGGCGTGTCCAAAGGATAACTATCCTCTTCCGAGGATCAACATCTTGATAGATGCCACCTCTGACTATGAACTTCTCAGATGACTTATGAATTCGATGTTCGGAGCACAAATAGGAAAAACCATGGAGGTCTACGTAGATGACATGTTGGTGAAAACACTACAGGCCGATCTACATATCAAACATTGGGAGAGGACTTTTCAAGTCCTTAGGAGGTACAAGATGAAGCTGAATCCTACTAAGTGTGCTTTCAAAGTCACCTCGGGGAAATTCCTAAGGTTTATGGAAACCAAGTGAGGAATCAAGGCCAACCCAAAAAAGATTATCGCCCTAACGAACATGAAGTCACCAAAATCCACCAAGGAGGTCCAGTAGTTGGCGGGGAGAGTTGTCACCCTCAATATGTTTGTCTCCCCATTTTTTAAAATCCTCAGAAAAAGCTTTGAATGGATAGAGGAGTACCATAAAGCTTTTTCCCAACTAATGCAATATCTAGCCTCGCCCCCAACTTCTGTCCATCACAGCACCGGAGGAGGATTTGTATCTCTACTTGGTTGTTTATACTACAATTATTAGTTCGGTGTTACTTAAAGAGGAGGAACGAATCCAAAAACCAGTCTATTACATGAGTTGCGCCCTCTGGGGTGCTGAAGAGAGATACCCCACCACAGAGAAGCTGGCGTTCTCTCTGATTATTATGGCCAATAGATTAGGGCCATACTTCCAAGCTCACTGCATCATCGTCCAAACTGATCATCCCTTTCGATAAGTGCTCCACAAACTCGAAATATTGGGTCGATTGATAAAATAGGCCATAGAACTCAGAGAGTTTGATGGGCAAGCCATGGAAAATTTCATTTTTGAACTCACATTACCCATAGAAGATAGAAACACCCTTCTCACAGGAAAGCTTGAGGTCAAGCTGGATTAATGGTCTCTGTTCGTGGATAGGTCATCAAACAAGCTCAAAAGTGGAGCCGGCCTAATCCTGATCTCACAAGAGGACCATAAGTTGGAGTATGCCCTCAAGCTCGACTTCAAAGCTTCAAATAACCAGGCCAAGTACAAGGCACTCCTAGTCGGGCTTTGGTTTGCTGTCGACCTCGATATATGACACATCTAAGCATAAAGCGACTCTCAGCTCATAGTTAATTAAGTCAATGGGCAATATGAGGTCAAGGATGAGAAAATGGTGGCATATCTAAGCAAGACTTGTTCCCTCATTTCCCAATTTTAGACCTTTTCTATTAAGCAAGAGCCTAGTGAAAACAATGGTCATGCTGACTCTCTAGCACGGCTAGCTTCATCAAGGGAGGACTATGGAGTAGAGTGGAGGAATATCCCTTTGGAATATCTATCCAGGCCTAGCATTCTGGAAGAGAAACTGGTGGGTGAAACACTCCAGGTCCAAGTAAAATTGACATGGATGTGTCCATATATATCATACCTAAAAAGATGTTACCTCCCACCAGAACTGCTAGAAGCTAAGAGATTGGTCCTGAAGGCGACTAAGTATGTACTCATCTAGGATGTCCTCTAAAGAAGGAGCTTGTCCATCCTGAAGGCATTTGTGGCAATCATTCTGAAGGATGGTCACTCTATCACAAAGCGCTCCGACAGGGATATTATTGGCCAAAAATGGTGAAAGATGATGTTATTCTAGGAGGGAGAATTCGATGTGGATCTTTCCACATGATTATACACGTGGACATAATTAATCTCACAATGATCCCAAATCCCCAAACACAATTGCACAACTATAGATGATATGATATCAAACAATCAAAATATTAAACACATAGTGTGTGTGTGTGTGTGCTAACAAATGCAAGTGTGTACAATAATCAATAAGAGACACAAGCAATTTGTTGACGCAGAAAGCTCTCCTTGGGAAAAACTGTAGGGAACCACTCGGGGTTCACCAAAGCCTAATCCAATACTCTCAAATTTAACATACAAGTACTCGAGACTTATACCTCAACCAATAATATGGTTACATGCTCATTTCCTTTCTATGGCTCTCTGTTGAAAGTCCCTCTTCGATGTCTAGTGTAGCTTTACTTGGACCTTTCCGCCACACAGTTCGTCTAGGTCTTGATTGATTATGGGTACGCCAACAATCCTTGGTATGCACACACCAATGAGTTTTTCAACTAAGAAGTTCTTTAACACTAATTTATGAGGTCGGGTAGAATCACTAGTGGTAGCCTTTAGATATAAGGGATCTAGGTTTTGGTGGAATCTCTAAAAATAGATGAATGAATTTCTCTCTTTAAAATCTCTCTAGAGGATTAATCTAGATATAAGAAAATCTTTTCCTATTTATAGGTCCGGAATAAGGGTAGTGTTAGTAAATAAGAAAATTTAGATTTACGAACGACCGCTTTATCAGTGGGAGGAAGTTCATAGGAATGTTGTCGCTTTAGTGAAAATAACATTTCAAAAACGACTAAGGCAGGCACCGCTCGAGTGACCATGGGCATCGCTTGAGCGACCATGAGACCTCTCAAGCGAGCTCATAGAGTGAGCCCTATGCTGCCTTTTGCGGCCTTTTTTCATTTCCTTCCCTAAGTCATAAAGAGATCGCTCTAGCGAAGACTAGCGAGCATTGGTCGATCACTACAAGTTTTTAAGACTAAAACCCAAAAATTTGTCCTCTTGAGCACTAAAGGGTGTTGCTCAAAGAGGGGTCTGATTGTGACTCAAACTATGCTTTCAAATACAAAAATGGTTTAGAAAAAAATTTTCTTTTAAAATCATATAGGAGTCATAATCGGATTGCTTCCTAATTCCATTTTAATCATAATCAGCCTAAGTTATATTCACTAAGGGTTCATCCTAGGTGTTTAGGTCATTACCTTTGTCGTAAGCAAGAAAATGCATATGGAGTTTGGAGGTTGAATGAGGTAGTTTTGATGCTAGATCTTCTCCCTTCAATGATGATTTCAGATTGTGAACTTGATAGCATCATGACCATGAAATAGGTTAAGATTTTATAATGGACTTTATGAAATTGGTTAATTACAAATATGATCTAGCAGTCTCCCCATTTGGGAATTTCATGAAAAAACACAAGTTAGAAATTAAGATTACAACTCAAAAAAATTGAACAAAAGAATTGCAAATTAATCTCAACTCTTATTCATACATGATTAACCATAAATAGTGGTAAATGAATTAGGGTTTAAGATTAATATGTGCGAAAATTAGGTTAAAGTGATTAATTTATAAAGTATTTGGGTTAATGTGTAAGTTGTAGATTTTGCAGGGTTTCAAGTATAAATACGAAAGTTTAAGAGGATCAAAGTGCAGAGGCAGAATGAAGCGAGGGAGGCAAGTGTAATTAAGAAGTTGAAGAGTCAAAGAAGGAGAGCTGCACAAGGAAAAATCCAGAGAATCCCCACTATCCGGATGGTGATGGTGGCATCCAAACGGTACTCCAACCGCCTTTCTCCTCCCCTTCCTCCCATTGGTCAATTTGATCAACAATTTGATGTGAATGGGCAGCTTGGGTGTTTGCCACCTCTACCCCCCTTCCGGTGCTTATAAATAGTCTACTTTAGTCATTTTTTAGGGACATTCACCAAAGTTCAGTTTAACTCAAGCGAGGAGAGAAAGAAGGGAAAAAAAGAGAGAAAGGGAGACTTTAGGGAGTGTTTCAGTCAGAGAACGAGCGAAGCCCTACCCTAATCACTTCTCAACTAGAATTTTCTTTACTTTTACATTTCTTTTTATCCTTTCTACTGGGAGGTTGAACATCTCCCACTTTTGTGCCCTAGCTAGTAATAAGAGTGACAGTGTTTCAGCTATTCCTTAGGAAAGGACTTTGTTGTATTTTATTTTCGGTTGTAATGGGATCATCTCATTCTTCTTGCTTGTCTATAGCAATGAAGCGTTAGTAATTCGTTTATACTCTTCAGTGAAGGGTGAATGCATGTGTAATATTGTTTAAGTTATGGAAATGCCAATGTTTATTTATGCGTTAATGTTTATACCTCTCTTAATTGATGGATGGTTATAATTATAATATGCTCATGGATATGAACACCGAGCAAAGCCTAATGCTATACACTATTCTATCTATCATTATTACCTACTTCATGCATGATACAGTGATGCATGTATTTGGACTTTATGTAATAGTTGGGAGATCAGTTATAGACGGGTTAAATCTCGCCATAGCCAATGCTTTTGACTCAATGCATAAATCGGAACTCCGTCTTCACTGAATCATCAACCTGTCGATTGAATAGCTAAAGTAGCCTTTTGAATGGTTCACCTTCAGGTTTACTAGGGTTATTTGGTTGTTGCATGGTACATAGACCTTCCGGCTAACCTAACCAGTTGTTGTGATATGGTTCAGACATACATCAAATCTACCAGTTAACTTTCTAGTAAAATAGGAGTTAATTGTTGTATGGTGGCATTTTTATAAAAAAAAAATACAATGCATAATAGATTCCCGAACTGATGAGTATCTTTTATCATTGTTATTTAAGTTTAGTTCAATGTTATTTGATAATTCTAAGCTCACACTACAAGCAATTCCATTACACACTACACACACGACAATCTTACATTTTTTGTTTTGAATTCCGATAGTTAGCTCCTTGTGGGTTTGACCTCGGACTTAAACCGATAAATATTACAATTTGACCACATATACTTAGGTTCTAATTTAAATCAGGCCAAATCAAGCGTTTTGGCACTGTTGCCGGGGAGTTACGGTGATTTCAAAACGAATTGGGAAGTTGTCTAGCTTATATTATATGTGTATACACTGTTTGTTTTATTTTAATTGTTTATGTCTGTTAAGTCAGTAGTAGGATCTATAATTAGTCTAGTTCTTCATCTTCGTCATCTTCTTCATCGCAAGCATCGTCAGACTCTTTTTAGCTAAGTATGGCCAATAATAATCAAATGGAACAAGTGGCAGTTTAGAATGTCCGACCTTTAAGAAAATATTTGTATCCTATACGCACTAGTGTCCCCTCATGTTTTGCTTTTTCCACTAATGCTCCAAATTTTAACATTAAAGCTGGGACAATACAGCTTTTACCGCAATTTCATGGTCTTGAGTCTGAAAACCCTTATTTGCATATGAAAGAATTTGAGGAAGCATATGGTGCATTGCAAGATAATTTTGAAATGGCCCGGTTAAAACTTTTTCCTTTATCTTTGAAAGATAAGGCTAAACTGTGGCTAAATTCTTTAAAAGCTCAATCCATTCCAAGTTGACAAGTTTTGCAAACAAAATTTTTCAAAAAAAAAATTTCCAGTGCTCCGCACTAATGCATTGAGATGTCAAATCTTAAATTTTTATATAAAATAAGGAGAAACTTTTTATCAATGTTAGGAGAGATTTAAGAATCTTCTCCAAGCCTGTCCACATCATGCATTTGAAAGTTGGACTTTAGTTGATATTTTTTTATGATGACCTCCCGTCCAAGATGTGAAAATTTGTTGAAATGCTGGCCCAGAGAGAATTCAAGGTTAAGAGTCTCGATGAGGCATTCAAGTTTTTTGATACCATTTTCGAGAGTTTCAAAATGTGGGACTTGGCCTCCCTAAATATTGTTGAAAACAAGCCATCCTCATCCCGAGGAGGGAAATACGTGTTAAAAAATAATGATGACCTAAGGGCTAGAATGACTACTTTTGTAAAACCCGAGGAAATTTAAAATTTTTACGAATAATGGCAAAATGGTAATTTGCTGCTACGGTATGGGGTGAAAATCAAAATTTTTCTAGAATTTGGATGATGAAACGGACCTCACCGTTGGATTCATCTCGCGAAATCTAGTTACTCAGTCAATTTTCATTGCCTTCCGAGACAATCGATTTTTTTTTGCGTTTTTACGAGGCAATCCGGTGTCGCGTGACCAAAATAAATGCGATCGGGAATTAATAGCGAAAAGTGAAAAATAATTTAAATTAAGTTCAAATAAAAATATATTGAGCATGGATCGGGACAAATTTAATTAATTCGGGATGCAATCGGACCCGAGAGAGACGTACGTGTGGCGCAACGAGGGCCAATTATCTAAGGGGTATAAAGAGTGTTAATTGCAATGACAATGTTATAACATGTTTTGGTAAGGTTGTTCATGGTGGTTATATGCTTATGATGTAATTGACCATGAAAAATGTTGATGGATATTGAAGTTGTTCATAATTGTGCTCATGACATATTGAACATGACTTGAGATTTGCAATTGTACATTACATTTGCATATGCGCGGGAAAAATCACATTCGTGGGCATGAGACATGAGTGTGGGTGTGTGGAAGGTTTTGATCAGACACCACTCTTGGTGAATGATGCGTGGTCTTGGAAAAGTTGGACCAAGGTTCGACTGAGTCGGACGAGTTGCATTGAAAATAGGGTTGAGGTTAGCAAGAAGGGTTGGGTTGTCCCTTGGGGGAAAGACCTAGTGATTTGGATACGCACTCTGTTGGTATAGAGTCCATAAAGTGTATCGGCGTATGCGAAGCTGGTTGTGGAAGTCCAATTATGCCGTGTCGGTTGGGTGCCCGTTGGTGTAAGTCCATATATACCCACCCCAAGAAAGACCTGGGAATTTTAATGGTCATTGGATGAGTAACATCAATGGCGGGGGCTTGGAATATCCGGATTGATATGCATGACATTGTATGTATTATGGGAGCCGTTGAAGGCTTGGGTTGAGTTGCATGTGTGAGTCTCATCTCATAACATGAGATGGTATAAATAATTCCATTATGAATTGCATATTCTTAAATGAATTGTTTGTTTGATTGTTGAATTGCATATGAGCATTTCATATGTATCTAGGTTGGGGAGTAGCCTCTTTAGGAGATACTCTATTGAGCGTGACTCACCCTTTATGGGGATAACATTTTAGGTGCGGGATAAGCGTCAGTGGATAGCTCACACATGGGCTCTCAATGATAAAGAAAAGTCGAGATGTGGCTTTAAATTACGTTTTTGTAGAACAAATATGTAATTTAGTTTTTGGACATGTAATCTTGTGTAAAGAATTGTAAAACAAACTCGTATGGACTATTATATGTACAAATTTTTTTTATGTTATATGAGTTTGGATTGTTGTTGTATGAGATTGCAAGAGTTGGAGTTGACAAAGGATTGAATCGGAGGAAAACTGGGATGATCTACGAGTAGAACGCTGATTACCTACCGGTAGAAGAATTTCAGTGGACTCTTCTACTGGTAGAACGTTGATTATCTACCGACAAGAGTTTTTCAGTGAGCTCTTCTATCGGTAGAACGCTAATCTTCTACTATTAGGTCCTCTTTAATTTTCAAAAAATTGAAACAATCTTGTCAGGCCTTTGGGTCTAGAGTCCTTTTTCTCAAAGGAGGTAAATTGTGTAATATTAAGGGTCAATTGATATATATTGGACATCGGAATGGTCAAGTGGTTAAATTGTACACAGGTTATGCGTTTAGGAGTTCCCGGTACAAGGGAGACTTTGCCCGAACTTTGTGTTGGTTATGATCCTGGGGAAGGGGATGTTATGACGTAGTGTCAGGTTATGCGGCACTCACGGATACTTCCGCGGGTTAATGGGTGATCAATAGGTTGAAAAAGGACCTCCGATTTTAGGGGCGTCACATCTTGGTATCAGAGCCTAAATTCTCGATTTACCTAGGGCTTGCGGGACATGGGACTAGACCATTACATTCATTGTGCATTACATGTTTATGTGCTTTAAATGCTACATGTTATGTGTTATGTGTTGTGTGAACAATATGCATAATTGAATGTATATGGAAAAGAGACACTTGGGTTAGAAAACATAACCTTGGGGGTCAAAAAGAAAAGGAACTGGACGGTTCAGGGTATAGATGTCTAATAGTGGGTGGCACACACATTACTAGGGAGACAAGGAGAGAAATCTCAATGTTATGACTTTGATCCCTACCTTGGGATACTAAGTTAGTGCTTTATTGTTCTTTGACATGCGTGTATATGGAAAATAGAGGGAGAGGACATCGAAATGGTCAAGGAGGTGGGTGGAACAACAACCAACCATCACCGACCTTTGACCAACAAGCCTTCATGGAGGCTATAGGCACAATGGCGGCTACCTTTACACAAGCTAGCGCTAATGTGGGCTAAAGAGGCTCAAGTAACCTCCAAAAGTTTACGGCACACAAGCCACCGAATTTTATGGGAGGGGCGGATCCGATGGTGGCTAACCGTTGGTTCCATCAAGTTGATAAGATCTTAGAGGCTATGGAGATCATGTCCAATGACACTAAGATAAGGCTAGCTACATTCCAGCTGGAAGAAGAGGCCCATCTATGCTGGGATTAGGCAAAGGCCTCGAAAAACATAGAAGCAATGACATGGGAAGAGTTCCAGGAGCTCTTCATGGGCAAGTACTTCTCATCGGCTGTTCGACAAGCAAAAGCTCAGGATTTCTTGGATTTGAAGCAAGGGACAATGACACTGATGGAATACGTGGCTAAGTTCACCGAGTTAGCCCGTTTTGCCAATGATTATGTGGCCACAGACTTCGCTAAAGTGAGGAGGTTTGAGAATGGTTTGAAATTGTCCATTCGGAGAAAGATTATGGGCCACCGCCTACAAGATTTGGGCTCAATGGTCGAGACGGCTATGACCATTGAGAGAGAGGTGGAAGACGCAAGGAGTATCTCGGAGGCGGGTGCTAAGGACAAGAAGAAGGAGAGCTAATTATCTTCTTCTAGTTCGGGGAAGAAGCAAAAGACTTCTAACCCACAAGGGTATCAGGGACAGGGTCGCGGCTATCAAGGCCAAGGCCAAGGTCAATCCTCCCAAGGCAGGAGAAACTTCAAGACTTCCTACCAGACAGGCCTGAGGACTTGTTTCATATGCCACCAGCCGGGTCACATGAAGTGAGATTGTCCTTAGAGGTAGGGATCCCAGAGCTATAAGGAATCTCAGTCCCAGTCATCGGTGGGGCATCCATATACTTAATTCATTCCACCCTACCCCACCATGGGCCAGAGAAACCAGTTTCAATTCTAGGGTGCTACACAAACCCCTACTACTTCACGAGCAGGGACTCCGCAATCAGGCCAAATGGGCCAGGACATGAGCCGAGGCCAAGGACAGGGCTTACAAGCAGGGACTTTGGGGACCCAGGGGCGAGTCTACACTATCACACCTTAGACTGAGCCAGTGGATCAGTCGATTATCCATTGTACATTTCTATTCTCTCTCTTATGGGTAAGGGTATTATTTGACTCTGGTGTATCGCATTCATTTATTTTTGCATCATGTGTAAGGGACTTGGGCTTAGAGGTTGAGACCTTGGAAGAGCCATTGCATGTGAGTTTTCCTCTAAGAGCTATGGTAGGCATTGATAAGATATGTCAGGGTTGTGAACTAGAGATCTCGGGGGTTTTACTCAACGTGGACCTTAGTGTCATGGACATGTCGGAGTTTGATGTCATCTTTGGGATGGATTGGTTGGCGGCACACAGAGTCGTCATTGATTGTGATCGGAAGAGGGTTACTGCTTGTACACTCGAATGTGTTTGTTTCAAGTTTCAGGGGAAAAAACATGATGTTTTACCCCAAGCCGTGTATGAATCTCAATGGTATAGGCAATTGATGGGTTGACTAGAAAGCCTTACCCTGGAGGACTAGGTGAGACAAGAGTTGGGTCTACCTCGGGTGGTTTGTGAGTATGAGGATGTTTCGGGTTACCATCAGTTGAGGATTAGGGAGACAGATATCCCTAAGACGGCGTTTAGGGTGCGATATGGGAATTTCAAGTTCACAGTTATGCCTTTTGGATAGACGAATGCCCCGACGGCATTCAAAGATCTCATGCATTGGGTGTTCCAACCCTATCTGGATCAGTTTGTCATGGTATTTTTTGATGACATCCAGATCTACTCTAAGTTTGAGGAGGAGCATGAGGGTCACTTGAGGGTTTTTCTCTGGACCTTGAGGGACCATCAGTTGTACGCCAAGTTTAGCAAGTGTGGATTTTGGCTGATGGAGGTGAAATTTTTGAGATACGTGGTGTCGGCTTTGGGTGTGTTAGTGGACCCAGAGGAGGTTGAGGCGGTTATGATTAGGAGAGGCTGAAGTCAGTCTTCGAGGTACATAGTTTCTTGGGATTGACGGGGTATTATATAAGGTTCATTGAAGACTTCTCCATACTAGCTGCACCTATAACAAGATTGACCAAGAAGGAGGTCAAGTTTGAGTGGACTGACTGGTGTGAGAAGGCATTCCAAGAGTTTAAGAGGAGGCTTACTTTAGCTCCTATTCTAATAGTTCCACAGTGTATTGTGATGCCTCCAAGGACGGACTTGGGTGTATTTTGATGCAGTCCAGGAGGGTGGTAGCTTATGGTTCTCAGCAGTTAAAGAGCCACGAGCAGAACTACCCTACGCATGACATGGAGTTGGTGGCCAACGTCTTTGCCTTGAAGGTTTGGCGCCACTATTTGTATGGTGAGAAGTTTGAGGAGTTTTCAGACCATAAAAGTCTGAAGTACATCTTCACGAAGCGAGTCATTAATATGAGGCAACGTAGGAGGATGGATTATTTGAAGGATTATGACTTCATTTTGCATTACCATCCCGGTAAGGCAAACGTGGTGGCTGATGCACTCAACCGGAAGTCATAGGCAGTCTTGCCCAGTGTAGTTTCCTGGGAGTGGCATATGCTCGAGACTGTGAGATAGTTCGGGTTACACTATAGGGGTCAGACTTAGGACACTTTGGGGAGTTTGGTGGCTACGCCTTCTTTATTAAGCAGGGTGATCGAGTCTCAGGGGCAGGACACAAATATATTGTCCATCAGGAACGGGGTACAATCTAGTACAAGTGACGAGGGTTGAGTCATTCACGTGAATGGTAGCTTTCGGTTCAGGGAAAGGGTTATGGCTCCCAAGTCTACGGATCTGAGAGAGGAGATCCTTAGGGAGGTCCATTGCTCCCGCTTTGCTTTACATCCAGGTGGCATGAAGATGTATCATGATCTTCGCCGCTAGTACTATTGGAGTGGGATGAAGAGGCACGTCAGAGATTTCGTTAGTTGCTTGGATTTCGTTTCACCCTAATCTCCAAATACAAACCCGAACTATGTGTGTATGGCTTATAGAAATTGGTGAGTGTCACTCTCCCTCGGGTTTGATGCTAGAAATGGGAAAAACGTGTGTGTGGATGAAAATGTGTGTGTGTGTGTGTGTGTGTGTGTGTGTGTGTGCAAAAGTGCTCCCCAAGTGTAGAGAGACTTGAAATGTCGTGTTTTACTTGGAATTGAGTATTCCAAGGTCGTCTCCTCAGGGAATGAAGGTCGAATTGTAGTGAAGATGATTTTTGTAAAGAATTAAAAAGTTTAAAATCTTGTGAGTTTGTGTTTTGGTGAGTGAAGTTTTTGATGAAATACAAGAAAACAAGGTTGGCTAATTCGAAGAGATCATTCCAATTAGAATGCCAAATCAACTCAATATATTCTACCAATGGTGTCTTGATGTTTGATTGATTCATAGGAAGTGAGGGACTAATATGGAGATGTAGGCTCAAACATACCCCGTGAGAAGTCTACGGTGTATCAAGAGCTCATAACCACGTCCGCACTCAACCTAGTCAAACTAAACACTTTACACTATGAGGAGGAATAGAGGAGAGTTGATTTAGCATGGCCAAGAGGAAGTCTCCCTTGGATTAGCCAACTAAAAGCTTAGCTACCCATAGTCAAAACAAACACATACATAATGTAAAGAGACATGGTGATGAAATAAAAAGTAAAACTTGTATTAATTCAAAAAGAAGTTAAACTACAAAAACAAGTCAATTTCATACACAAATAGAAAGCTTGGAAAGTAAAAACCCAAATGTAAACATGGAAAATACAAGAAGTAAATGAGATTAAGGTGCAAGAAGTAAAGATTACAAGTGATTTAAAGCTTACTACAACTGAAATGGAGAAAGAAATACAAAAACCTAACTTTCTCTCTCTAAAACTTCATCTTCTTCTTTGAGCTTCTCTCTCTAAAACTATGTGTGTAGCTGAATAATTCTGTAGAGAGCTCCCCCCATTTCGTCCATAACCCCCCTAGGGTCTGTGTGAATTGAGTTTCCATCAATGGAAAGGGACTGGACAGTTGTCCAAGAAAGGACATACCATACCTTGCCTTTTCCATGCTTCCCCAACCTCTCTCTTTCTCTTCCATGATTTTTCTTCCAAAGTCAGACCTTAGGTGTAAGAGAGCATGCTTGTATGTAGAATATGTCAGGGTATGTGTGGGAGAAGCAGAGGTGGGGCCACAAAGCAATTAGAGTTGAGCTTGTAGTTTTTTGGCGTTTTTGGGCAAAACCTACCGGTAGGTTTTTTCCAGTACGCAAAACCGACCAGTAGGTTTTGGTAGGGGCAGCAGTAGAAAATTTTCAGTGTACAAAACCTACCGGTAGAACGTCAACAAAACCTACCGGTAGGTTTTTACCTATTTTGGCTTTTTCTTGATTTCTTGCTATCCCGAGCCACCCGTTAAGCCTCCCCTCCTTCTTCATTTTCTTTAAGCACATGATGGAATGCTTAATACACGCCATTAACTACTATTTACGTACATGATGAGTGGGTTTTATACCTACAAATTGAGTACATTCGGTTTGATGAAATTGCAAGTTTTCAAATATTTTATGTTCCTTTTTATTTGTTTTGTGTGTTTTGATGTTATTTTGTAGGGATGATCATTTGGAAGGAAAACAAGGTCAATTTGGAGCCTAAGTGTTGAATTTTTGAAGACTAAGCAACAAGGGCAACGTTAGGCTTGAAAGGGGACCAGCGCCCCTGCGCCAAAACCAGCGCCCCTACGCTGGAAAGGTAGTAACTCAGCACCCCTGCGCTGATTTTCAGCGCTGCTGCGCTTGTGTTGGCTTGGGACGCGAATTTTGACTTGTTTTTGACCCGAAATTGGACTCTAATGCGTCATATATGCTAGGGTTTGAGTTGGAAAGGGATAGACGGATTTTGGGGGCTGAAAACATAAGAAAAAGACCAAGCATTGATAGAAAATTGAAGGCAAAAATCGAAGGAAGCGACGCGAAGAAAATCGGACTTGAAGGCTAGAGAGGAGTTGAAGATTGCAACTAAGTTTTCATTCTTTTCTTTTACTTTTACTTCTTGATTTTCTGAGATGTTTAATTTGAGAAGGATGTTTTTCAATTACATTATGAACTAAATTTTTATTAAGATTGCAACGGAACCTAATGTCTAGTTAAATTGATCTACTCTCGATTCTAGTTCTATTGATCATACATGAGTTGTTTGTCATATTTTGTGCTTAATATATGATTGTGTGGCCAACAATTAATTTTATAACCTAGATGAAATTGGAAGATGAATTTTAGGTTTAGATATGAATATGATGACATGCGTCTGGTTAATTCTTCTTAGGATTGAGTAGCTGAGTTTGTGTATAGGATAGGAATATACCTATATGCCGTGTGTAACTTTTATGAGAGTTTGAACTTAATGAATCTTTTCCAACTTATTTTGCATAGGAATATAGTAATTTAATTGGGAGAGATATTTTTATCTAACTATCAGAAGAGGTTTGGTAAATAGTTTTGAGTTCTCAGTTAACAACTTATTTTGATCAATTAGCTGGAAAGAGAGTGGAGAGATTTATATGAAGCATTAGGGGAAGTTCTAATCTTAACTATTTTTATCCGATAAATTCAACCCTTGATTGTTAAGATTAGATTTAGTTTTAATTTAGTCATTCCATAGTTAATTCCAATTGTTTAAATAAAATTGAATTGATATAAAGTTAGTATTTGGAATTTATTAGTAATAATTCTCTGTAGGAACGATACTCTACTTATCACTTTATTACTTGTTGATCGTGTATACTTGCACGTAAATTGTCAATACCAAATTTGGACAACAGTACGATCACACAAAACTCCATTAATTGATAGATTAAATGCAATTTTCCTCTCCACAAAAGCAAGTATAAAATGGGTGCAAAGAGATAAATGATGTGCAATATTCTATGCTCATCATTAGTCGATGTCTCACGTGTCAACAGGTCAAGGCTGAGCACCAGAGACCAGCAGGGTTGCTACAACTTCTGGAGGTGGCTAAGTGGAAGTGAGAGCACATCACAATGGATTTTGTGACCCACTTGCCAAGGATATCGCAGGGACATGATGAAGTGTTGGTGATAGTGGACCGGCTTACGAAGTTGACA
This sequence comes from Ilex aquifolium, assembly GCA_951799425.1. Classification (NCBI taxonomy): domain Eukaryota; kingdom Viridiplantae; phylum Streptophyta; class Magnoliopsida; order Aquifoliales; family Aquifoliaceae; genus Ilex; species Ilex aquifolium. The sequence continues at coordinate 29,759,771 of OX637393.1, forward strand.
CATTTCTTGCTAGTGAAGATGACCTTCACACTTGAGGAATTCTACAGATTGTATATACGGAAGATAGTCCGATTACATGGGGTGGCCGTATCTATAGTGTCAGTTCGGGATCCTAGGTTCACATCCCATATTCGGGGTAGTTTCCAACTGGCTATGGGGACATAATTAATGATGACCACAACTTTTCATCCCCAGACGGATGGTCAGTTAGAGTGGACCATCCAGACATTAGAGGACATGCTACGGGCATGCGTTCTTGATCTCAAGGGTAGCTGGTAAGAGCACTTACCCTTAGTAGAGTTCGCCTACAATAATAGTTATCAGACGAACATACAGATGGCACCCCATGAGGCACTTTATGGGAGACCGTGACGTACTCCGGTTTGTTGGACAGAGGTTATAGAGAGACCCTCTACGGGTCCAGATTTGATTAGAGACACCTCGGAGAAGGTGGACTTGATACGAAAGCGTCTTCTTATGGCACCAAGCCGGCAGAAGAGCTACACTGACAAGCGGCCACGACCTCTGGAGTTTGAGGTTGGAGATCACGTCTTATTGATCGTAATGCCCAAGAGACGAGTGGTTAGGTTCGGGAGGTGGGGAAATCTGTTCCCGAGGTATATTGGGCCCTCGAGGTACTCGAGAGGGTTGATACAGTCGCTTACCGGTTGGCATATTGCCAAATTTATCTGGTATTCATGCGGTATTCCATGTCTCCATGCTCCGAAAGTACATTCCAGATCTGACACATGTAGTGGATTAGGGTGAGTTGGTTGTTGATGCAGATGGGACCTTCGAGGAGGGGCCGATGCGTATCATGGATAGCCGAGATCAGGTTTTGCGAGACAAGACCGTGAGCCTGGTGAAGGTGCTGTGGTAGCACCGTGGTGTGGAGGAGGCGACATGAGAGCGTGAGGACACTATACGTGCCAGTTATCCGTTCTTATTCGAGAATGGAGGTATATTTTTATGGTTATTAAGTGTTATGTGATAGTTGCATATGCATGCGGTCGAATGTGCAATTGTGTGTAAATTTCGGGGAACAAATTTCTCTTAAGGGGGAAAGAATGTAAAATCTGGGAAAATTTGAAATTTTTACGAAAAATGTTAAAATGATAATTTGACGCTATGGTATGGGGTGAAAACCCAAATTCTTCTAGAACTCGGATGTCGAAACTGACCTCACCGTTGGATTCTTCTCTCGAAATCTAGTTATCCAGTCAATTTTCGGTGAATTCCGAGAAAGTCGGATTTTTCGCCTTTTTACGAGGCAATCGGGTATCGCGTGACCAAAATAAATGCGATCGAGAATTAATTGTGAAAATTAGAAAATAATTTAAAATAAGTTCAAATAAAAATATATTGAGCTTGGATGGGGACGAAATTTAATTAATTCGGGACGAAATCGGACCCAGAAAAGGCGGACGTGTGTCGCAACGAGGGCCAAGTATCTAAGGGGTACAAATAGGGGAGAAAAATCAGATTTTCTCCCCATTACCCATCATATTTTTGGAAAAAGAGAGAGAGGGAAGAAAAGAGAGAAATCAAGGGTTTCTTCAAGCTTCTTTCTACGATTTAGGGCCAACCCATGGTCGAAATCCTTCTGGCCAAGAACCAAAGTTTATCTACTTCATGAGGGCTACGTCTACGTACCAAAAATTGCGGGTTTTAACGAAGTCGCAAAGACAGGATTTTTGGAAATCAAGAATTGAGGCTTGATTTGGATTTTGGGAGCTTCCTACTATGTAAATTACTCTTCAAGAGGTAGAGTTCTTTTCCTAATTAGATTTATTTCCAACCTAGGGTTGAAATCCGAAATTGGTAGGGTGTTAGACATGTAATCTCATGTATGATACATACCTATAGTAGTTGAAATGTGAAAAATGGGTATAAGAATTGATAAAATCAATTCTAGCATGAATGAGGTTGTTCAAATTACTTGTTTGTGATTTCTTGAGATATGTGGTGAAAGAGGCATGCGATGTGTTTATAATTATGCCTTGAAGGTGTTTGAGGAAATGCCTATGTTGATTAAGTGTGTTAATTGCAATGACAATATTATAACATGCTTTGGCAATGTTGTTGATGGTGGTTATATGCTTACGATGTAATTGACCATGAAAAATGTTGATGGATATTAAAATTGTTCATAATAGTGCTCATGACATATTGAACATGACTTGAGATTTAAAATTGTACATTACATTTGCATATGCGCGAGAAACATCGCATTCGTGGGCATGGTACATGAGTGTGGGTGTGTGCAAGGTTTTGATTAAACACAACTCTTGGTGGATGATGCGTGGGCTCAGAAAAGTTGGACCAAGGTTCGACTGAGTCGCACGGATTGCATTGAAAATAGGGTCAGGGTTAGCAAGAAGGGCTAGGCTGTCCCTCGGGTGCAGGACCTGATTATTTGGATATGCACTCTATTGGTATAGAGTCCATAAAGTGTGTCGGCGAATGCTGAGCCGTTGGTGGAAGTCCATGAATGTCGTGTCGGTTGGATGCTTGTTTGTGTAAGTCCAGAAATACCCACCCCCAAAAAAATCCCAAATATTTTAATGGTTATTGGATGTGTAACATCAATGGCGGGGGCTTGGAATGTAAGGATTCGTATGCATGGCATTGCATGTGTTATGGGAGCCGGTGAAGGCTCGGGTTGAGTTGCATGTATTAGTCTCATCTCATAACATGGGATGACATAGAGAATTCCATTATGAATTGCATATTCTTAAATTGATTGTTTGTTTGATCGTTAAATTGCATGTGAGCATTTTATATGCATCTAGGTTGGGGAATAGCCTCTTTAGGAGATACCCTTTTGAGTGTGACTCATCCTTTATGGAGGCAACATTTTAGGTGCGGGACAAGCGCCGATGGATGGCTCACACTTGGGTTCTCAATAATGAAGAACAACTGAGATGTGACTTTAAATTACGTTTTTGTAGAACAAATATGTAATTTAGTTTTTGGACATGTAATATTGTGTAAAGGATTGTAAAAAAAACTCGTATGGACTATGTTTTGTATAAAATTGTATGTTATATGAGTTTGGATTGTTGTTGTATGAGATTGCAAGAGTTGGAGTTGAAAAATGATTGAATCAGGGGAAAACTGGGATGATCTGCCGATAAAACGTTGATTACCTACCGATAGAAGAAATCCAGTGGGCTCTTCTACCGGTAGAACGTTGATTATCTACTGGTAGGAGTTTTGCAGTGAGCTCCTCCGCCGATAGAACATTAATCTTCTACCGGTAGGTCCTCTTTAATTTTCTGAAAATTGAAACGATCTTGTCAAGCTTTCAAGTCTTGAGTCCTTTTGCTCAAAGGAGGTAAATGGAGTAATATTAATGGTGAATTGATGTATATTAGACCTTGGAATGGTCAAGTGGTTGAATTGTACACAGGTTATGCATTTGGGAGTGCCCGGTACAAGGGTGATTCTGCCCGAAATCTGTGTTGGTTGTGATACCGGTGAAAGGGATGTTGTGATGTGGTGTCGGGTTATGCGGCACTCACGGGTACTTTTACGGGTTGATGGGTGATCAACGGGTTGACAAAGGACCCTCGATTTTAGGGGCATCACAACTTTGTCTCGAAAGCTTGAAGCTCTAGAGATTAAAAAAATCAAGGAAGTTTCTGTCGTGTCACTCACTGATCAGTTGTGTGGAATTTGTACTTTGTCAGGACATCCTACGGGGGAATGTCCCACCATTCTAGCATTCAAAGAGGTCTTGATGGAACAAATCAATGTCATTTCAAATTTTAACAAGTCTTATTACAATCCCTATTCTGAAACCTATAATTCAAGGTAGCGGAAGCACCCGAATTTCAGTTGGAAAAACACAACCTGTGAGTCAGCCACCAGGACCATCTTCACCACAACTCCAGACTCTGCATCTATATTAGCCTTATCAACCCCCACATAAGAGGAGTTTAGAGGACACCATGAACCAGTTCATACAAAGTCAAATGAGTTTTAATACTCAGTTTACCTATGCATTCAATGATTTCAAAGCTCAAACTTCACAGAATATTGAGGATATCAAGATTCATCTAGCCACATTGACCCAATCTTTGAGCACAACGGAGAAGGAAAAATTCTCATCTCAACCTAAACCTCCAAAACTAGGCTAATTTCGTGTCTTCTGAACCTTCTCCGAGTCAAGGACAAGTAGTCACCACACTGAGAAGTGGAAAGGTGATGGACAAGACCATTAAGGCCAAAACCCTCTAGACCATAGCTGAGTCAATCCCTGGAAATGAACCAATTGAGCCTGGACTATTGATTGAAAAGGAAACAGAGTTACCAAATGAAAAAGAAAAATCAAGTCCTGTTCCTTTACCTTTTCCTCAAAGAGTCAAGAAACCTTATGCTTGGTGAAAACCGTTGTAGTTCCTAACCTCCTAATATCATCCCTCAATGTGTATATAGTGTATGTGTGAAGGGATTGTCACTCTCCCTCGGAATGATGTCAAAAGAAAGGGCAATGGAATGATGGATGGAATGAAATGTATGAAATGGAATGTGTGAAATGTTTGTGAACAAAAGTGCTCCCCAAGCGCAAGGAGTCTTTTGCTTGTCATGTTTTACTTGGAATGAGTATTCCAAGGTCGTCTCCTCAGGGAAGAAAAGTTCAAGTGTGTGAAGGTGATTTTGTAAAAAGGGAAAAGTGCAAAATCTTTTGTTTGTGTTTTGGTGATTGGAGTTTGTGAATGAAAATGAATAAAACAAGTGTTGGCTAATCTGACGGATTCACTCCAATGGGAATCCCAAATCAACTCGAAGCCTTCATCGAATAGAGCTTAGATGAACGATTGATTCGTGGGAAGCTAGGGATGAAATGGAGGTGATGATCCAAGCATAACCCGTGGCCAGGCCTACGAGATATCAAAGACTCACAACCACATCCACTCTCAACCTAGTTAAACCGAACCATCGTACTCTGAGAGGAGGAATGAAAATGAGTTGAAGTGGTACACCCAAGAGAAGTTCTCTCTTGGATTAACCAACTTAAAAATCTAGCTACTCATGCTAAGCAAGAAAGACATAATATAAAGAAACATAATGAAGAAATGAAGATTGAAACTTAACTTAAAGCAAGGAAACTTAAACTAAGAAGAAAAATATTCAAAACCCATTTTAAAGCAGGAAATGAAGAAAACTTAAATACAACAATGGTAAAATCTAGAACATGTAACTAAACTTGCAAAGTACTTGTAATAAATGACATTAAGGACATTAAATGAAGGTTACAAGAGTCTTACAATAAATTACAAGTGAAAGGATGGAAGAAAATGCAAAAATCTAAGTTTTCTATCTACTATTCATTATCTTCTTCCTTGGACTACTCCTAAGCTTAGGTAGCCACCCCTTGAATCTTGTGTGAATGCTGAATATATGGAGTGTGAGAGCCTTGCAATTTCGTCCATGGTGGTCTCTAGCATGTGTGTGTAGGCCTCCCATCAATGGGAGGTGAGTTGATGGCCTTGGACAGGCTAGCCTGCAACCCACCATGGCAGCCCCCTTCTCTCCCATCCCCATTAATGCCAATGTCTCCAAAGTCAAGAAATTGTGTAAGGATGGCATGGTAACGTGTAAGGGAAGTCAGGGGACAAGTGGGAGAAGTGTAGGTGGGACCCCCAAGCAAGTGGAGATGATTTTCAGGTGTTATGGGCAGTTTGGGCTGTTTCAAAAGAGCGTACCGGTACTGTGTACCGGTACCCCGAACTCCAGAGGCAGAATTGTACCGGTACTGCGTACCGGTACTGTTTCTGCTGTGGACCAGTTTTCGTAGAATCATCATAACCTTTGATACCACTGTCCGATTGAGCTAAAATTTTTACACAATACATAAGGCATCTAGATCTACAACTTTCATGTTTTGCACTTTTTCAGATTCGAAGCGGATCATGGTCAAAAAGGAGGAAAACTGAGGTACTACTACAAAATGGTGTGGGTGCTGATGCCTATGTTACCAAACACCAATACCTCATTGATTTCTTTCACTTTTAAGCCTCCAAATCCTCATGTAATGTGTCCATCTCTTCACCACACATCCACACATAGTTGCAAGGTTCTAAAATCCATCATTTATGCTATAATTACCTGCAACATCGAAAATTCAACATTATTGACAACTTTGGCTAACTCTAAGTACTTAAATGCAAAAGTTGAGTTAAAATGCATGTAATGAGGCCTTCAAATATGTAATATTATGTGCTCATCACCTTAACCTTTGAACAATCATGTTGAAATCTCCGAGTTGTTTAAGCAAGTAAAGATTAACTTTCCCCTCTTGGATGCAATCAAGTAAGTCCCATCTTATGCCATGTTTTTAAAAGATATTTTCATAGTTAAGAGAAGGATCAATGTAAAAAAAAGAGCTTTTTTTACTAAAAAGGCTAGTGCTATCATTCAGCGCAAGACCCGTTTCAAGTAAAAAGATCCTAGGAGTCCTACAGTTTCATGCATAATCAGGAACTTCAGGATTGAGCAAGCTCTGCTTGATCTTGGAGCTAGTCTTAATTTCCTTCCATATCCTGTCTATGAGCAGTTAGGATTGAGTGAATTAAAACCCACTAATATCACATTGCAGTTGGCGGGCCGCTCTGTAAAAATTTCGAGGGGAGTTGTGGAGGATGTACTTGTTCAAGTTGATAAGTTCTATTTTTCGGTGGATTTTATTGTGCTGGATACATAGCTAGTTTTGCATGTCTCTACACGAATTCCTGTCATCCTAGGGCGACCTTTCCTAGCTACATCAAATGCATTGATCAATTGTAGGAATGGAATCATGAAACTTTATTCAAAAATATGACATTAGAATTGAATGTGTTTGATATTGCTAAGCAGCACAGAGAAGAAGAAGAATTGTATGAAGTAAATTTCATTGAGTAATTAACTCAAAATATGTTTGAAAGTGCTTGTACAAAAAAAGGGTCACATGCATTAGAAGCTATACAAATTGTCGAGCCTGTAGATATGTCAACTATTGAAGCATGGATTCCAAAATTTGAAGAGTTAAGGTCTGTTGAGTCAAGTGTTATAGTCCCTAAACTAGAATTGAAACATCTTCCGTCTAACTTGAAATATGTCTTCTTGGGGGAGGAAGAAACTCATCCAGTGATAATATCTTCAAAGTTGTCAGAAGTGCAAGAAAAACAATTGATAAGAGTTATAAAAAAAAAAAAATCCAAGTGCAATCGGTTGGAGGGTAACAGATATAAAGGGAATAAGTCCTCTTCTCTGTACTCATTATATATACTTGGAAGAAGACTTCAAACCATCTCGACAGCTACAAAGAAGGTTAAATCTACATTTGAAAGAAATAGTTCAGGCTGAAGTACTTAAACTATTTGTAACGCCCCAAAACACACCCTGTACGGCATTACATTCTAAAACATTCATATCATGAGAGCACTAACATAATTCCATCAATAAGAAATTTTTTCCATTCATCATCCATAGAATTTACAATATCATCCCAAAAGAATAAGCCAAGCTATGACATTTACATCTCAAAGGATCAAACGTAAATTAGCAGCGGAATAACAAAAGAAAACTAAATTTCACATGATTTCAAAATAAATTCTCAAGTCTATTACAAAAGAAGCTATGTCTCTACAGGTCCATCTCGGGATCTACGTTCCCTTCTATGAGAGCTTCCCAATGTCCCGGCTCGTCAGTTCTGAGCTCCTCCTCTAGACAAAGACCTGAAATATGTTGTTTGTAGGGGGTGAGCACTAAGCTCTGTAGCAACATTCCTCCCAAACTTGAACAAGGTTTATCAAAGCATATAAAATGGTCGGTCTCATTTCACAAATAGCATATATAATCTTTGAAGTAAAACATGGACATTTTAGAATAGATCTCAAGTTTAAGTAGCAATAGAAATGAACAATAACAACCAAGTTCCAATAAACATCCATTTTCAAAATATAAACCATTTCCCACACATGATATAAGATTGTCCTCCCCGGCATGAGCATCCTTACAAGGAACCTCTCACCCTCAAGGTTTGGTTTCTCAAGCATTCTTACAAGGAACCTCTTGAGGAAATCACATATTATCCTCTTTTGGCATGAGCATCCTTATAAGGAACCTCTCACCCTCAAGGCTTGGTTTCTCAAGTATCCTTATAAGGAACCTCTTGAGGAAAATCACATACTGTCCTCTTTTGGCATGAGCATCCTTATAAGGAACCTCTCACCCTCAAGGCTTGGTTTCTCAAGCATCCTTATAAGGAACCTCTTGAGGAAAATCACATACTGTTCTCTTTTGGCATGAGCATCCTTATAAGGAACCTCTCACCCTCAAGGCTTGGTTTCTTAAGCATCCTTATAAGGAACCTCTTGAGGAAAATCACATACTGTCCTCTTTTGGCATGAGCATCCTTATAAGGAACCTCTCACCCTCAAGGCTTGGTTTCTCAAGTATCCTTATAAGGAACCTCTTGAGGAAAATCACATACTGTCCTCTTTTGGCATGAGCATCCTTATAAGGAACCTTTCACCCTCAAGGCTTGTCCAAACAACCATACAAGAATACAATACCAATTATTCTCTCAAATACCCAACAATTCCAAATAACTACAAAATCCACAATTTCTCATTTTACAAGCATATCTCAAAATACCCAAATTAAGCATGTGACATTTTCAATAACCAACCAAGAAAAATGTAAGAGATCACAACAATATCATTTTATTACTCAACACAAAACACTAGAATTTTGAAATCAAGAATAAAGGAAGAGTTCAAAAAGGAAAACCCATCACTCTTGAAAACTAGGGTTTTTCAAACAAAAGAGGGATTTCATGGGTATACCACCCTAACTTTATGTAAAACATGTTAACAATTGCAAGAGAACCAAGAAACAATGAACTCATAGCAAATACATATGATTAGGAGTCAAAACATATATATATATATATATATATATATATATATATATATATATATATATAACCCTAACATCAATGAACAAGAATGGAAGAAAACCCCTACCTTGGTGTTCTTGAAATCTAGGGTTTGATCTTGAATCACTCTTAAATCCTTTGTTTTTCCCTTTTGATCTTGTGTTTTCTCCTTCTTTATTATTTTCTAAGACTCTCTCTAGGATTCCAAGAGGTGTGGATAAAGGTGTAGTGAAAGTGTAGAAGAGGAGAGTAGAAGAATGGTATTCTTGAGGAATTTCGGTTTTGATCTCTATAAGGGTTAACTCTCTCAAGATCTTTGTGTTTTTCTCTCATTTTCTCTTCTCTTAGGGCTCTAAGATGTTTGGGATGAGAGTGGGATGGAAGAATGGGTCAAATGAGGCTTAAAAGGGTGTTTTAAAACACCAAAATCCCGACTTTTATCGGGCGTACCGGTACGCTGTACCGGTACGGTTTAGCTACTGGTTCGGGCGTAAAAACTCATTTTTACCCAAATTTTCTCTAAGTGTGTTTTCACTCCGGAATACTTCCTAACTTCCAATACACCTTATATTACCTCTCCCAAGGTTGTTCGACCTTCCGGATTCAATGGACACCTTATTTTGACCTAAAAATATTTAGAAATTCATCTAATCACCCTTTCCAAGTTTAAATGTCTTGGAAACTCAAACTTCCCAATCAATATGCATCTCTAGCATTTCTCTTACTATTACAATCTATATAGTTCATTCTTACATCATTACACATATCCACATTTTTACAACAATTATTTACTATATATCTATATACATATATAAAAGAAAAATGCGGGGTGTTACAATCCACCCCCCTTAAAGAAAGTTTCGTCCTCGAAACTTACCTCAAGTAGCGAACAAATATGGATACTTCTCCCGCATTTCTTGCTCTGGTTCCCATGTAGCTTCCTCCACTCCATGGTATTGCCACCAAACCTTTACCAATCTGATAACTTTGTTGCGAAACACTTTTTCCTTGGCGTCGAGAATTTCTACCGGTTGTTGTTCGTAGGTTGCTTCGTCTGGAATTTCAATCTCCTCCAAGTTCACGACTGGAGTTGCATCCGAGTCACACGTCCTCAACATCGACACGTGAAACACGCCATGTACTCCGGATAGCTGGGCTGGTAGTCGAAGTTGATACGCCGCATTGCCTACCGCTTTGATCACTTCAAACAGTCCGGTATATCTTGGCGCTAACTTCTCCTTCTTGCCGAATCGGAACATGCCCTTCTTGTGTGACACCTTGGGAAACATGTAATCTCCCACTTTGAATTCCAAGGATCTTCGTCTGTGGTCCGCATAGCTCTTCTATCTACTTTGCGCCGTGCGTAGCCTCTCTCGGATGAGTTGAATCTTCTCCGTAGTTTCCCCATTGTTGTCCTTACTCCGTTAGTTCGCTGCGCACTCTGATATAAATTACAATCCACCAAAGGTTACAGTTGAAACCTAACCAGACTTGTCCTCCCATTTTTGTTTCGAAATCCATATACATTTTTTTTTTCCAACGAAATAATTTAAGAAAAATTAACATAATATCATCGAAAATACCATTTTAGTGGTCACTACCAATCACTAGAGTTTTGAATTCATGAGCAAATAAATAATCAAGCTTTGGAATCAAGAATAAATGGCTATCAAGCTTGGAAATCAAGAACAAAAGAACAAGCAAGGTTTGAAATTAATAACAAACGAATCTCAAGTTTTTGGAATCCAAAATAAAGTAACAATCAAGTCTCGAATTCCATAACAAACTCATATCAAGCTTTGGAATCAAAATAAGAAACAATCAAAGCTTGAAATCAAGAACAAAGTAACAATCGAGTCTTGGAGTCAATAACAGATGCATATCAAGCTTTGTAACCAAGAACTAAGGAGTATCAAGTTTTGAACTCAAGGACAAGGAGAAATCAAGTATTGAAATCAAGAGCAACTGAATGTCAAGTCTTGAAATCAAGAACCAATGAATATCAAGTATTGAATATCAAGAATAAATGAATCACAAGGGTTAGAATCAATAACAAATGAATATTAAATTTGGCTATCAAGAACCAATGGATCATCAAGCCTGGGGAAATTAAAAACAAAGGAACAACCAAGTCTTGAAATCAAGAACCAAAGGATGTCAAATATTGAATATCAAGAATACATGAATTACAATAGTTAGAATCAATCAAATGAATACCAAATTTGGCTATCAAGAGCAAATGAATATTAAGCTTGGAAATCAAGAATAAAAGCGTATCAAGCTTGAAAGTCATGAACAAAGGAGAAATTAAGATTTAACGGAACAATCATGCATGGAAATCAATAACAAACGACTATCAAGATGTGAAATCAAGAACAAAGGATTATGAAGCTTAAAAATCAAGACCAAAAGAACACTCAAGTCTTGGAACCAAGAATAAATAATATCAAGTATTGAATATTGAAAATAATTGAATCACAAGGGTAGAATCAATAACAAACGAATATCAAATTTTTGATACCAAGAACAAATGGATCATTAAGCTTAGGAAGTTAAGGACAAGGAAACAATCAAGTCTCGAGATCAATAACAACGGATATCAAGCTTGGAATCAGAGATAAAGTAACAATCATGTATTGGAATTGATAACAACCGACTATCAAGGTTTGAAATCAATGACAGAGGCAAGATAAAGAGAAAACACCTCTCCCTTGAAAACTAGGATTTCAAGGGTATACCAAAAGGATTTGGTGGTCACCCACCCCTAACATAGCTTAGCACAAATAATATTTAAGTTCGGGAATCAAGAACAAAGGAGAAATCAAGAGAAAAACACATCTCCTTTGTAAACTAGGGTTTGAAGGCATAAGAAAAGATTTAGGGTTTACCCCACCATAATATATTTTGGGACAAGGTAGTATTATCCAGAATGGCAAGACATGATGATTCCATAGCAAGTAGATATAAATTAGAGTCAAAGATTACATATAAATAAACCCTACTGGTATCCCCTTGTTTTCCCGTAGGCAAGTTAACATATACAGTAAGTTCTAGCTTCTCGGAACCCAATCCCAATTCCACAGCGTACACAGTACGTAGAAAAGAATAAGTCGCATAGGAATCCAATAAAATTCGGGCCCAAGAATGGTAGAGAAGAACAATACCTTCCACAACGGCGTTGGAGGCATCTTCCTCCGGTTGAGTCAAAGCAAAAACCCTTCCTTGATTGGCGCCGCCGGGGACTTGAGCTTGTAACGGTCTTTGTGGTGGTAGTGGTTGTCGTAGCGGTGGCCTGTTTGCATTCACTCGCCCAGTTGCTTGGTTGGTCTTGGTAGAAAGCAATGGACAATTATCTATGAAGTGCCCAACACCTCCACAGGCAAAACATCGGCGTGCATCCGTGCCTATTCTCTCTGGTACGCCTCCCGCTCCTCAAGCTATCTGAGGTCTCTGCTGTGCTGGCCTTTGTAGAGGTGACTTATTTGCTGGTACTTGCTCGGTTGCTTGCTTGGTCATATGGGGAAACGAGGGGCATCTATGTTTGAAGTGCCCATACTCTCCGCATGCAAAGCATTGGCGCGGGTCCATGCCTACTCTCGTCTGAGTAACTCCATCTTCTCCAACTGTCTGAAGTCTTTGTTCAACCGCGTCCACGTCCACGTCCACGTTCATGAGATCTTGTATTCTCGAATTCAGAGTGTAACCAGCTTCTCGCGGATGGAAGGCCTCAAATCTTGTTCAAAGTGTTTAGCCCTCCTTGCCTCAGTGACCACAAACTTGATTGCGTAGCGAGACAACTCATCGAATTCGAACAAATAACTAACCCTTAACCTAAATATACAATGAATCTAACCTATCTGATAAACACATAACTTCAAACAAATGCAAGCCTACGGTTCCTTCAACCTAGTCCTACCTTTCCAGTGGTAATCCATAACCTATAGCTCCCATGTAAGACCTAAAGCCTAAGCTCTGATACCAACTTTGTAACGCCCCAAAACACACCCTGGACGGCAATACATTCTAAAACATTCATATCATGAGAGCACTAAAATAATTCCATCAATAAGAAATTTTTTCCATTCATCATCCATAGAATTTACAATATCATCCCAAAAGAATAAGCCAAGCTATGGCATTTACATCTCAAAGGATCAAACGTAACTTAGCAGTGGAATAACAAAAGAAAACTAAACTTCATATGATTTCAAAATAAATTCTGAAGTCTATTACAAAAGAAGCTATGTCTCTACAGGTCCATCTCGGGATCTACGTTCCCTTCTATGGGAGCTTCCCAATGTCCCGGCTCGTCAGTTCCGAGCTCCTCCTCTAGACAAAGACCTGAAATATGTTGTTTGTAGGGGGTGAGCACTAAGCTCTGTAGCAACATTCCTCCCAAACTCGAACAAGGTTTATCAAAGCATATAAAATGGTCGGTCTCATTTCACAAATAGCATATATAATCTTTGAAGTAAAACATGGACATTTTAGAATGGATCTCAAGTTTAAGTAGCAATAGAAATGAACAATAACAACCAAGTTCCAATAAACATCCATTTTCAAAATATAAACCATTTCCCACACATGATATAAGATTGTCCTCCCCGGCATGAGCATCCTTACAAGGAACCTCTCACCCTCAAGGTTTGGTTTCTCAAGCATTCTTACAAGGAACCTCTTGAGGAAATCACATATTATCCTCTTTTGGCATGAGCATCCTTATAAGGAACCTCTCACCCTCAAGGCTTGGTTTCTCAAGTATCCTTATAAGGAACCTCTTGAGGAAAATCACATACTGTCCTCTTTTGGCATGAGCATCCTTATAAGGAACCTCTCACCCTCAAGGCTTGTCCAAACAACCATACAAGAATACAATACCAATTATTCTCTCAAATACCCAACAATTCCAAATAACTACAAAATCCACAATTTCTCATTTTACAAGAATATCTCAAAATACCCAAATTAAGCATGTGACATTTTCAATAACCAACCAAGAAAAATGCAAGAGATCACAACAATATCATTTTATTACTCAACACAAAACACTAGAATTTTGAAATCAAGAATAAATGAAGAGTTCAAAAAGGAAAACCCATCACTCTTGAAAACTAGGGTTTTTCAAACAAAAGAGGGATTTCATGGGTATACCACCCTAACTTTATGTAAAACATGTTAACAATTGCAAGAGAACCAAGAAACAATGAGCTCATAGCAAATACATATGATTAGGAGTCAAAACATATATATATAACCCTAACATCAATGAACAAGAATGGAAGAAAACCCCTACCTTGGTGTTCTTGAAATCTAGGGTTTGATCTTGAATCACTCTTAAATCCTTTGTTTTTCCCTTTTGATCTTGTGTTTTCTCCTTCTTTATTCTTTTCTAAGACTCTCTCTAGGATTCCAAGAGGTGTGGGTAAAGGTGTAGTGAAAGTGTAGAAGAGGAGAGTAGAAGAATGGTATTCTTGAAGAATTTCGGTTTTGATCTCTATAAGGGTTAACTCTCTCAAGATCTTTGTGTTTTTCTCTCACTTTCTCTTCTCTTAGGGCTCTAAGATGTTTGGGGTGAGAGTGGGATGGAAAAATGGGTCAAATGAGGCTTAAAAGGGTGTTTTAAAACACCAAAATCCCGACTTTTATCGGGTGTACTGGTACGCTGTACCGGTACGGTTTAGCTACTGGTTCGGGCGTACCGGTACACTTCGACTACTTCTACTTCCAGGGCAGTTTTGACCCATTTAGAGGTCGAATTGGAAAATTTTCATGAGATACACTTGTTTAGCCCTAGATGTCTACTATCTACTGTCAAAATTTAAGATCAATTGGATGTAAGGACAAAAAGTTATGACCAAAATACTAGAAGGTGTCCCAACTCCTTTTTACCCAAATTTTCTCTAAGTGTGTTTTCACTCCGGAATACTTCCTAACTTCCAATACACCTTATATTACCTCTCCCAAGGTTGTTCGACCTTCCGGATTCAATGGACACCTTATTTTGACCTAAAAATATTTAGAAATTCATCTAATCACCCTTTACAAGTTTAAATGTCTTGGAAACTCAAACTTCCCAATCAATATGCATCTCTAGCATTTCTCTTACTATTACAATCTATATAGTTCATTCTTACATCATTACACATATCCACATTTTTACAACAATTATTTACTATATATCTATATACATATATAAAAGAAAAATGCGGGGTGTTACACTATTAGACGCTAATATTATATATCCTATATCTGATAGTAAATGGGTCAGCCCTACACAAGTAGCAGCTAAAAAGTCTGGAGTCACGGTAGTGAGAAACCAAGAAAATGAATTAGTCCCTATGCGTACAGTCACTGGTTGTCGTATGTGTATGAAAAGATCATTTTCCCCAACCTTCCATGGACCAAGTTTTGGAAAGAAGCCGGACGTGCATACTATTATTTTTTGGATGGATATTCTGGCTATAATCAGATTGAAATAGCAATAGATGACCAAGAGAAAACGACTTTTATATGTCCCTTTGGCACTTTTGCTTATAAAAGAATGTCATTTGAATTGTGTAATGCTCTAGCTACTTTTCAGCGCTGTATATTAAGCATTTTTTGGAGTGCTTTTTGGAAGTTTTTATGGATGATTTTTCTGTGTCTGGAGATTCATTTGATTTATGTTTAGAGAATCTTAAAAAATTCCTTACTCGATGTGAGGAAACAAATCTTGTTTTGAATTGAAAAAAATGTCATTTCATGGTCACACAAGGTATTGTTTTAGGACACGTAGCTTCAACAAAGTGAATTGAAGTTGGCAAGTCAAAGATTGATTTAATAGCCAATCTCCCTCCACCTAAGACTGTAAAAGATGTTCGATCCTTTCTAGGTCATATAAGATTCCATAGAAGATTCATTAAAGAATTTAGTTTAATTTCCAGACCAATGTATAATCTTCTATGTTAGGATGTACTATTTGATTGGAATGATGCATGTCAATCAGCATTTGATAAACTTAAAAGCATGCTTATTTCTGCACCAATTATGCAACCTCCTGATTGGTCTTTACCTTTTGAATTAATGTGTAATGCTAGTGACTATGAAGTAGGAGCTGTTTTAGGTCAGAGGAAAGATAAAAGACCCTATGTGATTTACTATGCAAGTAAAACTTTGAATGATGTGCATCTGAATTATTCTACCACAGAAAAAGAACTGATTGTTGTAGTATTTGCTTTAGATAATTTTCGATCATATTTAGTTGGATCCTCAATTGTTGTGTTTACTGATCATACAACTTTTAAATACCTACTCACCAAGAAAGATGCTAAACCACGTCTTCTACGATGGATGTTGTTGCTTAAAGAAACTGATCTTATCATTAAAGACAAGAAAGGAGTTGAAAATGTGGTAGCTAATCATTTATCAAGACTAAATTATGATACAAAAGAAGAGTCAATACCAATCAAGGAAATTTTTCTAGCTGAACAATTATTTGCAATAATAGAAGTACCATGGTAGATATAATCAATCATTTAGCCACATGTACTATTTCTTTTCATTATACCTGGTTCGACAAGAAGAGATTTTTAATAGAGGTACACAATTTTTTTTGGGAAGATCCCTATATGTTTAAGTATTGCAAAGAAAAAATAATAAGACGTTGTGTACCCAATCACAAAATAGGTCAGGTCATTTCATTTTGCCATTTTGAAGCTTATGGGGGGGGGGGGGGGCATTTTTCCTTAAAGAAAACTGTTGCTAAAATTTTATAGTGTGGATTTTACTGGCCCACCCTTTTTAAAGATATACATGCTTTTTGTCTAAATTGTGACCGATGTCAAAGAATGAGGAATATTTCAAAAAGAAATATGATGCCTTTGAACCCTATTTTAATTATTGAAATTTTTTATTGTTGGGGCATCGATTTTATGGGACCATTTCTCCAATCTTTTGGAAATCTGTACATTTTGGTTGCCGTTGATTATGTTTCCAAATGGGTAAAAACAATTCCTTGTCGAAATAATGATCACCGTACAATGATCAGGTTGTTCAAAGAAAATATTTTGTCTAGATTCGGAATTTCTTGAGCAATTATAAGTGATGGGGGAACACATTTTTGTAATAAAATTTTTGAAAATTTAATGAAAAAGCATTCAATTTCCCACAAAGTATCTGCCCCTTATCATCCCGAGACAAGTTGACAAACTGAATTGGCCAATAGAGAAATAAAAAATATTTTGGACAAAATAGTCAATCCAGATCGCAAAGATTGGTCTTTAAGACTGACTGACGCTCTTTGGACTTACCGAACTGTATACAAAACTATTTTGGGAATGTCTTTTTATCGGCTAGTTTATGGAAAACCATGTCACTTGCCTCTCGAATTGGAACATCGAGCATACTGGACAATCAAAATGATGAATTTTGATATTGATAAAGCAAGTGTTTCTTGAAAACTTCAGATTAATGGATTGGAAGAATTGAGAAATGAAATATATGAAAATGCAAAGATTGCCAAGTCTAGAATGAAATTTTTTCATGATAAGAATATTATACGGAATTCCTTTGTACCCTCTCAAAAAGTCCTATTATATAATTCAAGGCTCTACCTATTTCTATAAAAGTTAAGATCACGATGGACAGACCCTTATATTGTTAAACAAGTTTTTAAATATGGGGCAATTGAAATTGAGAATCCATTGACTGGGAATGTTTTCAAAGTGAATGGTGAAAGGCTTAAGCTATATCATGATGAATTTGTTCAAAATGCAGATTCCATTCAATTAATGGAACTAGAATATGTGTCTTGAATTTTTTTTATAAGTATTTGATTGTAAATAGTAGTACTAACTGTTTGCTGTTTATTTTACAGATTAGGATTTTGCACTATGGATTTATCTCGCCTCCAGATCTTATTAACAATCGTTTATAGTTTTTCTTTATAATGTTATACAATGAGGATAATGTTAAATTTAGGTTGGGAGGAGGGAACAATCTATATTCGTCTTTGTGACCGGTAGATTTTAAAGAACCAGATAGTGACTCTTTTCTAATTTTTTTCAAAAATTTTCAAATATTTTTTCAAAAAAAATGGATGAAAAACTTGTTTGGTTTAGTTTGGGTATGTTACTTATTTTTCTGAAAGATATACACTCTTTTATCATAGCAAAAACAAAGGTTGTAAGAAATTTAGAAATTTTTTGTAACAAAGCAAAACCTTTGTTCGGAAAAAGTTCATTTGTCAAACACCGACGAGCAAATCGACTCGGTGGTTGTGTAAAATGCGGTCAATTAATGCATATGAGAGAATTTAATCAATGCGCCGAACTAATTTCAAGTCGAGCATTAGATCATCTCGACTGGATTAAGTATGGGCAGGGTAAGAATTACCTTGAGACGCCATCTTATTCTAGTCTCATGTTTTCAAGATATTTGTGACAAGAAATTAATCGGTTCACTGATATTTTTGATTTATAAGATTTTGATTAAATTTACTGGTGATCAAAGATGTATAATCTTAGGATTTATATGAATGTATATAAATATAGGATGATTTAATGTATTAATTTAGAATTTAAGTATATTAGATAGTTAAATGTGTAAAAGTTTGCATTTAAACTGATTATCTGTAACTGCAGGGTAAACACTAAAGCTGGAAATCAGGAGGAGATCAAGGGTGAGCAGGTAAAATCCTAAACAGAAATCCAGATGATCGGCACCATCCGGAAGGTGTTGATAGCGTCCAGAAGGTACTGACCAATATAATTCGCGAAACTGAACAGTCCAGCAGTTCCCTCGCAACAGAAAATTTGAAAACTAGTAGATTTCTTCACATTCTCTCTCCAGATTCGCTTCAACCATAAAATTTTTTCAATTCTATTCCAATTAAACACTTACCCATCATCTTTTACAGGATTTTACGGATCAAAAATCCATGAAACCTCATATTGAGCAAGAAATTCAGAATTCATGGATCCAAGAGCAAGAACAAGAGCCTCATCAAGCCGAGCAAGGCGAGAAGCCTCTCCACCTCCTGAAGCAATCCCACAACAAGTGGAACAACCCCCGGGTCAAAATGTATTCGACACTGCTATGTTTAAAAGCATTGATCAACAAATTTGGTATGATACTTATTTTTATTCTAAGCCTATTATTGTTGAAAGACCTGTGATATATGAGGACTTTGAACAAATTGAGGTTAGGCAAAATCTAGCAACACGGGGTTGGCTTAATTATGTGAAATTGGTAGGTCCTGCATATGAATGTTTAGTCTGGGAATTTTACAGTAATGGAAAAGAAACTGGGCCAAGGCAATTTCGAGTTTATGTTAGGGGAGTTGTATTTCAAGTTACACCGGCTGCCATTGCTAATATTTTGAATCCTATGCCAAGGCATCAGCATCCCCAATATCCATATACCACATTGCCTGACATGACTACTCTTGGAATTGAGATGACTGGGAATCTGGAGTATGTTTGGGGCAGACCAAACAAGTATATTAAGCAAGGAGACTTAACTAACAAATACAGAATCCTGAATTTGATCACTATAAACAATTTGGTGCCCCAGTCTCAGAAAAACCAAATCTACACTAAGAGAGCTTATTTTATGTATGCCTTTGGAATGGGACACACTATTGATTTATCAACACCGATAATGGATCAAATGATGGTAGCTGTTAAGACTAAGAAACCCTCACTCCCATTTACTGTTCTAGTATCTAAGTTATGCATGATGAAAGGAGAAATTGCAAATCCGATTTGGCCAACAGTGGAGCATTTGACACCATTGGATAAAACCTTGCTGAAAAAAGCCATGGAGGGCAGGCAGAAGAGCAACATGAAGTACCACCAGAACCGCAAGCAGATCCATTCCTAGAAGGTGCAGATTTTCAGCCACTAGAAGAGCCCCAACAACTAGAAGGCAGCCTTATATTCCCATTGATGACCAGATTGACCAGTGACGCCACTAAAATCGGGGTTCCTTTGTTAAAACATTGATCACCCATCAACCCACAGAAGTAACCGTGAATGCCGCATAACCCGACACCACTGCATAACCTTACTGTAACACCCCGCATTTTCTTGTATATATGCATATAGATATATAGATATAGCAAATAATGGTTGTAAAAATGTGGATAGGGGTATTGAAGTGTGTTTGAACTTTGTAAATTTGAAAAGTAAAGATTTAAAATGTTAATGAAAATCATAGTTGAAATTTAGTTTTAGTGAGTGAAAATATAAAATGTTAGGTCCTATAACTTGTATTAGATAGGTTTGGTGTATAAATATGTGTTGGAGAGGTTTGTGATGGATTTGGTTAGTTTTGGAATGGATTGGAAATGGAAAACAAAAGAAATAGGCAAAACTGGGTAAATGGTACCGGTACTGGGTACCGGTACTGAATGGTACCGGTACTGAGTACCGATACCCCGATTCCAGAAGGTTTCTTGTACCGGTACTGGGTACCGGTACCATTTATCTGACGCCCGCCGAACAGTAAAAATCAGGATTTTGGTGTTTTAAAACACCATTTTTAACCTCATTTACCCCATTTCTTCATCTCCCTCTCACCCTAACCCTCCTAGAAACCCTTAGAGAGAAAGAGAGAAAGATAAAACTCAAGATCAAAAGGAAAGACAAAGGGTTCACAAGTGATCCAAGACTCAAACCCTAGGTTTCTTCAAGAGCATAAGGTAGGGGATTTCTTCTCTTTCTCTTACATTGATGTTAGGGTTAATAAATATGTATGTTTTGATTCTTAATGATATGTATTTGCTATGGCTCCATTGTTTCTTGATTCTTGTTCAATTGTTAACATGTTTTACACAAATCCCTCTTTTGTTTGAAAAACCCTAGTGATTGATGGAAAACGTTGTTGTTTCCTAACCCCTAAACAGCACCCTCACCCTCAATGTGTGTATGTGGCTTATAATGATGGGGGAGTGTCACTCTCCCTCCGGATAATGTGTAAAACCCGGGAAATTTGGACTTTTTCCAAAAAGGGCAAAATAGTAATTTGCCACTATAATGCGTATTTAAAATACTCATGTTTTAGACATCGGATGAGGAAACGGAGTTCGCTGTTGAATTCGTATCGCGAAAACGAGTCACCTTGTCAAATTTCGTCGAATTCTGAGATAGTCGAATTTTGCACGTCGTTCGAGGCGACTGCGTGGCGAATGACCTCACGAACGTCCCCATAAATGAATTTTATAAAATTTCCTTGAAATTAAGTTAAAGTTCAAATAAAATTAATTTGAACTGAAACCGGGATCAAATAAATCGTTTCGGGACGAAATCGAACCCGATTAAGCGAGGGACACGTGGCACGACGTAGACCGAGTATTTAAAACTATAAATAGGGATAAATATCTAGAAAATCAGATTATTTTTGCCCCTTGTGTTCTTGTTTGGCCGGCCAAGAGAGAGAGAAGAGAGGAAAGAGAGAAAACCTTGATCTTCAAGCTTTCTCCGTCGATTCCCGGAGTTCCATCGCTCGGATTCCGTCGAACCAAGAGCTAAAGTCGATCACATCGACGAGGGCTACGCAACCACACCAAGAGCAAGGTATTTCACCGAAGATCCAAGAGAGGAGATTTGGGGGAAATCTAGACTTGGGCTTGGAAAGTGTTCTTGAAGCTTCCTTCGGGTGAATTACGCTTCAAGAGGTAGGGTTTCTCCTACTTGGGACTATTTTTCACCTATGGTGTCATATGGGTGGGTAGGTGTGTATAGAACTATAGGGTTTACTTACCTATGGTTATGGAAAGGGAAGTAAAAAAATGGTTGGATTCAAGTTCTAGTTTGAACTCGATATATAGAGGTTCCTTGTGTCATTCTTGGAAGTTTGACATATAGTGATATGCTATGTATTTATATGATGGTCATTCTTGGAAGTTTGGCATATAGTAATATGCTATGTGTTTATATGATGAGGTGCTAGTTGTGTACATTGAGCCTTGTCATAGGAATGAAATGATTATGTGATAACATGATGGTTGCCATGAAGGTGTTGTTAAATGCCTTTTGTATGTTAAAGTGTGTGACACATGACTATGTATAGCATGCTTAAGTCTTGTGTTGATTGGATATGTTGCTAATGTGTTAGCTTCATGGGAATATGGTATTTATATGCTTTGATATGATTTGCCATGGATATATATATTGAGCATTATGTTGTATGCAATGGAACATGGCATTGCATATGCATCTCATTACATGGGTGTGTGTGCATGGTTGATGTCAATACCACACTTGGGGATTGACAGTATGGCTTGGGAAAAGTTGGGTCGAAGACCTAGCTAAGTCGCTTGATTGCATGATAAATTGGGTCGGGATGAGCAAGAAGAGGCATGACGACCTCTCGGGTGAAAGACCCGGTGTTTGGGGGGTGCACTCCGTTGGTATAAGAGCCCATAAAGTGTACGGGTGTGGAAGACCATTGGTTAAGTCCATAAAGAAGTCCGATCCCAAGAAAGACCCTAGTTTTCAAAATATCATTTGATGTAAACATAAATGATGAAATGAAACACTTTGGCATTGCATCGTGTTGTATGAGTCGGTGAGAACTCGGGTTAAAATGCATGAGTGAGTGACATCTCATTTCATGGCATGGTGTGTTGCATTCCAACTTAGAATGCATGTCCTTTTGATAAATGATTGTTTGCAAATGAATGTTGCATGAGCATGAGCATCTAGGGGGAGAGTAGCCCTGGTAGGGTTTACTTTACTGGGCGTTGGCTCACCCTATACGGGAGACATTTCAGGTATGGGGTTTACACCGGCGGATGGCTCACTTGGAGAGCATCAAGAATGAAGGGGGCCGGCATGTGGCCTTAGTTCGAGTTTTTGTAAAACTTTTGTATAAATTCCATTTTGATGTGTAAATTATGGAATTAAATGTAATGGAACTTGTATAAGTTGTGTATTATATGAAAAATCGTATTATACATGTGTTGGATGAGTTAGGAATGTATTAGAATGGATTGGAAGTGAAAAACAAAGGAAAAAGGCAAAACTGGCAAAATCGTACCGGTACGCGTACCGGTACGTAGACAAACAGAAGGCAGAGCGTACCGGTACGCGTTCCGGTACGCCGATGTCCAGTGGGTTCAGCGTACCGGTACGTCCTCCAAAACTCAGAATTTTTTTTATTTTTGTTTTCTTTGCCAAGCCTTTGGGGCTATGTTTTTCCTTCCCTCCAATGATCAAATTGGACCCTAATGGGGTATGAATCATGGGGAGTTGGACTGGGGTTGGATCGAATGAATGTTGAACCGAATTTTCATTGTGGATTATAACCTCGATTTAAGGATGTTATCGATGTGGTGTCGGGTTAGGCGACATCCACGGGTATTTCCGCGGGTTGATGGGTTGTCAACGGTTAATACAGGACCCCCGGAAAATGGGGCGTCACATAATGCAAGAGATATAGGAGCAACAACAAATGTGAATGGAAATGTGGAATGAACAAAATATGTGGAATGAAATGCGGGTGTGAACAAAAGTGCTCCCCAATCACAAGGAGTCTTTCGTTGTCGGTGTTTTACTTGGAAAATATTCCCAGGTCGTCTCCTCAGGGAAGGAAAGGGAGTTTTGTGAAAGTGATTTTGCAAAAGTGAAAAGAAAGTGTAAAATCTTGTATTTGTGTTTTGGTGAGATTTGTTCAAAATGAAAATGCAAGAAAGCAAGTGTTGGCTAATCCAAAGGGTTCATTCCAATGGGAATACCAAATCAACTCAAAGCCTTCCTCCGATTGAGCATGAATGAACGATTGATTCGGGGGAAGCTAGGGACGAGATTGGTGAGTATCTAAGCATAAACCGTGACTAGGCCTACGGAATATCAAAGGCTCACCAACTCATCCACTCTCAACCCCGTCAAACCGAACCATTTGACTCTAAAGGGAGGAATGAAGAAGAGTTGAAAATGGTATTCCCAAGAGGAATTTTCCCTTGGATTAACCAACTTAAATCCTAGCTACTCATATTAAAAATTCAAGACAAGCATAAAGGAAATGGACATGGAAGAGAAATGGAGATTTGAACTTGTAGAAATTGCAAGAAAAGAGCTAAGGTGAAAGAGAAATGACATTCATGAACATAATACACATATTGAAACAAATACCCAAATGTAAAACTTGAAAATTAAAGAACTTGAAAACATAAATGGTGAAAGCTAGAACAAAGGATTAAACTTGCAATGAACTTGAAATAGATGAGATTAAAGTGCAAGGATTAAGGAATACAAGAAGTTTAAAGCTTACATCACTTGCAATGGAAAGGAAATGCAAAAAACGAAAATTACTATTCATCTTCTTCCTTAGAGTTTTCTATCTCTCTCCTAAGCTTAGGTAGCCAACTTCCCATACAATGTGTAATGCTGAATATAATGGTGTGTGGGAGACTTCCAATTTTGTGCATGAGGCTCCCCCTTAGCTGTGTGCAGACCTCTCATCAAGAGGGGCTGAGTTGATGGTTCTTGACAGGCTAGCCTGCAACCCCATATGGCAGCCCACTTCTCTCTCCTCTTCATTCAATGCCAAGCCTCCAAAGTCTTCCATTTGTGTAAGGGAGGCATGGTTGTAGGGATAAAATGTCAGGCTAGGCGTGGGAGAAGTGTAGGTGGGACCCCCAAGCAAGTGGAGCAAGAAAGAAATCGTTCTGGGCACTTCTGGGCAATCAGCTACCGGTAGCAGCAACTCCAGAAGCAATCGGCTACCGGTAGTAATGCGGTATCTGGCTTCGCTGGACCAGTTTTGGTAGAATCAGCATAACTTTTGATCCAACCGTTGGATTGGACTGAAATTTGGACACAATATAGAAGACATCCAGATCTACAACTTTCATGTTTTGAACTTTTCCTGCTTCTGAGTAGATCATGGACAAAATGGAGGAAAACCAAGGCAGTGCTTCCAAATGATGTGGCTGCTGATGCCCTTGTTCCCAAACACCAATGCCTTATTAATTTCTTCACTTTTAAGCCTCCAATCCTTCATGTATTGTGTCTATGCCTTCAACACACATCCATCATAGTTGCAAGGTTATAAAATACATGATTTAAGGTATAAAAACATGCAACATCAAAATATCAACATTATTGACAATTTTGGCTAACACTAAGTATTTAAATGCAAAAGTTGAGTTATAATGCATGTAATGAGCCCTTCAAATATGCAATATTATGCGCTCATCACCTAGTTTTCAAGAGTGATGGGTTTTCCTCTTGAACTCTTCCTTTATTCTTGATTTCAAAATCATAGTGTTTTGTGTTGAGTAATAAAATGATATTGTTGTGATCTCTTGCATTTTTCTTGGTTGGTTATTGAAAATGTCAAATGCCCAATTTGGGGATTTTTAAGATATAATTGTAAATTGTGGAATTGGATTTGGTATTGTATCTCTTATGAGTGTGGGATGACCATGGGTGGCCTTTGACGAGATATCGTAGAGTGGGTAGACGTGTTGCTTGCTCCGTGGGGGTTGGCATTTCTCCTACCACTCGTAGTGGGGTTAGTGCTTTGGTAAGACTAAACCGCTATTGCTCACGGGTGCCGTGTAAGAGGGTTAGTATACTAATGCCTGGGTTGGATACGTCACTGCCATTGGTGTGGCGTACGCCCTTCCTAAAGGATGGATATCTTTGATAAGATTTGTGTGGGTGTGTGTGGGTTAGATATTACTCAATGTGTCGATTCATGGGGTTTGCCTTACATCATGTTTGAGATACATATACATATTGATGGATTGTTGTATTCTTGTGGGAAAATGGTTTATATTTTGGAAAATGGATATGTATTGGATCTTGGTTTCTTTTATTGTTTATGTAAATTACTGTTGCTACCTAAACTGGAGATCTATTTAAATGTCCTGGTTTTACCTCAAAAATTATATATGTTAATTGTGAAATGAGACCGACCGTTTTATATTTTTATAAACCTTGTTTGAGTTGGGAAGATTTTGCTACAGAGCTTCGTGCTCATCCCCTACAAATTACATTTTTCAGATTTGGTGATAGAGGAGGATCTCGGCATCGACGAGTCAGGGCATTGGGAGGCTCCACTCGAGAGGAACCTAGATCCCGAGGTGGATATGTAGAGATGTAGCTTCTTTTGTACTAGACTAGGTTATTCTTTTGGATACTGTAAGGTCTAGTTTCTTTTGCTATTCCGCTGTGCTACTTTAATTAATTTTTGAGATGTAAATGCCATGGTTGGGCATATTCTTTTGGATAATGATGTAAATATTTTATGGATGATGAATGAAGTTTAATTTATTTATGGATGATATTAGTGCTCTCATGATGTAAATGGTTTTAGTATGTAATGCCGTACAGGGTGGTATTTGGGGCGTTACACTTACCTTCACCGAGATTATAAAACAACCCAGAGTTTGGGCAGAGTCTCCCTTGTACCGGGAACTCCCAAACGCATAACCTATGTATATTTCAATCATTTAACCATTCCAAGGTTCAATATACATCAATTTGTCCTTAATATTGCTTTATTTACATCCTTTGAACAAAAGGACTCAAGGCCCGAATACTTGATAAGATCATTTTAATTTTCTAAAAATTAAAGAGGACCTACTGGTAGAAGATCAACGTTCTACCGATAGGAGAGCTCTCTAGAAATTTTCTACCAGTAGATAATCAACATTCTACCAGTAGAAGAGCTCAGTTTTCCCCCGATTCGATCCTTTTTCAATTTCAACTTATTCAATCTCATGCAACATCCACCCAAACTCCTATAACATACAATTTTACACAAAACATAGTTCGTTTTACAATCCTTTATACAATATTACATATCCAAAGCTAATTACACAATTGTTTTACAAAAAAACATAATTTAAAGGCATAACTCAACTTTCTTCATCAATGAGGGCCCAAGTGAGAGCCATCCACCAACGCTTGTTCGGCACCTAAAATGTTGTCCCCACAAAGGCTGAGCCACGCTCAATAGGGTATCTCCTAAAGAGGCTATTTTCCAACCTAGATGCATATGAAATGTTCACATGCAATTCAACAATCAAGCAATCATTCATCCAAGAACATACAACTTTAAGAATGAATGTCACAATGCCATGCCATTTTATGAGGTGAGACTCACACATGCAACACAATCCGAGCCTTCTTCGGCTCCCATAACACATGCAATGCCATGCGTGTGAATTCGGAAATTCCAAGCCACCCGACATTGATGTTACACATCCAATGACCATTTATAAATCCCAGGTCTTTCTTGGGGTGGGTATTTATGGACTTCCACCAACGGGCACCCAACCGACACAACATTTATGGACTTCCACCAACGGTTCTGCATACGACGACACACTTTATGGACTCGATACCAATGGAGTGCGTATCAAAATCACAGGGTCTTGTACCTGAGGGACAATCTAGCCTTTCTTGCTGGGATGGAAAATATTTATCTTCTCACAATCCCCGTAGTGTATGAGACAAATGTATGCATTTCGATTTGGTTCGTATTCTATGGTTACGATTCTACCATATATGTCTTTTTCATTCCGTCGAAAATCGATTTTACGGTATAGACGCTTATGACCTCCCCCTCGATGCCCTGCGGTAATGATTCCTCTGGCATTACGACCTTTACCACAATGATGTTGTCCATAGATTAAATAATTTCGTGGATTGGATTTCAATTAACTGTCTACGACTCCATTGCATGAGGAAAAAAGGACTAAACTCCAACCAGTTCATCAGGTTGTAGAAGGAGCTTCAACCGATTCATCAGGTTGTAGAAGGAGCTTCAACCAGTTCATCAGGTTGTAGAAGGAGCTTCAACCGGTTGAACATCACTTTCAACTGGTTGATCAAAGAATTATAAGACAACTAGAGAAATATATTGTGAGTTCTTTAGCCGGTTCATTGAAGACTTCAACCACTTTAACCTCTTATTCAACCGGTTGAACATATGTCAGCTGTAGAGCAAACTTTCCCAAGATATGATTCGTCCACAGAGTTTGGCTGCATTTACTCCTATACTCATGGGGAGACAACCAAGATGGATAATGGCACCTCCAACAAGTCGTGAGAACATTTTCATGGGCGAGCTGGGCAGATGAAACTTCTTCGGATGAGGATCCACCACCCACGCTAATTGCTTTGGCCAATGAGGAGGAAGATGATATAGTTTATATATATGTGTGTCTCTATAATGAAGAGAGAGTCTTTTGCTTAGTTTAGAGCTCTAATTTTTGTCTTAGTTTTTAGTTTTAGTTTTGACGAATTTCATTGAAGACAACTAGTGTACTTTCATTTCCATTTTCAAAGCTTGATTTCTATTATTTGTTCTTGTATTTGAAATTCTCATTTTGAAAAAAATCCTAGTGAATGAATTTCTTCACATTTCTTTGTTTACTTTGATTTACATGTTGTTTGTCGTCGATTTCAATTTCATGGATTTTGCTTTTGTCTAAGTTTTAGGGAGAATTCTCACTTGTAATCAAGCAATAACGATTCTGTAGTGGATTCTAATCAAAATAATGCTTTGTAGTTTGGAAAACCCAATTTTGGAAACTGGTTATTATGTGACCATTTTGATTTCTCGTCGACGGATCTTCCGACAGGGTAATGCTTAGAGTTCATATATATACATCGAAGTATTTCCCTTTTTGGCTAGTATTTTATATCCACAAAACTACATATTGTTAAAATATGGTTTTATTGAATATTTTTCATTCGAGCAAGTTTGATTACAAGTTCAGATGAGTTATAAATGAGAATCGAATAGCTTGATTACAATGAGATAATTATCAAGGATTAGCCGATTGTTTTTTATTTGATTTCATTACAATATTTTTTATTTTCATCAACTCTCCAAAATCCAAGTCTTTTCATTTTATTTTCTAACACATCATCATTCGGATTGCCATTGTTCCCTGAGGAGATGACCTCGGATTTTCTGGGTTACTACAATTCATATGCTTGGGATTCAGAAGAGCGATCATATTTTGAAAGTGGAGGTTGAATCATTCTAGAAGAAAAATCATTTTTGGAAGAAAAGCATCATTTGAAAAACAAGGAAAAAAATATTTTTGGTGCCGTTACCGGGGAACAGAGGTTCAATTTGGAAAGTGATTCGAATTGACAACATGTAAGTCTTGTAATTTTCATCATGAGCCCAAGTACGTTCTTCTTCCACTGTAAATTATTGAATTTTTTTTTATTTTCTTTGTAAATAATTTTCTATGTTTTCAAGTTCTTTTTATGTGGTATCAAATGATTCATTGGTGAGTATACGTGTAAGATCTGTGCTGAGTATGGGAATATTACTGACGAGTACCCATCAATTCCAATGGTAAAGGGTGCACCATTACTATGTTACACCACCATGTTATATGTGAAAAGTGAGAAAAATTGAAAAAGTTCAGAAAAATTTATTGGAACTCCACTTATGTACACCATGAGCGTGCTAATTTTTTCAATTTATTGAATGAGATTCACATCTTAAAATGCTTGACATACATAGTGGAGATGAACGTATTACACTTGTGAGCTTTTGTGTCATTCTTTGTTGGAGGGTAAAATTATATTTACTCAAAAGACTATTCTTTCAAATTCAATCACTTTCAATAATTTCATTTTTTTTTTTTTGTTTTGGTTAGTGTAAAGGAGGTAGTTAGTTGAGTATATCTCAATGCAAAAGAGTACATTGTCATGTATTTTTAAGAAAAGAACTTAGGTCATCTTTGAATTAATTTGAGTCTTAGCTTATTCTTTCTCGACATCATCCCTAGAAGCCGAGATTGAGCTTTAATGAAAATTTCATTTCTTAGCCACATGTTTTACTAAGCTATACATAAATGTGTTTATCTTAGTTTGGTTATCTCGGGATTTATATTTTTTATAATGTGAAGAGGGAATTGTGGCTATAAGAAAAGAAAAGAAAAAGTGGAAGAAAAAAAAGATATGATGATGAGTATTTGAGCTTATTGTTGACATCCAAAAGCAAGAAATAAAGGAAGTGAAAGAAGAAAAGAGAAAAATAAAAGAATTACTTGTGAAAAAGGCAATGAAAAGGGGAAAGAAAGAGAAATGAATGAGGTGAGCCAATTGATTTCCAAAAGAGGAGATGTGATTAGAAAACTTATATTCTCAGGATAACTCCTTTTTGAATTCCTATATCCCTTCGTTTCTTTAGCTTAAATTTTCACCCAAGGTCACGTTACAACTGGATAAAGTCATATTTGATCTTGGGAATTATGGCAAATGTATGAATAAATCATCTTAAAGATTGGTCAACTATACTACTTTCATAAGATTATGTCAATGTCATTTCATTTGCATAAATGTTCATCATTTCTAAAATATATGTGAGCTATATATATATATTTGAACTATAAGAATCTGTCTCACGTATAAATCATGAGTGAAACGTCACTATAATTTGAGGTTTTCTATTCTGATAGTGAATCCTTGGTAAGATTTGTATCAAAGCTAAATTGGATAACTGATATAGATATGGGTTTTATTTGATAAATTTCTTAAATTTCACAATCATTTCACACAAACACGAGTTTCTAATGGAAATGTACATGTGAATACTTTTACATAGCATTTAAATATGTGGTGTAGCTCTTTTGTGGATAGGGAATTTTTAATAAATATTTTTTTAATTAGGATGTTATAATATGTTCTAAGTTTCGGGATGTGTAAAAATAATTTTGTAGGTAACTTCACTAAAAACCTTCATGAGACATAATTCACCCACTAAGGGTGACATAGGGGTTTAACGGCTTGTTGCATATGCTAAATGCAATCGTGAATCCTACGAAAGTGGTTTTATGTTTTTATTGTGTGTTTTTTTTTTGGATGCATGCTTTTCTATTTTTGGTTTGCTAAGGACTAGCAAAGCTTAAGTTGGGGGTATGTTTGACACTCAATATTGCATATTTCATAATCTAATGCATTCATTTCATGCATTGGATTGATGAACATTCCTCCGAATATGGCTTGTAAATTAATTGAGGTCACATTTGTTGTTATAGGTGTAAGAAAGATGATTAGGATCAATGGAAATGCAGTTAAAAAAGATTAAGGAGGAAGTGGAGATGCATCATGAAGGAATGTAGTAGACAATTGAGGAAAAACAGGACTAACTGGTTGGCTTTCAACCGGTTCATCAGGCTATAGAAGGAGCGTCAACCAGTAAAATATCACTTTCAACCGGTCTTATTCAACCGGTTGAACATATGTCGGCTATAGAGCAAACTTTCCCGAGATGTCATTCGTCCATGGAGGTCAGTTGCATTTACTCTTATACTCATGGGGAGGCTACCAATCCCCATGAGCTTGATTCCTATTGGATGATGGCACCTCCAACAAGTCGTGAGAACATTTTCGCTCGACAAGCCGGGCGGAGGAAACTTCTTCGAAATGAGCATCCACCACCCACGCTACTTGCTTTGGCCAATAAGGAGGAAGATGATATGGGTTATATATATGTGTGTCTATATGAAGAAGAGAGAGCCTTCTGCTCAGTTTAGAGCTCTAGTTTTTGTCTTAGTTTTTAGTTTTAGTTTTAGTTTTGCCAAGTTTCGTTGAAGACAACTAGTGTACTTTCATTTCCATTTTCAAATCTTGATTTTTATTGTTTGTTCTTGTATTTGAACTTCTTAATTTGAAGCAACTCTTAGTGAATCTATTTCTTCCCATTTTTTTGTTTGCTTTCCTTTGATTTACATGTTGATTGTCGCCGATTTTGATTTCATGTGTTTTACTTTCGGTACGGGTAAGTTTCGATCGATCCGAGGGAGAATTATCACTCTTTAATCAAAGAATATTGATTCTCTAATGGATTATAACCAAAAGAATGCTTTGTAGTTGGGAAAAACCAAATTCAAAAACTCATTTTTGTGTAACCACTTTGATTTCTCGTCGACGGTTCTTCCGGCACAGGTAATGCTTATAGTTCATAGATGCATCAAAGTATTTACCTTTCTAGCTAGTATTTTCTATCCACAAAGCTACATATTTTTCAAATCTGGTTTTAACTGAATATTTTCTATTTGAGCAAGTTTGATTACAAGTTTGGTTGAGTTATAAATGGGAATCGAATAACTTGATTACATATGATTTTCGAGGATTAACCAACTGTTTTTCATTTGACTTCATTACAATAGTTGTTATTTTCACCAGCTCTCCAAACATCAAGACTTTTCATTTTATTTTCCAACATATCACCATTCAGATTATCATTGTTTCCTGAGGAGACGACCTTGGATTTTCTGAGTTACTACAGTGTAAACAATTCCTACTCTTGGGAAACACATTTATGCATTTCAGAGGTGTGAGCATATTTTAAAAGAGGCAGTAGAATCATTTTAGAAGACAAATCATTTTTGAGAGAAAACCATCATTTGACAACCAAGAAAAAGTGTAAAACCCGGGAAAATTTAAACTTTTTATGAGAAAGGGCAAAACGATAAATTGTCACTACGGTGCGGGTTGAGAATCCTTATTTTTCTAAAACTCGGATGACGAAACAGACCTCACCGTTGGATTCGTCTCACGAAATCTAGTTATCCAGACAAATTTCGTCAAATTTCGAAATAGTCGAGTTTTTCACGTTTTTTTAGGCGACGGGTGTCGGGTGACCCAAAAAATGAAATTTTTATTAAAATTTTGAAAATTGGAAAATAATTTAAATCAAGATCATATAAAATATTTTGAGTTTAAACCGGTACGAAATTTAATCGTTTCGGGGCGAAAACGGACCCGGGAAAGGGGGAGCGTGTGGCGCGACGTGGGCCAAGCTTTAAAATTATAAATAGGGGTCAAAAATCTGATTTTTTCAGAGATCTTTCTGCTGAAACCAATGGGTTTAACGTGTGAAGAAAATGAGAGAAAAAAAGAGAGAAATCGAGGCTTCTTGCTATGATTTACGCCTCTCTGTCGTTCGAATCAACTCGAGCCAAGAATCAAAGACGATCTCCTCGACGAGGGCTACGCCTACGTACCACAAAGAGCTGATTTCACCGAAGATCCAAAGACGAAATTTTGGAGAAATCAAAGGTTTGGGCTTGAATCGTGTTCTTGAAGCTTCCTACAGGTGTTTTATGCTTCAAGAGGTAGGGTTCCCTCCTACTTAGGTTTTCTCTCAACCTAGGAATGTGATGTGGAATGGGTAGGTGTATAGAACTATATGTCACTTGCCTATTGTTGTTGTTTTAGTGAAATGGGTATTGAGAATGGGTAGCATGACTTGAGATAAAGTCTCTTGTTTAATGTACCACTAGTGTATATTAAATGTGGGAAATGGGTACCGAAGTGTGCTAAAAAAATCTTGTAAGAAATGGGTTGTAGAATTTACTTGTTTGGCAAATTTCATGAAAAACTATAGGTACTTGAAGTGTAGAAAATGGATATGGAAATTAGGTAAAGTAAATTCTAAGTTGAATTGACATTTAGAAGTTGCTACTTTATAATTTCTTGGAAGATTATGATAGATGGATATTAAGAAATGGGTAGACTAATTTCTATTTTGAAATGGTTGTGTAAAAATCACTTAATATGATTTCTTGTGCTATATGATGAATTTGAGTGTATTATGTGTTTACATGAGTGATGCCTTGAAGGTGTTTGATTAAATGCCTAGGTGAAAATTAAGTATGTTTTGCATGGACTATGTATAGCATGATTGGATATTGTATTGAATGAAAACTTGCCTATGGTTATGGAAAAGAGGAAATGGGTATAGAAATGGCTTTAACCAATTTCTAGCTTGGGTTGATGTTTGGAAGTTACTTGTGTAATTTCTTGGAATTTGGTATTAGTGGGCATGCTATGTGTTTATATTGTGCCTTTGTGAATAAGGTGTGTTGTTAACATAGATTATGTAATAACATGCTTATGTTTGGTTGTTAAGTATAAAATGTTGATATATGTTCATTGATATACGGTTAAATTGCTCATTTGGCATTCATTGCATATTGGGCATGATATTGGCATCACATTCATGGGCATAAGACATGAGTGTAGTTGTGGATGAATGGTTGATCAAACACCATACTTGGTGGTTAATAAGTGGACTCGGGGAGGTTGGATCGAAGATCCCGTTGAGTTACATGATTGCATGAAAAACTTGTGTCGGGTATAGCAAGAGGGATAGATTCTCCCTCGGGTGAAAAACCCGGCTACTTGGTTCAGACACTTTCCGGCGGTGAAATTCCAAAAAGTGTAACGGTGTGCGGAACCGGCGGTGAAACTCCGAAGATCCGCTACCCAACAAAGACACAAGATTTTGTTT
Organism: Ilex aquifolium; assembly: GCA_951799425.1. Lineage (NCBI taxonomy): Eukaryota > Viridiplantae > Streptophyta > Magnoliopsida > Aquifoliales > Aquifoliaceae > Ilex > Ilex aquifolium. Next base: position 29,793,957 of record OX637393.1, read on the forward strand.
TATAAATAAAATAGTCATTCGATGGGTAGTATCCAACAATGATCTTGTTTTATAAACACATGACTTTTATTTCAAAATGATCATTGGATGTATTTCATCAATGACGGATTTATCATACATTGGCATTGCATTGTGAGCTGGGAGCCGGTGAGGGCTCGGGTTAAAGTGCATGAGTGAGTATCATCTCATATCATGACATGACATGGTCGAATTCACATCTTGAATTACATGTTCTTGTCTGGAATGGATAATGGTTGTTGATTGTTGCATGTGCACATTTCATATGCACTTAGGTTGGGGAGTAGCCTCTGTACGAGATACTCTGTTGAGCGTGGCTCACCCTATACGGAAAAATATTTCAGGTGCGAGATATACGCCAGTGGATGGCTCACCTTTAGAGCCTCAAGGGTGAAGAAAGCCGACTTGTGGCTTTTATAACTCATTTTGTAAGACTTTTGGAGAAATCTAGCTTTGACATGTAATTTTATGAAAGGGACTGTAACCGAACTTATGTGGACTATATTTTTTTTGAAAAACATCATTATGCATGTATTGGATGGTTATGAATGGATATGGGTGAGTTGGAAATTGAAAACAGGTGAAATAGGCAATGCTGGGAAAAACCTACCGGTAGAATGTCGGTAGTTCTGCGGTAGGAAAATTCTAGTAGCCAAAACTTACTGGTAGGTCGTCATATTTTTTAAAAAAACTTTGAAATCCAGTGCACCCTTTCTACCAGCAGATTATGGTCACTCATACCGGTAGGTTTTCTCATAACTCCACATTTTCGAACTATTTTTCTAAGCGTTGGGGCACTATTTTCTCTTGATCAAAAAAATATTTTATGGGACATAAATGACTACAATTTAATGTCTAAAGAACTACCGATGTGTGGGTACGAACCCGGCTAAGGGGTTGGTGTTGACGTGATGTCGGGTGGTTTTATTAACTATGTTTGATGTATAAATTCATGATGTGGGAGTATGAATTGATGTATGTTAGACCTCGGATGGGTCATGTGATTAAATGTTGTTGTATGATTGGACAGGTTGTGTTTTGTGTAAAGCTCCCATACAGGGGAAACTCTGCCCGAATTTCGTTAAATTATGGATCTCGATAAATGGGGTATAACGGCGTGATATCGAGTTATATGATATCCGCGGGTATTCCGCGGGTTGACGAGTTGACAAAGGACCCCCAGTTTTTGAGGTGTCAGAGCTTGGTATCAGAGCGTATTGATATCTTAGTTAATTCGAGTTAATCATAGGTTAATTATAGACACCTGAATTTTGGGGTGTCACAAAAAGTGATCAAGCAACCATCTCATCCGTCGCGTTGGGGCATCTCTAGATCCGAATTCGTGTCATCTGGCACAAGCTCGCCTGAAATCTACTTCCCCTTCAACAACCTCCTAAGTCACCCAACTCTACATGCAACTGCTCCCATCACAGTCTGTTGGGTCACCTCTAAGCTCACAATCCTGCCGTCTGGTGCATCCAACCTCTAAGAAGTCAGCTGGTGATGCTCAATCATGGTACTTTCAACCCTGGTCATCATATCATCAAGTGGTGCCATCTGGGCTACAAGGATACCTGAACCTGACTCAGGTGGTGGAGGTGTCCTAGATGTACTAGTGTCAGGACAAAACAGTGGGGCTTGCTCCTCAACCACAAGAACATACTCATTCTCGGTCATTGAGCTCTTGTTCAAGGCCCTCATGGGGTTCTGCAATTACTACATAAGATAACTAGTCCTTGCTCATGGTAGATACGAGCAATTAGAGTGACATATTATCTGATATTCTTCCTTCTAAAAAGGCTCGCCGAATAAACCCAAATATTAGCATTGACAAATCAAGATCAAATACTTTCCCTAAAGCATAAAGCATGTGTATCTTTTGGGTAAGAAAGTTAGAGATATGATTTTTTCGGTTCTATGTTGTAGTTGGCCACTAAACTTAACAACCTATAATCTAGGGTCAAGTATTTTTGCTGAAAATTTAATGTAACCCAACTATCAGGATGGTTAATACCATACACCTCAGTGGCCAGAACATGTAGATTAGCCAAGTCTTCTATAGTTCTCGCACCTAGATAGTCATTCTCTACCCTAGCTAAGCCATTTATGGTAGCTATGAGAGTGGTAGAAAATGTAAACTCAATACCTCATATATATGTAATAAAATGGTCAACCTATGGATTGGGATCACGTATACGTGCATAGAACTCTCTCACCAAGCTATCTTCACACGTCACAAGGTTTGAAACATCCAAGTCCATCCATCCACGGTTGGTTAGATTTGCAACAATTGAACGACTAACCTTCGAGGTGCTTATTTCCCTTTCAATCAAAACTAGTTTGAGAGAGAATTCTTGTCTAAACCTCTCTGTGAATTCCGGAGTCAATAATCGAGTAGCTTCATCCAAGTTCCCCTCAATCTACTCATATACATCCTCAACCCTTTGTCATTTCTCTATTCATGGTGCCATCTCAGTACTCACTAGAAGAATCTAGGTCTCACTCATGTGGATTTGTAGTACAACAATGACTAACCTTAGATCTCTAGAGGAAAAGTTTGATAAAGTTTAGAAACCTTGTGTTAGGGTTATAGGAGGCTTAAGACTTGATTGAGTGGGTTTGGAATACAAAAATTCATCCAAAACACAATTTCAAACCCCTGGCTGCCGACTAACATGAGTTAACTCAAGCGATGAGGAGGTCACTCGAGCTGTGAGGAGGTTGCTCGAGCGGCTCCTAAAGCAGATCACGTCTATTTTCTGTAGTCTAGTCCACTTCAACCCATCCCCAGTCAGTCCTAACATGCATGCATGATGTAAAACAAGTCTAAAATAATTCAAAACAGTGCATGGATGAATTTGGATTAAAATCAAATACAATTTTCAAATTTAAACAATAAATGCTCAAAATTCAAATAATCATCAAAATTACACCAATTTTCAAATTTGGTTCAATTTCACACACACATGATTAAGTTTTGTTCAACTTTGAAAAATTCAAGTGCATAGTGTGTGAAACCAACCACCAACACAAAAAGGATTTCGATAAGATTTAAATCATTAATAAGCTTATAATGAAGTCCTAATGCATTGTCCATGTGAAAACATGACCGGTTAGTGAGTGTCCTAAATATTCTCTTTTTGATAACTTTCCCTTTCTTTTATCCCTTCAACTCTATGGCTTCAATTAACACAATTGTGAATTCTGCACTGCAAGTGTATGCTTCTAATCATGATTAACATGAGAGCTATGAGCTATACGTATGAGTAATTTTTAATTAAGCATAAGTACCACATAATTCAAGTGCGATTGTTTTTAGTCATTTATTTATGCCTCACCTTTTTAAATTTGGCCACATTGAGCTCTTTTCTCACAATTGGTCTTTGACATCTTTTAAAGGATTAAGGTTTAACTAACCTTTAGCCATGCGTTCACCTATCACCAACATTTAGAGTCCTTTAAGATCATTTATAATTTAAACAAATCAAACTCCTAAGTGTGAAGGTACATGGCATGCGTGTACTTGGTTTTGAATCTTTCAAAAGTAAACACTACCCAAGCCAGCTAGGGTGAAAGAGACTTTGGCTAATGAATCATGCAATTGGATTTATACCACTAAGTTCTCTATCCCCTAATATGACTCATAACAATGCACATTTTAACTTTGAATTTAAGATGGATCAATTTCAATAAAAATCAAAGTGTAAATTACCATGATTATCAAACAAAGGAAAATAAACAAAAGAAAATATTTTTGTCTATTTCTTTTCCTATGTTTTTGAATTTTTCAATAAACATGTACATGAACAAAATGCATAAACAAGGAAAACAAATAAATAAATTTACCATAAATCCTAAAAAATGAATGTCAAAAGGGACATCAAAACCCTGTGGTGTTCGATGATATGCATGAATGATCCCCTAGGTCCCTACTTTAACCTCTCCTACTTCTTAGGAGCCATGATCTTGCTAGAAGCACCTCTAACTTGGTTGAGATAGTGAGTTTCTCAAGGTCCTCACTAGATAGCCAAACTTATTTTCCCTTCCTAAAACTCAGGTTAGGTCGGTGAATGGGTGAAGGACTAGCTTGGGGGTAGAAGAAGCCTTCTCCAATCTAGCCTTTGGTCCATTTGATGATGATGCATGACTAAACTTGGACTCACATGACCTCTCTAAAAGCTTGGAAAGACTGACAACTTTGTTGTTCAAAGCTTTAGATTGGTGTACTATATTCATGATCTTTTTGTCTAAGACTTCCCTATTTTGTATGCAATGTGCACTATAGTGACCATGCTCACCACAAATAAAACACACAATGATTTAGTTTGGGGTTTCTTCTAAACCGGATTCTTTTCAAGCTTACCCTTACTATTATTAGTGTTTTTAGGATTTGTGCTTACTCGTGGAAGTGTAGGGTTGGATCACTCTTTACATACACGGTCTTGAAAGAAGTGGAGTTGTTGTGTTCATTAGTGAAACCAAATCCTCATTTGTCCCCAACACTTTTCTCTATAGCCAACATTTTATCAAGCTTTTTGGTGCTTTGGAAAAGTCTTTTCAAGAGCTCTTGTGATTTGTGTAGGTCTTTATCAAGTTTAATAAGATTAAACTCTTGGCCTTTCTTAGACTCTAAAATTCCATTGTGCTATCTCTTAAGGAAGCTCTCCTTATCATGGAGGGACTTATTCTCCTCCTCAAGCCCAACAATATGAGTCTTGGACTTAACTAAGTCCACATGAAGTGCTTTCTTTTCATCTTCACTCATTTTGAGCCTCGTGCTCAATGAAAGCAACCTCTCTTCTTGCTTTAGACACTTCTTGTATAACTCGTTATAAGCATCTTGGAGGTCCTCAACGGTCTCATCTTCACTAGTAGAGACTTCTACAAATAAGCCATCTATATCCATAGTGGGACTCAACTTCATTTTCCTCATTTTTTGGAAGTTTCTGGTGTGTGTGTGTGTGGGGGGGGGGGGGGGGAGAATGTGAGCCTACAAAGTCTATGAAATTATCTTCATCACTTGACGAAGAGGAGTCAACACTCATTGTGGATTCATTTTCGTTTTCACTTACCTTAGCCTTTAAGGTTTGTCTCTTCTCCTTTGGCATGTCCTTCTTTTTAGTATTAGGACATTCCACAACTATATGTTCAAACCCTTGAAACTTGTAGCATTGGAGATCTTGCCCCTTCTTCTCAACCACGTGTTAAGAAGGTCTACCCCCACTTTCTTTTTCCTTTCTAGGAGACTTGGGTTTACTTGGATTTTCTTTCAACCTTGTGGACTTGACACCACCAGTTTTAAAATATTTGTTGAATTTTCTAGAAAGGTAGGCTATGTCCTGTTCGCCTAACCGGGATGATTCATATTAACCCCTTTCTTCAAATTTTGAATTTAATGCCACACCCTTCACTTTCTTGGGTGGAAGAAGGTTCATCTTGAAAGTCAAAATAGACCCTACAAGGCATTTGACTGATACCATGCCCATGTTGACACTTGTCTCAAGAGAGGTCACCTTAGTATGAAATCTTTCCGGTAGAGATCTCAAGATTTTCCACTTAATGGCAGCATCGTTGATTTTGGTACCTAATGCAAAGGAAGAATTAATAATATCGCATAGCATGGCACAAAAGTCGCCACATATTTCTTCCTCTTGCATCTTGAACATCTAAAATTGTGAGTTGTACCTTTGGAGATGGGACATCTTGACCATTATATTTCCTTCATGTGAAACCACAAGAATATCTCATGCCTCCATTGAAGTCTCGCAATTTGCGAGCCATTGGAACTAATTTGGTGTCATGACATTGAATATCTCGTTTAAGCCTTTTGAGTTCTACCCCGCCGATTCGATCTCGGTCTTTGACCAAGCCGTTGGGGCTTTAATTATATATGTGTCAATTTTTTATGTTTGGCCACATTGGGCTCTTTTCTCACAATTGACTTTTTAGCATCTTTTAAGTGATATAGGGTCTTACTAACGTTTAGCCATGTGTTTACCTATCACCAACACTTAGCAAGATCATTAATCAATCAAGATAGCTAGATTCCTAAGTATAAAGGAGAATAGTTGGCATGTACTTGGTTTTTGAATTTTCACAAATAACACATTATCTAAGCACACTAATGCAATAGAGAATTGGTTCAAGGATCATGCACTATAACTTATAACCATCTATGACTTGTAACCTTCAAGTTCTATATTCCCTAATATTTTCTCATAGTAATGCACTTAACTTTGATTTGACTTAATAATGGTTATGCTACAAATCAATCAAAGTGGGATTACCATCATTAACAACGAAAAAAAATCTTTTTGTTTTTTCTCGTTCTAATTTTTTGAATTTTATATCATAAAATAGAAAAATATGCATACACATGCAATCAAAGAAAAAATAAAGCAATTACAATAAATTCTAAAATGAATGTCCAACCTGGCTTCAAAAATATTTTTACATTTTCAATTTCTAATTATTTTTTATTAATAAAAAATAAAAAATATGTACAATGTATGACCCTAGGGTGTTTGATGTAATGCATGAATTATGCACCTAGATCCATACTCTCACATTACCGACTTCTTAGGTGACTTAAACTCCTTGTTAGCACTCGAGGCTTTCAATTTGGTTGAGGCGGTGAGCCTATCCAAATCCTCTCTACACACCCAAACTTGGTGTCCCTTGCAATTTCTCGGGTTTTGTTGGACGATAGGTGAAAGACTTGCTCTCTTCTCTCTATATGTAGATAAATCAACTTTGACCTTAGGAATAGTATGAGTTTTATTCTTCCTAGCTTGTGAGCCTATAGGTGCTGAAGAAATTCTAGGTTTAGACTCACGTGACCTATCCAAAAGCTTTGTACGATGCATAAATTGATCATTTAAGGCTTTGGATTGGTTAGTTAGAAGAGTGAGCTTGTTTGACATGACATCCCTATTATGCATGTAATGCATGCTATAGTGACCAAGTTCTCCACATGTGAAACACACAAATTATTTGGTTAAGGATTCTTTAATAACTGGCTTCTTTAAGTGCTTACCCTTACCATTTTTATCCTTTATGAGACTTGTGTTCACACTTGGGGGGTGATGGGTTGGTGTTATCCTTCACAAACATAGTATTCGAAGGAGAGGAGGTGGTGTGTTCATTAGTGTAGCCTAAACCATGCTTATCACCGACACTCGTCCCTATATACAATATTTTATCTAATTTTTTAGTGCTTAGGGATAGTCTCTTAGAGAGCTCTTGTGATTCGTGAAGGTATCTATCAAGTTTTATGAACTTAAACTCTATACTTTTCTTAGACTCTATAAGCCCATGACATTTACTATCTAGAAAGCTCACTTTGTCCTTCGAGGACTTAATATCTTCATCAAGCCCACAATTATGAGTCTTGGACTTAACGCAGTCCACACGGAGTGATTGCCTTTCATCTTCACTTAATTTCAATCACGTGCTCAATGCATGCACTTTCTTCTTCTCTTTGAGGAATTCCTCAACTACTTAAATACCCTCAATGCCATCGGTATCATCCTCATTTAAGGGGACCTCAACATCCAAGTCTTTTACCACTGTGGTAGGACTTGTTTCAACTACTTCAAGTTCACTTCTTGAAATTTCTCTAGGGGGAGACAAATATGAGCCTACGAAAGCCATAAAGTTCTTCTCATCTTTTTTAGAAGAAGAGTCGTCACTCAAAGTGGACTTAGTACTACTACTGCTCCACTTAGCTTTCATGGCTCTTCTATTTTCTTTGGGTATGTCCTTCACCTTTTTATTCAGGCACTCTATAGGTATGTGTCCAAACACTTGACACTTAAAACATTGACGAGATTTTTCCCCATTTCTCTCTTCCCTCCTTAGGGGTTTTCGATCTACTTAACTTACCCTTCGACCTAGAGTACTCAACATTCTTAGCCTTGAAATATTTTTTTAAACTTCCTCGCAAGATAGGCTATGCCCTCTTTTCTCAAGTGGGGTGACTCAAATTTATCTCCTTCATCTTTCATTGAGCACAGGGATACACCCCTACATTTTTTAAATGGTAGGAGATTCATCTACAAAGTCAATATAAACCCAACCAGATCTTTCACTGACACCTCCTTCAAATTGACGCTTATTTCTAAGGCCGTCAACTTAGCATGAAATCTCTCTGGCAGAGATCTTAAGATTTTCTACTTAATCGATGCACCATGATACTTTGTACTCAATGCAAAGGATGAATTAACAATATCACTTAGTTTAGCATGGAAATCACTAAAACATTCATTCTCTGGCATCCTCAAGATTTCAAATTGGATGGTGTACCGTTGGAGCCGGGACATCTTCACTAAGGGTGTGCCTTAATGAGAGACCTCAAGAATGTCCAACGTCTCCTTGGAAGTCTCATAATTTGAGATCCTCTAGAACTCGTTTGGGGAAACGACATTGAATATCACATTCAAGCCTTTAGAGTTACACCCCGCACATTCATATTCATCCTTCATCCACATGCTTAGGGGTTTTGGGCTTGTCACAAGTTCTGTAACACCCCCCCTTACTTGGCACGAGGCCTTTTCCCGCGGTAAAGTGGGAGGAACAAAACCGTGAGGGCCGGTGGGGTCCAAAGCGGACAATATCGTGCCATGTGAAGGGGGAACTGTTACATGAAAAGGATCAATTTCAAGAACTTCCGGAAGGTGTATATCGACCTTCCGGAAGGTTTTTCCAAAAACTTGAAATTTTCAAAATGCTTAGCCATGCTTTTGGGCTTTGTTTTCTTTGGTTTCTATGACATAAATGGACATAAATGAAGGTATAATTGACCTTGTGGATGGTAAATCCGATTAAAAGCATGTGAGTGACGTGGTGTCGGGTTATACGACCATCACGAGTATTTCCGCGGGTTGACGGATGGTCAACGGTTAATAAAGGACCCCCGGAAAATTGGGGCGTCACAAGTTCAGTCCTCTCGGTCATCATTCCTATGGAAAGGGTCCAACCTTCCAACTCCAATAATCAAACTCGCTCAACTAATGATTTTAAGAAATCTCTCATTCGTGTCTTCCAATATGTATAATTAGATCTATCGAATAAGGTGGTCATGTGACCGATTGTCCTTCTCTTTGAGACTCCATTAGAGCCTAACTCATAGTCATAGTAGATCTTAAAACAACATAGTAGGTAAGTAAGAAAACATATAATTAGATATGCAAGGTTATAGGTATAAAAAGAAATGGTAAGCAAGCACACAAGAATATCTATCTTAATAATCCCTAATTCTTCGGTATGTAGCCACCTTCTTTGCCAACTTGATTTTGACCATGCACATACCATGTAGCATGAAGATAGTAGCTACCTCTACTATTGAGCAGGGAGCCCAGGAAGAGGAGCTGCAAGAGAGACACCTGGGGTTGGCCACCCCTTTTCTCACCTACAAGTCAAAGGAAGGGAGGCAGATATAGAAATTAGTTATGAGAACTTTTTTTTATAAGTTACTTACTTTGACACCCATTCGGTGGAAGAGAGTATTGAAAGACTCACGGGTGAACGGTAGGCTACTCCAACAACAAATAAACCTGTCACAAGTCAAGATGTTTCTTTTAGCATTGGGATTGATTTTTGTGTTCAGTCATCTACCGCGATTGACAAAGAAGCAAGGGGGACTTCGTTTCAGAGACTCGGTTGTGTAATAGAATAGGTTGGACCCCCCTGATCCAAGCCAAGATGAGCTAGCCAGTCTTTCATTTCTTCCTAAAGAGAGTCAATTGCCCGTTCTGCCGATCTTTCTTTCCTAGGTGGGACTCATCGGTATACCTTCCCCGTGCTTCCAGCTTCCTAAGCGACCATTGTAATATCGGTACCCTAACTCTGACTTATAACCATCAATGTTCATCGTCTCGTACGTATCCTTAAATATAAGGGAGACCCACTCTGATACCAATTCTAAGGAAAAATACTATGTAGAATGGATCATCCCTCACAATTATACACATGGGATTAAGAGACTATGTAGAGAGGGTGAATAGGTTAATTAAAAATTTAACGATTAGACAAACACAAATGTTTAACCGAATTCTACCACAATTTCCCCTTCCCAAATCAATTTAATAATTAAAATTAAAAACCCATTTAAAAAAAACAATAAACTTAATGCTCACCACTCAATCTCTGATAGTGATCCCATACATTGCAACAAGCAACCAACCAAACCATTATGAATAATATGAATACTCAAGCAATCATAACATCAAACACATAGTGCCCATGTGTACATCAAATTGCAAGTGTGAATAAAAATAACAATAACGAACACAATCAATTTGTTGACGTTAAAATCCTCCTCAGAAAAACTGTGGGGAACCACTCAGGATTCACCAAAGCCTAATCCACTATCCTAGGGTCAATCTACAAGTACTCGAGACTTATACCTAAACCAATATCATTGTTAGACGCTCATTTCCTTTAATAGATCTCTCCACCGAAACTCCCTCTTCGACTTTATGGATAGCTTCACTTGAACTCTTCCTCGCATGGATTTTTTAGGCCCTGATCAATCTTAGGATGCACAAAAGACTCCCAGTATGCACTTTCTCCAATGGGTTTGGTTGGATCTCAATATAGATCTTCTCCAAGGTATGAGGTTGGATTACAGTATCAAGGTGGATTTGTCCTTTGGATCTTATGGATCTAATGTTCTTCTTCATGCTATCAAGATGTTTGGTAGGCATATTTTTCTCTCAAGAGGTTTACCCAAGCATATGAAGGCTTCCCTCTATGTATAGACTCAGAATAGGGTTATTCTTGGAGACCAAGTAAACCAAAATTTGTGAGTGACTGCTTTGAGTAGTGAGAGGGCGGTGGCAGCTAGAATGAGATAAGAATTCAAGCCAAAATAGAAGAGCAGGGACCGCTAGAGCCTTCGGAGAGAGACCAAGAAGAGGTCTCCATTATCCACTTCGTTCAGCCTTCCTTGATTTTATCTGTAAGTGTTCAAAGGCTACTCTAGCTAAAGACAAGCTAGCATAAGGTGGTCCCTACTGATTTTTAAGCTAGAAACCAAGCAAAAACTTATCTCATTGACAACTAAAGGGTGTTGCTCAGGTGGAGAATGATTAATGACTCAATCATATGTTTTGAAAATACAATAAAGGTTTAGAAAAAAATTTCTTTGTAGAACATCTAGGAGTGAATAATAGATCAATCATTGATTCTATTTTACCCTAATCATCCAAAGCCTAAAATTAAACAAAGGGTGCCATGGTCCCTAAGGCCATTAACTTTATCCTAACCATGAAGGTGCATTCAAAGAGTCTTTGACATGTTATTGTAGCTTGAACTCCTACCTTCACTTTTCATTTTCGGAACTTGAACGTTGTAGCATCATGATCATGGAATAGGTTGAGATTTACAAAAACATTCACTAAATTATCCAATTAAAAATATGATCCTAACATTTTTGAATGTTGGAAACAAATTAATTGAATTTTTATGATGGATGTAGCTAGATAAGAGTTATTTATAGATTTCTGGGATGTACACTTTTGTTGACGTGTTATTATTTTGGAGGTTTTTTTTTGGCTTAAATGATTTTTTTTGGTTTCTTGAGCTAATGGATGGTTGTATTTAGAATACTATCACGATTAATTATCTATACTACTTTAAAAAGCCAGAATATGTGAAAAATATTTTATTTCCAATTTTATCCTCTAACATTTTAATTATGTCATCCATATCCTCTATTTCCCAGGAGTTAACATGTCTCCCTGTATTCCTATATCACCCTCTCTCCCTTTCTCCTACTTTCTCTCCCTTTTTTTTTCTCTTTCCTACAAATTAACAGCCGCTTCTCTTCATCTTCCTTCTCTGTCTCTATCTCTTTCTCCCTATTTCCTTTCTCAAATTCACTATCTGGGATTTACTTCTCAGCCGTTACACCCTCTCCCTCACTCTTACTTTCTCTCCCTTTTCTCTCTCTCTCTCTGTCTCCTGCAAATTCACAACCCCACCTCTTCAGCTTCCCTATCCGTCTCTCTATCTCTTTCTGCCCTGCATTTTCACTACAGCCCGTAAAGATGCCAGACTATTATTTTTGACAGCTGTTATCAGACTACATTTTTGTAAGCAAATATATATGGTAATTTTGGAGGTTGAATTTGTATGTCATTCCAAGTTGAGACTTTTGCTCAGTTTGGTGTTCTTTTCCTGCTATTTGCTTTAGGACTAAAGTTTTCTTTGACAAAGGTTTGCTAACGTGTGCTTATGATTTGTCATTGACCAATCACTTGAGGGTTTTTTTTTCTTCACTAACTTCTCTGGAATCTTCCCTAACTTGTCACTGATGTAGCTAAAAGTGGTTGGTCTTGTTGTTGTTCTTGGAGGACTGCTACAAATAGTCATTCTTATGTTCTTGTGTGGCATAACTGCTATGGTATATTTATGAGATCTTGCTTTTATACTTGTACAAGTCTATCAATTGAACTTGATTTGAAATTGGTGCTGAGTTTCACAATCTACTGACTGACACAGTTGTGCAGAGCAAAGTTGTCCGATGGTGTATTTGTTGGTTGCTTCCTCTCAATGTCTTCAACAGCAATGGTAAATTTTCTGATCACTTACTGATATTGTCCATCTTTGCTCTTGTGGCTGCTACATTCTGACCATGGATGTTGTTTTGCTCACTTTATTTTAATTGGTGATGAAGTTTTTGGTTGAGAAGAATATTAATAACATTCTTCATGGTCAAGTGACAATTGGGATCCTTATTTTTCAGGTAATTCTGAAACAACTTCATCTTAGGTAGTAAGGCCATTAGTAACTAGATGACACTTGAGCCGATATGCTTGTTTTTCATTTTTTTTTAGTTATATATTAATTCATTCCTTCACAATTGGTTTTTTCCAAGATTGTGTTGTTGGTTTACTGTTTTCTTTGCTTCAAGTTCTGGGTGGTAACAGCGGCATTTTGCAAGGAATGGCCTTAATGGGGAAGCTGTAAGTCAATATTATGCTCTAGATTTTGTCTCTCCATTCTTCTCATCTCATGTATTGTAGACGCTTTCTTATTCTTATTATCGTCATGTTCTGTTGCTATAAGCTGAGACCTCAACTGTAGTAGTTACAATATCAGCACACTCTTATTCTCCTTATCATCAAGTGTTGTTACTATAAGCTGAGGCCTCAACTATTGTAAATTTTTTATCAGCACACTCTATCCACTTTTTTTTTTTTGGCTTAAGTTTCTACTTTGTGAGTGCACACATTCAAGCATACTTTCAAGTGTGAATACGGTCATATGAGTTTTAACTTCTTTTTTTTTTTTTTTTTTGCGATTCAAGCTATTGGTTTTGTCCTTATATGTCACTACTGCATCTGTTTTGACTTGGTCATTTGTTCCTAGATTTTTGAAGTTAATGACACATCTATCATCTCAAGTAAGTTATTACCTCTGTTTTGCCATAAATGAAAATTTGATGTCGCAGTAACCATTCTTGTGATGTAATCCGCTTCTCTTTTTGTTTTCTTGAAGTTATAATTACATGAATATAAGTGATCCTAAAATATGAGTCATTTAATCTTGTTGGCACAATTAGAGGGATTTGTGCAGATAATATGTTTTCTCGAATTTGATCTTTTGCTATGCAATAGTGGACAGTTAATTATTGACCCATTGTCTAGGAATTGGATAGATATTATAGATTAATTATGATAGTTATTTAGATACTTTTAATATTTATCTTTTAAGTATTTTCTTTTAACTTTTGAGGGTTTATTTGTCATTATTTATTTGTTTTAGGGTTTTAGTTTCCCTATATAAAGGGATGCATGTAAGGGTTTTAGACTAGACTTTGATTATTATTGATATTGAATTCTGATATTGCTTCTTCCTCAAATTCTCTCTCTGTTCTCATACATTTCTTCTTCTTTCCTCATCCCCTTCTTCTTCTTTTCTCATCTCTAATTCTTCCTTACTACGATCTACATCAATTTGGTATCAGAGCCGAACTTCGATTCGTAGAAATCACAGAAAAAAAAAATACTTAAAAGATAAATATTAAAAGTATCTAAATTGTCATTACTCCTCTTCATTCTGAAACGAAATCACCTATCCCAATGGGTGGTGCCTTAAAGGTTTCAAAGTCAGAGTTTTGAAATGTTTGCCTATCTCATATATTAACAAAGACATTTGGAATGACACCTTATTTTATTTCATTTAGTATCATGTTCTTTGTATATCGCCGTCCAATCTGTTAGTTTCTATGATGGCAATTTAGATGTGAAGATCCAGTTTTAATCAAGTGATTGGTATACACATGAGTTTAAATATCCTGAAAAGCATTCATATGCACTTTTGTAACCACATGTAAATGTATACTTGAAGTTTGGGTTATTCAACTCCAAGGCAAATTATCAAACAATCTAACATTTGACAAGTATCTTATTCGTATTTGAGTAGTATCTGAATGAATTTTGGATTTAGACACAATATCTTCCTTTTCGGATTAAATTCACAAGGTATTCTGCCTCATTACCATATGAATTGTCTCTCTTGTGTGTAGAAATAGAGTATGGTTCATTCATTAGAGTTCATATGTCGCAAATAACCAATATGTAGAAACTTGATGCAAATTCAATGCATTCAGAGATTGGACTATAGCCTAATTTTTGTTCCTCAATGAAACTATGTAACAGAGAGTCTTTGTGCATGGATGCCCTGTGGTTTCATGACTGTAAATATGAAGTTGAGAACTGGAAGAGCATTTTGTAGGCCCCTCTATCAATGTCGACTAGGGCGTAGATTTTGGTTGTTTAACAGAATGGGGCTGGAAATCATTCTCTTTGTTTCTGTACGTTATTTTGTAGGTCCCTCTTTGTTTGTTAAAATAATTTTCATTAAGGAGACTTTTGTTTTTCGTTCCTAGCTATGGATGTAAGAGTATGATCATATGTTACTTCGAGTGAATTTTGTTACTGTGCTCCTTTATTTATCTTTTGCTTCTCCATACATTACCCATCATACTACTTAGTGTAGCAGAAGTGTCATATTTCTATATAATAGATGTCGTTCAACAAGCCAGGTGTTTTCTTTTGGTTCTTCATAATTGGAGTGGAAGAATTCAAAATATTCTTTTTTTTTTTTATTGTGCATGCACTTCAACATTGTTGCAAAAAATGTGGACACCGAAGAAGTTGAGGGAGTTGATGACGCTTTCGTTTTACAAGTCACCCAAGACTGTGTCTTCTTGCTTTCTCTAAGTTTTTATTGAGGCAAGTTTTTCAATTTGATATGCATAAGTTGATTTATTGTGAATTAAGATACATTGAGGGTGGAACTTGGCATTTTTTAGCTGTGGAAACAACATCTCCATATCCAGGATAAGACTGCATACAATGGGCTACACATTTTCTAAAACAAACATATTCTAAAATGAATATGTACTTATAACCTTTCAATGTGTTCGTTTAATACCATGCTTTCTTTTGTCATGCAAATTAATAATACCATCAAATTAATTCCTCTGTTCACTATGGTGTCACAGAAGATATCACATCATATGTCTCCTCCGCAACCCATTCACTTGGAGCACAAGATCAAGCTTTCAGGGAATAGTCCTTCTAGAACTGCATGCTATGATATCTTGGTGGATGTGCCCTTCCCTATACAAAAGGAATTCAATGCTTTGCTTGCCAACACAGAGAAAACCAAAGAGATTGATGCTTATGATGAAGCAATTTGTACTGCCATAAGGAAGATCCATGAGCATCGCAGGAGACGGGCATTCTTTCTTGGATTCAACCAATCACCAGTGGAATTTATCAATACTTTGATTGAATCTCAAGGCAGAGATTTGAAGCTTGTAGCAGGGGAAGCAAGTCATAGTGCTGACAAAGAGCGTCAATTAAATTTCTATAGCCAACCATGGTAAGCTTATACACTTCTTGTTACTATAAACATTGTGCAAACACCACTTCTGAATGTTATTAAAAGTTCACATTCAGAATACTTCTTGTTTGTAGTTGAGTTGATGGGAAGTTTGCCACTTACTATAGAAACTAACAATAAATAAAAAAAATCTCATTTGGCAAATATGCTTAATGGCTCAAGTAGACTGCTTCAAATGAATGGATACAATCATTGTTAGTGTCAACTTTAAAACAATACTGTTCTGTTGCAATAGTAAGATGATTGCCATGAGGCTTATCTTATGAATACTCCATATGTCACATGCCAAGACCATGTTTTTGTGATTACAAATAACCCAAATTTAGACCATTTGATTATAACTTAAATAGTAATAAATTGAGTTTGTCTGAGCTTTTATTCTTCATTTGTGAGATATATTTTCAATTTTGGGATTGCACTCATTATCTAATCCCACGACTTTTTAGTTTGATCATCGAAATGTCTTATTAGATACATGATTAAGGACTGTCAATGGTATATACTGGACACTTGAGCCATGGGTGATTTCAATGGTCCACAAACAGATCATCCTATGTATATATGAGCTATAAAGCGTCTAAAGAGTCCAATGTTCAAACAAGTTTACAAAAATCACTATTATGAAAGACACACTCAAAATGATCCACGTGCAACGCACGTGTGTACCAACTAGTTAAATTAAAGGATTTTTGTTAAAATCACGTGGTTTTGAGATTTGGAATGTGACAAATTGGTATTAAAGTCTAAGAATTAGGTTTTACATGGGAGCTATAGGTTGTAGGCTAGTCAATGGGAGTGATAGGTATAAGATGGAAAATACTTTAGACTTGAATTTTCAGGGAACTGTATTACTTGTAGGATAAGTGTGAGTGGTTGTGTTTATGAGTAAAAGAGAACTAAGCGATGCTTATTTGTGTAGAATGGATAGAAGGCGACCCCGTGGACGAACGACCTGACCCATATGGGACCAACCACCACCACTACCTCAAGAAGCCATGAGTGGCATCTATCAGTGCTTACAAGAGCTAACCACCTTGATACAACAACAAACCATAAATAGAACAACCACAATGGGGTCGTCCAACCCATAGCTCTGGGGCCAACAAATAGTAACAAGAGTTGGAGGATGATGGTTCTAAGTGAGTTTTTAAGGAAACTTCAACCTACCTTCCAAGGGAGCTCGAACTCCATGGAGGTTGACAAGTGGATTCAGGCGTTAAACAAGTTTGTTGGATAGCATAGGGACTGCATAGGATCTACGGATAGGCCTTGCAACCTACATACTCGAGGGTGAGGCTGACCATTTGTCGGACGTTGTGAAGAGGATGAGGGATGTGCATTAGATGACTTGGGTGGGCTTTGACCATGTATTTAATGACAAGTATTTTCTAGCATAGTTATCAAAACTAGATTGAAAATCAACTTGGTAGAAAGACCGGGTTAGTGGGTCACTAGTTCAACCAGGGTCAACTATTTGGACCAGTTATAAAAAATAAATAAATAAATAAATGCAGATACTAAGAAACTATAACTATTATAGAGATAACATGATTAATATAATAGTAGATCAAATAAAAGTAAAAAAAAAATTATATATATATATATATATTATAGATATTTTAAAAAATTTAAAAGAGTATAAAAAATCACATCAATAAGTATTGAACAACAGACCCTAAGAAGTATACTCTTAAGTATGAAAAGCTAGGAAGAAAAAACCCAAAGATGAAGGACATAAGAGGGCCACACAAAAAAAAGGATAAATATGACCCTTTTCACAATCCCACATCCACTTCTCATAAGAAAACAAAGCAACATGTAGCCTTATAAAAGGTGTGGTAGCCTTTTGTAAACTAAGTCTACTGTGAAGGCCTTGAAATGCAACATTCTTGTACTTAAAAAGAAGTTCTAATATTTATTCTGGGAATGAACCGGTTATTCAAAATTCGTCCAGCTTAGCCAAGTTTAGTAAAAATCTTCTGATTTAGTTGATTTAAGGATGGGTGAATTTCAAAACGATCCAGCTTAAGAATTGGCCTAGCTAAGGCATGGGTTTGCCGATTTCCCAGGTTGACACGTCGGGTTGGCCCAATTCTGATAACTATGCTTCCTAGAGTCCGTCAAGGATAAGATGAGTGTTGATTTCTTAGAGTTGCATCAACATAACATGATATTGTCTCAATATGAGGCTAAAGTAGCCAAGCTATCCTGTTCTGCCACAAAGTTTGTTTCTACCAAGTTAAAGAGGGCAAAGAGGTGTAGGCCTACTATTCAAGAGAGTTTTATAACTCTTAAGACTTGGGAGTATAGGTAGTTGGTCGAGAGAAACATTCTAGTCTAGAGAGATTCTGAGTAGATCCAATGGCAACGACAATGGCGAGGAAGCCCAATTAGGACTAGTAATTATAGTGGTGGATTTTAGAGGACGATACCATACCATTGCCCAAAATAGGTTGTCGGACTAGTTCGAGGACTTGGGGACTTCTAGGACAAGTCCTAATGCACGACTCTACTTTGGATGTGGAGATATTAGGCATATCAAGAGCAATTGCCCATCCGTTCTATCATAGGGGCAGGCCATCCGTGAGTCAAATTAGTAGAATATCCAAATGACGGGAGAGCCTAATTAGAATAGAGCCCCGGTACAGAAGCCACCATAGTAGAGGAACCAAAGAGCTGGGGTGTAGGGCATCAACAACCACAGTTGAGTCTTTTCATGAGCTATCAAGATGAGGATGCTTCCAATGCAGTTGTGGAAGGTATTGGTCCTCTCTACAATTCTTGTACACATATTCTATTTGATCTAGGTGCCACACACTATTTTTATGGACCACATATGCCATTACTTTGGGTTTACAGTTTGAAAAATTAGATAATCCTTTGTGTTGATCTACGAATAGGGGAACATATGGATACAATGAGAATATGTAAAGTTTGTGTTCTCCGAATCGAGGAGCAATAATTTATGTGGATTTTGTCGCATTAGAGATGAAGGGGTATTATGCAATTTTTGGGATGGATCTACTAGTTGCTTACCATGCCGTCATGGATTTTTTTAGGAAATAGGTGGTATTTCAACTACTAGGAGGTGTAGTATTAACCTTTATTAATGAGCAGAATTCTTCCCATCCATTCCCTATTGCGGGGAAACGGTTCTTCACGGCAAAGGAACGTAGTACCTCATTAACCCTAAAAAGTGCATAAATAAATTAGGGTTTTGGGTTATTTGTGTGCGTTAAATGGTTTAAAAGGTTTGATTTAAATAGTATTATGCTTAATGTGTGAAAACTTTATTTTGTAGAGCTTCATACACAATTAAGGGAACTTGGAGGGTTAAAGTGTGAAAGAGTAACAAAAGGAGGGAGGCAAGAGCATTTTCAACAAGAAGCTCATCATGCGAACGCTAGGAGCATTATCCCAACAGTAGCCAGCATCAAAAAGTCAACAAAGGAGACTGTAAGGTAAAAATCAAGAGATAGCATCATCCGAACGGTGATGGTGGCGTCCGGACGGTGGCCTTAACGGCCTCACCTCCTTCTCTTCTCCCATTGGTCCATTGATGTAACAAAAGGCCCTGATTGGATGCCTTGGGTGTCTTCCGCCTTAAACACTCCATTGGAGCCTATAAATAAGCGTGTTTGGGTTATTTTGAGAGAGTCTTCCACCGTGGAGAAGCCAAAGTCTGAGAGAAGAAATACCCTACCCTAAACACCTCTGACCAAAAATTTTGTTCTTCTACATTTATTTTACATCCTTTTTACTTGTAGTGTTGAACCTCTCTCACTATTTTGCCCTAGTTGGTAATAAGAGTGAATGTGTTTCAACTATTCCTCAGGGAAGTATTCTTTGTGTTTATACTCTTTAGTAAAGGGTGAAGACATGTGTAATGTTGTTTGTGTTATGAAAATTCCAATGTTTTACCCATGTTTTAATGTTTATACCTCCCTTAAATGATGGATGGTTTTCATTTCTTTTTGGTATTGTATTACTATATGCTCATGGTTACAAGTACCGAGCTAAACTTATTTCTATATACAATTTCATCAATACATTATTACGTACTTCATGCATGATACAATGATGCACGTAGTTGGGATTTATGTAACAGTCAGGAGACTGGTTATAAACATGTTAAATTTTTCCATAACCAATGTTTTTGATTCAGTGCATAAACTAAAACTCCGTCTTCATTGAATTATAGACCTACCGATCAAATAGCTATAGTAAACCTTTTGAATGGTTCATTTTCGGGTTTACTAGGGTTATTTGGTTGTTGTACGGTGCATAGACCTTCCATCTAACTTAATAGTTGTTGTGATGTGGTTCAACTTACGCATCAAACCTACCAGTTAAATTTCTTTTAACACAAGAGTTAATTCTATAAGGTGACATTTTCATAGTCAAACAATAGAATGCATGTTGGATCCCCAGGCTAAATAATGCCCTTTTCAATTGTTTTAATCAAAGTTCAGTTTAAGTGTTTATTATAGTTCTAAGCTCACACCACAAGCTATTGTAATACACACTACTCGCATGGAAATTTCACCTTTTTTGTTTTAAAGTTCCAACAGATAACTCCCTGTGGATGGATTTGACCTCGGACTTAACCGAGTAATATTACAACATGACCACTTATACTTAGGTGTATGATTAATATCAAGTAAGTACCTTGAGTTTCCTAGCTAGCTTGTTGGGGGAACAAATAGGATAAACCCCAGGCTGATTTTATGGTGGTGGTGTCAAAATTTCAAATGTGTTCCATGATGAATTACCTAGGCTACCCCCACATGAGGAGACGTCGAGTTTGCTATCGACTAATACCTAGGCACTGAGCCCACATCCATTGCCCTATAACGTAAGGCACTATTGGAGTTGAAGGAGCTAAATAATCAATTAGATTAGTTAGTTTCCATTAGATTCATCCGTTTGATTATTTCACCATGGGGTGTGAAGATAAATCGGGTCACGGTGAAGAGTAAGTACACATTACCTTGTATCGATGACCTGTTTTATTAGGTGAGGGGTTGAAAGTATTATTCCAAGATTGATCTTTGGATCGGGTACCTTCAATTGAGAATCAAGGAAGAGGATATCCCTGCTTGATGGTTTCCGTTGTATTTCCTAAGCTCCGGACATCACCCTCAATATGTGTATGGCATATGTGTGAAGGGGAATGTCACCCTCCCTCGGAATGATGTCAAAAGAAAGGGCAACAGAATGGTGGATGAAATGAAATGTGTGTGTGTATGTGAATAAAAGTGTTCCCCAAGTGCAAAGAGACTTTCGAGTGTCGTGTTTTACTTGGAAAAGTATTCCAAGGTCGTCTCCTCAAGGAAGGAGGTCAAGTTGTGTGAAGGTGATTTTGTAAAAATGAAAAGTGTAAAATCTTGTATTTGGTTTTGGTGAGTTTTATTCTTAATGAAAATGCAAGAAAACAAGTGTTGGCTAATCCGAAGAGGTCATTCCAATGGGGATGCGAAATCAACTCGAAACCTTCCTCCAATGGTGCCTAGATACTCGATTGATTCGTGGGAAGCTCGGGACGAGATGGAAGTGAGGATCCAAGAATAACCCGTGACAAGTATATGGGATATCAAAGACTAACAACCATGTCCACACCCCAACCCAGTCAAACCGAACCATCGTACACCGAGGGGGGGAAAGAAAATGAGTTGAGATAGCACACTCAAGAGGAAATCTCAGATGGATTAGCCAACTAAAAATCTAGCTACTCATGAAAGCAAGAAATAATTGCATAATGTAAAGAGACATACTAAAGGAAAGAAGATTAGAACTTAACTTAATGCAAGAAAACTTAAAATATGAAGAAAAATATTCAATACCCATTTTAAAACTTTGAAATGAAAAACTTGAAAGCAACAATGGTGGATTGATGAACATGTAACTAAACTTGAAATATACTTGAAATAGTTAAGATTAAAGTGCAATAATTAAGGATTACAAGAGATTTAAAGTTTACTACAACTGAAATGGAGAAGAAAATGAAAAAACATCAGCTTTCTATTTCTACTATTCATCTTCTTCCTTGGAGCTTTCTACTCTTAGGTAGCCTCCCCTTCAATGGCTTGTGAATGCTAAATATATGGAGAAGAGATGATCCATTTTCATCCATGAGGCTCCCCTAGCCTGTGTGCAGGCCTCCCATCAATGGGAGGTGAGTTGATTGGCTTTGGACAGGCTACGAAGAGCATAGCCTGCACCCATCATGGAAGCCCCCTTCTCTCCCATCCTCATTAATGCCATTGCCTCCAAAGTCCAAGCATGGGTGTTGGGAGGCATATAGATGTGTAAGAGATGTTAGGGGACAAGTGGGAGAATCAATGGTGGGACCCCAAAGACAGTGGAGTATGAGTTGCAGAAGTTCTGGGCATTCTGGGCAAAACCTATCGGTAGGTTTTCATCGTTCTACCGGTAGGTTTTGGCTACTGGAGTAAAAACTACCGATAGGTCTTTCGGTAGGTTGTCTGCTCTGGACCAGTTTTTATATAATTGTCATAACTTTCGATCCAATCGTATGATTGAGCTGAAAGTTTGACACAATACAAAGGACATCCAGGTCTACAACTTTCAGGTTTTTCACTTTTTCAGATTCAAAATGGATCATGGTAAAAAAGGAGGAAAACCGAGGTACTGCTACCAAATGGTGCGGGTGCTGGTGCCTATTTTACCAAGCATCGATACCTCCTTGATTTCTTTCACTTTTAAGCCTCCAAATCCTCATGTAATGTGTCCACATCTTCACCACTCCTCCATACTTAGTTGCATTGTTCCAAAATACATGATTTATGCTATAATTACCTGCAACATCAAAATTTCAACATTATTCATAATTTCGACTAACTCTAAGTACTTAAATGCAAAGCTAAGTTAAAATGCATGTAATGATGCCTTTAAATATGCAATATTTTGTGCTCATCACACCCCCCAACTGAAGCTTTTCTAGTCCCTAGCAAAGTAAATGTAAAAAATTAAGCAAACAAAGATAACCCTATACTAATTCCGCAATTGCATTTAGCACATGCAACAAGCCTTTAAACCCCTTGGTGATCCCTAGTGGATGAGTTTTGTCTCATGAAGGTTTCCAGTGAAGGTATCTACAAACTTCCTTTCCTAATATTCAATATTTAAAAAATATGCCCTTATCTTAACTAGCACTAGGATGTCAATAATAGCTTGCTTAACACACCCGAACTAATCACACATAAAACACATCATAGCCTTAAATGCTATTCTAGAGTATCCACATACACATTCATTTTCAAAATTGTGTGTGTGAAATGGACATATAATTTTAACATTTACACAACGGAGTTCACATTCACTTTGGCTATCCAAATTAAGCTTTGATGGAAAACTCACCAAAGGTTTCTCTCAACAATGAATCACACTATGATTATCCTGGCATACTCTCCATGTGTATATGTGAGATAGAATCTTATGCACAAAATGAAATATACTCACATATAATCCAAAAATGAAGTACATGCATAAAAATGAAACAACCTTGGCATAATCTCATGAAAAGAATGCTAGGGCATTAGATAGCAAAATCAACTTCTCTTTTTCTTTAAAAGTATGCTTTCCCCATGCTTTCTCTAGATCATTTAGGACTTTCAAAGGTTATAATGGGGCCTTGGGGGTGATATCTAGGCAAATGAAATGAAGGATATATGATAACAAAGGGGGTTGTTCTGAGTGGATGACCTTTATTTCAAAATGATCTCCCTTTTTATGGGATTTCAAGTCTACCACCATCACTTCACTCTTTATCTCTTTTTCTTCTTTTCCTTCACATTTTTCTTCATTCTTTGATCATTCTTTTCTTCTTTTCACTCCCTTTTTTCTCCTTTTCTTGGGTTTTCATTCTTTTTCCATTCAACTCTTTGAGTTTCAACATCATTCATCCCTTTTGTTTGAGTTTCCACACCATACTTCCTTCTCTCTTTTTTTTTGATCACTCATATTCAGCTCTATGAACAACCAAGGTGAGGTAGATTTTTATCATTTTGCACTGCCTTGGTCAAATGTGTGGTATGGAAACAAATTTACAATTAAGGCTCAATCACGGCACTAGGGATAAGTTTTTCCAAGAAAAAGGCTAAGGCTCAAAGCAAATCAAAGATGACCTAAGATCATTTCTAGATAGGCATGGGAGAGCACATTGCATTTCAAGACAAAGTCAATCAACTACCCAAATGCACCTAATCAAAGCAAGCATAATGAGATTATTGAACAAATTTGAATTTGAAAAATTGTTCCTTTGAGTAAATGTAAGTTCCCTCAAACAAGTATTGACATTAAAGCTCACATGGGTTCTTACTCATCTCCACTATTCATGTGAAGCACTAAATGTGAACTCAATCCATAAATTGCCAAAATTACAAGTTCATGGTGCATTTATGGTTGAGTTCAAAGACAAACAAGTATGTGATACTCTTAGCAATAGGATAAACTTCTATAATGTGCTCATGTATTCAAAGTTCAAAATGAAGATAAAATTATCACTAGACCCATACACTCTGAATAGGGGAATATGGTTCAATATTAGATATTTTCCACAAACAATGTCCAAATTTTTCAAATTTTTTTTTTTTACATTTTGGACTATTATGTACAAAAAGTGGTGGAACATGTAAATAGTGCACCTAACCCCCCAACTTGCACTATGCATTGTCCTCAATTCACAAGGAATCATGCAATGAAAAAATTGAAAGAGAGGATGTCTGTGTGTAAGGAGTGTTAGGGAATAAGTGGGAGACCCAATGGTGGGACCCCCAAAGTTGCAGAGCTTGAGATGCAGAAACTGGCGTGTTTCAACAAAACCTACCGGTAGGTCGATGGAAACCTACCGGTAAGTTTCACTCCAATGAGCAAAACCTATCGGTAGGTTTGCGGTAGGTGCAGGTCCAGTAGCTAAAACCTACCGGTAGGTTTTGCCTTGTTTTGCTAAATTCTGGGTTCCTTCACCTTTCAAGCTATCGTCAAGCCTCCACCTCACCTCCATTGACCTTAAGCACCATGAATACTCACCACTATACTATAACGACATGAAAAATAAAAATATAACAATAAAAGAATCTAACTACTATGTACATAAAAACAAAACAACAAGGGCTCATGTCAGTCTGGCTTCAATTCGGATATGAGCTTGCATCCATTGATTTTTTTGGTTTTAAAATTTTTTTGTTGTATAAATGCCCTTCCTAACCAATCTATCCAACAATACAAAGGATCATGATTCAAAAATCTCAACCAAATAGAGGTATAGACAAGTTTATGCAATCCCAACAATGGAGTATACAAATTCTCTTTAAATTTTTTTACATTTAACTCCATTTCAATGCCCTCCCCAAGTTGAGAAATGTGAATCTCAACACCACTCGTAGATGGCAAAATGACCTTGGGCTCATTAGCCTCATGTGAGATAATATCTTCATTAAAATTTTCACAATCTAGAGTAGTGGAAGATTCAACATCAATATGCATTCCATTGAGATGATCATCCTCAATACATTGACTATGCTCAAGATGTTGTTCTTCAAGCATAGTAATTATAGCATTAGTCAATGCATTAAGTTCATCTCTAATTTCAGAAAGTTGTTGGGCTACTTGGGCATTGACTTCCATTTGGTATTGCATAAAATCGCACAAAATATTTTCTAATTCTTCTTCGGTTGAGTCCCCATATGTTGGATAGTGGCAAAATTCATTTGGTGGTGTGAGATCGGATGAAAAATTATAAGGTTCATTCTCCTAACCATAACTCGGATAACTCGGTGTAATATAATGGTTGGGGTAAAAATTTAAATAGGCCAAAACTGAATTTGAACCTTCGCATGCAAAGTCTTGAACCGGATAATTTACTGGGCACTTGCTAGTGATGTGCCCATACTCATCACAAATCTCACACACATTTTCAAAATTTTGGGCATTTGATACATTTTCGTAAAAATTAGAAAACATAACACAAAACACAAACTAAAACAAACTATTTACAAATTAGACGACATACCTTGGCCCGTGATGAAAATAACGAGACTTACCTATGCCGCCCAAAATCACCTTTTGAACTTGACGCTTAACCTTCCCCGGCAACAACCCCAAAAATGTTTGATGGTTTCCGTTGTATTTCCTAAGCTCCGGACATCACTCTCAATATGTGTATGGCATATATGTGAAGGGGAATGTCATTCTCCCTCGGAATGATGTCAAAAGAAAGGGCAACAAAATGGTGGATGAAATGAAATGTGTGTGTGTAAGTGAACAGAAGTGTTCCCCAAGCGTAGAGAGACTTTCGAGTGTTGTGTTTTACTTGGAAAAGTATTCCAAGGTCGTCTCCTCGAGGAAGGAGGTCAAGTTGTGTGAAGGTGATTTTGTAAAAATGAAAAGTGTAAAATCTTGTAGTTGGTTTTGGTGAGTTTTGTTCTTAATGAAAATGGAAGAAAACAAGTGTTGGCTAATCCGAAGAGGTCATTCCAATGGGGATGCCAAATCAACTCAAAACCTTCCTCCAATGGTGCCTAGATGCTCGATTGATTCATGGGAAGCTTGGGACGAGATGAAAGTGAGGATCCAAGTATAACCCGTGACAAGTCCACAGGATATCAAAGACTCACAACCCTGTCCACACCCCAATCCAGTCAAACCGAACCATCGTACACCGAGAGGGGGAAAGAAAATGAGTTTAGATAGCACACTCAAGAGGAAATCTCCCATGGATTAGCCAACTAAAAATCTAGCTACTCATGAAAACAAGAAAGAATTACATAATGTAAAGAGACATACTAAAGGAAAGAAGATTAGAACTTAACTTAATGCAAGAAAACTTAAACTATGAAGAAAAATATTCAATACCCATTTTAAGACTTTGAAATGAAAAACTTGAAAGCAACAATGGTGGATTGAAGAACATGTAACTAAACTTGAAATATACTTGAAATAGCTAAGATTAAAGTGCAATAATTAAGGATTACAAGAGATTTAAAGTTTACTACAACTGAAATGGAGAAGAAAATGGAAAAACATCAGCTTTCTATTTCTACTATTCATCTTCTTCCTTGGAGCTTTCTACGCTTAGGTAGCCTCCCATTCAATAGCTTGTGAATGCTGAATATATGGAGAAGAGATGATGCATTTTCGTCCATGAGGCTCCCCTAGCCTGTGTGTAGGCCTCCCATCAATGGGAGGTGAGTTGATTGGCTTTGGCCAGGAAGAGCATAGCCTACACCCATCATGGAAGCCCCCTTCTCTCCCATCCTCATTAATGCCATTGCCTCCAAATTCCAAGCATGGGTGTTGGGAGGCATGTTGATGTGCAAGGGATGTCAGGGGACAAGTGGGAGAATCAATGGTGGGACCCCCAAACAAGTGGAGTATGAGTTGCAGGAGTTCTAGGCAAAACCTACCGGTAGGTTTTCATCGTTCTACTGGTAGGTTTTGGCTACTGGAGTAAAAACTACCGGTAGGTCTTTCCGGTAGGTTGTCTTATCTGGACCAGTTTTTATATAATTGTCATAACTTTTGGTCCAATCCTCCGATTGAGCTGAAATTTTGAAACAATGCAGAATACATCCAAATCTACAACTTTTATGTTTTGCACTTTTTCATATTCAAAATGGATCATTGTAAAAAAAGAGGAAAAGCGAGGTACTACTACCAAATGGTGCGGGTGCTGGTGCCTATTTTACCAAGTATCGATACCTCCTTGATTTCTTTTACTTTTAAGCCTCCAAATCCTCATGTAATGTGTCCACATCTTCACCACTCCTCCATACTTAGTTGCAAGGTTCCAAAATACATGATTTATGCTATAATTACCGGCAACATCGAAATTTTAACATTATTCATAATTTCGACTAACTCTAAGTACTTAAATGCAAAGCTAAGTTAAAATGCATGTAATGAGGCCTTTAAATATGCAATATTTTGTGCTCATCAATCCCTAAGACGGATTTTCACACATACTATGGTCACTTTGAGTATGTAGTGATTCCTTTTAGACCCACAAATGCTCTTGTAGCTGATTAGTAGTTAAAATTAGCATATTACTATGCCCTTTAAGACTAATTACACTTTGATGGAGTTTAAATGATGACATTGCAAGACATAAATTGTACAAGGGCCCCAAAGGCAATAAATATCAAACTTTCATTCAACACCAGCATGTTCTAGAAGAAAATGGGAGAAGCTTGAAACAAGGCATGAATGTTCGAACGCCAATCCATGTTCGAACGTTCTCCTGAATTATTGAGGACCAGACTGCTGAAGTGCTGATACATGGCATGTTGCAACTACGAAGGAAAACACAGAGGCACTTGAGTGCCACGTTTGAACGCCAATACACGTTCGAACGTTCTCCTGAATTATTGAGGACCAGGCTGCTGAATGCAAGGGCAAGGATACATGGCATGTGGAAGTAGCTCTCACAGAAGGACATAGGCCACTTGAGTAAGAAGATCAAACCCCATCTGGCGTTCGAATGCCCATCAAAGCAAAGACATGAGACAACATTCGAACGCCAGACAACGTTCAAATGTTGTCCCCAGACAGGCTGCAGAGTGGATGGCTTTCAGTTGGACTTTGAAGGCCTTACACTATTTTTACACACTCCCTTGTCCCCACCTCCTTGCTTATAAATACTCCCATTGTGGGAGGTTCTAAGAGAGACCCAACACTTAGAGTAGAAAAGTTGTAGAATTAGTCTTAGACTTAGGCTTACATTTACGTGCATAGAGGAAGATAGATCATCTTTTGGTTGAGGTGGAAACCCTCCAAAAGTGACTAGTTTTCTTCTACTTTCATTATTAGTTTCATTTGCTTCCATTGTTTGAGCTTCCTTCTTCCCTTAGAGGAGTGAAACTCTTCAACTTTTCTAGAGCTTTACCAAAGCCGTGAAGGGTGGAACGTGATTCACTCATTCTTCGTTGAAGATCGGTTCCTTGTGTAGTGTGTTTTATCTTGTAACTCTTCTACTTGGAGGGATGAGCATCATTCACTTTTCTAGCTTTACCCAAGCCATGAAGAGTGAGTAGTTTTTCATTCACTCTTTAGTGAGAGGTGATGAACATGTATAAATCATCCGGAAGTTAAATTTGTGCATTTCGTTTACGCTTAATGCTTTATATTTCACTTGTTTATTGAATGATTGAATGCATCTAGCAAAGCTAAGGTACTTTGCATAACCGTGAGTACATTCTATGACATAGATGACTCTCGACATAGAAGGACTCATTGGTTCAAGGCAAGTACCCTGGCTAGATCTTCATGACTACATTTCGATCTTCACCATTATTGTGCTTCATTTAAAGAATGGAATACTAATGTCATGGTTGGATTCCTTGTATACACACTTGCTTGTTTGTAGACGGGTTGAGTTTTGGCACAGACAATTCTTGTAAACTTCTACAAAGACATCGGAACCATGCTATTAATTCTCATAATCTATCTTTATCTTCCGATTAAATTCATGTTGACACGGTGGTTAATTGAGTTCCCAAGCACAAGTATAATAAACCGGATGGTTAACTACATGTCCAGATCCTCGAGCTAAAGGGTGACTGTTACATTTTGAGAATTTATTATATTTTCTCAAGAAAATCCCCTTGGAAAGAATCTTATATTCTGTGCAGAAAAATCCCTAAACATCACAATTTTAAATCTCAAGAGTTCCAATCACTGTGGTCTCTATCACTGCTTACTTCGAAACACCAACATTAGTTCCCTATGGATTCGACTCCAGACTTAATGATTAGCACAAAAACATGACATATTTTGGATGCTAATATGTCGTTTTATACTTGTTTCTGTCATGAAAGTGGGGAGAAATTTGTTTAAACTTCGTTTTGATGGAGTTTTGTGTAAATGCAGGAAAAATGATGTAAATAGCTTGAGTTAAGCCCCCATTGAAGTGGTTGAAGTCAACGAAGATGAAGGGGTAGCTTAAAGGAAGGCTTGGAGGGTGAAGAGATCAAGAAAATGTAAGCTGGTTGAAAACCTTTCGGAAGGTTTTACCTTGGATTTCTTTTTCACTGCCAAAACCTTTCGGAAGGTTTTGCCTACTGGAGTGAAACCTTCCGGAAGGTTTTGTCTACTGGAATGAACCTTCCATAAGTTTTTGCCTGTCGACTGCTTCATTTAACTGTTCATGCACAAACTTTCCGGAAGGTTTTTGTCGACCTTCCGGAAGGTTTTGCCCAGATTACCCAGACAGCCTGCAACTCAAGCTCTGCCATTTGGGGGTCCCACTTACACTTCTCCAGCAAATCCCCTGACATCCCCTGCACATCTAGGAGCCTCCCCTCACCTCTACTTGGACTTGGATGGCTTTTGCATTAATGAGGAAGAGAGAGAAAGGCTAGGCTTGTCCTAGTCTGCACCATCCCATCCCTTTCAGCCCCCATGATGAGAATGACATCACACAGCATTGGGGAGGGCTCCATGGACGTTTTTGGCAAGCTTGACCACCATTATTCATTATTATGCAATATACATTCTAATATAGAGAGGGAGAGTCAAGGAAGATGATGAATAGTGCTAGAGAGATAAGCTAATATTTTTGCATTTTCTTCAATACATTGTCTTATAATACCTTGTAAGGATGTTCTAAGCTTTGTTTGAAGTCTTTAATGCCATTTATTTCAAGCTGTTTTCAAGTTTAGTCTTCCATTCAAGCTTTCACCATTAATGCATTCAAGTTCTTCATTTTCTTAGTTTTGAAATGGGTATTAAATGCATTCTCTCTTAGTTTATGTTTCTTTGCATTAATTTAGCTCCAATCTTCATTTCTTTATAATGTCTTCTCAATACATTATTGTCTTTACCTTAAGCATGAGTAGCTAAGTTTTTAGTTGGCTAATCCAAGGGAGACCTCCTCTTGTTTATACCATTTCAGCTCATTTTTTTTCCTCCTCTCAGAGTACGATGGTTCGGTTTGACTGGGTTGAGGGTGGACGGGATTGTGAGTCTTTGATATCCCATAGAATTATCACGGGTTATGCTTGGATCCTCACTTCCATCTCGTCCCTAGCTTCCCACGAATCAATCGTTCATCTATGCTCTATTGGAGGAAGGTTTCGAGTTGGCTTGGCATTCCCATTGGAGTGAACCCTTCGGATTAGCCACCACTTGTTCTACTTCATTTTCAACACAATCACAACCCAAACTTCAATCAACAAAAGATTTTACACTTTACCCCTTTTCTACCAAAATCACCTTCAACACGATTCACCTCATTCCCTGAGGAGACGACCTTGGAATACCTTCCAAGTAAAACACGATACTCAAAAGACTCCTTGCGCTTGGGGAGCACTTTTGTTCACCACACATTTAATTTTTCACCTTTCCGTTGCCCTTTCTTTTGACATCATCCCAAGGGAGAGTGACACTCCCTTCACACATACGCCGTACATACATTGAGGGTGATGTCCGGAGGTTAGGGAAACAACAACGGAAAACATGCAAGCACTTAACCAGATTATTACTACAACTTGACCGTCTGCACTTGGGTGTACACATTTTGGATCAAGTCAAGTTTTTGGCGCCGTTGCCGGGGAAACAAAAAGGTGTTTTAAAGTAAAAGGTAAAAATACCTTCATTTATGTATATATTTTTGATTTACTGTGTATACTTTTATTTTTTTTTATGTCTGAGGACGATCCTCACTATCAAAATTTGCCGGAAGAATCTGTTAGGTCTGTAAATCAATCTGAACCATCTTCAACTAGATCAGTAGCAGACTCTTTTTACAATAGTACGACAAATAATGAGAGACAAGGAGAAGTCCCTGTAAGAGAGGGGGAAATATCTAACATTCGAACTTTGCGGGATTACTTAAATCCCACAAGAAATAGTGTCCCCTCTTGTTTTGTGTTTCCTACGAATGCGCCCCTCTTTACTGTAAAGGAGGGGACAGTTCAACTACTACCTCAATTTCATGGACTCGAAACAGAAAACCCATATCTGCACATAAAAGATTTTGAGGAAGTATGTGGAATATTTCAAGACAATTCTGAGCTGGCCAAGATGAAACTTTTTCCTTTCTCTTTAAAGGACAAAGCTAAACAATAGCTAAATTTTTTAAAAGACCTTTCAATACCTAACTGGTAGACATTACAAAATGAATTTTTCAGAAATTTGTTTCCTCTACATCGAACCAATGCACTCAAACGGCAAATCATGAATTTTTCGGTTAAAGAAGGAGAAACCTTTTACCAAAGTTGGGAGAGATTCAAGGATCTTTTCTAGTCCTGCCCTCACCATGCTTTTGAAAATTGAACTTTGGTAGGATTTTTCTATGACTCCTTGCCCACTAGACTACGTCAGTTTGTCGAAATGATGGTTCAATGAGAGTTCATGGAAAAGAGTCCGGAGGAGGCATTCAATTTTTTTGACACCATATTTGATAGTTCTCAGATGTGGGACTCAGCCTCTCCTACCACTGTCGAATCCTGACCATCTACTTGCCAAGGGAGTAAGTATGTCTTCAAAGAAGATGATGACCTAAGAGCAAAAACGTCCACCCTGTCTCGAAAGCTTGAAGCTTTAGAGATGAAAAAGGTCCATCAAGTTGAAGTTGGCCCTCCCACAGAACAAATGTGTGGGATTTGTGCACTGACAGGACACCCTAATAGGGAGTGTCCGACCATTCTAGCATTTAAAGAGGTCTTGTTGGAACAAACAAATGTAATTTCCAACTTCAACAAGCCTTACTCCAACCGATATTCTGAAACATACAATCCAGGGTGGTGGAATCACCCGAAATTTAGTTGGAGAAACACACAACCAACTCCCATGAACCCACTGCTTCAACTTTAAAAGTGTAAACCCAAGCGCAGGTTGAGCAAAGTAATATATTCTCGGAAGTCCGAGGTCGATCCCACAAGGAATTGTAACAAGAAACAATCACACAAACAATGAAAGTAATTTGAAAGGAAAAAGATTTGTTTGGAAAATTGTTGATTGGAAAAAAATGATTTTGGTAATTAAAACAGTAATAAATAAAATACTAGAGCATCAGGTACTCCCTCTCAACTTCATACAATAATAGTTAAAGACTCAAAACTTGACTTGAAAGAGGAATTAAATGTCAGTTAACCCAATTAACAAATCAAGTGATACATCCAATGATTATAATCAAAAAACTACCAGGAACCTGAATAATCATTCAATCATATTATTTTATGAAATAATGTTAATCCTTCCAGCGTGGAATAACCAGTGATTTACACGCAGGAAAAATCAAGCAATTGATGTACGTGGCACAACAACTCAAGAGTTTATACAGCATAAACACTTTGCTAAAAGATTTGGGATTAAATTAACACAATAACATAAATCCTTAAGTACAAGAGTCAATAACGTACTCCGTTGAGAGGTTTTCCCCTAGCCCTAGCTTAGCCTTCTAGCCAGACATGGTAAAAGGATGCAGAAATAGACTGAAAACAAGAGAGTAAAAAGATCCCCCTTCTCAATAGATGAGAGCCCTTATTTATAATAAAATAAATCCTAAATACAGGTTGGAAGGAATTCCTTTCCCAAAAAGATGTCTTGTAAGGTTAAATCCCGTGCATAAATCTTGGGCCCCGCGGGTACAAAATCTGTCCAGATTTCGAGCTTGAATTTCTCATATTTAGAGACTGAATCACGAAATTTTCGTGAAATACACTTTTGTATCCCTTGAAGTCTTCTTTCCAACCCCACAAAAATCAGGTCCATCCGATATCGGAGTCAAAAGTTATGACTGAAATACTGAAAACGTGTCAAATCATTATCTTTTAGGAAACTTTCCTAATCCAACTTTAAATGAGTTTTCTTCTCACTTAAACTCTTATAAGGATTAAAATTCTGATTTATCTTCAAGTCTTCCTATCCCAATCTTGACTCTTCAATCCTTATCAATTGTGATTCTTCCTCTAGTGATTGCTTCACTTGCATTATCCATTATTACTTTAAATCAACAAATTTACCTGCAAAATAAACCAACAACTAGAAAAAGTATCAAATTAGAAAATCAAGGAATTTAACACATTTAATCACAAATAATATGCAATTAACCAATAAATAAATATAATAAAATAGCACTTTTGATGGTTAATCACCCACAACAAGGTTCACACCCACCACCTCAAGGACCTCCCACATATCAACCATACCAACCACCACAAAAAAGGAGTCTTGAGGACACACTAAATCAATTTATGCAAAGTCAAATGAACTACAACAATAGTTCAACTCAGGCTTTTACTGATTTCAAAGCACAAACCACCCAGTCTTTCGAGGATCTTAAAAGCCATATCCAAAAGCTGACCCAATCCATGACCACCCATGAGAAACGCAAGTTTCCTGCCCAACTAAAAATACTGCAAGGCCAATTCCATGTGGGAAATCTTTCAATCATGAAAAACCCACAAAACCAAGCCCAAGTTGTCACTACACTGAGAAGTGGCAAGGTGATTAACAAAACCATAAGAGACATGTTAATTCCAAAGCCAAGACCTGAGTCAATCCTAGTCACAGAACTAGTTGAGCCTGAACCTGTGATTGAAAAAGAGCCATCAAAGGAAAAAGACCCTTCTTGTCCTATTCCTGCTCCTTTTCCTCATAGACTAAAAACAGTGCAAAAGTTGAATAACTAACCAAAAATTTACGAGCTTTTCAAGCAAGTAAAGATCAATATCCCACTTCTGGATGCAATCAAGCAGGTTCCGTCCTATGCCAAGTTTCTGAAAGACTTGTGCACAGTCAAAAGAAGCCAGAATGTCCAAAAAAGAGCCTTCTTGACGGAACAAGTCAGTGCTCTACTTCAACACAAAATCCCTCCAAAATACAAGGATCCGAGGTGTCCAATTGTGGCATGTGTCATTGGAAACTTCATAATGGAACAAGCACTGTTAGATCTTAGAGTCAGTGTCAATTTACTTCCTTTCTTTATCTATCAACAATTGGGTCTGGGTAAGCTCAAGCCCACTTGTGTCACACTCCAGTTGGCAAACAGATCTGTCAAAATTCCTAGGGGCATTGTTGAAGATGTACTTGTCCAAGTAGAAAATTTTGTCTTCCCTGTTTACTTCATTGTTCTAGATACTAAGCCAGTAATGCATTTAGAGAATCAAATTCCTGTCATTCTTGATCGACCCTTCCTAGCAACTTCAAATGCACTAATCAATTGCAGGAATGAAGTCATGAAATTAACTTTCGGGAATATGACTCTTGAGCTGGATATTTTCAATATTGCCAAACACCTAGGAGAAGACGAGGAAGTGAGAGAAATAAATTCCATTGAGTATATGATACAGGAACACCTAGATAAAACATTCTGTGAAAACCTTACTGAATCTTCTCTGATGGAGTCCATCACACCTGAGACAACAGCTGATGATCAAAACCCAAAGAATTGCACACTGTTGCGACATGGGCACCCAAATTCGAAGAAATTTTACTAAGTGGCACAAAGCCACTCTCATCAAGTGTCAAGCTACCAAAGCCTGAGCTAAAACCACTCCCATCTGATCTCAAATATGCATTCTTAGGGAAGGGCGAGTCATACCCAATGGTAATTTCATCTAAGCTTACAGACTTGCAAGAGTCTAAGCTGATTGAAGTTCTTAAACGCCATAAAAGCACCATTGGGTGGACCATCACTGACTTGAAAGGTATAAGCCCGTTAATCTGTAATCATGCTATATACCTTGAAGAGAATTCAAAATCCTCTCATCAAATGCAACGACGACTGAACCCACACATGAAGGAAGTTGTGAGAACTGAGGTGCTTAAGCTATTATATGCAGGAATAATCTTTCCCATCTCTGATAGCAAATGGGTTAGCCCAACCCAAGTTGTGCCCAAAAAATCAGGGGTCACAGTGGTAAAAAATGATGCCAATGAACTAGTACCAACTCGAGTTGTCACAGGATGACGGTTATATATAGACTATCGAAAACTCAATTTGGTAACTAGAAAATATCATTTTTCTCTACCATTTCTTGATCAAGTCTTAGAGAGAATTGAAGGTCATGAATTCTACTATTTCCTGAATGGATATTCTGGGTATAACCAAATCGAGATAGCACTAAATGACCAGGAGAAAACAACATTCACATGCCCCTTTGGCACCTTTGCATTCAAAAGGATGTCATTTGGACTTTGTAACGCTCCTACAACGTTCCTAAGGTGCATGCTGAGGTTGTTTAGTGACATGGTTGAGAAATTCTTAGAAGTGTTCATGAATGATTTCTCTGTATATGGTGACTCGTTTGATTTGTGTCTAACAAACCTAGAGAAGGTGTTGATAAGATGTAAGGAAGTCAATCTAGTGCTCAATTGGGAGAAATGCCATTTCATGGTAACACAAGTCCTAGGTCACATTGTGTTGTCTGAAGGCATGAAAGTTGACAATGCGAAAATAGATCTGATTGGAAATTTGCCCGTTCCCAAGACTATAAAGGATGTCCGATCATTCCTAGGACATGCAGGGTTCTATAGGAGATTCATAA
Source organism: Ilex aquifolium (assembly GCA_951799425.1). NCBI lineage: Eukaryota > Viridiplantae > Streptophyta > Magnoliopsida > Aquifoliales > Aquifoliaceae > Ilex > Ilex aquifolium. The sequence continues at coordinate 29,830,403 of OX637393.1, forward strand.
AAGACTTTAGTACCATAGCTAAACCCATGTGTCATTTCCTAAGTCAGGACGTAATTTTTTTTTGGAGTGAAGCATGCCAGAAAGCTTTTGACAAGCTTAAAGACATGTTAATTTCTGCCCCAATAATGCAACTCCCTGACTGGACTCTACCCTTTGAACTCATGTGTGATGCAAGTGATTATGTTGTAGGAGCTGTATTGGGAGAAAGAAAGGATAAGAAACCCTATGTGATTTACTATGCAAGCAAGACTTTGAATGATGCTCCAATGAATTATTCAACGACTGAAAAAGAATTGTTTGCTGTAGTTTTTGCTCTGGAGAAATTTCGTTCTTATCTTGTTGGTTCTTCTGTTATTGTGTTCATTGACCATTCAGCATTAAAATTCTTGCTCACAAAGAAGGATGCCAAGCCAAGGCTCTTAAGATCAATACTCTTACTATAAGAGTTTGATCTGATCATCAAAGACAAGAAAAGTGTTGAAAATGTGGTGGCAGATCATATGTCCAAGTTAACGTATGAATTTCATGAGGATGGACTACCAATCAATGAGAATTTTCCTGGTGAACAACTATTCACAGTCATGAAAACGCTGATATTGCTAACTTCCATGCTACTGGTATGTTCCCTCCTTCCTTTACATTGATGGATAAGAAGAAATTTCTGAGGTAGGTCCGTAATTTCTTTTGGGATGATCCATACGTATTTAAGTACTGTAAGGATCAAATCATAAGGCGTTGCATCCCCAGCATGAGAGCAGATCAGTAATATTATTTTGTCATTCTGAAGCATGTGGTGGCCATTTCTTATCAAAGAAATCCACCGCAAAAATCTTGTAGTGTGGATTTTATTGACCCACACTTTTCAAAGATGTACATGCCTTTTGTCTAACATGCGATAGATGTCAAAGGTTGGGAAGCATTTCTAAAAGAAACATGATGCCCTTAAACTCAATTCTAGTAATTGAAATTTTTGACTGTTGGGGTATCGATTTTATGAGACCATTTCCCCTACCTTTGGCTATCTATATATTCTAGTGGCCGAAACAATGATCACCGAACAGTGATAAAGTTTTTAAAAGAAAATATTTTGTCGAGGTTTGGAATTCCAAAATCCATCATAAGTGATGGGGGTGCTCATTTTTGCAATCGTCCTTTCTGGAATTTGATAAAAAAAAATACTTAATTTTTCACAAAATTACAACCCCCTATCATCCACAGACTAGCGGATAGACTGAATTAGATAATCGAGAGATCAAACTGATTTTAGAAAAAATGGTAAACCCGGACCGCAAGGATTGGTCGTTAAGACTAACTGATGCTCTCTGGGCATATCGCACTGCTTTTAAGACAATGTTGGGCATGTCTTCTTATCAATTAGTCTATGGCAAACCTTGTCACCTACTTTTGGAATTAGAACACAGAGCATACTGGACCATAAAAATGATAAACTTTGACCTAGACAAGGCTGGAGTCTCAAGAAAACTTCAGATAAATGAGTTAGAAGAATTAAAAAATGAAGCATATGAGAATGCTAAGATTGCTAAGTCTAGAATGAAAATATTTCATGACAAGAATATTGTGCGAAAGTCTTTTGAACCCTCTCAAAAAGTCCTATTATATAATTCAAGGCTCCATCTTTTTCCTGGTAAGTTGAGATCAAGATGGACTGGGCCTTACATTGTCAAAAAAATGTTTGGACATGGAGCAGTGGAAGTGGAAATCCCATCAAATGGTAATATTTTTACCGTCAATGGCCAGAGTTTGAAACCATTCTTGGAAAATTTTATTAAAGATGTGGAAACAATTCTTTTAATGGATCCAGAATATTTCTCCGAGATTCGCGCCTGCTGACACAAAAAAGGGGTCGGGTCAGGAAAAATCCAACCCAACCCGACTCGTTGGGACACCTTTATAAGGCCTCCAACCCTTTTTTCCTTTTTCCCCATTCGCCGCTGTTGGCCCCCCCTCCTTCTCTCCTTTTTCTTCTTCTTCTTTGTTCTCTTCTTCTTTGTTGTTCTCTGTTAAAAACCCACCCCCTGCAAATCTATGACCACATACCCTGAAGACCCAGTCCTTTGTTTCATGATTTTCATTTTATTACTGTATTTGTACATGGGTGTCTTGCTTCTGTTCGCACTCACGCACAACGGTTTCCATCCTAGCTGAAACCCACATCTCCCTAAAGATGATTTATTGTTGTGTTTTGCTTGTAGGTTTTGGTAGATAAATAGATCTCTACCTTTCAACCTCATCTCCAAGCTCCATACACTGGTAAATTTGAAACATTGGAGACAATGTTTAGTTTAGGTTGGGGGTGAGAACTACAGTTCATATTTTTGTGCCCGTAATTTTTGTTGTTATTGTTGTTGCTTTTGATCATATTGTGTACCCTGTCTCATATTTTGTATAAATTGATGATCATATCTTTGAGTCAGCTTTAATCTTCTTTGTGACTGGCAGATGTTAAAGAACCAGATAGAGTGTCTTCAAGCTTAGCAAACATGGATACTAAACTTTTTTGGTTTAGTCTGGGAGTTTTATGCACTTTTCCATCTGATGTGCATACTGTGATAATGAGAAAAGCAAGATCGGTAAGAAAAATCAAAATCCAAGAACAGCAAGTGAAACCACTATGTGGAAGAAGCACTTTTGCTAAACATCGTCGTGCCAAAAGACTTGGTGCCTGTAAACAATATTGCCGGGTCTTTCACATGAAAGAATATAACCAGTGTTTTGAACCAATTTTTCGGTCGCGCACTCGATCGATTAGACTAGATAGTGAATGGGCAGAGTAAGGATTATCTTGACATGCCATGCTATTCCGGTACTTTGTTTAACCGGTTTGTGCGACAAGAAATTATCAGAGTCATTGATGGTTCAAATGGCATGGAGACAAAGGAAGTCTCAAATTAGACTACTTTTTTTACAAAACTGTGAAAAATTGTGTTTTTGGGATGATAGCCAAGGGTCCGAATTTTTGTAAAAAGTGTAAAAAAAATCTTTTTGTTAAATGTACAAACTCTTTTGATTGAAATGGAAAATATGGGCTGAGTAAGGAATGTCCTAGAATACCAACCTTAAGTGTGGGTAGGGACTTATCCTGAGACGTCATGAATTTTTAAGTTCCATTTGTGTATATAGCTTTCTTTTAATGTGAATATAAATGTACATAAAAATTTTAATTTTTGATCTGGCGTTCGAACGCCAGATGATGTTCGAAAGTTTGTTGTTTCCAGTAATCAAGCCTCTGATGAAGTCTCTGATGAGAACACAAAAGTACTAGGAGCTCTCAACGTTTGAACGCCATCCAACATTCGAACGTTGGATGCTTATAGTACTTTGGACCATGCAGGGACCCAAAAAGTACTGGGATCTCCAAGCATTCGAACGCCTAGAGAACGTTTGAACCAAAAACAAACGTTCGAATGCCAAAATCCACATTCGAACGACAGTTGCTCACAGTATTCTGGCCTCTGACAGAAATCAAAAGTACTAGGTGCAGTCCACGTTCGAGCGACATACAACGTTCAAACCATGTCTTTAAAATTCTTCTAGCAACGTTCGAAAGTCAGTGATGTTCGAACCTTAATACCTAGTCTATAAAAACCTGGTTCGTCTTCTTCATTTCAAAAACACCCAAAATCTTTGAAAAACCTCAAACCCTAGGGCGACTCTTCACTACCCAAGCCTCAAAACACCACTCATTCTCAACTTCTACCAAAAATCAACCATCCCAAAGCCATTCCCGCCTCATTTATCATCATTCTCACAACAAAATCAAGTTTTTCAAGCCCTAACATCCCCAAACCCGAAAACCATGCCGCCAAGATTAAAGCTTCCCGCTAGGGGCAACACAGTCACTCAAGAGGCCAACATGGTAGAGGAGGTCATTGAGGAGAGAGATGGGAGGTCCATAGTCCAAAGGTATGATCGAACCCGCTTCCCCAACGCCCTTAAGGCAGACAGGTATGAAATTTTTTTTTAAAATAAAGATGTGGTTTATGAACGGACTGTGGTATTGACTGATTTTATGGATTTGGGGATTTTTTAGAACATGGAGGCGAGGGGGTGGATATTGTATTTGAGGAACGGCGGAGATGCCGTGTTTGACTTTGTGCGGGAGTTTTACTCCAACGCCGAAATAGTCAATGGGACGATAAAGACGTATGTGACGGGGATTAACATTAAGGTGGATGAGGACTACATCCAGGAAATAAGGCAAGAGGTACCTCGAGTACCAAAGCCTACGTACCCCCCGAGGAAGAAGGTGGGCATGGATGTGGTGGGTGTGGAGTTGACGGGGTTAGCCATTTTTTCTTGGACGGGACGGAGATTTTTTCGGCAAGGGGAGTTGACCGACACGTACAAGATGTTGAATTTGATTGCAGTCTCGGACTTCGCCCCCATCGGACGCAAGAACGAGATCCTCCCTGAGATGGCCTGATTGCTATACGTAATCGGGAAGGGCCAAAGCATAGACCTCCCCTCATTGATTTTGACAGAGATGACGAAGGGGTGTGACGTGAAGAGAAACTCACTCCTCTTCGGCACCCTGATGACGGAGATGTGCACGGACCACGGAGTTAGGGTGAGGCAAGAGATGACGATACAGAAGCCGATGGGGCCACTCAACAAGGCTTCCTTCCGGAGGATCCAAGGTCATAGTGGAGGCCCAGCGGTGAGACAGGAGGTGCCCCCTATCTGAGGCACCGATGAGGTGCAGGATGTGTTAGATGAGGAGGAGGAGAGAGAGCTAGAGGATAAGAAAGCCCATGAGCAGCACATGATGAGGCAGATCCCAGCACCAGCACTAGCACCCAGAGATCGCTGAGAGAGATTATGCTTGACATCGAGGCCAAGCAAGCTGAGATTCTCAGACAGCAGGAGCAGATTCTCAACTACTTGATGGGTGGAGCTGGTGGAGCGAGAGAGTGAGAGAGATTTCTATTCTTGAGAGTGATTGTGAATATGTTACTTTTGTGTGTGGATGATCAGAATCCTTTTCTTTTGTGTCAAAACGATGATATTTTATGAAATGAATGATTCAGTTTTATCAGTTTTATCTTTTTAGATGCATATGTATACTTAGCATTACATCGTTAAATTGTTAAGAACATATGTTAATATTGAGATTGATTGCTTAAAGTGACTGAAACACATGATCGATTTAACACCTCACCTAATAATCTAGACTTAAAACTATATATCTTTGAAAAATGGTATTTTCTCTATGCTTAAATGTCAAATGTACATTGGTATTTGTTATTCTTAAGGTACAAAATGATCAGACTCAAAAAATGGAATTGATATATAACCAGCATTCCTTGAAAAACCCGACATAACTAGCGGAGATAACGAAGAATACAATGGTAAGTTTTGAGCCTTGCGATGCTTTTGAGAGGATATCAACATTTTACTCAAGTAAGGTTTTTTCACTATCTATCCTTGAATAATCTCATTAAACTTGCTTTGATTGGCGCAACTAAAGCAATCTAGTGACGTATCCCATAAGGAATCTTTTCATACGACACATATATGTGCACATACTTGAGAAAGGATCTTAGGCCATCTTTGATTTAATTTTGAGCCTTAGTCATTTCTTTTACAAAATTATATCTCTAGTTAGCCGAGATTGAGCCTTTAATGTATGATCTCTTTTTCAAGTAACCCATATGATAACCGAGTCACAAGAAAATATGATTGACATACCTTTGCTATCTAATTTTCTTGCACCCTCTTATAAATCAGTATGATACAGAAATGCAAGAGAGAAGGAAAAAGATGATGGTGGCTACTGTTGAATGAAAGAAAAACCAGGGAAAACAACCGAAAGTGAAAAAGAGACAGAAAAAAATAGAAAATGGCCTAGAAAGTGAAAAAGGAGAAAAATGAAAGAAATAAATACTATATCTGGCGGAATTTCGAAAAGATAGAAAGAGGTGTGCTACACTATATAAAGAAAGGATAGCGTTTGAATACCATTGACGTCATTTCGTCAGCCACTAACCTCTGGCCACATTACAACCTATAGAAAGCCCTAATTGATCTCAAGTCTGATGCATGTGTAGGTCGTCAACCAAAAGTCGGGGTATGTTAAATAGTATTACTTTAATTGTATCAATATTCTTCCATGAGATTATGTCAAAAATGATCAGTCAGTTTTCTTAGATTTCACTCCCCTACTAATTATGCATGTGATGTTTCAATGTGTCTTCTTCTGATCACATGCCATTTGAGAGAAATGTCACTATAATCGGAGGGAATTTTTGTTGAGAGCATTCTAAGAGAGGTTTGTGAAATCAAAACTATCCATGGAAGGTGGTAAAATGGAATGCTTGTTATATAACAATTCTTGTAGATAGAACGATCATTCCTACTACACAAGGAATTCCAAATACCAATGTGATAGATGCTTATTTTTGCATAGAATAAATACCTATGGAAAAGAAGTGTGCGGGAGATAAGTCAAAAAAAAATTTGAGGGTTGAGGTGTCCCAACGACCATGGTGTCAACTCACTCTGACAAGCAATTTCACATATACATATATGCTCGACTGAAGTTTGTGGGTAGCTTCACTAAAAACCCTCACGAGATAGCACTCGTCTGCTAGGGTAAACCTAGTGGTTTAACGGCTTGTTGCATATGCTAAATGCAACCGGATGACCTACAAAAATGGGATTCTAAATAAATTCACATTCAATTGTTTTTGTATTACTAGAGACTATCAATATTTAGGTTGGGGGGTGTGATTAGTAGTTAAAATTAGCATATTACTATGCCCTTTTTAGACTAATTATACTTTGATGTAGTTTAAATGATGACATTGCAGGACATAAATTGTACAAGGGCCCCAAAGGCTATAAATATCAAACTTTCATTCAACACCAGCATGTTCTAGAAGAAAATGGGAGAAGCTTGAAACAAGGCATGAACGTTCGAATGCCAATCCAAGTTCGAACGTTCTCCTGAATTATTGAGGACCAAACTACTGAAGTGCTGATACATGGTGTGTTGCAACTAAGAAGGAAAACACAGAGGCACTTGAGTGCCACGTTCGAACGCCAATACACGTTTGAACGTTCTCTTGAATCATTGAGGACCAAGCCGCTGAAAGCAAGGGCAATGATACATGGCGTGTGGAAGTAGCTCACACAGAAGGACATAGGCCACTTGAGTAAGAAGATCAAACCCCATCTGGCGTTTGAACGCCCATCAAAGCAAAGACAGGAGACAACATTCGAACGCCAGACAAGAGACAACGTTCGAACGCCAGACAAGAGACAACGTTCGAATGCCAGACAACATTCGAACGTTGTCCCCAGAAAGGCTGCATAGTGGATGGCTTTCAGTTGGACTTTGAAAGCCTTACACTATTTTTACACACTCTCTTGTCCCCTCCTCCTTGCCTATAAATACTCCCATTGTAGGATCTTCTAAGAGAGAGACCCAACATTTAGAGTAGAAAATTTGTAGAATTAGTTTTAGACTTAGGCTTACATTTTCTTGCATAAAGGAAGATAGATCATCTTTTGGTTGAGGTGGAAACCCTCCAAAAGTGACTAGCTTTCTTCTACTTTCATTATTAGTTTCATTTGCTTCCATTGTTTGAGCTTCCTTCTTCCCTTAGAGGAGTGAAACTCTTCCACTTTTCTAGAGCTTTACCAAAGCTGTGAAGGGTGGAACGTGATTCACACATTCTTCGTTGAAGATCGGCTCCTTGTGTATTGTGTTTTATCTTGTAACTCCTCTACTTGGAGGGATGAGCATCATTCACTTTTCTAGCTTTACCCAAGCCATGAAGAGTGAGTAGTTTCTCATTCACTCTTTAGTGAGAGATGATGGTCATGTATAAATCATCCAGAAGTTATATTTGTGCATTTCGTTTATGCTTAATGCTTTATATTCACTTGTTTATTGAGTGATTGAATGCATCTAGCAAAACTAAGGTACTTTGTATAACCGTGAGTACTTTTTATGACACAGATGACTCTCGACATAGAAAGACTCATTGGTTCAAGGGAAGTACCCCGGCTAGATCTTCATGACTACATTTCGATCTTCACCATTATTGTGCTTCATTTAAAGAATGGAATACTAATGTCATGGTTGGATGCCTTCTAGACACATTTTCTTGTTTGTAGATGGGTTGAGTCTCGGCATAGGCAATTCTTGTAAACTTCTACAAAGACATCTGAACCATGCTATTAATTCTCATAATCCATCTTTATCTTTCGATTAACTTCATGTTGACACGATGGTTAATTGAGTTCCCAAGCACAAGCATAATAAACCAGATGGTTAACTACATGTCCAGATCCTCGAGCGAAAAGGTGACTATTACATTTTGAGAACTTATTATATTTTTTTTAGAAAATCCCCTTGGAAAGAATCATATATTATGTCCAGAAAAATCCCTAAACATCACAATTTTAAATCTCAAGAGTTCCAATCACTGTGGTCTCTATCACTGCTTACTTCGAAACACCAATATTAGTTCACTGTGGATTCGACTCCGGACTTAACCGGATTATTACTATAACTTGACCGCCTGCACTTGGGTGTACACATTTTGAATCAAGTTAGTAGCTTTCATGGACTTGATGCTTCGAGTATTTAGACCTTAGCTAGATCAATTTGTCATGGTGATCTATTCCAAGGCACATGAGGAGCATGCACAACATATCTAGATAGTGTTACAAACACTAAGTAAGCATAAAACATATGACAAGAAGAGCAAGTATGAGTTTAGAATGAAGTAGGTGAAGTTAATGGGGCATGTTGTATCGGAGCAGGGAGTGGTTGCTGACCCTGCCAAAATTGAGGCAATTATGAAATGGGAACGACCCTAGAATGTAACAGAGATTTTTAATTTCTTGGGATTACATGGCTATTGTCAAAGGTTTGTGGAAGAATTTTCACATATAGCCATTTCCATGACCCACCTTACGAAGTAGGGAGATAATTTTTTGTGGAATTAGGCTTTGAGCAAGATTTCACCATTTTGAAAGAAAAATTGACTACTACGTCATACTCATTATTCCAGTTAGTGGGGAGGTGTACGATGTATACACATATCCTTTTTACGAGGATTGAGATGTGTATTGATGTAAAAGGGGAAGGTAGTCTCTTATGGTTCAAGACAGTTGAAGATTCACGAGTAGAATTATCTTACACACAACATAGAGCTTGCAATTGTTGTTAGACATATGTTTGTAATTGGCTAATTTCGTGGAATCCATTATAAATCTAAACCTATTACATGGTCATGATGCTACAATAATTTCAGATCTGAAAGTGTCACTGAGGGTAGGAGATCAAGCACGAAAGTTACATCATTCACACTCTGAATGCACCTTCATGCTTAGGAAAAAGGTAATGGCCTAGAGACCTAAGATGATCCCTTGGTTTAATAGATTTGGGAGGATTAGAGTAAAATAGAATCGGATTTAATTCGTGTATGGCTCCTAGGTATTTTTAAATGAAAATATTTTCTAAAATTATTTTCTGTTTTTGAAAATATAGTTTGAGCCATTAGTGAACCCATCTTGAACAACACCCTTTAGTGCTCAAGAGAACAAGTTTTTTTGCTGGGTTTTATGCTTAAAAACCTAGTAGTTACCATCCTATACTCGCTAGCCCTCACTAGATCAGTCTTTTTATGACTTAGAGAAGAAAAAAGGAAAATGCCAAATGGAGGAGATTAGAGCTTGTCCTTTAGGGTTACTTGAGTGGTCGCTATTGTTGCTCGAGCTGCCTACTCTCCTAGGTTGATTTAAAACGTGATTTTCATTCCCGTGACCACCACCCTTTGACCGCCCTCCCACCGATCGATTGGTCATTCATGAATTTGAGTTTTCTTATTGACCAAGATTACTCTTATTCCGAACTTATAAATACGGAGTCTCTTTCCTACTGCTTGGGTAAGCCCTCAGATAGCCTTTTGAAAAAGAAATCTATCATATACTTTGGAAAGCTTGCACCACAAACCTAGCCCCTAAATCCTAAAAGTACCTTCTAGAGATTCTAACCAACTTCATAACTTGGTGTTGAAGATCTTGAATTGTTTGAACCAAATCCATTGGTGTGTACATTCCAAGGATAGTTGGTGCACTCAAGTTCGCTCGAGGCCTAAAGTATCCTTTATGGAGGTGAATCCAAGTAAACCTATCCAAGACATCGAAGGAGGCCCTTTAGCAGAGAGATCTATTGAAGGAAATGAGCATCTAACCATGGTATTGGTTGAGGTATAAGATTCAAGTACTTGTAGATTGACATTTGAATAGTGGATTAAATTTTGGTGAATCGGTAGATGTTTCCTATGGTTTTTTCTGAGGAGGGTTTCTATATCAACAAAATGTGTGTGTTCATCTTTGTTATTTTAATAGACACTTACAATTTGAGCACACATGCGTATTATGTGTTTGACGTATTGAATGCTTGAAATTTAAATCATCCATACTTGCGTATTGGGTTTGGGTTTTAGGATTTCGATACCCCTAGTGATATTGAGTGTTTAATTGAAAAATTAACAACATCAATTCTCATGGGTAAAAGGGGTTGTGTTAGTTGAAAAGGGGTTCTCACGTTTAATTGCAAACTTTTGTGAGAAGAAGTAATTGTGCAGAATTAGGTTTTTAATTGGTGATTGTTTAAACTATAATCGAAAAATCTATTCACCTCGCCCCCTCTAGGTAGTGTCGTGCGCTCCTAGTCTGTAATCGTGAGGGAAGATCCACTTCGTTTCCCCCCTCCCAGAATGAAAATTGTGGTGTTCACTCTAAAGTTGTGCCGATGTTATCTTTATGGAGATAAATTTTAGGTGTATTCCAATCATAAGAGCCTCAAGTTTATTTTCACTCAAAAGGACTTGAATCTTCGTCCAAGGCCTTGGATTGAATACTTGGAGGACTATGACTTCACGTTGCACTATTATATGGGGAAGACTAATATGGTAGCAAATGCACTTAGTACAAAGTTTCGAGGTGTGACAAATGACATGATAGTGAGTAAGTGGAAGATGATTGAGACATTGGAAGTCTTTGATCTTTGGGTAAGGAAAAATGAGGATCAACTATGCTTATTCAATCTCGTGGCTCAACCTATCTTCCAACAAAGGGTTGTTGAGTTACAATGGGTGAAACCCGAGCATGCATGCATAGTGCATAAATAAATAAAAATTAGGAAAATATTTTTATAGGCATATTTTAATATGCATGTAATTATAAATTTTTTTTTTTTTTTTTAAAATATATTTTAGGTATTTAAAAAAATGCCATTGCATTGCATTTCCTTCCAAGAGGTGTGTGGTTGCCGGAGGAAGCTCCCCAACATTCCTCAACACTCCAGCAGGCTTGAGGGGTTGCTGGAAGGCCTTTGCTGAGTTTTTGGATCACATAGAATTGTTTGTAGAGATAGAAAGCGAGGAGAGAAATTAGAGAGAGAAAGTGTAAAGATCAAATATTTGTTGGAAGGAATTCGAGTATAAAGGGGTAAGCTTTTAGCCTAATTAGGGTGCTAGGATTCCATTTTTGATGATTAAAATGAGTTTTGATCACTGTTTAAGCATGAATTTTCATTTTTTTAATTTTTGGGTTTACATGGGTATTGAAACAGGTTTGGAGTTTGGTTTGGTTTTAGCTTAATCTAAGGCTTGCGGTTGGTTTCTGGGGGTTAAAGGTGAAGCTTGGAGGTGGTTTGGGGGGCTTCCATGGTCGGTGGTGATGGTTTGAAGTTTGGAACCGAGGTAGGGTTTCAAGGTTTTTGGAAAAATCAAACTAGTTCAAATCTTGTGTTTCGATGTTGAAGGGATATGGTCCTAGACTAAAATGGACCCAAGGAACCCATTTCCACCATTAGTTTTGAGTTTAGAGGTTGTGAAGAGGGTTAAAACCTAAGTTGCAAGTCTGGCCATGTTTATTTTTTATTTTATTTTTTTGGTGAACCTCGACTTTACAAGGAAATTTTATTGATTCAAAATTAAATTACACCTATCTGGGGGGGGGGGGGGGAGACGTATGTACCTTACCCCTCGATGCAATCGAATTACATGATACAAATAAAATAAAAGAAATAAAAGGAAAAAATGCATGGTTAGTAAAATAAACGAAAAAGAAAAAACCCTAAGCCTTTGAAATTCAAAGAATCCAGCTTACATAAAAATTCCCATAAAAATCAGAACTTGAATTGCAATAGATGGAGTCCTTGTAATCCTCCAAGAGCCAGCTAAAAGAGGAAATCAACATTGTTGAAGTCCAAAGTATTTCAAAGTTGCTGATTTTTATCCATAGTTGAAGACTCCCTCATAGGATAGACTCCTTGCAATTGAAGTAGAAAGTCCAACTCAAAACATAAGCAAGAGTCTAGAATATTGAGAGTCCAGCTGCATCATCCTGCTAAAAAGAAGTCCAGCTAAAATAGGAGGCTGTGTTGGATTCATAACTGATGTAGGAGTCATCCTTATGAAGCAGCTGCAGAAATTAAAACTCCTTCGAATCAACTAGATATTTAACCCTGATAATGCTATCCAACTGAGGATGAATTCTAGCTGGAAGAGATCTTCTTGCGCAAAACTCTTATTCCAGCTTTTGATAACAATGAGAAGATTGGTCCAAAACACCTTTATTAGCTAACAAGTCTGCTACCTCATTGCCTTCACGATAAACATTATGAATTCTAAAATCCAAGCCAGAAATAAGAGAAGAGATTAAACCTGTAAGAGGCCATATTTTCCAGGGAGTAGACACCTTGTGATTAATCACATCCACCAAAGCTTGTGAATCACTTTCAATAATAAAAAGAATAAGAATCCAAAAAAAATTCATGGATAAGTCGAAGAGCATCCAAAAGTTCTGCCTCCAAATTTGTACAATGCCCATAAAAATAGAAACTTGCAAGAACAAATTGAGCCCATTTATTTCACAGCACCACACCCCCACCTGACAGACCTGGGTTCCCTTTCGATGCCCCATCAATATTAATCTTTAAAAGCCCCTCTGGTGGATATACCCATGAAACCCATTTAACCTTCATAGACATACACAAAGTTTGTTGCACATTAAGAGACTCCAGCAAGACACTCGTAGCAGCAAATTCCATAGCCTTAGGCTTAACATTATAAGACTGCAGCTGACAATAACTAAAAATAACTTTAGCTACAAAAGTAGAGTGCTGCCTGTGCCCTTCAAACATCCTTCTGCAACGTTCCTTCCGTAGCTGCCAGTACACCAGCAAAGAAATTCCCCTTATTAGAGAGTGACTCAACGATGGCTTCTTATAAATTACCACAGGCCTTTGAAAACAAGTAATTGGCCCCTCATTGTCTATCAACTGAAAACCCATAAAATAAAAAAATTTCTTCCAAACTGCTGCAGCGAAAGGAAAATTAACAAAGACATGCCCATCAGATTTAGATTCTTTATAACACAAAACACATTTACTAGCAATAGCAACACCCATCCTCTGATACATCGAATACATGGGCAAGATATTCTTTAGTAGTTTCCATTCAAGAAGCTGAGCACTTGGAGTAGAAACTGCTTTACAAATAGCTGGAGAGCACACACTCAGCTGTCCCTGACATCTAACAAGACTCCATGCTGATTTTATTGAAAAATTCCCATGTGATGTATGTTGCCAAGTCAGCCTATCATATTTGTCTATGAGTTGAATATAAGTAGTAAACACCTCATGAGCTAACTGAGCATCTAGCTGATGCAAAAGTGCAGCCGAATCCCACTGACCATGCTCCAACAACTCAACTAACTTTGGGTAATGCACATGCAAACAAGAGCTCCTTAAAAATCAATGGACTTGAACCAAGCCAATTGTCACAACAGAAGTCCATTGTAGAACCTGAATCAACCAATTTCTTAGAATGTTCTATCACCAATGGGAACCATGGAGCTATTGCATTATAAATCTTGGAATGAGAATGTGTGTCATGATATAATGGATGTTTATTCTTAAGGAACTTTATAGAGAAGCGAGAAGACCATAATGAATTACCCTACAAAATGCTCCATGCTTGCTTAATTCGGAATGCTTGCTGGACGTCAAAAAATTTCCGTATACCTAATCCTCCCTCATGCTTAGGCATAGTAATATGTTTCCTTGAGCACCAGTGCCTTTTATTAGCACGAATCTTGCTGGACCAGAGAAAAGAAGCCATGATGGAGTCCAACCTTGTAATAATATCTTTTGGCAGATTCAAGGAAGCCATAAGATGAACTGGCATTGAACTCAGAACCAACTGAATAAGCACCACTCTACCCATATTAGATAATAGCTTTGCATACCAACCTTCCAATCTATATTGGAACTTGAGCAATAAATCTTCAAAATAGATTAACTTGACTTTTCCTTTAATAATAAGACATCCCAAATAATTATAAGGACAAGAATTAATTGGAATACCTGCAACATGAGATAGCATATTCCTTGTAGTAACTGCAAGCTTAGTAGAGCAATGCAAAGAAGACTTCTGCTTATTCACACGCTGCACTGACGAAACTTCATATCGTTTCACAAACTTCAATAAATTATTCATTGATCTCTTATTCCCTCTTAGAAAAACTAGCGTATCATCAACAAAGAGAAGATGATTTAACAAAATTGCTCGTCTGCCAGTATGATATGCCTTAACAAATCCCTGCTGAAAGCAAGCTGTAATTCCTCTACTCAACACCTCCTTTGCCAATCCCATTTATTGTCAAGGAAATATGTTGATTACTGAGGCAGTTAGAAATAATAGAAACAAAACACTCAGAAAAACCAAAACTTCTCAAGACTTGCTTTAGAAAATCCCACTCAATCCTTTCAAAGGCTTTCATCATATCCAATTTCAGTATGTCATTCCCACCCTCCACTTTCATATCCAGCTCATTAACCATAAACTGAGCTAAAGCAATACTGTCTTCAATACTTCTACCTTGGACAAAGCCATGCTGCTGAACAGATATCAATTTAGGAAGCAGAACTCCTGACCTCGTAGCCAACAACTTAGTAAATATTTTGTACAAAAAAGTACATAGATTGATTGGCCTGAACTTAGAAAAAGAAAAAAGATGATCTTTCTTGGGAATAAGAGATAGTAATGTAGCATTAATTGATCTCGGTACCATCCCACCTTGGAGAAAATAATTAACAGCAGATAGCAAGTCCACCTTAATTATGTTCCAGGCAGGGGCGGAGCCAGGATTTTGCCTCAGTGGGGGCAACCTAAATTTTAAAATTTCAAAGTATAATTGTAACATTGTTTTCATCGAAATATGTATTCTTGATAAACAGTTTATAAGTATAGTTATATCAAAAGAATGTCATTTAGAGGCGCAACTCAGGTGTATACTTAGGTTCCAAAATGCCCTATACTTTAAGAAAATTTCAAAATACTTAGGTCTGGACTAAGTAGACGAAGGCTTACAAGAAAAAAAAAAAAAAGCAGGCATGAAAATGAGTTGTCAAAAGTTAGCTTTTAAGGGTTGAAAATTATATTATATACTTTAAGAAAATTTCAGTAGGGTAAGTTTAAGAAATTCTTGAAATTTTTAAAATACACCTAGGTTCCAAAATTTCTTAAAATTTCAGTGAGGGCATCTACTAGGCGTGAAAAATGGAGAGGAGCTGCCAAAAGTTAGCTTTTAAGGGTTGAAAATTATATTAATATACCCTATACTTTAAGAAAATTTCAGTGGGGGCAAGTTTAAGAAATTCTTGAAATTTTTAAATTTACACCTAGATCCCAAAACTTTTTAAAATTTCAGTGGGGGCAGCTGCCCCCACTGCCCCCATACTAAATCCGCCACTAGTTCCAGGCTACATGAAAAAACTTACCTGAAAAACCATCAGGTCTTGGTGCAGTACTGGCAGACATTGAGAAAATGATGTCCTTAGGCTCCTCCATAGTTACTACTACAGTGAGATTGTCATTGTCTACCTCAGTGGCAAGAGTAGGAATAACTGAAAATAGATCATGATCCAATGAATGAGCTTCAGATTTATAAGACAAAGAGGAAAAATTAACTACACAAGTAGCAATCCCCCCTTCATTCTTGGTCCAATCCCCTTCCGAATTCTTGATTATTCGGATTCGATTCCTCACTGACTTGCCCTTAGCAATTGCATGGTACATTTTCGTATTTCTCTCACCCTCCATTACCCACTTGATATTAGCTTTTTGTTTCCAGAATATTTCTTCCATTGTCAAAACATCTTGCGACTCTTTATTTGCTAATCTCACAACTTGGTCATTAGCAGTTGAATCATGCACCTCCATTACCATTTCAGCTTGTAACAATAGCTGCTCCTTTGCTTTAATATTTTCAAAAATATTACCAAAAGTATCTTTGTTCAATCTTTTTAAATGAAACACCAAGTATTTGAGCTTCAAAAAAACATTTTCAATGGGATTTGAAGAATAATTACTAGACCAACTAGTGCTTAGCAAATGCAAAAACCCAGAATGCTCAGTCCACAATTCCTGAACTTAAAATAAGAAATCCTTCCAAGAGCAGCCACTTCTGAAACTTTGAGAATTAATGGTCAATGGTCATAATTGCATGCATGCTCCACTAGAGTGCATGGAAACCTCTGCCCCCATTTCATGTTAACAAAAGTTCTATCTAACCTCTACCATATACGAGATCTTCCATGATGTCCATTACACTAGGTAAAGTTAGTGCCTTCGTAACCACAATCTTGGAAACCCATAGCACTAATAAGAACAGAGAACTCATGCATTATAGGCAAGCTAGGAGTGGCTACAATTCTCCTTTTTGACGAAGAAACAATAGTGTTAAAGTCACCAACCACCATCCATGTAATTGTAAGCAACTGTAACTCTACCAAATGAACCCACAACAACCTTCTAAAGAGATGATCACATTTAGTATACACAACAGTAACCAAAAATGGCAAAGAACACAAGAAAGAAGCCTCAACCGTAAGAGCCTACTCATGAGCAACTACAACATTCACCTATAATCTTCGATCCCAAAGAACCCAAATATACTTTTCAGCTAACGGATTGGCAACGAAAGTAGAAAAAACTAAAGCATTACATAAAATTTGCATCCTATATGGTTGCAATTTTGGCTGTAGGACATACCAAACAAGCACCATTTATTTTAATTAACTTCTTCAGTCTTCTCCTAGAGGATTCTGAATTTGCTCCTCTAACATTCCAAACAATTGCACTAATCATTTAAATAGTGGAGAATGAAACTTTGCTAGTCCTTGATCTAGTAACCATACCTGTATAAGCTGGATTAGGCTGATGTATTTGTGCAGTACTAGGTTTAGACAAAGAAATTTGAGAATCCACCCTCAAAATAGTCCACACTACTCGTCAATTCATCATCTGAATAATATCCTCTATCCAACGGCTCTTTGGTCCTTTGTAATCCCATTTCATCATCTAATGCATGACTAATTTTTTCTCTGCATTTATATTCACGATCTGTGAGGAAGGTTGAATATGATCCGATTAGATGCTGCCTATTAACAAAGCATTGCCCCAAAGCTATATCTTCTGCAACATTTTGAGCCTTCTGGTTTCTCGAAACCAACTCTCCATCTTCTACATTTTGAACGTCCTTCATAAATACCGGAGAGCTCTCAATCTAGCTATCACAAACTGGCTGGGCAGCTTTTAAAGTTCCATCATTATTTGGAATATTTTCTTCCTGCTATTTTTTTTATTCTGCTTTGCTGTCCTTATTGTTATGTATTTACTCGAATGCTCTCCCATTTCCAAAGTTCTTCCCAAATCTTCCATATGAGGCAGCCGTGTAACGCTTGAATGTCCTTGGGCATGGACACCTTGACCAGCTTTTAACTTCTTTATTTGGCATTTTCATTCCTCAATTATTTGGCTTCCATACTCATTTAAATTGATCCTAATTTGGCCTAGGAAAGTTCTGTATATTCCTTTCTTCTGTTGCAGGTGTGGATTGTCTTTTACCTGCTGCTGATCTTGGATTCCTTTATTCCTATTTTTGATGTTTCTATTAGCTGCAGACTCTTTCAATTCTGGATTGCTACCATCATGATCGACTGCACATGTAACTTTTTTTTCGGCATTCCTCCTTCCAATGTCCTTATTTTCTGCAAGTTTTGCAAAACTTCTTGTTTCTTTCATAAATAGTCCTTTGTCATCTCGCATTCTCATGTCCCATATCAAGCCAGATCCCAGAAGGATTATTAGCCAATAAATTAACCTCCACACATACTCTTGCTACTCCAGGCCTTGCCAAAGAAAGTGCGGCTTGATCATAGGCCAATACTCTTTCAATTGGTTTCACCAACAGTTCCAAGTAAGGCTTTTTGAAAAAATTGAGTGAGCCAGGCATTGAAATCCACATTAGAGCAATGGATGGTTCAATTTTGGGAACAAAAACTGCAAACCACTTAAAAAATCTAAATAAGTAGCCTTCAACCAAATCTTTACATAATCCTCATGTTTTTCAAATCTAATCAAAACATGTCTAGGATCTATTGACCCAACTTCAAAATCTTCTTTCAAATTCCATTTAGATCGTATAACTTCCCTAATCGCACCAAGACTTGGCCTTCCATAGACACATTTACCTATTAGCTCATATTCCAAAGATTGGCACGATTGTTTCACCACTTCATTTGTAAAATAGAATGTCAGTTCTCCTTCATAAAAAAAAAAAATAGGCTTATCAATCTTGATAATAGGTGCCTCTACAGATTGGTTTGTAGTTTTTTTGAATAAGGAGGCATAGGTTGGATTTGACTATTGAGGTTGTTGCTAATGATCTAGTGAGTTTTGTTGTTGATCTGACCATGCTTAAAACTTTTTATTTTTCCCCAAATTTGGTTCAAAATTGGGATAGGTTAGAGGTCAATTCGAGGTCTCTCACCAATGGGGTTTCATAAAGGGGTGTGAGGTGAGTTAGTAGGCTTTGAAAATAGAGCAAAAGGTTTACTATGGAGTGAGAAATAGAGGTGAGAAGTAGGGTACCCGAAATAGAAAGTGGGGAACCTAGGGTTTCTTGCGGAAGAAGATGAAGTGGACCAACATAACCACTAAACACCCTGATGGAGGGTGAGGGCACATCCAGGGCCCAATGGACCTCTGGTCGGTGCCAAAAGTTCCATAACTTCATTGCGGAGGTCCCAGTAAAATTTCAAGACCATCCGACAGACTAATCAAAATAAGGAATAAAATGACTGTTTTTAGCCTCCGGGGCCAATTTGATCAAGTTTTGGGGTGATTTTGAGAAAATAAATTTTATATTCATCATTAAATAAGTTAATTGAGTATGTGTGTGAAATTTCATTGAAAATAACATCGTTTAATTTTTGGCTGTTTCAGATCAAAAAGCAGAGGGGTAGGGTTTC
This sequence comes from Ilex aquifolium, assembly GCA_951799425.1. NCBI lineage: Eukaryota > Viridiplantae > Streptophyta > Magnoliopsida > Aquifoliales > Aquifoliaceae > Ilex > Ilex aquifolium. The sequence continues at coordinate 29,849,766 of OX637393.1, forward strand.
TCAATTCTGGATTAGTCAAAGCTTTTCAAATTCATTTTGAAATCACGTCTTACATTATTTATGAATTTTTAGCATATGTTAAATCTTATGATTGGATTTTTTTAATTTGGCCTGAAAATCGAGGATCCGAATTAGGGTTTTAAGTGCAGTAACACACAGTGGTCCGACATAATAGATTTGATTGTATAAAATGAGATACTGAAATCATTTTAAACTAATTGTAAGTTCACATAGGTTGAGTGAAAAAAGGGTTTACGTTCTAGTTTGAGTTCGTAGAGGGTACTCATTGAGTTCGTAAATGCTTGAGTGACCAGTTGGTCTTCGAACTTGGGTATTAAAGTTAAGTTGTGGTGAATACGAAAAGTCACAAAATATATTCATATGCATTCATTTGCATCAATTAATTTATTTTTGAGTTGATACTCACTTGCATTTGCACATATGTTAAATGTTAGGGTCGGAGGCTACCACCTCGGTTGCACCAAGGGATTGACCGTAAAGCAAGGAGTGGTATCTGTCAGTTTCGCTATTCCATTCCTGTAAATCCTTAGACCATTTAGGAAGTTGCAATGATAACATAAGACCCCTATTTTTAGCTTGAATTGATTTGAGTTGAGTTGCTTAAACTATGGATCAAATGTGCTTTTATGAAAAACTTGTGATTTGAGTATTATTCACTATGCCGAGTTGTTAATAGTTTGACATGGCTTACATATTGTTGATTTTGACATTGTGCTATTGTTATCTGATAGCTTGACATTGCTTAAATGTTGCAGATAGCTTGATATTGCTTAAATGTTGTTGTTTAACTTGTTGCCTATATGGATATTTAAAATTTTGATATATGAGGTTGATTTTAGTTCCAAGAGGCCTATAATGGATCTCATGGTTTAGAGGAACAATCTAATGCAAGGGTGAGAAAGACTAGAAATCTTGAGTGGGAATTAGCACAGGCTGAAACGACAAGGTCCTGTATTTCCTTATTCAAGCATTTTAAGAAACTTAGGCCACCATGTTTTGCGGGGTCAATAAACCTAGCTGAGGTGGAAAATTGGAAAAAAAAAACCTATGATGCGTATCTTTGATATTATGCGCCCAATGGATGGAAAAGAGTCTGTTTTGATACGTTTATGCTCATGGAGGATGCTTTAAATTTGTGGGAGGATACTAAGAGATTGATGACTATCGTGACACAAGGAGCTCAGGATGCAACTCTAATAAATGTTACTTGGGCTATGTTTAGAAAGCGTTTGATGCACAATATTTTCCACAGTCGTACCAGTATGAGAAAAAGGAGTAATTCATGGAGTTATCACAAGGGAAGATGTCCATAACAGAGTATGAATCTAAATTCTCAGCATTGTCTCATTTTTCATTGGATATGCTAAGAACTGAAGAATCCAAATGTAGGAGATTTCAGAAAGGACTAGATTATTCTATATGGTTGCCGCTTACAACTTATCATGCAAATTCTTTTATTGAACTAGTAAATATGGGAAGACAGGTGGAAAAGAAGTGAAGGAGAAATTTGAAAATGATGGGAATGAGAAACAAAGTTAAGAGGAAAGTCATAAGAAAGGTAGGTACGAGGCAGGAAAGGCTAGTAGATATGTAGTTAGTTTTTCTACGAACAGTCAGAGGATGCAATCTTCTGGAGGCTAGACTATAAATCGAGCTTGGAGAACATTTCCAAGGCAGAAACAGAGTCAATCTCGAGAAATATTCAGCGACCAATTTAATAGAGGATATTCAAGCTAGCAAAGTAGACATTCCACTTGTTATCGATGTGGGGCGACATGTAATTTTATTAAAGACTGCCCACAACCAGATTGAGGTACTGTGTGTTTCAAATATAGTGAACCCGGACATAATGCTTCTTAGTGCCAAGGAGGATCTACATCTATTTCATCTTTAGTTGGTAGTGTGAGGACTGGTAGTAATGTTCCTTCTGGTAATCGTGGTCGTGGGAGAGGAGCAAAAAAAAAGTCTACTACTCTCGAAAGGGTATTTTCTATGACAGGACAAGATACTCAAGCCACTCCTAAGGTTGTTACTAGTACACTCTCTACCTCTGGTAGAGATGCATGTGTCCTGATAGATCTGGGATCTACACATTCATTTGTATCATGTGCATTGAGCATGCATTTTGGACTAACCCTTGATAGTTTTGGATACTATTTTAGTTGTTTCTACTCTAGTAGGAGAGGTAGTGATAGTGGAGAAGATATACAAGAGTTGTGTGTAACATATGGGTGACAAAGATTTATATGTTGATCTTGTACCTCTTGATATTCAAGATTTTGATATTATTTTGGGGATGGATTGGTTATCAGTATATCATGCTAGTATAGACTGTTTTAGGAAAGAGGTGATATTTAAGCTACCAAATGAAATAGAGTTTAGATTTTCTAGTAATTGAAAAGTGACCCCTACATGTCTAATTTCGACTATGAATTTGCATATATAGTGGACACCAATAAAGAAGAAGTACAGCTTAAAGATATTCCAGTAGTTTGGGAATTTTCAAATGTATGTCTAGAGGAGTTACCTGGACTACCACCAAAAAGAGAAGTGGAATTTACCATTGAGCTAGTTCTTGGTACTTCACCAATATCAATTACTCAATTTCATATGGCTTCTGCCAAGTTAAAGGAATTGAAGGTACACTTACAGGATTTGTTAGATCGAGAATTTATCCGGCCTAGGGTTTCACCATGGGGTGCTCCTATTTTATTTGTGATGAAAAAGGATAGGACTTTAAGATTGTGTGATTCGACTTGTTTTATATCATACACCCAAGTATAAGTGGTCAAATTATAGTTTTCTCAGTTTAAGTCCAAGATCGATCCCACGAAGTGTTTTAATAATTAGAATTTAAAATAAAAACAGTGAAGTTGTTGTTTAAAGCAGTGTAACATTTGATAGCTTGTGATGTGAGCTTAGATTGATAACACTAGTTTAATTCAATAAAGTGCGTAGATGGATTTTTTAAGACAATAATATGAAAAGATACCCGTCAGTTTAAGGATCCCATATGTTTTATCTTGGTTAAGTACTGAAAATGTCACCTTACAATAATTAACTTTCAGGTCACTAGAAAGTCAACCGGTAGGTCTGATGTATAGTAAACACAACAACTTCTTAGGTTAGCTAGTGTTATATATGTCAATTTACTAATTTAAGTAAACCAGAAGGACAAGCCATTCATAAGGAATACCGAAATTACTCAATTGTTAATTTAATACTATGTATCAGTTAAATGACCCTAGTGAACCAGAAGGACAAGCCATTCAAGTGGATCACTTAGGTCATTAATCTGATAATTTTATGTACCATGCAACAGTAAACATCCTCAGTGCCCCATGGAGGTCAAGCCATGCCGTTGGACACCGTAGATATTCGACCGACAGGTTGATGATTCACTGCTGACATAATTCCGGGCTACGTAGTAACACCCAATTACGTACATCACTGTATCATGCATGAAGTTCATAATAATATATAATATAGTGGAGTATATATAAATATAACCATCCAACAATTAAGGGAGGTATATATATATATATATATATATTTATATAGTATAATTAAACATCCGCATTTCCACCACTTAACCAGTGCTATACATATGTTTACCCTTCACTGAAGGGTATAAGGAGACTACTCATGCTCCATTGCTATTGTAACACCCCGCATTTTCTTTTATATATGTATATAGATATATAGTAAATAATTGTTGTAAAAAAATGTGGATGTGTAGTGACGGTAGGAATAAAAGCAAAAACTAGAGATACAAATTGATTGGGAAGTTAAGTTTCGAAGGTGTGTAAACTTGAGAAGAGGGATTATGGAAGTTTCTAAATATTGTTAGGTCAAAATAAGTTCTCCATTGAATCCAGAAGGTCGAAAAACATTGGGAGAGGTAATGTGGAGTGTATTGGAAGTTAGGAAGTATTCCGGAGTGAAAACACACTTCGAGAAAATTTGGGTAAAAAGGAGTTGGGACACCTTCTAGTATTTAAGTCATAACTTTTTATATTTATATCCAATTGATTTGAAATTTTGACAGTAGATATTAGACATCTAGGGCTACAAAAGTGTATCTCATGAAAATTTTCCAATTCGACCTATAAATGGGTCAAAACTTCCCTGTAAGTCGGAGCAAAAATCTGTCAAACCGTACCGGTACGCCCGACTCCAGTAGCTTTGGAGTACCGGTACGGTACCATACCGTACCGGTACGATTTTCTCTGACACTCGCCGAACAGTTAAAAAGTCGGGATTTTTGGGTTTAAAACACCACCTCAAGCCCTCATTTGCCCCATTCTTCACTCCACTCTCATCCTAAACACTTTAGAACCCTAGGAGAGAAAGAAAGGAAGAGAGAAACTCAAGATCAAAGGGGAAAAACACAGGATTTAAGGGTGATTCAAGATTCAAGCCCTAGATTTCAAGAACACCAAGGTAGGGGATTTTCTTCTCTTTCTCTTACATTGATGTTAGGGTTAATAAATATGTATGTTTTGATTCTTAATGATATGTATTTGATATGGTTTCATTGTTTCTTGGTTCTTTTGCAATTGTTAACATGTTTTACACAAAGTTAGGGTTGAATACCCATGAAATCTCTTTTTGGTTTGAAAAACCCTAGTTTTCAAGAGTGATGGGTTTTCCTCTTGAACTCTTCCTTTATTCTTGATTTCGAAACCATAGTGTTTTGTGTTGAGTAATAAAATGATATTGTTGTGATCTCTTGCATTTTCTTAGTTAGTTATTGAAAATGTCACATGCTTAATTTGGGGTTTTTAAGATATACTTGTAAATTGTGAAATTGGGTTTGGTATTGTATCTCTTATGAGTGTGGGATGACCATGGGTGGCCTTTGACGAGATATCGTAGAGTGGGTAGACGTGTTGCTTGCTCCGTGTGGGTTGGCATGTTTCCTACCACTCGTAGTGGGGTTAGTGCTTTGGTAAGACTAAACCGCTATTGCTCACGGGTGCCGTGTCAGAGGGTTAGTATACTAATACCTGGGTTGGATACGTCACTGCCATTGGTATGGCATACGCCCTTCCTAAAGGATGGATATCTTTGAGAAGATTTATATGCGTGTGTGTGGGCTAGATATTACTCAATGTGTCGATTCATGGGGTTTGCCTACATCATGTTCGAGATACATATACATATGGTTCTGGAATAGTCAATTTATGGATTATTGTATTATTGTGGTAAATGGTTACCTACAAGAACTTGTGGGAGTATGGGATTCCACAAGGTCTTGTGGGAAAAATGGTTTATATTTTGGGAAATGGATATGTATTGGATCTTGGTTTCTTTTACTGTTCATTTCAATTACTGTTGCTACTTAAACTTGAGATCCATTCTAAAATGTCCCTGTTTTACTTCAAAGATTATGTATGTTATGTTGTAAAATGAGACCGACCATTTTATATATGTTTTTCTAAACCTTGTATGAGTTTGGGAAGATTTTGCTACAGAGCTTCGTGCTCACTGATGGCTTGATCCAATGTGTATACACCCAAGTGCAGGCGGTCAAGCTGTAGTAATAATCCGGTTTGAGTCCGGAGTCGAATCCACAAGGAACTTTTGATGATATTTCTAAGGCAAACAGTGGTAGAGACCTTTTGATTGTAACTTTTGAGATTTGCTGTGAGTTATGAGTTTTTCTAGACAGAATATAAGATTCTTTCCAAGAGGATTTTCTTAACAAAATAGGGGATAGATGCTTAATTAAAAAGAGTCACTCTTTAGTGCAAGGATCTGGACATGTAGTCAGTTATCCGGTTTGTCATAATTGTGCTTGATAACTCAATTAACTCCCGTGTCAACAGCAAGTCAATCGGAAGATAAAGATGGATTGTGAGAATTAAGAACATGATTCCGATGTCTTTCTAGAAATTTACAAGAATTGCCTGTGCCGAGACTTAACCCGTCTACAAACAAGCAAGTGTTTCTACAAGACATCCAATCATGCTATTAATATTCCATTCTTTCAATGAAGTACAATAAGGGGGAAGATTGAAGGGTAGTCATGAGGATCTAGCCGGGGTACTTGCCTTGAACTGATGAGTCTTTCTATGCAGGAGTCATCCATGTCATAGAAAGAGCTCACAGTTATACAAAGTACCTTAGCATTGCTAGATGCAATCAATCATCCGATAACAAGAAGAAATAAACGTTAAGCATAAAAACATTGCACAAATATGATTCCCGGATAACTTATATATGCCATTCTCCTCTTACTAAAGAGTGAATGAGAAACTACTCACTCTTCATGGCTTGGGTAAAGCTAGAAAAGTGAGTGATGCTCATCCCTCCAAGTGGAGAACTTTAAAAGATAAAGTAACAACAAACGCGAAGCCAATCTTTAACAAAGAATGGGTGAATCACGTTCCACCCTTCACGGCTTTAATAAAACTCTAGAAAAGTGGAAGAGTTTCACTCTTCTAAGAAAGAAAGAAGCTCAAGCAATGGAAGTGAAATGCATGAACAATAAAAGTAGAAGAAAGCTAGTCACATTTGGAGGGTGGCTTCCTCAACCAAGAATTGGAGGGTTGCTTCCTCAACCAAAATGTGAGCTATCCCTCTTCTATGCATGAGAAATGAAAGCATAAACATAAGCATAAGCACAAAACTACTGTTATAACAAGCAAGAGATGTTGGACTAAAGCCAAACTAATCTCTAAAATAAAGACTTCATACAAGGAAAAATTAGTTAAATCTACAATGAGAGTGGGAGTCTAAGCCTCCATCAACTTTCCTACTTCCTACTATGGCTCTCTAGCTCTCCAACAAGGGGAGTATTTATAGGCAAGAGGAGGAGATAGGGGGGGTGAAAGAATAGTGTTTGCCGCCCAAGTCCAAGTGAACAGTCAACAACTCTGCTGCCAGTCTGTGGATAACGTTCGAACGTGAGTTGGCGTTCGAACGTTATTTCTGTTTTTGTACTGAGGGCGTTCGAACGTTGACTGCCGTTCGAACGTTTCTTCTGTTTTTGAACTGAGGGCGTTCGAACGCCAGATCTGCTCTGACCCCTTTCACTCGAGTGATCTGTTTGTTTTCTGTGAAGTTCAGTTCCAACTCTCTGAAGTGGTCTGGTCTTCCATCAACTCAAATGCACGTTCGAACTTGAGTTGGCGTTCGAACGTGACACTCAAGTACTTCAGAGCTCCAGTCTTCTTTCCTAACTGCAACACGCCTTCTCTTCAACAGTTGAGTCTGCTACAGTGCAATATGGACGTTCGAACGTGAGTTGGCGTTCGACCGTTCTGGCTGTGCTCCAAGCTTCTCCAATTTTGGGCTCTAATGTACTGGTGCTGCATCCAAGTGTGGTACTTGTTGTTCTTGGATCCTTGTTCAGTTTAGGGCCTGAAATGACATCAATTATACTCCATTAAAGTAACATTAGTCTTAAAATGTCATAATAATATGTCAACTTTAAGTACTAATCACACTCCCCAACCTAAATATTGCTAGTCTCTAGTAATACGAAAAAAGAAAATTCTACTCCTAATGCCATTTTCATAGGTCATCTGGTTGCATTTAGCTTATGCAACAAGCCGTTGAACCACTAGGTTTACCCTAGCGGACGAGTGTTGTCTCGTGAGGGTTTTCAGAGAAGCTACCCACAAACTTCAGTTGAACAGATGTGCATAGGAGAATGCTGACTAAAGTAAATTAGCATCATGGTCGTTGGGACACCAGATTCTCAACTTTGACTTATGTCTCACACGTCCTTATTTCACAGATATTCATTCTATGCAAAAATTATCATTTGTTACATTGGTATTTGAAATTCTCAATGCAGTAGGAATGATCATTCAAGCAACAAGAATTGTTATGTAACAAATACTCCCTTTTATCACCTTCCATGGATAGTTTCGATTTCACAAACCTCACGTAGTATACCCTCAGCAAAGGTTCACTCTGACTATAGTGACTTGTTTCTCACAGATCATGTGATCAGAAGATGGTCAATCGAAAAATCACATGCACAATTTAGGAAAGGAGTGAAATTTTAAAGAAGCAACTACTTATGTTTGGCATAATCTCGTGAAAGAATATTAACGCAATTAAAAGAAATGCTATTTACCATATCCCAATTGTGATTAACAACACATGCATGTAACAGACTTAAGATCAATTAGGGCTTTTCATGGGTTGTAGCGTGGCCAGAGGTCAGTGGCTAACGAAACAACGTCAGGGATTTTCAAAAGCTATCTGTTGTTTGCGTATTGTAGCACACCTTTTTCTAACTTCTTGATATTTTGCCGAGAGATGACATTTCTTTCTTTCATTTTTCTCATTTTTTTCACTTTCTTGGCAAGTTCTTGCCTTTTTGCATCTGTTTTGTTTCAATTGTTCCAATCAACTCTTCTTGGATGATAATCTCGAATGCTCCTTTTTCTTTTCCTTTTCCTTTTTCTGTATCATCTTACAAAGAGGATGTAAGAAAATTAGATAGCCAAGGTATGTCAAGTATGTTTTCTTGTGGATTGGTAATCATGTAGGTTTATCAAGGAAAAATTCATACATTGATGGCTCAAACATGGCTAACGAGGGATAAAATTTTTTTTTTTTTTTTCAAAGAAAGGTCTAAGGCTCAATATTATATCAAAGATGGCCTAAGATCATTTCTCAAGCATGTGCACATGTATGTGTCGTATGCGATGGTTCCGTGTGGGATATGTCAATAGATCACTTTTAAGTGCGTCAATCAAAGCAAGGTTAATGAGATCATTCAAAAATTGAGATTTGAAAAGAATTTACTTGAGTAAACATTGATTGTCTCTCGAAAGCATCATTAGGTTCGAAACTCACCGTGGTTTTCTTTGTTATCTCCACTGTGTATGTCGGGTTTTCCAGGGGGTATTGGTTATATACCAATTCCATTTTCGAGTCAGATCCTCCTGTACCTTTAAAATCACAAATATCGATGTGCAAATGACAATTTAAGTATAGAGAGAATACCAATCTTTTCAAGAAATGTGGTTTTAAGTCTCAGTTGATAAATGGAGGTGTCAAACCGATCATGTGCATATTTACTCTAGCAAGCATTCTTAACATCCACATTTGTTCCATCACCTTTTAATTTTTATGCTAAATCTACAAATGCGTTAAAACACATAAAAGTGATAAATGGAACCATTCATTTCAAAATATCATCTTTTAACATCAACAATTCAATTCATTCACAACCACACAAAAACTTACAACTATCAAAGAAGAAATTCATAAAAAGAAGCACTTTAAACAAACATAAAAACAAGAACAGAAATAGAAATCCCTCTCTCTCACTCTCCTCCTTGTCCACTAGCTCCACCATGTCCACCTCTCAAAAGCCTAAGTATCTCATCCTGCTTAGCTTCAATGCTAAGCATGATGTCCCGTAAGGAGCGTCGGGTGCTGGTGCTGGTGCTAGGGCCTTCACCTACTGGCTGATCTTCCTCTCTCTCCATCTCTCTCTCTCCATTTCTCTCTCCATATCTCTATCCATCTCATCTAGCTCCTCTTGTACCTCATCCACTCCGTGGGCCGGGGGCTCTTCTTGCCTTGCCACTGGGCCGCCACTATGATTTTGGCTTCTCCGGAAGGAAGCCTTGTTCAGTGGCCCCATTGGCTTTTGGATTTCCATCTCGGGCTTCACCCTCACCCCATGCTCCGTGCACATTTTAGTCACCAAAGTAGCAAAAGGGAGTGCACTCCTCTTTACATCGCACCCTTTCTTCATTTCACTCAGGATGAGAGAGGGGAGGTCAATGCTATGTCCTTTGCCAATGGCATACAGAAGTCGGGCCATGTTGGGTAAAATCTCATTCTTTCTTCCTACGGGAGCGAAGTTAGACACCGCAATCAAATTCATCATTTTATACTTGTCGGTGAGCTCCCCTTGCTTCAAAAATCTCCTCCCTGCCCATGAAAAGTCAGCCATCCCCGTCAATTCCTTTCCTACCACATTCATTGCTATATCCTTCTTTGGTGGGTAGGTAGGGTTTTGCACTCGAGGTATTTCCTCTCTTATTTCTACAATGTACGCTTCGTCCACGTCAATGTGGGTACCCCTAACATATGTCCTGATTGCGCCGTTGATGATCTCAGCGTTGGAGTAAAACTCCCGCACCAAGTCAACAACGGCGTCTCCACCATTCCTCAAATACCAGACCCACTCCCTCCTCTCCATCTCCTGCCTTATTCCAATCCCAGCAAAGTCATCAATTACAACATCTCTCTCACAAACAATTGCATGCTTATGGTAAAAATTTTCATACCTTTCAGCCTTTAAGGCATTGGGAAATCTGGTCCTATCATATTTCTTTGTCCTTTGCCTTCCTTCCCTTTCTTCAATCACTTCTTCTACAATGTTTGGGTCTTGGTTCACTGGTGGAGCACGCCTGGCAGGGAGTTTCATCCTTGGCATGGCGTTCAAACGTGGGTTTTGATTTGGGAGGGTCCTGAAAAGTGCTGGAACTTAGGGTTCTAGGTTTGGGATTGATGATTTTGATGTGGGGAGGAGTTAGGGAAGGTCGAATTTGGGTATTCTTGGGGAATGAGGGCAAGTTGAGGTCTGTGGGGTGAAAATGAGTTCTAGGGTTTTGAAAGAATTTGGGGATTTTGGCTGAAAACGACGAACCAGGCTTTTATAGCCTGAGTTGTAACGTTCGAACGTTGATGATGTTTGAACGTTGGTAGAAGGATTTTAAACAGACCGTTCGAACGTGGTATGGCGTTCGAACGTGGTGAGCTCCCAGTACTTTTGTGTTCTGTCAGAGGCCAAAGTACTGAATGTTCTCTTCGTTCGAACGTTCTATTGGCATTCGAACGTTAATCTCGTTCGAACGGTCTATTGGCGTTCGAACGGACTGAGCTCCCAGTACTTTTAAGTTCCAGCAGAAGTTTCATCAGAGGCTGAGTACTGTAAGCAGTCAACGTTCGAACGTTACCTGGCGTTCGAACGTTGAACCAAAATTAAAATTTTTCTCTACTACACTATATACAATCAAAGAAAACAAAACACACAAATTTAAATCAAAAACTAAGGCATCTCAGGATGAACCCCTACCCACGCTTTAGGTTGGTATTTTGGGGCATTCCTTACTCGGCCCATATTTTCATTTCAGTCAAAAAGAAATTTATACAAAAAGATTTTTACACTTTTTACAACAAATTCGGACCTTTGGCATTCACTCCCCCGACAAAAGTACACATTTCCTACAGAAAATTATCTAATATGAGTCTCCCTCTGTGTCTGTGTAAAATGGACAACCAGTAACTCTCCCAACTTCCTCTCTCACAAATCGGTTAAGCACAGTACCGGAATAGCATGGCGTATCAGGGCAATCCTTACTCAGCCCATTCATTATCCAGTCTAATCGATCAAGTGCGCGACCGGAAATTGGTTCAGAACACTGGTTGTACCTTTTTTCGTGAAAGAATCTGCCACACTGTTTACATGCACCAAGCCTATTTGCACGACGGCGTTTGGCAAAGCTGATTCTGCCACAGAGGGGTTTCGCTTGTTTTTCTTTGATTTCAGCCTTCCTTACTAATCTTGCTTTTCTCATGATCATAGTATGTACATCAGATGGAAAAGTACGTAGGACTCCTAGGCTAAACCAAAAAAGATTTACATCCATGATTGCTAAATTTTAAGACTCACTATCTGGTTCTTTAACGTCTGCCAGTCACAAAGACGATTGAAGTTGATTCATAAGCATAATCATCAATTTATACAATCAATGTTCAAACATGATTAACAACAACAATAAAAAATTTTAAAAATTTACGAAAACATGAACTAATGAACTGATGAACTGATCATACCCCCCAACCTGAACTGAACATTGTCCCCAATGTTTCGAATTTACCGGTTCATGGAGTGTGGAGACGAGGTTAAATGGTAGAGATCTGTTCACCGCCGAGTCCTACAAATAAAAACACAAAAATTACTCATCTGTGCGCAGATCTGGATTTCGGGTAGGCTGAAAATCCTTATGTGTGAGTGCGAACAAGAGAAGAACACCCGTGAGCAAATATAAGATTAAAATGCAAAACATGAAGCAAAAAATCGTGTTTGTGGAGTGTGTGGTCATGGGTGTTCTCTCGCGTAACAGAGACTCGAAGACTGATAGAAGGAAGAAGAAGAAAAGAAAAAGAAGAAGAAGTGGGGGGGGCCAACTGCGGCGGCTGGGGAAAAAGTGGGCGCCTTATAAAGGCGCCCCAGTGGGTCGGGTTGGAGTAGATATTTCCTGACCCGATCCACTGGAGTGTCGGCAGGCGCGAATTTCGGAGGAGTACTCTGGTTCCATTAAAAGAATGGTTTCCACATTTCTAACAAAATCCTCCAAAAATGGTTTTAACCTCTGACCATTAACAGTAAAATTATTACCGTTTGCTGGGTTTTCCACTTCAACTGCTCCATGTTCAAACACCTTTTTGACAATGTAAGGCCCAGTCCATCTTGATTTTAACTTACCAGGAAAGAGGCGGAGTCTTGAATTAAATAGTAAGACTTTTTGAGATGGCTCAAAATTTTTCCGCACAATGTGTTTGTCATGAAAAATTTTCATCCTGGTTTTAGCAATCTTAGCATTTTCATATGCTTCATTTCTCAATTCCTCCAATTCATTTATCTGAAGTTTCCTTGTTAGCCCAACCTTGTCTAAGTCAAAATTCATTGCTTTAATGGCCCAGTATGCCCTATGTTTCAATTCCACAGGCAAGTGACATGGCTTTCCATAGACTAATCGATAAGGAGACATGCCCAAAATTGTTTTAAAAGCAGTTCGGTATGCCCAGAGCGCATCAGTTAGTCTTAATGACCAATCTTTGCGATCTGGATTTACCGTTTTTTCCAAAATTAATTTGATCTCCTGATTAGCTAACTCAGCTTGTCCACTGGTCTGTGGGTGATAAGGGGTTGCAATTTTTTGAAAAATCAAGTATTTTTTCATTAAATTCCAGAAGGGACGATTGCAAAAATGAGCACCCCCATCGCTTATGATTGATTTCGGAATTCCAAACCGGGACAAAATATTTTCTTTCAAAAATTTGATCACTGTTTTGTGATCATTGTTTCGGCATGGAATTGCTTCAACCCATTTGGATACATAGTCTACAGCCACTAAAATGTATAGATAACCAAAGGAAGGGGGAAATGGTCCCATAAAATCGATGTCCCAACAGTCAAAAATTTCAATTACCAGAATGGGGTTTAAGGGCATCATATTTCTTTTAGAAATGTTTCCCAACCTTTGACACCTATCACAAGTTAAACAAAATGCATGGACATCTTTGAAAAGTGTGGGCCAGTAAAATCCACACTGCAATATTTTTGCAGCTGTTTTTCTTGATGAAAAGTGGCCACCGCATGCTTCAGAATGACAAAATGTTATTACCTGGTTACTTTCATGAGCAGGGATGCAATGTCTTATGATTTGATATTTACAGTACTTGAATACGTAAGGATCCTCCCAAAAGAAGTTACGAACCTCCCTTAGAAATTTCTTTTTGTCCAACATGGTAAAAGATGGAGGGAGTGTACCAGTAGCAAGAAAGTTAGCAATGTCTGCATACTATGGTGTCTTATCAATCATGAACAGTTGTTCATCGGGGAATTTCTCATTGATTGGCACTCCATCCTCATGGAATTCATAGGTCAGTCTGGACAGATGATCTGCCACCACATTCTCGACACCTTTCTTGTCCTTGATGACAAGATCAAACTCTTGGAGCAAAAGTATCCATCTCAAGAGTCTTGGTTTGGCATCCTTCTTTGTGAGCAAAAATTTTAGAGCTGCATGGTCAGTGAATACAGTAACAGAAGAACCAACAAGATAAGAACGGAATTTTTCCAGTGCAAAAACTACAGCAAGCAATTCTTTCTCAGTTGTTGAATAATTCATTTGGGCATCATTCAAAGTTTTGCTTGCATAGTAAATCACATGGGGTTTCTTATCTTTTCTTTGTCCCAATACAGCACCTACAGCAAAATCACTTGCATCACACATTAGTTCAAAAGGAAGATTCCAGTCAGGAGGTTACATTATTGGTGCAGAAATTAACATGTCTTTTAGCTTGTCAAAGGCTTTTTGACATGCTTCATTCCAATCAAATATTACATCCTGACTTAGGAGGTGGCACATTGGTTTTGCTATGGTACTGAAATCTTTTATGAATCTCCTGTAGAACCCTACATGTCCTAGGAATGATCGAACATCCTTTACAGTCTTAGGGGCAGGCAAATTTCCAATCAGATAAATTTTTGCCTTGTCAACTTTCATGCCTTCAGACGACACGATGTGACCAAGAACAATGCCCTGTGTTACCATAAAATGGCATTTTTCCCAATTGAGCACTAGGTTGGCTTCCTTACATCTGATCAGTACTTTCTCCAGATTTGTTAAACACAAATCGAAGGAATCACCATAGACAGAGAAGTCATCCATAAATACTTCCAAAAAATTTTCAACCATATCACTGAACAAGCTTAGCATACATCTTTGGAATGTTGCAGGAGCGTTACAAAGTCCAAATGGCATCCTTTTGAATGCAAAGGTGCCAAAGGGGCATGTGAAGGTTGTTTTCTCCTGATCATCTAGGGCTATCTCAATTTGGTTATACCCTGAATATCCATCCAAGAAACAGTAAAATGCATGGCCTGCAATTCTCTCCAGGACTTGGTCAAGAAACGGGAGAGGAAAATGATCTTTTCTAGTGACCAAATTGAGTTTTCGATAATCAATGCACATTCGCCATCCTGTGACGACTCGAGTTGGTACTAGTTCATTTGCATCATTTTTTACCACTGTGACCCCAGATTTTTTTGGCACAACTTGGGTTGGACTGACCCATTTACTATCTGAGATAGAGAACATTATCCCTGCATCCAAGAGTTTGAGTACCTCAATTCTCACAACTTCCTTCATGTGAGGGTTCAGTCGTCGCTGCATTTGACGAGAGGGTTTTGAATCCTCTTCAAGGTATATGGCATGATTGCAGATTAACGGGCTTATACCTTTCAAGTCAACGATGGTCCATCCAATGGTACTTTTATGACTTCGAAGAACTTCAAGCAATTTAGACTCTTGCAAGTCTGTGAGTTTAGATGAAATTACCACTGGATATGACTCATTCTCTCCTAAGAATGCATATTTGAGGTCAGATGAGAGAGGTTTCAATTCAGGCTTTGGTGGGCTAACACTTGATGAGACTGGCTTTGTGCCACTTGGTGAAATTTCTTCGAATTTGAGTGCCCAGGTTTCAACAGTATGAGTAGGGTCACTTGGTGGATTTGGGTCATCATATGTTATTTCTGATGAGATGAGTTCTAACAGAGATGATTCAGCAGGATCCTCACAGAATGTATCATCCAGATGTTCCTGTATCAAAGATTCTATGGAGTTTACTTCCCTTTCTTCCTTTTCCTCTTCTGGATGTTTAGCAATATTGAAAATGTTCATTTCGAGAGTCATATTCCCAAAAGTTAATTTCATGACTCCATTCCTGCAATTGATTAAAGCATTGGAAGTTGCTAAGAATGGTCGACCAAGAATGACGGGAATTTGGTTCTCCGAATTTATTGCTGGTTGAGTATCCAGAACAATGAAGTCAACAGGGAAGACAAAACTATCTACTTGGACAAGCACATCTTCAACAATCCCTCTGGGGGTTTTGACAGATCTGTCAGCCAACTGGAGTGTGACACAAGTGGGTTTAAGTTCACCCAAACCCAACTGTTGATAGACAGAGTAGGGTAACAGATTAACGCTGGCTCCAAGGTCTAACAAAGCTTGTTCAATTCTGAAGTTCCCAATGATACATGAGACAGTCGGACACCCTGGGTCTTTGTATTTTGGAAGGGTTTTCTGTTGGAGAAGAGCACTAGCTTGTTCCGTTAGGAAAGCTCTTTTTTGGACATTCTGGCTTCTCTTGACTGTGCACAAGTCTTTTAGAAACTTGGCATAAGACGGAACTTGTTTGATTGCATCCAGAAGTGGGATGTTGATATTTACTTGCTTAAAAAGCTCATAAATTTCAGGCTGATTTTTCACTTTCTGTTTGGTTCTAAGTCGATGAGGAAACGGAGCCGGAATGGGATACGAAGGTTCCTTTTTCTCAGAGGGTTCTGGCTCTTGTTCAATCACAGGCTCAGGGTATTTCTCAATTGGTTCAGGTTCAGATGATGGATTGGCTGGGCTTGACTCAGGTCTTGGCTTGGGAATGAGTATGTCTCTGATTGTTTTGTCAATCACTTTGCCACTTCTTAGTGTCGTGACAGCTTGGGCTTGGTTTTGGGTGTTTCCTGTTGTTGAAGGGTTCCCTACATGGAATTGGCCGTGTGGTTGCTTTGGTTGAGCAGGAAACTTTCCCTTTTCGTGTGTGACCATGGATTGAGTCAACTTTTGGATGTGGCTTTTAAGATCCTCAAAAGATTGAGTGGTCTGGGTTTTGAAATCAGTGAAAGCCTGTGTGGAATTATTGTTATAATTCATTTGGCTTTGCATGAACTGATTTAATGTGTCCTCAAGGTTCCTCTTTTGTGGTGGTTGGTATGGTTGATATGTAGGAGGTCCTTGAGGTGGTGGGTATGGCCGTTGTTGTTGGTTCATGGGTATTGGTTGTGTGTTCTTCCAACTGAAGTTAGGGTGATTTCGCCACCCTGGATTGTATGTTTCAGAATATGGGTTGGAGTAGGGCTTGTTGAAGTTGGAAACGGCATGTGTTTGTTCCAACAAGACTTCTTTGAATGCTGGGATGGTGGGACACTCCCCAGTAAGGTATCCTGTTAGCGCACAGATTCCACACACTTGCTCAGTGGAAGGGCTAACATCAACTTGATGGACTTTCTTCATCTCTAAAGCTTCGAGCTTTCGAGACAATGTGGACATTTTTGCTCTCAAGTCATCATCCTATCTCAAGACATATTTTCCTCCTTGGGAATTAGATGGTTTGGCTTTTACAGTGGTAGGGGAGGCTGAGTCCCACATCTGAGAACTGTCAGATATGGTGTCGAAAAAATTGAATGCCTCCTCCGGACTTTTTCCCATGAATTCTCCTTGGGCCATCATTTCGACAAACTGACGTAGTCTAGAGGGTAAGGAGTCATAGAAAAATCCTACCAACGTCCAATTTTCAAAAGCATGATGTGGGCAAGATTGGAGCAGATCTTTGAATCTCTCCCAACTTTGATAAAAAGTTTCTCCTTCTTTGACCGCAAAATTCATGATTTGCCTTTTTAGTGCATTTGTGTGGTGTAAAGGGAAAAACTTTCTAAAAAATTCATTTTGCAATGCTTGCCAACTGGGTATTGAAAAAGCCTTTAAAGAATTTAGCCATTGTTTGGCTCTATCCCTCAAAGAGAAAGAAAACAATTTCATTTTGGCCAATTCAGAATTCTCTTGAAATGTTCCACACACTTCTTCGAAATCTTTTATATGCAGATATGGATTTTCTGCATCCAATACATGAAACACGGGCAATAACTGCACTGTCCCCGGCTTTACAGTAAAGAGGGGAGCATTTTCAGGAAAAATAAAACAAGAGGGGACACTATTTCTTGTGGGATTCAAGTAATCCCGCAAAGTTCGAATGTTAGGGACCTCCTCCTTTCTCATAGGGACTTCTCAATTTCTTTCATTATTTGCCATACTACCCTCACAAGAGTCTGCTACTGATCTAGGTGAATTAGGTTCAGGCTGATTCACGGACTCACACGATTCTGCCGGCAAATTTTGGAAGTGAGGAGTGCCCTCAGTCATAAAGAAAATAAAACAAAATTATTTACAGTAAACCAAAATATACACAATGTTGAAGGTCTTTTTACCTTTCACCTTAAAATACCTTTAAAAGGTTCCCCGGCAACGGCGCCAAAAACTTGATGGCTTGATCCAATGTGTATACACCCAAGTGCAGGCGGTCAAGCTGTAGTAATAATCCGATTTGAGTCCGGAGTCGAATCCACAGGGAACTTTTGATGATATTTCAAAGGCAAACAGTGGTAGAGACCTTTTGATTGTAACTTTTGAGATTTGCTGTGAGTTATGAGTTTTTCTGGACAGAATATAAGATTCTTTCCAAGAGGATTTTCTTAACAAAATAGGGGATAGATGCTTAATTAAAAAGAGTCACTCTTTAGTGCAAGGATCTGGAAATGTAGTCAGTTATCCGGTTTGTCATAATTGTGCTTGATAACTCAATTAACTCCCGTGTCAATAGCAAGTCAATCGGAAGATAAAGATGGATTGTGAGAATTAAGAACATGATTCCTATGTCTTTCTAGAAATTTACAAGAATTGTCTGTGCCGAGACTTAACCCGTCTACAAATAAGCAAGTGTTTCTACAAGACATCAAATCATGCTATTAATATTCCATTCTTTCAATGAAGTACAATAAGGGGGAAGATTGAAGGGTAGTCATGAGAATCTAGCCGGGGTACTTGCCTTGAACTGATGAGTCTTTCTATGCAGGAGTCATCCATGTCATAGAAAGAGCTCACAGTTATACAAAGTACCTTAGCTTTGCTAGATGCAATCAATCATCCGATAACAAGAAGAAATAAACGTTAAGCATAAAAACATTGCACAAATATGATTCCCGGATAACTTATACATGCCCTTCTCCTCTTACTAAAGAGTGAATGAGAAACTACTCACTCTTCATGGCTTGGGTAAAGCTAGAAAAGTGAGTGATGCTCATCCCTCCAAGTGGAGAACTTTAAAAGATAAAGTAACAACAAACGCGGAGCCAATCTTTAACAAAGAATGGGTGAATCACGTTCCACCCTTCACGGCTTTAATAAAACTCTAGAAAAGTGGAAGAGTTTCACTCTCCTAAGAAAGAAAGAAGCTCAAGCAATGGAAGTGAAATGCATGAACAATAAAAGTAGAAGAAAGCTAGTCACATTTGGAGGGTGGCTTCCTCAACCAAGAATTGGAGGGTTGCTTCCTCAACCAAAATGTGAGCTATCCCTCTTCTATGCATGAGAAATGAAAGCATAAACATAAGCATAAGCACAAAACTACTGTTATAACAAGCAAGAGATGTTGGACTAAAGCCAAACTAATCTCTAAAATAAAGACTTCATACAAGGAAAAATGAGTTAAATCTACAATGAGAGTGGGAGTCTAAGCCTCCATCAACTTTCCTACTTCCTACTATGGCTCTCTAGCTCTCCAACAAGGGGAGTATTTATAGGCAAGAGGAGGAGACAGGGGGGGTGAAAGAATAGTGTTTGCCGCCCAAGTCCAAGTGAACAGTCAACAACTCTGCTGCCAGTCTGTGGATAACGTTCGAACGTGAGTTGGCGTTCGAACGTTATTTCTGTTTTTGTACTGAGGGCGTTCGAACGTTGACTGCCGTTCGAATGTTTCTTCTGTTTTTGAACTGAGGGCGTTCGAATGCCAGATCTGCTCTGACCCCTTTCACTCGAGTGATCTGTTGGTCTTCTGTGAAGTTCAGTTCCAACTCTCTGCAGTGGTCTGGTCTTCCATCAACTCAAATGCACGTTCGAACGTGAGTTGGCGTTCGAACGTGACACTCAAGTACTTCAGAGCTCCAGTCTTCTTTCCTAACTGCAACACGCCTTCTCTTCAGCAGTTGAGTCTGCTATAGTGCAATATGGACGTTCGAATGTGAGTTGGCGTTCGAACGTTCTGGCTGTGCTCCAAGCTTCTCCAATTTTGGGCTCTAATGTACTGGTGCTGCATCCAAGTGTGGTACTTGTTGTTCTTGGGTCCTTGTTCAGTTTAGGGCCTGAAATGACATCACTTATACTCCATTAAAGTAACATTAGTCTTAAAATGTCATAATAATATGTCAACTTTAAGTACTAATGTAACGCCCCAAATACCACCCTGGACGGCATTACATTCTAAAACCATTTACATAATGAGAGCACTAATATAATCCATCAATAAGAAAAGTTTTCCATTCATCATCCATAGAATTTACAATATCATCCCAAAAGAATAAGCCAAGCTATGGCAATTACATTCCAAAAGAATTATACTTAAACTTAGCAGCGGAATAAACAGAATACTAGACAATACATGATCTCAAAATAAATTCTCTAGTCTAGTGCAAAAGAAGCTATATCTCTATATGTCCACCTCGGGATCTAGGTACCCCTCCAAGGAAGCTTCCCCAAGGCCCGGCACATTCACACCGAGCTCTTCCTCTAAAGCCAAATCTGAAAAATATTAATTGTAGGGGATGAGCACGAAGCTCTGTAGCAAAATCTTCCCAAACTCAAACAAGGTTAATAAAAACATATAAAATGGCCGGTCTCATTTCACAAATAGCATACATAATCTTTGAGGTAAAACAGGGACATTTTAAAATGGAGCTCAAGTTTAAGTAGCAACAGTAATTTACATAAACAGTAAAAGAAACCAAGATCCAATCAATATCCATTTTCCAAAATATAAACCATTTTCCCACAAGACCTTGTGGAATCTCATACTCCCACAAGTCCTTGTAGGAAACCATTTTCCACAATAATACAACAATCCATCCATATGTATATGTATCTCAAACATGATGTAAGGCAAACCCCATGAATCGACACATTGAGTAATATCTAACCCACACACACCCACACAAATCTTATCAAAGATATCCATCCTTTAGGAAGGGCGTATGCCACACCAATGGCAGTGACGTATCCAACCCAGGCATTAGTATACTAACCCTCTTACACGACACCCGTGAGCAATAGCGGTTTAGTCTTACCAAAGCACTAACCCCACTACGAGTGGTAGGAGAAATGCCAACCCCCACGGAGCAAGCAACACGTCTACCCACTCTACGATATCTCGTCAAAGGCCACCCATGGTCATCCCACACTCATAAGAGATACAATACCAAATCCAATTCCACAATTTACAATTATATCTTAAAAATCCCCAAATTGAGCATTTGACATTTTCAATAACCAACCAAGAAAAATGCAAGAGATCACAACAATATCATTTTATTACTCAACACAAAACACTATGATTTTGAAATCAAGAATAAAGGAAGAGTTCAAGAGGAAAACCCATCACTCTTGAAAACTAGGGTTTTTCAAACAAAAGAGAGATTTGTGTAAAACATGTTAACAATTGAACAAGAATCAAGAAACAATGGAGCCATAGCAAATACATATCATTAAGAATCAAAACATACATATTTATTAACCCTAACATCAATGTAAGAGAAAAAGAAGAAATCCCCTACCTTATGCTCTTGAAGAAACCTAGGGTTTGAGTCTTGGATCACTTGTGAGCCCTTTGTCTTTCCTTTTTATCTTGAGTTTTCTCTCTCTCTCTTTCTCTCTAAGGGTTTCTAGGAGGGTTAGGGTAAGAGGGAGATGAAGAAATGGGGCAAATGGGATGTGGGATGGGTTTTATAACACAAAAATCCCGACTTTTAACTGTTTAGCGGGCGTCAGACAAATACCGGTACCCAGTACCGGTACCAATTACCCAGTTTTGCCTATTTCTTTTGTTTTACATTTCCAATCCATTCCAAAACTAACCAAATCCATCACAAACCTCTCCAATACATATTTATACACCAAACCTATCTAATACAAGTTATAGGACCTAACATTTTATATTTTCACTCACTAAAACTAAATTTCAACTATGATTTTCATTAACATTTTAAATCTTTACTTTTCAAATTTACAAAGTTCAAACACACTTCAATACCCCTATCCACATCTTTACAACCATTATTTACTATATATCTATATACATATATAAAAGAAAAATGCGGGGTGTTACAATCCACCCCCCTTAAAGAAAGTTTCGTCCTCGAAACTTGCCTCAAGTAGCGAACAAATATGGATACTTCTCCGTAGTTTCCCCATTGCAGTCCTTACTCCGTTAGTTCGCTGCGCACTCTGATATAAATTAAAATCCACCAAAGGTTACAGTTGCAACCTAACCAGACTTGTCCTCCCATCCTAGCTTCCAAATCCATATACATTTTTCCAACGAAATAATTTAAGAAAAATTAACATAATATCATCGAAAATACCATTTTATTGGTCAATACTAATCTTTAGAATTTTGAATTAAGGAACAAATAAATAATCAAGCTTGGGAATCAAGAACGAATGGCTATTAAGTTTGGAAATCAAAAACAATGGAACAAACAAGGTTTGAAATCAATGACAAATGAATAATTAAGCTTTGCAATCAAGAATAAATGGTTATCAAGCTTAGATCTCAAGAACAATTGAATATTAAGGTTAGAATTCAATAACAAATGAATAACAAGTTTTGATCTCAAGAACCATTGAAGATTAAGGTTTGAATTCAATAACCAATGAATAACAAGTTTTGATCTCAAGGACAATCGAATATCAAGGTTAGAATTCAATGACAAATGAATATCAAGTTTAGATCTCAAGAACAAGGAAGGAATCAAGAGAAAACCCACTTTTCCTTGAAAATTAAGGTTTCGAAGGCATACAACGAGAATTAGTGGTTACTCAACCATAATATATTTTAGAACAAGGTAATATTAACAAGAATGACAAGACATAATGATTTCCTAGCAAGTAGATATAATTTAGAGTCAAAGATTACATATATATAATAACCCTACTGGTATCCCCTTGTTCTCCCGTAGGCAAATTAACATATACCGTAAGTTCTATTTCCTCGAAACCCAATCCAAATTCTACAGCGTCCGCAGTACGTATAAAAGAATGAGTCGCATAGGAATCCAATAACATTCGGGCCCAAGAATCGTAGAAAAGAACGATACCTTCTACGATGGCGTTGGAGGCATTTTCCTCCGGTTGAGTCATAGCAAAAACCCTTCCTTGATTGACGCCGCCGGGGGCATGAGCTTGTAACGGTCTCTGTGGTGGTAATGGCTGTCGTAGCGGTGGCCTGTTTGCATTCACTCGCCCTGTTGCTTGGTTGGTCTTGGTGGAATGCAATGGGCAATTATCTTTGAAGTTGTAACGCCCCAAATACCACCCTGGACGGCATTACATTATAAAACCATTCATAGCATGAGAGCAACTAACTATATATCCATCAAATAAGAAACATCCTAGATTTAACAAAATTTGGGCAGAGTCTCCTTTATACGGGAAGCTCTACCCAAAAACACAACCTGTGCAATTATATTAACTTGACCACACAGGGTCCATTTAACCATCCAATAACAATAAACTTTCATTTACCATCTATACTATCCATAATGTTATCCCAAAAGAATAGGCCAAGTATGGCAATTACATTCCCAAAAGAATTACATGAATATATCGCAGCGGAAATTCAAAAGAATCTAGACTTTACATTGTTCAGAAATAAATCTCCTAGTCTAGAACAAAAATAAGCTACATCTCTAGATGTCCCACTCGGGATCTAGGTACCCCTCCAATGAGGCGTCCCCAAGGCCCGGCTCATTAGCGCCAAGCTCCTCCTCTATAGCATAATCTGAAAAATGTTAATTGTAGGGGATGAGCAAGAAGCTCTGTAGCAAAATCCTCCCAAACTCAAACAAGGTTTAGAAATTACATTAAAACAGTTCGGTCTCATTTTTACAAATAGCATATATGAATTTTGAAGTAAAAACAGGACATTTTAAATAGATCTCAAGTTACGTATTCACAATAATTTAGATGAACAGTAAAACCAAGTCACCATTAACCACCATCCCCGTTTCCCACAAATTCTTGTGGAGTCCCATACCCCCACAAGCTCTTGTTGGAAATCATTCCGTAACAATAATAATAATCTCATAATCTCATGTATATTGATTGCTTCCCATGAATTTACACATCAACCCGTGCCTCGTTCACCCATCACAATCCACAATCACAATTACTTCGGGAAAGGGCGTCTACCATCCCAATGGCAGTGACGAGTCCCTCCCCAGGAAAGGTATACCACCCCTTGTTCGAACTCCAGTGAACAATAGTGGAGGCTATTACCAAATAACCACCCACTACAAGTGTTAGGCAACCATCTCACCCCCCACCGGGATAGACTAACCTCTAACACTCTACGGCAATGCTCGAAGACAATTCAAGTCCATCACAACAATTATACAAGAGATATTATCACAAACATTCTCTCAATTCACAAGAAATCCCAAAATCTCCAAATTTCACAATTTGTACCATAAGATAATCGAAGGAAAAGAGCAAGAGATCATCATAGTCATCATTTTGTTATACAATATCAAGCACTAAGGATTTGATGGTGAGAGCAAAAGAAATATAAAGAGGAAATCTATTTTTTTCTCAAAACTAGGGTTTGAAGAAGTAAAATAGAGCTTTAATGGCTACCCAACCATCACAATGTTTAAAACATGGCAATAAATGCAAGAAGACCAAGAATCAAGTAATTAATAGCAAGTATATATGATTTCAAACCACAAGAATACATATAAGTTAACCCTAACATCAATGTAAGAGCATAGGAAGAAATCCCCTACCTTAATGTTCTTGGAAAAATTAGGGCTTTGATCTTGAATCAACTCTTAAATCTCTTGTTTTCTCTTGATCTTGTGTTTCTCTCTCTTTCTCTTCCTCTCTTATGTTTTCTAGGGTTTGGAGTGGTGTAATGAAGGCTAAGGAAGTGACAAAATGTATTTATAGTGGAGGAAAAATCGGCTTGTTCGCGACTTAAAATAAATCGTCTGGTTCGGTAGTACCGGTACCCGGTACGGGTACCATTCAGTACCGGTACCCAGTACCGGTACCAATTACCCAGTTTTGCCTAATTCTTTTGTTTTCCATCTCCAATCCATTCCAAAACTAACCACATCCATCACAAACCTCACCAACACATATTTATACCCCAAACCTATCTAATACAAGTTATAGGACCTAACATTTTATATTTTCACTCACTAAAAACTAAATTTCAACTATGATTTTCATTAACATTTTAAATCTTTACTTTTCAAATTTACAAAGTTCAAACACACTTCAATACCCCTATCCACATCTTTACCACCATTATTTGCTATATCTATATATCTATATGCATATATAAAAGAAAATGCGGGGTGTTACAGAAGTCCCCAACACCTCCACAGGCGAAGCATCGGCGTGCATCCGTGCCTACTCTCTCTGGTACGCCTCCCGCTCCTCGAGCTATCTGAGGTATCTTTTGTGCTGGCCTTGGTAGAGGTGGCTTGTTTGCTGGTACTTGCTCGGTTGCTTGTTTGGTCCTTGGGGGAAACGAGGGGCATCTATGTTTGAAGTGCCCATACTCTCCGCATGCAAAGCATTGGCACGGGTCAGTTCTTGTTCTAGTCTGAGTCACTTCATCTCCTCGAGTTGTCAGAAGTCTCTGTCCACCTGCCTGGTCTGGACTTCGGTATGGTGTTGCTCGCTGCACTCCACTGGTGCTAGGGTCCGTCCTGATCAGACCTCCTCTCACGAAGCTTTGTCGCTGCTGGCTGTCCTCTATATCTCTCTCCACCAATGCAGCTCGGTCAACTAGGTCCCCATACTCCCGGATCTTGAGAGCCACCAGCTTCTCCCGGATAACAGGCCTCAAGCCCTGTTCAAAGCGCTTGGCCCTGCTGGCCTCAGTAGATATAAACTCTGTAGCATAACGGGATAGCTCATCGAAACTCCTCTCGTACTCGATCACCGTCCTACTGCCCTGTCGGAGAGCAAGGAAATCGGCCTTCATTCTATCTCTTACTGATTCCGGAAAGTACTTGTCTTGGAAAATTTGGTCAAATTCCTCCCAAGTGAGTGCATCCGTGGTCCTCCTTCTTTTCACTGAGTCCCACCAATGGTCGGCCTCCCCCTCGAATAGATAAGTCGCCAAGCCGACCCGAAGATCCTCGGCTATCCCCATGCCATCACATATCTTCTTCACTCGGCGGATCCATTTATCCGAATCCAAGGGGTTAGAGCTCCCTTGGAAAGTAGGCGTGTAAAACCCGGGAAATTTGGACTTTTTCCAAAAAGGGCAAAATAGTAATTTGCCACTATAATGCGTATTTAAAATACTCATGTTTTAGACCTTGGATGAGGAAACGGAGTTCGCTGTTGAATTCGTATCGCGAAAACGAGTCACCTTGTCAAATTTCGTCGAATTCCGAGATAGTCGGATTTTGCACATCGTTCGAGGCGACTGCGTGGCGAATGACCTCACGAACGTCCCCATAAATGAATTTTATAAAATTTCCTTGAAATTAAGTTAAAGTTCAAATAAAATTAATTTGAACTTAAACCGAGATCAAACGAATCGTTTCGGGACTAAATCGGACCCGATTAAGCGAGGGACACGTGGCGCGACGTGGGCCGAGTATTTAAAACTATAAATAGGGGTAAATATCTAGAAAATCAGAATTTTCTTCCCTTGTGTTCTTGTTTGGCCGGCCAAGAGAGAGAGAAAAGAGAAAAGAGAGAAAACCTTGATCTTCAAGCTTTCTCTGTCGATTCCCGGAGTTCCGTCGCTCGGATTCCGTCGAACCAAGAGCTAAAGTCGATCACATCGATGAGGGCTACGCAACCACACCAAGAGCAAGGGATTTCACCGAAAATCCAAGAGAGGAGATTTGGGGGAAATCTAGACTTGGGCTTGGAAAGTGTTCTTGAAGCTTCCTTCGAGTGAATTACACTTCAAGAGGTAGGGTTTCTCCTACTTGGGACTATTTTTCACCTATGGTGTCATATGGGTGGGTAGGTGTGTATAGAACTATAGGGTTTACTTACCTATGGTTATGGAAAGGGAGGTAAAAATGGTTGGATTCAAGTTCTAGTTTGAACTCGATATATAGAGGTTCCTTGTGTCATTCTTGGAAGTTTGGCATATAGTGATATGCTATGTATTTATATGATGGTCATTCTTGGAAGTTTGGCATATAGTAATATGCTATGTGTTTATATGATGAGGTGCTAGTTGTGTACATTGAGCCTTGTCATAGGAATGAAATGATTATGTGATAACATGATGGTTGCCTTGAAGGTGTTGTTAAATACCTTTTGTATGTTAAAGTGTGTGACACATGACTATGTATAGCATGCTTAAGTCTTGTGTTGATTGGATATGTTGCTAATGTGTTAGCTTCATGGGAATATGGTATTTATATGCTTTGATATGATTTGCCATGGATATATATATTGAGCATTATGTTGTATGCAATGGAACATGGCATTGCATATGCATCTCATTACATGGGTGTGTGTGCATGGTTGATGTCAGTACCACACTTGGGGATTGACAGTATGGCTTGGGAAAAGTTGGGTCAAAGACCTAGCTAAGCCGCTTGATTGCATGATAAATTGGGTCGGGATGAGCAAGAAGAGGCATGACGACCTCTCGGGTGAAAGACCCGGTGTTTGGGGGGTGCACTCCGTTGGTATAAGAGCCCATAAAGTGTACGGGTGTGGAAGACCATTGGTTAAGTCCATAAAGAAGTCCGATCCCAAGAAAGACCCTAGTTTTCAAAATATCATTTGATGTAAACATAAATGATGAAATGAAACACTTTGGCATTGCATCGTGTTGTATGAGTCGGTGAGAACTCGGGTTAAAAAGCATGAGTGAGTGGCATCTCATTTCATGGCATGGTATGTTGCATTCCAACTTAGAATGCATGTCCTTTTGATAAATGATTGTTTGCAAATGAATGTTGCATGAGCATGAGCATCTAGGGGGAGAGTAGCTCTGGTAGGGTTTACTTTACTGGGCGTTGGCTCACCCTATACGGGAAACATTTCAGGTATGGGGTTTACACCGGCGGATGGCTCACTTGGAGAGCATCAAGAATGAAGGGGGCCGGCATGTGGCCTTAGTTCGAGTTTTTGTAAAACTTTAGTATAAATTCCATTTTGATGTGTAAATTATGGAATTAAATGTAATGGAACTTGTATAAGTTGTGTATTATATGAAAAATCGTATTATACATGTGTTGGATGAGTTAGGAATGTATTAGAATGGATTGGAAGTGAAAAACAAAGGAAAAAGGCAAAACTGGCAAAATCGTACCGGTACGTAGACAGACAGAAGGCAGAGCGTACCGGTACGCCCTCCAAAACTCAGAATTTTTTTTTATTTTTGTTTTCTTTGCCAAGCCTTTGGGCTATGTTTTTCCTTCCCTCCAATGATCAAATTGGACCCTAATGGGGTATGAATCATGGGGAGTTGGACTGGGGTTGGATCGAATGAATGTTGAACCGAATTTTCATTGTGGATTATAACCTCGGTTTAAGGATGTTATCGATGTGGTGTCGGGTTAAGCGACATCCACGGGTATTTCCGCGGGTTGATGGGTTGTCAACGATTAATACAGGACCCCCGGAAGTTGGGGTGTCACAGCTTGGTATCAGAGCATAGGCCATAGATCATATGTGGTCTTGTGGGAAATGAGTCTATCATCTTCCATTGCAAGGCAGAACGAGGTTTAGAGCCCTAGCTAATTCGAAAACCTAAGCTTGATGGGCATTGGGTCTAGACCATTGCATGCATTGTGCATTTCATCTTATGTGTTTAAATGCTACATGTTATGTGCTATGTGCTATGTGGATAATATACATCGTAGAATGTATATGGAAATGAACACACTAGGGTTAGGAAACATAACCTTGGGAGTGGGAAAACAAATGAACGGGAGGGTTCATGGTATAAATGTCTACTAAGGAGAGGAATATGCTTCCCTAGTGAGACGATTCGGAAACTCTTTATGTATGAGTATTGATTCCTATTTTTGGGATGCCTTGTAAAACTATATTGCTATTTGACTTATGTAGATGGCATATAGAGGGCGTGGTCGCCGAGGCGGTAGGTGGAATAACCAACCACCTCCGGCCTTTGATCACCAAGCCTTTGCAGATGCTATTGGTGAGGCGGCGGCGACTATTGCACAGGCTAGTGCTACAGCCACTACCATTGCACAGACGGGTGCAAATATGGGACAAGGAGGCTCGAGTAACCTCCAGAAGTTCAAAGCCCATCATCCTCCGGTTTTTCTGGGAGGTGCGGATCCAATGGTAGCCGATCGTTGGATTCGGCAAGTGGAGAAGATCTTGAGGGCTATGGAGATCACTTCCGATGCCACCAAGATAACTCTGGCAACTTTTCAGCTGGAGGGAGAGTCCCAGCTATGGTGGGATTGGGTGAAGGACTCCAGAAATTTGGAGGCCATGACTTGGGCAGAGTTCCGAGAGCTCTATATGGGAAAGTATTTCCCAGCAACTGCTCGACATGCTAAGGCCAAGGAGTTCCTAGAATTGAAGCAGGGAAATATGAATGTGCTGGAATACGTGGCCAAATTCACGGAGTTGGCCCGTTTTGCTGATGACTATGTGGCCTCAGACGTGGCCAAGGTACGTAAGTTCGAAGATGGACTGAAGTTGTCCATTCGAGGCAAGATTGTGGGACTTCTCCTGCAAGACCTCGATTCGATGGTCAAGACTGCAATGGCTATCGAGAGAGAGGTGGAGGATGCGCGCAACATCCGAGAAGCGGGTGTTAAGGACAAAAATAAGGAGGGTCAATCATCTTCTTCTAGTGCGGGAAAGAAACAAAGGACTTATGTTCCGCAGGGAGTTCAAGGGCAGAGCCGCGGCTATCAAGGCCAAGGCCGGGGTCGATTCTTCCAAGACGGGGGAAACTTCAGGACCGCCTTCCAGACGGGTCAGAAGACTTGTTATTTTTGTCACCAGCCGGGTCACATAAAGAAGGAATGTCCTCGACTGCAGGGATCCCAGAGCTATGGACATCCCAATCCCAGTCTTCTGTGGGACAGCCGCAGACACAGTTTGTTCCTCCTTACCCCTCCATGGGTCAAAGGAGCCAATACCAATCACAGGGTGCTGCACAAGGCCCTACCACTTCACGTGCGAGAACACCGCAAGCTGGCCAGATGGGCTAAGGCATGGGTAGAGGGCGAGGCCAGGGTTCACAGGCCGGGACTTCAGGGACCCAGGGGCGTGTCTACGCCATTATGCCACAGACTGAGCCGGCAGATCAGTCGGTGATACAGGGTACATTTCTACTCTCTCGTTTATGGGCAAGAGTATTATTTGACTCTGGTGCATCGCATTCATTCATTTCTGCATCTTGTGTGAAAGACTTAGGTTTAGAGGTTGAGACTTTAGAAGAACCATTACATGTGAGTTCTCCCCTAGGTGCTAGGGTGAGAATTGATCAGATATGTCGGGGTTGTGAGCTAGAGATCTCAGGGATTCTACTCACTGTGGACCTTCGGGTCATGGACATGTCGGAGTTCGATGTAATCCTGGGAATGGATTGGTTGGCGGCACACCGAGTCATCATTGATTGTGACCGGAAGCGGGTTACTGCTTACACATCAGATGGGGTTTGTTTCAGGTTTCAGGGGGATAAGCACGATGCTTTACCTCAAGCCGTGTACGACTCTAGATGGCACGGACAGTTGATGGGTTGGCTAGCAAGCCTTACCCTGGAGGACGAGGCGAGACAGGAGTTTGGTCTACCTCGGGTTGTGTGTGATTATGAGGATGTTTTTCCGGGTGAACTTTCGGGATTACCTCCACATAGGGATGTAGATTTTAATATAGAGTTGCATCCTGATACATCGCCCATTTCTATGACTGCACATAGGATGTCGCCTGCTGAGTTGCAAGAACTCAAGGTCCAATTGCAGGAATTGTTGGACCGGGGTTTCATTAGACCGAGTACCTCACATTGGGGCGCTCCGGTGTTATTTGCAAAGAAGAAGGACAAAACCCTTCGACTATGTATAGACTACCGGCAGTTGAATAGGGTTACTATCAAGAATAGGTACCCTTTGCCGAGGATTGATGACTTGTTTGATCAGCTGAGAGGGGCGTGGGTCTACTCCAAGATAGATCTCCGCACCGGTTACCATCAGTTGAGAGTTAGGGAGACAGATATCCCTAAGACGGCGTTTCGGACGCGTTATGGGCATTTCGAGTTCACAGTGATGCCATTCGGATTGACGAACGCCCCAGCGGCATTCATGGATCTCATGCATAGGGTGTTCCAACCCTACCTTGATCAGTTCGTCGTGGTTTTTGTTGACGACATCTTGATTTACTCCAAGTCTAAGGAGGAGCATGAGGGTCACTTGAGGATCGTTCTTCAGATCTTGAGAGACCATTAATTATATGCCAAGTTCAGTAAGTGTGAATTTTGGTTGACTGAGGTAAAGTTTTTGGGACATGTGGTATCGGCTTCGGGTGTATCCGTAGACCCGGAGAAGGTGGATGCAGTCATGAATTGGGAGAGGCCGAAGTCAGTCTTCGAGATACGTAGTTTCTTGGGATTGGCAGGGTATTACAGGAGGTTCATTGATGACTTCTCCCGACTAGCTTCCCCTATGACTAGGTTGACCCGGAAAGAGGTTAAGTTTGAGTGGAATGATTCTTGCGAGAAGGCATTCCAGGAGTTGAAGAGGAGGCTTACTTCCGCTCCTATACTGATAGTTCCAGAAAGGGGACAGGGGTACACAGTTTATTGTGATGCCTCTAAGGACGGACTTGGATGCGTCTTGATGCAGTCCGGGAGAGTGGTAGCTTATGGTTCTCGGCAGTTAAAGAACCACGAGCAGAGTTACCCTACACATGACATGGAGTTGGCAGCCATTGTCTTTGCTTTGAAGGCTTGGCGCCACTACTTATACGGTGAGCATTTTGAGGTGTTTTCAGACCATAAAAGTCTGAAGTACATTTTTACACAGCGGGACCTCAATATGAGGCAACGCAGGTGGATGGAGTTTTTGGAGGACTATGACTTCACTTTGCATTACTATCCCGCTAAGGCAAATGTGGTAGCTGACGCACTCAGTCGAAAGTCACGGGGAGTCTTGGCTAGTGTGGCTTCCCGAGAGTGGCAGATGCTCGAGACTGTGGGACAGTTCGGGCTATGTTATATGGGACAGACTCAGGGTACTTTGGGAAGTTTGGTGGCTACATCTTCCCTACTGAGCAAGGTTGTTGAGTCCCAGAGTCAGGACACGGAACTATTGTCCATCCGGGACCGTGTACAGGCTGGTACAGGTGACGAGGGCTGGACCATTCACACGGATGGTAGTCTTCGGTATCGAGGAAGGGTTGTGGTTCCTCAGTTGGCAGATCTGAGAGAGGAGATCCTTAGGGAGTTTCATTGCTCTCGTTTCACGGTTCATCCAGGGGGCACGAAGATGTATCATGATCTCCGTCGCCAGTATTATTGGAATGGGATGAAGCGACAGGTTGGCGAATTTGTTAGTAGATGTCTCACGTGTCAGCAAGTAAAGGCTGAACACCAGAGACCAGCAGGGTTACTCCAGCCATTGGAGGTAGCTGAGTGGAAGTGGGAACATATCACGATGGATTTTGTGACTCACTTGCCACGGACATCGCGGGGACATAACGCGGTATGGGTGGTAGTGGACCGGCTTACGAAGTCGGCACACTTTTTGGCTGTGCGGATGACCTTCACACTGGAGGAATTCTGCAGGTTATATATACGGGAGATTGTCCGGTTACATGGGGTACCCGTGTCTATAGTATCGGATCAGGATCCCAGATTTACGGCTCATTTTTGGGAGAGTTTCCAACGAGCCATGGGGACACAGCTGATGATGAACACTGCTTTTCATCCCCAGACGGATGGTCAGTCTGAGAGGACCATCCAGACCTTAGAGGATATGCTACGGACATGTGTCCTAGATCTCAAGGGTAGCTGGGAAGATCACTTACCCTTGGTGGAGTTCGCCTATAACAATAGTTATCAGGCGAGCATACAGATGGCACCCTACGAGGCACTATATGGGAGGCCATGTCGATCTCCAGTTTGTTGGACAGAGGTTGGGGAGAGACCTGCTACGAGTCCGGATTTGGTTAGAGACACCTCAGAGAAGGTGGACTTGATACGGAAGCGTCTTCTCACGGCTCAGAGCCGGCAGAAGAGCTACGTCGATAGACGACGGCGACCTCTAGAGTTTGAGGTGGGAGATCATGTCTTCTTGAAGGTTATGCCTAAAAGAGGAGTGGTCCGGTTTGGTAAGCGGGGAAAACTGTCGCCGAGATACATCGGGCCCTTCGAGGTACTCGAGAGGGTGGGTACAGTTGCTTACCGGTTGGCATTACCACCAGATTTATCGAGCGTTCACGCGGTGTTCCATGTCTCTATGCTCCGGAAATACACCCCAGATCCGACTCATGTGGTGGATTGGGGCGAGCTTGTTGTTGATGCGGATGGGACCTTCGAGGAGGGACCGGTGCGTATCATGGATAGCCGGGATCAGGTTTTGCGAGGCAAGACTGTGAGGCTAGTGAAGGTGCTGTGGCAACACCGGGGAGTGGAAGAGGCAACATGGGAGCGCGAGGACACCGTACGTGTCAATTATCCTTTCTTGTTTGAGGATAGATGTACCTTTTTTATAGTCATTTACCATTACATGACTGTAGCATATGCATGAGATTGCATGTATGTGTACGTGAATTTCGGGGACGAAATTCTTTTTAAGGGGGGAAGAATGTAAAACCCGGGAAATTTGGACTTTTTCCAAAAAGGGCAAAATAGTAATTTGCCACTATAATGCGTATTTAAAATACTCATGTTTTAGACCTCGGATGAGGAAACGGAGTTCACTGTTGAATTCGTATCGCGAAAACGAGTCACCTTGTCAAATTTCGTCGAATTCCGAGATAGTCGGATTTTGCACGTCGTTCGAGGCGACTGCGTGGCGAATGACCTCACGAACGTCCCCATAAATGAATTTTATAAAATTTCCTTGAAATTAAGTTAAAGTTCAAATAAAATTAATTTGAACTTAAACCGAGATCAAACGAATCGTTTCGGGACTAAATCGGACCCGATTAAGCGAGGGACACGTGGCGCAACGTGGGCCGAGTATTTAAAACTATAAATAGGAGTAAATATCTAGAAAATCAGAATTTTCTTCCCTTGTGTTCTTGTTTGGCCGGCCAAGAGAGAGAGAATAGAGAGAAGAGAGAAAACCTTGATCTTCAAGCTTTCTCCGTCGATTCCCGGAGTTCCGTCGCTCGGATTCCGTCGAACCAAGAGCTAAAGTCGATCACATCGACGAGGGCTACGCAACCACACTAAGAGCAAGAGATTTCACCGAAGATCCAAGAGAGGAGATTTGGGGGAAATCTAGATTTGGGCTTGGAAAGTGTTCTTGAAGCTTCCTTCGAGTGAATTACGCTTCAAGAAGTAGAGTTTCTCCTACTTGGGAATATTTTTCACCTATGGTGTCATATGGGTGGGTAGGTGTGTATAGAACTATAGGGTTTACTTACCTATGGTTATGGAAAGGGAGGTAAAAATGGTTGGATTCAAGTTCTAGTTTGAACTCGATATATAGAGGTTCCTTGTGTCATTCTTGGAAGTTTGGCATATAGTGATATGCTATGTATTTATATGATGGTCATTCTTGGAAGTTTGGCATATAGTAATATGCTATGTGTTTATATGATGAGGTGCTAGTTGTGTACATTGAGCCTTGTCATAGGAATGAAATGATTATGTGATAACATGATGGTTGCCTTGAAGGTGTTGTTAAATACCTTTTGTATGTTAAAGTGTGTGACACATGACTATGTATAGCATGCTTAAGTCTTGTGTTGATTGGATATGTTGCTAATGTGTTAGCTTCATGGGAATATGGTATTTATATGCTTTGATATGATTTGCCATGGATATATATATTGAGCATTATGTTGTATGCAATGGAACATGGCATTGCATATGCATCTCATTACATGGGTGTGTGTGCATGGTTGATGTCAATACCACACTTGGGGATTGACAGTATGGCTTGGGAAAAGTTGGGTCGAAGACCTAGCTAAGCCGCTTGATTGCATGATAAATTGGGTCGGGATGAGCAAGAAGAGGCATGACGACCTCTCGGGTGAAAGACCCGGTGTTTGGGGGGTGCACTCCGTTGGTATAAGAGCCCATAAAGTGTACGGGTGTGGAAGACCATTGGTTAAGTCCATAAAGAAGTCCGATCCCAAGAAAGACCCTAGTTTTCAAAATATCATTTGATGTAAACATAAATGATGAAATGAAACACTTTGGCATTGCATCGTGTTGTATGAGTCGGTGAGAACTCGGGTTAAAATGCATGAGTGAGTGGCATCTCATTTCATGGCATGGTATGTTGCATTCCAACTTAGAATGCATGTCCTTTTGATAAATGATTGTTTGCAAATGAATGTTGCATGAGCATGAGCATCTAGGGGGAGAGTAGCCCTGGTAGGGTTTACTTTACTGGGCGTTGGCTCACCCTATACGGGAAACATTTCAGGTATGAGGTTTACACCGGCGGATGGCTCACTTGGAGAGCATCAAGAATGAAGGGGGCCGGCATATGGCCTTAGTTCGAGTTTTTGTAAAACTTTAGTATAAATTCCATTTTGATGTGTAAATTATGGAATTAAATGTAATGGAACTTGTATAAGTTGTGTATTATATGAAAAATCGTATTATACATGTGTTGGATGAGTTAGGAATGTATTAGAATGGATTGGAAGTGAAAAACAAAGGAAAAAGGCAAAACTGGCAAAATCGTACCGGTACGTAGACAGACAGAAGGCAGAGCGTACCGGTACGCGTACCGGTACGCCGATGTCCAGTGGGTTCAGCGTACCGGTACGCATACCGGTACGCCCTCCAAAACTCAGAATTTTTTTTATTTTTGTTTTCTTTGCCAAGCCTTTGGGCTATGTTTTTCCTTCCCTCCAATGATCAAATTGGACCCTAATGGGGTATGAATCATGGGGAGTTGGACTGGGGTTGGATCGAATGAATGTTGAACCGAATTTTCATTGTGGATTATAACCTCGGTTTAAGGATGTTATCGATGTGGTGTCGGGTTAAGCGACATCCACGGGTATTTCCGCGGGTTGATGGGTTGTCAACGATTAATACAGGACCCCCGGAAGTTGGGGTGTCACAGCTTGGTATCAGAGCATAGGCCATAGATCATAT
Organism: Ilex aquifolium; assembly: GCA_951799425.1. NCBI lineage: Eukaryota > Viridiplantae > Streptophyta > Magnoliopsida > Aquifoliales > Aquifoliaceae > Ilex > Ilex aquifolium. The sequence continues at coordinate 29,885,706 of OX637393.1, forward strand.
GTGGTCTTGTGGGAAATGAGTCTATCATCTTCCATTGCAAGGGAGAACGAGGTTTAGAGCCCTAGCTAATTCGAAAACCTAAGCTTGATGGGCATTGGGTCTAGACCATTGCATGCATTGTGCATTTCATCTTATGTGTTTAAATGCTACATGTTATGTGCTATGTGCTATGTGGATAATATACATCGTAGAATGTATATGGAAATGAACACACTAGGGTTAGGAAACATAACCTTGGGAGTGGGAAAACAAATGAACGGGAGGGTTCATGGTATAAATGTCTACTAAGGAGAGGAATATGCTTCCCTAGTGAGACGATTCGGAAACTCTTTATGTATGAGTATTGATTCCTATTTTTGGGATGCCTTGTAAAACTATATTGCTATTTGACTTATGTAGATGACATATAGAGGGCGTGGATGCCGAGGCGGTAGGTGGAATAACCAACCACCTCCGGCCTTTGATCACCAAGCCTTTGCAGATGCTATTGGTGAGGCGGCGGCAACTATTGCACAGGCTAGTGCTACAGCCACTACCATTGCACAGACGGGTGCAAATATGGGACAAGGAGGCTCGAGTAACCTCCAGAAGTTCAAAGCCCATCATCCTCCGGTTTTTCTGGGAGGTGCGGATCCAATGGTAGCCGATCGTTGGATTCGGCAAGTGGAGAAGATCTTGAGGGCTATGGAGATCACTTCCGATGCCACCAAGATAACTCTGGCAACTTTTCAGCTGGAGGGAGAGTCCCAGCTATGGTGGGATTGGGTGAAGGACTCCAGAAATTTGGAGGCCATGACTTGGGCAGAGTTCCGAGAGCTCTATATGGGAAAGTATTTCCCAGCAACTGCTCGACATGCTAAGGCCAAGGAGTTCCTAGAATTGAAGCAGGGAAATATGAATGTGCTGGAATACGTGGCCAAATTCACGGAGTTGGCCCGTTTTGCTGATGACTATGTGGCCTCAGACGTGGCCAAGGTACGTAAGTTCGAAGATGGACTGAAGTTGTCCATTCGAGGCAAGATTGTGGGACTTCTCCTGCAAGACCTCGATTCGATGGTCAAGACTGCAATGGCTATCGAGAGAGAGGTGGAGGATGCGCGCAACATCCGAGAAGCGGGTGTTAAGGACAAAAATAAGGAGGGTCAATCATCTTCTTCTAGTGCGGGAAAGAAACAAAGGACTTATGTTCCGCAGGGAGTTCAAGGGCAGAGCCGCGGCTATCAAGGCCAAGGCCGGGGTCGATTCTTCCAAGACGGGGGAAACTTCAGGACCGCCTTCCAGACGGGTCAGAAGACTTGTTATTTTTGTCACCAGTCGGGTCACATAAAGAAGGAGTGTCCTCGACTGCAGGGATCCCAGAGCTATGGGACATCCCAATCCCAGTCTTCTGTGGGACAGCCGCAGACACAGTTTGTTCCTCCTTACCCCTCCATGGGTCAAAGGAGCCAATACCAATCACAGGGTGCTGCACAAGGCCCTACCACTTCACGTGCGAGAACACCGCAAGCTGGCCAGATGGGCTAAGGCATGGGTAGAGGGCGAGGCCAGGGTTCACAGGCCGGGACTTCAGGGACCCAGGGGCGTGTCTACGCCATTATGCCACAGACTGAGCCGGCAGATCAGTCGGTGATACAGGGTACATTTCTACTCTCTCGTTTATGGGCAAGAGTATTATTTGACTCTGGTGCATCACATTCATTCATTTCTGCATCTTGTGTGAAAGACTTAGGTTTAGAGGTTGAGACTTTAGAAGAACCATTACATGTGAGTTCTCCCCTAGGTGCTAGGGTGAGAATTGATCAGATATGTCGGGGTTGTGAGCTAGAGATCTCAGGGATTCTACTCACTGTGGACCTTCGGGTCATGGACATGTCGGAGTTCGATGTAATCCTGGGAATGGATTGGTTGGCGGCACACCGAGTCGTCATTGATTGTGACCGGAAGCGGGTTACTGCTTACACATCAGATGGGGTTTGTTTCAGGTTTCAGGGGGATAAGCACGATGCTTTACCTCAAGCCGTGTACGACTCTAGATGGCACAGACAGTTGATGGGTTGGCTAGCAAGCCTTACCCTGGAGGACGAGGCGAGACAGGAGTTTGGTCTACCTCGGGTTGTGTGTGATTATGAGGATGTTTTTCCGGGTGAACTTCCGGGATTACCTCCACATAGGGATGTAGATTTTAATATAGAGTTGCATCCTGATACATCGCCCATTTCTATGACTGCACATAGGATGGCGCCTGCTGAGTTGCAAGAACTCAAGGTCCAATTGCAGGAATTGTTTTACCGGGGTTTCATTAGACCGAGTACGTCACATTGGGGCGCTCCGGTGTTATTTGCAAAGAAGAAGGACAAAACCCTTCGACTATGTATAGACTACCGGCAGTTGAATAGGGTTACTATCAAGAATAGGTACCCTTTGCCGAGGATTGATGACTTGTTTGATCAGCTGAGAGGGGCGCGGGTCTACTCCAAGATAGATCTCCGCACCGGTTACCATCAATTGAGAGTTAGGGAGACAGATATCCCTAAGACGGCGTTTCGGACGCGTTATGGCCATTTCGAGTTCACAGTGATGCCATTCGGATTGACGAACGCCCCAGCGGCATTCATGGATCTCATGCATAGGGTGTTCCAACCCTACCTTGATCAGTTCGTCGTGGTTTTTGTTGACGACATCTTGATTTACTCCAAGTCTAAGGAGGAGCATGAGGGTCACTTGAGGATCGTTCTTCAGATCTTGAGAGACCATCAATTATATGCCAAGTTCAGTAAGTGTGAATTTTGGTTGACTGAGGTAAAGTTTTTGGGACATGTGGTATCGGCTTCGGGTGTATCCGTAGACCTGGAGAAGGTGGAGGCAGTCATGAATTGGGAGAGGCCGAAGTCAGTCTTCGAGATACGTAGTTTCTTGGGATTGGCAGGGTATTACAGGAGGTTCATTGAGGACTTCTCCCGACTAGCTTCCCCTATGACTAGGTTGACCCGGAAAGAGGTTAAGTTTGAGTGGAATGATTCTTGCAAGAAGGCATTCCAGGAGTTGAAGAGGAGGCTTACTTCCGCTCCTATACTGATAGTTCCAGAAAGGGGACAGGGGTACACAGTGTATTGTGATGCCTCTAAGGACGGACTTGGATGCGTCTTGATGCAGTCCGGGAGAGTGGTAGCTTATGGTTCTCGGCAGTTAAAGAACCACGAGCAGAGTTACCCTACACATGACATGAAGTTGGCAGCCATTGTCTTTGCTTTGAAGGCTTGGCGCCACTACTTATACGGTGAGCATTTTGAGGTGTTTTCAGACCATAAAAGTCTGAAGTACATTTTTACACAGCGGGACCTCAATATGAGGCAACGCAGGTGGATGGAGTTTTTGGAGGACTATGACTTCACTTTGCATTACTATCCTGCTAAGGCAAATGTGGTAGCTGACGCACTCAGTCGAAAGTCACGGGGAGTCTTGGCTAGTGTGGCTTCCCGATAGTGGCAGATGCTCGAGACTGTGGGACAGTTCGGGCTATGTTATATGGGACAGACTCAGGGTACTTTGGGAAGTTTGGTGGCTACACCTTCCCTACTGAGCAAGGTTGTTGAGTCCCAGAGTCAGGACACGGAACTATTGTCCATCCGGGACCGTGTACAGGCTGGTACAGGTGACGAGGGCTGGACCATTCACACGGATGGTAGTCTTCGGTATCGAGGAAGGGTTGTGGTTCCTCAGTTGGCAGATCTGAGAGAGGAGATCCTTAGGGAGTTTCATTGCTCTCGTTTCACGGTTCATCCAGGGGGCACGAAGATGTATCATGATCTCCGTCGCCAGTATTATTGGAATGGGATGAAGCGACAGGTTGGCGAATTTGTTAGTAGATGTCTCACGTGTCAGCAAGTAAAGGCTGAACACCAGAGACCAGCAGGGTTACTCCAGCCATTGGAGGTAGCTGAGTGGAAGTGGGAACATATCACGATGGATTTTGTGACTCACTTGCCACGGACATCGCGGGGACATGACGCGGTATGGGTGGTAGTGGACCGGCTTACGAAGTCGGCACACTTTTTGGCTGTGCGGATGACCTTCACACTGGAGGAATTCTGCAGGTTATATATACGGGAGATTGTCCGGTTACATGGGGTACCCGTGTCTATAGTATCGGATCGGGATCCCAGATTTACGGCTCATTTTTGGGAGAGTTTCCAACGAGCCATGGGGACACAGCTGATGATGAGCACTGCTTTTCATCCCCAGACGGATGGTCAGTCTGAGAGGACCATCCAGACCTTAGAGGATATGCTGCGGACATGTGTCCTAGATCTGAAGGGTAGCTGGGAAGATCACTTACCCTTGGTGGAGTTCGCCTATAACAATAGTTATCAGGCGAGCATACAGATGGCACCCTACGAGGCACTATATGGGAGGCCATGTCGATCTCCAGTTTGTTGGACAGAGGTTGGGGAGAGACCTGCTACGAGTCCGGATTTGGTTAGAGACACCTCAGAGAAGGTGGACTTGATACGGAAGCGTCTTCTCATGGCTCAGAGCCGGCAGAAGAGCTACGTCGATAGACGACGGCGACCTCTAGAGTTTGAGGTGGGAGATCATGTCTTCTTGAAGGTTATGCCTAAAAGAGGAGTGGTCCGGTTTGGTAAGCGGGGAAAACTGTCGCCGAGATACATCGGGCCCTTCGAGGTACTCGAGAGGGTGGGTACAGTTGCTTACCGGTTGGCATTACCACCAGATTTATCGAGCGTTCACGCGGTGTTCCATGTCTCTATGCTCCGGAAATACACCCCAGATCCGACTCATGTGGTGGATTGGGGCGAGCTTGTTGTTGATGCGGATGGGACCTTCGAGGAGGGACCAGTGCGTATCATGGATAGCCGGGATCAGGTTTTGCGAGGCAAGACTGTGAGGCTAGTGAAGGTGCTGTGGCAACACCGGGGAGTGGAAGAGGCAACATGGGAGCGCGAGGACACCGTACGTGTCAATTATCCTTTCTTGTTTGAGGATAGATGTACCTTTTTTATAGTCATTTACCATTACATGACTGTAGCATATGCATGAGATTGCATGTATGTGTACGTGAATTTCGGGGACGAAATTCTTTTTAAGGGGGGAAGAATGTAAAACCCGGGAAATTTGGACTTTTTTCAAAAAGGGCAAAATAGTAATTTGCCACTATAATGCGTATTTAAAATACTCATGTTTTAGACCTCGGATGAGGAAACGGAGTTCACTGTTGAATTCGTATCGTGAAAACGAGTCACCTTGTCAAATTTCGTCGAATTCCGAGATAGTCGGATTTTGCACGTCGTTCGAGGCGACTGCGTGGCGAATGACCTCACGAACGTCCCCATAAATGAATTTTATAAAATTTCCTTGAAATTAAGTTAAAGTTCAAATAAAATTAATTTGAACTTAAACCGAGATCAAACGAATCGTTTCGGGACTAAATCGGACCCGATTAAGCGAGAGACACGTGGCGCGACGTGGGCCGAGTATTTAAAACTATAAATAGGGGTAAATATCTAGAAAATCAGAATTTTCTTCCCTTGTGTTCTTGTTTGGCCGGCCAAGAGAGAGAGAAGAGAGAAAAGAGAGAAAAACTTGATCTTCAAGCTTTCTCCGTCGATTTCCGGAGTTCCGTCGCTCGGATTCCGTCGAACCAAGAGCTAAAGTCGATCACATCGACGAGGGCTACGCAACCAAACCAAGAGCAAGGGATTTCACCGAAGATCCAAGAGAGGAGATTTGGGGGAAATCTAGATTTGGGCTTGGAAAGTGTTCTTGAAGCTTCCTTCGAGTGAATTACGCTTCAAGAAGTAGGGTTTCTCCTACTTGGGACTATTTTTCACCTATGGTGTCATATGGGTGGGTAGGTGTGTATAGAACTATAGGGTTTACTTACCTATGGTTATGGAAAGGGAGGTAAAAATGGTTGGATTCAAGTTCTAGTTTGAACTCGATATATAGAGGTTCCTTGTGTCATTCTTGGAAGTTTGGCATATAGTGATATGCTATGTATTTATATGATGGTCATTCTTGGAAGTTTGGCATATAGTAATATGCTATGTGTTTATATGATGAGGTGCTAGTTGTGTACATTGAGCCTTGTCATAGGAATGAAATGATTATGTGATAACATGATGGTTGCCTTGAAGGTGTTGTTAAATACCTTTTGTATGTTAAAGTGTGTGACACATGACTATGTATAGCATGCTTAAGTCTTGTGTTGATTGGATATGTTGCTAATGTGTTAGCTTCATGGGAATATGGTATTTATATGCTTTGATATGATTTGCCATGGATATATATATTGAGCATTATGTTGTATGCAATGGAACATGACATTGCATATGCATCTCATTACATGGTTGTGTGTGCATGGTTGATGTCAATACCACACTTGGGGATTGACAGTATGGCTTGGGAAAAGTTGGGTCGAAGACCTAGCTAAGCCGCTTGATTGCATGATAAATTGGGTCGGGATGAGCAAGAAGAGGCATGACGACCTCTCGGGTGAAAGACCCGGTGTTTGGGGGGTGCACTCCGTTGGTATAAGAGCCCATAAAGTGTACGGGTGTGGAAGACCATTGGTTAAGTCCATAAAGAAGTCCGATCCCAAGAAAGACCCTAGTTTTCAAAATATCATTTGATGTAAACATAAATGATGAAATGAAACACTTTGGCATTGCATCGTGTTGTATGAGTCGGTGAGAACTCGGGTTAAAATGCATGAGTGAGTGGCATCTCATTTCATGGCATGGTATGTTGCATTCCAATTTAGAATGCATGTCTTTTTGATAAATGATTGTTTGCAAATGAATGTTGCATGAGCATGAGCATCTAGGGGGAGAGTAGCCCTGGTAGGGTTTACTTTACTGGGCGTTGGCTCACCCTATACGGGAAACATTTCAGGTATGGGGTTTACACCGGCGGATGGCTCACTTGGAGAGCATCAAGAATGAAGGGGGCCGACATGTGGCCTTAGTTCGAGTTTTTGTAAAACTTTAGTATAAATTCCATTTTGATGTGTAAATTATGGAATTAAATGTAATAGAACTTGTATAAGTTGTGTATTATATGAAAAATCGTATTATACATGTGTTGGATGAGTTAGGAATGTATTAGAATGGATTGGAAGTGAAAAACAAAGGAAAAAGGCAAAACTGGCAAAATCGTACCGGTATGTAGACAGACAGAAGGCAGAGCGTACCGGTACGCCCTCCAAAACTCAGAATTTTTTTTTATTTTTGTTTTCTTTGCCAAGCCTTTGGGCTATGTTTTTCCTTCCCTCCAATGATCAAATTGGACCCTAATGGGGTATGAATCATGGGGAGTTGGACTGGGGTTGGATCGAATGAATGTTGAACCGAATTTTCATTGTGGATTATAACCTCGGTTTAAGGATGTTATCGATGTGGTGTCGGGTTAAGCGACATCCACGGGTATTTCCGCAGGTTGATGGGTTGTCAACGGTTAATACAGGACCCCCGGAAGTTGGGGTGTCACAAGGCGGGTGTTGCCTCAGAAACTCTCGGAGAACTACCATTCTCCTATTCTCCTCTCCGTTGCCCGGTACTTGGGCTAGTGGATGAGCCCCACCGTTATGGTTGTTCCCATTCTGGTGTTGTACCAGAGTGGTGAGCTCCCTCAAGCATTGATAGATGCCTTGCATGGCATCGGGAGGTGGTGGTGGTGGATTTTATTGGCCTCCACGACCACGACCACGTCCTCGTCCCCGTGTACTGTCCATCCTACACATCAATCCACAATTTAGTTTCCTTGATGTGTAAGATATAAACTAAAGTGATATGTATGATATCTTGATTTAAGCACAAGGCATATACAAAATCTAACTTACAATTTCCTTCCCCCTAAACCTACATCTCTAGTGGTAATCCATAACCTACAGCTCCCATGTAAGACCTAAAGCCTAGGCTCTGATACCAAATCTGTAACGCCCCAAATACCACCCTGGACGGCATTACATTCTAAAACCATTTACATAATGAGAGCACTAATATAATCCATCAATAAGAAAAGTTTTCCATTCATCATCCATAGAATTTACAATATCATCCCAAAAGAATAAGCCAAGCTATGGCAATTACATTCCAAAAGAATTATACTTAAACTTAGCAGCGGAATAAACAGAATACTAGACAATACATGATCTCAAAATAAATTCTCTAGTCTAGTGCAAAAGAAGCTATATCTCTATATGTCCACCTCGGGATCTAGGTACCCCTCCAAGGAAGCTTCCCCAAGGCCCGGCACATTCACACCGAGCTCTTCCTCTAAAGCCAAATCTGAAAAATATTAATTGTAAGGGATAAGCATGAAGCTCTGTAGCAAAATCTTCCCAAACTCAAACAAGGTTTATAAAAACATATAAAATGGCCGGTCTCATTTCACAAATAGCATACATAATCTTTGAGGTAAAACAAGGACATTTTAAAATGGATCTCAAGTTTAAGTAGCAACAGTAATTTACATAAACAGTAAAAGAAACCAAGATCCAATCAATATCCATTTTCCAAAATATAAACCATTTTCCCACAAGACCTTGTGGAATCCCATACTCCCACAAGTCCTTGTAGGAAACCATTTTCCACAATAATACAACAATCCATCCATATGTATATGTATCTCAAACATGATGTAAGACAAACCCCATGAATCGACACATTGAGTAATATCTAACCCACACACACCCACACAAATCTTATCAAAGATATCCATCCTTTAGGAAGGGCGTATGCCACACCAATGGCAGTGACGTATCCAACCCAGGCATTAGTATACTAACCCTCTTACACGGCACCCGTGAGCAATAGCGGTTTAGTCTTACCAAAGCACTAACCCCACTACGAGTGGTAGGAGAAATGCCAACCCCCACGGAGCAAGCAACACGTCTACCCACTCTACGATATCTCGTCAAAGGCCACCCATGGTCATCCCACACTCATAAGAGATACAATACCAAATCCAATTCCACAATTTACAATTATATCTTAAAAATCCCCAAATTGAGCATTTGACATTTTCAATAACCAACCAAGAAAAATGCAAGAGATCACAACAATATCATTTTATTACTCAACACAAAACACTATGATTTTGAAATCAAGAATAAAGAAAGAGTTCAAGAGGAAAACCCATCACTCTTGAAAACTAGGGTTTTTCAAACAAAAGAGGGATTTGTGTAAAACATGTTAACAATTGAACAAGAATCAAGAAACAATGGAGCCATAGCAAATACATATCATTAAGAATCAAAACATACATATTTATTAACCCTAACATCAATGTAAGAGAAAAAGAAAAAATCCCCTACCTTATGCTCTTGAAGAAACTTAGGGTTTGAGTCTTGGATCACTTGTGAGCCCTTTGTCTTTCCTTTTTATCTTGAGTTTTCTCTCTCTCTCTTTCTCTCTAAGGGTTTCTAGGAGGGTTAGGGTAAGAGGGAGATGAAGAAATGGGGCAAATGGGATGTGGGATGGGTTTTATAACACAAAAATCCCGACTTTTAACTGTTTAGCGGGCGTCAGACAAATGGTACCGGTACCCAGTACCGGTACAAGAAACCTTCTGGAATCGGGGTACCGGTACTCAGTACCGGTACCATTTAGTACCGGTACCCAGTACCGGTACCAATTACCCAGTTTTGTCTATTTCTTTTGTTTTCCATTTCCAATCCATTCCAAAACTAACCAAATCCATCACAAACCTCTCCAACACATATTTATACACCAAACCTATCTAATACAAGTTATAGGACCTAACATTTTATATTTTCACTCACTAAAACTAAATTTCAACTATGATTTTCATTAACATTTTAAATCTTTACTTTTCAAATTTACAAAGTTCAAACACACTTCAATACCCCTATCCACATCTTTACAACCATTATTTACTATATATCTATATACATATATAAAAGAAAAATGCGGGGTGTTACAACTAATCACTCACCCCCTACAGTTAAACATTTTCAGATTTGGTGCTAGAGGAGAATCTCGGAGTTGACGAGCCGGGGTATTGGGAGGCCCCACCCGAGGGGAATCTAGATCCCGAGGTGGACCTGTAGAGACATAGCTTCTTTTGTACTAGACTTGAGAATTTATTTTGAAATCATGTGAAGTTTATTTTTCTTTTGTTATTTCGCTGCTAAGTTACGTTTGATCCTTGAGATGTAAATGCCATAGTGTGGCATATTCTTTTGATATTGTGGCCATAGCTTGGCTTATTCTTTTGGGATGATATTGTAAATTCTATGGATGATGAATGAAATTTTTTTCTTATTGATGGATTATCTTAGTGCTCTCATTATGCAAATGGTTTTAGAATGTAATGCCGTCCAGGGTGGTTTTTGGGGCGTTACAGCTATAAACAAGCAAGCAATACGGGTAATTCTCATTACAGTATTAAATAAAATACAGACACAGATACTTCTTTCGCAAGGAATAACTAAAATACAATCACCCTTAATATTGATTAAAATATAAAGGTGACGGCAGTTCAACTGTCAAACTAGAAAGATATAACATAAATGTAGAAATATAGAGTTTTAGCTGGAGAGTAGGTCGCACCGGATTTAGAATATTTCTATGACTTTCTCTTTTTCCTTTCTTTTCTTTTATTTCTCTCCTGGAGTTCCTTTCTCCTCCTCTTTATTCCTCTCTCCACCCGGCCACACATAAAATGAAGAAGGCACCCCTATTTATAAGCAAGAAGAAGCAGGAGGTGGAGAGATCATGACAAGCCGCCATACACAGCCGTCCGGACGTCACCACCACCGTCCGGACGGTGGTGCATTGCTGGAAAAGTGATCTTGATCCTCTTTGTTGTGCTAGTAAATTCTTGATTATTTTACACTTGCATCCCTTGTTCTTTCAAGCTTTGACAGATTGTCCTTTGTAATTTCTAGCAATTCCGCACAAAATCCTGAAATTTCAAACATTATATAAATAAAACCCTAGCTTATGCACAAAATCTAATTTATAATTTATAATTGATTTATCTTACATGATGTACTTATTTAACTAGGTTAATTTATATACTAATTAGGGTTAATCACACTCTCCAACTTAAACTTTTACTAGTCCCTAGTAAACTATAAAAACTATTAACAAAATAAAATACAAACAGAGGTAAAATCATTTTCGTAGATTTTTTCACGATTGCATTTAGCATATGCAACAAGCCTTTAAACCCCTAGGTGATCCCTAGTGGACGAGTTTTGTCTCGTGAAGGTTTTCAATAAAGTTACCTACAAACTTCAGTAGTTAGGAGATCATAATTCATATTTTTCACAAATAAAAATAAATTAATATTCATGTGCATTGCTAGAATATGTCATTTTTCTAATCACTACAAGAGTAACACACGTTAGTTATAACATTATCCATATATTTTTCTAAAAACTTGTGTGTGTGTGTGTGTAATGATTTCTTTTATTTAAAAATCACTTAAGAAATATTACCATCTTTCATGGTAGTCTTGATGTCAAGCGTTCCTGAAATACACTCAGCAAAGAATACACATACGTTACAGTGACTATTCCCTCAATAATTACATGTGATTGGAATATTATTAGCAAAACAAATAATATCACATGTAGTATATTAGAAGAACGGTTATTCGAATAAAATTGGATTTTGACATAATCTCATGAACATATATTAACACTACATTAGATATATTATTAACATTCTCTTTTAATATGATTAATGCAGGTATATGATCTCTAGAATAAAAAAGGACTTTCTTTGGGTTGTAACGTGGCCATTGGTTTAAGGTTAAAAAAAATTGACGTTAATGGGATTCAAAAGCTACCGTTTTTATTGTGGCACACATCTTTTTAGCGTTTTCAGACTTTGCATGTTTATCCTTTTCATTTTTCACTTTCTTGGCTCTTTTCTTTCTTTAAATTTCTTTTCATGGGTTTTTTTTTTCACAACTTGCTTTTTTGTATCTTTCTGATTTAAAAGAGGATGCAAGAAAATTAGTTAGCAAAAGGTAGATTTAATATATTTTTATGTGGCTCGGATATTTTTTTGGGTTTCACGAAAAGAAGTTATACTCTTTTAGGCTCAATTATGGTTGACTAAGAATAATTTTGTAAAAGAAATGGTCGAGGCTCAAAATTAGTCAAAAAGAAAATGGCCTAAGATCATTTTTCAGAAATCATTTACTTGTATAATTCCTTAAAAGAGTTTTAAAGATAATGCTAATAATGAAATCTAACAAGTGTTAATCAAAACAAAACTAATGAGATTATTCAAAGAAAGTTTACCGTTGAATCAAAGATTCTTATTTGAGTAGATGTAGAATATCTCTCCAAGAAAGATTGGCTCAAATCCTGTAATTGGTTTTACATCTCCAATATATATGAAAAGAGTGTAATATTTCACAAGGTGTCTAAAATAAAGAAATCAATTTGTGCTCATAAGAGTAAGTTTTGAACAAAAATATTAAGATAATACATAACTAAAATATGAAAATCCTGCATGATGAAATTAAAGTTATTCTTGAAAAGCATAGGAATATTAATCTAATTTAACTGCAACTCATATGAAATAATCCTCCTAACTTAAAAACATAAGTTTCATATTAACTACCAAAAACAAACTTAAACATCAACAAGTTCAAAATCAACACTGGTTCAAAACATAAAGTAAATTAGAGTGCATAATTAAAAAGTTAAGTGAAAGATAGCAAAGTTTTTTGTAGAATCTCCAGTCATTAAGACGTAGATGGTCCTCCACCAAAATGTTCTTGAAGTAGCCTCAACATGTCTACTTGATTTTGCTCATAATCAGTCATGCGTTGATTTATCTGGGTGATGCTAGTACCAAGCTGGGTGCCTGTTTGATTCCGTAGTAGTATATCCTAACCTCCGAACATCATCCCTTAATGCGTATAGACTATGTGTGGAGGGGAGTGTCACTCTCCCTTGGAATGATGTCAAAAGAAAGGGCAACAGAATGGTGGAATGAATGAAATGTGTGTGTGTGTGTGAACAAAAATGCTTCCCAAGCGCAAGAAGACTTTTGTGTGTCGTGTTTTACTTGGAATCATATTCCAAGGTCGTCTTCTCAGGGAAGGAGGTGAATCATGTAGAAGGTAATTTTGGTGAAAGAAAAGTGTAAAATATTTTGTTTGAAGTTGGTTTGTGATTTGTGTTGTGATAAAATTGAAATGGGAAACAAGTGTTGGCTAATCCAAAGGATTCACTCCAATGGGAATGCCAAGTCGACTCGAACTCTTCCTCCAATGGTGCATAGATGAACGATTGATTCGTGGGAAGCAAGGGATGAGATGGAAGTGAGGATCCAAGCATAACTCGTGACAAATCTACGAGATATCAAAGATTCACACCATGTCGTCACTTAACCTAGTTAAACCGAACCATCGTACACCGAGGGGAGGAAAGAAGATGAGTTGAAATGGCACACCCAAGAGGAGGTCTTGTAAACCCCCACATTGTTATCGTTATATATAGTAACGTAATTGTGTTTTTAAAATGCTAATATATGTAATGATGTATGCATAAACTATGTAGATTGTAAGAGTATAAATAAAAATGTTAGTTGAGGTAATAGAGTATGTTGTAGAAGTTTGGAAGTATTCCGGAGTGAAATCACACGTTAGAGAGGATTTGGGTAAAAAAGATTTTGGACACTGCCTTAGTAATTTCACCATAACGTTTTATCCTGATGTCCATTTGATCTACAATTTGGAAAGGAGATAATAGACTTCCAGGGCTACAAAATAGTATTTCACGAAAATTTTCCAAATCGATCTCTAAATAGGGCAAAACTTCACTGGAAGTTTCAGCAAAAACAGGAATTCCGTTCGAACGTGAATTGACGTTCGAACGTGAATTGACGTTCGAACGTGAATAAACGTTCGAACGAAAGTTCATTCCAGTACTCTTTGTCTGATTGAAAAACAAAAGTACTAGGAGCAAGTGACATTCGAACGCCAATGACGTTCGAACGTGATCAACGAAACAGAGTATTAGAATTACGTCGGTTGAGATATTTTCTTCCCCTATAAATACATAAGGGTGTCTCCTTTAGTCTCCATACACCATTTACAACCCTAGAAAGCCTTGAGAAACAAGAAAGAAAAGGGGAAACACAAGATCAAAGAGGATTTTCACCTTGAAGTGGATCAAAATCTCAAGTTCTTCAAGAACACTAAGGAAGAAGAAGGTAGGGGTTTTCTTCCATTCTTGTTCATTGATGCTAGGGTGTTTATATACATATGCTTTGATTCTTAATCATATATATTTGTTATGGAATCCTTGTTTCTTGATTGTTCTTGCAAATCTTACCATGTTTTGATGGTAGTTATAGCTTGATAGCCATAAAACCTTTGTTCTTGACATCCAAACTCTAGTTTTTCAAGAAGTATGAATTTTTCTTCTTGATATTCATTTGTTCTTGATTTCAAGACTTGATATCTATTTGTTCTTGATTTCAAAACTTTATATTCATTTATTCTTGATTTCAAGACTTGATATTCATTGGTTCTTGATATTCAAACTTGATATTCATTGGTTCTTGATATTGAAACTTGATATTCAATTGTTATTGATATCCAAACTTGATATTAAATTGTTCTTGATATCAAAACTTGATATTCATTTGTTCTTGATATCAAAACTCTATATTCATTTGTTCTTGATTCAAAAACTCTAGTGTTTTGTTTGGAACAATAAAATTATATCTTTTTATGATGCTATATTTTTCTTGAGATGCTATATTGAGAAATACCCATGGAATTTGGAGTTTTTGAATTACTTGTAATATGAGAAAGTGGTTGGTATTGCATCTCTTGTATGGTTTGTTGTGATGGACTTGAATTACCTTCGAGAGCTGTCGTAGAGTGTTAGAAGTTAGTCTATCCCAGTGGGGGTGAGATAGTTGCCTAACACTTGTAGTGGATTGTTTTTTGTGAGAGCAACCACTATTGTTCACTTAAGTTCGAGGCTGAGGGATGGTATACCTTTCCTGGGAAGGATTCATCAATGCCGTGGGAGACGGTATACGCCCTTCCTAAAGTGGTTTGTGATGGGTGAACGAGGTAGAAATGTTGTGTAGATTCCTGAGAAACGACCAACATACCTGAGATACAGATACAATGGAGAAACAACCAACATACATGAGTGATACGACATACATGAGAATATGGGATGATGCTATTGAATTCTTAATTGATTTCTTCAACTATGACATATTTATTCCTTTCATTTACTTATTGCTATTGCGTTAAATTGAGATCGAATAAATTGTCACTGTTTTATTTCAAGTTATATATGATATTTTGAAAAGCGAGACCGAACTGTTTTATATGTTTTCCAAACCTTGTTCGAGTTTGGTAGGATGTTGCTACAGAGCTTAGTGCTCACCCCCTACAAACAATATTTATTCTCAGATTTCAGTTTAGAGGAAGAGCCTGGAGTTGATGAGCAGATAGCTTGGGAAGCGCAATTGGATGTAAGCGTGGATCCCGAGGGGAATATCTAGAATTGCTATCTTTATGTCCTAGATTAGGAGAGGTATTGTAATACAATGGATGAATGTTATTTTGTTTATTCCGCTGCAAGATTAAGTCTGATTTTGAGATGTAAATGTCATAGTTTGACATATTCTTTTGAATGATGTTGTAGATATGATGTATAATGAATGGAATTCTCTTTATCTACGGATGTTATTAGTTGCTCTCATGATGTAAATGGTTTTAAATAGTAATACCGTCCAATATAGATTTTGGGGCGTTACAGGTCTCCCTTGGATTAGCCAACTTAAAGACTTAGCTACTCATGCTTAAGGTAAAGACAACAATATAATGAGAAGACATTATGAAGAAATGAAGATTGGAGCTAAGCATAAACGAAATGCACCAATATAACTTCCGGATAATTTATACATGTCCATCACCTCTTACTAAAGAGTGAATGAGAAACTACTCACTCTTCATATCTTTGGTAAAGCTAGAAAAGTGAGTGATGCTCATCCCTCCAAGTAGAGGAGTTACAGGGTAAAACCATATTACACAAGGAGTCGATCTTCGACAAAGAATGAGTGAATCACGTTCCACCCTTCACGGCTTTGGTAAAGCTCTAGAAAAGTGGAAGAGTTTCACTCTTCTAAGGAAAGAAGGAAGCTCAAACAATGAAAGTAAAAGAAAGCAATAAATTAAAAGAAAGCAATAATATAATAAAAGAAAGCAATACTTAAATTAGAAGAAAGCAATTACTTTTGGAGGGTTTTCCACAACCAAAAGATGCCCTTTACAAGCCCCAAAAGATGTCCTTTACAAGTCCCAAGAAGATGCCCTTTACAAGCCCCAAGAAGAGCTTGAATTACACTTTGATCCCCCTTTGTTTTGAACTTTAATAATTGGCACCCTATAGTTTGTAGCTTTGATAATTGGCTCCCCAGTAATTTGTAGCTTTGACGCACAAAACCCTAAAAAGAACAACAATTAATGCATTATCCCTAATTCACACACTAACCTTAATTTGATTTTTTTTGACTAGTTTAACTAACACAATTGTCCTATTTACTTAATTAAATTATGCATTAATTAGGGTTAATCACACCTCTAAACCTAAACATTACTAGTCCCTAGTAATAAATAACAACAGAACAATATAAAATCACTTTCGTAGATAACACGATTGCATTTAGCATATGCAACAAGCCGTTAAACCCCTAGGTGATCCCTAGTGGATGAGTTTTGTCTCGTGAAGGTTTCCAGTGAAGCTACCTACAAACTCCAGTTAAAACAATGTGTAATTGTAAGATTTTTTTTTTTATTTTTTTTTTATTTTTTTTTATTTTTTTTAGTTTTTAAATTAGCACCATGATTGTTGAGAAACCCATCCCTTAATTTCGAATTGTTTCCCAAACACTTCTCTGTCATAGGAACGTACTATATGCAAAAATAAACATTTGTTACATTGGTATTTGAAATTCCCTATGTAGTAAGAATAATCATTCTAGCGACAAGAATTATTATATAACAAAAACTTTTCTTTACAACCTTCCATGGATAGCTTTGATTTCACAATCCTCTCTTAGAAATCTCTCAGCAAAAATTCTCCCCGATTACAGTGATTTTTCTCTCAAAAGCATGTGATCAGAAGAAGGTTAATTGTAAATTTACATGGTCAACAATTACGGGAGTGAAAACCAAGGAACAGACTAATCAGGTTTGGCATAATCTCATGGAAGAATATTGATACAAATAAAGTAATACTAGTTAACATATCCCACACTTTTGATTGACGACCTACACATGCATCAGACTTGAGATCAATTAGGTCTTTTTATAGGTTAAAATGTGGCCAGGGGTCAATGGCTAACGAAACGACGTCAATGATATTCAAAAGCTATCATTTCTTTATGTAATGTAGCACACCTCTTTCTAGCTTTTCGAAACTTCACCTACATGGTATTTATTTCTTTCATTTTTTTTTTATTTTTTTTTATTTTTCACTTTCTTGGCCATTTTTTTTTCTTTCTTTTTCAGTTGTTTCCACAGACTTTCTTTGAACAGTAGCCTCCATCTTCTTTTCTTTTTCTCTTGCTTTTCTGTATCATACTGATTTATAAGAGGGCGCAAGAAAATTAGATAGCAAAGGTATGTCAAATATATTTTCCTGTGGCTCGGTTATCATATGGGTTATATGAAAAAGAAATTACACATTAAAGGCTCAATCACGGCTAACTAGGGATATAATTTTGTAAAAGAAATGGCTAAGGATCAAAAATTAAATCAAAGATGGCCTAAGATCCTTTCTCAAGCATGTGCACATGTATGTGTCGTATGAACAGATTCTTTGTGGGATACATTAATAGACTGCTCTATTTGCATCAATCCAAATAATAATAATGAGATTATTCAAGGATACCTCATTTGAGTAAATGTTGATTTTCTCTCAAAAGCATCGCAAGGCTCGAAAACTTACAATGGTATTCTTCGTTATCTCCACTGGTTATGCCAGGTTTGCAAAGAATTTCGGTTGTATATCAATTCTATTTTCGAGTTTGGTCATTATGTACCTTAAGAATAACAAATATCAATGTACATTTGACATTTAAGCATAAAGAAAATACCATTGAACTTGGAAAACTATGGCATCTCAGGATAAGTCTCTACCCACACTACAGGTTGGCATTTTAGGACATTCCTTACTCGGCCCACATCTTTATTTCAACAAAAAGACTTTGTACATCTAAAAAAAAATATTTACACTTTTTACAAAAAACGTTCGGACCATTAACCTTCATCCCCAAAACACGTTTTTTCCACAGCTTTGTCATTATTAGTCAAAATCTAATACGAGTCATCGCTTGTGTCTATGTCATTATTAGTAACCCTTCCAACTTCTTGTCGCACATAACGTGTAAGTCCCAGACTAGTATAAGATGGCGTGTCAAGAAAATCCTTACTCTGCCCATACACTATCCAGTTTAATCGATCGGTTGCACGACCCGAAATTGGTTCAGAACACCGATTGTATTTTTTCATGTGAAATATCCTGCCACACTATTTACAGGCACCAAGCCTTTTGGCCCGACGATGCTCAGCAAAAGTGCTTCTACCACACAGTGGTTTTGCTTGTTGTTCTCAGATTTCGGTTTTTCTCACAACTCTTGCCTTTCTCATTATCACAGCATGCACATCAGATGGAAAAGTTCGTAAAACGCCTAAACTGAACCAAAAAAGTTTACTATCCATGCTTGCTAAACTAAGGACACCCTATCTGGTTCTTTAACGTCTGTCAGTCACAAAGACGATTGAAGCTGCATTTGTTATGATCATAAAATATAAACAAAAATACTGTAAAAATATAATTACAAATATGAAACTAGAACAAACTGGAATTGTAGATCACAATACCCCCCAACCTAAATTGAACATTGTCCCAAATGTTTCGAATTTACCAGTAACCGCAAAATGGAGTTAGGGTTTGAGAAGTAGAGATCTGTTCATCTGCCAAAGCCTACAAAGAAAATACCCAAATTAATAATCATTCTTCGAGATAAGGGTTTCGGCTAGGCTAGAAACCCTTCCCCGTAAGTGCATATAGCAGAAGAAGACCCATGTACAGATACAAACATATAAAAAAAATCATTAAATAAAGGACTGGGTCTTCGGGATATATGGTCATGGATTTGCAAGGGGTGGGTTGTTTTTATAGAGAACAGAGAAGAACGAAGAAGAAGAAAAGAAGAAAAGAAGAAAAAAAGAAAAAATAAAGGAAGAAGATGGGGGGGCCAACACCGGTGAATGGGGAAAAAAGGGAAAAAAGGTTGGAGGCCTTATAAAGGCGTCCTAGCGGGTCGGGTTGGGTTTTCTTTTTTTCCTGACCCGATCCGTTTGAGTGTCGGCAGGCGCGAATATCCACGAAATATTCTGGATCCAAAAAAAATTAACCCAAACACTCTTAATAAGGGAATACAGATCAACATTCAGATGTTTTTCACAAAAAATTTTCAAATTTGTTACATAATTTGCACTAATGTAAACAAAAATCTGTATTTCAACCCAAAAATTGGTATTATCCACAAAAATTCCCACAAACATTGAACATTGGTGTAACTTGCCCCCACAAACATTGGTGTAACATTCAAATGGTGCACCTCACCCCCCAATTTGATTCATGCATTGTCCTTAATGTAACAAAAGATATGATATGCAATGACGGACAGTAAAAAGATGAGTAGGGTTAGAGAACACCTCGCACTTGAGCTTTGACCAACACACCGATATCTGAAACTAGAAAAGAAAGTAGCAAGAAGAATAAAAATAACATACGTAAATAAAAAGACTATACACTAAAAAACATAAAAACTAGTTACTCATCCACGAATTCCGGATACACCGGATCCGTCAAGTCTTCCTCCACTCCTTGTCCTTTAAAACCTTCGAAAAATGGCTTAAGTCTTTGGCCATTGACCTTGAATTTCTGGTCATTCTCGGAGTTTGTGACTTCCACAGCTCCATTGGGGTAGGCCACCTTGACAAGATAGGGGCCATCCCAACGGGATCGGAGTTTGCCTTGGAAGATCGAGAGACGAGAGTTGTACAATAGCACTTTTTTGCCTGGCTCGAATGACTTCCGTACAATGGATTTGTCATGAAAGATCTTAGCTCGCTCTTTTGAAATTTTAGAGCTCTCGTACGCGTCTCTTCGCATCTCTTCCAATTCATTCAATTCTAGCTTTCTATGCTCTTCGGCCATCCTCAAATTGAAATTCAAAGTCTTAATGGCCCAATAGGCCTTGTGTTCCATCTCAACTGGCAAATGACAAGATTTTCCATAGATAATCCGGTAGGGAGACATGCCTAAAATAGTCTTGTAGGTGGTACGGTAAGCCCATAGGGCATCGTTCAGTCTATTTGACCAATCTTTCCTATTTGGATTCACCGTCTTTTCTAAAATATTTTTGATCTCCCTATTGGCCAACTCGGCCTGGCCATTGGTTTGTGGGTGGTATGTGGTGGACACCTTATGTGTGATGCCATATTTAAACATTAAAGATGCAAAGGGCCTATTACAGAAATGTGATCCACCATCACTTATCATTGCACGAGGCATCCCAAACCTCAAAAAAATGTTCTCCTTGAGAAACTTGACTACAACCCGGTGGTCATTAGTCTTGGTTGGGATAGCCTCCACCCATTTGGACACGTAGTCCACTGCCAGTAGAATGTATAGATAGCCAAACAACATAGGGAAGGGACCCATGAAGTCGATACCCCAACAATCAAATATTTCGATAACAAGCACAGGGGAAAGGGGCATCATGTTCCTTTGGGTCACGCTACCCAAACGTTGGCATCTATCACACTCTTTACAAAAATGAAATACAATCCTTTATAAGAGAGGGCCAATAAAAACCTGACTGGAGAATTTTTGCCGAGGTCTTTTTCGCGGAGAAATGGCCACCGCATGCTTGTGAATGACAGAATGCAAGGACATCTCGCTGTTCATTCTCCGGTACGCATCTACGCATGACTTGGTCAGGGCAGTACTTGAACAGGTACGGGCTGTTGATTAGCATAAAAAATTTGCATATTTTAAGTGCTAATCATCTAATGTTCAATTATTTTTGGGGGTTAATAGATTGGAGTTGTTGTATTATCGAGCTTAATGATGATTTTTGGTGTTTGCAGAAGAAGAGCACTAAATGAGGCTTATTAAAGCATTCCCAAAGGAGTCGAGGCAAATGAGGATGAAAGAATGGCTAAAGAGTGGATCAGGATTGAAGAAATTAGGAAAATCAGACAAAGCAGCAGGAGAGTACCGGTACAGTTTGGTCACTGGAACAGAGTGTACCGGTACACAGTACCGGTACGGTCCAGCCTCTGGAGTTCGGGGTACCGGTACTGCGTACCGGTACGGTTTGCTGTTCATGCCCCAAATTCTGCAACTCGAGCCAACCATTTTTTAGGGACCCACCAATCATTCTCCCACATATCCCTGACCCCTCCATCACATTGTACTATCTCTCAGCACTTTCCATCTGACTTTGGAGGCTGGAATGTGAAAGGGAGAGAAAGAAGAAGAGGCAGCTGGGTGTGCAGGCTAGTCTGCACTACCCTGTCCAACTTGTCCCCCTTTGACCCCTAAGGATTGAGACCCACATCAGGGTGCTAGGCAGGGGATTAGGGGACGTTTTTGGAGGGAAAAAGGCAGGAGGAGATAGATTCATCATTGTTACCTTTATGCAGATATAGAGAGATATAGGGGGTGAAAGTCTGGGGAAGATGATGAATAGTGTCTAGAGAGATAAATTTCAGATTTTTGCATTTTCTTCATGGCATTGTCTTGTAACCAGCTGGAAGAATAGTTCAAGCTTCATTTTAATACCATCAATGTTGTTTCTTTCAAGTTCATTTTGTTAGTTTAATGCTCTCTTAACTTCTTACCATTAATGCCAAGGTTCATCATTTCTCTTAACTGTAAATGGGTCTTAAATGCATCATTCTCTAAATTCTATCTACTTGCATTTTAGCTATTCAAGAACTACCTCTCTTGAAATGCATTTTTCTTACATAGTCAACTTCATTACAAGCATGAGTAGCTAAATCCTTTAGTTGGTAAAACCAACGGGAACCTTCTCTTGGGTATGCCATGTCAACTCAATCGCCTCCCTTTCCGGAGATCAATGGTTCGGTTTGACTGGGTTGTGGGTGGATAAATTGGTGAGTCTTTGATATTCCGTAGGCTTAGTCATGGTTTATGCTTAGATACTCACCCTTAGTATCCCCAACTTCCCATGAATCAATCGTTCATTCATGCTCCACCGTAGGAGGGATTCGAGTTGAGATGGCATTCCTATTGGAGTAACCTCTTGGCTTTACCAACACTTGTTTCTCATTTGATTTTCATCAACACACACCACCAAACAACTTTCAACAACCAAAAGATTTTACATTTTCTCTTACCAGAAATCACCTTCCCCTTGGTACTTCCTTCCCGGTGGAAACGACCTTGGAATACCACCAAGTAAAACACGATTCTCAAAAGTCTCCTTGCGCTTGGGGAGCACTTTTGTACACACACACACGTTTTGTGCATTCATACATCACATTACCACCATTTCCTTTTCCTTTCCCCTTGCCCTTTCTTTTGACACTATCCCAAGGGAGAGTAATACTCCCGTTTTTCCTTACACTACACATGCTAAGGGATAGTTTTTAGAGGGTAGGAAACAACAAGGTTTTTGAACAAGCATTTTTGGCGCCGTTGCTGGGGAAGGCAAGTGTCAAACCAAGAAGGTGTTTTCCGGACGACGCAGGTAAGTCCCGTGATCTTCATCACGGGTTTAGGTACGTTGTCTTGTGTATATATTCTTGTTTGTGTATATTTTCATTTGTAGATAATTTGTTGCATGTGGGGAAGGGACGAACAAAATCGATTAGTTAGACAACCCTTAGGCCCCAACATGAACATCAACCAAGACCCACCCAAGGATGCGGGTGATAATTTTGAGAATGTCGGTCCAAATCCAAACGTTCAAGGGGGAGGGGGATTGCAACCACCTAGAATGCCCAACCCATGAGTGCAATTTCCTCCTCCTATGAATGAGGGGAATAACATTCCAATGGATCCTCCGGCAAGGTCTATGAGGGATTTCCTTCAACCAACTCGTAGCACCACACCTTCTTGTGTCTTCCTCCCAGTCCAAGCTCAGCTTTTCCAAGTTAAGCCGGGGATGTTGCAACTACTTCCTACATTCCATGGGATTGAAAACGAAAACCCGTACCGGCACATAAAAGGGTTTGAGGATATAGTTGCAACATTCAATGTTAACTATGCTATGGAGGACATAGCTCGATTAAAATTGTTCCCTTTCTCCCTTAGTGATAAGGCCAAATCATGGTTTGATGGCATGCGACCTCGATCCATTACCACCTGGGCTCAAATGGTTTCGGTATTTTTGAACAAATTTTTTCCGGTTCATAGAACCACTGCTTTGAAAAAGGAAATTCAAAATTTTTCTGAGAAGCCCAATGAGCAATTTTATCACTGCTGGGATCGTTACAAAGAGTTGTTGCAATCCATACCACATCATGGCTTTGAGTCGTGGCAATTGGTAAGTTTCTTCTACGAAGGAATCACACCAACCCATAGACAATTCATTGACATGATGTGCAATGGCGAGTTCTTGAACAAAGACCCGGATGAAGCCCTAGACTACTTTAGTACATTGGCTCAAAATGCACAATCTTGGGACGTTAGGGATCCTAACGACGTACCTAGGACATCTCTGAGTAGTAGTCAGCCACAAAGGGGGGGGGATCTATGATTTGAGAGACCGGGAAGACTTGTTTTCACAAATTGCCAAATTATCGAGGAAAGTTGATAGTCTAGAGACCAATAGGAGGCATGAGGTGTCACACATGTCAAAGACCGAGGGGGTTTGTTCAATTTGTGAGAGTGTCGAGCATCCCATATCGGAGTGCCCGAGCATTCCGGCGCTTAAGGAAGCGTACCATGAACACGTCCATCCCTTCAATCAACCGAGGCACTCATTTTCTCCAAATGCTAACACTTATAATCCGGGGTGGAGTAATCACCCTAATTTCAGTTGGAGGAATGACAACCCCGTCCCTCATGGATCAAACACATACATATCTCCCGTGCCACCAAAGCAAGGTCAACACCACAACCAATACCAAGGTCAAGGGCAATCATCTTGCTCCCAATACCCCCGGTCCAACCCGCAAGGGTATTCATCCAATCCACCTCCACAAAATTTCTCCCAAAGTCCACCACCCCAAAACTTCTCCCAACAAGGTCCATCAAATTCTTCCACCTACCAACCTCCCCATAAGAGGAACTTGGAGGATGTACTCTATAATTTCATTCAAAGTCAAACCACCTTCAATAACAACATTTCTGCCCAACTCACCAAGATCACCAATGCCATAGGGTTATCACAACAAGAGAATGGGAAATTCCCCGCTCAACCCCAAGAGAACCCTAAGGGGCAACATGTCATTGAGTCATCCGACCCCACCAAAGAGAGTTGCGAGCAACTCAAGGCTATCACCACCCTCCGTAGTGGCAATCAAATTGACAAAACCATTTTTCCAAAGGTCTCACCCAAAGCTTCATTGCCAATAGAAGAAGAAAACAAGAGTGAGACCAAAGAGGGTAAGGAGAGTGTGACCAATGAGGGTGAGTTGAGTAAAGAGAAAGAAGAGGAGGGTGATGAGAAAGAAAAAGTGACCGATGATTCCTTCTTTGTTCCTCCTATGCCTGCCCCTTTCCCACATCGTTTGAAGCCACCTGTTAAGGTGGCAAATTATACTGATATTTTGGAAATGCTTAAGCAGTTGAAGATCAACATCCCGCTCCTCGATGCCATCAAGCAAATACCGTCTTGTGCCAAAATTTTGAAGGATCTATGCACGGTGAAGAGGAGAGTGAATGTCCGGAAGAAATCATTCTTAACCGAACAAGTCAGCTCAATTTTGAGGACCAATACTCCTCCCAAATTCAAAGATCCCGGCTGTCCAACAATTGCCATCACCATAGGGAATTGCCGGGTGGAACAAGCATTGCTTGACTTGGGAGCGAGCGTCAATCTCCTTCCCTACTCCGTGTATCAACAACTCAAGCTTGAGGAGTTGAAGCCCACCTCCATTACGCTTCAATTAGCGGATCGTAGCATCCGTACACCAAGGGGAGTAGTGGAAGATGTCTTGGTTCAAGTTGACAAATTTTATTTTCCTGTCGATTTTATTGTGCTAGATACACACCCTATTGCTAACCTTAGTTCCCACCGACCTTTCCTTGGTACGTCTAATGCTGTTATAAATTGTAGGAACGGTCTAATGAAGTTGGCGTTTGGGAACATGACAATGGAGCTCAATGTGTTCAACCTAGCGAAGCAACCGGGTGATGATGAGGAAATAAGCGAGGTCAATAGAATCGACACCTTGGTTGAGGAGCACATGGACTTGGAGAGGATGTTGAGGTTCAAGGATGAAGGAGTTCTGAATCTTGAGGAGTTAGAGGAACAAGAGGATGTTGGAGAGTTGAAAGGGATGGGAACTTGGATCCCTACGTTCGAGGAGTTACCTAAACAAGGAAAGAGAATTTTCCCGTCAAATGAACAAAAACCTAACTTGGAATTGAAGCCATTACCCTCACATCTGAAGTACGCCTATCTTGGCGATGGAGACACATTCCCGGTGGTCATTAGCTCTACACTGAATAAGGAACAAGAACAAGAGCTGTTGGAGGTATTAAGAAAACACAAAGGAGCAATAGGGTGGACCATTGCGGACATCAAGGGCATAAGCCCTCTCATTTGCACCCACCGGATATACTTGGAGGAGGACTCCAAACCTTCCTGACAACCACAACGAAGGCTAAACCCCATCATGAAGGAGGTTGTGAGGGATGAGGTGTTGAAGCTGCTTGATGTGGGGATTATTTTTTCGATTGGCGACAGTAAGTGGGTCAGCCCCACACAAGTAGTGCCAAAGAAATCCGGAGTCACGGTGGTGGAAAATGATGAGAATGAGCTAATACCGACAAGAGTGATCACCGGATGGAGGGTATGTATTGACTATCGGAAGTTGAACTCATGCACTAGAAAAGATCATTTCCCGATGCCATTTCTTGATCAAGTCTTGGAAAGAGTAGCTGGGCACCTATTCTATTGCTTTCTAGATGGGTATTCTGGCTACAATCAAATAGAGATCGCGTTGGAGGATCAAGAGAAAATAACTTTCACCTGCCCTTATGGTACTTTCGCCTACCGCCGCATGTCGTTCGGTCTATGCAATGCTCTTGGGACATTTCAACGATGCATGATGGGCATTTTTAGTGATATGGTGGAAAAGATTGTGGATGTCTTCATAGATGATTTTTCAGTGTTTGGAGATTTGTTTGACGGATGCTTGACAAATTTGGAGAAAGTCTTAACTAGATGTGAGGAGAAGAATTTGGTGTTGAACTGGGAAAAGTGTCACTTTATGGTGACGGAGGGAATTGTGCTAGGTCATATCGTCTCGGAAAGGGGTATTGAAGTCGACAGATCTAAGGTGGAGGCCATCTCCAACCTCCCCACGCCGAGGGCCATTAAGGGAATCCGGTCGTTTTTAGGCCATGCAGGTTTTTATCGCAGGTTTATTAAAAATTTTAGTGCATTAGCCCGACCTTTGACCAACTTATTGTCTAAGGAGGTCCCCTTTGAGTGGTCGGATGAGTGTGAGGCATCTTTCAAAAAACTTAAGAGCATGTTTGTCACGCCTCCTATCATGCGACCACCCAGATGGGACCTACCTTTTGAGCTCATGTGCGACGCGAGTGATTACGCTGTCGGCGCAGTGCTAGGTCAAAGGGAAGAAAACAGGCCGTATGTAATACACTATGCTAGTAAAACAATCAATGATGCCCAAATGAACAACACTACCACCGAGAAAGAATTGCTAGCAGTAGTGTTTGCCTTAGATAAATTCCGCTCATATATCATTGGTTCGCCTATTGTTGTCTTTGCTGACCATTCTGCCTTGAAGTATTTGTTATCTAAGCAGGATGCGAAACCAAGGCTCATTAGGTGGATACTCCTCCTACAAGAATTTGACTTGACGATCAAAGACAAGAAAGGAGTTGAGAACGTGGTAGCGGATCATTTATCACGGCTTGTGGTGCAGGAGACTGATGAGCACATTCCGATCCCTGACTTTTTCCCAGACGAACATTTACTTTCAATTCATTCAGTATGTCCTTGGTATGTTGATATATGTAATTACCTTGTAACAGGACAGATCCCGCCGTAATGGAGTCCAGAGGATAGAAGACGATTTATGGCGGATGTGAAGTACTTCTACTTCGACAATCCATACTTGTTCAAGTATTGTCCCGACCAAGTCATGAGAAGATGTGTACCTGAGAACGAACAACAGGACGTACTTGCATTTTGCCATTCCCAAGCTTGCAGCGGACATTTTTCAGCAAAGAAGACTTCTGCCAAAATTCTTCAATCAGGTTTTTACTGGCCATCTCTTATCAAAGATTGTGTTTAATTCTGCAAGGCATGCGACAGATGCCAACGATTGGGTAGTGTGACCCATCGAAACATGATGCCCCTCTCCCCTGTGCTAATCATAGAAATCTTCGACTGTTGGGGCATCGACTTCATGGGTCCATTCCCTATGTCATTCGGTTATCTGTACATCCTTCTGGCAGTGGACTATGTGTCCAAGTGGGTGGAGGCCATCCCGACCAAGACTAATGACCACCGGGTCGTAGTCAAGTTCCTCAAAGAGAATATCTTTTCAAGGTTTGGGGTACCTCGAGCTATGATCAGTGATGGTGGATCCCACTTTTGTAATAGGCCATTTGCATCCCTAATGTGCAAATATGGTGTCACTCACAAAGTATCCACCGCTTATCACCCACAAACAAATGGCCAAGCTGAGCTAGCCAATAGGGAGATCAAGACCATCCTAGAAAAAACTGTCAACCCAAGTAGAAAGAATTGGTCCAATAGACTAACCGATGCCCTGTGGGCATATCACACTGCCTATAAGACTGTTTTGGGCATGTCTCCCTACCGGCTTGTCTATGGAAATGCTTGCCATCTGCCTGTAGAAATGGAACACAGGGCCTATTGGGCCATTAAAACTTTAAACTTTAATTTGAGAACGGCCGGTACACATAGGAAGTTGGAGCTGAACGAATTGGAAGAGATTCGTCGAGATACGTACGAGAGCTCAAAAATTTCAAAGGAACGGGCTAAAATCTTTCTTGATAATTCCATCACACGGAAATCATTTGACCCCGGGCAAAAGGTGCTCTTATACAATTCTCGCCTCCAAAATTTTCAAGGAAAACTATGATCACGTTGGGATGGGCCCTATCTTGTCAAGGTAGCCTACCCCAACGGAGCTGTTGAGGTAACTAACCCTGAGAATGGCCAAACATTCAAAGTAAATGGTCAAAGACTCAAACCATTCTTCGAGGGTTATGGAGAGCAAGAAGTGGAGGAAGAGTTAACGGATCCCGAGTATCCAGAGTGTGTGGAGGATTAGCTAGTGTTTGTACTTTTTAGTGTACAGTTACTTTCATGTATTTACGTTATCTTTATTTTACTGTCACTCACTTTCTTTGCTTGTATAGCTGTGTTTTTATTGATTTCAGATCTTGGTACCATTGTCCAAAAGTCCAATCACGAGGTGTTCTCTTACCCTACTCATTGTTACGGTCTTTCATTGCATACTATATAATTTTTTTTTATGCATTGAGGACAATGCATGATTCTAGTCGAGGGGTGAGGTGCACCATGTGTATGATACACCAAGTTGTTGGGAAATTTTTGAGTTTTGCTTGCATCAGTGAAAAATATGTGAAATTTTTGAAAATTTTTGATGAAAAATATCTGATTGTTGACCTGTATTCCTTCATGAAGAGTGTGTGAGTTGGATGACATGTTGATCTTTGTTGTGAACTTTGTGCACATGAGCATGCTATGGAAGTTGATCCTATGCATAAGTATCACATATGTATTGATTTTTGAATTCAACTGTATGTGATTGTTGATGGTGAAATTTCGGCAATTTACGGATTGGATTCATGTTCTAAGCTTGACATAAGTAGTGGAGATGAATAAGGACCCATGAGAGCTTTAGTGCCAAATCCTTTTGGAGGGAACTTACAATTACTCGAAGAACAATTTTTCAATGTCAAATTTATTCAATAGTCTCATTATACTTGTTTTGGTTAGTTGCATTTTAGTAGTGGACTGATTTGTTTTGAACGTATAATGCCATCCCATGCGGACCTGGAAGTGATCTTAGGCCATCATTGAAAATTTTGAGCCTTTCCCCTTTTTCTTGTGAAAATTTATCCCTAGTGCCGTGATTGAGCCTTAATTGTAAAATCGTTTCTACGCCACACATTTGACCAAGCCAATGAAAATGATTAATATCTACTTTACCTTGGTTGTTCCTAGAGATGGATATGATTTGATCATAAAGGAGAAGGAAGTTGGTGTGGAAACTCAAACAAAAAGGGAGGAATGATGCTGAAACTCAAAGAGTTGAACGAAAAAAAAAAAAAAGAGGAATGAAAATCCAAGAAAAGGAGAAAAAGGGGTGAAAGAAGAAAAAGAAAGAGAAAAAGAAAGAGAAAAAGAAAAGGAAAATGTTAAAGAAAAGAAACAAAGATTGTGGTGATGGTGTTAGCCTAGAAATCCCATAAAAGGGAGATCTCTTTTGAAATAAAGGTTATACACTCGGAACAACTCTCTTCGTTATCCTATATCCTTCATTTCATTTACCTAGACATCACCCCCAAGGCCCCATTATAATCTTTAAAGTCCCAAGTGATCTAGAGAAGCATGGGAGGTGCATAATTTCAAAGGAAATGATGAGTCATGTCTTACTACCTAATGCCCTAGCATTCTGTTCATGAGACTATGCCAAGGTTGCTTCATTTTCATATATGAACTTCATTTTTGGATTACATGTGAGCACACTTTGTTTTGAACACAAGATTCTATATCACATGTACACATGGAGTGCATACCAGGATAACTGAGTGTGTTTCATTGTTTAAGAGTGACCCTTGGTGAGTTTTGCATTGAAATTGAACTTGTCTTGCTTTTCGAATGTGAATTCTGTTGTCTAAGTGCTCAAATTGGTTGTTAAACTTCACACACACTCGAGTTGAAAATAAATTTGTAGGTGCATACTTTAGACTAGTATCTAAGACTATGGTGTGGCTCATGTATACTTGGTTCAATCATTTGAGAAATCTGTCAAATATCTCCATGCTTGCAAGAATGAGGGAATATGGCTCAAGTTTTTGATATTTGAAATGAATTGGAGATGCCCATTGTTACTAATATTATGACTTGCATTGTTGGGTGTTCATTTTGATAGTTAAGAATAAGAAATCCGTTCCTTGTACATTGAATGCATCAAAAATTTAAATCACTGTGCAATTTCAGTAATAATTTAGACATGATGGTTTGGATTGTGGTGGTGTGGTAAAAGGTCTAAGGAGCTCCTGAGTAAGAATGGAGTGGAGTGGTGTGCTCAACAGGATTAAAATGGCAAACAAAGCAGGAGCGTACCGGTACTGCATACCGGTATAGTTTGGCTTCTGGAGTACGGGGTACCGGTACTGCGTACCGGTACGGTCTGCTGAACTAAAATTTTTTAGGGCTTGTTAAATTAAATTCCTCGGAGAACCCTTCATTTCCTACCTCAAATTACAGCCCTAAACTCACCCTCCCGCACTCGAAACTTCCCAAGCCTCCAAATCCCCTCCCCTTTCTTGCAAACCCAAATCCATCCTCTCGCTAAGCTTCAATTTTGTGTAAACCACGACGGTGAAACCCTAATTGCCGAATTTCCTTAAGCCCTTTTCTCTCCAAATTTTCGCAGATCTCTCCAAGGAACTACAAATGGCTCGACACTTGGATGTGTTCCCTAAGGCCTCAGACTCGATTGAGGGTTTTCTCTTGATCCTTTTTGCAATTTCCTCAATCGGGGCACTGTTGCACTGCATGGCCCGAACCAAAAGACATGGTTCCCCTCCACCCGAGGACTCCACAAGCCGCAAGAGAAGCGGGGAAGGGTCAAGTGTGGACCCAAATGTGCAGAGGAAGAAGGCCAAACATGAGGCACGACTCCGGTGGATTCAGGAAAAGAGTGTGACTTGTGAGCGATACCTCGATCACCTCTCACTGACCCCATGGCACGAGGTTGTGAAGATCGTTGATGGACATGGCATGAGCTTTTGGTTCAAGCCCGTTGATTGGTACAATTTGTCAATGTGTAGAGAATTCTACCAACCGCTTAGGGTGGTTGTGGTGGACGGTGCAGAAGTGTTAAGAGCAAATGTGCGGGGTAAAAAGTTCGATGTGACTCCCGATGTCATTGCCACCCTTCTTGGAGGATACGAGAGACCACCATCCTTCCCTCCTACCTATCCTCACAATGTCACTAGAGCCAAAACTAGAGAAGAGTTCGTGGCTCTAATGTATGAGGATCCCACTCAATTCAAAGGAAATTTTCAGAGTGGAGGATTGAAGCATGTGTACGGGCTCCTTAACAAACTCCTTCACTACAATCTGCTTCCCAAGGCTGCGGAGAAAAGGCCAAATATAGAGAAGTTAGCCCTGTTGGATGCCGTCGTGTCTGGCAAAACAATCGACTTTGCACTCTTTATGTGGGAAGTAATGAAGGACTTTGCTGAAACACTGAAGCCGATGACTAATTTGCTATACGGGAATTTGGTAACCTGGATGTGCACGCACTTCAAGGTAAAGGGCTACGTGTTTGACAAGCTCACTCCTCCCGAGACTGGGGCTATTGGCAAGGCCAGTAGTAAGAAGAGAAAGGCAATGAGTAAGGGAGAGCGTGCTAGGAACATGGGCTCTGATGCTGAGGCTCCCGGACCATCCTCATCCCCGGGGCCATCCACAGCTGCACCAGCACGATCAGTCCCCCAGCGTTTGGATGCACTCGAGGTATCAATGCAGGGGATGACGACCATGCTTAGAGAGATCTTCATGCATACTTTCCCTGGGAGACCTATCCCAGAAGTCCCCACTCCACCAGCCACTGCTCCCACAACAGCTGAGGAGGAGGAGGAGGAGGATGATGATGATGACGACGAGGAGTCTGGGGAAGGCGAGGAGTATGAGGGGGCTGATGATGAGAGTGAGGATGAGAGTGGTGAGTAGGGGTTTGTGTAGTTTTTGTTATGGTTGTTGTAGTCGGTGTTGGATTATAGATGGTTAGAATGATGATGTAGACTGTTTTGGTTACTTTTTGATGTCCTACTCCATTGTACTCCATCTTTTTAACACATTAATGGAAAACCACAGCTCGGATTCAATCTTATCTATGTTATTTTGTTAATTGCACTATGATTTTTATTTTTGTTAATTGATTGAGTGAATTGGTTGTTTAGCTGGATTATTGTATGTCATGTTCATTAACTTGTTGAAGAATAGATTTTGCTAAGGGACTAGCAAAAGCCAAGTTGGGGGGTGTGATTAGCATAAAAACTTTGCATATTTTAAGTGCTAATCATCTAATGTTCAATTATTTTTGGGGGTTAATAGATTGGAGTTGTTGTATTATCGAGCTTAATGATGATTTTGGGTGTTTGCAGAAGAAGAGCACTAAATGAGGCTTATTAAAGCATTCCCAAAGGAGTCGAGGCAAATGAGGATGAAAGAATGGCTAAATAGTGGATCAGGATTGAAGAAATCAGGAAAATCAGACAAAGCAGCAGGAGAGTACCGGTACAGTTTGGCCACTGGAACAGAGTGTACCGGTACGGTCCAACCTCTACAGTTCGGGGTACCGGTACTGCGTACCGGTACGGTTTGCTGTTCATGCCCCAAATTCTACAACTCGAGCCAGCCATTTTTGAGGGACCCACCAATCATTCTCCCACATATCCCTGACCCCTCCATCACATTGTACTATCTCTCAGCACTTTCCATCTGACTTTGGAGGCTGGAATGTGAAAGGGAGAGAGAGAAGAAGAGGCAGCTGGGTGTGCAGGCTAGTCTGCACTACCCTGTCCAACTTGTCCCCCTTTGACCCCTAAGGATTGAGACCCACATCAGGGTGCTAGGCAGGGGATTAGGGGACGTTTTTGGAGGGAAAGAGGCAGGAGGAGATAGATTCAACATTGTTACTTTTAGGCAGATATAGAGAGATATAGAGGGAAAAAGTCTGGGGAAGATGATGAATAGTGTCTAGAGAGATAAATTTCAGATTTTTGCATTTTCTTCATGGCATTGTCTTGTAACCAGCTGTAAGAATAGTTCAAGCTTCATTTTAATACCATCAATGTTGTTTCTTTCAAGTTCATTTTGTTAGTTTAATGCTCTCTTAACTTCTTACCATTAATGCCAAGGTTCATCATTTCTCTTAGCTGTAAATGGGTCTTAAATGCATCCTTCTCTAAATTCTATCTACTTGCATTTTAGCTATTCAAGAACTTCCTCTCTTGCAATGCATTTTTCTTACATAGTCAACTTCATTACAAGCATGAGTAGCTAAATCCTTTAGTTGGTAAAACCAACGGGAATCTCCTCTTGGGTATGCCATGTCAACTCAATCGCCTCCCTTTCCGGAGATCAATGGTTCGGTTTGACTGGGTTGTGGGTGATAAATTGGTGAGTCTTTGATATTCCGTAGGCTTAGTCACGGTTTATGCTTAGATACTCACCCTTAGTATCCCCAACTTCCCATGAATCAATCGTTCATTCATGCTCCACCGTAGGAGGGATTCGAGTTGAGATGGCATTCCTATTGGAGTAACCTCTTGGCTTTACCAACACTTGTTTCTCATTTGATTTTCATCAACATACACCACCAAACAACTTTCAACAACCAAAAGATTTTACATTTTCTCTTACCAGAAATCACCTTCCCCTTGGTACTTCCTTCCCGGTGGAAACGACCTTGGAATACCACCAAGTAAAACAAAATTCTCAAAAGTCTCCTTGCGCTTGGGGAGCACTTTTGTACACACACACACGTTTTGTGCATTCATACATCACATTACCACCATTTCATTTTCCTTTCTCTTTGCCCTTTCTTTTGACACTATCCCAAGGGAGAGTAACACTCCCGTTTTTCCTTACACTACACATGCTAAGGGATAGTTTTTAGAGGGTAGGAAACAACAAGGTTTTTGAACAAGCAGTTGTCGAAGTAGAAGTACTTCACATCTGCCATAAATCTTCTTCGATCCTCCGGGCTCCAATGCGGTGGTATTTGTCCTGTTGCAAGATAATTACATATGTCAGCATACCAAGGACAAATAGAATGAATTGAAATTAAATGTTCATCAGGGAAAGAATCAGGGATAGGAATGTTCTCATCGGCCTCTTGCACCACTAGTCGGGACAAATGGTCCGCCACCACGTTCTCCACCCCCCTTTTTTGTCTTTGATTGTCAAATTGAACTCTTGGAGTAGGAGGATCCACCTGATAAGTCTCGATTTGGCATCTTGCTTAGGCAACAAATACTTCAAGGCAGAGTGATCAGTATAGACAACTATCGGTGAACCTATGATGTAGGACCGAAATTTATCCAATGCAAACACTACGGCTAACAGCTCTTTTTCTGTGGCAGTATAATTCATTTAAGCTTCATTGAGTGTCTTGCTAGCGTATTATATTACATAATGTCTATTCTCCTCTTTTTGACCGAGCACTGCGCCGACCGCGTAATCACTTGTGTCGCACATAAGCTCAAAAGGTAAATCCCATTTAGGTGGTCACATAATTGGAGGTGTGGTAAGCATGATTTTGAGTTTTGTAAAAGATGCCTCACA
Organism: Ilex aquifolium; assembly: GCA_951799425.1. Lineage (NCBI taxonomy): Eukaryota > Viridiplantae > Streptophyta > Magnoliopsida > Aquifoliales > Aquifoliaceae > Ilex > Ilex aquifolium. The sequence continues at coordinate 29,920,574 of OX637393.1, forward strand.
ACTATCCGACCACTCGAATGGGACATCTTTAGATAATAAATTGGTCAAAGGTCGGGCCAATGCACTAAAATTTTTAATGAAGCGACGGTAAAAACCAGCATGGCCCAGAAACGACCTGATATCCTTGACAACTCTTGGCGTATGGAGGTTGGAGATGGCTTCCACCTTTGATTTGTCAACTTCAATACCCCTTGCCGAAATTATATGGCCGAGAACAATTCCCTCCGTCACCATGAAGTGACACTTCTCCCAATTGAGGACTAAGTTCTTTTCCTCGCATCTCTCTAGAACTTTCTCTAAATTTCCCAAACATCCTTTAAATGAATCCCCGAACACTGAGAAATCATCCATAAAGACCTCTACTATCTTCTCCACCATGTCACTGAAGATCCCCATCATGCAACGTTGAAAAGTCCCTGGGGCATTACATAGCCCAAAAGGCATGCGACGGTAGGCAAATGTACCATAGGGACAAGTGAAGGTGGTCTTCTCCTGATCTTCCAATGCAATCTCGATTTGATTGTAGCCGGAATATCCATCTAAGAAGCAATAGAATAAATGCCCCGCTATTCGTTCCAACACTTGGTCGAGGAATGACAATGGGAAGTGGTCTTTTCTTGTGCATGCATTGAGCTTGCAGTAGTCAATGCATACTCTCCATCCGGTGATCACCCTTGTTGGAATAAGCTCATTATCCTCATTTGCCACCACGGTGACTCCCGACTTCTTGGGGACTACTTGCGTGGGGCTAACCCACTTACTATCGGCAATTGGAAAGATGATGCCCACGTCAAGTAGCTTTAAGACCTCGTCTCTCACCACATCCTTCATGATTGGGTTCAACCTTCTTTGTGGTTGTCGAGATGGCTTGGAGTCATCTTCAAGATAGATTCAGTGTGTGCAAATGATGGGGCTTATACCTTTGATGTTAGCAATTGTCCAACCAATCTCCCCCTTATGTCTCCTCAACACTTCCAAGAGATATTCTTCTTGCTCTGGATCCAAGGTTGAGCTAATCACCACCGGAAAGGTCTTATCCTCCCCAAGATATGTATACTTAAGATGAGATGGTAATGACTTCAACTCCAACACGGGTTTTTGTACATCCGATGGAAAGATCTTCTTTTCTTGAAGTGGAAACTTCTCAAATGTAGGGATCCATTTGTCTACCCCTTTCAATCTCTCCAAATCCTCTTTCTCATCAAACTCGTTCATAACAACAAATCCCTCCTCTTCCAACTTGAAGGTATTCATTAACTCTAAGTGTTCCTCTACCAAGGTATCAATCATATTGACTTCGTGCATCTCCTCATCATCCCCCGGTTGCTTGGACAAGTTGAACACATTGAGATCCATAGTCATGTTCCCAAATTCTAGCTCCATAAGACCGTTCCTGCAGTTAATCACAGCAATAGATGTGGCAAGAAAAGGTCTACCAAGTATTATAGGGATTTGGGAGCTAAGATTTGCAACTGGGTGAGTGTCAAGCACAATAAAATCAATAGAAAAATAAAATTTATCAACTTGCACTAAGACATCCTCAACTACTCCCCTTGGTGTTCGGACACTACGGTCCGCCAGTTGAAGCGTGATTGGAGTAGGCTTCAATTCTTCGAGCTGAAGTTATTGGTACACCGAGTATGGAAGGAGATTCACACTAGCCCCCAAATCAATGAGGGCTTGCTCCACCCGGCAATTTCCTATGGTTATGGCAATGGTGGGACAGCCGAGGTCTTTAAACTTTGGAGGAGTGTTTGTCCTCAAAATCGAGCTCACTTGCTCGGTAAGGAATGCTTTCTTGTGGACATTCAACCTCCTCTTTACCGTGCATAAGTTCTTCAAGATCTTTGCACATGATGGAATTTGCTTTATGGCATCAAGGAGTGAGATGTTGATCTTCACCTGCTTAAACATTTCAAGTATATCAGCATAATTAGCCACCTTGATAGTTGGCTTCAAACGATTATGAAAATGAGCAGGAATAGGAGAAACAAGCACACTTTCATCAATCAATTTTTCTTTCTCAACCACCTCACTTTCTTTCTTTTTACTCACCTCACCCTCGTCGGTGTTACCATTGGTCTCTTTTTCATTTGACAATGTGACCTTGGGTGAGGCCTTTGGCACAATGGTCTTATCAATTTCCTTGCCACTTCGAAGGGTGGTGACTGCTTTGAGTTACTCACAACTCTCTCTTAAGGGCTCCGATGACTCAACAACATGTTGACCTCCAGGGTTCTCTTGGGGTTGAGCGGGGAATTTCCTCTTTTCTTGTTGTGATGCCCCCATGGAGTTTGTCAACTTCGTGAGTTGGGTCCTAATGTCATTAAGAGCTATGGCATTTTGGTTATTGATGGCGGTTTGGCTTTGAATGAAAGCATGAACCACATCCTCCAAATTCCTCTTATGGGGAGGCTGGTAGGTGGAAGAATTGGATGGTCCTTGTTGGGAGAAGCTTTGGGGAGGTGGAATTGGTGAAAAATTTTGTGGTGGTGGGTTTGACGAGTACCCTTGCGGATTGGAACGGGGGTATTGGGAGCTAGATGCTTGCCCTTGGCCTTGATATTGATTTTGCCTAGGAGGTGCGGGATGTGTGTATGCATTAGACCCATGAGGAGTGGAGTTCTCTTTTCTCCAACTAAAATTAGGGTGATTACTCCACCCCGGATTATAAGTGGTTGAATGTGGAGAGAATGATTGCCTTGGTTGGTTAAAGGCATTGACTTGCTCGTGATACACTTCCTTAAGTGCCGAAATGTTAGGGCACTCTGATATGGAATGCTCCACACTCTCACAAATTGAGCAAAACTCCTCTATCTTTGAAACATTTGACACCTCATGCCTCCTATTGACTTCAAGACTTTCAACCTTCCTAGACAATTTGGCAATTTTGGAAAACAAGTCTTCCCGGTCTCTCAAGTCATACATCCCTCCTCCTTGTGATTGACTACTACCCGGAGACGTCCTAGGTACATCGTTAGGATCCCTAATGTCCCAAGATTGTGCATTCTGGGCCAATGTACTAAAGTAGTCAAGGGCCTCATCGGGGTCTTTGTTTAAGAATTCGTCATTGCACATCATGTCAATGAATTTTCTATGACTCGGTGTGATTCCTTCATAGAAGAAACTTACCAATTGCCACGATTCAAAGCCATGAGGTGGTACAGATTGAATCAATTCCTTGTAGCGATCCCAACAATGATAGAATTGCTCATTGGGCTTTTCCGAAAAGTTTTGAATTTCCTTTTTTAAAGCGATGGTTCTATGAACCGGAAAAAATTTATTCAAAAACTCCGAAAGCATTAGAGCCCAAGAGGTAATGGATCGAGGTCGTAAGGAATACAACCACGTTTTGGCTATGTCCTTTAGGGAAAAGGGAAACAATTTTAATCGAGCTATGTTTTCCATAGCATAGTTAGCATTGAAGGTTGCAACTATATCCTCAAATTCCTTTATGTGCAAATAAGGGTTTTCCTTTTCAATTCCGTGGAATGTAGGAAGTAGTTGCAACATCCCTGGCTTAACTTGGAAGAGCTGAGCTTGGACCGGTAAGAGGATGCATGAAGGGGTGGTGCTACGGGTTGGTTGAAGAAACTCCCACATTGACCTCGCCGGAGGATCAATTGGGATATTGTTCCCTTCATTTCCGTGAGGGAGAAATTGCATTCGTGGATTGGGTATTCTAGGTTCTGGCACTCTCCCACCCCGTTGCATGTTTGGGTTGGCACCTACATTCTCAAAGTTATCACCCGCATCCTCGGGTGGGTCTTGGCCAATGTTCATGTTACGGCCCAAGGGTTGTCTAACTAGTCGGTTTTGTTCGTCCTGACCCCACATATAACAATATTATCTACAAATGAAAATGTAAACAACAAAAGTATATACAAGGATCAACGTACCTCAGCCCATGATGAACATCACGGGACTTACCTCCGTTGTCCGAAAATCACCTTTTGATTCAACGCTTACATTCCCTGGCAACGGCGCCAAAAATGCCTGTTTGATTCCGTAGTAGTATATCCTAACCTCCGAACATCATCCCTCAATGCGTATAGACTATGTGTGGAGGGGAGTGTCACTCTCCCTTGGAATGATTTCAAAAGAAAGGGCAACGGAATGGTGAAATGAATGAAATGTGTGTGTGTGTGAACAAAAATGCTTCCTAATAGCAAGAAGACTTTTTGTGCATCGTGTTTTACTTGGAACCATATTCCAAGGTCGTCTCCTCAGGGAAGGAGGTGAATCATGTAGAAGGTAATTTTGGTGAAAGAAAAGTGTAAAATCTTTTGTTTAAAGTTGGTTTGTGGTTTGTATTGTGATGAAATTGAAATGGGAAACAATTGTTGGCTAATCCGAAGGGTTCACTCCAATGGGAATGCCAAGTCGACTCAAACCCTTCCTCCAATGGTGCATAGATGAACGATTGACTCGTGGGAAACGAGGGACGAGATGGAAATGAGGATCCAAGCATAACTCATGACAAGTCTACGGGATATCAAAGATTCACACCATGTCCTCACTCAACTCAGTTAAACCGAACAATCGTACACCGAGGGGAGGAAAGAAGACGATTTGAAATGGCATACCCAAGAGGAGGTCTCCCTTGGATTAGCCAACTTAAAGACTTAGCTACTCATGCTTAGGGTAAAGACAACAATGTAGTGAGAAGACATTATGAAGAAATGAAGATTAGAGCTAAGCATGAACGAAATGCACCAATATAACTTCCGGATAATTTATACATGTCCATCACCTCTTACTAAAGAGTGAATGAGAAACTAATCACTCTTCATGGCTTTGGTAAAGCTAGAAAAGTGAGTGATGCTCATTCCTCCAAGTAGAGGAGTTACAAGCTAAAACTATATTACACAAGGAGCCGATTTTCGATAAAGAATGAGTGAATCACGTTCCACCCTTCACGACTTTGGTAAAACTATAGAAAAGTGGAAGAGTTTCACTCCTCTAAGGGAAGAAGGAAGCTCAAACAATGAAAGTAAAAGAAAGCAATAAATTAAAAGAAAGCAATAATACAATAAAAGAAAGCAATACTTAAATTAGAAGAAAACAATTACTTTTGGAGGGTTTTCCACAACCAAAAAGATGATCTTTACAAGTCCCAAGGGGTGGTATTTATAGGCAACCAAAAGATGCAATTTACAAGCCCCAAAAGATGCCATTTACAAGCCCCAAGAAGAGCTTGAATTACACTTTGATCCCTTTTGTTTTGAGCTTTAATAATTGGCACCCTATAGTTTGTAGCTTTGATAATTGGCTCCCCAGTAATTTGTAGCTTTGACACAATTGGCTCCCCAGTAATTTGTAGCTTTGACGCACAAAACCCTAAAAAGAACAACAATTAATGCATTATCCCTAATTCACACACTAACCCTAATTTGACTTATTTTGACTATTTTAACTAACACAATTGTCCTATTAACTTAATTAAATTATGCATTAATTATGGTTAATCACTGGGTGATGGTGGTTTCGAGCTGGTTAATCGTGGTCTCCAATCCTAGCAAAATCTGCCTATCGGTCCTATCATCCACTGGTATGTATGGTTGATCTTCTTGTGGTGGAGGCTGCTCTTGTGGGAAAAATTCTTCTGGTATGTGAAATGGTTCATCTTGTTGTGGAAGTGGTGCTTTGGGTTGTTCCTCAGGCTGTACTCCATGACTCTTTTTTAAAGAAGTTTTATCCAACGGTCCAAAATGTTCTACCATTTTCCATGAAGGATCAACAATCACTCCCTTGTTCCTGCATAATTGAGAAACTAACATAGCTGTAACACCCCAAAACACACCCTGGACGGCATTACATTCTAAAACATTCATATCATGAGAGCACTAATATAATTCCTCAAGAAACGAGACTCCATTTGTCATCCACAAATATTTACAAAGTGATCCAAAAGAATAAGCCCAAATTATGGCTATTACATCTCAAAAATTAATTAAAGTTGCACAGCGGAATAAACAAAAGAAACTAGACTACACAATGTTCCAAAAAAATGTCCTAGTCTAGTAAAAAAAAAGGAAAGGAGGTCGCTCTATGCGTCCACCTCGGGATCCACACTCCCGTCAAGTGGAGTCTCCCAAGTAGCGGGCTCCTCGTCCCTTACTTCCTCCTCAAGCGGGTAATCTGAAAAATGTTAGCGGTAGGGGGTGAGCACGAAGCTCTGTAGAAAAATTCTCACAAACCCATAGAAGGTTTAGAAAAGCATTTAAAACGGCCGGTCTCATTTCACAAATAGCATATATAATCTTTGAAGTAAAACAATGACATTTTACAACGGATCTCAAGTTTAAGTAGCAATAGTACAAGAAATGAACAATAATAACCAATTCTAATAAACATCCATTTTCAAAATATAAACCATTTCCCACACATTATGTAATATTGTCCTCCATGGCATGAGCATCCTTACAAGGAACCTCTCACCCCCAAGGTTTGGTTTCTCAAGCATCCTTACGAGGAACCTCTTGAGGAAAATCACATACTGTCCTCTTTTGGCATGAGCATCCTTATAAGGAACCTCTCACCCTCAAGGCTTGGTTTCTCAAGCATCCTTATAAGGAACCTCTTGAGGAAAATCACATACTGTCCTCTTTTGGCATGAGCATCCTTATAAGGAACCTCTCACCCTCAAGGCTTGGTTTCTCAAGCATCCTTATAAGGAACCTCTTGAGGAAAATCATATACTGTCCTCTTTTGGCATGAGCATCCTTATAAGGAACCTCTCACCCTCAAGGCTTGGTTTCTCAAGCATCCTTATAAGGAACCTCTTGATGAAAATCACATACTGTCCTCTTTTGGCATGAGCATCCTTATAAGGAACCTCTCACCCTCAAGGCTTGGTTTCTCAAGCATCCTTATAAGGAACCTCTCACCCTCAAGGCATCACAAACAACCCAACCAAGCATACAATTCCAATATTTTTCTCAATTTACAATCATCTATCCAAAATTCCCCAAAATATAACATGTAAAGTTCCACAACCAACTAAGAAAAATACATGAGATCACAATAACATCATTTTTCTACCCAACACAACAACTACGGTTTTCGAAGTTCATAATGAAGAAAGCCTTTAAGAAGAAATACATCACTCTCCCAAAAAACTAGGGTTTTAAAACTAGAAAAGAGATTTCATGGGTATTAAACCCTAACTTTGTTCAAAACATGTAATCTTTGCCAAAAAGCCTGAGAGAGGATGATTCCATAACATATATATACCATTGATAGCCAAAACATAAATATATAAATACCCTAGCCTCAATGTAAGTGAGTGAGAGAAAACCCCTACCTTGATGTTCTTGAAATCTAGGGCTTTGATCTTTTTGGAAGTGTAACTCCCTCTTGATCTTGTGTTTCTTTCTCCTCCTTTATCTCCTCCTAGGGTTCTAAAGTGTTTAGGGTGAGAGTGGAGTGAAGAATGGGACAAATGAGGGCTTAAGGTGGTGTTTTAAACCCAAAAAATCTCGACTTTTTAACTGTTCGGCGAGTGTCAGAAAAATCGTACTGGTACGCGGTACCGGTATGGTATAGTACTGGTACTCGGTACCGGTACGGTTAAGCTACTGGTTCGGGCTTACTGGTACGGTACCATACCAGTACGGTGTTCCGGTACACTTTGGCTGCTCCGACTTCCAGGGAAGTTTTGACCCATTTAAAGGTCGAATTGGAAAATTTTAGTGAGATACACTTTTGTAGCCCTAGATGTCTACTAGCTACCGTCCAAATTTCAGATCAATTGGACATAAGGATAAAAAGTTATGACCAAAATACTAGAAGGTGTCCCAACTCCTTTTTACCCAAATTCTCTCCAAGTGTGTCTTTACTCCCGAATTACTTCCTAACTTCCAATACACCTCATATTACCTCTCCCAAGGTTGTTTGACCTTACGGATTCAATGGACACCTTATTTTGACCTAAAAATCTTTAGAAATTCATCTAATCACCCTTTCCAAGTTTAAACGTCTTGAAAACTCCAACTTCTCAATCCATATGCATCTCTAGCATTTCTCCTACTATTACAATCTATATAGTTCATTCTTACATCATTACACATATCCACATTTTTACAACAATTATTTACTATATATCTATATACATATATATAAAAGAAAATACGGGGTGTTACAATCCACCCCCCTTAAAGAAAGTTTCGTCCTTGAAACTTACCTAAAGTAGCGAACAAATATGAACACTTCTCCCGCATTTCTTGCTCCGGTTCCCATGTAGCTTCCTCCACTCCATGGTGTTGCCACCAAACCTTTACCAATCTGATAACTTTGTTGCGAAGCACTTTTTCCTTGGCGTCGATAATTTCTACCGGTTGTTCTTCGTAGGTTACTCCGTCTTGGATTTCAATCTCCTCCAAGTTCACGACTGGAGTTGCATCCGAGTGACACCTTCTCAACATGGACACCTGGAACACATCATGTACTCCGGATAGCTGTGCTGGTAGTCGAAGTTGGTATGCTGCCTTGCCTATCGCTTTGATTATCTCAAACGGTCCGGTATATCTTGGCGCTAGCTTCCCCTTCTTGCCGAATCGAAACACGCCCTTCTTGGGTGACACCTTGAGAAATACATAGTCTCCCACCTTGAATTCTAAGGGTCTCCGTCTGTGGTCCGCATAGCTCTTCTGTCTACTTTGCGCCGTCCGTAGCCTCTCTCGGATGAGTTGAATTTTCTCCGTAGTTTCTCGAACAATGTCCGGTCCTAACAAACTACTCTCACCGACTTCTAACCAACACGTCGGTGATCGGCATGGTCTTCCATACAATGTTTCATACGGTGCCATCCCAATACTTTCCTGATAGCTGTTGTTGTAAGCAAACTCCACCAACGGTAAGTGGTCGCTCCAACTCCCCTTGAAGTCCAACGCGCAAGTGCGTAACATATCCTCCATAATCTGGATCACCCTCTCGGATTGGCCATCCGTTTGGGGATGAAAAGCCGTACTGAAATGTAACTCCGTCCCCATCGCTTGTTGTAGACTCTGCTAGAATCTCGCCACAAACCTAGAGTCACGATCCGACACAATCGAGAGCGGAACTCCGTGTAATCTCACTATCTCACGGATATACAGCTGGCTCAAAGTCTCGAATGTATCCGTGGTCTTCATACCCAAAAAGTGAGCGGACTTGGTGAGTCTATCCACAATGACCCACACTGCATTATGCCCACGCGACGTCCGTGGTAAACCCGACACGAAGTCCATGGTGATGTGATCCCACTTCCACTCTGGAATAGGCAAAGACTGTAGGACTCCTCCTGGCCTTTGATGCTCAATCTTCACTTGCTGGCACACCGCACATTTTGCCACATACTTGGCCACATCTCGCTTCATTCCCCTCCACCAGTATTGACGCTTCATGTCCCTATACATCTTTGTGCTACCGGGGTGGATAGAAAACTTGGAGGGATGACACTCTCCAAGTATTTCCTCCTTTAGGGACGAATCATTGGGAACACATAGCTTCTCTCCATATTTCCAAGACCATCCTTCCATCGCTTCTCCATTCTCCAATCGGGCTCTAATCAAATCAAGTTCCGAATCCAGGCATTGCAACTCCACCACTCATTGCAGAAGCGTCGGTTGAGCTACAAGGTTGAATAGATATGGTTGATACTTCGGTCCATCCACCCATAGATCGTACTCCTCCAATGCATCAATCATTTTTCACCTCTTTACCGCAAGAGAATTGATTTCACCCCGAGACTTCCTGCTAAGAGCGTCGGCAACTACATTGGCCTTCCCCGGATGGTAGTTGAGCGTGAACTCATAATCTTCCAAGTACTCAATCCACCTTCTCTGTCGGAGATTCAAGTCTTTCTGTGTGAAGATATACTTTAGGCTTTTATGGTCCGAGAACACTTGAAATTTCTCCCCGTATAAATAACATCTCCACAACTTAAGAGCAAACACCACCGCAGCCAGCTCTAAGTCGTGTGTGGGATAATTCTGCTCATGCACCTTGAGTTGCCTCGAGCCACAAGCCACTACCTTCCCTCCTTGCATTAGAACGCACCCCAAGCCTCGTAGTGAAGCATCGGTGTAGACATCGTAGCCTTCCCCACTACTCGGAATAATGAGGATAGGTGTCGTCGTCAACTTCTCCTTCAAGGTGCGGAAAGCTAGTTCACACGCTTGAGTCCATGAAAATTTCTCCCCCTTCTTTGTAAGGCGAGTCATCGGCATCGCAAGCTTGGAGAACCCTTCCACAAACCTACGATAATAGCCGGCTAACCCCAAGAAACTCCGTACTTCCGTCACGTTCTTCGGTGGTTCCCATTTCATCACGGCCTCAATCTTTGCGGAGTCGACCACTACTCCTTGCTCGGACACAACATGACCAAGGAACTTCACTTCCTTCATCCAAAACTCACACTTGCTCATCTTCGCATATAACTTATGTTCTCTCAATGTTTGTAGCACAATAGAGAGATGATGAGCATGTGTCCTCCTGAGTTTGTGAGTAAACCAATATGTCATCAATAAACACAATGACAAATTGATCGAGGTAAGGCCGGAAGACTCTGTGCATCAAATCCATGAAGGCTGCGGGGGCATTAGTCAATCCGAACGGCATCACCGTATACTCGAAATGACCATACCGGGTACGGAAAGCAGTCTTAGGAATATCCTCCTCCTTAATCCGCAGCTGATGATACCCCGTGCGAAGATCAATCTTGGAGTAATACTTAGAACCCTTCAATTGATCAAATAAGTCATCAATTCTCGGCAATAGATACTTATTCTTCACGGTAACCCGATTCAACCTCCGGTAATCCGTGCACAATCGTAGAGTCTCATCCGTTTTCTTCACAAAGAGGACTGGGGCTCCCCAAGGTGAAGTGCTTAAACGGATAAACCCAATCGCCAACAAATGATCCAACTGCTTCCTTAGCTCCTTCAACTCCAAAGGTGCCATCCGGTAGGGAGCAATATATATGGGTTCGGTTCCCGGATAGAGATCGATCTTGAATTCAATTTCCCTATGTGGCGGTAATCCGGGTAATTCCTCGAGAAAAACATCCGAAAACTCCGATACAATTAACACCACATCCGTGTGGAGTTTATCCCTGTCATCTCCCATCAAGATAGCTAAGAAACTCAATTGATTTCCCGCTTTCTCTTTTAAGAATCTACTACCCGTAGTAGAAAATGGATGGAAAGAATCTCGATTATTCACAAAACTAAAAATGACTCCTCCCGGTAACTGAAATGTAATCCGCTTGCGGAAACAATCCATTACCGCCCGGAAAGCAGACAACAAGTTCATCCCAAAAATCACATCATACCCTTTTATCTCTAAAGCAATCAAATCCACAATTAATTCGTGCTCCCCAATGTGAAGCACGCAACCCTTGCAGACTCGGCTAGTATCTAACCGTCCTCCCGTGGGCAAGCTAATATTCATCACATGCTCTAGCTTCGCGAAACTCAATCCCAAATCAAGTGCATATGTCGTGCGTACAAATGAGTGTGTTGCACCGGGGTCAAATAATATTCGGGCCCAAGAATTATAAATAAGGACGATACCTTCCACAACGGCGTTGGCAATGTCCTCCTCCGGCTGAGTCAAAGCAAATACTCTCCCATGGTTGGCGCCGCCGGGGGCTTGAGCTTGTATCGGTCGCTGCGGTGCAGGCCTCGGTGGTGGTGGTTGGGCTGCTGGTACCTGTCTGGCGGTCTGGATAGGCCTCTGAGGTGGATAAATTGGGCAATGCATCCGAAGGTGTCCCACACCTCCGCATGCAAAACAAGATCGTGGGGTAATACCGGCTCTAGTCTGAAGGTCTCCCTCTCCTTGGGCTGTCAAAAGTCGCTGTCCACCTGTCTGGTCTGGGTGACGGTATGGTGTCGGTCTCTATGCCCCTCTATTGCTAGCACCCGTTCGGATCGAACCTTCTCTCGAGAAGCCCTGTCATCGCTGGCTATCCTCTATGTCTCTCTCTACCAGTGCAGCTCTGTCCACCAGGTCCCCAAAATCACGGATCCTGAGAGCTACCAATTTCTCCCTAATGACCGGCCTCAGACCCTGCTCGAAGCGCTTGGCCCTGTCGGCCTCAGTAGATATAAATCCCGTAGCATAACGGGAGAGCTCGTCAAACCGCCTCTCATACTCAGCCACAGTCATACTACCCTATCTTAGTGCAAGAAAATCCACCTTCATTCGGTCTCTGACCGATTCAGGGAAGTACTTATCTTGGAAAAGTTGATCAAACTTTTCCCAAGTGAGTGTGTCGGTGTCTCTTCTCCTCTTTATGGCATCCCACCAATAGTCGGCCTCCCCCTCAAACAGGTAGGTCGCCAAACCAACTCTCAACTCCTCGGCAACTCCCATGCAGTCACAGATCTTTTTCACTCGGCGGATCCATCTATCCGCCTCCAAAGGATTGGAGCTCCCTTGGAAGTTGGGTGGTCGTTGTCTTAAGAATTCCCGAAGAGCTATCATCCTTCGGTCTCCGTTCTCATTGCCCGGTACTTGAGCGACAAGATGAGCTCCACCATTGTGGTTGTTGTTACCATTTTGGCTTTGTACCAAAGTGGTGAGCTCCCTCAAGCATTGGTAAATGCCATTCATGCCATCCGGAGGTGGTGGTGGTGGTGGATTTGCTTGACCTCCACGGCCATGCCCACGTCCGCGTCCCTGTCCTTGTTCACCGTTCATCCTGCACATCAATTCACGACTTAGTTTCCTTGATGTGCAAGATATAAACTAAAGTGATATGTAGGATGTCTTGAGTTAAGCACAAGGCATATACAAAATTTAACTTAACAATTTCCTTCACCCTAAACCTACATCTCTAGTGGTAATCCATAACCTACAGCTCCCATGTAAGACCTATAGCCTAGGCTCTGATACCAACTTTGTAACACCCCAAAACACACCCTGGACGACATTACATTCTAAAACATTCATATCATGAGAGCACTAATATAATTCCTCAAGAAACGAGACTCCATTTGTCATCCACAAATATTTACAAAGTGATCCAAAAGAATAAGCCCAAATTATAGCTATTACATCTCAAAAATTAATTAAAGTTGCACAATGGAATAAACAAAAGAAACTAGACTACACAATGTTCCAAAAGAATGTCCTAGTCTAGTAAAAAAAAAAGGAAAGGAGGTCGCTCTATGCGTCCACCTCGGGATCCACACTCCCGTCAAGTGGAGTCTCCCAAGTAGCGGGCTCCTCGACCCTTACTTCCTCCTCAAGCAGGTAATTTGAAAAATGTTAGCGGTAGGGGGTGAGCACGAAGTTCTGTAGAAAAATTCTCTCAAACCCATACAAGGTTTAGAAAAGCATTTAAAACGGCCGGTCTCATTTCACAAATAGCATATACAATCTTTGAAGTAAAACAATGACATTTTACAACGGATCTCAAGTGTAAGTAGCAATAGTACTAGAAATGAACAATAATAACCAATTCTAATAAACATCCATTTTCAAAATATAAACCATTTCCCACACATTATGTAATATTGTCCTCCATGACATGAGCATCCTTACAAGGAACCTCTCACCCTCAAAGTTTGGTTTCTCAAGCATCCTTACAAGGAACCTCTTGAGGAAAAACACATACTGTCCTCTTTTGACATGAGCATCCTTATAAGGAACCTCTCACCCTCAAGGCTTGGTTTCTCAAGCATCCTTATAAGGAACCTCTTGAGGAAAATCACATACTGTCCTCTTTTGGCATGAGCATCCTTATAAGGAACCTCTCACCCTCAAGGCTTGGTTTCTCAAGCATCCTTATAAGGAACCTCTTGAGGAAAATCACATACTGTCCTCTTTTGGCATGAGCATCCTTATAAGGAACCTCTCACCCTCAAGGCTTGGTTTCTCAAGCATCCTTATAAGGAACCTCTTGAGGAAAATCATATACTGTCCTCTTTTGGCATGAGCATCCTTATAAGGAACCTCTCACCCTCAAGGCTTGGTTTCTCAAGCATCCTTATAAGGAACCTCTTGATGAAAATCACATACTGTCCTCTTTTGGCATGAGCATCCTTATAAGGAACCTCTCACCCTCAAGGCTTGGTTTCTCAAGCATCCTTATAAGGAACCTCTTGATGAAAATCACATACTTTCCTCTTTTGACATGAGCATCCTTATAAGGAACCTCTCACCCTCAAGGCTTGGTTTCTCAAGCATCCTTATAAGGAACCTCTTGAGGAAAATCACATACTGTCCTCTTTTGGCATGAGCATCCTTATAAGGAACCTCTCACCCTCAAGGCTTGGTTTCTCAAGCATCCTTATAAGGAACCTCTTGAGGAAAATCACATACTGTCCTCTTTTGGCATGAGCATCCTTATAAGGAACCTCTCACCCTCAAGGCATCACAAACAACCCAACCAAGCATACAATTCCAATATTTTTCTCAATTTACAATCATCTATCCAAAATTCCCCAAAATATAACATGTAAAGTTCTACAATCAACTAAGAAAAATACATGAGATCACAATAACATCATTTTTCTACCCAACACAACAACTACGGTTTTCGAAGTTCATAATGAAGAAAGCCTTTAAGAACTCTCCCAAAAAACTAGGGTTTTAAAACTAGAAAAGAGATTTCATGGGTATTAAACCCTAACTTTGTTCAAAACATGTAATCTTTGCCAAAAATCCTGAGAGAGGATGATTCCATAACATATATATACCATTGATAGCCAAAACATAAATATATAAATACCCTAGCCTCAATGTAAGTGAGTGAGAGAAAACCCCTACCTTGATGTTCTTGAAATCTAGGGCTTTGATCTTTTTGAAAGTGTAACTCCCTCTTGATCTTGTGTTTCTTTCTCCTCCTTTATCTCCTCCTAGGGTTTTAAAGCGTTTAGGGTGAGAGTGGAGTGAAGAATGGGACAAATGAGGGCTTGAGGTGGTGTTTTAAACCCAAAAATCTCGACTTTTTAACTGTTCGGCGAGTGTCAGAAAAATCGTACCGGTATGCGGTAGCAGTACGGTATAGTACCGGTACTCAGTACCGGTATGGTTAAGCTACTGGTTCGGGCGTACCGGTACGGTGTTCCGGTACACTTTGGCTGCTTCGACTTCCAGGGAAGTTTTGACCCATTTAAAGGTCGAATTGGAAAATTTTCATGAGATACACTTTTGTAGCCCTAGATGTCTACTATCTACTGTCCCAAATTCAGATCAATTGGAAATAAGGATAAAAATTTATGACCAAAATACTAGAAGGTGTCCCAACTCCTTTTTACCCAAATTCTCTCCAAGTGTGTCTTTACTCCCGAATTACTTCATAACTTCCAATACACCTCATATTACCTCTCCCAAGGTTGTTCGACCTTCCGGATTCAATGGACACCTTATTTTGACCTAAAAATCTTTAGAAATTCATCTAATCACCCTTTCCAAGTTTAAACGTCTTGAAAACTCCAACTTCCCAATCTATATACATCTCTAGCATTTCTCCTACTATTACAATCTATATAGTTCATTCTTACATCATTACACATATCCACATTTTTACAACAATTATTTACTATATATCTATATACATATATATAAAAGAAAATGCGGGGTGTTACAATAACATATGGAAGTGAGGGTTTATTTCTATCCATTGTAAGCAACATTTGGTCCATGATAAGATTTGGAAGATCAATTGTGTGTCTCATCCCAAAAGCATATACAAAGTAGGCCTGTTCAGTATAAATCTGATTTTTCTGAGCTCGGGGTAACAAACTGTTTACTGTAATCATATTCAGAATTCGGTATTTGTTTGTCAGATCACCTTGTTTTATGTATTTATTTGGTCTACCCCAACCAAACTTTGGATTACACGTCAATTCTCTCCATACTTCATTCAAATCAGGTAATTCGGGTGTAAAGATATTGCGGGTTGGGTGGTCTTTGCATGGGCTGAAAAAATTCGGTTATAGTAGCCGGTTTAACTTGGAAAACAATACCCCGAACAAATACACGCAATTGTCTTTCTCCTGTTATTTCAGCATTATTATAGAATTCATGGACCAAGCAATCATAGGCAGGAGCAATAAATCTAACATAATCAAGCCAACCACGTTCAGAAAGAATTTGTCTAACTCTTATGTTTTCAAAATCTTCATAGATTACTAGCCTTTCAGGAATAATAGTTTTAGTCATGAAATGAGCATCGTACCAGGCTTGTTGATTAAAATTCTCAAAAATCACCTCATTGTAGATATTTCCTGGCTAAGGTTGTTGTGGTGGTGCTTGAGGTTTCTGAGGTTGATCCCTTTGTGTACGACTTGAAGATCCTCTTGTTCGACGCCTCGAATCCATATTTTTGTTGATTTCTCTCCAAATACTTGGTTTCAATCAATTTCAATCTGGAGAAACCTTCAAAATGTAATGGGTAAGTGAATAATCGGAGAAAATTTGAAGATAAACGGTTGAGTGTAGCATATTTGAGAGGAGTTCTTTGGAGAACCTCGGTTTTTTCGAATTCTGATATGTGAGGGAGTCTGAAATTGATCGGGTTTTGTAAACGCCCACATGTTTATATTAATATAGTAATGTAATTGTTTGTTAATTTTTATATATTTAATGAACTAAGAATGAATCATATAGATTGTAACAGTA
Source organism: Ilex aquifolium (assembly GCA_951799425.1). Classification (NCBI taxonomy): domain Eukaryota; kingdom Viridiplantae; phylum Streptophyta; class Magnoliopsida; order Aquifoliales; family Aquifoliaceae; genus Ilex; species Ilex aquifolium. The sequence goes on from OX637393.1 coordinate 29,937,191, forward strand.
GGAATAAATACTAGGGAGGCAAATTGATTGTGAAGTTTAAGTTTCGAAGGCATTTAAACTTGGGAAAGGTTGTTAGGTAAGTTTCTAAATATTTTTAGGTCAAAATAAGATTTCCATTGAATTCGGAAGATCGAGAAACCTTGGGAGAGGTAATATGGGGTGTATTAGAAGTTAGGAAGTATTCCGGAGTTAAAACAAATTTTAGAAAGAATTCGGATAGGAAGAAATTTGACACTACCTTAGTATTTTAGCTATAACTCTTTACTCTTAACTCCGATTGATCTGATTTTTGGACAATAGAACCTAGACTTCAAGGGATACAAAATTTTATTTGACAAAAATTTTCTGAATCAGCTTCTAAATAGGTCAAAATCGATCTGGAAGTTGAGGGTATACTACCACCCGCGTCCGGACGGGAATAGACACGCGTCCGGACGCGTGTCGCAGAACATTGGGCGAAGAAACACGCGTCCGGACCCAAGAAAACACGCGTCCGGACGCACCAAGCCGGGGGCTTCACATCCCAGACCTCTTGTGGGTGTTTTCTCCACTTTTCATCTCATTTCATCAAATCTAACTCTTGAGAGGCTTAGAGAGGAAGAAGAAAGGGAAAAAAAAGAGATTTAATGTGTTGATTCAAGTGGGGAAAGATCAAATCTTCTAGTTCTTCACACAAAAACTGAGCAAGGTAGAGGTTTATTCCTATTCTCTTATATTGAGGCTATGGCTTATATATATGTATTCTTTTGACTCTAAATCCTATATGTATGCTATGAAATCCTTGATTCTTGATATTCTTGTAAATATTACCATGTTTTGGACCATGCTATGGTGGAATAGCTATTAAATCTCTTTTCTTGTTTTAAAACCCTAGTTTCAAGAGAAATGGATTTTTCTCTTGATTGTCCTTGATTTCAAAACTTTAGTGATTTGCATTGAACAATACAATGGTATTTATGATGATCTCATGCCTATTTTCTTAAGTTGTGCTATTGGAATATTATATGAAAAATTTGGGGATTTTTGGGATTTGTTTGTGACTTGAGGAAATTGGTTGGGTATTGTATCTCTTGTGGATGTTCGGATGACCATGGGTGGCCGTTGACTGGGTATCGTAGAGTGGGTAGATGTGTTTCTTACTCCGTGCGGGTTTGAATTTTTCCTACCACTTGTAGTGGGGTTGGTGCCTTGTGAGGACCAAACCACTATTCGCTCACGGGTGCCGTGGCAGAGGGTTAGTATACTATTCCTGGGTTAGATTCGTCACTGCCAATGTGTTGGTATACGCCCTTCCTAAAGTTGTATATCCTTGAAAGGATTGAGTGTGTGTGTGGGCCAGGATATTCTCGATGTGTCTATTCATGCGATATCATACATCATACTTGAGATACATATTGTTGTTGAGATACAAGTTGTGGTTTGAAATACATTGTGAGTTATGGCTTATTGTGCCAACGGTTGGATATGGTTTATGGTGAATTGTTGGAAATGTTCATTTTGGAAATTGGTTTTACTTCTTCAATTACTTCATGGATATTGTTTAAACTTGAGATCGGATAAGCTATCACTTTTTTCTTTCAAAAGTTATATATGATATTTGTGAAATGAGACCGACTTGTTTTTATATGTTTTCTAAACCTTGTTTGAGTTTGGGAGGATTTTCCTACAGAGCTTAGTGCTCACCCCCTACAAACAATATTCATTTTCAGATGTTGGTTTAGAAGAGGAGCTGGGACTTGATGAGCAGGTGCTCTGGGAAGCTCAAGGGGATGGACATGTGGATTCGGAAGGGGATGTCTAGAATTGTTTCTTTTTGTCCTAGACTAGGAGATTTATTTTGAAATAGTGCTCAAGTTAATATTTTCTGTATTCCGCTGCGAGATAATATTTGTTTTTGGCATATTCTTTTGGATGTAATGACCATGGTTTGGTCTATTTTTTTGGATGATGAATGAAAGTTCTTTGTTTATGAATTTTATTAGTTGCTCTCATGAGGTGAATGGTTTTAGATAGTAATGTCGTCCAAGGTGGATTTTGGGGTGTTACAGGTTTTGCACGGAGGTGATATTTATTTACATACTGCCATCAGGACGCTAGCCCCCACCGTACGGATGGTGCTCTTTGACTGGATTTTGTATTGTAACTGCAGGCGTGTGCTGATAATTCTGCTTTCTGAAAAAATCCTGCAGTTTCCAAAATTAAATACAACTTTATATATTCTATAAAACTTTGCTGACCACTCTTTTTCTTTTCAAAAATTGGTTTTATTAATTATTTATTTGTTATTTTATTATTTACTGATTTTCCTAATTATTCTATAGTTATTTATATTTATTTACATATATGTATAATTCCTAAATTACATATTATTTGATCATACTTCTATTCAGATTTAGAGTCAGAAGTTTCTGGGTTACTAATACCAGTGACACGGTTAACTTCATTTCTTACGTATCTTGTTAACATAGGGGTAGAATATGATGGCGTCTCTGGGTATTCCTTACTCTGCTCATAGCTAATCCACCGGAGACGATCTGACGCTCGACTTGAAATTGGTTCCGCACACTGATTATATTGTCTCAAATGCACTGTACGACCATATCTTACACAACCACCGAGACGATTTGCTCGTCGGTGTTTAGCAAATGTACTTTTTCCAAATAATGGTCTTGCTTGACTTTCAAAAATTTCTAAATTTCTAACTCTTCTACCTTTTTGCAGAATCAATGCATGTATATCTTTTGGAATATGACGCTAGTAAATTAAACTTAAACAAAACAGTTTCTCATCTATCGTGTACTTATTTTTTGAAAATTTAAAAATATTTCAAACACTTGACTCACTATCCGGTTCTTTAACATCTGCCAGTCACAAAGACGAACAAATTATTTATTTTTTTTCAATACACAAACAAATATATTTTAAAACTTATTTTAATAATTCCTTCATCTCTCAGCTATATGAAACACTGTCTGTAATGTATATGAAAATCCGCAATTTGTTGTTCAGCGATTAAGATAGCTGGTTCTCATTCAGGAGATCTGTCATAGAAATAAAAACGATTAGTACTTTTATTTATAGTCAAACAACAATATAAGTTTTTCATAATACATAGACTGGTTCAAATAGTTGGATATAAGTTATATCTTGAGTAAATCCCTCATAATAGGGTTTAAGCCTTTGACCGTTGACTTTAAAAATATTTTCGGTTAATGGATTTTCAATTTCAATTGCCCCATAGTCAAAAACTTGGTTGACAATATATGGACCTGTCCATCTAGATCTTAATTTTTCGGGAAATAAACGAAGTTTTGCATTATGTAACATAATTTTTTGAGACGGTTCAAAAGATTTTCGCATGATATTTTTATCATGAAAATTTTTTGTTCTGGATTTAGCAATCTTTGCATTTTCATAGGCTTTGTTTCTTAATTCTTCTAACTCATTAATTTGTAGCTTACGAGCTATTCCAGCTTTATCTATATCAAAATTCATCATTTTGATTGTCTAATATGCTCGATGTTCTAATTCTACAGGCAAGTGACATGGTTTACCAAAAACTAACTGATAAGGAGACATTCCTAAGATAGTTTTATATGCGGTACGGTAAGCCCAAAGCGCATCCGTTAATCTTAAAGACCAATCCTTACGATCTGGATTTACTGTTTTTTCTAAAATATATTTTATCTCCCTATTGACTAATTCTGCTTGTCCACTTGTTTGTGGGTGATACAAAGTGGATATTTTATGAGAAATCGAGTATTTTTTCATAAGATTTTCAAAAACTTTATTACAAAAATGTAATCCACCATCACTGATAATGGTTCGAGGAATTCCCAATCTAGATAAAATATTTTCTTTTAAAAATTTGATCACTGTTCTGTGATCATTATTTCTACATGAAATTTCTTCTATCCATTTAGAAACATAGTCAACTGCAACTAAAATGTATGGATAACCAAAAGATGAGGGAAATGGTCCCATAAAATCAATGCCCCAACAATCGAAAATTTCAACAATTAAAATAGGGTTCAACGGCATCATATTTCTTTTTGAAATATTTCTCATTCTTTGACATATGTCAAAATTTAAACAAAAGATATGAACGTCTTTAAAAAGAGTTGGCCAATAAAATTCACACTGCAAAATTTTAGCAGCGGTTTTCTTTTAAGCAAAATGGCCTCCGCAAGCTTCAGAATGACAAAATTGAATTACTTGACCGATTTCATGATTAGGTACACAACGTCTTATTATCTGATATTTACAGTATTTAAACAAATAAGGATCTTCCCAGGAAAAATTATGTACCTCACTTAGAAACTTATTTTTATCAGTCCAAGTATAGTTAGAAGGAATAATATCAGCAGCTAAATAATTGGTTATATCTGCATACCATGGTACTTCTGTTATTACAAAAAGTTGTTCATCTGGAAAAGTTTCCTTAATCGGAATTGGTTCTTCCTTTATATCATAATTTAGCAAGTAATTCTTTTTCTGTAGTTGAATAATTCATTTGCGCATCATTTAAAGTTTTGCTTGCATAGTAAATAACATAAGGTTTTTTATCTCTTTTTTGACCTAATACAGCTCCGACTGCGTAATCACTTGCATCACACATTAATTCAAAAGGTAAAGACCAGTCAGGAGGTTGCATAATAGGTGTAGAAATAAGCATGTTTTTTAGTTTATCAAATGCTAATTGACATGCTTTATTCCAGTCAAATACTATATCTTGGCACAAGAGATTACATATTGGTTTAGATATTGAACTAAAATTTTTAATAAATCTTCTATAAAATCCTGCATGACGTAGGAAAGATCGAACATCTTTCACAATTTTCGGTAAGGGAAGATTAGCTATTAAGTCAATTTTTTATTTATCCACTTCAATTCCTTTTTCAGAAACTATGTGACCTGAAACAATACCTTGTGTAACCATGAAATAACATTTTTCCCAATTTAAAACAAGGTTTGTTTCTTCACATCGAATAAGTACTTTTTCAAGATTTTCTAAACATAATTGAAATGAATCACCATTTACCGAGAAATCGTCCATAAAAACTTCTAGATGTCGTTCTACCATATCACTAAATATGCTTAGCATGCAACGCTAAAAAGTAGCCGGGGCATTACATAATCCAAAAGGCATCCTTTTATAAGCAAAAGTACCGAAAGGACATGTAAATGTAGTTTTTTCTTGATCATCTATTACAATTTCAATTTGATTATAACCAGAATATCCGTCTAAAAAATAATAATATGCATTACCAACTATTCTTTCTAAAACTTGATCTAGAAAAGGCAACGGAAAATGATCCTTTATGGTAAGGAAATTTAGCTTTTGATAGTCAATACACACACGCCATCCTGTGACTGTACGCATAGGAACTAATTCATTCTCTTGATTTTTTATTACTGTAACAAACCCATTTACTATCAGATATATGGTAAATAATATTAGCATCTAGTAGTTTAAGTACTTCAGCACGGACTACTTCTTTCAAGAGTGGATTCAATCTTCTTTGCATTTGACGAGATGGTTTTGCATTTTCTTCTAAATAGATACAGTGGGTACATAGAAGTGGACTTATACCTTTTATATCTGCTATCGTCCATCCAATAACACTTTGGTGATTTTTTAGAATTTTTTTCAATTCTTTTTCTTGAATTCCAGATAATTTTGATGATGTTATTACTAGATAAATTTCATCTTCTCCCAAAAAGAGATATTTTAAGTTAGATGGAAGAAGTTTTAATTCTGGTTTAAAAAAGTTGATGTTAGATTCTTCAGATTCAGGTGGATCCCCGGGTTATATGTGACACCCCAAAACTCGGGGGTCCTTTATTAGCCATTGACCATCCGTCAACCCGCGGAAATACTCGTGATAGTCGTATAACCCGACACCACGTCATTCACATTGCTTTTGACCGGATTTACCATCCACAAGGTCAATTATACCTCAATTTATGTCCATTTATGTCATAGGAACCAAAGAAAACAAAGCCCAAAAGCATGGCTAAGCATTTTGAAAATTTCAAATTTTTGGAAAACCTTCCGGAAGGTTTTGCTTCAACCTTCCGGAAGGTTTGCTCACTGGAAAAGTTCTTCCGGAAGGTCTTTCTTAACCTTCCGGAAGGTTTTGCCTTCTGGAAAATAGATTGAAAATGAAACGTGTCGACCTTCCGGAAGGTGTACTCAAACCTTCCGGAAGGTTTTGCTCACTGGAAAGGTTCTTCCGGAAGGTTTTTCTTCACCTTCCGGAAGGTTTTGCCTTCTGGAAAAAAGATTGAAATGAAACGTGTCGACCTTCCGAAAGGTGTACTCAACCTTCTGGAAGGTTTTACCTTCTGGACCACAATTCTGCCTTAACCTTCCGGAAGGTTTTAGTGACCTTCCGGAAGGTTTTGCCCAGAATTTCTTCCTTCCTTAGTTTTTCAATCCCAATTCAACCAAAACCATTCCATTACCATCCCAAACCTGGATAACTATATTTTCCACATTATACATGTTCTATACAAGTTCCATAGCATAAAATTCCACATTTTTACACATCAAAAGTGAAATTTTATAAAAGTTTTACAAAACTCAACCCAAGGCCACAAGCCGGCCCCCTTCATGCTTGATGCTCTCCAAGTGAGCCATCCGCTGGTGCAAAACTCACACTTGAAAATGTTGTCCCACGAAGGGTGAGCCACGCTCAATAGGATATCCTCCTACAGAGGTTACTCCCCAACCTAAGTGCATATGAAATGCGCACACGCAACAAATCAACAAGCATCAACCAATCTAACAAGAATATACACCTCCATGTTAGAAACCTACCATGCTATACTATGTCATGCCATGATATGAGATGGAACTCACTCATTCACCTTGTCCCAAGTCTTCCCCGACTCACACCACACAATGCAAAAGCCAATGTGTATGAACCCGTCTATTGACGGAAAAACCCTCCCAATGATCGTTTGAGATAAAAGTTATGTCTTTATAAAAAAATCAAATCATTGTTTGAGGCTACCCATTGGATGGGTGTTTTTATATAACAAAATCTTGTGTCTTCCTGGGCAACGGATTTTGGAATCGCACCGCCGGCTCCGTGGGCCTATCTACACTTTTTGGACTTGCACCGTCGGAGTGTATGAACTAGTGGTTCCGGGTTTTTCACCCGAGGGAGTGTCTAGCCCTACTTGCTTTACCCGACACAAGTTTTCCTTATGCAATGCAACCGTGCAACTCAGTCAGATCTTCGATCCCGACTTTCCCGAGTTCACATACCAACCACCAAGATTTGGTGTTTGATCCGCAACACATGCACACACCCACACTCATGCCTATGACCCATGAATGCGATGTCAACTCACCCACACATACTCATGTCTTATAACCATGAATGTGATGTACCCATGTGAATGCAATGTAATGTACCAATTGCACTCTAACCACATGTTCGATATGTATGAGTGCCATATGAACAATGTCAAGATAAATCTACATATTCATGGTACTTCATATCATAAGCACATAAATACCATAATTCAACACATTATCAATATATAGCAAGCATGCCTATATCAACATTTCATCCAATAACCATTTTCAAACATGTTATCACATAAGCATGCAATTAACATAGCAAACTCATCAATACATCATTCTAGGCATTTAATCAAGGAAGTGATCTAAGTCATTTCTCTAATTATTTTGTAAGTGTTAAGGCTCTAACACCCTTCTTTTCCATACCAACATCTCATATAAGCAACTAAGGTGAGGAATAATCCCAAATAGGAAGAATCCTACACGTCATCATGTATCACAAGAAATTACTCTAAGTAATTTCTACACCACCATTTCAAGATAGATTATATTGTATCCACTTTCAACATCCATCTAATCATGTCACCAACAACAGGTAAAAGCCCCATTTAATCAAGTCACCAACCATAGGTAAGAGTCCTATACAAAGTCTCCTACATCAACTCCTTTCACATAAACATCATAGCATGAGATAAGCCCAAAACAGCCCATAAGTTTAACCCAAACAACCATAAAAAAAATAGTCCATTAGTTATCCACAAAACAGTCCCCAAATTAAGCTATATCGCAGCCCCGAAATAGGCTATAAACCAGTCCACTATTTCATTCACTTCCACAAAGATATACAAGTAACTTCCATATACCAATTGTAAGCTAAAATTTAGCTTAAGTTATTCCTATAATCAATTCTTCATTTCCATAAAAACATACAATTCCAATTGTGAATCACACCACCCAAACATGTTATTCCACTTTCGTTCAAATAACAACTTTTATCCTTTAAGGCATTTCATCAAACGCCATATAAGCATAATGTCATGTAACCACAAGGTATAGCCCACACACATCAATTATCATCATCAAACTCAAGAAATCATATCTAGTGATTTCTACATAACTATACCAAGATAAAATTTATTCTATCAATTTCTTAATATCCACATATCATAATCCCCCAAGAGAATTATAAAGCAACCACCTCTAAATGTCAATTCCATTTAGAATTTCACTTTACCAATTTTCCCATATCCATTTTCTACACTTCAAGTTCCTTTATGAAATTTACCCAACAAGTAAATATATACACCCATTTCATACCAACCTTGCTTAGCACATTTGGTACCCATTTCCCACACATAAAATGCATTAGTGGTACATTAAACTAGAGAATGTGATTTAAATCATACCAACCATTCTCAATACCCATTTCACCCAATTAACCACAATAGGCAAGTGATACATATATATATACACCTACCCATTCCATATAACCTTCCTAGGTTGGAAATAAACCTAAGTAGGAAGAAAACCCTACCTCTTGTAGCGTGTAGAATCGTCGTGGGAAGCCCCTAGAACTCAAAGCAAGCTTGAATTATTCACTTCCAAATTTTCGGCCTCCCAACGTTCGGTGAAAGCCGTCGTTTTTGGTACCCACGCGTAGCCCTCGACGCGTAGAACAACTCTTGTTCTTGGCTCTAGTGGATTTGAGCGCTCCACGGCCGTAGATCGTAGAGAGAAGTTGAGTTTTCTCTCATTTTCCCTCTCTTCTTTTCTCTCGGCTGAAACCGGCTGAAATGGTGAAGGAGAAGTCTGATTTTTCAGACTTTAGGCCCCTATTTATATTTTTTGAATACTTGGCCCACAATTGGCCACACGTCCCTTTTAATTCCGGGTCCGTTTTAATCCCGAAACGATTAAATTTCACTCCGGTTCGAGTTCAAAATAATTTTATTTTAACTTGCCTCTAATATTTCCCCAAACTTTAAAATTTTATAAAAATTTCGTGTACGGGGTCACCCGAGGCCCGTTCGTCTCGTAAAACGCGAAAAATTCGACTATCTCGGAATTCAACGAAATTTGACGTGGTAACTAGATTTCGCGAGACGAATCCAACGGTGAAATCCGTTTCGTCATTCGAGATCTAGAAAAATTCAGTTTTTCAACTAGTCCCGAAGTGGCAATTCACCTATTGCCCTTGTTCGTCAAAGTTTAAATTTTCCGGGGTTTCACATTCTTCCCCCCTTAAAAGAATTTCGTCCCCGAAATTCACACCCTGATGCACATTCGACCATATGCATAAGTTACAACAATACTGTCTAAACTGTCCCACATGTATCCGTCTCTCTCCCGGACTAGGTTCTAGACGCAACCAAGTCCGTCCGTAAAGGCACCACATATCCCGTGTTCCTCTGTCCCATTTCCGGGACTACTAGAATAGGGGGTAAAGTAACCTTCTTTGTAATTTGACAATAATACCGAAGCATCCCAAGGTGAAGCATTCTGTAGTGAAGTCCTTATTCAAACTAGAGTTCTCACAACTCTACCCGTGTCATTCTATGAGGAGTCATAGAGTAGACAACATACCGGGGTGTAACTTAACACTGAAGTCTACATCCCAATGTGAAGGCAAACATTCGTAAGCTCCTAAAACTTAAAACATACACACTCCAATGTGTAAACAGTGCCCCGTTGTTGATCACACTTAATAACGACTCAGTGTGCCGTTAATCCGTCCATTCTCAGGATGACATCAAACCCGACATGTCCACGACCCTAAGGTCCATAGTGAGTAGAGTCCCCGAGATCTCTAACTCACAACCGTCATATCTGATCAATGTAGACCCTAGTCCCTAAGGTGGAATTCACCCCTGAGGACTCTTCTAGGGTTATAATATTTAAAACTGTACCATGCACAAAACATGAAAAATAACGGTATTTGACACGCTCAAGTCAAATAACACGTGTACCCATAAATAAGGAATAAGTGATGTACCGTGGGTCGCTGCCTGATCCCCCGACTCACTCTATGGTGCAACGTCAAAGACCGTTTCCTGGGTCTCCAATGTTGTCGCTTCAGAGTCTTGTTCTTGGCCTTGGCCCATACCTTGGCTCATCCGGTCTGATTGCGGAGTCTCCGCACGTGGCGTACTAGGGACTTGCACAACGCTCTGTAGTTGGGACTGATTTCCCTGGTCCTTAGTGGAATAGGGAAGAACAATACGTGCATGTGTGAGTCCCACCGACGACTGGGATTGAGAAGTCTCGGAACTCTGTGAGGTTTGCCTCAGGGGGCAATCCTTCTTCCTTTGGCCCGGTTGTCGACAATAGAAACATGTCTTCTGGCCTCCTTGAAACGTTCCCTTGAATTTCTTCCCTCCTTGGGACAAAAGATTTTGGGCTTGAACCCGCTCCTGTGATCCATGCCTCTGAGGACAATCCCTCCTCTTATGACCCACTTGGCGACAATGATAACATGGCCCCTGCCCCGCTTGGTTGGGAACCCTGAAGTGCCCACTACTTTGGGAGGTTTGCCCTTGGCCTTGGCCTTGATAGCCGCGGCCCTGCCCCAATGATTCTTGTGGGCTCGATGCCTTTTGCTTTTTCCATGGCCGTTGATGGCCCATGGAACTTAAACTCCTTTGGATGGCTTGAGCCCCTTGGCTCAAATTGGCGCTTGCCTGTGCTAGGTTAGCAGCCATCGTACTCATAGCCTCCCTATAGGCTTGTTGGTCCAAAGCCGGTAGTGGTTGGTTGTTCCGTCCACCGCCTAGACGTCCCCTTCCTCTATATGCCATCTACACACATGTCAAATAGCAATAGAGTACTAACTTAATATCCCAAGGTAGGGATCAAGTTCAAAACATTGAGAATTCTCTCATCGTGTCCCTAGTAGAGCGAGTGTCTCACACTAGTAGACATTTAACCCATGAACTATCCCGTTCATCCTTTTCCGAACCCCCAAGGTTATGTTTTCTAAACCTAGTGTTCCTCTTTTCCATATACATTTTACCATGTATATAATTTAAACATAACACATAATCATGTAGCACATAATCATGTAACAAATAAAACACATAACATGAATGCACATGGAATGCAATGGTGTAAACCCATTCCCCTCAAGCCCTAGGTAATCGTATACCTATACTCTGATACCAAGCTGTGACACCCCAAAATCCGGGGGTCCTTTATTAGCCATTGACCATCCGTCAACCCGCGGAAATACTCGTGATAGTCGTATAACCCGACACCACGTCATTCACATTGCTTTTGACCGGATTTACCATCCACAAGGTCAATTATACCTCAATTTATGTCCATTTATGTCATAGGAACCAAAGAAAACAAAGTCCAAAAGCATGGCTAAGCATTTTGAAAATTTCAAATTTTTGGAAAACCTTCCGGAAGGTTTTGCTTCAACCTTCCGGAAGGTTTGCTCACTGGAAAAGTTCTTCCGGAAGGTCTTTCTTAACCTTCCGGAAGGTTTTGCCTTCTGGAAAATAGATTGAAAATGAAACGTGTCGACCTTCCGGAAGGTGTACTCAAACCTTCCGGAAGGTTTTGCTCACTGGAAAGGTTCTTCCGGAAGGTTTTTCTTCACCTTCCGGAAGGTTTTGCCTTCTGGAAAAAAGATTGAAATGAAACGTGTCGACCTTCCGAAAGGTGTACTCAACCTTCTGGAAGGTTTTACCTTCTGGACCACAATTCTGCCTTAACCTTCCGGAAGGTTTTAGTGACCTTCCGGAAGGTTTTGCCCAGAATTTCTTCCTTCCTTAGTTTTTCAATCCCAATTCAACCAAAACCATTCCATTACCATCCCAAACCTGGATAACTATATTTTCCACATTATACATGTTCTATACAAGTTCCATAGCATAAAATTCCACATTTTTACACATCAAAAGTGAAATTTTATAAAAGTTTTACAAAACTCAACCCAAGGCCACAAGCCGGCCCCCTTCATGCTTGATGCTCTCCAAGTGAGCCATCCGCTGGTGCAAAACTCACACCTGAAAATGTTGTCCCACGAAGGGTGAGCCACGCTCAATAGGATATCCTCCTACAGAGGTTACTCCCCAACCTAAGTGCATATGAAATGCGCACACGCAACAAATCAACAAGCATCAACCAATCTAACAAGAATATACACCTCCATGTTAGAAACCTACCATGCTATACTATGTCATGCCATGATATGAGATGGAACTCACTCATGCACCTTGTCCCAAGTCTTCCCCGACTCACACCACACAATGCAAAAGCCAATGTGTATGAACCCGTCTATTGACGGAAAAACCCTCCCAATGATCGTTTGAGATAAAAGTTATGTCTTTATAAAAAAATCAAATCATTGTTTGAGGCTACCAATTGGATGGGTGTTTTTATATAACAAAATCTTGTGTCTTCCTGGGCAACGGATTTTGGAATCACACCGCCGGCTCCGTGGGCCTATCTACACTTTTTGGACTTGCACCGTCGGAGTGTATGAACCAGTGGTTCCGGGTTTTTCACACGAGGGAGTGTCTAGCCCTACTTGCTTTACCCGACACAAGTTTTCCTTATGCAATGCAACCGTGCAACTCAGTCGGATCTTCGATCCCGACTTTCCCGAGTTCACATACCAACCACCAAGATTTGGTGTTTGATCCGCAACACATGCACACACCCACACTCATGCCTATGACCCATGAATGCGATGTCAACTCACCCACACATACTCATGTCTTATAACCATGAATGTGATGTACCCATGTGAATGCAATGTAATGTACCAATTGCACTCTAACCACATGTTCGATATGTATGAGTGCCATATGAACAATGTCAAGATAAATCTACATATTCATGATACTTCATATCATAAGCACATAAATACCATAATTCAACACATTATCAATATATAGCAAGCATGCCTATATCAACATTTCATCCAATAACCATTTTCAAACATGTTATCACATAAGCATGCAATTAACATAGCAAACTCATCAATACATCATTCTAGGCATTTAATCAAGGAAGTGATCTAAGTCATTTCTCTAATTATTTTGTAAGTGTTAAGGCTCTAACACCCTTCTTTTCCATACCAACATCTCATATAAGCAACTAAGGTGAGGAATAATCCCAAATAGGAAGAATCCTACACGTCATCATGTATCACAAGAAATTACTCTAAGTAATTTCTACACCACCATTTCAAGATAGATTATATTGTATCCACTTTCAACATCCATCTAATCATGTCACCAACAACAGGTAAAAGCCCCATTTAATCAAGTCACCAACCATAGGTAAGAGTCCTATACAAAGTCTCCTACATCAACTCCTTTCACATAAACATCATAGCATGAGATAAGCCCAAAACAGCCCATAAGTTTAACCCAAACAACCATAAAAAAAATAGTCCATTAGTTATCCACAAAACAGTCCCCAAATTAAGCTATATCGCAGCCCCGAAATAGGCTATAAACCAGTCCACTATTTCATTCGCTTCCACAAAGATATACAAGTAACTTCCATATACCAATTGTAAGCTAAAATTTAGCTTAAGTTATTCCTATAATCAATTCTTCATTTCCTTAAAAACATACAATTCCAATTGTGAATCACACCACCCAAACATGTTATTCCACTTTCGTTCAAATAACAACTTTTATCCTTTAAGGCATTTCATCAAACGCCATATAAGCATAATGTCATGTAACCACAAGGTATAGCCCACACACATCAATTATCATCATCAAACTCAAGAAATCATATCTAGTGATTTCTACATAACTATACCAAGATAGAATTTATTCTATCAATTTCTTAATATCCACATATCATAATCCCCCAAGAGAATTATAAAGCAACCACCTCTAAATGTCAATTCCATTTAGAATTTCACTTTACCAATTTTCCCATATCCATTTTCTACACTTCAAGTTCCTTTATGAAATTTACCCAACAAGTAAATATATACACCCATTTCATACCAACCTTGCTTAGCACATTTGGTACCCATTTCCCACACATAAAATGCATTAGTGGTACATTAAACTAGAGAATGTGATTTAAATCATACCAACCATTCTCAATACCCATTTCACCCAATTAACCACAATAGGCAAGTGATACATATATATATACACCTACCCATTCCATATAACCTTCCTAGGTTGGAAATAAACCTAAGTAGGAAGAAAACCCTACCTCTTGTAGCGTGTAGAATCGTCGTGGGAAGCCCCTAGAACTCAAAGCAAGCTTGAATTATTCACTTCCAAATTTTCGGCCTCCCAACGTTCGGTGAAAGCCGTCGTTTTTGGTACCCACGCGTAGCCCTCGACGCGTAGAACAACTCTTGTTCTTGGCTCTAGTGGATTTGAGCGCTCCACGGCCGTAGATCGTAGAGAGAAGTTGAGTTTTCTCTCATTTTCCCTCTCTTCTTTTCTCTCGGCTGAAACCGGCTGAAATGGTGAAGGAGAAGTCTGATTTTTCAGACTTTAGGCCCCTATTTATATTTTTTGAATACTTGGCCCACAATTGGCCACACGTCCCTTTTAATTCCGGGTCCTTTTTAATCCCGAAACGATTAAATTTCGCTCCTGTTCGAGTTCAAAATAATTTTATTTTAACTTGCCTCTAATATTTCCCCAAACTTTAAAATTTTATAAAAATTTCGTGTACGGGGTCACCCGAGGCCCGTTCGTCTCGTAAAACGCGAAAAATCCGACTATCTCGGAATTCAACGAAATTTGACGTGGTAACTAGATTTCGCGAGACGAATCCAAGGGTGAAATCCGTTTCGTCATTCGAGATCTAGAAAAATTCAGTTTTTCAACTAGTCCCGAAGTGGCAATTCACCTATTGCCCTTGTTCGTCAAAGTTTAAATTTTCCGGGGTTTCACAATATATCTTTAGATTCAATGTTAGGTATAGATTCTAATGCATATGACTCTTTTTTCATAAAAATATTTTCAAATAAACTCTGAGTTAATAACTCAACACAATTTACTTCATGCATTTCATCTTCTTCTCTGGGTTTTTTTTGCAATGTTAAAAATGTTTAATTCTAAAATCATGTTTCTAAATGAAAGTTTCATGACTTCATTCCTACAATTAATCAGTGCATTTGATGTAGCTAGGAATGGTCGATCCAAAATAACAGGTATGTATGCAGATACATGAAAAATTGGTTGGGTGTCTAAAATGATAAAATATGCTGGGAAATAGAATTGATCAACTTGGACAATAACATCCTCCACAAATCCTCGTGGGGTTTTTATCGATTGGTCTGCTAATTGTAATGTAACATTGGTAGGTTTTAACTCACTTAATCCTAATTGTGTATATACTGAATATGCATTAAATTACAACTGGCTCCCAGATCTAATAGAGCTTGTTCAATTCGAAAATTTCCAATGATACATGTAACTGTAGGACTACTTGGACCTTTGTACTTAAGAAGAGTATTATGTTGTATTATAGTACTAACTTGTTCAATTAGAAATGCTTTCTTTGGTACATTTGTTTTTCTTTTTATTGTACAAAGATCTTTTAAAAACTTGGCATAAGTTGGAACTCTTTTTATTGCATCCAACAAAGGAATGTTAATCTTTACCTGTTTAAATAATTCATAAATGTCAGATTGATCTTTTACAGATGAAGACTTCTGAACCCTTTGAGGAAAAGCTAAAGGAATAGGACATGGAGGATCTCTCTCATTTTTTATTTCTGGTTGCTTTTCGGCTGAAGGTTCAGGTTCAAGTGGTTTATTTACAGGAATTGACTTACGTATTTTTTTTGTAATCTTAGGTTTAATGGTCTTGTCAATAACCTTACCACTTCTCAGTGTTGTGATTGCTTGTACTTGACTTGGAGAAGGTTAAGAGGATATAGTGTTTATTTGACTCTGACTTTGTGGAGGTTTAGGTTGAGATGGAAACTTCCCTTTCTTTGACATAATCAAGGAGTGGGTTAATTTAGCTAAATGACTCTTGATGTCTTCAATACATTGTGAAGTTTGAGTTTTAAATTCATTAAATGTCTGAGTTGTTTGATTATTAAAACTCATTTGACTCTGAATAAATTGATTCATAGTATCTTCTAGAGTCCTTCTATGAGGAGGTTGATAAGGTTGATATTGTTTTTGATTCTTTGGTTATGGTGGACCTTGTGTTTGATTTGTAGGTTGTGTATTTTTTCAACCAAAATTTGGATGATTTCTCCATCCCGGATTGTAAGTTTCAAAATATAGATTTAGATAATGCTTATTATAAGTTGGAATAGCGTTAGATTGTTCAATTAGAACTTCTTTAAATGCAGGTATAGTTGGACATTCTCCAGCAGGATGTCCTGACAACGCACAAATTTCACATATTTGGCCATTAGAAGAAATAACCGACACTTGCTTAATTTTTTTCATCTCTAAGGCTTCTAATTTTCGAGATAAACTAGCCATTTGTAACGCCCCAAATACCACCCAGGATGGCATTACACTATGAAACCATTCATGTCATGAGAGCAACTAAATATATATCCATCAAATAAGAAACATTCTTAATTTTAACAAAATTTGGGCAGAGTCTCCTTCGTACGGGAAGCTCTCCCAAAACTCACAACCTGTACATTTATAATCCTTGACCACACCGGGTCTATCTAACCATCAAATCCAAAATATTTCATTCACCATATATACTATCCACAACAATCATCCCAAAAGAATAAGCCAAACTAAGGCCATTACAACCCAAAAGAATTACATGAATATATTGCAGCGGAATTTCAAAAGAAACTAGACTTTACAATGTTTGTACATATTGGTTCCTAGTCTAGTACAAAAATAAAAGGGGCATCTCTAAATGTCCCACTCGGGATCTAGGTACCCTTCTAATGAGACTTCCCCAAGGCTCGGCTCATTAGCGCCAAGCTCCTCCTCTATAGCATAATCTGAAAAATGTTAATTGTAGGGGATGAGCACGAAGCTCTGTAGCAAAATCTTCCCAAACTCATACAAGGTTTAGGAAAACATATAAAACGGTTGGTCTCATTTTCACAAATAGCATATATAACATTTTGAAGGAAAGCATGACATTTTAAATAGATCTCAAGTTTAAATACAACAATAATTGAAATGGATAGATAGACAAAATATACCATTGATACTCCATTCTACCATAAACCGTTTCCAACAAGTTCTCGCGGAATCTCATACTTCCCGAAACTCTTGTCGAATCCATTTCTGGTACAATGCACGATAACCCACATTGTATGTTCGACACAACCCACGTTACTAAATCCGTGATCATTAGTGATATGAAAAGTTTATACCCACACGGCGTACAAAGGCGTCTACCCACTCCATGTGGTAGGAAAAGTTCATACCCGCGTGGCATATAAAGACGTATACCCACTACATGATACCCGGTCAATAGTAATCAATGTTCGTATCGTATAACCACGCAAGAAAATAAAATACCCACAATCACACAAGTCCCCCAATTTCCAACATTTACCTCCATTCACAATCATCTATCCAAAATCCCCCAAAATATAACATGTAACCATACCACAACCAACTAAGAAAATATACATGAGATCACCCTAAGTACCAATTTGTTGTTCAATATGAAACACTAAAGTTTTGATGGTGAGAACAAAGAAAATGTAAAGAGGAAAAATTCATTTTTCTTAAACTAGGGTTTGAGAATGAAAAAGGAGCTTTAATGGTTACCCAACTACCACAATGTTTAAAACATGGCAATAAATACAAGAGGATCAAGAATCAAGTAAATACTAGCAAGTAGATATGATTTTGAACCTAAAGAATACATATAATTTAATCCTAACCTCAATGTAAGAGAATAGGAAGAAATCCCCTACCACGATGTTCTTGGAAATCTAGGGCTTGGATCTTGAATCACCCTTAAATTCCTTGTATTTCACCTTTGATCTTGTGTTTTTCTCTTCCCCTCTTTCTCTCTAATGTTTTCTAGGGTTTTAAGGTGTGTAATGAAGGCTAAAGAGAAGACATTATGTATTTATAGTGTAGGAAGAGCCGGCATTCGCGAAACAGAAATTTTTGGATTTTTACACTAACCTTCCGGAAGGTTTTTGTCGTTCTTCCGGAAGGTTTTGCTCACTGGAAGGTTTTTTTTTTCATCGACCTTCCGGAAGGTTTTATAGACCTTCCAGAAGTTTTTTCCTTTTGGAAAAAATTTACTATTTACGTTACTGTTTACACTAACCTTCCAGAAGGTTTTTTATCGACCTTCCGGAAGGTACTTGCCTGCTGAAACTTCTAGCGCATTTTTGACCCATTTAGAAGTCGAATTGGAAAATTTTCATTAGAGACACTTTTGTAGCCCTAGATGTCTACTATCTATTGTCAAAATTTCAGATCAATTGGACATAAGAATAAAAATTTATGGCCAAAATACTAGAAGGTGTCCAAGATACTTTTTACCCAACTTCACTCTAAAGCGTATTTTAACTCCGGAATCCTTTCTAACCTCTTATACAAGTCATATCACCTCTCCCAATGTTTTTCGACCTCCCGGATTCAATGGAGACCTTATTTTGGCCTCAAAGTATTTGGAATTTTGTCTAATCACCCTTTCCAAGTTTAAACGTCTTCGAACTTAACTTAGAAAATCAACATGCATCTCTAGTATTCTTTTCCTACTATTACCATCCATATGATTTATTCTTACATCATTATCTATATATATGAATCACTAAACAAATACTTTACTATATAATTATAAACATGCGGGGGTTTACACCATTTTAGCTCTTAAATCATCATCTTTTTTTAATATATATTTTCCTCTTTCAGATGTAGATGTCTTAGTTTCAACAATGTTTGAAGAAGTCGAGTCCCATATCTGGGAACTTTCAGAAATAGTATCAAAAAATTGAAATGCTTCCTCAGGATTTTTACTCATAAATTCTCCTTGGGCATCATTTCAACAAATTGTCACATTGCAGATGGAAGAGCATCATAAAAAAAGACCAACTAAAGTCCAGTTTTAAAATGCATGATGTGGACAAGCTTGAAGAAGATCTTTAAATCTTTCCCAACATTGATAAAAAGTTTCACCTTCTTTTACATAAAAATTCATTATTTGACGTCTTAATGCATTGGTATGATGCACAGGAAAAAACTTTTTGAAAAACTCAGTTTGTAGAGCTTGACAATTTGCAATAGAATTAGCTCTTAAAGAATTAAACCACTGTTTAGCTTTATCTTTTAAGAAAAAAGGAAAAAGCTTTAATCGCGCCATTTCAGAACTATCTTGCAAAGTTCCACAGACTTCCTCAAATTCTTTCATATGAATATAAGGGTTTTTAGTTTCCAAACCATGGAACTGAGGTAATAATTGTATTGTTCCTAGTTTAATATTAAGATTTGGAGCATCTATTGGAAAAGCAAAACATGACCGGATATTAGTTCGTGTGGTATGTAAATATTCTCTTAATGGTCGGATATTTTGAACTACTTCTTGCTCTTGTTCTTGACCCCTAGGTACGTTTTGAGCTATACTTAATTGAAACGATGCTTGTGTAGATGAAGATGATGAAGACGACAGAGATGACTGATTTACAGAACCTACTGATGAATGAACATACATAAACTATTAGAATTAAACAAACAGTTTATAAACATATAATACAAGTAAACTGTTGCCCAAATTTGATATCGAAAATTTACGTGCAAGTATACACGATCAACAAATAATAAAGTGATAAGTATAGTATCGTTCCCACGGAGAATTATTGTTAATAACTTCCAATGACTAACTTTATATCAATTCGATTTTATTTAAACAATTGGAATTGAACTATGAAATTACTAATTTAAGACTAAATCTAAAATTACTGAACAATGAGTGATTTTACCGGATAAAAGAATTTAAGATTACAACTTCCCCTAATGCTTCGTATAAATCTTTCCACTATCTTTCCAGTTAATTGATCAAATTAAGTTGTTAACTAAGACTTCAAAATTATTTATCAAACCTCTTCTGATAGTAAGATAAACATAACTCTCCCAATTAAATTACTATATTCCTATGCAAAATAAGTTGGAATAGATTCATTAAGTTCCAACTCTCATAAAAGTTACACACGGCATATAGGTATATTCCAATCCTATACACAAATCCAGCTATTCAATCCGAAGAAGAATCAACCAGACGCATGTCATCATATTCCGATCTAAACCTAGAATTCATCTCCCAATTTCATCTAGGTTATCAAATTAATTGTTGGCCACACAATTATACACTAAGCACAAAATATGACAAACAACTCATATATGATCAATAAGAACTAGAAACGAGAGTAGATTAATTTAACTAAACAGTAGGTTCCGTTGCAATCTTAATAAAAATTTAGTTCATTATGTAATTGAAAAATATCATCCTCAAATTAAACAACATCGCAAAAAATCAAGAATTAAAAGTAAGAGAAAAGGAATGAAAACTTAGTTGCAATCTTCAATCTCTCTCTAGCCTTCAATCCCGATTTTCTTCGTGTTGCTTCCTTCGATTATTGCCTTCAATTTTCTATCAATCATTGGTCCTTCTATGATAGCAGCCCCCAAAATCAGTATATTTATATCCTAACTCAAACCCTAGCATATATGTGGCATTAGAGTTCAATTTCGGCTCTAAAACAAGTCAGAATTCGTGTCCACATTAAAACAAGCGTTGCAGCCCTTAAAATCAGTGCAGGGGCACTGACTTTCTGCTTTTCAAGCGCCTAGACACTGGTTCTAGCACAGCTGCGCTGATCCCCTTTTAAGCCTAGAGCTTCCCTTGTTGCTTAGTCTTCAAAAATCCAACACTTAGGCTCTCAAATGACCTTATTTCCTTCCAAATGATCATGTTTCCTTCCAAATGATGATTCCTACAAAATAATATTAAAACACACAAAAAAAATAAAAAGGAATATAAAATACTTGAAAAATTACAATTTCACCAAGCTAAGAGTACTCAATTCGTAGGTATAAAACCCACTCATCATAAACAACTTTCTTATTATATTTAATTTCAAATTACCGTAACTCCTTGGCAACGGCGCCAAAAACATGATTCAACTTGTTTTATATCATACACCCAAGTATAAGTGGTCAAATTATAGTTTTCTTGATTTAAGTCCAAGATCGATCCCACGAAGAGTTTTAATAATTATAATTTAAAATAAAAACAATGAAGTTGTTGTTTAAAGCAGTGTAACATTTGATAGCTTGTGATATGAGCTTAGATTTATAACTAGTTTAATTAAATAAAGTGTGTAGATGGATTGTTTAAGACAATAATATGAAAAGATACTCGTCAGTTTAAGGATCCCATATGCTTTATCTTGGCTAAGTACTGGAAATGCCACCTTACAATAATTAACTTCTAGGTCACTAGAAAGTCAACTGATAGGTCTGATGTATAGTAAACACAACAACTTCTTAGGTTAGTTGGTGTTATATATGTCAATTGACTAATTTAAGTAAACCAGAAGGACAAGCCATTCATGAGGAATACCGAAATTACTCAATTGTTAGTTTAATACTATGTATCAGTTAAAAAACCCCAGTGAACCAGAAGGACACCAATGGTCCTTTGGTCCAATGGTATTCCTTGCCTTGTGAATGATTTGCCTTCTTGAGGCTAATAGTTCAAATCCCCTCCCCCTCCCCCCAAAAAATAAATAAAACGTGAACCAGAAGGACAAGCCATTCAAGTGGATCACTTAGGTTATTAATCTGACAACTTTATATACCAGTTAAATGACCCTAGTGAACCAGAAGGACAAGCCATTCAAGTGGATCACTTAGGTCATTAATCTGATAATTTTATGTACCATGCAATAGTAAACATCCTCAGTGCCCCTTGGAGGTCAAGCCATACCGTTGGACACTGTAGATATTCAACCAGCAGGTTGATTATTCACTGATGACATAATTCCGGGCTACGTAGTAACACCCAATTACGTACATCACTGTATCATGCATGAAGTTCATAATAGTATATAATATAGTAGAATATATATAAATATAACCATCCAACAATTAAGGGAGGTATATATATAACCATCCAACACTACCATCACTGTATCGGCATTTCCACCACATAACCAGTGTTATACATATGTTTACTCTTCACTGAAGGGTATAAGGAGACTACTCATGCTCCATTGCTATAAACAAGCAAGCAGTGCGGGTAATTCTCATTACAGTATTAAATAAAATACAGACACATATACTTCTTTCGCAAGGAATAACTAAAATACAATCACCCTTAATATTGATTAAAATATAAAGGTGACGGCAGTTCAACTGTCCAAGTAGAAAGATATAACAGAAATGTAGAAATATAGAGTTTTAGCTGGAGAGTAGGTCGCACCAGATCTAGAATATTTCTATGACTTTCTCTCTTTCCTTTCTTTTCTTTTATTTCTCTCCTGGAGTTCCTTTCTCCTCCTCTTTATTCCTCTCTCCACCCGGCCACACATAAAATGAAGAAGGCACCCCTATTTATAAGCAAGAAGAAGCAGGAGGTGGAGAGATCATGACAAGCCGCCATACACAGCCGTTCGGAAGCCACCACCACCTTCTGGACGGTGGTGCTTTGCTGGAAAAGTGATCTTGATCCTCTTTGTTGTGCTGGCAAATTCTTGATTATTTTACACTTGCATCCCTTGTTCTTTCAAGCTTTGACAGATTGTCTTTTGTAATTTCCAACAATTTCGCACAAAATCCTGAAATTTCAAACATTATATAAATAAAAGCCTAGCTTATGCACAAACCCTAATTTATAATTTATAATTGATTTATCTTACATGATGTACTTATTTAACTAGTCTATTTTTATATACTAATTAGGTTTAATCATTGTGTATTGATTACTGGCAATTAAATATGGTAACAATACATAACAAATACCTCTTACCTCGTATTGATGACTTATATGATTAGTTGCAAGGTGCGAGAGTATTTAGCAAGATTGATCTCAGGGTAGGTTATCATCAGCTAAAGGTAAGGAGTAGTGATGTTTTCAAGACAACTTTTCGAGCTAGATATGGTCATTTCGAATTTTTGGTGATGCCATTTGGTTTGACAAATGCGCCCGTTGCCTTTATGGATTTAATGAATTAGGTATTTCAGCCTTACTTGGATTTGTTCTTTATTGTATTCATTGAAGATATCCTTGTGTATTCTCGTAGTAAAGAAGAACTTGAACAACATTTGAGGATTTTGTTACAAACCTTACAAGAAAAATAATTATATGCTAAGTTAAGTAAATGTTAGTTTTGGTTGGACTGAGTTGTATTTTTTGGACATGTATTTTCAGGTGATGTAACTTTATGGATCCCAAGAAATTGGAGGCAGTGCTAAAGTGGGAGAGACCAACTACGATAACGGAAATTTCTAGTTTCTTAGGTCTTGCTGGATATTATCGTAGATTTGTACAAGAATTTTCAGTATTGACAGCACCTTTGACACATTTGACTCAGAAGGATGTGAAAGTTGATTGGAATGATAAGTGTGAACACAGTTTCCAGGAATTAAAGCAGAAATTAATTTCAGCTCCAGTTCTGACTAAACCATCGGGTAGTGGTGGATTTGTGATATATAGTGATGTCCCTCATCAAGGTTTGGGTTGTGTGTTAATGCAGCATGGTAGGGTGATTGTGTTTGTCTCCAGACAATTAAATAACCATGAAAGAAATTATCCAACTCAAGATTTGGAGTTGGCTGCTATTGTTTTTATTTTAAGCTTTGGAGAAATTATTTATACGGTGAGACATGTGATAGTTTTATAGATCTCCAAAGCTTAAAATACCTATTCACACAAAAGAAGTTGAATTTTAGGCAAAGGAGGTGGATCAAATTAATTAAGGATTATGATTGCTCAATACACTACCATCCAGAGAAAGCTAACGTGATAGCTGATGTACTAAGCAAGAAATCATCAGGGAGATTATCATATATTCAGTGTACTCAGGTGAGTAATATTACTGAATTGAGATTGATGGAAGTAGATATGGTATTAATTGATGCATATTTTTTACTAGCACAATTCAAAGTCAGACATGTGCTAGTGGATCGTATCAAAGAGTTAAACATCAAGACCCACAACTAGAAAAGATTAGAAAAGAAGTGCAAAATGGTAGCAAGACAAAATTTGTAGTTCGTGATGATGGTATGTTATGCTTTGGTACTCGATTATGTGTGCCAAATGATACTACCTTGAAGAAGGACATTCTAGATGAAGCTCATAATTCTTGATATGCTATGCACCATGGGAGTACAAAACTATATCGAGATTTGAGAAAGTATTATTGGTGGAGTGGAATGAAGCAGGAGATTGCTGAGTTTGTTTATAGATGTTTAGTCTGTCAAAAGGTGAAGACTGAGCATCAACATCCTACAGGTTTATTGCAGCCTCTTCCTATTCCAGAATGGAAATAGGAACACAGCACCATGAATTTTGTATTGGGACTTCCACAGACTTAGAGCAGACATGATTCCATTTGGGTTATTGTGGACAGGTTGACGAAGACATCTCACTTTTTAGCCGTTAAGACTACTTATTTGCTTGAAAAGTATGCTCAAATTGTTGTTGATGAGATTTTGTGTTTGCATGGTGCTCCTGTATCCATTGTGGTAGATAGAGATCTAAAATTTACATCCAGGTTTTGGTCTAGTTCACAGCATGCCATGGGTACTACATTGAAGTTCAACACAACATATCATCCTCAAACGGATGGGTAGTTTGAACGTACAATTCAAACACTAGAGGATATGCTGCATGCATGTGTGTTAGAATTAGAAGGTAGTTGGGATACTCATTTGCCTTTAATGGAGTTTGCTTATAACAACAATTATCACAGTACCATTGGTATGACACCATATGAAACACTCTAAGGAAGAATGTGTAGGACTCCAATTTGTTGGAGTGAAGTGGGGGAAAGACAAATATTGGCCCCCGAGCTAGTACAAGTAACTACAAATAAAGTCAAAGTAAATCAAGATCAATTGAAAGTTGCTGAAAATAGACAGAAAATTTATGCTGATAAACGCAGAAAACATTTAGAGTTTGAAGTGGGTGATCTAGTATTTCTGAGGATATCTCTTTAGAAAGGTGTACTGAGATTTGGAAAGAAGGAAAAACTTGGTCCAATATATATTGGTCCTGATGAGATTCTAGGAAGGGTAGGAGCTACAACTTATCGATTAGATTTACCTTCATATTTGTCTCATTTACATAACGTATTTTATGCTTCTATGCTCCGGAAGTATATACCCGACCACCTTATGTGTTGGTTGAGCAGCCTTTAGAGTTAAAAGAAGATCTGACTTACATTGAAGAGTCAATACAAAACTTGGCATGTCGAGAAAAGGTGTTACATAATAAGATCATTATGTTAGTAAAGTTCTTGTGGACGAGTCACTCAATTGAAGAGGCTACTTGGGAAACTGAGGAGAATATGCAATATCTTCATCTGTTTTCATCAAGTAAGTGAATTTTGGGGATCAAATTTTATTTAGAAGGGGAGAGTTGTGAAACCCGAGCATGCATGCATAGTGCATAAATAAAAAAAAATCGGAAAATATTTTTATACGGCATGTTTTAATATGTATATAATTATAAAAAAATTAAATTAAAAATTAAAAAAAAATAGATTTTAGGTATTTACGAAAATGCCATTGCATGGCATTTCCTTCCAAGAGCTGCGTAGCTATAGGATGAACTCCCCAACATTCTTCACCACTCCAGAAGGCTTGAGGGGTTGCTGGAAGGCCTCTGCTGAGTTTTTGGATCATAAAGAATTGTTTGTAGAGAGAGAAAGTGAGGAACGAAGTTAGAGAGAGGGAGAGAGAGAAAGTGTGAAGATCAAATCTTTGTAGGAAGAAATTCGAGCATCAAGTTGTAAGATTCTTGCCTAATTAGGGTGCTAGGATTCCATTTATGATGATTAAAACGAGTTTTGATCACTATTTGAGCATGAATTTTTATTTTTAAATTTTTGGGTTTAAATGGGTATTGAAACGGGTTTGAGGTTTGGTTTTGTTTTAGCTTAATCTAAGTCTTGGGGTTGGTTTCTAGGGGTTAAAGGTGAAGCTTGTAGGTGGTTTGGAGGGCTGCTATGGTTGGTGGTGGTGGATTGGAGTTTGAAACCGTGGTAGGGTTTCAAAGTTTTGGGAAAAATCAAACTAGTTCAAATCTTTTGTTTCGATGTTGAAGGTATATTGTCCTAGACTAAACTGGACCCAAGGAACCCATTTCCACCGTTAGTTTTGGGTTTAGAGGTTGTTAAGTGGGGTTAAAACCTGAGTTGTAGGTCTGGCCATATTTAAAACTTCTTATTTTTTCTCCAAATTTGGTTCAAAATTTGGATAGGTTAGAGGTTAATTCGAGGTCTCTCGTCTATGGGGTTTCACAGAGGGAGTGTGAGGTGATTTAGTAGGCTTTGAAAATAGATGAAAAGGCGTACTGTCGAGAGAGAAATAGAGATGAGAAGTAGGGTACCTTAAATAGAAAGTGGGGAACCTAGGGTCTTTTTAGGAAAAAGATGAAGTGGACCAAGAGGACCACTGGAAACCCTGACAACGAGTGATGGCGCGTCTAGTGCCCAATGGACCTCTTGTCGATGCCAAAATTGTGTAATGTCAATGCGGAGGTCCCAATAAAATTTCAAGTCCATCGAAGGCCGAGTCAAAATGAAGAGTAAAATGACTATTTTGGCCTCCATGGTCAATTTGACCTAGTTTTTGGGTGATTTTAGGAAAATAAACTTTATATTCATTCTTAGGTAGGTTAACTGAGTATGTGTATGAAATTTTATTGAAAAATAACATCGTTTTATTTTTGGCTATTTTTGAACGAAAAGAAACACAGGGTAGGATTTCTCAATTCTGGATTAGTCGAAGCTTTTCAAATGCATTTTGAAATCATTTCTTACATTATTTATGAAATTTATTATATTTTAAATCTTAGGATTGGGTGTTGGAATTTGGGCAGGAAATCACGGATCCGGATTAGGGTTTTGAGTGTGGTAACGCACAGTGGTCTGAAACTATGGATTTGACTGTATAGAATGAGATAACAGAATCCTTTTAAACTAATTGTAAGTGCACATATGTTGAGTGACGAAAATTTTATATTTTAGTTTGAGGTTGTAGAGGGTACTCATTGAGTTCGTAAACGCTTGAGTGAACAGTTGGTCTTCGGACATGGTGATTAACCCTAAATAATGCTTAAAGGAATTAGGTTTTGAAGTTAATTGTGTGTGTAAATTAGATTAAAATGATTAAGTTTTAAATTATTAGGGTTAATGCGTAATTTGTATGTTTTGTAGGGTTTCGAGCGAAAATACAGAAGTTCAGGAGGATCGAAGTGTAAAGGCTAAATGAAGAAGGGGATGCAAGTGTGATTACCAAATCAACAAGCAAGGAGGCTGCCAAAGCTGCAAAAACCAGAGGACTGCTGTTGTCCAGACGGTGGTGGTGGCGTCCGGACGGTCCTTCAACTGCCTTAACTCTCTCTCCTCTCCCATTGGTCCAATTAAGCAACAAATTCACCTTATTGGCCAGCCAGGGTGTCTATCGCCTTAAGGCCATCTTCTAGTGCCTATAAATAGCCTGCTTCATCCATTTTTCAGAGGAGGGACTGGGAGTTCAGTCCAATGCACGAGAGAAGAAAGGAAAGAAAGAAAATGAGCGAAGCCCTGCCCTAATCACTTCCCAGCCATAATTTTTCTCTACTTCTACATTTCTGTTTATCCTTTCTACTTGCAGGGTTGAACCTCTCCCACTTTTTAGATGGTAATAAGAGTGGCAGTGTTTTAGCTATTCCTCGTGGAAGGACGTGTTGTATTTTGTTTTCAATTGTACTGGGATTATCTCACTCCTTTTGCTCGTCTATAGCAATGAGGCGTGAGTAGTCCGTTTATACTCTTTGGTGAAGGTTGAATGCATGTGTAATATTATTTACGTTATGGAAATGCCGATGTTTTATTTATGTGTCAATGTTTATACCTCCCTTAATTGATGGATGGTTATATTTATAATATGCTCATGGTTATGAATAACGAGGAGAGCTTAATGCTATATACCATACTACCTATAATTATTACGCACTCATGCATGATATAGTGAAGTACATAGTTGGGCTTTATGTAACAGTTGAGAGATTGGTTATAGACGGGTTAAATCTTGCCATAGCCAATGCTTTTGATTCAATGCATAAACTGGAACTCCGTCATTATTGAATCATCAACCTGCTGATTGAATAGCTTAAGTAAATCTTGTAAATGGTTCACCTTCTGGTTTACTAGGGTTATTTGATTGATGCATGGTACATAGACCTTCCGGCTAACCTAATCAGTTGTTGTGTTATGGTTCAATATACATCAAACCTACTGGTTAACTTTCCAGTAAAATGAGAGTTAATTGTTGTAAGGTGACATTTTCATAAACAAACAATAGAATACATGTTGGATCCCTGAACTGAAGAGTACCTTTTATCATTGTCTTTCAAAAATTTAGTTAAGTATTTATTTGATAGTTCTAATCTCACACCACAAGCTATTCCATTGAACATTACATTCACGACGATTTACCATTTCTGTTTTGAATCCTGACAGTTAGCTCCCTGTGGGTTCGACCTCGGACTTAACTGAGAAATATTGTAACTTGACCACTTATACATGTGTGTATGACATAAATCAGGTCAGATCACATGGGTATTAAGGTTAAGTTGCGGTGAATACGAAACGTCATGAAGCATATTCATATGCATTCATTTGCATCAATGATGTTATTTTTGAGTCGATACTCACCTGAATTTGAACAAATGTTAACTATTAGGGTCGGAGGCTACTACCTTGGTTGCACCTAGGGATCAACCGTAAAGCAAATAGGGGTATATGTCAGTGGTAAATGTGAAGTGTACTACTTTATAATAATTGAAAATAAAATTATATTATATATCAATTTTATTTTCTTGTATGTGAGAAATCAATTTTGCTGAATTGATTTGAGTTGAGTTGCTCAAACTATGGATCAAATGTGCTTTTATGAAAAATTTTGTAATTTGAGTATTATCCACTATGCCGAGTTGTTTATAGCTTGACATGGCATACATGTTGTTGATTTTGACATTGCGCAATTGTTATAAGATAGCTTGACAATGATTAAATGTTGTGGATAACTTGATATTGCCTAAATATTGTTGTTTGACTCGTTACCTATGTGGATATTTAATATTTTGATATATGAGGTTGATTTGAGTTCCAAGTGGGTTGAGTTCACTTTGATTGTTATTTGCGATTTATGAGTATCTTTTGGGTAAAATTATATTTGATCCATATTTTTGTTATATATTTCCTTTGATTATGATGTTCAGTACACTCAAGAAAATTATTGGTTTTAGGATGCCAAAGTCTAGAGTGAGGTCCACTACTGCACTAGCATGGTAGAGATTGGGGAAAACTAAGGAATCTAGTTTATGTACATGTTGAAAAGAGTGTTTGTTTTCCCTGTTGTTGTAAAGGGATGAAATCCCTAATGTTTTATTTTTGTACAAGTGACACAGTTGTGTACTTTCTTTTATAGTATATCTATTTATGGTGTTATTAGATGGCATTATTGATTTCAAATGCATTATTGCATTACAAATGCAGGTTTTGCCACGTATTGAGTTATGCTTCCATCTCTGGGAAACCAAGGGGGTCTCTTGGGATGGGGTGTGACACAATGATTCACTCATCAAGGTTTGTAATGAGTTTCAAGAATGAGACTTTCTTTTAAGGGGTGGATGGTAAGACCCCACGAATTTATTTTAATATAATAATAAGTGTAACACCCCGAATTTTCTTTATTATATTTATAGAGATATATATATAGTAAATAATATTTGTAAAGATGTAGATATATGTAGTGACATAAGAATAAACTGTAGGAATAAATGCTATGGAGACAATTTGATTGGGAAGTTACGTGTTGAAGATGTTTAAACTTGGAAAGGGTGATTAGACAAGTTTCTAAAAGTTTGTAGGTCAAAATAATGATTCCATTGAATCCGCAAGGTCGAAAAACATTGGGAGTGGTAATATGGATGTATTGGAAGTTAGGAAGTGTCTCGGAGTTAAAATACACTTTAGCGAGAATTTGGATAAAAATGGGTATTGAACACTACTTAGTGTTTTGGCCATAACTTTTTATCCTTAAGTCCAATTGATCTGAAATTTCTACAGTAGATAGTAGACATCTAGGGCTACAAAAGTATGTCTCATGAAAATTTTCCAATTCGACCTCTAAATGGGTCAAAACTGTATTGGAAGTTGAAACAAAAATCTGGAAGTCAAATCGTACCGGTACGCGTACCGGTACGCAGAACTCCAGAAGCTGGATCGTACCGGTACGCGTACCGGTACGCAGGACTCCAGTAGCTCAATCGTACCGGTACGCCCGATAAATCCCAGCCCGATCCGACTTCGGGTCTTTCTCCATTTCTTCCACTATAAATACTTAATGCCGCCTCCTTAAGCCTCATTTCACCCATCCAAACCCTAGGCACCCTTAGAGAGCAAGAGAGGGAGAGAAGAACATCAAAGATAAGGAGAGATACACCATTTTAGAAGATTAAAACCCTAGATTTCTAAGATTTCACTTCTCTACTCATTCTCTTTTCTTCCCTTCTTCACCCAATCTCACCCAAATCTCTTGAAACCCTAGGAGGAGGAAATTAAGAGGAAAAGGAAGGAGAACAAGAAGGTTTTGTTGGTTGAGTCTTGGATTTATAGCTTGGCTTAAAAGGTAGGGGATTTCTTCTCTTTCTCTTACATTGATGTTAGGGTTAATAAATATGTATGTTTTGATTCTTAATGATATGTATTTGCTATGGCTCCATTGTTTCTTGATTCTTGTTCAATTGTTAATATGTTTTACACAAATCCCTCTTTTGGTTTGAAAAACCCTAGTTTTCAAGAGTGATGGGTTTTCCTCTTGAACTCTTCCTTTATTCTTGATTTCAAAATCATAGTGTTTTGTGTTGAGTAATAAAATGATATTGTTGAGATCTCTTGCATTTTTCTTGGTTGGTTATTGAAAATGTCAAATGCTCAATTAGGGATTTTTAAGATATAATTGTAAATTGTGGAATTGGATTTGGTATTGTATCTCTTATGAGTGTGGGATGACCATGGGTGGCCTTTGACGAGATATCGTAGAGTGGGTAGACGTGTTGCTTGCTCCGTGTGGGTTGGCATTTCTCCTACCACTCGTAGTGGGGTTAGTGCTTTGGTAAGACTAAACCGATATTGCTCACGGGTGCCATGTAAGAGGGTTAGTATACTAATACCTGGGTTGGATACGTCACTACCATTGGTGTGGCATACGCCCTTCCTAAAGGATGGATATCTTTGATAAGATTTGTGTGGGTGTGTGTGGGTTAGATATTACTCAATGTGTCGATTCATGGGGTTTGTCTTACATCATGTTTGACATACATATACATATTGATGGATTGTTGTATTATTATGGAGAATGGTTTCCTACAAGGACTTGTGGGAGTATGGGATTCCACAAGGTCTTGTGGGAAAATGGTTTATATTTTGGAAAATGGATATTGATTGGATCTTGGTTTCTTTTACTGTTTATGTAAATTACTGTTGCTACTTAAACTTGAGATCCATTTTAAAATGTCCATGTTTTACTTCAAAGATTATGTATGCTATTTGTGAAATGAGACCGGCCATTTTATATGCTTTTCTAAACCTTTTTTGAGTTTGGGAAGATTTTGCTACAGAGCTTCGTGCTCATCTCCTACAAATTACATTTTTCAGATTTGGTGCTAGAGTAGGATCTCGGCATCGACGAGTCAGGCCATTGGGAGGCTCCACTCGAGGGGAACCTAGATCCCGAGGTGGATATGTAGAGATGTAGCTTCTTTTGTACTAGACTAGGTTATACATTTTGAACCGTGTAAAGTCTAGTTTTATTTTATTATTTCCGCTGTGCTACATTATTGAATTTTTGAGATGTAAATGCCATGGTTGGGCATATTCTTTTGGATAATGATGTAAAAATTTTATGGATGATGAATGAAGTTTAATGTATTTATGGATGATATTAGTGCTCTCATGATGTAAATGGTTTTAGTATGTAATGCCGTCCAGGGTGTGTTTTGAGGCGTTACAATAAGAATATTAGTTATAATATTAAGCTTGTCAATAATTGTTCGAGAGTGGATACCAAAATATAGGTTGCCTAATTTATTTGGATTCTTGGGGTTATTTGACATTTGGGGAGTTATCATGATTTGGAGAAAGGATAGAATAATTTTTGTAAAGGTTTTAGGTAAACATATCATGAGAAACGAAATTGGGGCCTTGATCTCCTTTGGGATGTAATAAGGGTAACACCTTGAGGATGTA
Organism: Ilex aquifolium; assembly: GCA_951799425.1. NCBI lineage: Eukaryota > Viridiplantae > Streptophyta > Magnoliopsida > Aquifoliales > Aquifoliaceae > Ilex > Ilex aquifolium. The sequence continues at coordinate 29,969,928 of OX637393.1, forward strand.
AGGGTTAAAAACCAACAAAACAGAGTTTGGATAGGGAGTTAGGACCATCCGAACCCAAGAATTCCGCAGAACAAGCCTGTAGGAGAATTTGGTAGAGAATAAACTATGTTAGAATGCAAGAGCACCTTCCGAATGTGCATGCGAAATTGGCCTCGATTAGTTCTACACCATTTCTTTAGCTTTGGACATTATAAATATTCAACCAACCTGGATGAACCCAATCAGAGAGTATCTCCAAAATGGAGCCTTGCCAGCAGGCGCCAAAGAAGCAGTGAAACTAAGAGCCAGGTCATCTAGGTTCACACTCCTTCACGAAAATTTGTACAAATGAGGTTTCTCGGCACTGCTTCAGAGGTGCGTGGGAGAGGAAGAAACTAACTACATCCTAAGAGAAATCCATGAAGGCATATTGATGAGCACATAATATTGCATATTTGAATGTCTCATTACATGCATTTTAACTCAACTTTTGCATTTAAGTACTTAGAGTTAGCCAAAGTTGTCAATAATGTTGAATTTTCGATGTTGCAGTAATTATAGCATAAATGATGGATTTTAGAACCTTGCAACTATGTGTGGATGTGTGGTGAAGAGATTGACACATTACATGAGGATTTGGAGGCTTAAAACTGAAAGAAATCAAGGAGGTATTGGTGTTTGGTAACATAGGCATCAGCACCCACACCATTTTGTAGTAGTACCTCAGTTTTCCTCATTTTATACCATGATCCGCTTCGAATCTGAAAAAGTGAAAAACATGAAAGTTGTAGATCTGGATGTCTTCTGTATTTTTTCAAAATTTCATCTTAATCGGACGGTTGGATAAAAAATTATGATAATTCTACGAAAACTAGTCCGCAGCAGAAACAGTACCGGTACGCAGTACCTGTACGGTTCTGCCTCTGGAGTTCGGGGTATCGGTACACAGTACCAGTACTGTCTGCTGAACAGCCCAAAACACCTGTAAACCATGCTCCACTTGCTTGGGGGTCCCACCATTGATTCCCCCACTTGTCCCCTGACATCCCTTACACATTTACATGATTCCTACATCCTTGTGGAAGACTTTGAAGGCAATGGCATTAATGGGGATGGGAGAGAACGGGGCTGCCAGGGGAGTTGCTGGGTAGGCTGCTCCTAGCCTGTCCAAGCCATCATCTAACCTCCCATTGATGGGAGGCCTGCACACAGGCTAGGGGGACCACCATGGACGAAATTGCAAGGCTCTCACTCCATATATTCAGCATTCACAAGCTTTGGAGTGGGGGGCTACCTAAGCTTAGAAAGCTCCTAAGGAAGATGATGAATAGTTACATATAGAAGTTTGTATTTTTGCATTTTCCTCTCCATTTCAGTTGTAGCTAGCTTTAAATATCTTGTAATCTTTAATTCTTGTACGTTAATCTTATTTATTTCAAGTGTATTTCACGTTTAGTTCCATGTTCTTGAATCTACCATTAATGCATTTAAGTTTTCTTCACTTCAAGTTTTAAAATGAGTTTTGAATATTTTTCTTCATAGTTCAAGTTTTCTTGCATTAATTCAAGTTCCATGTTTCATTTCTCCATTATGTCTCTTTACATATTGTATGCCTTTCTTTTTACCATGAGTAGCTAGATTTTTAAGTTGGTTAATCCAAGGGAGAACTCCTCTTGGTGTGCCACTTCAACTCATTTTCATTCCTCATCTCAGAGTACGATGGTTCGGTTTGACTGGGTTGAGAGTGGATGCGGTTGTGAGACTTTGATATCCCGTAGGCCTGGTCACGGGTTATGCTTGGATCCTCACCTCCATTTCATCCCTAGCTTCCCACGAACCAATCGTTCATCTAAGCTCTATTCGAGGAAGGCTTCGAGTTGATTTGGGATTCCCATTGGAGTGAATCCTTCGGATTAGCCAACACTTGTTTTCTTGCATTTTCATTAAGAACAAAACTCACCAAAATCAACTACAAGATTTTACACTTTTTATTTTTACAAAATCACCTTCACACAATTCCCTTCCTTCCCTGAGGAGACAAACTTGGAATACTTTTCCAAGTAAAACACGACACTCAAAAGACTCCTTGCGCTTGGGGAGCACTTTTATTCACACACACATTTCATTTCATTTTATTCATCCACCATTTTGTTGCCCTTTCTTTTGACATCATCCCAAGGGAGAGTGACACTCCCCTTCATACACACACCATATACACATTGAGGGATTATATTAGGAGGTTAGGAACAACAACGGTTTTGACCAAGCACATATGTGGTAATCACATTGGGGATTGAGCTTTGGCGGGTAAGACGTTGAGGCAAGGTTACTTTTGGCCCATATTGCTCAGAGACGCCGCTGAACTAGTCAGAAGGTGTAAGATCTGCCAACTACATGCCAGTGTTTCCCATTGCCCACCAGAGCTCCTTACCCCAGTGATCAGCCCCTGGCCATTCCAACAGTGGGGATTTGACATACTTGGACCTCTCCCAACCAGCACTGGGCAATGCAAGTTTGCTATAATTAGGGTGGATTATTTCACCAAATGGGCAGAAATGGAGCCCTTGGCGATAATTACAGAGCAAAAAGTTCAAAACTTCTCCTGGAGGTCCATAATCTACAGGTTCGGAGTACCTATGGCAATTGTCTCAGACAATGGGAAGCAGTTTGACAATTCCAAGTTCAGAAAGTTTTGCGTCGAGCTGGGTATAAAGAATTACTTCTCTACCCCGGCTCATCCCCAATCAAATGGGCAAGCAGAAGTAACTATTTGAACCTTAAAAATTAATCTAAAAACCAAACTAGAAGCCCTGAAAGGGCAATGGGTAGAGCACGTCCCAGAGGTGTTATGGGCTTACAGAACTACAACCAGGTCAGCAACCCAAGAAACATCATTTGCTTTGGCATTTGGAACCGAGGCAGTAGCCCCTATGGAGATAGGCGCCCCATCCCCTAGAACGTAGCTCTTCGAACCTGAGCACAATGATGAGTCACTCCTGATCAACCTCGACCTCCTAGAAGAAAAGAGGAACAGAGCCTTGAAGTGCATCATAAGCTATCAGAGAAGGACAACTCAATATTACATCAAGAGGGTTAGGCACAGAAGCTTCAAAGTCGGAGATCTGGTCCTAAAAAAACTCCTCCTTGCAGGAAGGAATCCTTCTCATGGAAATTTGGGGCCCAACTGGGAAGGGCCATACATATTTTCCAGGATAATCAGACCTGGAAACTACAAACTACGAACAGAGGAAGGAAAGATCTTGCCTCACTCCTAGAACGTTGACCATTTGAAGAGATTCTTTCAATAAACAGGAAACTTGTAAAAGTTTATCATCAATAAAATGGCAAATTTTCAGCCCAGTCAACGTTTCGTTACAAACGATAAGCTCCTTAGCTCATAAACAAACGATGAGCTCTTCAGCTCATAAACAAATGATGAGCTCCTCAGCTCATAAAAAAATGATGAGCTCTACAACTCATAAAGAAACGATGAGCTCTACAACTCATAAGCAAAAGATGAGCTCTACAACTCATAAACAAACGATGGGCTCCTCAGCTCATAAACAAACGATGGGCTCCTCAGATCATAAACAAACGATGAGCTCTTCAGCTCATCAACAAGCGATGGGCTCTTCAAATCATGAGCAAAAGATGAGCCCTTTGGCTCATAAACAAAAGGCCAGACATAGTAACAAACAAAATAAAATTGTCAAGAAATAAGCAAAAGAGATTTTTATTCATAAGTACGGCAAATTAAAAAGAGAAGAAAAGAAAAAGCTCTAAGACCCTCTAGATCTCCTTTTCGGCTAAGATATCTTCTCCTCCAAACGAGCGTTCTCATCCTGCAGGCGAGCATTCTCTTCCTTCAGCTCATCACGCTCCCTCTCCACCTGGGTTAGTTGCTTTGAAAGTTTCAACTCAGTAGTAGAAAACAAAATAGCATCAAAAGAAGAACCTGACGTGTGAAACCCCGGAAAATTTAAACTTTGACGAACAAGGGCAATAGGTGAATTGCCACTTCGGTACTAGTTGAAAAACTGAATTTTTCTAGATCTCGGATGACAAAACGGATTTCACCGTTGGATTCGTCTCGCGAAATCTAGTTACCACGTCAAATTTCGTTGAATTCCGAGATAGTCGGATTTTTCGCGTTTTACGAGACGAGCGGACCCCGGGTGACCCTGTACACGAAATTTTTATAAAATTTTAAAGTTGGGGAAATATTAGAGGCAAGTTGAAATAAAAATAATTCAAACTTGAACCGGAGCGAAATTTAGTCGTTTCGGGATTAAAACGGACCCGAAATTAAATAGGACATGTGGCCAATTGTGGGCCAAGTATCCTAAAAATATAAATAGGGGCCTAAAGTCTGAAAAAATCAGACTTCTCCTTCACCATTCAGCCGGTTTCAGCCGAGAGAAAAGAAGAGAGGGAAAATGAGAGAAAACTCCACCTTCTCTCTACGATCTACTCCGTTCTAGCGCTCAAATCGATTCGGGCCAAGAACAAGAGTTGCTCTACGCGTCGAGGGCTACGCGTGGATACCAAAAACGACGGTTTTCACCGAACGTTGGAGGGCCGAAAATTTGGAAGTGAAGGATTCAAGCTTGCTTTGAGTTCTAGGAGCTTCCCACGGCGATTCTACACGCTACAAGAGGTAGGGTTTTCTTCCTACTTAGGTTTATTTCCAACCTAGGAAGGTTATATGGAATGGGTAGGTGTATATATATATATGTATCACTTGCCTATTGTGGTTATTTGGGTGAAATGGGTATTGAGAAAGTATGATATATGAACATTAAGGAATAGATAGAATAAATTTTATCTTGAGTTGATCGAGTGGAAGTCACTTATGTGAGTTCTTGATCCATGTGAGGAGAATTGAGCATGATTATGATTATATAATTGTATGCTTGCATAGTGTTTGTTTAAATGCCAATATGGATTTAAGTGTGTTAAATTGCATGGGAATTGTGAAAACATGCTTTCGGATTTGTTGTTGGATGTTATGTGTAAGGAAATGTAGATGTACACATACTTGTGATATATGTTGACAAAGTGTTGAATTGTGGTATTTATATGCTTATGATATGAAGTACCATGGATATGTGGATTTATCTTGTGATTGTTCATATGACACTCATACGTATTGAACATGTGGATAAGGTGCAATGATACATTACATTGCATTCTCATGGGTACATCACATTCATGGTCATAAGACATGGGTGTGTGTGGGTGTGAGTTGACATCGCATTCATGGGTCGTAGGCATGAGTGTGGGTGTGTGCATGAGTTGTGGATCAAACACCAAATCTTGGTGGTTGGTATGTGAACTCGGGAGAGTCGGGATCGAAGATCCGACTGAGTTGCACGGTTGCATTGCATAAGGAAAACTTGTGTCGGGTAAAGCAAGTAGGGCTAGACACTCCCTCGGGTGAAAAACCCGGAACCACTGGTTCATACACTCCTACGGTGCAAGTCCAAAAAGTGTAGATAGGCCCACGGAGCCGGCGGTGCGATTCCAAAATCCGTTGCCCAGGAAGACACAAGATTTTGTTGTATAAAAATACTCATTCAATGGGTAGCCTCAAACAATGATTGGGTTTTTATAAAGACATAACTTTTAATTCAAACGATCATTGGGAGGGTTTTTCCGTCAATAGACGGGTTCATACACATTGGCTTTTGCATTGTGTGGTGGGAGCCGGTAAAGGCTCGGTTTAAGGTTCATGAGTGAGTTCCATCTCATATCTTGGCATGGCATAGCATGGTGCATTCTAACATAGTAGTGTATACTCTTGTTGGATTGGTTGATGTTTGTTGATTGTTGCATGTGCACAATTCATATGCACTTAGGTTGGGGAGTAGCCTCTGTAGGAGGATTTCCTATTGAGCGTGGCTCACCCTTTATGGGAAAAACATTTCAGGTGTGGGTTTTGCACCGGCGGATGGCTCACTTGGAGAGCATCAAGCATGAAGGGGGCCGGCTTGTGGCCTTGGTTTGAGTGTTGTAAAACTTTTCTTAAAATTCCATTTTGATGTGTAAATTATGGAATGAACTGTACTGGAACTTGTATAAGTTATGTATTATATGGAAATCCTTGTCAAACATGTATTTGATGAATTGGGAAGGGTTTTGAATGGATTGGAAATGAAAAATGGTTGAAAATGGCAAAACTGGGCAGAGAGTACCGGTACTAGGTACCGGTACGGAATGGTACCGGTACTGGACACCGGTACCCTCTTTCCAGTGGGTTGACAGTACCGGTACCGGGTACCGGTACTGAATGGTACCGGTACTGGACACCGGTACCCCCTTTCCAGTGGGTTGACAGTACCGGTACCGGGTACCGGTACTGAATGGTACCGGTACTGGGTACCGGTACTCTCTTCAAAATTTTCAGAGTTTCACACTACTTCGCCCTATTTTCAATCTACGTTTCCTTTCCCTCCAATGATGTAAATGGACTATAATGGAGTATAATTCATGGTATATTGAATATTGGTTGAACCCAAATGAATAATCGAATCCGGTTAACAATTGTGAATTAAGATCCCGGTTAAGGGGATGCTACTACCGTGGTGTTAGGTTGAGTGACATCCATGGGTATTTCCGCGGGTTGACGGGTGGTCAACGGTTAATATAGGACCCCCGGAGATTGGGGCGTCACAGCTTGGTATCAGAGCCTAGGTTATAGATCTTATGTGGTCTTGTGGGAAATGAGTCTATCATCTTCCATTGCAAGAATGAAAGAGGTTTAGAGCTTAGGTTTACGATTCACCTAAGGCTTGATGGGCATGGGTTTTAGACCATTGCATTTCATGTGCATCTCACGTTATGTGCTATATTTGCTACATGTTATGTGTTCTACTTGGTACATGTTATGTGTTACTTGTTGTGTGACTTGTATGCATGATGAATGTGCATAGTGAAAAGTATTCTAACCCTAGTGTTTAGAGAACTTAACCTTGGGAGTGGGAAAACAAATGAACGGGAAAGTTCAAAGTGTAAGGGTCCACTATTGGAGGCATACGCCCTACTAGTGAGACAGTGAGAAAGATTTGAACGTTTTAACTTTGGTCTCTATCTAGGGATACTAAGCCGTTGTACCATTGCTATTGACCTGTGCGTAGATGTCATATAGAGGAAGGGGACGTCTAGGCGGTGGACGGAACAACCAACCACTACCGGCTTTGGACCAACAAGCCTATATGGAGGCTATGAGTACGATGGCTGCTAACCTAGCACAGGCAAGCGCCAATTTGAGCCAAGGGGCTCAAGCCATCCAAAGGAGTTTAAGTTCCATGGGCCATCAACGGCCATGGAAAAAGCAAAAGACATCGAGCCCACAAGAATCATCGGGGCAGGGCTGCGGCTATCAAGGCCAAGGCCAAGGGCAAACCTCCCAAAGTAGTGGGCACTTCAGGGTTCCCAGCCAAGCGGGGCAGGGGCCATGTTATCATTGTCGCCAAGTGGGGCATAAGAGGAGGGATTGTCCTCAGAGGCAGGGATCACAGGAGGGGGTTCAAGCCCAAAATCTTTTGTCCCAAGGAGGGAAGAAATTCAAGGGAACGTTTCAAGAAGGCCAGAAGACATGCTTCTATTGTCGACAACCGGGCCATAGGAAGAAGGATTGCCCCTTGAGGCAAACCTCACAGAGTTCCGAGACTTCTCAATCCCAGTCGTCGGTGGGGCTCACATAGGCATGTGTTGTTCTTCCCTATTCCACTATGGACCAGAGAAATCAGTCCCAACTACAGGGCGTTGTACAAGTCCCTAGTACGCCACGTGCGGAGACTCCGCAATCAAACCGGATGAGCCAAGGTATGGGCCAAGGCCAGGAACAAGACTCTGAAGCGACAACATTGGAGACCCAGGAGACGGTCTTTGACGTCGTACCATAGAGTGAGTCGGGGGATCAGGCAGCGACCCACGGTACATCACTTATTCCTTAATTATGGGCACACGTGTTATTTGACTTGAGCGTGTCAAATACCGTTGTTTTTCACGTTTTGTGCATGGTACAGTTTTAAATATTATAACCCTAGAAGAGTCCTCAGGGGTGAATTCCACCTTAGGGACTAGGGCCTGCATCGATCAGATATGACGGTTGTGAGTTAGAGATCTCGGGGACTCTACTCACTATGGACCTTAGGGTCGTGGACATGTCGGGTTTGATGTCATCCTGATAATGGATTGATTGACGGCACACCGCGTCGTCGTTGATTGTGATCGTAAGAGGATCACTGCTTACACACCGAATGGCGTTTGTTTCAAATTCCAGGGGGAAAAAAAAAACACGACTCTTTATCCCAAATCGTGTATGGTTTCCGTTGGCACGAATGGTAGATGGGTTGGCTTGCGAGCCTTATCTTGGAGGACGAGGTGAGACAAGAGTTGGGTCTACCTCGGGTTGTCTGTGAGTATGGGGATATTTTTCGGATGAACTACCGGGATTACCTACACATAGGAATGTAGAATTTACCATTGAGTTGCATCCCGGTACATCGCCCATTTCTATGACTCTGCATAGAATGGAACCAGTAGAGTTGTGAAAACTCTAGGTCCGAATACAAGAATTGTTGAACAAGGACTTCGTTAGACCAAATACTTCACCTTGGGGTGTTTTGGTGCTAATGACCAAATTTATGGAGGAAGCTTACTTCACCTCTTATTCTAGTAGTTCCGGAGAGGGGACAGAAGTACACAGTGAATTGTGATGCTTCTAAGGACGGACATGGATGGGTATTAATGTAGTCCGCGAGAACGGTGGCTTATGGTTCTGGACAACTAAAGAACCACAAGCAAAATTATCTTATACGTGACATGGAGTTGGCGGCCATTATCTTGCCTTGAAAGCTTGGCGCCACTACGTATATGGTGAGAAGTTTGAGGCGTTATCAGACCACAAAAGTCTGAGATATATCTTTACACAACGGGACCTCAACATGAGGCAACGCAGGTGGATGAAATATTTGGAGGGTTACGACTTCACTTTGCATTATCATCCTGGTAAGGCAAATGTGGTAACTAATGCACTTAGCCGGAAGTTACAGGAACTTGTGGCTAGTGTGGCCCACCGAGAGTGGCGGATGCTTGAGAGTGTGGGACAGTACGGGCTGTATTATCAGGGTCAGACTCAGGGTATTTTAGGGAGCTTGGTGACTATGCCTTCCCTACTGAGCAGAGTGATCGATCCCCACGAACAGGACCCAGATTTGTTATCTATCAGGGACCGGGTACGTCTAGGTGGCACGAAGATGTACCATAATCTTCATGACCAGTGTTACTGGAGTAGAATAAAGAGACACGTTGAAAACCTTGTCAGTAGATGTCTCACATGTCGACAGGTGAAGGCTGGGCACTAGAGACTAACAGAGCTGCTCTAGCCCTTGGAGGTGGCTGAGTGGAAGTGGGAGCATGTCACAATGGGTTTTGTGACCCACTTGCCACGGACATCGCGGGGACATGATGCGGTGTGAGTGAGAGTGGACCGGCTTACTAAGTCGGCACGCCTTTTGACAGTGCGGATGACCCTCACACAGGAGGAATTCTGCAGGTTATATGCACAGGATATGTGATGCCTTTACGGACGGACTTGGTTGCGTCTAGAACCTAGTCCGGGAATGAGACGGATACATGTGGGACAATTTAGACAGTATTGTTGTAACTTATGCATATAATCGAATGTGCATGAGGGTGTGAATTTCGGGGACGAAATTCTTTTAAGGGGGGGAGAATGTGAAACCCCGAAAAATTTAAACTTTGACGAACAAGGGCAATAGGTGAATTGCCACTTCGGTACTAGTTGAAAAACTGAATTTTTCTAAATCTCGGATGACGAAACGGATTTCACCGTTGGATTCGTCTCGCGAAATCTAGTTACCACGTCAAATTTCGTTGAATTCCGAGATAGTCGGATTTTTCGCGTTTTACGAGACGAGCGGACCCCGGGTGACCCTGTACACGAAATTTTTATAAAATTTTAAAGTTGGGGAAATATTAGAGGCAAGTTGAAATAAAAATAATTCGAACTTGAACCGGAGCGAAATTTAGTCGTTTCGGGATTAAAACGGACCCGAAATTAAATAGGACATGTGGCCAATTGTGGGCCAAGTATCCTAAAAATATAAATAGGGGCCTAAAGTCTGAAAAAATCAGACTTCTCCTTCACCATTCAGCCGGTTTCAGCCGAGAGAAAAGAAGAGAGGGAAAATGAGAGAAAACTCCACCTTCTCTCTACGATCTACTCCGTTCTAGCGCTCAAATCGATTCGGGCCAAGAACAAGAGTTGCTCTACGCGTCGAGGGCTACGCGTGGATACCAAAAACGACGGTTTTCACAGAACGTTGGAGGGCCGAAAATTTGGAAGTGAAGGATTCAAGCTTGCTTTGAGTTCTAGGAGCTTCCCACGGCGATTCTACATGCTACAAGAGGTAGGGTTTTCTTCCTACTTAGGTTTATTTCCAATCTAGGAAGGTTATATGGAATGGGTAGGTGTATATATATATATGTATCACTTGCCTATTGTGGTTATTTGGGTGAAATGGGTATTGAGAAAGTATGATATATGAACATTAAGGAATAGATAGAATAAATTTTATCTTGAGTTGATCGAGTGGAAGTCACTTATGTGAGTTCTTGATCCATGTGAGGAGAATTGAGCATGATTATGATTATATAATTGTATGCTTGCATAGTATTTGTTTAAATGCCAATATGGATTTAAGTGTGTTAAATTGCATGGGAATTGTGAAAACATGCTTTCGGATTTGTTGTTGGATGTTATGTGTAAGGAAATGTAGATGTACACATACTTGTGATATATGTTGACAAAGTGTTGAATTGTGGTATTTATATGCTTATGATATGAAGTACCATGGATATGTGGATTTATCTTGTGATTGTTCATATGACACTCATACGTATTGAACATGTGGATAAGGTGCAATGATACATTACATTGCATTCTCATGGGTACATCACATTCATGGTCATAAGACATGGGTGTGTGTGGGTGTGAGTTGACATCGCATTCATGGGTCGTAGGCATGAGTGTGGGTGTGTGCATGAGTTGTGGATCAAACACCAAATCTTGGTGGTTGGTATGTGAACTCGGGAGAGTCGGGATCGAAGATCCGACTGAGTTGCACGGTTGCATTGCATAAGGAAAACTTGTGTCGGGTAAAGCAAGTAGGGCTAGACACTCCCTCGGGTGAAAAACCCGGAACCACTGGTTCATACACTCCTACGGTGCAAGTCCAAAAAGTGTAGATAGGCCCACGGAGCCGGCGGTGCGATTCCAAAATCCGTTGCCCAGGAAGACACAAGATTTTGTTGTATAAAAATACTCATTCAATGGGTAGCCTCAAACAATGATTGGGTTTTTATAAAGACATAACTTTTAATTCAAACGATCATTGGGAGGGTTTTTCCGTCAATAGACGGGTTCATACACATTGGCTTTTGCATTGTGTGGTGGGAGCCGGTAAAGGCTCGGTTTAAGGTTCATGAGTGAGTTCCATCTCATATCTTGGCATGGCATAGCATGGTGCATTCTAACATAGTAGTGTATACTCTTGTTGGATTGGTTGATGTTTGTTGATTGTTGCATGTGCACAATTCATATGCACTTAGGTTGGGGAGTAGCCTCTGTAGGAGGATTTCCTATTGAGCGTGGCTCACCCTTTATGGGAAAAACATTTCAGGTGTGGGTTTTGCACCGGCGGATGGCTCACTTGGAGAGCATCAAGCATGAAGGGGGCCGGCTTGTGGCCTTGGTTTGAGTGTTGTAAAACTTTTCTTAAAATTCCATTTTGATGTGTAAATTATGGAATGAACTGTACTGGAACTTGTATAAGTTATGTATTATATGGAAATCCTTGTCAAACATGTATTTGATGAATTGGGAAGGGTTTTGAATGGATTGGAAATGAAAAATGGTTGAAAATGGCAAAACTGGGTAGAGAGTACCGGTACTGGGTACCGGTACTGAATGGTACCGGTACCGGGTACCGGTACGGAATGGTACCGGTACTGGACACCGGTACCCTCTTTCCAGTGGGTTGACAGTACCGGTACCGGGTACCGGTACTGAATGGTACCGGTACTGGACACCGGTACCCCCTTTCCAGTGGGTTGACAGTACCGGTACTGGGTACCGGTACTCTCTTCAAAATTTTCAGATTTTCACACTGCTTCGCCCTATTTTCAATCTACGTTTCCTTTCCCTCCAATGATGTAAATGGACTATAATGGAGTATAATTCATGGTATATTGAATATTGGTTGAACCCAAATGAATAATCGAATCCGGTTAACAATTGTGAATTAAGATCCCGGTTAAGGGGATGCTACTACCGTGGTGTTAGGTTGAGTGACATCCATGGGTATTTCCGCGGGTTGATGGGTGGTCAACGGTTAATATAGGACCCCCGGAGATTGGGGCGTCACATGACGACTCAGGAGAGGAGTTGCTCCTCCTACGTTTCCTCAAAGAGATGGCAACATCCTTATCTGACTCAGCAGAAGAGGAATCTACATCAAGAATAGGAGAATTTGGGTATAAGATAGCATCCATAGCAGCGGGAGAAACTCCAAATCAGAGAAGATTCTAGGAAGTGACTAACAATGAGAAGGGGACAACCTCAGCATGAGCCACTTGGCTGACCCTCACCAGCTCTGTCGGAGTCAGACTGGGGGCACCTACACAGAGAAAGCACAATAAGAACCAATCACTATGTTTATAAAAGGACAGATCCTAAGCCTCTACCTCTATAAGAGAAGCACCCCCAAGAGAGAAGGACCTAGGAAAGTGCAATTCGCTGATCAACAGACCTCCAAGAGTCTTCAGAGGCAAAGAAAAAGCACTGAATCCACCCTTCAGGAGAATTGGGAACATTGAGGATCAGTGGAGGATTGAAAGGAAAGACATGTATCATGTAAAGAGACATAATGGAGAAATGAAACATGGAACTTGAACTAATGCAAGAAAACTTGAACTATGAAGAAAAATATTCAAAACCCATTTAAAACTTGAAGTGAAGAAAACTTAAATGCATTAATGGTAGATTCAAGAACATGGAACTAAACTTGAAATACACTTGAAATAAATAAGATTAACGTACAAGAATTAAAGATTACAAGATATTTAAAGCTAGCTACAACTGAAATGGAGAGGAAAATGCAAAAATACAAACTTCTATATGTAACTATTCATCATCTTCCTTAGGAGCTTTCTAAGCTTAGGTAGCCACACCCCCCAAAATCTTGTGTGTATGCTGAATATATTTCTTTTGTTGGACTTGGCTTCCCAAAAACGTGCTTGGAGAGGTGCCCTAGACTCCAGAAGTGACCTCCATCTGTAGGGGTGCAGGAGGAATGGGCTGGACAGAGGGGTTGCAGAGCTTGTCTGCACACCCAGCTCCTCTTCTCTTCTTTCTCCTCATTGATTACCTAGGCTCCAAACTTGCAATCAAGGGTTTGAAAGGGGTGAATAGTGTTGTGGGCGTGTCAGGGGAGCATGAGAGGTTTGTTGGTGGGACCCTCAAAGCAGCAGACATGAGTTGCAGAGCATTTGGGTAGATCAGGCAAAGCGTACCGGTACGCGTACCGGTATGTCGAACTCCAATGGCTTCAGCATACCGGTACGCATACCAGTACGCTGAACTCCAGTAGCCTTAGCGTACCAGTACGCGTACCGGTACGGTTTGGCTGACTTCCTGATTTTCTTATTTCCTCCTTTCCTGAGCTATCCCCAAGCCACCTTTTCATCCTCATTTGTCTTAAATGTTTTTGGGAAGGCCTTAAGAAGCCTCATTGAGCACCTTTTAACTGCAAACACCAAATATCATCGTTAAGAACTCAATTAACCCAACTCCCATCATTTAATCTCCGAAAGCAATTAAAATAAGATGATTAGCACATAAAAATATACAAAGTTTTGTGCTAATCAAGGCGGCTATTCAACTTCCATAATCATGTCAATAGCTAAGGAAAGTGGCACTTTTAAAAGTTAGGTAGGCACAGATAACAACCCCTTCAATACTTTACAAGGTTGAAGACCTATTTGGAAAAAGAAAAGAGAGAATACGAAACAACAACACAAGAGCATACAACGACACAAAAGTCCTCAACAACAACCTCAAGCAGCTCAGGCAGCTCGAGCAACTCAAGAGCAGCAGCTAGAGTAAAGTCAGAAGAGGTTCATAGGCCAAAGGTGAGCCTTCTAGGTCTTAAACACTGAATGTGCTCTCCAGATCAGGACCACGAGATCCTCAAACCCATAAGCTATCAACAGGCTCTTCAGTTCACGAAGCTATCAACGAGCTTTTCAGCCCTTAAGCAATTGGGGAACTCTTCAACTCGTAAAATTAGGATAACTATCTCTGTTATTGCTAGGATGAGTTCCCCAATAACAAAGAAGCCCCTAGCAAATAGCTAAAAGCTCAATAGACATGAGGGAAGACCTCATACTTAGCCAAATAAAGATTCACTTCCAGAAGAACAAAGTTCTACCAGAAACAAGGGGGCAAAAGGGAAAAAGTAGAAGAAGCAAAGAGCAAGAACTAAGTAATTGCAAGAAATATTTACATTTCTCAAAAGAAGCAGAATACAAGGTACAAAAAAAATGAACATAAATTCCTCAAATATCCTAAGTCTCTGCAGCAGGATGAGAAGAGGAGTTTGGCAGCTCAGCGGTAGTAAGAAAAGCTCCAGATGGTTCAGGAGCAGTCGAAGGGAGAGGAGCCTTAGGAAGAACATGAGCAGAAGCCTCAACTCCGGCTGGTGGCAAGGTCAACCCAGGAAACTGAGCCGCGAGGTCAGCAGGGTCATCGCCAGGAACAGGAACATCAGCAAAAGCATCAGTGCGAGCGACAGCAGAAACTAAGACCTCTGTCTCCTTCTCAACGCTTGAATTCTCCTTCTCTTTATCCAAGGGAAGTTCAAATTTGAAGTCCAGGTCTGGATACGACTCCATAGCCTGATCCTAAAAAGCGAGGTACCCAGTGGCCCAATTGGTGGCAGCCTCGTCCTTAAGTTCGGTAATCAAAGCGTCCTTCTTCCAAGTTGTGGCCCTCTCAGCCTCAATCTCCTTCAGGAAAGTGGCACTGACCTCAGCCAACATGCCATACTCTTTCTTCATTGTCTCGAAGGATTGGAGGGCCTCTAAGGTTTTCCTACGAGCTTGGAGCAAGTTGTCTGCCTTCACTGTAAGCTCATCATTGGCTTTTCTAGCTTTCGCCTCCAGACCCTTGTTGGCAGAATTCAACCCCTCAACCTGAGCTTGGAGCTCTGTATTAACAAGGCTCAGCTCAGCAACCTTGAGCTCAGACATCTTCGTAGACTCCTCTAGAGCTCGGATCCTTTTCACCAGAGCACTTATATAGATAGCCAGCTAAAAAAAAGGGCATAGGAATAAGTCGGGTTCAAGAAAAAAACTATCAAGGCAGGAACAAAGTTTAGAGAAACCAAGGCTTACCGACGCTGTTGCATATAGAGTCGTAGTAGCAGAAGTATGCAAGGGGATCGCCGAGACCGCATCAATGTCGGACTCTAGGATAACCGAGGCAATGGTCTTAACGGCAAGGCTTGATTCCCCAATGAGTGAACTATTGCCCATCTCAAGCTTTGCTAGTAAACCCTCCACCTGCAGACGAGGACTCTTCCCAACAGACCGAGAAGAGGAAGACCCTTATAGGAGAGGAGCCATGGACTCCAAAGCTCCAGCAACCTCTGCTGACGAAGGGGAGGATGAGGCCCTAACCTGATCAGTAGACCCCGCGATTAGGGAATCATGAACCCCTTGAGATGAAGAGGTCGGAATGGCCTCCCGTAAAGTCGGCGGAGGGGGGATGATCATTTTAGGAGGAATAGAAGGCAGGAGAGAAGGTGGAAGGGAAGGTGGATGCACATCTACCCTCTGCACCTTGGAAGCAGGACCAAGCCCAGATTCCGCTCCAGCCTTGCACTTAGTTTTGCCTTTCAGCTTGGCAATCTTAGCCTTGACCGCCTCTGCGTCTGGAGCCATTCAGTTGGAACCTGAGAAAGCAAACGGATCAACTGACATGAAAAGAAAGAAAGGAAAATCCAGAGATCAAGAGGGAAGAATCTTACAAGCAGATCTTTTGCACCAACAACGGAGATGGGAATTGGAGTCTCAACTCTCACCTCAGGAAGGCTGAACCCCAGCTTGGTGAGCACAGAATGCTTGATCAAGCTAGAATATCTCTCCGGCTCGCAACACTCTAAGCTCAGCAAAACTATCATGTCCTCGGCACTAAGGTCGGGTTGAATACCTGGAAGGAATAAGAGAAAAAAGGTCAGAAGAATGAAATATTTAGACTAGGTCAGGCCTGCCCAGGCGGAACTTACCCAAATTATCAGGGACAGATCGAGCCCAAGGCACAGGGAGTGTGTCAGCTACGTCTCTAGGGTCGAACTCCTAGTCTTTCCCAGACACAAAGAAGAAAAAATTTTCCAACCTTTATGGGAGCTCGGGAGGTAGGTTATAATAAGACGGGCCTTTACCCGTTTAGCAATATACAGGAAACCATTAGATGGAGTGAATTTAACATTGAAAAATTTCATGAGCAGAGCAACAGTGGAGACACCAAGTTCATTTTTCTTAAAGAAAACAAGAAGACCCACCAGAACACCCCAAAAATTGGGGGAAAGTTGAGAAGGACAAACGTTGAAATGTTGAAGAATACTCTTAAGAAAAGGGTGCATAGAAAAACGAAGGTCGTTCTCGAGAGAAGCCACAAAGAAGAAAACCTTGTCAAGAACCTGAGAGTCATGTCGAGTATCCACA
Source organism: Ilex aquifolium (assembly GCA_951799425.1). NCBI lineage: Eukaryota > Viridiplantae > Streptophyta > Magnoliopsida > Aquifoliales > Aquifoliaceae > Ilex > Ilex aquifolium. The sequence goes on from OX637393.1 coordinate 29,986,722, forward strand.
TTTGGGCACCAATACTGTATACCCCGAGGAAAGCCAAATCGAGCCAAAATGACACTTATGAAAGGAGGGGTGACCTCACTATGACCCACGAGGACTGAAGCCCGGGGGGTAACCTCAGCCTCCATCTTGATGTTTAATCTCCGGACATCATCCCTCAATGTATGTATGACATATAGGAATAGGGGAGTGTCACTCTCCTTCGGAATGATGCAAGAGATGGGGAAACAGAATAATGGTGGGTGAATGAAAATGTGTGTGTGTGTGAACAAAAGTGCTCCCCAAGCGCAGGGAGACTTTCGATTGTCGTGTTTTACTTGGAAATCGTATTCCAAGGTCGTCTACTCAGGGAAGGAGGTGAATCGTGTTGAATGTGATTTTGGTGAATAAAAAGAAAAGTGTAAAATCATTTGATGTTTGAGTTTGGTTTTTGATTGTGATTTGATGAAATTGAAATGGGAACAAGTATTGGCTAATCCGAAGGGGTCATTCCAATGGGAATGTCAAATCAACTCAAGACCTTCCTCCAATGGTGCCTAGATGTTCGATTGATTTGTAGGAAGCGCGAGACCAAAATGGAGGTGAGGATTCAAGCATACCCCATGACAATGTCTACGGTGTATCAAGAACTCACAACAATGTCCACACTCAACCTAGTCAAATCAAATCATCGTACACTACAAGGAGGAATAAAAATGAGTTGAAGTAGCATACCCAAGGGGAATTTTCCCTTGGATTAGCCAACTATAAACTTAGCTACTCATATCTAAAGAAAAGACATAAATGAAAAAAAAGAGACATTATAAAGAAATTAAGATTGGAGTTTAGTTTAATGCAAGAAAACATAAACTATGAAGAAAAATATGCAACACCCATTTTAAAGCTTGAAAATGAAGAACTTAAATGCATTAATGGTGAAATCCAAAATGTAAGACTAAACTTGAAATTTTCTTGTAATAAATGACATTAAAGACATTAAATAAAGCTTAAACAAGTCTGATAAGAAATTACAAGTGAAAGGATGGAAGAAAATGCAAAAATATCAACTTATCTCTCTAGCACTATTCATCTTCTTCCCTAGAGATTCTCTCTATTTTACAATGTATATCCAATAATGGTGTCCAGAGCTTGCCAAAAACATCCATGGAGCCTCATGGGTCTGTGTGATGGGCCTCCCATCAATAGGGGGCTGAATGGATGGGTTTGGTAGGCTAGCAAAGGCCTAGCCTACACTCCCAAGCTTCACTCCTTCTCTCTCTCCTCATTAATGTCCAAGCCTCCAAAGTCCAAGCTAGGGTTGAGGAGGGGGTGTCTTATGTGTAAGGAGTGTCAGGAACAAGTGGGAGACCCAATGGTGGGATCCCCAAAGTTGAAGAGCTTGAGTTGCAGAATCTGGCGTATTTCAGTAAAACCTATTGGTAGGTCGATGGAAACCTACCGGTAGGTCGATGGAAACCTACCGACAGGTTTTACTCCAGTGAGCAAAAACTATCAGTAGGTTTCCGATAGGTGCAGGTCTAGTAGCCAAAACCTACCGGTATGGCCTACCGGTAGGTTTTTCCTTATTTTGCTGATTTCTTGGTTCCTCACCTTTTAAGCTATCATCAAGCCTCCGCCTCACCTCCATTGATCTTAAGCACCATTATAGGGCTTAATATGCACCATTTAAACCCATTTACCTGTAAACATACCGAAACTCTGTCAATAGCTCAAATAATGCAATTCCACTCATTTTAACCGCAAAAGCTAGCATAAAAGGGTTGTAAATGTGCATGAAATATGTAATATTTTGTGCTAATCACACCCCCCAACTTGAGCTTTGCTAGTCCCTAGCAAAGTTAATTTTCAACCCCACGAGTATGACAATACATTAATCCATTTACACAATTAATTAATCATTCAAAATACAAAAATTATAATGCAATTAACGAAATGAACTTGGTAAAGATGGAACAAAAACTGTGGTATTTCATTAATGTCTTTCAAAGTTGAAGTACATGGAGATGGAGTTCAAAAAGATACAACATGGCCCAAACTTCCTAAAGACCCTTCTACTGGGCCAATGACTCCACTCCTAGACTATGTACAACCTTACTCCAAGAAGAACAAAAACAATAACAAACTACTCGTCACCATCACCCTCATCATCACCATCATCACTCTCATCCTCATTACCATTGTTGTCGTCACCATCACCAGCATCATCCTTCTCTTCATCATCATCATCTGTCCCTCCCACCTCAACTACTGTGGATGCTCAGGGGGCAGAGGTAGAAGGTGGAGGTCCGCCCGGAATAGGCTCGCCGGGGAACGTGTGCTGAAACAGTCTGGTCATCATGGCAGAGATCCCATGCACTGTCACCTCTAATGCATCAAGGCGCTGAGATATTGAGCGCTCCGGTGCAAAAGTGGATGGGACAAACACAGATGGCCCAGAAGAGGAAGGTCCCGCAAAAATAAGGTCCCGCGGAGGATGACTCCGGCCTCGAAACCCTAGCCCGCTCACCATGGCTCATCACCGTCCTCTTCTTGCTACTAGCCCTTCAGATAGCCTCGGTCTCAAGTGGAGTGATCTTGTCAAAAGCATACCCCTTCACCTTGAAGTGCTTGCACATCCGAGTGACCAAGTTTCCAAAAGGGAGGTTCGCTTTGGGCTTTTGAGTGTCGGCGAAGTCCTTCATTACCTTCCACATAAAAAGTGAAAAATCCATAGCCTTTCCCGACATCACCGCATCCAAGAGGGCTAGCTTTTCAATGGTAGGCGTCTTCTCGGCACCCCTCGGAAGCAGGTTATAATGCAGAAGCTTGTTCATCATCCCGTATGAATGTTTGAGGCCCCCGACTTGGACCATTCCCCTAAACTAAGTCGGGTCCTCGTACATAAAAGCCACGTATTCAGGGATGGTCTTGGTGCTAGTAATGTTATGTGGATACACCGGAGTAGAGGGAGGTGGCCTCTCGTACTCCATGAGGGTGGCAATCACCACAAGGGTCACATTAAAAGTCTTGCCCCTCACGTTCGTTCTCAAAGTCTCAAACTTATCCACCACCTTGAGTTTTTGGTAAAAATCTCGGCATAAAGACAGATTGAATCCACTCACGGTCTTGAACCAAAACCCAATCCCATGGGCCTCAATGATTTTTACAACATCGTTCCTTGGGCCAAGGGATACCCTATCAATGTACCTCTCGCAGGTAACGTTTTTCTCCTCGATGTTTTGGACTCGAGCATCATTGCGAGCTTTCTTTCTTTGCTCCCCATGATCTCCACTAGTCCCTTCCTCGCCTCGCTTGCAGGCACTCACATCCGAAGGTCGTGGAAGGCAACAGTGCCCTGAACATTAATAACGACAAGAGAGCCAAAATGAACCCCTCAATCGGGTCTACGACATCTCGAAGGATCCACCATTGGCGAGCCATTGCAAGGGTTTTGAGATTTTTGAGAGATTAAAGGAGATTAGGGCTTGTGGAATTTTCAGAAAAAATTAGGGTTTCTCAAGAGGGATTCTTCAAATCTTCACTAAAAATCACTAAATCAACACACCTAGCAGTGAGAACTGAGAGATTAATGGAATAGGAGAGGGATTTGTAGGTTAGAGATGCTTTGAGTGAGAGATAAATGCCTTAGGGTTTGTAAATGAGGGAGACAATGAATAGTCACCCCGAAAAAAATATGATTAAAACCCCTAATTTTGGCATTCTGGATAAAACCTACCGGTAGGTCGATCGAAACCTACCGGTAGATTTTACTCCAGTGAGCAAAAGCTATCGGTAGGTTTGCGATAAGTGCAGGACCAGTGGCCAAATCCTACTAGTATGGCCTACCAGTAGGATTTGCCTTGTTTGCAAAATAAACTTCTGCTATCCAACACACTTCCACTCCACTTCATTTCAAGACCTACACATTCGAACACTCTATTTATGACCTCTACTCCATCCAAAATAGGTGATAGACTTAAAAATCACAAATTGAACCATCATGCCCAAGTCATTATCGAAATTGCAATGTGATTTAAAATTTTGATGCTTTCAACACGCAAGACATGGATTTCTACATTTAACTATCAAAATGAACACCCAAATTGCAAGACACATATTCAATAACAAGGGTATTCCTAATTCATTCTAATATCAAAAACTTGAGCAATATTCCCCAATCCTACAAGCATGGGGCTACTTAGCATGTTGTTCAACAACCCGAACCAAAAACACATAGGCAACACCATAGCTTTAAATGCTAGTCTAGAGTATGCACTTACACATTCATTTTCAAACTCGTGTGTGCATGCAATGGACATTTAATTTAGGTATTTACACAATGGAATTCACATTCACTTGGCTATCCAAATTAAGCTTCGATGCAACCTCACCAAGGGTGTCTCTCAACAATGAATCACACTCTCGTTATCCTGGCATGCACTCCATGTGTATATGTGAGATAGAATCTTGTGCACAAAATGAAATATGCTCACATATAATCTAAAAATGAAGTTCATGCATGAAAATGAAACAACCTTGGCATAATCTTATGACAGGAATGCTAGGGCACTATATAGCAAATCAAATTCTCTTTTTCTTTAAAAGTATGCATCTCCCGTGCTTCTCTAGATCATTTAGGACTTCAAGGGTTATAATGGAGCCTTGGGGTGATATTGAGGCAAAAGAAACGAAGGGTATAGGATAACAAAGAGGGTTGTTCCGAGTAAATGACTTTATTTCAAAAACATCTCCCTTTTCATGGGATTTTCAGTCCAGACCCATCACTACACTCTTTGTTTCTTTTTTATTCTTTTCCTTAACATTTTCCTTTTCTTTTTATCATTCTTTCTTCTTCTCACCCCTTTTTCTCCTCTTCTTGGATTTTCATTCTTTTCCCCATTCAAATCTTTGAGTTTCAACTTCCATTCATCCCTTTTGTTGAAATTTTCACACCATACTTCCTTCTCTTTTATGATCACTCATATTCAGCTCTAGGAACAACCAAGGTAAGGTGGATTTTTATCAATTTTCACTGACTTGATCAAATGTGTGGTATGGAAACGAATTTACAATTTAAGGTTCATTCACGACACTAGGGATACTATTTTCACAAGAGAAAGCTTGAGGCTCAAAATATTCAAAAATGGCATAAGATCATCTCTAGGTAAGCATGGGGGAGCATTGTGCGTTTCAAGACAAGTCAATCAACTACACAAATGCACCTACCCAAGACAAACATAATGAGATTATTGAACAAATTTAAAATTTGAAAAATTGTTCCTTGAGTAAATTTAAGTTTCCTCCAAAAAAGATTGGCACTAAAGCTCTCATGGGTCCTTACTCATCTCCACTATTTATGTAAAGCCTAAAATATGAATCCAATCCGTAAATTGCCGAAATTACACATTCAAGGAGCACATACAGTTGAGTTCAAAAGCAGATACATATGTGATACTCATGAATATGATTAACTTCTATAATATGCTCATGTGCTCAAGGTTCAATACAAAGATCAACATATCATCCAACCCATAGCACTCTAAATTAGGGAATACAGATCAACATTTAGATATTTTTCACAAAAATTTTCAAATTTTTCACATAGTTTGCAACAATTGAAAACAAAAATCTGTGTGATATGTGAAAGGCGAATTTCCACCCCAAAAATTGGTATTATCAATAAAAATTTCCACAAACATTGGTGTATCTTACAAATGGTGCACCTCACCCCCCAACTTGATTCATGCATTGTCCTCAATGCAACAAAAAAGATATGATATGCAATGAAGGACTGTAAAAATATGAGTAGGGTTAGAGAACACCTCGCACTTGAGCTTTGACAAAAACACCAATATCTGAAACTAAGAAAAACAACACTATACGAAAAGATAAAGTAAGTACATGAACAGTTAAAGTAAATAAAAATGACTGTACACTAAAAATCATAAGAACAGTTACTCCTCCAGCAAGTCCGGATATACTGGATCCATCAAATCCTCCTCCACTCCTTGTCCTTCAAAACCCTCGCAAAATGGTTTAAGTCTTTGACCATTGACCTTGAATGTCTTGCCATCGTCGGAGTTTGTGACTTCCACGACTCCATTGGGGTAGGCCACCTTGACAAGATAGGGGTCATCCCAATGGGATTTGAGTTTTCCTTGAAAGATCGAGAGACGAGAGTTGTATAAGAGCACTTTTTGGGCGGGCTCGAATGATTTCCTCACAATGGATTTGTCATGAAAGATCTTAGCCCTCTCTATTGAAATTTTGGAGCTCTCATACGCATCTCTTCTAATCTCTTCCAATTCATTCAATTATAGCTTCCTATGTTCTCCGGCCATTCTCAAATTGAAGTTTAGAGTCTTTATGGCCCAATAGGCCTTGTGTTCCATTTCAACTGGCAAATGGCAAGCCTTGCCATAGACGAGTCAGTAGAGAGACATACCTAAGACAGTCTTATAGGCAGTGCGGTAAGCCCATAGGGCATCGGTTAGTCTACATGACCAATCTTTCCTATTCGGGTTCACTGTTTTCTCTAGGATATTTTTGATCTCCCTATTAGTCAACTCAGCTTGGCCATTGGTCTTTGGGTGATATGCGGTGGATACCTTATGTGTGACGCCATATTTATGCATAAGAGATACAAATGGCCTATTACAGAAATGTGATTCATCATCGCTTATCATAGCACGAGGCATCCCAAACCTCGAAAAGATGTTCTCTTTCAAGAATTTGACCACAACTCGGTGGTCATTGGTCTTGGTGAGGATGGCCTCCACCCATTTGGACATGTAGTCCACTGCCAGTAGAATGTATAGGAAACCAAACGACAAGGGGAAGGGACCCATAAAGTCAATGCTCCAACAATCAAATATTTCAAGGACAAGTACAGGGGAGAGGGGCATCACATTCCTTCGGGTCACACTACCCAGTCTTTGGCATCTATTTCATTCTTTACAAAATGAAACACAGTCTTTGTTAAGTGAGGGCCGGTAAAAACCTAATTGTAGAATTTTTTCCGAAGTCTTCTTGGAAGAGAAGTGGCCACTACATGCTTCCGAGTGGCAAAATACAAGGACATCCCACTGCTCATTTTTTGGTACGCATCTTTGCATTACTTGGTCAGGGCAGTACTTGTACAGGTACGGGTTGTCGAAGTAGAAGTACTTCACATCCGCCATAAATCTTCTTTGATCCTCCGGGCTCCAGTGTGGTGGTATTTGTCCTATTGCAAGATAATTACATATGTCAGCATACCAGGGACAAACAGAATGAATAGAAAGTAATTGCTCATCAGGGAAAAAATCAGGGATAGGAATGTGCTCATTGGCCTCTTACATTACCAGTCGGGATAAATGATCCACCACCACGTTCTCCACTCCCTTCTTATCTTTGATTGTCAAATTGAACTCCTGGAGTAGGAGGATCCACCTGATGAGTCTCGGTTTGGCATTTTGCTTAGACAACAAATACTTCAAAGCAGATTGATCAGTATAGACTACTATCGGTGAACCAATGATGTGAAACCCGGGAAAATTTAAACTTTTTCTGAAAAATGGCAAAATGGTAATTTGCCACTACTGCATGTATTTAAAATACATATGTTCTAGACCTCGGAGGAGGGAACGGAGTGCGCCATTGGATTCGCAACGCGAAATCTAGTAACCACCAGAAAATTCGTCAAATTCCGAGAGAGTCGGATTTTGCACGTAGATCGAGACGACTGCGTGGCGATTGACCTTTTAAAGGTCCCCAAAAATGAGAAATATTAAAATTCCTTATAATTGGATTAATGTGCCAATAAAATTTATTTGGACTTAATCCGGGACTTAATGAGTCGTTTCGGGACGAAAAACGGACCCGAAAGTAATAAACGTGTGGCGCGATTAGGGCCGCACATTCCGGGACTATAAATAGGGGTTTATTTTTGATAGTTTGGAAGAAAATATCACATTTGCTCCTTGGTTCAGCCGTTCAAAGAGAGAGAGAGGGAGAAGAGAGAGAAAAGGGTTTCTTAACCTTTTCTCCGGCGATTTCTCCGGCCTCCGTCGCTCGGACTCCGTCGAGCTAGAAGGGAGAAGTGATCTACACGACGAGGGCTACGCGTGGGTACCAAAAATGAAGATTTTCACCGAAGGTGAAAAATCGGGATTTGGAAAAATCAAGCTTCGAGTTGGTTTTCGGGTCTTGGGAGCTTCCTACGTCGTTCCTCACGCTACAAGAGGTAGGGGTTTTCCTACCTTGGACTATTCTTACCTTAGTTGTTGTTAGACTAAGGGTTAAGTTGTATATGCATATGTATTGCCTTATATATATATATGTGTCTATGAGAATAAAAGTGAAAAAGGGAGCATGGAAATGGCTTAGGCTAGATCCTAGCTTGATTTTGATATAAGGATGTTACATGTAATTCATTATGTGACTTATGGCTATTGGAGGCATGCTATGTGTTATGAAATGTGCCTTGAAAGTGTTGGATAAACATGCTATGTGTTTATAAATTGTGCCTATAAGGTGTTTGATAAAATGCCTTGATTGTTTAAATGGTTGTTTGATGCCATTGGAATCACATGTTGGAATGTGTTATGGATATGTTGACATATGCTCATTGATATGTTGTTTATGATGGTTTATGGAATTTATATGCTTATGATTTAAATTCCATGGAATGTGAAAATATGTGTTGATTATTGCTCATGTAGTATACATTACATATTGGGCATGATCATGGCATTACATTCATGAGCTATATGCATGAGTGTGGGAAATGTTGCTCATATGGTAGTCATTGCATTTTGAGCATGGTCATGACATCACATTCATGGACACATGTCATGGGTGTGAGTGTGGGTGTGCATGGTTAGTCAAATGCCACTCTTGGTAATTGATAAAGGGACTCGGAAGAAAGGGATTGAAGATTCCTGTGGGTCGTATGTATGCATGAAATAGAATTGGGTTGGGGTAGCAAGAAGAGGCATGACGACCTCTCGGGTGCAAAGCCCGGTGATTGGGGTACGTACTCCCTTGGCTCGGCCCATAAAGTGTGTGGGTGTATCCGGAACCCTCGGTGGAAGTCCGTGAATTCCGTGTGGGTTGGAGACCCTTGGTGTAAGCCCATGAACATCCACCCCTATACAAGACCCTAGAGTGATTAAAGTCATTGATGTGTAACAAGAATGGCGGTTTCGACTACATTGACACTTGCATGCGTTGGGGAGCTGGGGAGAGCTCGGGTTGAAGTTGCATGAGTGAGTTTCCATCTCATTTCATGGCATGACATTGTTGCATTCTAATTTTGAATGCATATCCTTATGTGAAATGATTGGTTATGTGCTATACATAAATGTTGCATGAGCATGAGCATCTAGGGAGGGAGTAGCCTTTGTAGGAAGTTTTCTACTGGGCGTTGGCTCACCCTATACGGGAACAATTTCAGGTGTGGGGTTGGCACCGGTGGATGACTCCCATGGAGAGCGTCAAGGGTGAAGGGGGCCTATGTGTGGCCTTACCTCAAGATTTTGTAAACCTTTTGTTTTAAAATGGTTTATGACATGTAAATATTGTAATCATATTTGAATACTTATAATAGAACCTTGTAGAGATCATGTATAAGATAAGAAACTTTGTTATACATGTTTTGGGTGACCTTGGGAAGGTTTGAAATGAGTTGGAAATGAAAAACTAATGAAATGGGCAAAATCTGCCTTTAGCTACCGGTAGCTAACATGTAGTTGTTTTCCAGAAGGAAACAGCTACCGGTAGCCAACAGGTAGTCGTAGCTCCAGAATGTTTCGGCTACCGGTAGACAACAGGTAGTTGATTTCCATAATGTTTCGGCTACCGGTAGTCGATAAACAGCTACCGGTAGCCATTCCAAAAATCTGAAATTTTTAAATGTTTTGTCAAATCTTTGGGCTTTGAATTTCCTTCTTTTAAATGATCAAAGTGGGCCCTAATGGGGTACAAACCACGGTGTATGGGACTTTAATTGAATCAAATGAATGTTAAACCGAATTTTCATTATGGGTTGTAATCCCGACTTAAAGATATTCTTGATGTGGTGTCAGGTTGAGCGATATCCACGGATGTTTCCGCGGGTTGATGGGTTATCAACGGGACCCCCGGATTTTGGGGCGTCACAAATGATGTAGGACCGAAATTTATCCAATGCAAATACTATCGCTAGTAACTCCTTCTCTGTGGTGGTATAGTTCATTTGAGCTTCATTAAGTGTTTTGCTAGCGTATTATATTACATAAGGTCTCTTATCCTCCCTTTGACAGAGCACTGAGCCGACTGCGTAATCACTCACGTCGCACATAAGCTCAAAAGGAAAATCCCACTTGGGTGGTCGCATAATCAGAGGTGTAGTAAGCATGCTTTTGAGTTTTGTAAAAGATGTCTCACAATTATTCGATCACTCAAATAGGACATCCTTAGACAGTAAATTGGTCAAAGGTCGGGCCAATGCACTAAAGTCTTTAATAAAACGACAATAAAAGCCGGCATGGCCCAGAAATGACTTGATATCCTTTATGACCTTCGGTGTAGGGAGGTTTGAAATGGCCTCAACCTTTGATTTGTCCACTTCGATCCCCTTTGCCAAGACGATATGCCCAAGAACAATTCCTTGTGTCACCATGAAGTGACACTTCTCCCAATTCAAGACTAAGTTCTTCTCCTCGCATCTATCGAGAACTCTCTCCAAATTCTCCAAACATCTACTGAAAGAATTCCCAAACACCGAGAAGTCATCCATAAACACCTCTACAATCTTCTCCACCATATCACGGAAAATTACCATCATGCAACGTTGAAAAGTTCCAGGGGCATTGCACAACCCAAAGGGCATGCGACGGTAGGCAAAGGTACCATAGGGAGAAGTGAAGGTGGTCTTCTCTTGATCTTCCAATGCAATCTCGATTTGATTGTAGCTGGAGTATCCATCTAAGAAATAATAGAATAAGTGTCCGGCTACTCTTGCTAACACTTGGTCGAGGAATGGCAAAGGTAAGTGATCATTTCTTGTGCACATGTTGAGCTTTCGACAGTCAATGCATACTCTCCATTCGGTTATCACCCTAGTCGGAATCAACTCATTATCCCCATTTGCTACCACAGTGACCCCCGATTTCTTCGGTACCACTTGAGTGGGACTCACCCATTTACTATCGGTAATTGGGAAGATGATGCTCACATCAAGTAGTTTAAGTACCTCGTCCATCACCACATCTTTCATAATTGGATTCAATCTTCTTTATGGTTGTTGGGAAGGCTTGGAGTCATCCTCAAGGTAAATGCAGTGTGTGCAAATGAGGGGGCTCCTCAACATTTCCAAGAGATCCTCTTCTTCCTTCTCCTCTAGTGTTGAGCTAATCACCACCGAAAAGGTCTTGTCATCCCTAAGATATGCATACTTAAGATGGGATGGTAATGGCTTCAATTCCAATATGGGTTTTTGCTCATTTAATGGAAAAATCTTCTTATCTTGGTGTGGAAGCTTCTCAAATGTAGGGGTCCACTTTTTTACCCCTTTTAAACTCTCTGGCTCCTCTTGCTCATCAACCTCTTCCTCCCCCAATTTTAACATGCCCAGTAACTCCAAGTGCTCCTCTACCAAGGTGTCAATCCTATTGACTTCTTGCACTTCCTCATCATCCCCTGATTTTTTGTTCAAATTGAACACATTGAAGTCCATAGTCATGCTCCCGAAAGTAAGCTTCATGAGACCATTCCTGCAATTAATAACATCATTAGAGGTCGCAAGGAATGGTCTATCTAATATAATAGGGATTTGGGAGCAAGGATTAGCAACAGGGTGAGTCTCAAGCACAATAAAATCGACAGGAAAATAAAAGTTATCCACTTGAACCAAAACATCCTTAACCACTCCCTTCGGTGTTCGAATGCTCCGATACGCCAATTGAAGAGTGATTGAAGTTGGCTTCAACTCTTCAAGTTGGAGTTGCTTGTACACCGAGTAAGGTAGGAGGTTGACACTAGCCCCCAAATCAAGCAATGTTTGCTCCACCCGGAATTCCCTATTGTGATAACAATGGTAGGGCAGCCGGGGTCTTTAAACTTTGGTGGGGTGTTCGTCCGCAAGATTGAGCTCACTTGCTCGGTGAGGAATGCCTTCTTGTGGACATTGAGTTTCCTCTTCACTGTGTACAAGTCTTTCAAGATCTTTGCGCAAAATAGAATTTTTTTTATTGCATCAAGGAGTGAAATGTTGATTTTTACCTACTTGAACATCTCAACTATATCAGAATAGTTAGCCACCTTGACGGGTGGCTTCAAATGATTAGGAAAAGGGGGAGGAACGTGGGATGCATGAACACTTTCATCAACATTCTTTTCTTTCTCACTCACCTCACCCCCTCGGTTTCCTCATTAGTCTCTTTCTCTAATGCCAATGTGGCATTGGGAGAGACTTTTGGCACAATGGTCTTATCAATTTGCTTGCCACTTTGAAGGGTGGTGACCTCTTTTAGTTGCTCACAACTCTCACTATTGGGTTCGGACGACTCAATAACATGTTGGCCTCTAGGATATTCTTGGGGTTGAGCGAGGAATTTCCCCTTCTCTTGTTGTGCTGCCCCCATGGAATTGGTCAGCTTAGTGAGTTGAGTCTGAATGTCATTAAAAGTTGCGGCATTTTGATTATTGATGGCGGTTTGGCTTTGAATGAAGGAATGAACCACATCCTCCAAACTCCTTTTATGAGGAGGTTGGTATGTGGAGTGGTTGGATGGTCCTTGTTGATTAAAATTTTGTGGAGGTGGACCTTGGGAGAAATTCTGTGGAGACGGGTTTTGTGAATACCCTTGCGGATTAGACCAGGAGTATTGAGGGATAGACGCTTGCCCCTGACCTTGGTAGTGACCTTGCTTAGGAGACACGGGATGTGAATAAGCATTAGAACCATAAGAAGTGGGATTCTCATTTCTCCAACTAAAATTCGGGTGATTGCTCCAACCTGTATTGTAAGTGTTTGAATGTGGAGAAAATGATTGTCTCGTTTGGTTAAAGGCGTGAACTTGCTCGTGGTACACTTCCTTAAGTGCCGGAATGTTGGGGCACTCCGATATGGAATCCTCTACACTCTCACAAATTGAGCAGAACTCCTCGGCCTTTGAAACATTGGACACCTCGTGTCTCCTATGACCTCAAGACTCTCCACTTTCCTAGACAACTTGGCAATTTTGGAAAGCAAGTCTTCCCGGTCTCTCAAATCATACATCCCTCCCCCTTGTGGTTGACTACTACCTGGAGACGACCTCGGTACATCGGTGGGATCTAAAATATCCCAAGATTGGGCATTTTGTGCCAATGTACTAAAGTAATCTAGGGCCTCATCAGGGACCTTGTTTAAGAACTCGCTATTACACATCATGTCGATGAATTGTCTATGGCTCGGTGTAATTCCTTCATAGAATAAACTTACCAATTGCCACGATTCAAAGCCATGATGTGGTATGGATTGGAACAATTCCTTGTAGCGATCCAAACAGTGATATAATTGCTCATTGGGCTTTTCAAAAAAATTTTGAATTTGCTTTTTTAGAGTGGTGGTTCTATGCACCGGGAAAAATTTATTAAAAAACTCAGAAAGTATTTGAGCCCAAGAGGTGATGGATTGAGGCCGCAAGGAATTCAACCATGTTTTGGCTTTGTCCTTAAGGGAAAAGGGAAACAATTTCAAACAAGATATGTCTTCCATAGCATAGTTAGTGTTGAAGGTTGCAACTATATCCTCAAATTCCTTAATGTGTAAATAAGGATTCTCCTTTTCAATTCCGTGAAATATACGAAGTAGTTGCAACATTCCTGGCTTAACTAGGAAGGTATGAGTTGGACCGGCAAGAGAATGTATGAGCGAGTGGTGCTACGAGTTGGTTGAAGGAATTCCCTCATTGACCTCACCGGAGGATCAATTTGGGTGTTATTCCCTTCATTCCTAGGAGGGAAGTGCATTCTCGGGTTTGGGGCTCTAGGTTCTTGCACTCCTCCTCCCCTTGGGAGATTAACATTGGCACCCAACTCCTCAAAGTTGTCACCGGCGTCCTCGGGTAGGTCTTGGTCAATGTTCATATTGGGGCCTAAAGGTTGTCTAACCAATCGATTTTGTTCGTCCCGTCCCCACATACAACACACTATCTAAAAAATGAAAATATAACAAACAAAAGTATATACGGGGAGGAACGTACCTCAGCCCGTGATGAACATCACGGGACTTACCTCCGTTGTCCGAAAATCGCCTTCTCAATTCAACGCTTGCCTTCCCCGACAACGGCGCCAAAAATGCTTGATGTTTTCCGTTGTATTCCCTAATCTCTGGACATCATCCCTCAATGTATGTATGACTTATAGGGATAGGAGATTTTCACTCTCCTTAGGAATGATGCAAGAGATGAGGAAACGGAATAATGGTGGGTGAATGAAAATGTGTGTGTGTGTGTGTGTGTGTGTGTGAACAAAAGTGCTCCCCAAGCGCAGGGAGACTTTCGATTGTTGTGCTTTACTTGGAAATCGTATTCCAAGGTCGTCTCCTCAAGGAAGGAGGTGAATCGTGTTGAAGGTGATTTTGGTGAATAAAAAGAAAAGTGTAAAATCTTTTGATGTTTGACTATGGTTTTGGATTGTGTTTTGATGAAATTGAAATGGGAACAAGTGTTGACTAATCCGAATGGGTCATTCCAATGGAAATGTCAAATCAACTCAAGACCTTCCTCCAATGGTGCCTAGATGTTCGATTGATTCGTAGGAAGCGCGAGACTAAAATGTAGGTGAGGATTCAAGCATACCTGGTGACAATGTCTACGATGTATCAAGAACTCACAACCACGTCCACACTCAACCTAGTCAAACCGAATCATCGTACTCTATGAGGATGAATGAAAATGAGTTGAAGTAGAATACCCAAGGGGAATTTTCCCTTGGATTAGCCAACTATAAACTTAGCTACTCATATCTAAAGCAAAGACATAAATGAAATGAAGAGACATTGTAAAGAAATTAAGATTGGAGTTTAGTTTAATGCAAGAAAACATAAACTATGAAGAAAAATATGCAATACCCATTTTAAAGCTTGAAAATGAAGAACTTAAATGCATTAATGGTGAAATCCAAAATGTAAGACAAAACTTGAAATGTGCTTGTAATAAATGACATTAAAGACATTAAATAAAGCTTAAACAAGTCTTATAAGAAATTACAAGTGAAAGGATGGAAGAAAATGCAAGATTATCAACTTATCTCTCTAGCACTATTCATCTTCTTCCCTAGAGTTTCTCTCTCTATATTACAATGTATATCCAATAATGGTGTCCAGAGCTTGCCAAAAACGTCCATGGAGCCTCATGGGTCTGTCTGATGGGCCTCCCATCAATAGGGGGCTGAATGAATGGGTTTGGTAGGCTAGCACAGGCCTAGCCTGCACTCCCAGGCTTCACTCCTTCTCTCTCTCCTCATTAATGTCCAAGCCTCCAAAGTCCAAGCTAGGGTTGAGAAGGGGGTGCCTTGTGTGTAAGGAGTGTCAGGAACAAGTGGGAGACCCAATGGTGGGACCCCCAAAGTTGCAGAGCTTGAGTTGCAGAATCTGGCGTATTTCAGTAAAACCTACCGATAGGAGTATATATATTTAGCCGCGGAATAGCTATAAATAAGGGGTAGAGCCCTCGAAAGGAAGACAAGTCATTGTAGCCTTACAAAAGACTCACTGTAAAACTTACACAGTTATTAATACATTCGGGAGCAAGAGACTCCCTTAAGAGTGGGTTAGCCGAGCTCCCGAGCTGGTGAACCACTATAAACTCTGTGTGTAATCATCCACTAGTCTCTAAAAAATCCTATTCCTTAGAGCCTTGGAGCTTAGAGTGGACTTTTCAGTGCACATTGAATCTATCATTCCGCTCTCTCGTGGTATATACATCATCAATAGGTTTGATAACATTTAATGTACTCAAGCATATATCGCAATGTTTAGATGAGTTTCTTATCTTAAGGGGTTTAAAGTTCCTTATCACTCGTAGTGGAGTGTTGGTTCTTTTTGTGGTTCCAAACCACTATTCTTCATGTTGACCAAGGCAAAGGGTTAGTATAATACTCTTGGGAAGAATTTGTTAGATATTGTTGCATCAGTATCCGTTCTTCCTAAAGTGGTGTAACCTTGCGAGAATAGATTGGATGGTTTATGATTGTAAGGTTGTGGACCGGATGTATTTCAATGTGTTGAATTCTTGATAATGAAACTGCCTGCTATCTCTCAAATGAATTTTTGGGTAACTTCATGTGCATACATAAATCCATGTGATCATTATAAATGTCACATGTTTTACTTCAAAAGTTACATATTTACTTTGAAAATTGAGGCCTACTTGTGTTCATGTATTTTGTAAACCTTCTTTAGGTTTGAGAAAGTTTCTCTAGTGACCTAGTTGTGTTCACCCATTCCTTAATTAATATTTTCCATATTTGAGCATTGAAATTGATACCAGATTAGGCGAGTACGCTGAATGGGATTGTAAGGCATATCGAAAATCAATGCTTGAGGAATTACTATCAGCGAAAATCATTTCCTGATATCAATGCTTGAGGACTTGCTATCTAATTTACCAAATTTCTTTTCGGATGTGGAAAACAAATTAATAGAATTTTTATGATGGATGTAGCTTGATATGAGTTATTATGTTTTGAGATTTCTGAGATGTACCCTTTTATTGATGTGTTTTTGTTTTGGAGGATTTTTTAGGGTTAAATGATGATTTTTTGGTTTTCTTGAGCTAGTGAATGATTGTATTCAGAATTCTCTCATATTTTAGTACTAGTTATTGCATGTGCCTGAAGGCACAAAGTAATAAAAAATGGTAAACAATAAATATATTTATATTCATATTCAAAATCAAATCACAAACATAGAGGAGAGATAAATGAATTTACGCATCGGTTATAGTGGAGGTGAGAGGTGGTGGTGGTAGGAGACGATGATGGTTGTGGTGGGTGGCAATGACCGTGGTGGCGGTGGTGGTGGCGGCGACGGTGACGACGATGGTGGTAGCGTCGATGGCGACAGTGGTGATGGTGGCGACGATGACGACAGCGGTGGTGGTGGCGGCGACGGTGGTGGTGGTGATGGAGGCGACAGTGGTGATGGTGGCGGCGACGGTGGCAACGACGGTGGTGGCGGCGGTGGTGGTGGCAGTGTTGGTGGTAGAGGTAGTGGCGGCGGTGGTGGTGGTGGTAGAGGTAGTGGTGGGGTGGTTTGAAGCACTATTTTTTTTTTTTTAAATACTTATGAGAAATAATTTTTAAAAATACTTTTAAAAAGTCACTTCAAACATACCCTTAGGGACCTATTTTTCCTATTAAATTTAGGGTGTTAATATTAGCCGTTAGATTAACTTTAAAGTAAAATTTAAAATGATCTGAACCGCGAAAAGCAAAAGTCATTTTGTTTATCTTTTAAAATTTGAATTGTAAGCTACTTTATTATATAGATTACATTAAAGAATTGTTGTTTAAATCAGGCGGTTTTGAGATTTGGGGCATGACATTGCATTTAGAATATTAGTAGGTTCTAGAAAAAAAACCAAAGCATAATTTCAATTTTCAAAATTTTAAACAATTAAAATTTTATCACATAAGTTGTAGGAATTCTTTTAAGATATATAAAAATAACAACCCATCCAATTATTTAGGAAAATAAAGCAAATCCTAGCCAAAACGAACCCACACGTGCCCCCACTTTCTTTTATATCTGTGGCTATGAAAATGATAGGAACCAAGTGGCTATCTATCACATTCTCTTCAATTTTTATCTCTTTCAAAAACAGTGCATTTAGTTTGAAGCTCCACGACGTGAAGTACGTGTTGAATTTGATTTAAAACATATATAATAAATGATGCAGTTTTGACAGAAACGTTTACACCTAACTTTGTCATGAAAACACCAAATTTTTCGGCAAATCAATACAGGGACCACAGCCCAATCATTATTCAATTGGATGGTACAAGGAAGAAGAGTTATTGTCCATCCCAAATTGTGGCTGATGCAATCCCAGATTTCTTAGCAACTTTACAAGAAACAACAAGGTGATTAATGTGCTCCACATGCCCCCCCCCCCCCCCCCCCCCCAAATTGTACGGCAACAATATTTTGATGTCTACTGTATAACTTGGGCCCAATTATTATCTATGGAGATAGCATTTACTATGTGTGGAACCCATGATTAACTTTTTTTTATTATTTTTCTTTTTTGAAAATTATTCTTATTAAACTCTTTTTTTTTGGATTTATGATGACGAAAGAAAAATCTCAAATACATGTAATTACTCACAGATCACATGAATCAATTAAATTTAGATTCTATGCAACGAAAGAGACTCGAACTCAATATATGTAGATTTACATCTCGCCCCAAAAGACCATTGAACTAACCCTCATAGATTTTATATGTAATTCCCTAAGTGAAGTTTTTTCAGTTCTTGTCCGTCATATATGTAATTTCTTCTATGCATATAATTAAAACAAAAAAGAGTTTCATTACAAGAAATTACACTTTTAGCCGCTAGATTTAAATTGCAGCTAAAAATATTATCACTAAAGACATACCTTTTGTGGCAAAAAATTATTGTTGCCACTTAAGATACGATACTGAATCTATTTTGTGGCAATTTAAATGTTGCAGCAAAAACTCATCACTAAGTTATCACTATTTCATTTTGCCCTCTTGGGAAAAAAATATTTAGAAGCAACAATTATGTGTTGTCACTAATTATGTTGATGAAAAACTATCTAGCCATGATAATTTAATTGTAGTGGCTAATGGTGTGTAATTTTAGTGACAACAATCTTCTAGTGGCAAATTACGTTTTTGTCTTATTTTTAGCTGCGGTATTTTTTTATGCTACTACATGTTTTATTATCCCGTCCTTCAAACCCCTTATTTCACATAACTCTCTCTCAACAGACCATTCAACTTCATTTCAGAGTTGGTCATATCTCTCTCTCTCCAAGAAATAAGTCATTTGTTTTGTGTTTGTATGCCGGCGTTTCTCAATTATATGCATTTGTTCCTACTTGAACTCTCGATGGAAAATTCACCCAGATTTATAAACTTACTTATCTGCTAAAAAATAATAATAAAAAAAAAAAACAGAATTCCGCATTTAACTTCAACTGTTCTGCTAGGGACATAACAAATAGCTATAGACTATGAGCAATATTACATGGAATTAAAAACTAGATTTAATAATTACAACTATTGATTCATTGTGGGTCCCAGCATTTATTGAGACCCACTACCTATTCAATAATTGTGATTATTAAGTCTACTTTTTAAATCTAATTTTTAAATCTATGTAACATTAATCATAGACTAATACATTACAGATATTTGCTGTGAGAGAAACCTTTCATTATTAGCTTTTCAAGAGCATGAACTTTTTTGGTGAGTAAAGCCTGAAGAGAGAGAAGGCGGAGATGGCGGACACCACCACCATCAAAAGAGATGCGATATAGCCGCACACCAACGCGCCACCAATTTGGTAGCAAAACCTGGTATATCTGTTGCACAACTTCATCCACTGAAAGCCACTTGCACCGGTCAACGCCAGTAGTGAAGCCTCGAATGCGGCAGAGTTGGCTGCGAATACAACGTACACGGCTGCCTGTATAGAGACATGGAAACAGCTCATTTGTTAGTGTCTTTGTATTCAGGTCAACCATTTACTGCAAAAAATAAGATCTAATGAACAGTAAAATGGTGTTGCTTTTAGGATACAAGATTTATAACTTATTATTTTCCTTTCCAATCATTTCCCAATTTCAATTGAGAAGTTAGATAAAAACTTACTGAAAGTTTTTTTGTTGGAAAATTTTTTTTAGATAAAAAAATTAAATATAAATAAATGATTCACACTTAAATTTATGATACCTTATCTACCAAAAAAAAAAAATAGAGAAAAAAGATAGTTGAGGGAATCTCAATGCTTTTCCATAATTTTTGTTGAATGGGTTTATTTTGTTAAAATTGAATCATTGTAATTTTGCTACCCTCACTGTTTTCTTTTCCTCCTTCATTATAAGGGATTTTTGGAAGCCGGTACACCTAATTAGAGTTATTTGGCAAAAAGTACATATTAAAAAATATTTTGGAAAAAAATACACTACATGGATACAAAGACCTAAATACCCCCTTTAGGGTCATTTAATTCAAAATCTCTTATCTTTAATGCACCTTGATTCATGTGTATTAACAATTCAAAATCTCTTATATTTAATGCACCTTGATTCATATATATATATATATATATATATATATATATATATATTTTTTTTTTTTATATATGAGAACTTTAATATTCTATATTTGTATATCCTCCATTGATTCATGCGAATTTTTTTTAGAACTTTAATATTCTATATTTGTATGTCCTCTCTCGATTCATGCGAATTTTTTTTGGAAAGTGATTTTGTTTTCAAATTATATTTACTGCACCTTGATTCATGCGTTTTTTTTTTTTTGGAAAGTGATTTTATTTTCAAATTAATTTAATATCCGGAATAGTATAATAGTGTAACAATAACAGTGTAACAATAAAAGTGTAACAGTGTAACAATAACAGTGTAACAAGCTATAGACACAAAATATTATACTATTACATTTTGTTAAACATATATTTTCACATAATTTCATTCAAAACAGTCTATCTCCGTTTAGAATTTATTACCACATGCACAAAGTGTAACAATAAAAGTGTAATAGTGTAACAATAACTGTTACACTGTTATTGTTACACTGTTACATTTTTATTGTTACACTGTTATTGTTACACTATTATACTATTTCGGATATTAAATTAATTTGAAAATAAAATTACTTTCCAAAAAAAAAAACCGCATGAATAAAGGTGTATTAAATATAATTTGAAAACAAAATCACTTTCCAAAAAAAATTCGCATGAATCAAGGGAGGATATACAAATATAGAATATTAAAGTTCTCATATATATATGTATATATATGTGTGTGTGTGTGTGTGTGTGTGTGTGTCTATATATATATATAGATATATAAATTCGTGTATATATATATATTTGTACACACATATACACGAATTTATATATGTATATGTGTGTACGAATATATATATATACACGAATTTATATATATATATATATATATAAATTATATGTGTATATATATATAAACATTCGTGTACATATATATGTGTGTGTGTGTATACTTATTTGAATTTGTATATATATTCAAACAAGTATATACACGAATTTAATGCACCACTTTCCCATAAAACTAGGAGATGTTTAATGCACCACTTTCCAAAGAAAATACACATGGATCAATGGAGGACAAAAATGTCACAAAAAAATCAATAAAATTCAAATAATGTACTTAGATACAAATAAGTATCAAAATTAAAGACTTAATTACCCAACATTTTTTTTTTTGTACTTTTTTACAATTAAGTCTAATTTGGTGTACCCCTTCCAATTTCCCCTCATTATAATGACAAAATCACCACTGCGAACTCCACCTCCATTGCCCACCACCACCACCTCCTCCACCTCCACCCCCACTGTACAACCATTGATCGAAGCAAAGGAATAAAATAATAAACCAACAAAGATAGCAAGAAATCGCAAGAAGAAAACACCGCCTGAGTTTTATACCTATACTTTTGTTTTAAAGCCAAAACAAAAATCAATTGTTCAAAATCTTCAAAACCCAAAATCAATTTCCAATCTTAATCCAGGTATATTATGAAGCAATTGTCCAAAAACAAAGCCAGAGGGTGGGAATGAGAAGAAAAAGGAAAGCTAACTCAACAACAACCACAACATATTAAGTTCGTGTAGAAGATTTTGTTTCCCCAAAAAAAAATTGAAAAATTATAATTAATAGCAAAAACAACCAATTCAAGGTACTACGTATAATCTCCTAGACATAATCCAGGTCATGAATAGGATGAATCTGCCCTAGAACATAAGTTTCACGACTCTTGTCAAGGACAAAATCTTCATGGTAACAATTACACAATATCAGCATTGTCACATGACATAATTGTCCAATGATAACTCATCAAAGATAAAATGTGGACTCCACTCAATTAAATAACTACTTCTTCATGTAAGATATCAACTACCTCTCTAAAAAAGTTGGATCATTTTGTAAACTTTTTTATTGAATATTAAACGAATATACTACCTGACAATATTAACGTGGTCTAACCGTTACACTGAATATTTACTCCCGGTCAAGTCTCCTGCATCAATATAGGGAGGGTGGGTGTGGGCTACACGTGATGATATTGGCATGGGCGAAAGAGGAGACCATGGTTGAAGGCCACAGTATTGGACATTGATACGGATGGTCTTGAGAAACATCGGGTGCGGGTTGTGAAACGGTATCAGGTGATATAACTTAAATGAAGAATATGGACATAGCAATAGATTCTAGTTATATTGTGGCGTTACAGAATAGTATGATCCGATTCGGAATGATATCTCTACAAATAGGTGTTGACTCGGGATTTAACATAATCCGAAATGGTATTAAATTTGAAGATACGATTCCTCCAACTCGTACGATATGGGTTAATACTTTGAATGTTGGAGGAGGCAAAGGGAGGCGAGAATAGGCTGTGGGTAGAGGAGAGGGAATCATGGTAAAGCGCGGTGGTTTTGATGAACTGGTACAGAGAGGAAGATGAAGAGGGAGGAGATCTTTGAGTTTTTGTTCTATGATTATTTGTCTTTTAGTTAAGTCATTTTTCAAAAGCAAAACACTTATTCTGTTATTCATACTATATCGCCAAAAAGTGTCTCTTGCGCTGTCGGTCAAATCTAATAGAAAATCTCCACAGAGCCACCACCGCCACCAGAAAATCTAATAGTTTCTACCCTAGCTCCTTCTCATTCTGTCCTTCCTTTTCTTATTATTACGGGTATCATTGTCCTCCTCATTCCTTTCCAATCCATTCAAATTTTACTCAATGGACAGATCAGTCATCCATATATCTGAATTGGAGGTGGTTATCAACAGTGCAACTGAAACTTCTACAACACCGGGGATACTACTGCAAAACATTATCATAGCGCTAATGTTACAATGTGTGGGAAACAACTACCGCAGTCACCCATGTCTGCCACTACCACTATCATCACCTAAAATCCACCACCACTATTACCATTGCCACCCACGGCTGCCACCACCACCACAACTATCACCGTCTCCCATCTCCACAACTGCCGCCAACCACCACTATCAGCGCTCAACCTCACTATAACCAGTGCTTAAATTATTTTATCTCTCATCTATGTTTGTGATTTGATTTTGAATGTGAATATAAATATGTTTATTGTTGACCATTTTTTTTTATTACTATGTGCCTTCAAACATGGACAATAACTAGTCTATCTATATTTCATCTTCTAAAGTTTGCTGGAGCAAATTAATCTGGTATACTTGTTCAATCCCTAAGATGAGTTTCATATTATGGCTTACTGTGATGAAAAGACATGGTACCAGGGATAGGCTCCAGGCCTATATGCAGCAAATTGGATTAGCTTGTGTGTTCTGTAGAATAGAGGATGAAACCCACAGTCACTTGTTCTTTAATTGCTCCTTGACCGCAAGGATCTGGTCTTATGTGATGAGTAAGTGTGACAATGTATGATCTTCAATCTCTTGGCCTCTTCTAATTCAGAAAGTTTGTGAGGAGTGGAGGGGCAAAACTTTGAAGGTCCTAATTCAGAAATTATGCTTGGCTGCTACTGTCTATACTGTGTGGAGGGAAAGAAATGGACGAATATTCAGAAATGCATACAAGGATGAGAAATCAATTCAGCGGGAGATAGATAGTATAGTGTGTAACAAGTTAATCTCTTTGAAGATCAATAATACTCCCTAAAACATATGTATAGCCCAAAGCTGGCAGGTATCAATGGCAGAAGTGGGATGTTTTTGCCACTATGAAATAATCTAATGGTGTGCTGGACAACATGCTAGTACCTAATTAGATTAATTCTATTTTGCTACTACCTTTTGTCATATGGTGGTTTTGTTTGATGTCACAACACTGATTGTAAAGAGGCCATTGAAGTCAATACAAGTTTCAATACATCAATACATTTTGTTTACTTCCCAAAAAAAAAAAATTTCTAATAGAAAAAGTGAACATAACATGTTAATCCAAAGGGTGAATAGTTGCTCTGTCCCATTTTTTTTTTTGTATGTTTTATATTTTTCATTGATCTGCACAATTATTCTTGTCTTTCTAAAATTTAAATATTTTATGTACAAGTTTTGTTCTCATTTCTATTAACATAGACACTAACCACTCGCTCACCGGCCTTTCGGGCCACATTTCTATTTTTTCTTTAATTAATTGTGCAATATGTGAATTTCAATCTTCTAAGGAGTAAATTAAGAAGTCGAAGATCTGCAAAGTATCATCTATCGTAATCCAAAAATACAAGATGATTATATCCTTCTTATTCGCTGCATTAAATTAGATCCCAATGAGATCCCTATAACATTACCCTATTTTTAAACGAGAAGGAAGTGGACTGCTTGAAAGGCAAAGGACTGGAGATATCAGCATCTACTGATTCATAAATGTAAGAGGAGTGTGCTACGTGATAGTGAAGGTCTCCTGCCAAATAAATGCTATATGAGCATAGTTACATAATCCTTCAAAATAGTCGATACTTTAGCATTCTGTTCGCAAATTCGCGCTCTCATTTTAGGTAATTCGTAAATTCCAAATTTTCAATTCATGATTTTACTTGCTTATGTGCTTACTCGTTATTACTTAAATTTTTATTTGAATAGTATTGACATATTCATAAAGATACATATTAAACTACAAAGATATTTGTAATCTATAACTACTATTTTAGGACCTTATAATTAATATAGATTTAAAAATTAAATAATTTTTCACATAGTTGTGCATAAAATTTAATTTTTTATATATTTTTTTATTAATTTTTTTGGGTGAATGTTTGTCTTGATGTATATAATATGACACTCTCATGACACTCTTACTCTCAAATATTTTTTAATTTTATAATTTTTGAGCTCCCACTCTCGTGTGTGATTAACTATATGAGTTGGATGAGGTGATCTATTAATGTCTGGCCATGGACAATAAATTAACGAGTCTTCGAGCGTTAACAGGGAGTTTTAGTTTTTTTTTTTGCTTTTTTAAAAAATAAAAAATAAAAGTGCGTTTAGTGAATATTTTCATTTTTTTTGTTGCTCTGTTTTGAAAATAAGAACAAAATATGAAAACATTCAAAATAATATTTTTGAAAACATCCAAAAAAACAAAATAGGCAGAAAGCTCCCTACCCAATTTAATGAGATCTTGACCATATAAAAAATGCATTTTTTTTCCTTACCATATAAAAGGCCATGAACAGCTGCAAAATCAGAGCATGGTCTGCTGGTTTATTGCTAAACGCACCCTAAGTTATAATTAGATTTGAATTTCCATACGTGAGGGAATGTATCTTTTAGATTAGCAATAGAGCATATCAATAAGTATCTTTCTTAAGGATATATTATATTTGGACATGAGGTGGGTATTAAACTTTTAATATATATAGTTGTATTGCCGAATAAAATTATTTTGCTTACCCAAAAACAATTTTAAATGATAAAATTGTAGCATTATGAGCATGTATAGAAGTACCTGATCTAGTAAGTAACAAACACAAGCTATATGTTTGACTGATTTCATTAGCTTGCCGTTGCACCGAAAAGTGAGATAGCATCTGACTACTTGTAGCAGATTATAAGCCGCAGCCGTGAAGTCAATACTCACCAAATCTCTATACAGAAAGTCAAAATAGCAACCCCCAAAAAAATTGTTACTTGTAGACTAACTGGCTAAACACAAAAATAAATGCATGCTCTTTGAAGTGTGTGTGTGTGAGAGAGAGAGAGAGAGAAAGAGAGAGAGAGAGAGGGTGCTTACTTTAAGACTTTCATATCCCTGTAAGTTGCTTTTCTCTTAATTGTGTAAAAGATGACCTTGGTTTGGGAATCAAGTATCACAAGAAAAGCAGTCAACACTAACAGCAAAGTAGCAAAAAGCCTCAGAGAAGCCTCCTTTTTCAGAATATCCATTTCTCTCAAAATTGTATGAGGTCATCAACAACTATGCATGGCTGAAACTCTGAATATATGTAAGGGAAGTGATCTGGAGAGAGAGAGGGGGGGGAGAGAGAGAAAGCAAAACTACTGGTTTTAGAAGGGTAGACTTGAGAAGTTGAGAATTGGACTGCTCACTTGTAATAATTATTGAATGGTTTCAACCAGAAATTCGAGGCTTCAAGTGGGCAGCCACGTCTTAACTATTTAACCAACCAGTTGTCGTTTGAATTTTTCTATAAATTTCTGAAATTAGACTCTGGTTGGGTGGTCAAATTGGATAGGGATATAAATATGACCTAGAAATATTCAACCTCAAATTTGATAAAATAATATTTTCCTAACTAAAAATCTAAATTAATATATTGATCTAATAATGTCAACTGACATTTCATTAGATTATTTTAAGCTATCAAATATATTACTCAAAATAAAATCTGGGTTAATAGCACTATTGGTCATTAAAGTATACATTTTTTGTCAGTTTAGTTCTCAATATATCAATTTTATCAATTTGTTCGTTAAAATATTCAATTCGTGTCATTTTGGTCCCCACATAGATGGACTGTTAAGTTTTTTAATGGAAGTGACCACATATTATTTTTTTAGACGATATCATGTGTCTAACACGTGATCATTCTGTCAAAAACTTAACAGTCCGTTTACGTAGAAACCAAAATGACACAAATTGAATATTTTAGCGGCAAAATTGACAAAATTAATCGAATTGGAAATGGTGATGCATGTAAGTCACACAATTTTCCAGTAGGTCGGCTGAAAATACGGTAAACATTATATAAAATTTGGTTTAACCTTGATAAAATACATTTCTATGAAAAGAATGTAAGCTTTGCAAGTAATAATTTCAAAATGGTGACCATAAAATATGACCTTGCAGATGAAGAACTAAACAGTCCGCTGCATATACCTGTTGAATTTGCTTTTCTAAAATCATAATCTCTTCTCACCCTACTCAAAATTGCAGATTGAAATAACCAATCAGCTGCATATACCTGTTAAATTTGCTTTTCTGAAATCATCAACTCTTCTCTTTCGTTAAATCGGATCAAGTAACTTTACCTATTATAATAGAACTAAAAATGAGAATATCTATAAAAAAGTAAAGACCGCATGTATAAGATATAAATTAATGGAGCATCAACTTAGGTAATTTAAACATACCAAATGTCAAACTAGGAGTATATCAATACACCAAGTTGTTGGCATTCTTCCAATATGGGACAAGCATTCCACACTACACCAATCTTAGCCTATTCTATCAATTCAAGTGGGTCACTTTGAGACATAATTTCTCATTCAAATTTTAATGGTTTTGAACAAATAAATATATTACTTTAATCTCCTCGCAGAGGAGAACGAGTTTAAACTTGGTCCCATCAATTTCGAGGTGTGGGTCCTAATTTAATACAAACCCAAAGTTTCTTAACTATACTTTCTTAAAATCATTTTTCCAATAATCCCCCACACGAATAAAAATTCAACGTATGATAATGCAGACAGTGGTTCAAGTACGATTGAAAGGTTACTGCATCGGGATAAGTAACCCAGTGGTCTTGAACTTTCCGTAACGATATCAGATTTACTTGGCTAATCAGTAGACTTGATGTCTTTTTTGCTGTTAGCTATTTGTGTAAACCAAGATAATATAATTCACATAGTTTCCCTTCGAACAGAGTTGGTTCTCACGTTTGTGCTCATTTTAGCCTTAAACACCACTGGGTTTCATGAGTAATTTTAGAGTAATCAGCTTACGATTCTAATAGAAGCAGCCCCTTCTTTACTCACATAGGTGATTTGTGATTGAGAGTATCTTACTCTACCCTACTTGAACTTGTCCAAGTCACATAAACATTATTAAAAGGGTAACTTACCTTAATTCTCGCGGCAGATATGCACTGTCTCATCATAGGAATGAGAATGAGTTTAAAAACCTCCTCAGTGCCTTCTGAGTTATAAATATTCGGTTGTCCATTTGAACTTAGATTTTGGGATCTTTAGTCATCTAAGTTAGGTTGTCATTATGGTGACTCTTGGTTAAGTAATAGGCTTTAAGCTCATTTGTGAAACCCCGGAAAAAATTTAAACTTTGACGAACAAGGGCAATAGGTGAATTGCCACTTCGGTACTAGTTGAAAAACTGAATTTTTCTAGATCTCGGATGACGAAACGGATTTCACCGTTGGATTCGTCTCGCGAAATCTAATTACCACGTCAATTTTCGTCGAATTCCGAGATAGTCGGATTTTTCGCGTTTTACGAGACGAGCGGACCCCTGGTGACCCTGTACACGAAATTTTTATAAAATTTCCAAGTTAGGGGAAATATTAGAGACAAGTTAAAATAAAAATATTTTGAACTCGAACCGGAGCGAAATTTAATCGTTTCGGGATTAAAACGAACCCGGAATTAAAAGGGACGTGTGGTCAATTGTGGGCCAAGTATTCTAAAAATATAAATAGGAGGAAAATCTAATTTTTCCCACATAATTGCTCATTGCTCAGCCGATAGAAAGGAGAGAGAGAGTGAGGGTTCTCCAAAACTTCTCTCTACGATCTACTCCATTATAGAGCTCGAATCCACTTGGGCCAAGAACAAAGATTGTTCTACTCAACGAGGGCTACGCGTGGACACCAAAAACAACGGCTTTCACCGAACGTTGGGAGGCCGAAAATTTGGAAGTGGAGGATTCAAGCTTGCTTTGAGTTCTAGGAGCTTCCCACGGCGATTCTACACGCTACAAGAGGTAGAGTTTTCTTCCTACTTAGGTTTATTTCCAACCTAGGAAGGTTATATGGAATGGGTAGGTGTATATATATATGTATCACTTGCCTATTGTGGTTAATTGGGTGAAATGGGTATTGAGAATGGGTGGTATGATTTAAATCACATTCTCTAGTTTAATGTACCACCAATGTATTTCATGTGTGGGAAATGGGTACCAAATGTGCTAAGTAAGGTTGGTATGAAATGGGTGTATATATTTACTTGTTGGGTAAATTTCATAAAGGTACTTGAAGTGTAGAAAATGGATATGGGAAAATTGGTAAAGTGAAATTCTAAATGGAATTGACATTTAGAGGTGGTTGCTTTATAATTCTCTTGGGAGATTATGATATGTGGATATTAAAAAATGGATAGAATAAATTATATCTTGGTATAATTGTGTAGAAATCACTAGATATGATTTCTTGAGTTTGATGATGAAATTGAGTATATTATATGATTACATGTTTTGGGTGTTTCGAAGGTGTTGATTAAATGCCTTGGTGAAAATGATGTATTGATGAGTTTGCTATGTTAATTGCATGCTTATGGGATAACATATTTGAAAATGGTTATTGGATGAAATGTTGATATATGCATGCTTGCTATATATTGACAATGTGTTAAATTATGGTATTTATATGCTTATGATATGAAGTACCATGAATATGTAGATTTATCTTGACATTGTTCATATGACACTCATACATATCGAACATGTGGTTAGAGTGCAATTGGTGCATTACATTGCATTCTCATGGGTACATCACATTCATGGTCATAAGACATGAGTGTGTGTGTGAGTTGGCATCACATTCATGGGTAATACACATGGGTGTGGGTGGGTGCATGTGTTGTGGATCAAACACCAAATCTTGGTGATTGGTATGTGAGCTCGGGAAAGTCGGGATCTAAGATCCGACTGAGTTGCACGGGTGCATTGCATAAGGAAAACTTGTGTCGGGTAAAGCAAGTAGGGCTAGACACTCCCTCGGGTGAAAAACCCGGAACCACTTGGTTCAGTCACTTGTCCGGCGGTGAAATTCCAGAAAAGTGGCATGCCCACGGAGCCGGCGGTGAAATTCCGAAATCCGTTGCCCAGGAAGACACAAGATTTTGTTATATAAAAACACTCATTCAATGGGTAACCTCTAACAATGATTTGATTTTTATAAAGACATAACTTTTATCTCAAACGATCATTGGGAGGGTTTTTCCGTCAATAGACGGGTTCATACACATTGGCTTTTGCATTGTGTTGTGTGAGTCGGGGAAGACTCGGGATAAGGTGCGTGAGTGAGTTCCATCTCATATCATGGCATGACATAGCATAGCATGGTAGCTTTCTAACATTGAAGTGTATACTCTTGTTGGATTGGTTGATGCTTGTTGATTGTTGCATGTGCGCATTTCATATGCACTTAAGTTGGGGAGTAGCCTCTGTAGGAGGATATCCTATTGAGCGTGGCTCACCCTTCGTGGGACAACATTTTCAGGTGTTGGGTTTGCTCCGGTGGATGGCTCACTTGGAGAGCATCAAGCATGAAGGGGGCCGGCTTGTGGCCTTGGTTTGAGTTTTGTAAAACTTTTATTAAAATTCCATTTTGATGTGTAAATTATGGAATGAATCGTAATGGAACTTGTATAAGTTATGTATTATATGAAAAATCTCATTTAAACATGTGTTGGACGAGTTTTGGGAGGTCTGGAATGGATTGAAAACGAGAAATGGTGGAAAAAGGCAAAACTGGGCAGAGAGTACCGGTACTGGGTACCGGTACCCCTTTTCCAGTGGGTTGACAGTACCGGTACTGGGTACCGGTACTGAATGGTACCGGTACTGTGTACCGGTACTCTCTTCAAAATTTTTCAGATTTTCACACTGCTTCGCCCTATTTTCAATCTACGTTTTCCTTCCCTCCAATGATGTAAATGGACTATAATGGAGTATAAATCATGGTATGTTGAATATTGGTTGAACCCAAATGAATAATCGAATCCGGTTAACAATTGTGAGTTAAGATCCCGGTTAAGGGGATGCTACTACCGTGGTGTTAGGTTGAGTGACATCCACGGGTATTTCCGCGGGTTGACGGGTGGTCAACGGTTACTATTGGACTCCCGGAAATTTGGGGCGTCACATCATTCCTCTTGATAAACTTTCCACTTGTTCTCAAGTCAAACCTTTTGTAAGTGGATCTACGATATTATCCTTTGACTTTACATAGTCAATGGATATAATACCATTAGAGAGAAACTTTCTAACAGTATTGTGTCTACGACGTATGTGTCGAGACTTACCGTTATAAATACAACTTTGTGTCCTTCCAATCGCAGATTGTCTATCACAGTGAATGCATATTGCAGGCATAGGCTTTGACCAATTTGAAAATCCTCTAAGAAGTTACGAAGTCATTCTACTTCTTCTCCAGCTTTATCTAAGATAATGAATTCAAATTCCATTGTTGATCTAGCAATACAAGTTTGTTTTGAGGATTTCCAAGACACGACTGCACTACCCATGGTAAAGACATATCCACTCGTGGATTTTGAGTATTTAGTATCGGATATCCAATTAGCATCGGTATATCTCTCGAGTACTGTTGTGTACTTCGTGTAGTACAAACCATAGTTTTGAGTAAGTTTTAAATATCCAAAAACTCTGATTATTACTTTTCAGTGGTCTTTTCCGGGATTACTAGTATATCGACTTAGCTTACTCATAGAGTATGAGTATAATTCATAATGTATATTAAACTACCAATAATACGTGCATATTCTAACTAAGATATGCTTTCGCCATTATTCTTTGAAAGATGGATATTAATATCGACAGGTGTTCTTGTAGGTTTTATCTCATACTGCTTGAACTTATCAAGTACTTTCTCAATATAATGAGTCTAAGATAATGTAAGTCTATCTGACGTTCTAGAAATTTTAATTCCTAATATAGCATCAGCAACACCAAGGTCTTTCATTTCAAACCTATTTGTCAACATCCGCTTGGTAGCTTTAATGAAATCATTATTGTTGCCTATAATTAGCATGTCGTCTGCATAAAAACATACAATAACGTATCCACTATGAGTGCTCTTGACATTACAAATTTGTCACACTCATTTATATTGAACCCATTCGACAACATTGCTTTGTCAAATTTTTCATGTCACTGCTTCGATGCTTGTTTTAAATCATACAGAGATTTAACAAGCTAGTATACTTTCTTTTCTTGTCCATTAGCAATGAACCTCTCACGTTGTTCCATGTATATTTCTTCATCTAATTCACCATTTAAGAATACTTTATTTACATCCATTTGATGTATTTCAAGACCATTCAATGCCGCTATAGCAATTAGAATCTGCATGGAAGTAATTTTAGTAATTGGTGAATAAATGTTAAAAATAATTCAATCCTTCCCTTTGTTTATATCATTTGCTACAAGTCTAACTTTGTACTTGTCAATGGATCCATTGGCTTTCATCTTCTTTTTAAAGATCCATTTACAGCCTAAAGGTTTGTTACCTGGTGGAAAATCCACCAACTCCTATGTATGATTCCTCATAATGGATTCGATTTTATAATCGACAACTTCCTTCCAATAAGGAGCTTCGAGAGAGGACATAACTTTTTTGAAACTTTGAAGATCATTTTATAATAGATAAGTTATAAAATCATAACCAAATGACTTCCAAGTCTTTGTCCTCTTGCTACGTCTAGGTTCATCTTTAATGAACTCCTCGTCTTGACCATTACTAGTTGTAGCCTCAATTGGTCCCTTTAATGAGCTTGATTCATGTGATATATTAAGTGAAAAATTATTTTCAAAGAATGATGCATTCCTTAACTCTATAATTGTATTAATATGCACATCAGGAATCTCAATTTTATGAACAAGAAATCGATATACACTACTATTATGGGCATAACCAATGAATACACAGTCAATGATTTTTGGTTCTATCTTAACCTTTTTAGGTTTAGGAACTGCTACTTTTGCTAGACACTCCTACACTTTTAAGAATTTATAGGAATGTCTTCGACCTTTTTCATAATTCATATGGTTTCTTATTAGTTTTATTATGAGGCACCTTGTTAAGAATCCAAGTAGCAGATAATAAGGCTTCCCCCATAAGTTTTGGGGTGCTTCCAAACTTGACAATATATCATTCATCATTTCTTTCAATATTCGATTTTTGCGTTCAGCTATGCCATTTTATTGAGGTGAGTAGGAGGCAATCGTTTGATGAATGATTCCACGTGTTACATAAAACTCCTCGAAAGGAGATTCATATTCACCACCCCTATCACTTCTTAATGTCTTTATCTTTCTGCTAAGTTGATTCTCAAGTTCATTCTTATAATGCTTGAACATATCAATAGCCTCATATTTACTTTTAATTAAGTAAACATAACAGTATTTTTTGCAATCATCAATAAAAGTAATAAAATATTTTTTATCACCTCTTGTTTGCACAAACTTTAAGTCACAAACATCACTCTGAATTAATTCAAGAGGTTCGGTACTTCTTTCAATTAACTAGAAAGTTGTTCCTATCAACTTTGATTCCACATAAGTCTAACATTTATGATTGGGATAAATAGACATCTTAGGTAAATCATTCAAATTAACTAATCTTATAATTGCATCATAATTAACATTTCCTAGTCTAGCATGCTACATATTAGAAGATTTAAGCAAGTAAGAAGAATTTATCTCTATCTTCATTAATAAAAGACTTTGGTACAACAGTCATTACATTGAGCTTATAAAGCACATCACTCAAGTATCCCTTTCCTACAAACATCTCATTCTTAGTGAATACAAATTTGTCGGATACAAAGACTAACTTAAAGCCATTTTTGCTAAGCATAGAACCAGACACCAAATTCTTGCGAATATCGGGCACATGAAACACTTCATTCAAGGTGAGTTCCTTGTCGAATGTCATCTTGAGTATAACCTTGCCACATCCTTCAACTTTGGAGGTAGAAGAGTTTCCCATGTAAATTATTCATCATTCTCTAATTTCTTATAAGTTGAGAACATCCATTTGTTCGAACAAATGTGTCGAATAGTGCCGGTGTCAACCTACTACTCATTGGGGTTACCTACCAAGTTATATTTAGAAACCACTGCAAAGAGGTTCATGTCAGAGACTTCCATTAAAAGCTTCTCTGATTCATTTATGTTTGCTTGAGCATTAGGCTTTTTGAAATTCTTTGGCTTACGACAGTCTTTTGAAATATGCCCCAGTTTTCCATAGTTGTAGCACTTGCACTTGAATTTCTTCGAACCTTCATTTGGACCTTCACTGTTATGCTTCCTCTTTTTGTTAGTCTTTGTGCCACCTTCCACAATGTTGACTTTGGAGGATTCCATGGAATTAAAAGCTCCACTTTTCTTCTCGAATTTGAGATTATCTTCTTCAATCCTCAAACGAACTATTAATTCTTAAAGTTTCATCTCCTTAAGCATACTTTCCATAGGGGTGGTAATTTTTCCACAATCGCAGCCACTTGGAACGACTCACTAAGATACATACCCTCGCATGGATGTCATGAAGGATAACTTGAAGTTCTTGAACTTGGAATATGACAATCTTGAAATCCACCATTTTAAAATCCAAGAATTTGCCGACAATGAATTTGTTCATGCCGGCATCTTCGATCCTATACTTTTTGTCCAAGGACTCCCAAAGTTCCGCAATTTTGGCAGCACTATACACATTGTATAATGCATTTTCTAACGCATTAAGGATGTAATTTCTATACAAGAAATCCGAATGCTTCCAAGCTTCCACATCAGCCACTTTTTCCACATTAGTTTCATTCTCCTCAAGCGAAGGAACATCTTCATAGAGAAAATTTGCAAGGTTTAAGGTGGTGAGATCAAAAAACATCTTAGATTGCCAACGTTTGAACTCTGAGCCATTGAATATCTCGGGCTTCTCTTCATTAGACAAACTCACGGTTGTAGGAATAGTACTTGTTGTTGCCATTTATCTTACACAAATAGAAGCAAATAATTTAATATAAATAGAAGCAACACACTTAACTTAGTTGATGAGCAACTGCCTCCCAAGATATAAGAGATTTCGTCTTTGTAGAAGTAACACTCCAATCTCTAAAGACCAGCGAACACAACTTGTGTTTGTACTTGAATTGGACAATGAACAGAATGCAGAAAGAGAGAGAGAGAGAGAGAGAGAGAGAGAGAGAGAGAGAGAGAGAGAGAGATAATGTACCAATATGCAGAAATTCATCTGTTGAATTCGCATCTAGAAATGGCAGAGAGGCAGTTTATTTATAGACTCCTCGTGTCTGTTTGGACCGCCTGAAAGGATGCACCTAGTACCTATTCGGATCGAAGAGACAGGCCCTTTGATCTGAACAATAGCAAATGGAAATGCACTTTGGGGCGAAAGACAGGAACAAGAATGGTGCCAAAATTGAATTCTAACAGACCAAAAATTTGAATTTCAGTTTGAATGCTGAGACCGATCCGTGGACTAGACTATTTGGATTGATCCACAATCTGCACCACACCAAATGAATTTTGTGAAAAAAGATTATACCTTTTTGGCCAAAAGCTCGAGCCCGGCCCAGTCGTGGTCGTGGCGAGCGGGCAGCATACGTGCGCGTGTGTGGTAATCCAAGGTTTGCGTAGCTGCTCGCCTCCTCGCAAAATTTCTATGCCCTAAGGGCCCAAACCCAAATGTCAAACTAGGAGTATATCAATACACCAAGTTGTTGGCATTCTTCCAGTATGGTACAAGCATTCCACACTACACTAATCTTAGCCTATTCCATCAATTCAAGTGGGTCACTTTCAGACATAATTTCTCATTTAAATCTTAATAGTTTTGGACAAATAAATATACCATGTTAATCTCCTCGTGGAGGAGAATGCATTTAAATTTAGTCCCTCCAATTTTGAGGTGTGGGCCCCACTTTAATACAAACCCAAATTCCTTAAATACACTTTGTCAAAACCATTTTTCCAACAATATCCACATGAACAGTACCACAACAAGGCTTTCTAACGTTATGAATTTAGTCCAAAAGAACCTTATTGAATTAAAGCAACAACAAAAAACACAAAATGAAAAACTTCAGCTATTGAATCCTATGGATAAGGCTCCAATTCATTCTCAATTTTGGTTTGGATGATTTTCAACTATTACCTAATAAAATAATAAAAGTGATAGAATCAAATAAAAAATTTACACATGTCATAATTTTATTAGATAAAACGTAAAGATGCCCAGTAACTCCAAGTGCTCTTCTACCAATGTGTCAATCCTATTGACTTCTTGCACTTCCTCATCATCGCCCGATTTTTTGTTCAAATTGAACACATTGAAGTCCATAGTCATGCTCCTGAAAGTAAGCTTCATGAGACCATTCATGTAATTAATAACAGCATTAGAGGTCGCAAGGAACGGTATACCTAATATAATAGGGATTTGGGAGCAAGGACTAGCAACAGGGTGAGTCTCAAACACAATAAAATCGACAGAAAAATAAAAGTTATCCACTTGGACCAAAACATCCTCAACCACTCCCTTCGGTGTTCGAATGCTCCGATCCGCCAATTGAAGAGTGATTGAAGTTGGCTTCAACTCTTCAAGTTGGAGTTGCTTGTACACCGAGTAAGGTATGAGGTTGACACTAGCCCCCAAATCAAGCAATGTTTGCTCCACCCGGCAATTCCCTATTGTGATTGCACTGGTAGGGCAACCGGGGTCTTTAAACTTTGGTGGGGTATTCGTCCTCAAGATTGAGCTCACTTGCTCGTTGAGGAATGCCTTCTTGTGGACATTGAGTTTCCTCTTCACTGTGCACAAGTCTTTCAAGATCTTTGCGCAAGATATTTTTTATCGCATCGAGGAGTGGAATGTTGATTTTTACCTACTTGAACATCTCAATTATATCAGAATAGTTAGCCACCTTGACGGGTGGCTTCAAACAATTAGGAAAAGGGGGAGGAATGTGGGATGCATGAACACTTTCATCAACATTCTTTTCTTTCTCACTCACCTCACCCCCCTCGATTTCCTCATTAGTCTCTTTCTCTAATGGCAATGTGGCATTGGGAGAGACTTTTGGCACAATGGTCTTATCAATTTGCTTGCCACTTCGAAGGGTGGTGACCGCTTTGAGTTGCTCACAACTCTCACTATTGGGTTCGGACGACTCAATAACATGTTGGCCTTTAGGATTTTCTTGGGGTTGAGCGAGGAATTTCCCATTCTCTTGTTGTGATGCCCCAATGGAATTGGTCAGCTTAGTGAGTTGAGTCTGAATGTCATTAAAAGCTGCGGCATTTTGATTGTTGATGGCGGTTTGGCTTTGAATGAAGGAATGAACCACATCCTCCAAACTCCTTTTATGAGGAGGTTGGTATGTGGAGTGGTTGGATGGTCCTTGTTGATTAAAATTTTGTGGAGGTGGACCTTGGGAGAAATTTTGTGGAGATGGATTTTGTGAATACCCTTGCGGATTAGACTGGGAGTATTGAGGGCTAGACGCTTGCCCCTGACCTTGGTAGTGACCTTGCTTAGGAGACACGGGAAGTGAATAAGCATTAGAACCATGAGGAGTGGTATTCTCATTTCTCCAACTAAAATTCGGGTGATTGCTCCAACACGCATTGTAAGTGTTTGAATGTGGAGAAAATGATTGTCTCGTTCGGTTAAAGGCATGAACTTGCTCGTGGTACACTTCCTTAAGTGCCGGAATGTTGGGGCACTCCGATATGGAATGCTCTACACTCTCACAAATTGAGCAGAACTCCTCGGCCTTTGAAACATTGGACACCTCGTGTCTCCTATTGACCTCACGACTCTCCACTTTCCTAGACAACTTGGCAATTTTGGAAAGCAAGTCTTCCCGGTCTCTCAAATCATACATCCCTCCCCCTTGTGGTTCACTACTACCTAGAGATGACCTCGGTACATCGATGTGATCTGAAATATCCAAAGATTGGGCATTTTGTGCCAATGTACTAAAGTAATCCAGGGCCTCATCAGGGACCTTGTTTAAGAACTCGCCATTACACATTATGTCGATGAATTGTCTATGGCTCGGTGTAATTCCTTCATAGAATAAACTTACCAGTTGCCACGATTCAAAGCCATGATGTGGTATGGATTAGAGAAATTCCTTGTAATGATCCCAACAGTGATAGAATTGCTCATTGGGCTTTTCCAAAAAAATTTGAATTTGCTTTTTTAGAGTGGTGGTTCTATGCACCGGGAAAAAAATATTCAAAAACTCATATAGCATTTGAGCCCAAGAGGTGATGGATTGAGGCTGCAAGGAATTCAACCATGTTTTGGCTTTGTCCTTAAGGGAAAAGGGAAACAATTTCAAACGAGCTATGTCTTCCACATCATAGTTAGTGTTGAAGGTTGCAACTATATCCTCGAATTCCTTAATGTGTAAATATGGATTCTCTTTTTCAATTCCGTGAAATGTAGGAAATAGTTGCAACATTCCTAGCTTAACTAGGAAGGTATGAGCTTGGACTGGCAAGAAAATGCATGAGGGAGTGGTGCTACGAGTTGGTTGAAGGAATTCCCTCATTGACCTCACCGGAGGATCAATTTGGATGTTATTCCCTTTATTCCTATGAGGGAAGTGCATTCTCGGGTTTGGGGCTCTAGGTTCTTGCACTCCTCCTCCACTTGGGACATTAACATCGGCACCCAACTCCTCAAAGTTGTCACCGGCGTCCTCGGGTAGGTCTTGGTCAATATTCATATTGGGGCCTAAAGGTTGTCTAACCAATCAATTTTGTTCGTCCCGTCCCCACATACAACACACTATCTAAAAAATGAAAATATAACAAACAAAAGTATATACAGGGAGCAACGTACCTCAGCCCGTGATGAACATCACGGGACTTACCTCCGTTGTCCGAAAATCGCCTTCTCAATTCAACGCTTACTTTCCCCGGCAACAGCGCCAAAAATGTTTGATGTTTTTCGTTGTATTCCCTAATCTCTGGACATCATCCCTCAATGTATGTATGACTTATAGGGATAGGGGATTGTCACTCTCCTTAGGAATGATGCAAGAGATGGGGAAACGGAATAATGGTGGATGAATGAAAATGTGTGTGTGTGTGTGAACAAAAGTGCTCCCTAAGCGCAGGGAGACTTTCGATTGTTGTGTTTTGCTTGGAAATCGTATTCCAAGGTCATCTCCTCAAGGAAGGAGGTGAATCGTGTCGAAGGAGATTTTGGTGAACAAAAAGAAAAGTGTAAAATCTTTTGATGTTTGACTTTGCTT
This sequence comes from Ilex aquifolium, assembly GCA_951799425.1. Classification (NCBI taxonomy): domain Eukaryota; kingdom Viridiplantae; phylum Streptophyta; class Magnoliopsida; order Aquifoliales; family Aquifoliaceae; genus Ilex; species Ilex aquifolium. The sequence continues at coordinate 30,025,963 of OX637393.1, forward strand.
TTGGATTGTGTTTTGATGAAATTGAAATGGGAACAAGTGTTGGCTCATCCGAAGGAGTCATTCCAATGGGAATGTCAAATCAACTCAAGACCTTCCTCCAATGGTGCCTAGATGTTCGATTGATTCGTAGGAAGGGTGAGACCAAAATGTAGGTGAGGATTCAAGCAAACTCCGTGACAATGTCTACGATGTATCAAGAACTCACAACCACGTCCACACTCAACCTAGTCAAATTGAATCATCGTACACTACGAGAAGGAATGAAAATGAGTTGAAGTAACATACCCAAGGGAAATTTTCCCTTGGATTAGCCAACTATAAACTTAGCTACTCATATCTAAAGCAAAGGCATAAATGAAATGAAGAGACATTGTAAAGAAATTAAGATTGGAGTTTAGTTTAATGCAAGAAAACATAAACTATGAAGAAAAATATGTAATACCCATTTTAAAGCTTGAAAATGAAGAACTTAAATGCATTAATGGTGAAATCCAAAATGTAAGACTAAACTTGAAATGTGCTTGTAATAAATGACATTAAAGACATTAAATAAAGCTTAAACAAGTCTTACAAGAAATTACAAGTGAAAGGATGGAAGAAAATTCAAAAATATCAACTTATCTCTCTAGCACTATTCATCTTCTTCCCTAGAGCTTCTCTCTCTATATTACAATGTATATCCAATAATGGTGTCCAGAGCTTGCCAAAAACGTCCATGGAGCCTCATAGGTCTGTGTGATGGGCCTCCCATCAATAGGGGGCTGAATGAATGGGTTTGGCAGGCTAGCACAGGCCTAGCCTGCACTCCCAGGCTTTCACTCCTTCTCTCTCTCTCCCCATTAATGTCCAAGCCTCCAAAGTCCAAGCTAGGGTTGAGAAGGAGGTGCCTTGTGTATAAGGAGTGTCAAGAACAAGTGGGAGACCCAATGGTGGGACCCCAAAGTTGCAGAGCTTGAGTTGCAGAATCTGGCGTATTTCAGTAAAACCTACCGATAAGTCGATGGAAACCTACCGGTATGTTTTACTCCAATGAGCAAAAACTATCGATAGGTTTGCGGTAGGTGCAGGTCCAGTAGCCAAAACCTACCGGTAGGTTTTTCCTTATTTTGCTGATTTCTTGGTTCCTTCACCTTTTAAGCTATCATCAAGCCTCCACCTCCCCTCCATTGATCTTAAGCACCATTATAGGGCTTAATATGCACCATTTAAACCCATTTACTTGTAAACATACCGAAACTCTGTCAATAGCTCAAATAATGCAATTCCACTCATTTTAACCGCAAAAGCTAGCATAAAAGGGATGTAAATGTACATGGAATATGCAATATTTTGTGCTAATCACCTCCTCAGCACTACCATAAATCCCAACATCAGACACTTTGGTTTTCCCCTTCTGAAGTTTCTTAGACCATGGAACAGGGAGAGATGGTGGAATTGAGATCTCAGCCTCTTCCGTAGCATCGATTGAATCAACACCGAGAAAGTTGTTTATCTCAATCTCCTATGTCGCCTAAGTCGTCCTCCTCCACCTCAGGAGGTCTCTCACCTATGGCCAGCAAAACAGATGAAGTTGTAGCTTCTGAAGAGGCAGACATGATGGGATTGGAAAAAGGGAGATGGAAAGAAGTATAAGGAAAAAAGAACGTTAGCAAAACAGTCCTTAAGGGCCGAGGGATCAAGACACTAGTGACCGAAAAGGAAAATCCTATCAGTAGAGTAGGAATCTAAGAAGAGAGGAAGAGATGACAAGGACCGAACTTGATTTTTAAAAAAGCAGAACGAAAAGTCCAAAAATTAAACAACCACCTCGAGTTCGAGGGATCCAGAATTAAAAGAAGCAAAGGAGAATAGGAGAACGAGTGTACCTAGCCGAAAACGAGTAACAACCAAAGACCCAGGACAAATCCGAGGAACGGAGAACCTTCAAATCGAACTCAAGAACCACTAGCAAAACCCTAGATCACCAGCGAATTGGGGAAGACAAAATCGCAAGAGACGAAGTGAAGCCTGATGAACCGAATGTGAAAAATGTTCAAGGAAACGTAAGGCGCTTATAGTAAGGTGGTTCCCTCACTCTTTTGTCTGCAACAACATTTAAAGCCAAACGTATGTGGACCTTCGAAATACGGGACGTGCACGAGAAACGGGAAAGCATGATTACACGTTCACCACAAGTTCTATCACGCGCAAATCGAGGTCAACCTAGACAACCTCACTCATCTCAGCCATAGCTTAATCTCTGCTCAAATCAGCCTTGTTTGACCAGAGACTAAGGGGCAACTAATGATACATTCAAAATACCCAAGGCTGAGATCGGCAACTTAGGATATACAATTCAGGTAAGGGGCTCAGCTCATTCGTGTTATTTACAAGCCTCACTTCAGGCCTCAGATCCTTGTATCCACGTGTCAAGAAAGGCAATGCAAATGACAGTTGTATTCCACTGAGTATCTCTCCTTGGGGCGACTGTTACGCAGCAGACGCAAATCTCGTAATCACCTCAACATCCAGTACAGCTGTTGCACAATCAAGGCAACCGTTACAAGGGAAAGACAAGGATCTTGCCCCTAATCTAGCTAGGCCGAGGAATAGCTATAAATAAGGGCCAGAGCCCTCGAAAGGAAGACAAGTCATTGTAGCCTTACAAAAGACTCACTGTAAAACTTACATAGTTATTAATACATTCGGAAGCAAGAGACTCCCTTAAGAGTGGGTTAGCCGAGCTCCCGACCTGGTGAACCACTATAAACTCTGTGTGTAAACATCCACTAGTCCCTAAAAAATCCTATTACTTAGAGCCTTGGAGCTCAGATTGAACTTTTCAGTGCACGTTGAATCTATCATTCCGCTCTCTCGTGGTATATACATCATCAGTAGGTTTGATAACCTTTAATGTACTCAAGCATATATCGCAATGTTTAGATGAGTTTCTTATCTTAAGGGGTTTAAAGGTTCCTTATCACTCGTAGTGGAGTGTTGGTTCTTTGTGTGGTTCCAAACCACTATTCTTCATGTTGACCGAGGCAAAGGGTTAGTATAATACTCTTGGGAAGAATTTGTTAGATATTGTTGCATCAGTATCCGTTCTTCCTAAAGTGGTGTAACCTTGCGATGATAGATTGGAAGGTTTATGATTGTAAGTTTGTGGACCGGATGTATTTCAATGTGTTGAATTCTTGATAATGAAACTGCCTGCTATCTCTTAAATGAATTTTTGGGTAACTTCATGTGCATACATAAATCCATGTGATCATTATAAATGTCACATACTTCAAAAGTTACATATTTACTTTGAAAATTGAGACATAGTTGTGTTCATGTATTTTGTAAACCTTCTTTAGGTTTGAGAAAGTTTCTCTAGTGAGCTAGTTGTGTTCACCCATTCCTTAATTAATATTTTTCATATTTGCGCATTGAAATTGATACCAGATTAGGCGAGTACGCTGAATGGGATTGTAAGGCATATCGAAAATCAATGCTTGAGGAATTACTATCAGCGAAAATCATTTCCTGATATCAATGCTTGAGGACTTGCTATCTAATTTACCAAATTTCTTTTCGGATGTTGAAAACAAATTAATAGAATTTTTATGATGGATGTAGCTGGATATGAGTTATTATGTTTTGAGATTTATGAGATGTACCCTTTTATTGATGTGTTATTGTTTTGGAGGATTTTTTAGGGTTAAATGATGATTTTTTGGTTTTCTCGAGCTAGTGAATGATTGTATTTAGAATTCTCTCATATTTTAGTATTACATTAAAGAATTGTTGTTTAAATCACGCGGTTTTGAGATTTGGGGCATGACATTCCATTCAGAATATTAGTAGGTTCTAGAAAAAAACCAAAGCATAATTTCAATTTTAAAAATTTTAAACAATTAAAATTTTATCACATAAGTTGTAGGAATTCTTTTAAGATATATAAAAATAACACCCTATGAGCCAATTATTTAGGAAAATAAAGCAAATCCTAGCCCAAACGAACCCACACGTGCCCCCACTCAAGTGAGTGTGTACAATTTCCTATTATTTTTATTTATTTAGTAAGAAAATTAAAAAATTAATTTTTAACTTCCCAAAAAATTTTGAAAAAAAATATCTATAAAATACAAAATTAAATTTGGAGCATACTGACAAAATTGGGAAGCCAAACTTCTCTTGGATAGCCTATACGAGCCAAAACAAGTTTCATAGCACATTTGAGTGAGTCACTAAGCCACTTAGGAATAACTTGGCTCACAACTAGACTCAGCTCAAGCCAACCCGTGGGTCAAATACGGCCAAGTCAACCAGTGAGTCAAATAGCTGTCTACGAGTCATCTTCTACCTCAAAAAAAGTCCTGAAATATGATTTAACCCATTGGAATTTTGGTACACGAAAATCAATGCAGAGAGAACAAAACATACAAAAATTTTGAAATTCTAACTGGGGTTTCAATTTTCTCTCAAATCATGAGGCATTTTTCCACGAAACCTTGCAGATTGTTTCACACATGTGGACTATAACATACTAAAATTTCATGGCATTCGGAGATAGTTTCTCTGAGAACCATTAAAGCTTGTTTGGAGCTCTTGTGCAAAAACTGTGTACTTCTATACATTCTAGTATATCTAAACCAAAGATAGTTGATCCCAAAGGTAAGAAAACACCCTCAATGTCTCTGATTTCAATGTTTGCAATCCTATACAAGTGCAAAAGTGTAGAATCAACTACATACTATTCAAAAGTGTAAAACCAATGATAGTTGATCTCAAAAATTTAGAGGATGTTGAAAAAACAGATTGTTTCATCTGTGGCTATGAAAATGATAGGAACCAAGTGGCTATCTATCACATTCTATTCAATTTTTATCTCTCTCAAAAACAGTCCCATTTAGTTTGAAGCTCCACGACGTGAAGTGCGTGTTGAATTTGATTCGAAACATATATAATAAATGATGCAGTTTGGACAGAAACGTTTACACCTAACTTTGTCATGAAAACACCAAATTTTTCGGCAAATCAATACAGGGACCACAGCTCAATCATTATTCAATTGGATGGTACAAGGAAGAAGAGTTATTGTCCATCCCAAATTGTGGCTGATGCAATCCCAGATTTCTTAGCAACTTTACAAGAAACAACAAGGTGATTAATGTGCTCCACATGCCCCCCCCCCCCCCCCCCCCAAATTGTACGGCAACAATATTTTGATGTCTACTGTATAACTTGGCCCCAATTATTATCTATGGAGATAGCATTTACTATGTGTGGAACCCATGATTAACTTTTTTTTATTATTTTTCTTTTTTGAAAATTATTCTTATTAAACTCTTTTTTTTTGGATTTATGATGACGAAAGAAAAATCTCAAATACATGTAATTACTCACAGATCACATGAATCAATTAAATTTAGATTCTATGCAACGAAAGAGACTCGAACTCAATATATGTAGATTTACATCTCGCCCCAAAAGACCATTGAACTAACCCTCGTAGATTTTATATGTAATTCCCTAAGTGAAGTTTTTTCAGTTCTTGTCCGTCATATATGTAATTTCTTCTATGCATATAATTAAAACAAAAAAGAGTTTCATTACAAGAAATTACACTTTTAGCCGCTAGATTTAAATTGCAGCTAAAACTCATCACTAAGTTATTGTTGCCACTTAAGATACGATACTGAATCTATTTTGTGGCAATTTAAATGTTGCAGCAAAAACTCATCACTAAGTTATCACTATTTCATTTTGCCCTCTTGGGAAAAAAATATTTAGAAGCAACAATTATGTGTTGTCACTAATTATGTTGATGAAAAACTATCTAGCCATGATAATTTAATTGTAGTGGCTAATGGTGTGTAATTTTAGTGACAACAATCTTCTAGTGGCAAATTACGTTTTTGTCTTATTTTTAGCTGCGGTATTTTTTTATGCTACTACATGTTTTATTATCCCGTCCTTCAAACCCCTTATTTCACATAACTCTCTCTCAACAGACCATTCAACTTCATTTCAGAGTTGGTCATATCTCTCTCTCTCCAAGAAATAAGTCATTTGTTTTGTGTTTGTATGCCGGCGTTTCTCAATTATATGCATTTGTTCCTACTTGAACTCTCGATGGAAAATTCACCCAGATTTATAAACTTACTTATCTGCTAAAAAATAATAATAAAAAAAAAAAACAGAATTCCGCATTTAACTTCAACTGTTCTGCTAGGGACATAACAAATAGCTATAGACTATGAGCAATATTACATGGAATTAAAAACTAGATTTAATAATTACAACTATTGATTCATTGTGGGTTCCAGCATTTATTGAGACCCACTACCTATTCAATAATTGTGATTATTAAGTCTACTTTTTAAATCTAATTTTTAAATCTATGTAACATTAATCATAGACTAATACATTACAGATATTTGCTGTGAGAGAAACCTTTCATTATTAGCTTTTCAAGAGCATGAACTTTTTTGGTGAGTAAAGCCTGAAGAGAGAGAAGGCGGAGATGGCGGACACCACCACCATCAAAAGAGATGCGATATAGCCGCACACCAACGCGCCACCAATTTGGTAGCAAAACCTGGTATATCTGTTGCACAACTTCATCCACTGAAAGCCACTTGCACCGGTCAACGCCAGTAGTGAAGCCTCGAATGCGGCAGAGTTGGCTGCGAATACAACGTACACGGCTGCCTGTATAGAGACATGGAAACATCTCATGTGTAGTGTCTTTATATTCAGGTCAATTACCTAACTTGAATACATGAATCTATCTATAGATCCTGATCGACTGTCAAAAGAAATACTGCTAAAAATAAGATCTAATGAACAGTAAAATGGTGTTGCTTTTAGGATACAACAAGATTTATAACTTATTATTTTCCTTTCCAATCATTTCCCAATTTCACTTGAGAAGTTAGATAAAAACTTACTGAAAGTTTTTTTGTTGGAAAATTTTTTTTTACATAAAATTTTTTTTAATATAAATAAATGATTCACACTTAAATTTATGATACGTTATCTACCAAAAAAAAATAGAGAAAAAAGATAGTTGAGGGAATCTCAATGCTTTTCCATAATTTTTGTTGAATGGGTTTATTTTGTTAAAATTGAATCATTGTAATTTTGCTACCCTCACTGTTTTCTTTTCCTCCATTATAATGACAAAATCACCACTGCGAATTCCACCCCCATTGCCCATCACCACCACCTCCTCCACCTCCACCCCCACTGTACAACCATTGATCGAAGCAAAGGAATAAAATAATAAACCAACAAATACAGCAAGAAATCGCAAGAAGAAAACACCGCCTGAGATTTATACCTACACTTTTGTTTTAAAGCCAAAACAAAAATCAATTGTTCAAAATCTTCAAAACCCAAAATCAATTTCCAATCTTAATTCAGGTATATTATGGAGCAATTGTCCAAAAACAAAGCCAGAGGGTGGGAATGAGAAGAAAAAGGAAAGCTAACTCAACAACAACCACAACATATTAAGTTCGTGTAGAAGATTTTGTTTGTTGTAAAAAAATTGTGGATACGGATGCTAAATACAATAATAAAGAGAGATCAAAGAAACTTATCGGTCAAGGCGTGAGTAGTCATTGCCCTTAAGGATAGATTTCACCCCTCGGAGTACGAAGCTCGATGCAGCAGGACAATGGCGACTACCCTCCAGGATGCAATGACCGCTTCTCGCAAACATGCACTCGTAATGTGAGGAGCCAGGAACAACTCGAACTAGATTAGCCCACTAGTTAAAAATATTGGAAAAACTAATGAAGAAATAATTTTTTGTGAAGACGGAAAGAAAAAGGCTTCGGTATTTTGGCTAAAGAAAAGTTGATGTCTTTGGCTTAGGATGTCTTCGGTGTGCAGAACAAGAAGAAGAAAAGGTTTGCTTGTTGTGTCTCTGCCTTCTCCCGTGAAGCCTTTATATAGGCTGCCCAAGATAAAGAAAAAGGGAAGGATCCCTTTGATTGAGCCAATTAAGGCTCCAACGGCTGAATGATTTAGTGGGAATCAACCCACTTATTTAGCACATGTGAAAGTAATTGGTCAATAGCTATTTTGGGGAAATAAATGTAAATTTAAGGAAAGTAAATATATGAGATTCCCATGTTTCTTAAGGATATATTCAATTTGGACATGAGGTGGGTATTAAACTTTTAATATATATAGTTTTATTGCGGAATAAAATTATTTTGCTTACCCAAAAACAATTTTAAATGATAAAATTGTAGCATTATGTGCATGTATAAAAGTACCTGATCTAGGAAGTAACAAGCCCAAGCTATATTTTTGAGTGATTTCGTTAGCTTGCCGTTGCCCCGAAAAGTGAGATAGCATCTGACTACTTGTAGCAGATTATAAGCCGCAGCCGTGAAGTCAATACTCACCAAATCTCTAACAGAGAGTCAAAATAGCAACCCCAAAAAAAAATGTTACTTGTAGACTAACTGGCTAAACACAAAAACAAATGCATGCTCTTTGAAGTGTATATGTGTGTGTGTGTGTGTGTGTGTGAGAGAGAGAGAGAGAGAGAGAGAGAGAGAGAGAGAGAGAGAGGGTGCTTACTTTAAGACTTTCATATCCCTGTAAGTTGCTTTTCTCTTAATTGTGTAAAAGATGACCTTGGTTTGGGAATCAAGTATCACAAGAAAAGCGGTCAACACTAACAGCAAAGCAGCAAAAAGCCTCAGAGAAGCCTCCTTTTTCAGAATATCCATTTCTCTCAAAATTGTATGAGGTCATCAACAACTATGCATGGCTGAAACTCTGAATATATGTAAGGGAAGTGATCTGGAGAGAGAGAGGGGGGGAGAGAGAGAACGCAAAACTACTGGTTTTAGAAGGGTAGACGTGAGAAGTTGAGAATGGGACTGCTCACTTGTAATACAATAATACTACGCTGAATAATGCTACGCTGAATGGGACTGCTCACTTGTAGCATTACTGCTTGTAATAATTATTGAATAGTTTCAACCAGAAATTCGAGGCTCCAAGTGGCCTTAACTATTTAACCAACCAGTTGTCATTTGAATTTTTCTATAAATTTCTGAAATTAGACTCTGGTTGGGTGGTCAAATTGGATAGGGATATAAATATGACCTAGAAATATTCAACCTCAAATTTGATAAAATAATATTTTCCTATCTAAAAATCTAAATTAATGTATTGATCTAAAATAATACATTTTTTTGTCAGTTTAGTCCTCAATGTATCAATTTTATCAATTTGTTCGTTAAAGTATTCAATTCGTGTCATTTTGGTCCCCACATAGATGGACTGTTAAGTTTTTTGATAGAAGTGACCACGTATTATTTTTTTAGACGATATCATGTGTCTAACACGTGATCATTCTATCAAAAATTTAACAATCCGTTTATGTAGGAACCAAAATGACACAAATTGAATATTTTAGCGACCAAATTGAAAAAATTGATGTATTGGAACTAAACTGATAAAATATACATATTTTAGAAACTAAAAGTACAATTAACCCATAAAATATTGATCGAATTGGAAATTGTGATGCATGTAAGTAGCACAATTTTCCAGTAGGTCGGCTGAAAATACGGTAAACATTATATAAAATTTGGTTTAACCTTGATAAAATACATTTCTATGAAAAGAATGTAAGATTTGCAAGTAATAATTTCAAAATGGTGACCATAAAATATGACCTTGCAGATGAAGAACTAAACAGTCAGCTGCATATACCTGTTGAATTTGCTTTTCTAAAATCATAATCTCTTCTCACCCTACACAAAATTGCAGATTGAAATAACCAATCAGCTGCATATACCTGTTAAATTTGCTTTTCTGAAATCATCAACTCTTCTCTTTTGTTAAATTGGATCAAGTAACTTTACCTATTATAATAGACCAAGAATGAGAATATCTATATCTATACTACTTTAAAAAGCCAGCATATGTGAAAAATATTTTATTTCCAATTTTATCCTCTAACATTTTAATTATGTCATCCATATCCTCTCCATCCCTTCCCAGGCGTTAACATGTCTCCCCGTATTCCTATATCACTCTCTCACCCTTTTTTTCTCTCTCCTGCAAATTAACAGTCGTTTCTCTTCATCTTCCTTCTCTGTCTCTATCTCTTTCTCTTTATTTCCTTTCTCAAATTCACTGCCTGGGATTTACTTCTCAGCCGTTACACCCTCTCCCTCTCTCTTACTTTCTCTCCCTTTTCTCTCTCTCTCTCTGTCTCCTGCAAATTCACAGCCCCACCTCTTCAGCTTCCCTATCCATCTCTCTATCTCTTTCTGCCCTGCATTTTCACTACAACCCGTAAAGATGCCCGACTATTATTTTTGACAGCTATTAGCAGACTACAATTTTTTAAGCAAATATATATGGTAATTTTGGAGGTTGAATTTGTATGTCATTCCAGGCTGAGACTTTTGCTCAGTTTGGTGTTCTTTTCCTGCTATTTGCTTTAGGACTGGAGTTTTCTTTGACAAAGGTTTGCTAACGTGTGCTTATGATTTGTCATTGACCAATCACTTGAGGGTTTTTTTCTTCACTAACTTCTCTGGAATCTTCCCTAACTTGTCACTGATGCAGCTAAAAGTGGTTGGTCCTGTTGCTGTTCTTGGAGGACTACTACAAATAGTCATTCTTATGTTCTTGTGTGGCATAACTGCTATGGTATATTTATGAGAACTTGCTTTTATACTTGTACAAGTCTATCAATTGAACTTGATTTGAAATTGGTGCTAAGTTTCACAATCTATTGACAGACACAGTTGTGCATAGCAAAGTTGTCCGATGGTGTATTTGTTGGTTGCTTCCTCTCAATGTCTTCAACAGCAGTGGTAAATTTTCTGATCACTTACTGATACTGTCCATCTTTGCTCTTGTGGCTGCTACATTCTGACCATGGATGTTGTTTTGCTCACTTTATTTTAATAGGTGGTGAAGTTTTTGGTTGAGAAGAATATTAATAACATTCTTCATGGTTAAGTGACAATTGGGATCCTTATTTTTCAGGTAATTCTGAAACAACTTCATCTTAGGTAGTAAGGCCATTAGTAACTATATGACACTTGAGCCGATATGCTTGTTTTTAATTTTTTTTTAGTTATATATTAATTCGTTCCTTCACAATTGGTTTTTTCCAGGATTGTGTTGTTGGTTTACTGTTTGCTTTGCTCCAAGTTCTGGGTGGTAACAACGGCATTTTGCAAGGAATGGCCTTAATGAGGAAGCTGTAAGTCAATATTATGCTCTAGATTTTGTCTCTTCATTCTTCTCATCTCATGTATTGCAGGCGTTTTCTTATTCTTATTATCGTCATGTGCTGTTGCTATAAGCTGAGACCTCAACTATAGTAGTTACAATATCAGCACACTCTTATTCTCCTTATCATCATGTGTTGTTACTATAAGCTGAGGCCTCAACTATTGTAAATTATTTATCAGCACACTCTATCCACTTTTTTTTTTTGGCTTAAGTTTCTACTTTGTGAGTGCACACATTCAAGCATACTTTCAAGTGCGAATACGGTCATATGAGTTTTAACTTCTTTTTTTTTTTTGGCGATTCAGGCTACTGGTTTTGTCCTTATATCTCACTACTGCATCTGTTTTGACTTGGTCATTTGTTCCTAGATTTTTGAAGTTAATGACACATCTATCATCTCAAGTAAGTTATTACCTCTGTTTTGCCATGAATGAAAATTTGATGTCCCAGTAACCATTCTTGTGATGTAATTCACTTCTCTTTTTGTTTTCTTCAAGTTATGATTACATGAATATAAGTGATCCTAAAATATGAGTCATTTAATCTTGTTGGCACAGTTAGAGGGATTTGTGCAGATAATATGTTTTCCCGAATTTGATCTTTTGCTATGCAATAGTGGACAGTTAATTATTGACCCTTTGTCTAGGAATTGGACAGATATTATAGATTAATTATGATAGTTATTTAGATACTTTTAATATTTATCTTTTAAGTATTTTCTTTTAACTTTTGAGGGTTTATTTGTCATTATTTATTTGTTTTAGGGTTTTAGTTTCCCTATATAAAGGGATATAAATGGATGCATGTAAGGGTTTTAGACTACACTTTGATTATTATTGATATTGAGTTTTGATATTGCTTCTTCCTCAAATTCTCTCTCTGTTCTCATACCTTTCTTATTCTTTCCTCATCTCATTCTTTTTCTCTTCTCATCCCTAATTCTTCTCTACTACGATTTACATCAATTTGGTATCAGAGCCCAACTTTGATTCGTAGAAATCACAGGAAAAAAAAAAGAAAATACTTAAAAGATAAATATTAAAAGTATCTAAATTGACATTACTCCTCTTCATTCTGAAACGAAATCACCTATCCCAATGGCTGGTGCCTTAAAGGTTTCAAAGTCAGAGTTTTGAAATGTTTGCCTATCTCATATATTAACAAGACATTTGGAATGACACCTTATTTTATTTCATTTAGTATCATGTTCTATGTATATCGCCGTCCAATTTGTTAGTTTCTATGATGGCAATTTAGATGTGAAGATCCAGTTTTAATCAAGTGATTGGTATACACATAAGTTTAAATATCCTGAAAAGCATTCATATGCACTTTTATACCCACATGTAAATGTATACTTGAAGTTTGGGTTATTCAACTCCAAGGCAAATTATCAACCAATCTAACATTTGACAAGTATCTTATTCGTATTTGAGTAGTATCTGAATGAATTTTGGATTTAGACACAATATCTTCCTTTTCGGATTAAATTCACAAGGTATTCTGCCTCATTACCATATGAATTGTCTCTCTTGTGTGTAGAAATAAAGTATGGTTCATTCATTGGAGTTCATACGTCGCAAATAATCAATATGTAGAAACTTGATGCAAATTCAATGCATTTAGAGATTGGACTATAGCCTAATTTTTGTTCCTCAATGCAACTGTGTAACAAAGAGTCTTTGTGCATGGATGCCCCATGGTTTCATGACTGTAAATATGAAGCTGAGAACTAGAAGAGCATTTTGTAGGCCATTCTATCAATGTCGACTAGGGCGTAGATTTTGGTTGTTTAACAGAATGGGGCTGGAAATCATTCTCTTTGTTTCTATACGTTATTTTGTAGGTCCCTCTTTGTTTGTTAAAATAATTTTCATTAAGGAGACTTTTGTTTTTCGTTCCTAGCTATGGATGTAAGAGTACGATCATATGTTACTTCGAGTGAATTTTGTTACTTTGCTCCTTTATTTATGTTTTGCTTCTCCACACATTACCCATCATACTACTTAGTGTAGCAGAAGTGTCATATTTGTATATAATAGATGTTGGTCAACAAGTCAGGTGTTCTCTTTTGGTTCTTCATAATTGGAGTGGAAGAATTCAAAATATTCTTTTTTTTTTTTATTGTGCATGCACTTCAGCATTGTTGCAAAAAATGTGGACACCGAAGAAGTTGAGGGAGTTGATGACACTTTCGTTTTACACGTCGCCCAAGACTGTGCCTTCTTGCTTTCTCGAAGATTTTATTGAGGCAAGTTTTTCAATTTGCTATGCATAAGTTGATTTATTGTGAATTAAGGCACATTGAGGGTGGAACTTTGTAACGCCCCCAAAACCACCCTGGACGGCATTACATACTAAAACCATTTACATCATGAGAGCACTAAGATAAATCATCCATAAATAAGACTTCATATCAATCATTCCTTAATTTAACAAAATTCGGGCAGAGTCTCCTTTGTTCGGAGAGCTCTACCCAAAACACAACATGTGCAATTATACTATATCGACCACACCGGGTCCATTTATCCATAAACTATTTACAACATTATCCCAAAAGATTTTCATTCATCGTATGTAATACCCATAATAACATTCCAAAAGAATAAGTCAAGTCATGGCCACAATATCAACAGAATAAGCCCAACAATGACATTTACATTTCCCAAAGAAAACATTAACTATGATAGCGCAGCGAAAATTACAAAAGAAATCTAGACTATAGTGTTTCAAAAGAATATCCTAGTCTAGAACAAAATTCAACGACATCTCTAGATGTCCCACTCGGGATCCAAGTATCTCTCTAGTGAAGCCTCTCCATGGCCCGGCTCGTTAGTACCTAGCTCATCCTCTGGCACAAACTCTGAAAAATGTTCAACTATAGGGGGTGAGCACGAAACTCTGTAGAAAAATCCTCCCAAACCCAAACAAGGTTTAGAAAAGCATTTAAAACGGTCGGTCTCATTTCACAAATAACCTATATAACATTTGAAGTAAAACGAAGAAATTTAAACAGATCTCAAGTTTAGATAGCAACAGTAATTGAAATAGATAAATAAACACAATATACCATTGGTAATCCATTCTACCATAAACCGTTTCCAACAAGTTCTCACGGAATTCCATACTTCCCGAAACTCTTGTCGAAACCATTTCTGGTACAATGCACGATAACCCACACTGTATGTCCGACACAACCCACGTTACTAATCTGTGATCATTAGTGATAGGGAAAGTTCATACCCACACGACGTACAAATGTGTCTACCCACTACATGTGGTAGGAAAAGTTCATACCCGCGTGACATATAAAGACGTCTACCCACTACATGATACCCGGTCAATAGTAATCCATGTTCGTATCGTACAACCACGCAAGAGATAAAATACCAACAAACATCTCACATAACCAACAATACCATAAACCCCCAATTTTTCAAGCAAATTCCATAAAATCCACAAATCCATCATGAGACAATTTCAAATAAACAATGAAGAAAAATACAAGAGATCATGCACAATAGCATTTCAATATTCAACACAAAGCACTATAGTTTTCAAAGCCAAATTTGAGTGAAGATAGAGAGAGAAATCCATGTTTCTCACAAACTAAGATTTTTATGGCTCTCCACCCATAACTTTTCTCAAAACATAATCAAGTTTGCAATAATACCAAGAGACAAGGAACCCATAGCAACAATTCCACAAGTCTCCTATTTACAAGCAATTTCCAAGAAAAATCTCCAATTCTCCTAAGTGGTGGTACAAAGAGTAATACAAGAAAATGTACAAGAGATCATCATAAATACCATTTTGTTGTTTAATATGAAACACTAAAGTTTTGAAATCAAGAACATAGGAGAAATCAAAAGAAAAACCCCTTTCTCTTGAAACCTAGGGTTTGAAGATGAGAAAAAAAAGGATTTAATGGTTATTCCACCATAGATTTGTTTAAAACATGATAATCTTTGCAAGAATGTCAAGAATCAAGTATTTCATACCATATATATAAGAATGAGAGTGAAAACATACATATATAATAACCCTAACCTCAATGTAAGTGAATGGAAGAAAACCCCTACCTTGAAATCAAGAATTTCAAACCAAAGCCCAAGCTTTAGAGACTCTCTTTCTCCCTTTTATTCTTCCCTTTATATTCTCCTAGGGCTCTAAGAGGTTTTTGGTGAGAGTGGAATGGAAGAATGGGACAAATGGGGCTTAAAATGGTGTTTTAAAACACAAAAATCCCGATTGTTTTTACTGTTTCGGCAAACACCAGACCAGTCTTCGTAGAATGGGCATAACTCTCTCATCCGAGCTCCGATTGAGATGATTCAAGATGATATGGAATTCTACGAAAGAGGTCTACAACTTTCATGTTTTGAGTTTTGAGAGATATTGACTGAATCAAGGTCGAAATCGCGCTTGAAGTTGCAGCCAGTGCACTGTTCACGTGCACTGTTTCATTTTTTTTTTTCCCATTTCCAATCCATTCCTAAGCCAACCAAATCCATCCCAAACCTCTCCAACACATATTTCTACACCAAACCTATTTAATACAAGTTCTAGGACCTAAAATTTCCTATTTTCACTGATTAAAAACCAAATTTCAACTATTATTTCCACTAACATTTTAAATCCCTACTTTTCCAATCTACCAAATTCAAACACACATCACTACACATATCCACATTTTTACAACAAATATTTACTATATATCTATATACATATATCAAAGAAAATGCGGAGTGTTACAAACTTGGCATTTTTCAGCCGTGGAAACAACATCTCCATATCTAGGATAAGACTGCATACAATGGGCTACACATTTTCTAAAACAAACATATTCTCACTGTCTAAAATGAATATGTACTTATAATCTTTCAATGTGTTTGTTTAATACCATGCTTTCTTTTGTCATGCAAATTAATAATACCATCAAATTAATTCCTCTGTTCACTATGGTGTCACAAAAGATATCACATCATCTGTCTCCTCCACAACCCATTCACTTGGAGCACAAGATCAAGCTTTTAGGGAATTGTCCTACTGGAACTGCATGCTATGATATCTTGGTGGATGTGTGTGAACCCCGGGAAAATTTGAACTTTTTCTGAAAAATGGCAAAATGGTAATTTGTCACTACTGCACGTATTTAAAATACATATGTTCTAGACCTCGGAGGAGGGAACGGAGTGCGCCATTGGATTCGCAACGCGAAATCTAGTAACCACCAGAAAATTCATCGAATTCCGAGAGAGTCGGATTTTACACGTAGATCGAGACGACTGCGTGGCGATTGACCTTTTAAAGGTCCCCAAAAACGAGAAATATTAAAATTCCTTATAATTGGATTAATGTGCCAATAAAATTTATTTGGACTTAATCCGGGACTTAATGAGTCGTTTCGGGACGAAAAACGGACCCGAAAGTAATAAACGAGCGGTGCGATGTAGACCACACATTTAAAACTATAAATAGGGCTAAAATATCTGAAAAATCAGATTTTCTAAGCCCACTTGAGCCTTGTTCAGCCGTTCAAAGAGAGAGAGAAAGAGAGGAGAGAGAAAAGAGTTTTCTTAAGCCTTTCTCCGGCGATTTCTTCGACAACCGTCGCTCGGATTCCGTCGAGCTAGAAGGGAGAAGTGATCTACTCGTCGAGGGCTTCCTCTACATAACAAAAACAACGAATTCCACCGAAGGTGAAAAAAAATCAAGAGTCGGGGAAAATCAAGGTTTTTGGATTGCTTTGTGCCTAGAGGTTTTCTACAACCTCTACTACGCTCCAAGAGGTAGGGAGTTTCCTACCTTGACCTATTTCATCCTTAGTTGTTGGTAGAGTATGGGTTGAATGTACATATGTATGTATTTTGATATATATATGTATATATATATATATATGTGTGTGTGTGTGTGTGTGTGTGTGTGTGTGTGTGTGTGTTATGGTTATGAAAAAAAAAATAAACAAAATGAACATGTAATTGGCTTTGCCTTGTTACTAGTCTAATTTTGGATATGGGAAAGTTACATACTTGATTCACTATGTGACTTGGTATTATTGAAGGCATGCTTTGTGATTTATGGTTTGTGCCCATAAAGTGTTTGTTTAAATGCCTTAGTTGATAAATGGGTGTTATTTCAATTATATTGTGATAACATGTTTGTGTGTATAGAGATAATTGAAATTATGATCTATGTCGTCAAGATATGATTGTGATATGTTGACATGGTTGGGATTTGGTAGTCATATACAATTGATAAGATTGCCATGAAATTTAGATATGTTGAACATATGATTATGTTGCTCATGTGGTGGCCATTGCATTTTGAGCATGAATATAGCATCACATTCATTGGCATTGTGCATGAGTGTGGATGAGTAGTGCATGGGTAAATCAACACCTAGCTTGGTGTTTTATTTGGGTGTAGACTCGGGGAAAATTGGATCGACGATCCTTTTTGGAGTTGCACGGTTGCATTGCATAAGGAAAGACTTGTGTGGGTAAGCAAGAAGGGGCATGGCGACTTCCTTGGGTGAGAAACCCTAAACCACTTGGTTCAGCCACTTCCCGGAGGTAAAATTCCAAAAAAGTGACATGGCCCACGGAGCCGGCGGTTGTGATACCAAATCCGTTGCCCAAAGAAAACACAAGAGATCTTTGTTATGAAAACACCCATTAAATGGGTTGAATCCAAAGATGATCGGATTTTTATAAAACGAATGGTTTCTTATTCAAAACGATCATTGGATGTTTTCCGTCAATAGACGGGTTCACACACATTGACATTGCATTGTGGTGGAAGCCGCTAAGGGCTTGGGTTAAGGCTCATGGGGGAGTTCCATTTCATATCATGACATGGCTTTATTGCATTCCAACATAGAATGCACAATTGAGTGAAAGGATTGGTTATTATGTTGTATGTGATTACATGAGCATGAGCATCTAAGGGGAGAGTAGCCATTGTAGGATTTTTCTCTACTGGGCGTTGTGCTCACCCTATACGGGAAAAATTTCAGGTGAGGGTCGTGTGCCGAGGGATGGTTTCCATGACGAGCGCCAAGTTTGAAGAGAGGCCAACATGTGGTCTCTAAGTGATTAGAAATGTTGTTGTAAAACATTATATTTTGAATTATGAATGTATGAAGTTGTATGTAATATGACTTGGATGGACTATGTATAATGTGGGAATTCTCATTATATATGTTTGGTATGAGTTTGGAAGAGTTTGAAATGAGTTGGAAATGAAAAACTAATGAAATGGGCAAAATCTGCCTTTAGCTACCGGTAGCTAACAGGTAGTTGTTTTCCAGAAGGAAACAGCTACCGGTAGCCAACAGGTAGTTGTTTTCCAGAAGGAAACAGCTACCGGTAGCCAACAGGTAGTCGTAGCTCCAGAATGTTTCGGCTACCGGTAGATAACAGGTAGTTGATTTCCAGAATGTTTCGGCTACCGGTAGTCGATAAACAACTACCGGTAGTCATTCCAAAAATCTGAAATTTTTAAATGTTTTGCCAAATCTTTGGGTTTTGAATTTCCTTCCTTTAAATGATCAAAGTGGACCCTAATGGGGTACAAACCACGGTGTATGGGACTTTAATTGAATCAAATGAATGTTAAACCGAATTTTCTTTATGGGTTATAATCCCGGCTTAAAGATATTCTTGATGTGGTGTCGGGTTGAGCGATATCCACGGATGTTTCCGCGGGTTGATGGGTTATCAACGGGACCCCCGGACTTTGGGGCGTCACAGCTTGGTATCAGAGTCTAGGTTTACGATAAACCTTGGGCTTGATGGGCATTGGGTCTAGACCATTGCATGCATAGTACATTTCATCTTATGTGTCTAAATGCTACATGTTAATTGTTGTTTGCTATATGTTATGTGCTACATGACATGTGAATTATATACATGGTAGAATGTATATGTAAATGAACACATTAGGTTAGAAAACATAACCTTGGGTTCGGAATAAGGGATGGACGGAGTGGTTCATGGTATAAATGTCTACTAGTGGGTGGCATAAGCATTGCTAGTGAGACAATGAGAAGAATTCTCAAAGTTTCAAATCTTGATCCCTATTTTGGGATACTTTGTGAGACTTGTTTGCTATCTGACAAATGTAGATGGCTAGTCAAGGAAGGGGACGCCGAGGCGGTGGGAGAACTAATCAACCACCACCGGCCTTCGATCAACAGGCCTTTAATGAGACTATGGGCATGATGGCAGCTACGGTTGCACACCGAGGAGGTATGAGTAACCTCCAACAGTTCAAGGCACATAAACCTCCAGTTTTTAAGGGAGGGGCGGATCCTATGGTGGCTGACCATTGGTTCCGGCAAGTTACGAAGATCTTGAAGGCAATGGGAATCACTTCCGACGCCAGTAAGATAACACTAGCTGCATTCCAGCTAGAAGGAGAATCCCAAGTGTGGTGGGATTGGGTCTCGGGCTCGAAAAACCTTGAGACTATGACATGGGAAGAGTTCAAGGAGCTCTTCATGGGTAAGTATTTCCCACCGGCCATGCGACATGCAAAGGCCCGGGAGTTTCTGGAATTGAAACAAGGAACCATGACGGTGATGGAATACGTGGCGAAGTTCACGGACTAGCACGTTTCGCCGATGATTACGTAGCCACAGCTGTGGCTAAGGTAAGAAGGTTTGAGGAAGGCTTGAAGCTTTCCATTCGGGGGAAAATTGTAGGTCTTCTCCTACAAGATCTGGATTTAATGATCACGACGGCTATGGCAATTGAACGAGAGGTGGATGACGCGAGGAATATTCGCGAGGGTGGTACAAATGACAAGAAGAAGGAAGGCCAAACCTCTTCTTCTAGTACGGGGAAGAGGCAGAGGACTTCTACTTCGCAGGGACAGCAAGGGCAGAGCCGCGGTTATCAAGGCCAAGGCCAGGGTCAATCCTCCCAAGGCGGGAGAAATCAGAGGCCTTCCTACCAGGCAGGCCAACGGACTTGCTATCATTGCCACCAACCGGGGCACATGAAGCGGGATTGTCCTCAGAGGCAGGGATCCCAGAGTTATGGGGTATCCCAGTCCCAGTCTTTAGTGCGGCACACACAGACACCTTATGTTCCTCCCTACCCCATTACGGGCCAGGGAAGCCAGTACCAGTTCCAGGGTGCTGCACAGACCCCTACTACATCACGTACGAGTGCCACGCAATCAGGCCAGATGGGCCAGAGTTTGGGTCGAGGCCGAGGACAGGGCTCACAAGCCGGTACTTCGGGAACCCAGGGGCGTGTCTACGCCATGATACCTCAGACCGAGCCAGTAGACCAATCAGTGATACAGGGTACATTTCTACTCTCTCGCTTATGGGCTAGGGTATTATTTGATTCTGGTGCATCACATTCATTTATTGCTGCATCTTGTGTGAAAGACTTGGGCTTAGAGGTTGAGACCTTGGAGGAGCCATTGCATGTGAGTTCTCCCCTAGGTGCTAGGGAGAGGGTTGGTCAGATATGTCGGGACTGTGAGTTAGAGATCTCTGGGATTCTACTCACCGTTGACCTTAGTGTCATGGACATGTCGGAGTTTGATGTCATCCTAGGGATGGATTGGTTGACGGCACACCGTGTTGTGATTGACTGTGATCGGAAGAGGGTCACTGCTTATACGCCTGAGGGTGTTTGTTTTAAGTTCCAAGGGGACAAGCATAGTGCTTTACCCCAAGGGGTGTATGACTCCCGATGGCACGGGCAGTTGATGGGTTGGCTAGCAAGCCTTACCCTAGAGAACGAGGAGAGGCAGGAGATGGGTCTACCTCGAGTTGTTTGTGAATACAAGGATGTTTTTTCCGGATGAACTACCGGGATTACCTCCACATAGGGATGTAGACTTTACCATTGAGTTACATCCTGGCACTTCGCCCATTTCTATGACTCCACATAGGATGGCGCCTGCTGAGTTGCAAGAACTCAAGGTCCAATTGCAGGAATTGTTGGACAGGGGGTTCATTAGACCGAGTACCTCACCATGGGGCGCTCCGGTATTGTTTGCCAAGAAAAAGGACAAGACCCTTCGGCTATGCATTGACTACCGGCAGTTAAATAGGGTTACTATCAAGAATAGGTACCCTTTGCCGAGGATTGATGACTTGTTTGATCAACTGAGGGGGGCGCGGGTCTACTCCAAGATAGATCTCCGCACCGGTTACCATCAGTTGAGAGTTAGGGAGGCAGATATCCCTAAGACGGCGTTTCGAATGCGATATGGGCATTTCGAGTTCACTGTCATGCCTTTCGGATTGACGAATGCCCCAGCGGCATTCATGGATCTCATGCATAGGGTGTTCCAACCCTACCTTGATCAGTTCGTCGTGGTTTTTGTTGACGACATCTTGATTTACTCCAAGTCTGAGGAGGAGCATGAGGGTCACTTGAGGATCGTTCTTCAGATCTTGAGAGACCATCAGTTGTATGCCAAGTTCAGTAAGTGTGAATTTTGGTTGACGGAGGTAAAGTTTTTGGGACATGTGGTATCGGCTTCGGGTGTATCCGTAGACCCGGAGAAGGTGGAGGCAGTCATGAATTGGGAGAGGCCAAAGTCAGTCTTTGAGATACGTAGTTTCTTGGGATTGGCAGGGTATTACAGGAGGTTCATTGAGGACTTCTCCCGACTAGCTTCACCTATGACTAGGTTGACTCGGAAAGAGGTCAAGTTCGAGTGGAATGATTCTTGCGAGAAGGCATTCCAGGAATTGAAAATGAGGCTTACTTCAGCTCCTATTCTGATAGTTCCAGAGAGGGGACAGAGGTACACAGTGTATTGTGATGCCTCCAAGGACGGACTTGGATGCGTGTTGATGCAGTCCGGGAGGGTGGTAGCTTATGGCAGTTGAAGAACCACGAGCAGAACTACCCTACGCATGATATGGAGTTGGCGGCCATTGTCTTTGCCTTGAAGGCTTGGCGCCACTACCTATACAGTGAGCAGTTTGAAGTGTTTTCGGACCACAAGAGTCTGAAGTACATCTTTACACAGCGGGACCTCAACATGAGGCAACGCATGTGGATGGAGTTTCTGGAAGATTACGACTTCACGTTGCATTACCATCCTGGTAAGGCAAATGTGGTGGCTGACGCACTTAGCCGGAAGTCGAGGGGAGTCTTGGCTAGTATGGCTTCCCAGGAGTGGGGAATGCTCGAGACTGTGGGACAGTTTGGGCTGCATTACATGGGGCAGGCTCAGGGTACCTTGGGAAGTTTGGTGGCTACGCCTTCCCTACTGAGCAGAGTGATTGAGTCTCAGGGGCAAGACCCAGAGATAGTGTCCATTAAGGACCGGGTGCAGTCGGGTACAGGTGACGAGGGCTGGGCCATTCATTCGGATGGTAGTCTTCGGTATAGGGGAAGGGTTGTGGTTCCCCAATCTCCGGATCTAAGGGAGGAGATTCTTAGGGAATTTCATTGCTCCCGTTTTGCAGTTCATCCAGGGGGCACGAAGATGTATCATGATCTTCGTCGCCAGTATTATTGGAGTGGGATGAAGAGACAAGTTGGTGAATTTGTTGGTAGATGTCTCACATGTCAGCAAGTGAAGGCTGAACACCAGAGACCAGCGGGATTACTCCAGCCTTTGGAGGTAGCTGAGTGGAAGTGGGAGCATGTCACGATGGATTTTGTGACTCACTTGCCACGGACATCGTGGGGACATGATGCGGTGTGGGTGATAGTGGACCGGCTTACGAAGTCGGCACACTTCTTGGCTGTGCGGATGACCTTCACACTGGAGGAATTCTGTAGGTTATATATACGGGAGATTGTCCGATTGCATGGGGTGCCCGTATCTATAGTATCGGATCGGGACCCCAGATTCACATCTCATTTTTTGGAGAGTTTCCAGCGAGCTATGAGGACTCAGTTGATGATGAGCACTGCTTTTCATCCCCAGACGGATGGTCAGTCAGAGAGGACTATCCAGACACTAGAGGACATGCTGCGGGCATGCGTCCTAGATCTCAAGGGAAGCTGGGAAGATCACTTACCCTTGGTAGAGTTTGCCTATAACAATAGTTATCAGGCGAGCATACAGATGGCACCCTATGAGGCATTATATGGGAGGCCTTGTAGATCTCCGGTTTGTTGGACGGAGGTTGGAGAGAGACCCTCTACGGGTCCAGAGTTGATTAGAGACACCTCAGAGAAGGTGGACTTGATACGGAAGCGTCTTCTCACGGCTCAGAGCCGGCAGAAGAGCTACGCCGATAGCCGGCGGAGACCTCTAGAGTTTGAGGTGGGTGATCATGTCTTCTTGAAGGTGATGCCTACAAGAGGAGTGGTCAGGTTCGGCAAGCGAGGAAAGCTGTCACCGAGGTATATCGGGCCCTTTGAGATACTTGAGAGGGTAGGTACAGTCGCTTACCGATTGGCGTTACCGCCTGATTTAGTGGGTGTTCACGCGGTATTCCATGTCTCTATGCTCCGGAAGTACACCCCAGATCCTACTCATGTGGTGGATTGGGGCGAGCTTGTGGTTGATACTGATGGGACCTTCGAGGAGGGACCGGTGCGTATCATGGATAGCCGGGAACAGGTTTTGCGAGGCAAGACCGTGAAGCTAGTGAAGGTGCTTTGGCAGCACCGGGGAGTAGAGGAGGCAACATGGGAGCGTGAGGACACCATACGTGCCAATTACCCTTTCCTGTTTGAGGATAAAGGTACATTTACATACTTACAGCTCGGTATTGAGTGTACATTACTTGCTGCATATGCATGCTATTAAATGCATATGTGTATGTGAATTTCGGGGACGAAATTCTTTTAAGGGGGGGAGAATGTGAAACCCGGGAAAATTTGAACTTTTTCTGAAAAAGGGCAAAATGGTAATTTGCCACTACTGCACGTATTTAAAATACATATGTTCTAGACCTCGGAGGAGGGAACGGAGTGCGCCATTGGATTCGCAACGCGAAATCTAGTAACCATCAGAAAATTCGTCGAATTCCGAGAGAGTCGGATTTTGCACGTAGATCGAGACGACTGCGTGGCGATTGACCTTTTAAAGGTCCCAAAAAACGAGAAATATTAAAATTCCTTATAATTGGATTAATGTGCCAATAAAATTTATTTGGACTTAATCCGGGACTTAATGAGTCGTTTCAGGACGAAAAACGGACCCGAAAGTAATAAACGAGCGGTGCGATGTAGACCACACATTTAAAACTATAAATAGGGCTACAATATCTGAAAAATCAGATTTTCTAAGCCCACTTGAGCCTTGTTCAGCCGTTCAAAGAGAGAGAGAAAGAGAGGAGAGAGAAAAGGGTTTTCTTAAGCCTTTCTCCGGCGATTTCTCCGACAACCGTCGCTCGGATTCCGTCGAGCTAGAAGGGAGAAGTGATCTACTCGTCGAGGGCTTCCTCTACATACCAAAAACAACGAATTCCACCGAAGGTGAAAAAAAATCAAGAGTTGGGGAAAATCATGGTTTTTGGATTGCTTTGTGCCTAGAGGTTTTCTACAACCTCTACTACGCTCCAAGAGGTAGGGAGTTTCCTACCTTGACCTATTTCAGCCTTAGTTGTTGGTAGAGTATGGGTTGAATGTACATATGTATGAATTTTGATATATATATATGTGTGTTATGGTTATGAAAAAAAAAATAAACAAAATGAACATGTAATTGGCTTTGCCTTGTTACTAGTCTAATTTTGGATATGGGAAAGTTACATACTTGATTCACTATGTGACTTGGTATTATTGAAGGCATGCTTTGTGATTTATGGTTTGTGCCCATAAAGTGTTTGTTTAAATGCCTTAGTTGATAAATGGGTGTTATTTCAATTATATTGTGATAACATGTTTGTGTGTATAGAGATAATTGAAATTATGATCTATGTCGTCAAGATATGATTGTGATATGTTGACATGGTTGGGATTTGGTAGTCATATACAATTGATAAGATTGCCATGAAATTTAGATATGTTGAACATATGATTATGTTGCTCATGTGGTGGCCATTGCATTTTGAGCATGAATATAGCATCACATTCATTGGCATTGTGCATGAGTGTGGATGAGTAGTGCATGGGTAAATCAACACCTAGCTTGGTGTTTGATTTGGGTGTAGACTCGGGGAAAATTGGATCGACGATCCTTTTTGGAGTTGCACGGTTGCATTGCATAAGGAAAGACTTGTGTGGGTAAGCAAGAAGGGGCATGACGACTTCCTTGGGTGAGAAACCCTAAACCACTTGGTTCAGCCACTTCCCGGAGGTGAAATTCCAAAAAAGTGACATGGCCCACGGAGCCGGCGGTTGTGATACCAAATCCGTTGCCCAAAGAAAACACAAGGGATCTTTGTTATGAAAACACCCATTAAATGGGTTGAATCCAAAGATGATCGGATTTTTATAAAACGAATGGTTTCTTATTCAAAACGATCATTGGATGTTTTCCGTCAATAGACGGGTTCACACACATTGGCATTGCATTGTGGTGGAAGCCGCTAAGGGCTTGGGTTAAGGCTCATGGGGGAGTTCCATTTCATACCATGACATGGCTTTATTGCATTCCAACATAGAATGCACAATTGAGTGAAAGGATTGATTATTATGTTGTATGTGATTACATGAGCATGAGCATCTAGGGGGAGAGTAGCCATTGTAGGATTTTTCTCTACTGGGCGTTGTGCTCACCCTATACGGGAAAAATTTCAGGTGAGGGTCGTGTGCCGAGGGATGGTTTCCATGACGAGCGCCAAGTTTGAAGAGAGGCCAACATGTGGTCTCTAAGTGATTAGAAATGTTGTTGTAAAACATTATATTTTGAATTATGAATGTATGAAGTTGTATGTAATATGACTTGGATGGACTATGTATAATGTGGGAATTCTCATTATATATGTTTGGTATGAGTTTGGAAGAGTTTGAAATGAGTTGGAAATGAAAAACTAATGAAATGGGCAAAATCTGCCTTTAGCTACCGGTAGCTAACAGGTAGTTGTTTTCCAGAAGGAAACAGCTACCGGTAGCCGACAGGTAGTTGTTTTCCAGAAGGAAACAGCTACCGGTAGCCAACAGGTAGTCGTAGCTCCAGAATGTTTCGGCTACCGGTAGACAACAGGTAGTTGATTTCCAGAATGTTTCGGCTACCGGTAGTCGATAAACAACTACCGGTAGTCATTCCAAAAATCTGAAATTTTTAAATGTTTTGCCAAATCTTTGGGCTTTGAATTTCCTTCCTTTAAATGATCAAAGTGGACCCTAATGGGGTACAAACCACGGTGTATGGGACTTTAATTGAATCAAATGAATGTTAAACCGAATTTTCTTTGTGGGTTATAATCCCGGCTTAAAGATATTCTTGATGTGGTGTCGGGTTGAGCGATATCCACGGATGTTTCCGCGGGCTGATGGGTTATCAACGGGACCCTCGGACTTTGGGGCGTCACAATGTGCCCTTCCCTATACAGAAGGAATTCAATGCTTTGCTCGCCAACACAGAGAAAACCAAAGAGATTGATGCTTGTGATGAAGCAATTTGTACTACCATAAGGAATATCCATGAGCATCGCAGGAGACAGGCATTCTTTCTTGGATTCAACCAACAGCAGTGGAATTTATCAATACTTTGATTGAATCTCAAGGCAGAGATCTGAAGCTTGTAGCAGGGGAAGCAAGTCGTAGTGCTGACAAAGAGCGTCAATTAAATTTCTACAGCCAACCATGGTAAGCCTATACACTTCTTGTTACTATAAACATTGTGCAAACACCACTTCTGAATGTTATTAAAAATTCACATTCAGAATAATTTTTGTTTGTAGTTGAGTTGATGGGAAGTTTGCCACCTTACTATAGAAACTAACAATTAAAAAAAAAAAATTCTCATTTGGCAAATATGCTTAATGGCTCAAGTAGACTGCTTCAAATGAATGGATACAATCATTGTTAGTGTCAACTTTAAAACAATATTGTTCTGTTGCAATAGTAAGATGACTGCCATGAGGCTTATCTTATGAATACTCCATATGTCACATGCCAAGACCATGTTTTTGTGATTACAAATAACCCAAATTTAGACCATTTGATTATAACTTGAATAGTAATAAATTGAGTTTGTCTGAGCTTTTATTCTTCATTTGTGAGATATATTTGCAATTTTGGGATTGCACTCATTATCTAATCCTACGACTTTTTAGTTTGATCATCTAAATGTCTTATTAGATACATGATTAAGGACTCTCAATGGTATATACTGGACACTTGAGACATGAGTGGTTTCAATGGTCCACAAACAGATCATCTTATGTATATATGAGCTATAAAGCGTCTAAAGAGTCCAATGTTCAAACAAGTTTACAGAAATCACTACTATGAAAGACACACTCAAAATGATCCACGTGCAAGGCACGTGTGCACCAACTAGTCTATAAAAAAGTAAAGACCGCATGTATAAGATATAAATTAATGGAGCATCAACTTAGGTAATTTAAACATACCAAATGTCAAACTAGGAGTATATCAATACACCAAGTTGTTGGCATTCTTCCAATATGGGACAAGCATTCCACACTA
Source organism: Ilex aquifolium (assembly GCA_951799425.1). Lineage (NCBI taxonomy): Eukaryota > Viridiplantae > Streptophyta > Magnoliopsida > Aquifoliales > Aquifoliaceae > Ilex > Ilex aquifolium. The sequence continues at coordinate 30,053,760 of OX637393.1, forward strand.
CACCAATCTTAGCCTATTCTATCAATTCAAGTGGATCACTTTGAAACATAATTTCTCATTTAAATTTTAATGGTTTTGAACAAATAAATATATCACTTTAATCTCCTCGCAGAGGAGAAAGAGTTTAAACTTGGTCCCACCAATTTCGAGGTGTGGGTCCTAATTTAATACAAACCCAAAGTTTCTTAAATATACTTTCTCAAAATCATTTTTCCAATAATCCCCCACATGAATAAAAAATTCAACGTATGATAATGCAGACACTGGTTCAAGTACGATTGAAAGGTTACTGCATCGGGATAAGTAGCCTAGTGGCCTTGAACTTTCCATAACGATATCATATTTATTTGGCTAATCAGTAGACTTGATGTTTTTGAGCTGTTAGCTATTTGTGTAAACCAAGATAATATAATTCACATAGTTTCCCTTCGAACAGAGTTGGTTCTCACGTTTGTGTTCATTTTAGCCTTGAACACCACTGGGTTTCATGAGTAATTTTAGAGTAATCAGCTTACGATTCTCATAGAAGCAGCCCCTTCTTTACTCACATAGGTGATTTGTGATTGAGAGTATCTTACTATACCCTACTTGAACTTGTTCAAGTCATAGAAACATCATTAAAAGGGTAACTTACCTTAATTCTCACGGCAGATATGCACTTTCTCATCATAGGAATGAGAATGAGTTTAAAAACCTCCTCAGTGCATTATGAGTTATAAATATTCGGTTGTCCCTTTGAACTTAGATCTTGGGATCTCTAGTCAGCTAAGTTAGGTTGTCATTATGGTGACTCTTGGTTGAGTAATAGGCTTTAAGTTCATTCCTCTTGATGAACTTTCCACTTGTTCTCAAGTCAAACCTTTTGTAAGCCGTTCAACGATATTATCCTTTTACTTTACATAGCCAATGTATATAATGCCATTAGAGGGAAACTTTCTAACGGTATTATGTCTACGACGTATGTGTCGAGACTTACCGTTATAAATACAACTTTGTGCCCTTCCAATCGTAGATTGTCTATCACAGTGAATGCATATTGCAGGCACAGGCTTTGGCCAATTTGAAATATCTTCTAAGAAGTTACGAAGTCATTCTACTTCTTCTCCAACTTTATCTAAGGTAATGAATTTATATTCCATTTTTGATCTAGCAATACAAGTTTGCTTTAAGGATTTCCAAGACATGATTGCACTACCCAAGGTAAAGACATATCCACTCGTGGATTTTGAGTATTTAGTATCGGATATCCAATTAACATCGGTATATCTCTCGAGTACTGATGTGTACTTTGTGTAGTACAAACCATAGTTTTGAGTATGTTTTAAATATCCCAAAACTCTAATTATTACTTTCTAGTGGTCTTTTCCGAGATTACTAGTATATCGACTTAGCTTACTCACAGAGTATGGGTATAATTCATAATATATATTAAACTACCAATTATACGTGCATATTCTAACTAAGATATGCTTTCGCCATTATTCCTTGAAAGATGGATATTAACATCGACAGGTGTTCTCGTAGGTTTTATCTCATACTGCTTGAGCTTATCAAGTACTTTCTCAATATAATGAGTCTAAGATAGTGTGAGTCTATTTGACGTTCTAGAAATTTTAATTCCTAATATAACATCAGCAACACCAAGGTCTTTCATTTCAAACCTATTTGTCAACATCCGCTTAGTAGCTTTAATGAAATCGTTATTGTTGCCTATAATTAGCATGTCGTCTACATAAAGACATACAATAACGTATCCACTATGAGTGCTCTTGACATATACAAATTTGTCACACTCATTTATATTGAACCCATTTGACAACATTGCTTTGTCAAATTTTTCATGTCACTGCTTCAATGCTTGTTTTAAATCATACAGAGATTTAATAAGCTAGTATACTTTCTTTTCTTGTCCATTAGCAATGAACCCCTCACGTTGTTCCATGTATATTTCTTCATCTAATTCACCATTTAAGAATACTTTCTTTACATCCATTTGATGTATTTCAAGACCACTCAATGCCGCTATAGCAATTAGAATCTGTATGGAAGCAATTTTAGTAACTAGTGAATAAATGTCAAAAATAATTCAATCCTTCCCTTTGTTTATATCATTTGGCTACAAGTCTAACTTTGTACTTGTCAATGGATCCATCAGCTTTCATCTTCTTTTTAAAGATCCATTTACAGCCTAAAGGTTTGTTACCTGGTGGAAAATCCACCAAATCCTATGTATGATTCCTTATAATAGATTCGATTTTAGAATTTACAGCTTCCTTCCAATAATGACCTTTGGGGGAGGACATAGCTTTTTTGAAACTTTGAAGATCATTTTATAATAGATAAGTTATAAAATCAGGACCAAATGACTTCCAAATCTTTGTCCTCTTGCTACGTCTAGGTTCATCTTCAATGAACTCCTTGTCTTGACCATTACTAGTTGTAGCCTCAATTGGTCCCTTTAATGAGCTTGATTCATGTGATATATTAAATGAAAAATTATTTTCAAAGAATGATGCATTCCTTGACTCTATAATTGTATTAATATGCACATCGGGAATCTCAAATTTATGAATAAGAAATCGATATGCACTACTATTATGGGCATAACCTATGAATACACAGTCAATGATTTTTGGTTCTATCTTAACCTTTTTAGGTTTAAGAACTGCTACTTTTGCTAGACACTCGTACACTTTTAAGAATTTATAGGAATGTCTTCGACCTTTTTCATAATTCATATGGTTTCTTATTAGTTTTCTTATGAGGCACCTTGTTAAGAATCCAATTAGCAGATAATAAGGCTTCCCCCATAAGTTTTGGGGTGCTTCCAAACTTGACAACATAGCATTCATCATTTATTTCAATATTCGATTTTTGCGTTCAGCTATGCCATTTTATTGAGGTGAGTAGGAGGCAGTCATTTGATGAATGATTCCATGCGTTACATAAAACTCTTCAAAAGGAGATTCATATTCACCACCCCTATCACTTCTTAATGTCTTTATCTTTTTGCTAAGTTGATTCTCAACTTCATTCTTATAATGCTTGAACATATCAATAGCCTCATCTTTACTTTTAATTAAGTAAACATAACAATATTTTTTGCAATCATCAATAAAAGTAATAAAATACTTTTTATCACCACTTGTTTGCACAAACTTTAAGTCACAAACATCACTCTAAATTAATTCAAGAGGTTCGGTACTTCTTTCAATTGACTAGAAAGACGTTCCTACCAACTTGGATTCCACATAAGTCTAACATTTATGATTGGGATAAATAGACATCTTAGGTAAATCATTCAAAATTAACTAATCTTATAATTGCATCATAATTAACATGTCCTAGTCTAGAATGCCACATATTAGAAGACTTAAGCAAGTAAGAAGAATTTATCTCTATCTTCATTAATAATAGTCTTTGGTACAACAGTCATTACATTGAGCTTAAAAAGTCCATCACTCATGTATCCCTTTCCTACAAACATCTCATTCTTAGTGAGTACAAATTTGTCGGATACAAAGACTAACTTAAAGTCATTTTTACTAAGCATAGAACCAGACACCAAATTCTTGTGAATATCGGGCACCTGAAGCACTTCATTCAAGGTGAGTTCCTTGCCGGATGTCATCTTGAGTATAACCTTGCCACATCCTTCAACCTTGGAGGTAGAAGAGTTGCCCATGTAAATTATTCATCATTCTCTAATTTCTTATAAGTTGAGAACATCCATTTGTTCGAACAAATGTGTCGAATAGTGCCGGTGTCAACCTACAACTCATTGGGGTTACCTACCAAGTTACATTCAGAAACCACTACAGAGAGGTTTATGTCAGAGACTTCCATTAAAAGCTTGTTTGATTCATTCATGTTTGCTTGAGCATTAGGCTTCTTGAAATTCTTTGGCTTACTACAGTCTTTTGAAATTTGCCCCAATTTTCCACTGTTGTAGTACTTGCACTTGAATTTCTTCAATCCTTGATTTGGACCTTCACTGTTATCCTTCCTCTTTTTGTTAGTCTTTGTCCCACCTTCCACAATGTTGGCTTTGGATTCCATGGAATTAAAAGCTCCACTTTTCTTCTAGGATTTGAGATTATCTTCTTCAATCCTCAAATGAACTATTAATTCTTAAAGTTTCATTTCCTTAAGCATACTTTCCATAGGGGTGGTAATTTTTCCACAATCGCAACCACTTGGAACGACTCACTAAAAGACATTCCCTTAGCATGGATGTCATGAAGGATAACTTGAAGTTCTTGAACTTGGAATATGACAATCTTGAAATCCACTATTTTAAAATCCAAGAATTTACCGACAATGAATTTCTTCATGCCGACATCTTCGATCGGATACTTTTTGTCCAAGGACTCCCAAAGTTTTGTGATTTTGACAGCACTATACACATTGTATAATGCATTGTCTAACTCATTGATGATGTAATTTTTATACAAGAAATCCGAATGCTTCCAAGCTTTCACAGCAACCACTTTTTCCACATTAGTTTCATTATCCTCAAGAGAAGGAACATCTTCATAGAGAAAATTTGCAAGTTTTAAGGTGGTGAGATGGAAAAACATCTTAGATTGCCAATGTTTGAAGTCTGAGCCATTGAATATCTCGGGCTTCTCTTCATTAGACAAACTCACGGTTGTAGGAATAGTACTTGTTGTTGCCATTTATCTTACACAAACAGAAGCAAATAATTTAATATAAACAGAAGCAACACACTTAACTTAATTCAACAGTCTAATAGAATACACAATTCTGATTTGGGAAAATAGGTATTGATTTAATTAAAACTGTAATATTCAATTTTGATTTTCACAAAGTATGTCACTGATGTAACAGAATACAAAATTCTAATTGTGGTAAATATAGTAATTAATCAAAGTAAAACAGTAACATAATACAAAATTATGTTTTAGACTTATAACAGTAGTCACTCTAATTATATAACATTTAACAGAAATCTGTCTTAGGATTGTTATTCAGTGTGTATATAATTAGACTATATTAAATTGTATCAAATGCAAAAACATAATTTACTTTATATCTATATATCGTTATATGCAATCAGTTTATAGAAACTAGAATTAATAAGCAACCTAAAACAATTTGTATACTATTACATAAAAATTAATCTAAACAGAACGTATAACAAGCAAAATCGGTGCACTCACAGTGACGCAAATCTACACGAACAATCAAATTAAAAAACCAGAATATAAAATCATAGACTTGTGTAACCACATTCTCCTTAAGACATATTTGCTCCCTCTCGGTGCTCAAAGTTGATGAGCAACTGCCTCCCAAGATATAAGAGATTTCGTCTTTGTAGAACTAGCACTCCAATCTCTAAAGACCAGCGAACACAACTTGTGTTTGTACTTGAATTGGACAATGAACAGAATGCAGAAAGAGAGAGAGAGAGATAATGTACCAATATGCAGAAATTCATCTGTTGAATTCGTATCTGGAAATGGCAGAGAGGCAGTTTATTTATAGAATCCTCGTGTCTGTTTAGATCGCCTGAAAGGACGCACCCAGTGCCTATTCGAATAGAAGAGACAGGCCCTTTGATCTAAACAATAGCAAATGGAAACGCAGTTCAGGGCGAACAGACATGAACAAGACTGGTGCCAAAATTGAATTCTAACAGACCAAAAATTTGAATTTCAGTTTGAATGCTGAGATCGATCCGTGGACTGGACTGTTTGGATTGACCCACAATCTGCACCGCTCCAAACGAATTTTGTGAAAAAAGATTACACATTTTTGGCCCAAAGCTCGAGCCCGGCCCGGTCGTGGTTGTGGCGAGCGGGCGGCATGCGTGCGCGTGTGTGGTAATCCAAGGTTTGTGTAGCTGCTCACCTCTTCGCAAAATTTCTATGCCCTAAGGGCCCAAACCCAAATGTCAAACTAGGAGTATATCAATACACCAAGTTGTTGGCATTCTTCCAATATGGGACAAGCATTCCACACTGCACTAATCTTAGCCTATTCCATCAATTCAAGTGGGTTACTTTCAGACATAATTTCTCATTTAAATCTTAATAGTTTTGGAAAAATAAATATACCATGTTAATCTCCTCGCGGAGGAGAACACATTTAAATTTAGTCCCTCCAATTTTGAGGTGTGGGCCCCACTTTATAATACAAACCCAAATTGCTTAAATACACTTTGTCAAAACCATTTTTCCAACAATATCCACATGAACAATACCACAACAAGGCTTTCTAACGTTATGAATTTAGTCCAAAAGAACCTTATTGAATTAAAGCATAAGCAAAAAACACAAAATGAAAACTTCAGCTATTGAATCCTATGGATAAGGCTCCAGTTCATTCTCAATTTTGGTTTGGATGATTTGCAACTATTACCTAATAAAACAATAAAAGTGATAGAATCAAATAAAAAATTTACACATGTCATAATTTTATTAGATAAAAAGTAAAGATGTAATATAAAAAAATTATTTTTCAGTAACATAGTTAGACCATGATTCCTATATGAATGGCCAATGATCATTGTTCATTGAGCTTTTCACCATTTTCATGCCTTTGGGTAACTTATTTTTCAACTGCATGCACTTTTAAATTTATTTTCTAAATTCAGCCACTTTCGAAAAATTTCATTCCAAATGAAGTCTTTAAGGTAAAATCGTTGGCCCAAATTGACATTTTTCGGTGGAAGTTAACTAATATAACTTCAAAAAAATCTAATATATACTTCATTAAAACTGTCATTCGTAATGACGCCTTTAAAAGTGTCATTTAAAGTGATGTCTTTAAAGGCTTCATTTTAAATGATGATTATAAACGCGTCATTTAAAACTTTTTCATAGTCTGAGTTCCCCTCCCCCACCCCCCGGCCCATATGTGCACAAATGATTTTGCAGCATAATTAGTCATTTTGTATCTTGAAAAAACTAAGATGCCTTGAATTTTTTTTAAAGTAAAAGAATTTATCTCTCATGTTCCAAAACCATAAGTAGACTTTCAAAAATGTCATTTGTTCCAAAAGCATGACAAAGTTATTATTCAAATGTGGGATACTCTACTTGAGCTCTATATTGACAGTTCGGGCGCCTATGAATATTTATTTTTTGACCCTCAAAACCATAAAATACATTTGGTAATGCTTTTAGCACACAGTTTCTTCATAAAACTACATATTATGTTATATAGTTGTGAGAATGGTTTCATTTTCACTTTACGGCCATGGTGCGCAAATGGCATTTTTTGACCATCTTAACTACTCAAAGTTTAATTTGTAATTTTTGTATCAGATAACCTTACTTATGCACAAAAACTTAAATTTCTTACCTGGACATGCATAAAGGATAGCTTTCATTAACGTGAATCATGTTCATAACAACATAGCCTTTATCACGTACACATAAAACTAACAAGAAGGAATTTTTTGAAGTCATCATCACTTGAATCAGTAAAGTCAGAAAGTTCAGGGTCGAAAACAAGTAAAAGATCCTCTAAAATTTCAATAATAGCATTGTCAGGATCTAAATGCTCAATTTTTTAATATTTTATTACATGAAAACGATCAAGTCGACGTTGCATTTGATCATTTTTATGTTCAAGCTTTAATATGATCTCGTCATGGTTGGTGGAGTTCCATTGATTGTATATATCAGTTGGAAGTATCTTTGGTACCGATATTGTATGTCAACGACAATATACTTCCGCACAACGTTTATTATCGAACTCTCGCCACCTTAGTGTTCGTATCATATGAAAACTTGGAGGTGGATTATAGGTTGTATGCCCAATAACTACATAGCCAACGTATGCTAAAGGGTCATGAGTGTTGATGGGCTCATTGTGGAACTTACGCTTTCGTCTATACCATATTACACCATTGTAATCTATATATAATTCATAAGAAGAGAAAATGTTCAATGATTCTGGTTTGTGGTTCGTTCGTTAATGAACTACAACATTGATTGTGTGAGGAAGAACCTTCGTTGGTTTCGTTCGAATGTCCATGTGATTTTCCCCTAGGCATTTTTGTCTACGTTTTACATAGATAGGACTAATCATTTATATAGGCGTGGTTGAGCATCTTTAATAGCAATGACATTGTTAAATATTGAAATGACTTCATACTGATAAAGTTGTGACATGACTTGACACTGATAAAGTTTTGACATGACAAAAAATTTATAAAATTGATAAAAGGTCTGAGATGAAGTAGAAATGACAACAGTGACATTCATAACACTAATAAAATGAAGATATGTCCTTACTCTAAAAAACATATAAGACTCTACACACCCAATAGATATGACAACATATATTGTGCATTACATTTCTTATTCTTCATGTGACATATATTCATCCAATAGGGATTGCTTATTAGTTCAAATATTATTTCACTCGACATATTTCAATTCTCGTCCATATGCAGTTCCTACCATATCCGTTACAAGTTGGAGCATATAATATCAACACTTATGCACCAACATTCTATTATTCTCCTTTGGAACTTGATTAACTGTTGATTTGTAGTCTTTGTTATTCCTTCTTTGCATTGGTAGTGAACGTCTATGTGGCACTGGTATTCCAAGTGCTCTTGGCTCGGTGCATAATGCATCTGATTCATTAACATGAAAAGTCCACTATGGTCATATTACAACATAATACTCATTTGTATCTGTAAATTTCTCACTTATGTAATCATCATTCCGCTCTTTTAACAATGAGACCTTTTCACATGTGTGGTTGTTCAAAACTTCTGATCCTCTTGATGTAGACATAATGTGTAGTATATTTGATAGTAGCCACGTATAAAGTGTTTATATTGTGGTATTTGGCTTCTTAATGAGATATCATCAAATGTAATGATGTAAAGCAAGAAAAATATAAAGTAATGCATTAGTGTGAATGAGATGGATATAAATTCACCAGTATGCAGTCACACAATGTTGAGTCAATTCACCTGTGTATCTACTCATGTCTCACCACAATGTTGAGTCAATTCACATAGTCATGTTTTAGTGTGATTGAAAGAGCCATAAATACAATCTACAAATAATGAATGATCTTACACAATCAAGGTTGATTCACTTCATCACATGGCTTGCAAAAAACTGGGCGATATGTAGTCATGCATCAGTGGGACTAAGAAGGCCATATATACACATCATCCCAGTAATCCTGGTGGGAAAAGGTTCAAGTTAGGGTGCCCAACTACACTCATATGCACAGATGCAAAACATTGTATCTATTAAATGCCATAAACTAAAACGAAAATTCGAACAGATGGCCATTACATGAGAACAAGACATTTTATAAATGGAAAACTTCTCGTAGGTACATGAACACTCATTAAGATATAACATGTGTGAAACCCGGGAAAATTTGAACTTTTTCTGAAAAAGGGCAAAATGGTAATTTGCCACTACTGCACGTATTTAAAATACATATGTTCTAGACCTCGGAGGAGGGAATGGAGTGCGCCATTGGATTCGCAACGCGAAATCTAGTAACCACCAGAAAATTCGTCGAATTCCAAGAGAGTCAAATTTTTGCACGTAGATCGAGACGACTACGTGGCGTTTGACCTTTTAAAGGTCCCCAAAAATGAGAAATATTAAAATTCCTTATAATTGGATTAATGTGCCAATAAAATTTATTTCGACTTAATCCGGGACTTAATGAGTCCTTTCGGGACGAAAAACGGACCCGAAAGTAATAAACGAGTGGTGCGATGTAGACCACACATTTAAAACTATAAATAGGGCTAAAATATCTGAAAAATCAGATTTTCTAAGCCCACTTGAGCCTTGTTCAGCCGTTCAAAGAGAGAGAGAAAGAGAGGAGAGAGAAAAGGGTTTTCTTAAGCCTTTCTCCGGCGATTTCTCCGACAACCGTCGCTTGGATTCCGTCGAGCTAGAAAGGAGAAGTGATCTACTCGTCGAGGGCTTCCTCTACATACCAAAAACAACGAATTCCACCGAAGGTGAAAAAAATCAAGAATTGGGGAAAATCAAGGTTTTTGGATTGCTTTGTGCCTAGAGGTTTTCTACAACCTCTACTACGCTCCAAGAGGTAGGGAGTTTCCTACCTTGACCTATTCCATCCTTAGTTGTTTGTAGAGTATGGGTTGAATGTACATATGTATGTATTTTGATATATATATATATATATGTGTGTGTGTGTGTGTGTGTGTTATGGTTATGAAAAAAAAAAATAAACAAAATGAACATGTAATTGGCTTTGCCTTGTACTAGTCTAATTTTGGATATGGGAAAGTTACATACTTGATTCACTATGTGACTTGGTATTATTGAAGGCATGCTTTGTGATTTATGGTTTGTGCCCATAAAGTGTTTGTTTAAATGCCTTAGTTGATAAATGGGTGTTATTTCAATTATATTGTGATAACATGTTTGTGTGCATAGAGATAATTGAAATTATGCTCTATGTCGTCAAGATATGATTGTGATATGTTGACATGGTTGGGATTTGGTAGTCATACACAATTGATAAGATTGCCATGAAATTTAGATATGTTGAACATATGATTATGTTGCTCATGTGGTGGCCATTGCATTTTGAGCATGAATATAGCATCACATTCATTGGCATTGTGCATGAGTGTGGATGAGTAGTGCATGGGTAAATCAACACCTAGCTTGGTGTTTGATTTGGGTGTAGACTCGGGGAAAATTGGATCGACGATCCTTTTTGGAGTTGCACGGTTGCATTGCATAAGGAAAGACTTGTGTGGGTAAGCAAGAAGGGGCATGGCGACTTCCTTGGGTGAGAAACCCTAAACCACTTGGTTCAGCCACTTCCCGGAGGTGAAATTCCAGAAAAGTGACATGGCCCACGGAGCCAGCGGTTGTGATACCAAATCCGTTGCCCAAAGAAAACACAAGGGATCTTTGTTATGAAAACACCCATTAAATGGGTTGAATCCAAAGATGATCGGATTTTTATAAAACGAATGGTTTCTTATTCAAAACGATCATTGGATGTTTTCCGTCAATAGACGGGTTCACACACATTGGCATTGCATTGTGGTGGAAGCCGCTAAGGGCTTGGGTTAAGGCTCATGGGGGAGTTCCATTTCATATCATGACATGGCTTTATTGCATTCCAACATAGAATGCACAATTGAGTGAAAGGATTGGTTATTATGTTGTATGTGATTACATGAGCATGAGCATCTAGGGGGAGAGTAGCCATTGTAGGATTTTTCTCTACTGGGCGTTGTGCTCACCCTATACGGGAAACATTTCAGGTGAGGGTCGTGTGCCGAGGGATGGTTTCCATGACGAGCGCCAAGTTTGAAGAGAGGCCAACATGTGGTCTCTAAGTGATTAGAAATGTTGTTGTAAAACATTATATTTTGAATTATGAATGTATGAAGTTGTATGTAATATGACTTGGATGGACTATGTATAATGTGGGAATTCTCATTATATATGTTTGGTATGAGTTTGGAAGAGTTTGAAATGAGTTGGAAATGAAAAACTAATGAAATGGGCAAAATCTGCCTTTAGCTACCGGTAGCTAACAGGTAGTTGTTTTTCAGAAGAAAACAGCTACCGGTAGCCGACAGGTAGTTGTTTTCCAGAAGGAAACAGCTACCGGTAGCCAACAGGTAGTCGTAGCTCCAGAATGTTTCGGCTACCGGTAGACAAAAGGTAGTTGATTTCCAGAATGTTTCGGCTACCGGTAGTCGATAAACAACTACCGGTAGTCATTCCAAAAATCTGAAATTTTTAAATGTTTTGCCAAATCTTTGGGCTTTGAATTTCCTTCCTTTAAATGATCAAAGTGGACCCTAATGGGGTACAAACCACGGTGTATGGGACTTTAATTGAATCAAATGAATGTTAAACCGAATTTTCTTTATGGGTTATGTAACACCCCGAATTTTCTTTTATATATTTATAGAGATATATATATATATATATAGTAAATAATATTTGTAAAGAGGTAGATATATGTAGTGACATAAGAATAAACCGTAGGAATAAATGCTATGGAGACAATTTGATTGTGAAGTTATGTGTCGAAGATGTTTAAACTTGGAAAGGGTGATTAGACAAGTTTCTAAAAGTTTGTAGGTAAAAATAATGATTCCATTGAATCCGGAAGGTCGAAAAACATTGGGAGTGGTAATATGGGGTGTATTGGAAGTTATGAAGTATTTTGGAGTTAAAACATATTTTAGAGAAAATTTGGGTATAAAGGATTTTGGACACTGTCTACTATTTCGAGCATAACTTTTTATACTTAATTCCAAATAACCTGAAATTTTGACATTAGATAGTAGACATCTAGAGCTACAAAAGTGTGTCTCACGAAAATTTTTCAATTCGAGCTCTAAATGGGTCAAAAATTCACTGGAAGTGGAAGTAGAAAAATCTGGGTAGTAGCTACCGGTAGCCAAAATCAGCTACCGGTAGCCAATGGTCCAGTGTGTCCGAGCTACCGGTAGCCAATAGGTAGTCGAGTGTCCAATGTACCCGAGCTACCGGTAGCCAAAATCAGCTACCGGTAGTCACTGTAAAAATCCGAATTTTTTTAGTTCGCGAACCCTCGATTTTTCCCCCACTATAAATACATCCTCTCACCTCCTTAGCCTTCATTACACCACTCCAAACCCTAGATAGCTTGAGAGGGTAAGAGAGGAAGAGAAAAACACATCCAAGAGAGAGATTTACATCATTTGTGAAGATCAAACCCTAGATTTCTCAAAAATCTCACTTCCCCACCCATTTCTTTTCTTCTATTCTTCAATCACTCTCACCCAAATCTCTTGAAACCCTAGGAGGACGAAATTAAGAGGAAAAAGGAAGGAGAATAGGAAGATTTTGAAGCTTGAGTCTTAGATTGAAGCTACAACTAAGAGGTAGGGGATTTCTTCCTATTCTCTTACATTGATGTTAGGGTTAACTTATATGTATTCTTGTGGTTTGAAATCATATATACTTGCTATTAATTATTTGATTCTTGGTCTTCTTGCATTTATTGCCATGTTTTAAACATTGTGATGGTTGGGTAGCCATTAAAGCTCTCTTTTACTTCTTCAAACCCTAGTTTTGAGAAAAATAGATTTCCTCTTTATATTTCTTTTGCTCTCACCATCAAATCCTTAGTGCTTGATATTGTATAACAAAATGATGATTATGATGATCTCTTGCTCTTTTCCTTCAATTATCTTATGGTACAAATTGTGAAATTGGGTGATTCGCACTTTTTAGTGTGTCTGAATTATATTATTATATTACACCCAAGTATAAGTGGTCAAATTGTAGTTTTCTCGGTTTTAAGTCCAAGTATCGATCCCACAGAGAGTTTTAGTAATTAGAATAAAATAAAAAATAAAAATAAAAACAGTAAAGTGTTTGTTTGGAGTAGTTTGATGTTTGATAGCTTGTGGTGTGAGCTTAGTCTAATAACGGCGCCAAAAACTTGATTTTAAAATAACAGGTGGAATAAAAGTGCATAAATAATAAAATGCGTAAGTAAAACAAATTAATGACAGAAATATGAAAAATATCCTTCAGTTTAAGGATCCCACATGCTTTATATTGGTCTTGTTACGGAATTGCTACCTCACATCAATTAACTTCCATTTTACTGGAAAGCTAACCGGCATGTCTGATGTATATAAACCATAACACAGCTGCTTCTCAAGCTACACTAGTGGTAATATTTTGTAACACAGCTGCTTCTCAAGCCACACTGGTTATATCCACGTCAACTGATTAACTCAAGCAAACCAGAAGGTCAAGCCATTCATGAGGAATACTTGAGTTATTCACTTGATCTCATGATTGCAAATGCGTATATAATAAACCATAACACAGCTGCTTCTCAAGCTACACTGGTGGTAATATATAGCACAGCTGCTTCTTAGGCTACACTGGGTATAGATGTCCAAGTAATTCAAGCAGAATCCGCAGGTGGTATAGACTATCTTCCGGTGACTTGTCAGGTCAACCGGTGGTAGTTAATCATAACACAGCCGCTTCTTAGGCTAACTGTATTTAGATACGTCACCCAGAAAGTGAAGGCACTCAAACGGCATACTTGAATTATTCAATAGGTTATCTTGTAATATATATATTGACAGTAGAACTTCCTCAGCGTTCCGGTGGAGGACTAGCCATACCGATAGGATCACCGGGGTTATTCTAGCAGGCAATATTGTTATATATAGTAATACCAGGCGTCAGTGGAACTTCCTCAGCATTCCGGTGGAGGGTTAACCATACCGGTAGGAACGCCGGGGTCATTCTAGCTGGCCCGTCTCATATATATAATAAACGTATAAATAAAACATCAGCAATTCCATAAACAGACCGATATTATACATATGCTCCCCTCGAACTGGAGGGTATAAATGACTACTCACGCTCCATTGCTATAGACTAGCAATGAGTGCGGGCGGTCGTCATTACAACTGAAATTAAATGACTGAATTGAAATAACTGAAATGAAATAACTGAAATGAAACTGCAGAAATTAAACAACTAAAATTTAAACAACTGAAATTAAAATACATAATTTAAAAGATCTTTCGCAAGGAATAACTGAAACACAACCACTTTTATTATCAGTTAAGACGGAAAAGTGGCGGCAGTTCAACTATTCGAATAAAAAGATATAACAGAAATGTAGAAATACAGGGTTTGGACTGAAATGTAACACGGACCGGCGCGTGTTTTCACTTCTCTTTTCTATCTTTTCTTTCTCTCTTTGAACAAGCTTCAGGAGCTCTCAGAATTCTCTTGCCCGACCTGCTTTGAATGCTGAAGGGGGGCAGCCTATTTATAGGCGTGAGGAGCAAGTGGGAGGAAGAGATAAGCTTTGAGCTGGCCTTGAGGACCGTCCGGACGGCAGGCCACCGTCTGGACGGTGAAACCTTGCTGGAGATGCAAGTTGCATGTTATGACTTATCCTTGTGATGAAAATACGCTTTGGTCCTTTGTCCTTTCAAGCTTTGACACTTTGTACTTCCTATCTTGTAGTATTCCTGCATTAAACATGAAACTTTGGACGTAAAATGTAAAAACTTTTAATTTACATACAAATTATAATTCATAATATTTACTACTTTTTAGTTATTTTATTACACTAATTCGACTTTATTAATAACTTTAATTTACAATAAATTGATGTCAATCATTGGGGATTTTGGGATTTCTTGTGAATTGAGAGAATGTTTGTGATAATATCTCTTGTATGATTGTTGTGATGGACTTGAATTGTCTTCGAGCATTGCCGTAGAGTGTTAGAGGTTAGTCTATCCCGGTGGGGGTGAGATGGTTGCCTAACACTTGTAGTGGGTGGTTATTTGGTAATAGCCTCCACTATTGTTCACTGGAGTTAGAACAAGGGGTGATATACCTTTCCTGGGGAGGGACTCGTCACTGCCATTGGGATGGTAGACGCCCTTTCCCGAAGTGATTGTGATTGTGGATTGTGATGGGTGAACTAGGCACGAGTTGATGTGTAAATTCATGGGAAGCAATCAATATACATGAGATTATGAGATTATTATTATTGTTACAGAATGATTTCCAACAAGAGCTTGTGGAGGTATGGGACTCCACAAGAACTTGTTGGAAACGGGGATGGTGATTAATGGTGACTTGGTTTTACTGTTCATCTAAATTATTGTGAATACGTCAACTTGAGATCTATTTAAAATGTCTTGTTTTTACTTCAAAATTCATATATGCTATTTGTGAAAATGAGACCAACCGTTTTATATGCTTTTCTAAACCTTGTTTGAGTTTGGGAAGATTTTGCTACAGAGCTTCGTGCTCATCCCCTACAATTAATATTTTTCAGATTTGGCTTTAGAGGAGGAGCTCGGTGTGAATGAGTCGGGCCTTGGGGAAGCTTCCTTGGGGGGGTACCTAGATCCCGAATGGGACATCTAGAGATATAGCCTATTTTGTTCTAGACTAGAAGATTTATTTTTGAACAATGTAAAGTCTAGATTCTTTTGAAACTCCGCTGCGATATATTCATGTAATTCATTTGGGGAATGTAATTGCCATATCTGGCCTATTCTTTTGGGATAATGTTAAGGATAGTATAGATGGTAAATAGAAATTTTATTGTTATTGGATGGTTAAATGGACCCTGTGTGGTCAAGTTAATAGAATTGCACAGGTTGTGATTTTTGGGTGGAGCTTCCTGTACAAAGGAGACTCTGCCCAAATTTTGTTAAAATTAAGAATGTTTCTTATTTGATGAATGAAGTTTAATTTATTTATGGATGATATTAGTGCTCTCATGATGTAAATGGTTTTAGTATGTAATGCCGTCCAGGGTGTGTTTTAGGGCGTTACAAAGTTGGTATCAGAGCCTAGGCTTTAGGTCTTACACGAGAGCTGTAGGTTATGGATCACCATTAGAGATATAGGATTAGGGTGAAAGAAATTGTGGTCTAGTTTGATATAAACTTTATGCTTTAGACTAAATATATACTTAGGATGCCTTGTACATCAATGAAACTGAATTGTGAATTGATGTGCAGGATGGACGGGTTACGAGGGCGAGGACGTGGGCGTGGTCGTGGAGGTCAAGCAAATCCACCACCACCACCTCCCGATGCCATGCAAGGCATATATCAATGCTTGAGGGAGCTCACCACTCTGGTGCAAAACCAGAATGGAAACAACAACAACCACAACCACAACGGGGGAGCTCATCCATTAGCCCAAGTACCGGGCAATGGGAATGATAACCGGAGGATGGTAACCCTTCGGGAATTTCTGAGGCAACACCCGCCTACTTTCCAAGGGAGCTCCAATCCTTTGGATGCGGATAAATGGATCCGTCGGGTAAAGAAGATTTGTGACGGCATGGGGGTTGCCGAAGATTTGAGGGTTGGCTTGGCTACCTATTTGCTCGAGGGGGAGGCCGACCATTGGTGGGACTCCGTGAAAAGAAGGAGGAACACCGAGGCACTTACTTGGGAGGAATTCGACCAAGTCTTCCAAGACAAGTATTTTCCGGAATCAGTTAGGGACCGGATGAAGACGGACTTTCTGGCTCTACGGCAGGGTAGCATGACGGTGGCTGAATACGAGAGGAGGTTTGATGAGCTATCCCGCTATGCCACCGAGTTCATATCCACTGAGGCCATGAGGGCCAAGCGCTTTGAGCAGGGATTGAGGCCTGCCATCAGGGAGAAGCTTGTGGCACACAAGATCCGGGAATATGGAGATCTTGTGGATAGAGCAGCACTAGTGGAGAGAGACACAGAGGATAATTTGAGGAGACAAAGCTTTGCGAGAGGAGGTCCTATACGGACTGGTGCTAGCAACAGTGGGGTGCAGAGAGCGGCACCGTACCGTCGTCCTGACTAGGCAGGAGGACAGAGACTCTTGACAGCCCGAGGGGATGGAGCTACTCAGACTCGTACAGGCACTGACCCACGTCAATGCTTTGCATGTGGAGGTGTCGGGCATTTCAGACATAACTGCCCATCATTTCCACCACGGATGCACCAAGCGGCAGGACAGGGGCAAGCAACCCAGCCACCACTACCGAGACAACCTCCACAAAGACCACAGCAGCAGAGGCCCATAGGAGCTTTAGCCCCAGGCGGCGCCACTCAGGGGAGAGTATTTGCTTTGACCCAAGCGGAGGAAGATGCCTCCAATGCCGTTGTGGAAGGTATCATTCTTCTCTACAATTCTTGGGCCCGAATATTATTTGATCCCGGTGCTACACATTCATTCATACGCCATACATATGCTCTTAGTTTGGGATTGAAATTTGAGAAGCTAGAGTATGCTTTGAGTGTTGACTTGCCTACGGGAGAACGGTTAGATACTACGAGGGTGTGTAGAGGTTGTATGCTTCGAATTGGGGAACAAGAATTGATCGTAGATTTGGTCGCGTTAGACATGAAAGGGTACGACGTTATTTTTGGGATGAATTTGTTGTCTAAATTCCGGGCGGTGATGGATTGTTTGCGCAAGAGGATTTCATTCCAACTACCTGGGGGAGCAGCTTTCACTTTCATAAATGATTGCGAGTCTACCCATCCATTTCCTACGACGGGTAGTAGATTCTTGAAAGCGAAGGCGGGGAGCCATTTGAGTTTCTTAGCTAGCTTGATGGGAGATGATCGGGATAATTTCCATGCGGATGTGGTGTTGATAGTATCGGACTTTTCGGATGTCTTCCCAGACGAATTACCCGGGCTACCTCCACACAGGGAGATTGAGTTCAAAATAGATCTCTACCCGGGAACCGAACCCATATCCATTGCTCCGTATCGGATGGCACCTTTGGAGTTGAAGGAGCTAAGGAAACAGTTAGACCATTTGTTGGCCATTGGGTTTATCCGTTTGAGTACTTCACCTTGGGGAGCCTCGGTCCTCTTTGTGAAGAAAACGGATGAGACTCTACGGTTGTGCACGGATTATCGGAAGTTGAATCGGGTTACCATGAAGAATAAGTATCCGTTGCCGAGGATTGATGACTTATTTGATCAGTTGAAGGGTTCGAAATATTACTCCAAGATTGATCTTCGCACGGGGTATCATCAGCTGCAGATTAAGGAGGAGGATATTCCTAAGACTGCTTTCCGTACCCGGTATGGTCATTTCGAGTATACGGTGATGCCGTTCGGATTGACTAATGCCCCCGCAGCCTTCATGGACTTGATGCACAGAGTCTTCCGGCCTTACCTCGATCAATTTGTCATTGTGTTTATTGATGACATACTGATTTACTCACAGACCCAGGAGGAACATGCTCGTCATCTCTCTATGGTGCTACAAACATTGAGAGAACATAAGTTATATGCGAAGATGAGCAAGTGTGAGTTTTGGATGAAGGAAGTGAAGTTCCTTGGCCATGTTGTGTCCGAGCAGGGAGTAGCGGTTGATCCGGCAAAGATTGAGGCCGTGATGAAATGGAAACCACCGAAGAATGTGACAGAAGTATGGAGTTTCTTGGGGTTAGCCGGCTATTATCGTAGGTTTGTGGAATGATTCTCCAAGCTTGCGATGCCGATGACTCGCCTTACAAAGAAGGGGGAGAAATTTTCGTGGACTCAAGCGTGTGAACTAGCTTTCTGCACCTTGAAGGAGAAGTTGACGACGGCACCTATCCTCATTATTTCGAGTAGTGGGGAAGGCTACGATGTCTACACCGATGCTTCACTACGAGGCTTGGGATGCGTTCTAATGCAAGGAGGGAAGGTAGTGGCTTATGGCTCGAGGCAACTTAAGGTTCATGAACAGAATTATCCCACCCATGACTTAGAGCTCGCCGCTGTGGTTTTTGCTCTTAAGTTGTGGAGGTGTTACTTGTACGGAGAGAAATTCCAAGTATTCTCGGATCATAAAAGCCTCAAGTACATATTCACACAGAGAGACTTGAACCTTCGGCAAAGGAGGTGGGTTGAGTATTTAGAAGACTATGATTTCACACTCAACTACCATCCGGGAAAGGCGAATGTAGTTGCCGACGCTCTTAGCAGGAAGTCTCGAGGTGAAATCAATTTTCTTGCGGTAAATAGGTGGAAAATGATTGATGCATTGGAGGAGTACGATCTATGGGTGGATGGACCGGAGTATCAACCATATCTATTCAATCTTGTAGCTCAACCGACGCTTCAACGACGGGTAGTAGAGTTGCAATGCCTGGACTCGGCACTCGATTTGATTAGAGCCCGATTGGAGAATGGAGAAGCGATTGAGGGATGGTCTTGGAAGAATGGAGAGTTGAGATATGAGAAGAGGCTATGTGTTCCCGATGACTCGTCGCTAAAAGAGGAGATACTTGGAGAGTGTCATCGCTCTAAGTTTGCTATCCACCCCGGTAGCACAAAAATGTATAGGGACATGAAGCGCCAATATTGGTGGAAGGGAATGAAGAAAGATGTGGCAAGGTTCATAGCACGATGTGCGGTGTGCCAGCAGGTGAAGATTGAACATCAAAAGCCAGGAGGATTACTATAGTCTTTGCCTATCCCAGAGTGGAAGTGGGATCACATCATCATGGATTTCGTGTCGGGTTTACCACGGACGTCGCGCGGGCATAACGCAGTATGGGTTATTGTGGATAAACTCACCAAGTCCGCTCATTTCTTGGGTATGAAGACCACGGATACATTCGAGACTTTGAGCCAGCTGTATATCCGTGAGATTGTGCGATTACATGGAGTTCCACTTTCTATCGTGTCGGATCGTGATTCTCGGTTTGTGGCGAGATTCTGGCAAAGTCTACAACAAGCGATGGGGACAGAGTTACACTTCAGTACCGCCTTTCATCTCCAAACGGATGCCCAATCCGAGAGGGTAATCCAGATTCTAGAAGACATGTTGCGTGCTTGTGTGTTGGACTTCAAGGGAGGTTGGAGCGACCATTTGCCGTTGGTGGAATTTGCATACAACAACAGCTACCAGGAAAGTATTGGGATGGCACCGTATGAAGCATTGTATGGAAGACCATGCCGATCCCCGACGTGTTGGTTAGAAGCCGGCGAGAGTAGTTTGTTTGGACCGGACATTGTTCGAGAAACTACGGAGAAGATTCAACTCATCCGAGAGAGGCTACGGACGGCGCAAAGTAGACAGAAGAGCTATGCGGACCACAGGCGAAGACCCTTAGAATTCAAGGTGGGAGACTACGTGTACCTTAAGGTGTCACCTAAGAAGGGCGTATTTCGATTCGGCAAAAAGGGGAAGTTAGCGCCAAGATATACCGGACCGTTTGAGGTGATCAAAGTTTTGGGAAAAGCGGCGTATCAGTTGCGGTTACCAGCTCAGTTGTCGGGGGTGCATGACGTATTTCACGTGTCCATGTTGAGGAAGTGTCAGTCGGATACAACACCTTTTGTAGACTTGGAAGATATTGAAGTTGAAGACGGAGCAACATATGAAGAGCAACCGGTGAGAATTCTCGACACAAAGGAGAAAGAGCTTCGCAACAAAGTCATCCAGCTGGTGAAAGTTCTATGGCAACACCATGGAGTGGAGGAACCTACATGGGAACCGGAGCAAGAAATGCGGGAGAAGTATCCATATTTGTTCGCTACTTGAGGTAAGTTTCGAGGACGAAACTTTCTTTAAGGGGGGTGGATTGTAACACCCCGAATTTTCTTTTATATATTTATAGAGATATATATATATATATATAGTAAATAATATTTGTAAAGAGGTAGATATATGTAGTGACATAAGAATAAACCGTAGGAATAAATGCTATGGATACAATTTGATTGTGAACTTACGTGTCGAAGATGTTTAAACTTGGAAAGGGTGATTAGACAAGTTTCTAAAAGTTTTTAGGTAAAAATAATGATTCCATTGAATCCGGAAGGTCGAAAAACATTGGGAGTGGTAATATGGGGTGTATTGGAAGTTAGGAAGTATTTTGGAGTTAAAACACATTTTAGAGAAAATTTGGGTATAAAGGATTTTGGACACTGTCTACTATTTCGAGCATAACTTTTTATTCTTAATTCCAAATAATCTGAAATTTTGACATTAGATAGTAGACATCTAGAACTACAAAAGTGTATCTCATGAAAATTTTCCAATTCGACCTCTAAATGGGTCAAAAATGCACTGGAAGTGGAAGTAGAAAAATCTGGGTAGTAGCTACCGGTAGCCAAAATCAGCTACCGGTAGCCAATGGTCCAGTGTGTCCGAGCTACCGGTAGCCAACAGGTAGTCGAGTGTCCAATGTACCCGAGCTACCGGTAGCCAAAATCAGCTACCGGTAGTCACTGTAAAAATCAGAATTTTTTTAGTTCGCGAACCCTCGATTTTTCCCTCACTATAAATACATCCTCTCACCTCCTTAGCCATCATTACACCACTCCAAACCCTAGATAGCTTGAGAGGAGAAGAAAGGAAGAGAAAAACACATCCAAGAGAGAGATTTACATCATTTGTGAAGATCAAACCCTAGATTTCTCAAAAATCTCACTTCCCCACCCATTTCTTTTCTTCTATTCTTCAATCACTCTCACCCAAATCTCTTGAAACCCTAGGAGGACGAAATTAAGAGGAAAAAGGAAGGAGAATAGGAAGATTTTGAAGCTTGAGTCTTAGATTGAAGCTACAACTAAGAGGTAGGGGATTTCTTCCTATTCTCTTACATTGATGTTAGGGTTAACTTATATGTATTCTTGTGGTTTGAAATCATATATACTTGCTATTAATTATTTGATTCTTGGTCTTCTTGCATTTATTGCCATGTTTTAAACATTGTGATGGTTGGGTAGCCATTAAAGCTCTCTTTTACTTCTTCAAACCCTAGTTTTGAGAAAAATAGATTTCCTCTTTATATTTCTTTTGCTCTCACCATCAAATCCTTAGTGCTTGATATTGTATAACAAAATGATGATTATGATGATCTCTTGCTCTTTTCCTTCAATTATCTTATGGTACAAATTGTGAAATTGGGGATTTTGGGATTTCTTGTGAATTGAGAGAATGTTTGTGATAATATCTCTTGTATGATTGTTGTGATGGACTTGAATTGTCATCGAGCATTGCCGTAGAGTGTTAGAGGTTAGTCTATCCCGGTGGGGGTGAGATGGTTGCCTAACACTTGTAGTGGGTGGTTATTTGGTAATAGCCTCCACTATTGTTCACTGGAGTTCGAACAAGGGGTGGTATACCTTTCCTGGGGAGTGACTCGTCACTGCCATTGGGATGGTAGACGCCCTTTCCCGAAGTGATTGTGATTGTGGATTGTGATGGGTGAACTAGGCACGAGTTGATGTGTAAATTCATGGGAAGCAATCAATATACATGAGATTATGAGATTATTATTATTGTTACGGAATGATTTCCAACAAGAGCTTATGGAGGTATGGGACTCCACAAGAACTTGTTGGAAACGGGGATGGTGATTAATGGTGACTTGGTTTTACTGTTCATCTAAATTATTGTGAATACGTCAACTTGAGATCTATTTAAAATGTCTTGTTTTTACTTCAAAATTCATATATGCTATTTGTGAAAATGAGACCAACCGTTTTATATGCTTTTCTAAACCTTGTTTGAGTTTGGGAAGATTTTGCTACAGAGCTTCGTGCTCATCCCCTACAATTAATATTTTTCAGATTTGGCTTTAGAGGAGGAGCTTGGTGTGTGAGCCGGGCCTTGGGGAAGCTTCCTTGGAGGGGTACCTAGATCCCGAATGGGACATCTAGAGATATAGCCTATTTTGTTCTAGACTAGGAGATTTATTTCTGAACAATGTAAAGTCTAGATTCTTTTGAAACTCCGCTGCGATATATTCATGTAATTCTTTTGGGGAATGTAATTACCATATCTGACCTATTCTTTTGGGATAATGTTAAGGATAGTATAGATGGTAAATAGAAATTTTATTGTTATTGGATGGTTAAATGGACCCTGTGTGGTCAAGTTAATAGAATTGCACAGGTTGTGATTTTTGGGTGGAGCTTCCTGTACAAAGGAGACTCTGCCCAAATTTTGTTAAAATTAAGAATGTTTCTTATTTGATGAATGAAGTTTAATTTATTTATGGATGATATTAGTGCTCTCATGATGTAAATGGTTTTAGTATGTAATGCCGTCCAGGGTGTGTTTTGGGGCGTTACAGGTTATAATCCCGGCTTAAAGATATTCTTGATGTGGTGTCGGGTTGAGCGATATCCACGGATGTTTCCGCGGGTTGATGGGTTATCAACGGGACCCCCGGACTTTGGGGCGTCACAACATGTGTATTACCCTTCATCATCACCACCTCAACAAGTTCACATTGCATGTGAAATGGTGTGACATTGCACATTCCAGCCTTGTTTTGGCTTGGTGTCATAAATGTGATGGTCTCAGGTGAGAACTCCATACCCTTTTTTCCTGTATCGTAATACATGTCTCTCCACTCAAAAAAGTATTTAGCGAGTCGATAAAATAGAAATTACACACATGTAGTGATGGAAAGATTTCTTACACTTTTTTAGTGCACCATTGAGCACTTCTAAAATGCTAGTTGTTGTAGTTCCATGCCATCGGCCGCTGTTATGGGCAAGTGTCCACTAATTTTTTGGAATCTTGTTCAACCACGTCCATGCATCCACACTAGCATTTTTCATGTCCTCCGTGACAAGATTAAACTTGCGGATCTGTCATGTTGTGCCTTCCTTCTATAAAAGATCCTTTAGGTATTCATGAACTTGGTGTTGAAATTGTTCTGCACATGCCTGAGGTAGAATCAGGGATCAATGTGTGGCTCCGTCCACCCAGAATCAACTACATTCATCGCTACGATTACACCTTTATGTTGATATGATATTAAACATAAACCTTCTCTATTTGGCACAAGATGATATCGAAGACGATATAGGAAACAACCCAGATGTCATGACTTTCCTTATCGACAATTGCAAATGAAAATGACAAATTTGTTTCGGAGCATCAATTTCGGTAGCAAGGAGAAGCTTATGCCTATATTTCATATTTAGAACATCTATACTTGTTAGATCATATTTGCAATTGGCTAATTTCATGGACTCCATTGTAAATCTCAACCTATTCCATAGTCATGATGCTATCATTCAAGATCCGAAAACATCATCGAAGGAGGAGATCAAACGTCAAAGTTTCATTCAACCTCCGTATGCATCTTCATACTTAGGACAAGGTAATGACCTAGATACCTAAGATGAACCCTTAGTTATTTTTAACTTATATTGATTAGGATGAAAATGGAATTGGAAGCAATCCGATTTTGACTCCTAGAAGATTTTAAAACAAAATATTTTCTTAACCATTTATGAGTTTTGAAAATATAGTTTGAGTCACAATCGAACCCCTCTTTGAGCAACACCCTTTAGTACTCAAGAGGATAATTTTTCGTATGGTTTTATGCTTAAAAACATGTAGAGACCGATCTATGGTCGCTTTCATTCTTTAGAGCGGTCTTTTTGTAACTTGGGGAAGGAAATGGAAAAATGTCACAGAAGGCAGCACAAGACTCGCTCTATAAGCTCGCTTGAATTGTCCTTCATTGCCTCTTGAGTGGTGTTCATGGTCGTTTAAGCGATGCTTGCCTTAGTCGTATTTGAAATGCGTTTTTCATTCTAGCGAAAACCGCTCTATGATCGTCGTCCCACCGATTGAGTGGTGATTCACAAATCTGAGTTTTTTTATTTACTAAGAATATCCTTATTTCAGACCTATAAATAGGGAGATCCTTTCTCGCACCTAGGTTAAACCTCTTGTGAGATTTCAAAGAGAGAAAATCATATTTCTACCTTATGAGCTTCCATCACAACCTATATCCCTAAGACCCAAAAGGCTACTACTAGATATTCTACCCAACCTAAAAAATGAGAGAAAAAGATCTCGATAGTTTGATAAACCCATTGGTGTGTGCATATAAAGAGTCTTAGGTGAGAAGTCTTGAAGATTGCTAGAGGCCTAAACGAACTGTGCGGTGGGGAGTTAAAGTAAAGTTATCAAAGCTAGTCATAACGCCAAATTAGGTCCTTTGACGGAAAGATCTACGAAGGAAAAGAGCGTCTTGCAATGTGGATTAGTTGAGGTATAAGTTTCAAGTACTTGTAGATTGAATTTTGGTTTAGTGGATAAGGTTTAGTGAACCGAGAAGGTTTCCCATAGTTTTTCCCGTGAAGGGTTTCCGCGTCAACAAATCACTTGTGTTATTTATTGATTTTACATATACACTTGTGATTTGATACAGACATGCACATTATATGTTTGATGAATTGATTGTTTGAATCTACATATCACATATAGTTGCTTGATTGGGTCTAGCGTGTGATTCCTCATGTATAATCGACTGGAAAAATCCTACACATGAAGTGTTATATTTTCCCCATAATTGGTATTAGAACAAGTTTTTCGTTGAATTGCACTTAGTGTAGGCACTCATTGAATATTTTCCTATTTGACCTAATTTGTATGATTTGAAATTCATTATAACTACCGGTTGGTTATTAATGGAGTCTCAAAAAGAAGGATATTCAATAGCATGACCGCTACTCTTTGATGGTACAAATTATGCATATTGAAAAGCTCGAATGAGGGCATTTCTAAAATCGATTGATTAGCATGTTTTATTTTGTGTGCTACAGGATTGGAGCCCTCCGATGGCCACCACACTGGTTGAAGGCGTTGAAGTCGTTGTTGAACCAAAATCCCTAAAGACTTGGTCTAAAATCGAGTATGAGTCTATGTGGTGGAACTCAAAAGGCTTGAATGCTATATTCAATTCCATGGCACTTGACGAGTTCCGGAGGATCTCCAATTGTGAGACTTCCAAAGAGGCATGGGGCATCTTACAAGTTTCCTACGAAGGAACACTTTTAGTAATGATGTCTCATCTCCAAAGGTACACCTCTATGTTCGAGATTTTGAGGATGAAAAATTTAGCTATTTCTATGCTAAATTGTGCAATATTATAAATTCATCATTCGCATTGGATACCAAATATGATGACTCCATGATTAAATAAAAAATCTTGAGATCTATACTAGAGAGGTTTCATGCTAAGGTGACGACCTTAGATACCAGAGTTAATTTGGAGACAGTGCCAATAGAAGACATAGTTGGGTCTATTTTGACTTTCGAAATGAATCTCCAACAGCCCAATAAGTCTAAGGGCATGGTCTACTGCTCTATTAGAGAAGAGGGAGATGAATCAAAGTCACCTTAGTTAGGAGAAGATGACATAGTCTATCTTACACAAAAGTTTAACAAATATGTTAAGGCTAGTGGTGTCAAGTCCTCAAGGTCGAAAGGAAATCTAAGTAAACTTAAGTTTCCTAGAAGGTTTGGAGAAAATAAGGGGGAAAGGAAAGAGGGGCAAAGACTTCAATGCTATAAGTGTCAAGGATTTGGACATATGGCTTGAGAATGTCCTAATCGGAAGGAGAAAGATTTGCATATAGAGAGGAGATAAAGTGAGTCCGAATTGACAATGAGTAAGGATACTTCCTCTCAAGAAGATGAGGAAGAGTTTATGGCTTTAATAAGCTCACACTCCGATCCCCCGATAGAAACTTCAAAATGTGAAGTAAAGAGAGAGAGTTATCCACCCATTTCCTGAGCTAACTCAAGAGATCTTAAGGGAAAACAAGTGTGGGTGAGATGTGAGGACGTTGAGAAGCTCACCACCTCAACTAAATTGAAAGTCCCAAGGGCTACCAAAGAGATTGAATCACCTAAAAGGTAGGTAATGTTAGAGTATGGACCTAGGTACATAGTCATGCATTGCATCTTATATCCTAGGGTTCGTGCATTATAAATTGATTTTTTTTTTGTTGTATTTATTTATTTGTTTTTGATATATAAAAACACCCAAAAATATTTTTGATGCTTAGTTGAGCATACTTTTAGGATTTATTGGTAAATGCTTTATTGTTGCATGTTGTGTATATTTTCTATTTTTAGGTTATTTTTTGAAAATCCAAAAACATTGAAAAAGGAAAAAGTTTAAAAAGAAGTTCTTTTGTCATTGATCATGGTAAATCACTCTATTGATTCGGGTCATAGCTTTTTCATCCTTAAGTCAAAGTTGAAAAGTGTATTACTATGAGTCATATTAGGGTATAAAGAACTCAGTGATTATAAGTCCTAGTGCTTGATGTAAACAAAAGTCTCTTTTGAACCCTTGCATGCTTGCATTGTCCAAGTCTTGAGAAAATTCATAAAACCAAGTGCACTCCCAACCATTCACCTTCATACTTAGGAGTCTTGTTAGTTTGAATGATTAATGACCTTACATGGCTCTAAGTGTTGGTGATAGGTGGAAACTTAGCTAAAGGTTAGTAAAACCCCAATTCCTTAAAAGATGCCAAAGAGCCAAATGTGAGAAAAGTGCCCAATTTGGCCAATTAAAAGGTGAGGAATAAAAATAAATGGCTAGTGTCAATTGCACTTGAATTATTGAAAGTACTATATGCTTAATGGCATTGCTTACATGTAAAGCTAAAAGGGCTAAAGCTAAACACGTTTAAAAGCATACCATGAAAGTATGGAATTCACAATTGTGCTAATTGAGGCCATAATGAGTAGAGGGATAGAAGATAGGAGGAGTTGTCTAAAAGTAAAATGATTAGGACATTGATTTGTCACTGAAAGTACTATTTCTTTATCTGTTATATATGGCGAATTGCATTATTTTAGAGTTGTTAAATGCATTGTCCCTTGATATTATGCTTTAACTAGATTTTTAGTGTTTGAATAATTTATTAGGTAAAAACAGGTAAAATGACCTGAATCGGTGTATTTGGTAAATCGACCAGTCAATTGGAGATTACAGTGAATTTAAGGGGACCGCAATGTTATTGGAAGTCAATGGTCAACTCTGGACAAAGTGGGACCTAAGTCGTACATTCCTGGATAGATAGGTGCATCTAGACGTGGCTCTTCTGTCCAGATGCAATGATTGGGCATTCCTTGGAATTGGTGATGAATTGACTTTGATGACATGGACTACTTTCGTCTGGACGAAAGAAGCTCGTCCGAACGCAGCTATGAAGATGCAAATTCTAGAGAATTGAAGCTGTTCGGATGTGGGAATGTGTCCGGACGATGAATGAAGATACATAGTGTTTGTGTTCGGATGCAACTCTTTCATCCGACGCATTTGTTGAATATTAATTCTTCCGTCCAGACATGCCTTCTTCGTCTAAATTCACCTCCTGACATCTGCCATGACTATTTTTCCCTTGTAGGATTTTTAGTTGTAAAAAGGATCATGAAAATAATTTGTAGAGCCTCTCATAATAAATATGGGAGAGGACAACCTTAGATGGGATCCGGTCTTTAATAAATTATTTCAACCTTTTGTGGAAATACACATGTCTAGTGAGTAGTTCGTCTTTTAATCTTTAGTTAGGGTAGGGTTTTGGGATTGTGTATCATATATTTTATTTATGCAATTATTTTTTATGGTTCTCGTACTTAATCTATAATCTTATTTGATTGCTCATTAACTATAATGATTTTTTTGGTATGAGTGATACTTATAATTCCCTACGATTTTACAAAACTAGTTCTTAAATTCATATTTATATCAATCAATTATTGGTTTTCAAAGTTTTATATACTAGTTGATTACACTTGCTTACCCTCCAAAGGGTTGTATTTCCACGAGTGCGCCAAAGCGTAAGAGAATAGTAATCGTGTAGTAACTTGAACAGAAGTCCAAGATCGTCTACTTAGGTAAAGATTTGGAATACAAGGTGATGAAAAATAAAAAAGGAAAAATTATTTGAAATTGGAGAGTTTGGAAATTACCTACTAATGAAAACAAAATTCAATAATTGAAAAAGATAGACAATCTTCAGAATTAATCCCACCTATGAACAACAATTTCTACTTTAAATATATAACTCATCTGTTTTCGTATTCAAACTAGTATAGACAGATGATTTTGAATTAAAAACTTTGGAAAAAATTAACAATAGACATTGAAAAAAAATTATGATGAAAGAATCAATATCCTAAAGGTTGTAGAAACCACCACTAACTATTTATACCAAAGCTAATTGATAAATTTTTCAAACAAACAATAAAACCCTAGTTTAGAGTGTAAACCCTAGTTCATAGGTTGGTACTCCTTCTTCATATTATCCGGAGAAAAACTACTCACTCATAATAATGTAAACAACATAAGATATTAAAGAAGACATAATTAAATTCAGAGAAATAAAGATTTACTTGAAAGTAATCATTTATATCGAAAAACTGAATTTAAATAACAAAGCTTTGAAATTGAAGACAGCCGAATGTATGATTGTTGGGACAATTGAAAGAACAAAACTTAAAAGAAGACCAACATCAACACTTTGAAGAGTAATCCTAACACTCTCTAAACGTAGAAAATCAAAGAAAAGGTTGCAAAAAAAGTTCCTCCATTCCCCATAGGGCCTTCTATTTATTGTGATCGGAGGGAGAATCTTCAGATCTTTGATAGATATCCTTTCCAACATTATCTCCTCTTCCTATTGTTTGAGAATCCCCAAATGATTTGAAAAAATATGATCTTTAATTGATTTCCCCTTGAAAATCTTTCTTTACCTACCAGTAGAACATTGCTTCCTACCGGTAGCAACTCTTCTATAGCACGACCTACTGATAGAACAATGAAACCCACCGGTAGAACTTTGTCTGACAAAAATTCTGAAACTTCTGTGGCTTTTCCTACTGATAGATCATCATTTACCTACCAGTAAGACTTCTCTGACAATGTACTGGGACATTTCCTAACGATATAACATGTACCACCCACATGTAGGACTTCTCTGATGAAAAAGTATAAACTTCTATAAGTTTTCCTACCGGTAGAATATGTACCACCTACCGATAAGACTTCTCCACTAATCTTTTATACTTCAAGCTACTGGTAGAACTAATTTCCTACTGGTAAAACCTTCATTTTTCTACCTTCCTACCGGTAGAACTTCTATTTTCTTCAAAATGACTTCCAAGGCTTCAAAAACTTGATTACAACCATGTGATAATTTGTCCTAGTTGGGATGGCGTCTACCCACTTAGATACATAGTCAACTGCCAAAAGAATGTAAGCATATTCAAAATATATGGGAAAAGGACCCACAAAATCAATATCCCAACACTAAAGGATTTCTATCACAAGTATGGGGGTAAGAGGCATCATATTCCTACAAGTCACACCTTCTAATCGTTGGCATCTATCACAATGCTTATAGAACACAAAACAGTGTTTAAATAAAGTAGGCCAATAAAAACCACATTGTAAGATCTTAGTTGATGTCTTCTTGGATGAGAAGTGGCCTTCACAAGCTTCTGAATGGCAAAAAGCTATCATGTCCTTTTCCTCTTCATCGGGCGCACATCTCTTCATCACTTGGTTGGGACAGTATTTGAACAGATATGGATTGTCAAAGTAGAACTACTACACCTCAATGAAGAATCTCTTCTTGTCCTTTGGACTCCTAACTTGGTAGCTGCCCTGTAACAAGATAATTCACAATGTCTGCATACTATGGCATAGTTATATTTAAAGTAAATATATGCTCATTAGGGAAAAATTCAAGGATAGGGATTTGATCATCTATGTTTTCAATCATGAGCCTCAATAAATGATCGGCCACAACATTCTCCACTCCTTTCTTGTCTTTAATAATGATGTGAAACTCTTGAACGAGAAGGATCCACCTAATCAACCTTGGCTTTGCATCTTAATTATTCAGCAAATACTTTAAAGCAACATGGTCAGTATAAAAAATAATTTGTGACCCTATAATGTATGACCTAAATTTATCAAGTGCAAAAACTACTGTTAGCAACTCTTTTTCAGTGGTAGTGTAGTTTATCTATGCCTTATTCATGGTCTTTCTAGCATAGTAGATGACATGGGGTTTTTTGTCTTACTGTTGGCCTAGCACTGTGCCGACCACGTAATTACTCGCATGGCATAATAGCTCGAAAGGAAGTCCCCAATTGGGTGGTTGCATGATTGGAGGCAAAATAAGCATATTTTTAAGTTTTTGAAAGCTGCATCACAATCAGCTGACCATTCAAAAGAAACATCCTTGGCCAATAGATGACATAAAGTTCTTGCAAAGGCACTAAAACCCTTTATGAATCGCCTGTAAAAATCGGCATGACCAAAAAATGACCGGACATCTTTAACAGTCTTGGGAGTATGGAGGTTAAAAATTAACTCAACCTTAGTCTTATCCACCTCTATCCCTTTTTTAGACACAATATAACCACCAAGTACTATCCCCTAGGCCATAATGAAATGACACTTTTTCCAATTAAGCACCAGTCCTTTAAGCTTCACACCTCTAAAACACCAACTTCAAATTTTCTAAACATCCCTCAAAGGTATCACTAAAAATAGAAAAATTGTCTAGAAAAACATTGACGATTTTCTTTGCCATACAATTGAAAATCCCCATCATACCTCTCTGGAACATGCCCAAGGCATTGCAAAGCCCAAATGACATCCTTCTGTAGGAAAACGTTCCTAAGGGATATGTGAAGGTTGTCTTTTCCGGATCTTCAAGGGCTATCTCGATTTGGTTGTAGCCTGAATACCCATCTAGGAAGTAATAATAGGCATGCCCCGCCACCTACTCCAACACTTGATCAAGGAATAATAAAGGAAAGTGATCTTTTTTGGGTACACGCGTTCATCTTCTTGTAGTTTATGCAAACCCTCCACCCAATCACCATTCTTGTAGGAATAAGCTCGTTATGCTCACTGGCGACAACAGTGATTCCCGACTTCTTAGGAACTACCTGTGTAGGACTCACCCGCTTGCTATCAAAAATAGGGAAATTGATTCCTATATCAAGTAATTTTAGAAATTCAGCTCAGACCACATCTTTCATTACGGGATTGAATTGCTGCTGTGGTTGATGGGAAGGCTTTGCATCTTCTTGAAGGTAGATCCTATGGGTGTATATGAGGAGCTGATCCTATGGGTGCAATGGCTCCCATATGGGCTTTCAACAATTGTATTTTTGAGTCTTGCTCAGATAACATGTAAGAAATGATCACCACCATGAAAATACCATCACTCCCAAGATAAACATATTTTAAGGTAGATGGGAGTGGCTTCAATTCAAGCTTGGATGGTTGAACAGTCGATGGTAGAGCTTGCTTCTCAATTGGTGGTAATTATTCGAATTTAGGCTCCCACAAGCCTAGTCCACAAAATTCTTCTTCTTGAATAGTTACTTCCTCAGATAGGATCTCCAAGTATCTTCCAGCTAATTCCTCTTCCTGTTGCTCCATGATGGTGTCAATGAGATTTATCTGATGCCCCTCTCCATTATCCCCCGGCTACTATCCAATGTTTAACACGTTCAACTCCAAGGTCATATTCCCGAAGATCAGCTTCATGAATCCATTCCTACAATTAATTAAGGCATTAAAGGTTGCAAGGAATGCTCTCCCCAA
Organism: Ilex aquifolium; assembly: GCA_951799425.1. Classification (NCBI taxonomy): domain Eukaryota; kingdom Viridiplantae; phylum Streptophyta; class Magnoliopsida; order Aquifoliales; family Aquifoliaceae; genus Ilex; species Ilex aquifolium. The sequence goes on from OX637393.1 coordinate 30,086,688, forward strand.
AATAACAGGAATCTGGACAGACAAGTTAGCAACAAGACAAGTATCAAGAACAATAAAATCAATTGGGAAGTAAAATTTCTCCACCTGGACTTGAACATCTTTCACTATTCCTCGTGGAATGTATACATTTATGTTAGCAAGTTGGAGTATGATGGATGTCGGCTTCAATTCTCCTAGTCCAAGCTGCTCATATACGGAATAGGGGAGGAGGTTCACACTTGTACCCAAATCTAGCAATGTTTGCTTAACCCAGCAGTCCCCAATGGTGATTGAGATAGTGGGACAGTCGAGGTCTTTGTATTTGGGTGGAGCGTTTGTCCTTAAGAAGAGGCTTACTTACCCTATGAGGAAAGCTTTCTTTTCCACATTAATTTTCCTCTTCACTGTGCATAATTCTTTCAAGAACTTAGCATATGATAGTATCTGTTTAATCTCATCAAAGAGAGAAATATTAATTTTTACCTGCTTAAAAATCTCAAGAATTTCAGATATATTAGATAACTAGCAGGCATTCAAAGTCTATGAGGGTAAGGAACAGGGACATGACAACTATTATCAGAATTGTCAGACAGTTTAGTCTCCTCTAGATCACCTGAGGTCTCTTTTTTTGTAGGTTTAAAGACCTTGGGTGAGATAGTCTTATCTACTTCTTTACCACTCCTAAGAGCAGTAATAGACTTCAACTGTTCAACATTCTCAGAGGTCTCAATCATATGTTGATCCTTGGGTTCTCCTGGGGTTTAGTAAGAAATTTCCCTTTCTCTTGTTGCATTGCCCCTAGGTCATGTTAATCTTTGTAATTTGAGACCTAATTTCATTCAGAGCCTGCGATCTCTAATTATTGATGGTATTCTAGTTTTGAATGAATTGATGTAATAAGTTGTCAGTGCTCCTTTTGTGGGGTGGTTGGTAAGGAGGTACCACAGGTTGACCCTTGAGCTTGAGCTTGAGCTTGAGGCTGTGGTGGTAGTGGTAGCGGTGGTGGGTTCTGAGCAAACTCGTGACGTGGAGGTCCTTGCAAAGGGATTTATTAAACATTAGAAAGAATAACATAGTTCGATGGTGGCTGAAGTGTAGTAGAAGGGTATTGTTGAGGTTGGGCAGTGTTGTGGGATCTGCAACTAAAGTTGGGATGGTATCGCCATTCTGGATTGTAGGTATTGGAGTATGGAGCAAATGACTACATTGGTTGATTAAATGCATTAACTTGCTCATGCATTTTCATGCACAATGGAATAATTGGGCACTCATTCATAGGGTACTCAACGGACTCAAAAATTAAGCAAAATTCATCAGCCTTAGGCACATTAGTCACCTCATTGACTTTTTGAAACTCTAAACTTTCCACTTTCCTTGAAAGTTTAGCAATCTTGGCTAGGATGTCATCTTGATCTCTCAACAAATACTTTCCTCCACCGAACGATTGAGGGGCTGCTTATGATGTTGATCGTTCAACAGGGTACGAGATGTCCCAAGACTAGGCACTCTCTGCCAAACAATCAAAATAATCAAGAGCCTCCTCAAGCTATTTATTTAGAAATTATCCATTGCACATCATGTCAATGAACTGATGATGTGCAAGGATAATTCCATCGTTGAAGAAAGTTACTATCTACCATGGTTCAAAGCCATGGTGTGGAACAAAGTTTAAGAGCTCTTTAAATCTTTCCCAACATTCATAAAAAGCTCATTTGGTTTCTCAACAAAATTTTGAATCTATTTTTTTCAACACAGTCATTTTATGAATGGGGAAAAATTTAGTCAAAAATTGTTTTTGCATTTAATCCCAAGTAGAGATCGTCCGTGGCTTCAAGGAATTTAGCCAAGTCTTTGCTTTATCTTTGAGTGAGAAAGGGAAGAGTTTAATTCTAGCCATTTCTTCATGTACATTATGTTCTAGGAATGTACTAACTACTTCCACAAATTCCTTGAGATGGAGATAGCAATTTTCACTTGTCATTCCATGGAATTGAGGGAGCAATTGGAGCATCCCTAGTTTAATAATAAATTGGTATACTTGTACCGGGAGTACAATGCCAAATGTCATGGAAGAGTGGGTGGGTTGAAGATAGTCCTTCATAGCCAGACCAGGTGAAACTATAACCTAATTATTCCCAACATTACCCCTACTGGCACAATATTGGATGGAATAATGTCATCGTTGTTGCTATGAATAGCCATACCTAAAACTGGTGGTAAGTCACGTCTAAGTCTAACAAGTCGGTTTGCTTGGTCTCTATCCAAAATGAAAATCTACTAAACCTAAAAATTTAAAATTGCAAGAAACCAATAAATAAATTACAACAGAGATACGCACCTGGGCTTGTGATGAAAATCATAAGACCTACCTAAATACGTTTGTATCACCTAAATTATCGTTAATTTTCCCCGGTAACGGCGCCAAAAATGCTTGCCCTCTAAAAGTTTGTATTTTCACAAGTGCTCCCAAGCGTTAGAGAATAGTAATCGTGTAGTAACTTGAACAGAAGTCTAAGGTCATTTCCTCAGAGAAAGATTTGGAATCCAAGGTGATGAAAAATAAAAAGGAAAAATTCTTTGAAATTGGAGAGTTTGGAAATTACCTACTAATGAAAAAAAAATTCAATAATTGGAAAAGCAAGACAATCTTAAGAATTCCTGCCACCTATGAACAAGAATTTCTACTTTAAATCTATAACTCATTTGTTTTCATATTCAAACTAGTACAGACGGATGATTTTCAATTAAAAACTTTAGAAATAATTAAAAATAGCAATTAAAAGACAATTTATGATGAAAGAATCAATATCCTAAAGGTCAGAAAACACCACTAATTATCTATACCAAAGCTAATTATATGTAGATAATCGGGAAGTATGCAAACCAAATAGGTTTCTGAAAGCATAACTTATTCAAACAATCACATAAACATTAAAACCCTAGTTTAGAGCACAAACCCTAGTTCATAGGTTGGGACTCCTTCTTCGGATTATCCAGAGAAACATTACTCACTTATGATAATATAAACAACACAAGATATTAAAGAAGACATAATTAAATTCAGAGAAATGAAGATTGACTTGAAAGTAATCGTTTATATTGAAAATTTGAATTTAAATAACAAAGCTTTGAAATTGAACACAACCGAATGAATGATTGTTTGGACAATTGAAAGAACAGAATTTAAAAGAAGAACAGTAGCAACGCTCTGAAGAATAACCTTAACACTCTCTAAACGTAGAAAAGCAGAGAAAAGGCTAAAAAAGCATTCCCTCTATTCCCCATAGTGCCTTTTATTTATTGTGATTAGAGGAAGAATCTTCAGATATTTGATACAAATCCTTCCCAAAAATCATCTCATCTTCCTATTGGTTGAGAATCCTCAAAAGATTTGACAAAATCTAATCTTCAATTGTGGTCTTCGTGAAAATCAGTCTTTACCTACACGTAGAACATTGCTTCCTACCGATAGCAACTCTTTCTGCAGCATGACCTACTGGTAGAACAGTGAAACCTATTGGTAGAACTTTGTCTGAGAAAAGTTCTTAAACTTTTGTGGCTTTTCCTACCGAAAAGACTTCTCTAACAAAGTATTGTCCAATATAACATGTAATATCTACTGGTAGGACTTCTTTGATGAAAAAGTATAAACTTCTGTAAGTTTTCCTACCGGTAGAACTTCGACACTAACCTTCTATACTTAAAGCTACTGGTAGAACTGACTTCCTACCGTTAAAACCTTCATTTTTCTTCCTTCCTACAAGTAGAACACCTACCGATAGAACTTCTCTTTTCTTCAAAATGGCTTCCAAGGCTCCCAGCTTCATCTATTCCCGAGAAAACTCAATTTCAACTTGTCACTTGCCATCCTATCAATGCTTAATCTCTACCTTTACACCTAAACTACCTACAAACACAAAAATCAAAGCATACAATGCAATATGCACTAAGTGAAGCAAGTTAGTTTGTTAGCAAGCCTAAAGCGAATATTTTAAGCTATAAAATGATGATTTATTGATCACTTAACAACATTAACGTTGAAAGTTAACCGAGGCAAAATATAATTGCATAAGTATAATATTAGGTATGCATGAACAATCCCAGATCCCCCAGCTAAATAGTAGCTTTTCCTTATAAGAAATTTCCTTCAGTCTTTAACAATTTCCAAAATCAAACAACCTTCAAATCATTCTTCCCTTTTGCATTCGCACAATTTGTTCAATCCCTGTGGATTGAACTCAAATCTATCGGGTTATTACTACACTTGACCAACTGCACTTGGGTGCGTCTTTCAGAGTCAAGCAAGTCTTTAGTGCCATTGTCGGGGATCTGAAGGATACAAAAGCTAAAAAGGAGAATTCTCCTTCATCACAAGCTACTTGGAGAACCTTATTTTCTAGGTAACTTCGTTCCATCTTAGATTTCTTTTAATTTCTATTTATTTTATTAATTTCTTCTTATTATTGTCATTTAATTTCCAGTGGCTAGTTTATTTGATTTACATTCATTAGTTATCTCAGACTCTAAAATTGAATCCCGGTTTAAAGAGTCTATAGGATCAGTAGACTCATCAGGTTCTTTTGAGTCTAATCAGTCTGTCCTTGCCCCTAATTTTGACCTTAGTAGAACCAGCAGTGAAATGGAAGACCATGCTAATAACCATGCACAAGAGGTTGACCAATAGGTTATGTAACACCCCGCATTTTCTTTTATATATGCATATAGATATATAGATATAACAAATAATGGTTGTAAAGATGTGGATAGGGGAATTGAAGTGGGTTTGAACTTTGAAAAATTTAAAAGTAAAGATTTAAAATGTTAATGAAAATCATAGTTGAAATTTAGTTTTAGTGAGTAAAAATATAAAATGTTAGGTCCTATAACTTGTATTAGATAGGTGTGGTGTATAAATATATGTGGGAGAGGTGTGTGATGAATTTGGTTAGTTTTGGAATGGATTGGAAATGGAAAACAAAAGAAATAGGCAAAACTGGGTAATTGGTACCGGTACTGGGTACCGGTACTGAATGGTACCGGTACCGAGTACCGGTACCCCGATTCCAGAAGGTTTCTTGTACCGGTACTGGGTACCGGTACCATCTGTCTGACGCCCGCCGAACAGAAAAAATCGGAATTTTGGTGTTTTAAAACACCCTCTTTAGCCTCATTTGCCCAATTTCTTCATCTCCCTCTTACCCTAACCCTCCTAGAAACCCTTAGAGAGAAAGAGAGAAAGATAAAACTCAAGATCAAAAGGAAAGACAAAGGGTTCACAAGCGATCCAAGATTCAAACCCAACATTTCTTCAAGAGTATAAGGTAGGAGTTTTCTCTCACTCACTTACATTGAGGCTAGGGTAGTTATATATGTATGATTTTCCTATCAATGGTACATATATGCTATAGAGTCATCATCTCTTAGGCTTTTTGCAAAGATTACATGTTGTTAGGGTTTAATACCCATGAAATCTCTTTTCTAGTTTTAAAACCCTAGTTTTTGGGAGAGTGATGTATTTCTTCTTAAATGCTTCTTTATTATGAACTTCGAAAACCGTAGTTGTTTGTGTTGGGTAGAAAAATGATGTTATTGTGATCTCATGTAATTTCTATGTTAGTTTGGAAATTGTTACATAATATATCTTGGAAATTTTGGAGAGAGGCTTGTAAAATGATATGAATATTGGAATGGTATGCTTGGTTGGGTTGTTTGGGATGCCTTAAGGGTGAGAGGTTCCTTATAAGGATGCTCATGCCAAAAGAGGAGAGTATGTGATTTCCCTCAAGAGGTTCCTTATAAGGATGCTTGAGTTTGTGATGCCTTGAGGGTGAGAGGTTCCTTATAAGGATGCTCATGCCAAGAGAGGAGAGTAGGTGATTTCCCTCAAGAGGTTCCTTATAAGGATGCTTGAGTTTGTGATGCCTTGAGGGTGAGAGGTTCCTTATAAGGATGCTCATGTCAAGAGAGGACAATACTATATAATGTGTGGGAAATGGTTTATATTTTGAAAATGGATGTTTATTAAAATGGGTTATTATTGTTCATTTCTAGTACTATTGCTATCTAAACTTGAGATCCTTGTTGAAATGTCACTGCCTTATTTCAAATTATGTATCTATGTTTTGTTAAAAATGAGACCGGCCATTTTAAATACGTTTCTAAACCTTGTTTGGGTTTGAGAGAAATTTTCTACAGAGCTTCGTGCTCACCCCCTACCGCTAACATATTTCAGATTACCTTCTCGGGGAAGAGCTGGGAGTCGAGGAGCCCGCACATTGGGAGACTCCGGTAGACGGGAGCGTGGATCCCGAGGTGGACGCCTAGAGCGACACTTCCTTTTGTTCTAGACTAGGATATTCATTTTGAACCATGTAAAGTCTAGTTCTATTTTGTTATTTCCGCCGCGCTCCATTAGTTGATTTTTGAGATGTAAATGCCATGGTTGGGCATATTCTTTTGGATAATGATGTAAATATTTTATGGATGATGAATGAAGTCTTATGTATTGATGGATTATTTTAGTGCTCTCATGATATAAATATTTTATAATGTAATGTCGTCCAGGGTGTGTTTTGGGGTGCTACAAAGTTGGTATCAGAGCCTAGGCTTTAGGTCTTACATGGGAGCTGTAGGTTATGGATTACCACTAGAGATGTAGGGTTAGGGAGAAGGAAATTATTAAGTTAAATTGTGTATAGGCCTTGTATTTAAATTAAGACCTCCTACATAGCACTTTAGTTATATCTTGCACACCAAGGAAACTAAGTTGTAAATTGATGTGCAGGATGAGCGGCGAACAAGGACGAGGTCGCGGACGTGGGCGTGGCCGTGGAGGTCAAGCCAATCCACCACCACCACCACCTCCGGATGCCATGCAAGGCATTTACCAATGCTTGAGGGAGCTCACCACTTTGGTACAAAGCCAAAATGGTAACAACAACCACAATGGTGGAGCTCATCCTCTCGCTCAAGTACCGGGTAATGAGAACGGAGACCGAAGGATGATAGCTCTTCGGGAATTCTTACGACAACGACCACCCAACTTCCAAGGGAGCTCCAATCCTTTGGAGGCGGATAGATGGATCCGCCGAGTGAAGAAGATCTGTGACGGCATGGGAGTTGCCGAGGAGTTGAGAGTGGGTTTGGCGACCTACCTGTTTGAGGGGGAGGCCGACTATTGGTGGGATGCCATAAAGAGGAGAAGGGACACCGACACACTCACTTGGGAAGAATTCGATCAACTCTTCCAAGATATATACTTCCCTGAATCGGTCAGAGACCGAATGAAGGCGGACTTTCTTGCACTACGACAGGGTAGTATGACCGTGGCTGAGTATGAGAGGCGGTTCGACGAGCTCTCCCGTTGTGCTACGGGATTTATATCTACTGAGGCCGACAGGGCCAAGCGCTTCGAGCAGGGTCTGAGGCCGATCATTAGGGAGAAGTTGGTAGCTCTCAGGATCCGTGATTTAGGGGACCTGGTGGACAGAGCGGCACTGGTAGAGAGAGACATAGAGGATAGCCAGCGACGCCAAGGATTCTCGAGAGGAGGTCCGATCCGGACGGGTGTTAGCACTAGTGGGGCACAGAGACCGACACCATACCGTCGCCCAGACCAGACAGGGGGACAACGACCTTTGACAGCCCGAGGAGAGGGAGACACTCAGACTAGAGCCGATTTTATCCCACGATCCTGCTTTGCATGCGGAGGTGTGGGACATCTTCGGATGCATTGCCCAGTCTATCCACCTCAGGGGCCGATCCAGACCGCCAGACAGGTACCAGCAGCCCAACCACCACCACCGAGGCCCGCACCGCAGCGACCGATACAAGCTCACGCCCCCGGCGGCGCCAACCAAGGGCGAGTATTTGCTTTGACTCAGCCGGAGGAGGACATTGCCAACGCCGTTGTGGAAGGTATCGTCCTTATTTATAATTCTTGGGCCCGCATATTATTTGACCCCGGTGCAACACACTCATTTGTACGCATGACATATGCACTTGATTTGGGATTGAGTTTCGCAAAGTTAGAGCATGTTATGAGCATTAGCTTGCCCACGGGAGAACGGTTAGATACTAGCCGAATTTGCAAGGATTGCATGCTTCGCATTGGGGAGCACGAATTGATTGTGGATTTGATTGCTTTAGAGATAAAGGGGTATGATGTGATTTTCGGGATGAACTTGTTGTCCGCTTTCCGGGCGGTAATGTATTGTTTCCGCAAACGAATTACATTTCAGTTACCGGGAGGAGTCGTTTTTAGTTTTGTGAATAACCGAGATTCTTTCCATCCATTTCCTACTACGGGTAGTAGATTTTTAAAAGCGAAAGCGGGAAGTCAATTAAATTTCTTAGCTAGCTTGATGGGAGATGACAGGGATAAACTCCATACGGATGTGGTTTTAATTGTATCGGAGTTTTCAGATGTTTTTCCCGAGGAATTACCCGGATTATCGCCCCATAGGGAAATTGAGTTCAAGATCGATCTCTATCCGGGAACCGAACCCATATCCATTGCTCCCTACCGTATGGCACCTTTGGAGTTGAAGGAGCTAAGGAAGCAGCTGGATCATTTGTTGGCGATTGGGTTTATCCGTCTAAGCACTTCACCCTGGTGAGCCCCGGTCCTCTTTGTGAAGAAAACGGATGAGACTCTACGGTTGTGCACGAATTACCGGAGGTTGAATCGGGTTACCGTGAAGAATAAGTATCCGTTGCCGAGAATTGATGACTTATTTGATCAGTTGAAGGGTTCAAAGTATTACTCCAAGATTGATCTTCGCACGGGGTATCATCAGCTGCGGATTAAGGAGGAGGATATTCCTAAGACTGCTTTCCGTACCCGGTATGGTCATTTCGAGTATACGGTGATGCCGTTCGGATTGACTAATGCCCCCGCAGCCTTCATGGACTTGATGCACAGAGTCTTCCGGCCTTACCTCGACCAATTTGTCATTGTATTTATTGATGACATATTGGTTTACTCACAGACCCAGGAGGAACATGCTCGTCATCTCTCTATGGTGCTACAAGCATTGAGAGAACATAAGTTATATGCGAAGATGAGCAAGTGTGAGTTTTGGATGAAGGAAGTGAAGTTCCTTGGCCATGTTGTGTCCGAGCAGGGAGTAGCGGTTGATTCTGCAAAGATTGAGGCCGTGATGAAATGGGAACCACCGAAGAATGTGACAGAAGTACGGAGTTTCTTGGGGTTAGCCGGCTATTATCGTAGGTTTGTGGAAGGATTCTCCAAGCTTGCGATGCCGATGACTCGCCTTACAAAGAAGGGGGAGAAATTTTCGTGGACTCAAGCGTGTGAACTAGCTTTCTGCACCTTGAAGGAGAAGTTGACGACGGCACCTATCCTCATTATTCCGAGTAGTGGGGAAGGCTACGATGTCTACACCGATGCTTCACTACGAGGCTTGGGATGCGTTCTAATGCAAGGAGGGAAGGTAGTGGCTTATGGCTCGAGGCAACTTAAGGTGCATGAGCAGAATTATCCCACACACGACTTGGAGCTAGCTGCGGTGGTGTTTGCTCTTAAGTTGTGGAGATGTTATTTATACGGGGAGAAATTTCAAGTGTTCTCTGACCATAAAAGCCTCAAGTATATCTTCACACAGAAAGACTTGAATCTCCGGCAGAGAAGGTGGATTGAGTACTTGGAAGATTATGAGTTCACGCTCAACTACCATCCGGGGAAGGCCAATGTAGTTGCCGACGCTCTTAGCAGGAAGTCTCGGGGTGAAATCAATTCTCTTGCAGTAAATAGGTGGAAAATGATTGATGCATTGGAGGAGTACGATCTATGGGTGGATGGACCGGAGTATCAACCCTCTATATTCAACCTTATAGCTCAACCGACGCTTATGCAACGAGTGGTGGAGTTGCAATGCCTGGATTCGGAACTCGATCTGATTAGAGCCCGATTAGAGAATGGAGAAGTGATGGAAGGATGGTCTTGGAAGAATGGAGAGTTGAGATATGGGAAGAAGCTATGTGTTCCCAATGATTCGTCCCTAAAGGAGGAAATACTTGGAGAGTGTCATCGCTCCAAGTTTGCTATCCACCCCGGTAGCACAAAGATGTATAGGGACATGAAGCGTCAATACTGGTGGAGGGGAATGAAGCGAGATGTGGCCAAGTATGTGGCAAAATGTACGGTGTGCCAGCAGGTGAAGATTGAGCACCAAAGGCCAGGAGGAGTCCTACAGTCTTTGCCTATCCCAGAGTGGAAGTGGGATCACATCACCATGGACTTCGTATCTGGCTTTCCACGGACTTCACGAGGGCATAATGCCGTATGGGTCATCGTTGATAGACTCACCAAGTCCGCTCACTTCTTGGGGATGAAGACCACCGACACGTTAGAGACCCTGAGCAAGCTCTATATTCGCGAGATAGTGAGATTGCATGGAGTGCCACTATCCATTGTGTCGGATCGTGATTCTCGTTTCGTAGCGCAATTTTGGCAAAGTCTTCAAAGAGCTATGGGGACAGAGTTGCACTTCAGCACCCCTTTTCATCCCCAAACGGATGGCCAATCCGAGAGGGTAATCCAGATTCTAGAAGACATGTTGCGGGCTTGTGTGTTGGACTTCAAGGGGAGTTGGAGCGACCACTTACCGTTGGTGGAGTTTGCTTACAACAACAACTATCAGGAAAGTATTGGGATGGCACCGTATGAAGCATTGTATGGAAGACCATGCCGATCACCGACGTGTTGGTTAGAAGCCGGTGAGAGTAGTTTGTTGGGACCGGACATTGTTCGAGAAACTACGGAGAAGATTCAACTCATCCGAGAGAGACTACGGACGGCGCAAAGTAGACAGAAGAGCTATGCGGACCACAGACGAAGACCCTTAGAATTCAAGGTGGGAGACTACGTATTTCTCAAGGTGTCACCCAAGAAGGGCGTGTTTCGATTCGGCAAGAAGGGGAAGCTAGCGCCAAGATATACCGGACCGTTTGAGATAATCAAAGCGATAGGCAAGGCGGCGTATCAACTTCGACTACCAGCCCAGCTATCCGGAGTACATGATGTATTCCACGTGTCCATGTTGAGAAGGTGTCACTCGGATGCAACTCCAGTCGTGAACTTGGAGGAGATTGAAATCCAAGACGGAGCAACATATGAAGAGCAACCGGTGAGAATTCTCGACACAAAGGAGAAAGAGCTTCGCAACAAAGTCATCCAGCTGGTGAAATTTTTGTGGCAACACCATGGGGTGGAGGAAGCTACATGGGAACCGGAGCAAGAAATGCGGGAGAAGTATCCCTTTTTGTTCCCTACTCGAGGTAAGTTTCGAGGACGAAACTTTCTTTAAGGGGGGTGGATTGTAACACCCCGCATTTTCTTTTATATATGCATATAGATATATAGATATAGCAAATAATGGTTGTAAAGATGTGGATAGGGGAATTGAAGTGGGTTTGAACTTTGAAAAATTTAAAAGTAAAGATTTAAAATGTTAATGAAAATAATAGTTGAAATTTAGTTTTAGTGAGTAAAAATTTAAAATGTTCGGTCCTATAACTTGTATTAGATAGGTGTGGTGTATAAATATATGTGGGAGAGGTGTGTGATGAATTTGGTTAGTTTTGGAATGGATTGGAAATGGAAAACAAAAGAAATAGGCAAAACTGGGTAATTGGTACCGGTACTGGGTACCGGTACTGAATGGTACCGGTACCCCGATTCCAGAAGGTTTCTTGTACCGGTACTGGGTACCGGTACCATCTGTCTGACGCCCGCCGAACAGTAAAAATCAGAATTTTGGTGTTTTAAAACACCCTCTTTAGCCTCATTTGCCCCATTTCTTCATCTCCCTCTTACCCTAACCCTCCTAGAAACCCTTAGAGAGAAAGAGAGAAAGATAAAACTCAAGATCAAAAGGAAAGACAAAGGGTTCACAAGCGATCCAAGATTCAAACCTAACATTTCTTCAAGAGTATAAGGTAGGGGTTTTCTCTCACTCACTTACATTGAGGCTAGGGTAGTTATATATGTATGATTTTCCTATCAATGGTACATATATGCTATAGAGTCATCATCTTTTAGGCTTTTTGCAAAGATTACATGTTGTTAGGGTTTAATACCCATGAAATCTCTTTTCTAGTTTTAAAACCCTAGTTTTTGGGAGAGTGATGTATTTCTTCTTAAATGCTTCTTTATTATGAACTTCGAAAACCGTAGTTGTTTGTGTTGGGTAGAAAAATGATGTTATTGTGATCTCATGTAATTTCTATGTTAGTTTGGAAATTGTTACATAATATATCTTGGAAATTTTGGAGAGAGGCTTGTAAAATGATATGAATATTGGAATGGTATGCTTGGTTGGGTTGTTTGGGATGCCTTGAGGGTGAGAGGTTCCTTATAAGGATGCTCATGCCAAAAGAGGAGAGTATGTGATTTCCCTCAAGAGGTTCCTTATAAGGATGCTTGAGTTTGTGATGCCTTGAGGGTGAGAGGTTCCTTATAAGGATGCTCATGCCAAGAGATGAGAGTAGGTGATTTCCCTCAAGAGGTTCCTTATAAGGATGCTTGAGTTTGTGATGCCTTGAGGGTGAGAGGTTCCTTATAAGGATGCTCATGCCAAGAGAGGAGAGTAGGTGATTTCCCTCAAGAGGTTCCTTATAAGGATGCTTGAGTTTGTGATGCCTTGAGGGTGAGAGGTTCCTTATAAGGATGCTCATGTCAAGAGAGGACAATACTATATAATGTGTGGGAAATGGTTTATATTTTGAAAATGGATGTTTATTAAAATGGGTTATTATTGTTCATTTCTAGTACTATTGCTATCTAAACTTGAGATCCTTGTTGAAATGTCACTACCTTATTTCAAATTATGTATCTATGTTTTGTTAAAAATGAGACCGGTCATTTTAAATACGTTTCTAAACCTTGTTTGGGTTTGAGAGAAATTTTCTACAGAGCTTCGTGCTCACCCCCTACCGCTAACATTTTTCAGATTACCTTCTCGGGGAAGAGCTGGGAGTCGAGGAGCCCGCACACTGGGAGACTCCGGTAGACGGGCGCGTGGATCCCGAGGTGGACGCCTAGAGCGACACTTCCTTTTGTTCTAGACTAGGATATTCATTTCGAACCATGTAAAGTCTAGTTCTATTTTGTTATTTCCGCCGCGCTACATTAGTTGATTTTTGAGATGTAAATGCCATGGTTGGGCATATTCTTTTGGATAATGATGTAAATATTTTATGGATGATGAATGAAGTCTTATGTATTGATGGATTATTTTAGTGCTCTCATGATATAAATGTTTTATAATGTAATGTCGTCCAGGGTGTGTTTTGGGGTGCTACAAAGTTGGTATCAGAGCCTAGGCTTTAGGTCTTACATGGGAGCTGTAGGTTATGGATTACCACTAGAGATGTAGGGTTAGGGAGAAGGAAATTATTAAGTTAAATTGTGTATAGGCCTTGTATTTAAATTAAGACCTCCTACATAGCACTTTAGTTATATCTTGCACATCAAGGAAACTAAGTTGTAAATTGATGTGCAGGATGAGCGGCGAACAAGGATTTGTATGTTAAAGTGTGTGACACATGACTATGTATAGCATGCTTAAGTCTTGTGTTGATTGAATATGTTGCTAATGTGTTAGCTTCATGGGAATATGGTATTTATATGCTTTGATATGATTTGCCATGGATATATATATTGAGCATTATGTTGTATGCAATGGAACATGGCATTGCATATGCATCTCATTACATGGGTGTGTGTGCATGGTTGATGTCAATACCACACTTGGGGATTGACAGCATGTCTTGGGAAAAGCTGGGTCGAAGACCTAGCTAAGCCGCTTGATTGCATGATAAATTGGGTCGGGATGAGCAAGAAGAGGCATGACGACCTCTCGGGTGAAAGACCCGGTGTTTGGGGGGTGCACTCCGTTGGTATAAGAGCCCATAAAGTGTACGGGTGTGGAAGACCATTGGTTAAGTCCATAAAGAAGTCCGATCCCAAGAAAGACCCTAGTTTTCAAAATATCATTTGATGTAAACATAAATGATGAAATGAAACACTTTGGCATTGCATCGTGTTGTATGAGTCGGTGAGAACTCGGGTTAAAATGCATGAGTGAGTGACATCTCATTTCATGGCATGGTGTGTTGCATTCCAACTTAGAATGCCTGTCCTTTTGATAAATGAATGTTGCATGAGCATGAGCATCTAGGGGGAGAGTAGCCCTGGTAGGGTTTACTTTACTGGGCGTTGGCTCACCCTATACGGGAAACATTTCAGGTATGGGGTTTACACCGGCGGATGGCTCACTTGGAGAGCATCAAGAATGAAGGGGGCCGGCATGTGGCCTTAGTTCGAGTTTTTGTAAAACTTTAGTATAAATTCCATTTTGATGTGTAAATTATGGAATTAAATGTAATGGAACTTGTATAAGTTGTGTATTATATGAAAAAATCGTATTATACATGTGTTGGATGAGTTAGGAATGTATTAGAATGGATTGGAAGTGAAAAACAAAGGAAAAAGGCAAAACAGGCAAAATCGTACCGGTACGTAGACAGACAGAAGGCAGAGCGTACCGGTACGCGTACCGGTACGCCGATGTCCAGTGGGTTCACGTACCGGTACACCCTCCAAAACTCAGAATTTTTTTTTATTTTTGTTTTCTTTGCCAAGCCTTTGGGCTATGTTTTTCCTTCCCTCCAATGATCAAATTGGACCCTAATGGGGTATGAATCATGGGGAGTTGGACTGGGGTTGGATCGAATGAATGTTGAACCGAATTTTCATTGTGGATTATAACCTCGGTTTAAGGATGTTATCGATGTGGTGTCGGGTTAAGCGACATCCACGGGTATTTCCGCGGGTTGATGGGTTGTCAACGGTTAATACAGGACCCCCGGAAAATGGGGCGTCACAACATGCTTGGTTGAGTCCATTTTAGAGGAGGATTGTATGAGTCAAGCTAGGGAGCTAGAAGTTTTACCTGTTCATGTTGTTGGGATATGGGTGCCCATGTTTGAGGAGTTAGCTCCTAGTGGTAAGAAGCCACTTTCTTCTAATGAAAAACCATCAAGACTTGAATTGAAACCTTTCCCATCCAACTTAAAGTATGCATTACTTGTGGAGAGTGAGTCATACCCGGTGATCATCTCTGATCAACTTACACTGGACCAGGAGTCCAAACTTTTAGAGCTCTTAATGCATCACTTTAGTGCTATAGGGTGGACCATTGCCGATTTGAAAGGTATAAATCCTATTATTTGTAATCATGTCATATACCTTGAGGAGGATACAAAACCTTCTCATGAAATACAATGGCGGTTGAACCCTCATATGAAAGAATTTGAAAGGGTTGAGGTTCTTAAACTGTTAGATATGAGAATTATCTTCCTTTTATCGGATAATAAATGGGTTAGCCCAACCCAAGTTGTGCCCAAAAATCAGGAGTGATGGTAGTCAAGAATGACGAAAATGAGTTAGTGTCTACACTAGTTGTCACGGGATAGCGCATATGCATTGACTATCGTACACTCAAACTTGTCACTAGGAAAGACCACTTCCCTCTCCCATTCCTTGATCAAGTTCTAGAGAGGATAGTGGTTCATGCATTATATTGCTTTCTAGATGGGTATTCTAGATACAACCAAATTGAGATGACACTAGATGATCAAGAGAAAATGACATTCACCTGTCCTTTTGGCACATTTGCATATAAGAGGATGTCATTTGGTTTGTGTAATGCTCTTGCTACTTTCCAAAGATTCATGTTGAGTCTCTTCAGTGATATGGTAGACAGATGTTAGAAGTGTCCATGGATGACTTTTAGTTTATGGTGATCCTTTTGACTTATGCTTGAAAATTTTGGAAAATCTGCTCATTCGATGTGAAGAAACTAACTTGGTTCTTAATTGGAAAAGTGTCACTTCATGGTGACACAAGGTATAGTGTTAAGTCACATTGTTTCATCTGAAGGAATTAAAGTGGATAAAGCAAAAATTGATTTAATTGACAATCTACCTGCTCCTAAAATAGTAAAAGTTGTAACAACATTCTTAGGAATTCATGGTTTTATAGGAGATTCATAATGAACTTATAGTGCTAAATCTAGACCCATGTGTCATCTCCTAAGTCAGGACATTCCCTTTGTGTGGGATGATGAGTGTCAAAAAGCTTTTGAAAAGCTTAAAGGTATGTTGATTTTTGCTCCTATTATGCACCCGCCTGACTGGTCCTTGCCTTTTGACTTGATGTGTGGTGCTAGTGATTATGCCATAGGAGTATTCTTAGGGCAAAAAAAAGATAAAAAAACCATTTGTCATTTACTATGCAAGTAAAACTTTTAATTATGATCAAATGAATTATTCACCAACTAGAAAAAGAGTTACTTGCAGTGGTTTTTGCTTTGGATAAATTTAGATCTTATTTACTACGCTCCTCACTTGTTGTTTTCACTGATCATGTAGCCCTGAAATATCTACTGACCAAGAAGGATGTAAAGACAAGATTGATGCGATGGATACTCCTACACGAATTTGATTTAATCATCAATGACAAAAAGGGAGTGACAAACGTGGTGCTAACAATCTTTCACGATTTACTTATGATTTTCCTGAGGATGAGGTGCCGATCATTGAAAGATGACCAATTGCTAGTAGTTTCAGATATACCATGGTATGCAGAAATTGCCAACTATCTAACCACGTGTACGCTTTCTTCTTCTTTCAGTTATGTGGATAGGAAAAATTTCTTAGTTGAGGTATGCAATTTCTTTTGATACGACCTTTATTTGTTTAAAAATTACATAGAGACCAAATTATGAGGAGATATGTACTTAGTCATGAGATCCATAGTGTGATTAAATTTTGTCATACTGAAGCATATGTAGGCCACTTTTCCTAAAAAAATCCGCTACAAAGATTTTACAATGTAGATTTTATTGGCCAACATTGTTTCAAGATACTCATGCATTTTTTCTATCTTGTATCAAAGGTTGGGGGTATCTTACGAAGGAATATGATGTCTTTAAATACTATTCTAGTGATTTATATATTTGATTATTGGGGCATCGACTTTATGAGACATTTCCCCAATTTTTTGGTTACCTGTACATTTTGATTGACACAAACTATGTCTCTAAATGGGTCGAGGCTATCCCTTGTCGTAATAATGATCACCATACCATGATCAAGCTTTTAAAAGAACACAATTTTTCTCATTTTGGGATACCTCAAGCCATTATAAGTGATGGTGGAACTCACTTTTATAATAATTTTTTGAATTTTCATGAGAAAGTATGTTTTCAATCATAAAGTGGGAACTCCTAACCATCCGCAGACAAGTGGGTAGGCAGAATGAGCAAATAAGGAGATCAAAAAGATTTTAGAGAAATTAATAAATCCAAATCGCAAAGATTGGACTTGATTTGCCGATGCCTTGAGGTTCCCTGATATGGTAACGGTGGAGAAGATGCATCTATAGGAGTTGTAACGCCCCAAAACACCCCCTGGACGGCATTACATTCTTTAACATTCACATCATGAGAGCACTAAAATAATCCATCAATAAATAAGACTTCATGAAGTCATCCATAAATACTTACATAGTGATCCAAAAGAATAGACCCATTTTGGCCTTTACATTCCAAAAATCACATAAAGTAGCGCAGCGGAAATAACAAAAGGAAACTAGACTTTACAAGGTTCAGAATGAATATCCTAGTCTAATACAAAAAGGAAAGGAGGTCGCTCTATGCGTCCACCTCAGGATCCACACTCCCGTCAAGTGGAGTCTCCCAAGTAGCGGGCTCTTCGACCCTTACGTCCTCCTCAGGCAGGAAATCTGAAAAATGTTAGCGGTAGGGGGTGAGCACAAAGCTCTGTAGAAAAATTCTCTCAAACTCATACAAGGTTTAGAAAAGCATTTAAAACGGTCGGTCGCATTTTTTTAACATAACATAGATACATAGTTTGAAATAAAGCAGTGACATTTAAAGAGGATCTCAAGTTTATGTAAAACATTACTTAAATGAATAAACGAGTACCATATGCCAATAATCACGATTAATTGCCATAAACAATTTCCAATAATTCTTTCGGTAGGTGGTATACTTTAGGGTAACCTCCACCCCCATTCTTTCGGTTGGTGGCATACTTTAGGGTAACCTCCACCCCCCGTTAGATCATCTTTGCTTCCCAAGCATCCTTACAAGGAACCTCTTGAGAATGGGTGAGCATCCTTACAAGGAACCTCTCACAAATGGTAGGTGGCATACTTTAGGGTAACCTCCACCCCCCATTCTTTCAGTTGGTGGCATACTTTAGGGTAACCTCCACCCCCCGTTAGATCATCTTTGCTTCCCAAACATCCTTACAAGGAACCTCTTGAGAATGGGTGAGCATCCTTACAAGGAACCTCTCACAAATGGTAGGTGGCATACTTTAGGGTAACCTCCACCCCCCATTCTTTCGGTTGGTGGCATACTTTAGGGTAACCTCCACCCCCCCCCCCCCCCCCCCCCGTTCTTTCGGTTGGTGGCAAACTTTAGGGTAACCTCCACCCCCCGTTAGATCATCTTTGCTTCCCAAGCATCCTTACAAGGAACCTCTTGAGAATGGGTGAGCATCCTTACAAGGAACCTCTCACAAATGGTAGGTGGCATACTTTAGGGTAACCTCCACCCCCAAAATATAATATGTAACCATTTCACAACCAACTAAGAAAAATACATGAGATCACAATAACATCGTTATTCAACCCAACACAAAGCACTAAGGTTTCAAAAATTAATAATAAAGAAAGCATTTAAGAAAGAATTACATCACTCTCAAAAAAATGAGGGTTTTAAAACAAGAGAAGAGATTTCATGGGTATTAAACCCTAGCTTTGTTCAAAACATGTAATCTTTGCCAAAAAGCCTAAGAGAGGATGATTTCATAGCATATATATACCATTTATAGCCAAAACATACATATATAAATACCCTAGCCTCAATGTAAGTGAGTGAGAGAAAACTCCTACCTTGATGTTCTTGGAAATCTAGGGCTTGGATCTTGAATCACCCTTAAATTCCTTGTTTTTCACCTTTGATCTTGTGTTTTTCTCTTCCCCTCTTTCTCTCTAATGTTTTCTAGGGTTTTAAGGTGTGTAATGAAGGCTAAGGGGATGGCAAGAAGTATTTATAGTGGGGGAAAAACCGGCTGTTCGCGAACTAAAATTGTCTGATTTTTACAGTGACTACCGGTAGTTAAACTATGACTACCGGTAGTTCAACTATTCTGGGCACTCGACTACCTGTTGACTACCGGTAGTCCGAGTACACTGGACACTTGACTACCTGTTGACTACCGGTAGTCCGAGTACACTGGGCACTTGACTACCGGTAGTTACTACCGGTAGTTGATCCCAGATTTGCCTACTTCCTTTATTTTTCATTTCCAATCCATTCCTAAGCCAACCAAATCCATCCCAAACCTTTCCAACACATATTTCTACACATATCCACATTTTTACCACAATTATTTATTATATATCTATATACATATATATAAAAGAAAAAATGCGGGGTGTTACAATCCACCCCTTTTAAGGAAAGTTTCGTCCTCAAAACTTGCCTCAAGTAGCGAACAAATATGGATACCTCTCCCGCATTTCTTGCTCTGGTTCCCATGTAGCTTCCTCCACTCCATGGTGTTGCGACCGAACCTTTACCAATCTGATAACTTTGTTGCGAAACACTTTTTCCTTGGTGTCGATAATTTCTACCGGTTGTTCTTCGTAGGTTGCTCTGTCTTGGATTTCAATCTCCTCCAAGTTCACTACTGGAGTTGCATCCGATTGACACTTTCTCAACATCGACACGTGGAACACGTCATGCACCCCAGACAACTGAGCTGGTAACCGCAACTGATACGCCGCTTTGCCCACCACTTTAATTACATCGAATGGCCCAGTATATCTTGGTGCTAATTTTCCCTTCTTGCCGAATCTCAATACTCCTTTCTTGGGCGACACTTTGAGGAACACGTAGTCTCCCACTTTGAATTCTAAGGGTCTTCTTCTGTGGTCCGCATAGCTTTTCTGTCTACTTTGCGCCGTCCGTAGTCTCTCTCGGATGAGTTGAATCTTCTCCGTAGTTTCTCGAACAATGTCCGGTCCCATCAAACTACTCTCGCCGGCTTCTAACCAACAAGTCGGTGATCGGCATGGTCTTCCATACAACGCTTTATACGGTGCCATCCCAATACTTTCCTGATAGCTGTTGTTGTATGCAAATTCCACCAACGGCAAATGGTCACTCCAACCTCCCGTGAAGTCCAACACACAAGCCCGCAACATGTCTTCTAGAATCTGGATTACCCTCTCGGATTGGTCATCCGTTTGGGGATGAAAAGCGGTGCTGAAGTGCAACTCTGTCCCCATAGCTCTTTGAAGACTTTGCCAAAATTGCGCTACGAAACGAGAATCACGATCCGACACAATGGATAGTGGAACTCCATGCAATCTCACTATCTCGCGAATATAGAGCTTGCTCAGGGTCTCTAACGTGTCGGTGGTCTTCATACCCAAGAAGTGAACGGACTTGGTGAGTCTATCAACGATGAACCATACGGCATTATGCCCTCGTGAAGTCCGTGGAAAGCCAGATACGAAGTCCATGGTGATGTGATCCCACTTCCACTCTGGGATAGGCAAAGACTGTAGGACTCCTCCTGGCCTTTGGTGCTCAATCTTCACCTGCTGGCACACCGTACATTTTGCCACATACTTGGCCACATCTCGCTTCATTCCTCTCCACCAGTATTGACGTTTCATGTCCCTATACATCTTTGTGCTACCGGGGTGGATAGCAAACTTGAAGCGATGACACTCCCCAAGTATTTCCTCCTTTAGGGACGAATCATTGGGGACACATAGCTTCTCCCCATATCTCAACTCTCCATTCTTCCAAGACCATCCTTCCATCGCTTCTCCATTCTCTAATCGGGCTCTAATCAAATCGAGTTCTGAATCCAGGCATTGTAACTCCACCACCCGTTGCAAAAGCGTCGGTTGAGCTACAAGGTTGAATAGATATGGTTGATACTCCGATCCATCCACCCATAGCTCATACTCCTCCAATGCATCCACCATTTTCCACCTACCTACCGCAAGGGAATTGATTTCACCCCGAGATTTCCTGCTTAGAGCGTCGGCAACTACATTGGCCTTCCCCGGATGGTAGTTGAGCGTGAACTCATAATCTTCCAAGTACTCAATCCACCTTCTCTGCCGGAGGTTCAAGTCTTTTTGTGTGAAGATATACTTGAGGCTTTTATGGTCCGAGAACACTTGAAATTTCTCCCCGTATAAATAACATCTCCACAACTTAAGAGCAAATACCACCGCGGCCAGCTCCAAGTCGTGTGTGGGATAATTCTGCTCATGCACCTTGAGTTGCCTCGAGCCATAAGCCACTACCTTCCCTCCTTGCATTAGAACGCATCCCAAACCTCGTAGTGAAGCATCGGTGTAGACATCATAGCCTTCCCCACTACTCGGAATAATGAGGATAGGTGCCGTCGTCAACTTCTCCTTCAAGGTGCGAAAAGCTAGTTCGCACGCTTGAGTCCAGAAAAATTTCTCCCCTTTCTTTGTAAGTCGAGTCATCGGCATCGCAAGCTTGGAGAACCCTTCCACAAACCTACGATAATAGCCGGCTAACCCCAAGAAACTCCGGACTTCCGTTACGTTCTTCGGTGGTTCCCATTTCATCACGGCCTCAATCTTTGCGGGATCAACCGCTACTCCTTGCTCGGACACAACATGGCCAAGGAACTTCACTTCCTTCATCCAGAACTCACACTTGCTCATCTTCGCATATAACTTATGTTCTCTCAATGTTTGTAGCACCATAGAGAGATGACGAGCATGTTCCTCCTGGGTCTGTGAGTAAACCAATATGTCATCAATAAACACAATGACAAATTGGTCGAGGTAAGGCCGGAAGACTCTGTGCATCAAGTCCATGAAGGCTGCGGGGGCATTAGTCAATCCGAACGGCATCGCCGTATACTCGAAATGACCATACCGGGTACGGAAAGCAGTCTTAGGAATATCCTCCTCCTTAATCCGCAGCTGATGATACCCCGTGCGAAGATCAATCTTAGAGTAATACTTTGAACCCTTCAACTGATCAAATAAGTCATCAATTCTCGGCAACGGATACTTATTCTTCACGGTAACCCGATTCAACCTCCAGTAATCCGTGCACAACCGTAGAGTCTCATCCGTTTTCTTCACAAAGAGGACCGGGGCTCCCCAGGGTGAAGTGCTTAGACGGATAAACCCAATCGCCAACAAATGATCCAATTGCTTCCTTAGCTCCTTCAACTCCAAAGGTGCCATCCGGTAGGGAGCAATAGATATGGGTTCGGTTCCCGGATAGAGATCGATCTTGAATTCAATTTCCCTATGTGGCGGTAATCCGGGTAATTCCTCGGGAAAAACGTCCGAAAACTCCGATACAATGAACACCACATCCGTGTGGAGTTTATCCCGGTCATCTCCCATCAAGCTAGCTAAGAAACTCAATTGACTTCCCGCTTTTGCTTTTAAGAATCTACTACCCGTAATAGGAAATGGATGGAAAGAATCTCGGTTATTCACAAAACTAAAAACGACTCCTTCCGGTAACTGAAATGTAATCCGCTTGCGGAAACAATCCATTACCGCCCGGAAAGCAGACAACAAGTTCATCCCGAAAATCACATCATACCCCTTTATCTCTAAAGCAATCAAATCCACAGTCAATTCGTGCTCCCCAATGTGAAGCACGCAACCCTTGCAGACTCGGCTAGTATCTAACCGTCCTCCCGTGGGCAAGCTAATATTCATCACATGCTCTAGCTTCGCGAAACTCAATCCCAAATCAAGTGCATATGTCGTGCGTACAAATGAGTGTGTTGCACCGGGGTCAAATAATATTCGGGCCCAAGAATTATAAATAAGGACGATACCTTCCACAACGGCGATGGCAATGTCCTCCTCCGACTGAGTCAAAGCAAATACTCTCCCTTGGTTGGCACCGCCGGGGGCTTGAGCTTGTAT
Organism: Ilex aquifolium; assembly: GCA_951799425.1. Lineage (NCBI taxonomy): Eukaryota > Viridiplantae > Streptophyta > Magnoliopsida > Aquifoliales > Aquifoliaceae > Ilex > Ilex aquifolium. Next base: position 30,109,747 of record OX637393.1, read on the forward strand.
CGGTCGCTGCGGTGCAGGCCTCGGTGGTGGTGGTTGGGCTGCTGGTACCTGTCTGGCGGTCTGCATAGGCCCCTGAGGTGGAAAAACTGGGCAATGCATCCGAAAATGTCCAACACCTTCGCATGCAAAGCAGGATCGTGGGGTAGTACCGACTCTAGTCTGAAGGTCTCCCTCTCCTCGGGCTGTCAAAAGTCGCTGTCCACCTGTCTGGTCTGGGCGATGGTATGGTGTCAGTCTCTGTGCCCCACTAGTGCTAGTACCCATCGGAATCGGACCTCCTCTCGAGAAGCCCTGTCGTCGTTGGCCATCCTCTATGTCCCTCTCTACTAGTGCAGCTCGGTCCACCAGGTCCCCAAAATCACGGATTCTGAGAGCTACCAACTTCTCCCTAATGACCGGCCTCAGACCCTGCTCGAAGCGCTTGGCCCTGTCGGCTTCAGTAGATATAAATCCCGTAGCATAACGGGAGAGCTCGTCGAACCTCCTCTCATACTCAGCCACGGTCATACTACCCTGTCTTACTGCAAGAAAATCTGCCTTCATTTGGTCTCTGACCGATTCAGGGAAGTATTTATCTTGGAAAAGTTGATCGAATTCTTCCCAAGTGAGTGTGTCAGTGTCCCTTCTCCTCTTTATAGCATCCCACCAATAGTTGGCCTCCCCCTCAAACAAGTAGGTTGCCAAACCAACTCTCAACTCCTCGGCAACTCCCATGCCATCACAGATCTTCTTCACTCGGTGGATCCATCTATCCGCCTCCAAAGGATTGGAGCTCCCTTGGAAGTTGGGTGGTCGTTGTCGTAAGAATTCCCGAAGAGCTATCATCCTTCGGTCTCCGTTCTCATTGCCCGGTACTTGAGCGAGAGGATGAGCTCCACCATTGTGGTTGTTGTTACCATTTTGGCTTTGTACCAAAGTGGTGAGCTCCCTCAAGCATTGGTAAATGTCTTGCATGGCATCCGGAGGTGGTGGTGGTGGTGGATTTGCTTGACCTCCACGGCCACGACCACGTCCTCGTCCCCGTGTACCGTCCATCCTGCACATCAATCCACAATTTAGTTTCCTTTATGTGCATGATATAAACTAAAGTAATATATAGGATGTCTTGATTTAAGCCCAAGGCATATACAAAATTTAACTTAACAATTTCCTTCACCCTAAACCTACATCTCTAGTGGGGATCCATAACCTACAGCTCCCATGTAAGACCTAAATCCTAGGCTCTGATACCAACTTTGTAACGCCCCAAAACACCCCCTGGACGACATTACATTCTTTAACATTCACATCATCAGAGCACTAAAATAATCCATCAATAAATAAGACTTCATGAAGTCATCCATAAATACTTACATAGTGATCCAAAAGAATAGACCCATTTTGGCCTTTACATTCCAAAAATCACATAAAGTAGCGCAGCGGAAATAACAAAAGGAAACTAGACTTTACAAGGTTCAGAATGAATATCGTAGTCTAGTACAAAAAGGAAAGGAGGTCGCTCTATGCGTCCACCTCAGGATCCACACTCCCGTCAAGTGGAGTCTCCCAAGTAGCGGGCTCTTCGACCCTTACGTCCTCCTTAGGCAGGAAATCTGAAAAATGTTAGCGGTAGGGGGTGAGCACAAAGCTCTGTAGAAAAATTCTCTCAAACCCATACAAGGTTTAGAAAAGCATTTAAAACGGTCGATCGCATTTTTTTAACATAACATAGATACATAGTTTGAAATAAAGCAGTGACATTTAAAGAGGATCTCAAGTTTATGTAAAACATTACTTAAATGAATAAACGAGTACCATATGCCAATAATCACGATTAATTGCCATAAACAATTTCCAATAATTCTTTCGGTAGGTGGCATACTTTAGGGTAACCTCCACCCCCATTCTTTCGGTTGGTGGCATACTTTAGGGTAACCTCCACCCCCCGTTAGATCATCTTTGCTTCCCAAACATCCTTACAAGGAACCTCTTGAGAATGGGTGAGCATCCTTACAAGAAACCTCTCACAAATGGTAGGTGGCATACTTTAGGGTAACCTCCACCCCCCATTCTTTCGGTTGGTGGCATACTTTAGGGTAACCTCTACCCCCCGTTAGATCATCTTTGCTTCCCAAGCATCCTTACAAGGAACCTCTTGAGAATGGGTGAACATCCTTACAAGGAACCTCTCACAAATGGTAGGTGGCATACTTTAGGGTAACCTCCACCCCCCTCCACCCCCCCCCCCCCCCCCGTTCTTTCGGTTGGTGGCATACTTAAGGGTAACCTCCACCCCCCGTTAGATCATCTTTGCTTCCCAAGCATCCTTACAAGGAACCTCTTGAGAATGGGTGAGCATCCTTACAAGGAACCTCTCACAAATGGTAGGTGGCATACTTTAGGGTAACCTCCACCCCCAAAATATAATATGTAACCATTTCACAACCAACTAAGAAAAATACATGAGATCACAATAACATCGTTATTCAACCCAACACAAAGCACTAAGGTTTCAAAAATTCATAATAAAGAAAGCATTTAAGAAAGAATTACATCACTCTCAAAAAAATGAGGGTTTTAAAACAAGAGAAGAGATTTCATGGGTATTAAACCCTAGCTTTGTTCAAAACATGTAATCTTTGCCAAAAAGCCTAAGAGAGGATGATTTCATAGCATATATATACCATTTATAGCCAAAACATACATATATAAATACCCTAGCCTCAATGTAAGTGAGTGAGAGAAAACCCCTACCTTGATGTTCTTGGAAATCTGGGGCTTGGATCTTGAATCACCCTTAAATTCCTTGTTTTTCACCTTTGATCTTGTGTTTTTCTCTTCCCCTCTTTCTCTCTAATGTTTTCTAGGGTTTTAAGGTGTGTAATGAAGGCTAAGGGGATGGCAAGAAGTATTTATAGTGGGGGAAAAACCGGCTGTTCGCGAACTAAAATTGTCTGATTTTTACAGTGACTACCGGTAGTTAAACTATGACTACCGATAGTTCGACTATTCTGGGCACTCGACTACCTGTTGACTACCGGTAGTCCGAGTACACTGGGCACTTGACTACCGGTAGTTACTACCGGTAGTTGATCCCAGATTTGCCTACTTCCTTTATTTTTCATTTCCAATCCATTCCTAAGCCAACCAAATCCATCCCAAACCTTTCCAACACATATTTCTACACATATCCACATTTTTACCACAATTATTTATTATATATCTATATACATATATATAAAAGAAAAAATGCGGGGTGTTACAGGAGCTATTGATTTTGAGACTTAGATCTAGGACATTATGAGAGCTTGAGAGCTCTTTCTATTTGATCATTGCCCTTGATTGAGTGCTCTATTTTTTTTTTTGTTATGACTTACTCTTGGTACTACTTTTGATTGTTTTTCATCTTTGACTTGGAGTTATATGCCTCGTTTGTCTCTTGCTTAGTTTAATTGCATGATTTGACTAATTGATGTGCAGTTATACCTTCTTGTTATACTATGATTCTATGTCATGATTGTTATAGGTCGCCATTGGATTGACATTTCTAGCAAAGATGAAAATGATATGTTGGGTAACTTGATTTTGTACCATGCTTGTTGCATATTGTCATTGGGTTGGCATTTGTGACAAAAAGGGGAAGGATATTTGAGGTACATATGAGAGGAATCAGGGAGATTTACTCTTGACTAGCTAGGCTAGATATGTTCCATGTTAACATAGAAAGGAGGGAGTATGTTCAAATACTCAGGGGTAGTAAATTTGTAAACTTGGCGTGAAGTCAGCTATTTAACTTTGTTTATTTTTTTCACTTGTTATTTGACTTGTGAACACGGTCTAAGGGGAAAAACATGATGTGTTTCATATTGATAGATTAATAGGTTCTCAAGAATATTGGTAAAGTTAGTTTCTAATATGTTACATATTTGCACTTGCATGATGTATACATACTAATGCTCTATGCTTATCTTGGTGTTTTCTAAACCTATGATTATTTTATTTATTTCTCTAACATATGATACTTTTCACGAGGTTTTGGTTTGAGTGGTGATGTGTAGGACTACGATCATCAAGCTTCATCTAAAGAAGTAGATCCCTGTATTTGATAGATATTTTAGGATGTATGCATGAGAGTTGAGATTAGTTTTCAATTCTTTTGTTCATTGGTGTTGGGTTGTAATCTTAATTTTTGACTTGTCTGTTTTGTCACGAAATTGTCAAAAGGGGGAGATTATGAGATCATATTTATAATTGGCTAATTTTCTAGAGTCCATTATAAATCTCAACATATTCCATGGTCATGATGCTATCAAGTTCAAGACCCAAAAGTGTCATCGAAAGGGAGTAGATCAAAAGTCAAAGCAACATCATTTAACCTCTGTATGCACCTTTATACTTAGGAAAACGTAATGACCTAGACATCTAAGATGAACCCTTAATTATTTTTAACTTTGATTGATTAGGATGAAAATAAAATTAGAAGCAACCCAATTATGACTCCTATGTGATTTTAAAAGAAAATATTGTCTAAACCATTTATGAGTTTTGAAAACATAGTTTGAGTCACAATCGGACCCCTCTTTGAGCAACACCCTTTAGTGCTCAAGAGGACAAGTTTTTGCATGGTTTTATGCTTAAAAACCTATAAATACCAATCTATGCTTGTTTGCCTTCGCTAGAGTGGTCTCTTTATGACTTAGCGAATGAAATGGGAAAAGGCCACGGAAGGTAGCATAGGGATCGCTCTATGATCTTGCTCGAGCGGTCCTTCATGGTCACTCAAGTGGTGCTAGTGGTCGCTCAAGCTATGCTTGCCTTAGTTGTGTTTGAAACTTATTTTTCATTGCAACTACAACCACACTATGACCACCCTCCCACCAATCGAGCAGTCATTTGTGAATATGAGTTTTCTTATTTGCTAAGACTACCCTTATTTTTGACCTATAAATAGGGAGAGCCTTTCCTATACCTAGTTTAAGCCTCTTCTGAGATTTCTAAAAGAGAAAATCATCTTTCTACCTTGAGAGCTTCCACCATAACCTAGAATCCCTAAAAATCAGAAGGCTACCACTAGAGGTTCTACCCAACCTGACAACTTGGAGAAGAAGATCTTGATGGTTTAACAAACCCATTGGTGTGAGCATTCTGAGAGTCTTGGGTGTGAATCCTTGAAGATTGCTCGAGGCCTAAGCGAACCATGCGGCATGGAGGCTAGCCATAATGTCAAAGGAAGGCCTTTGATGGAGAGATCTATGAAGGAATGGAGCATCTGGCCATATGGATTGGTTGAGGTACAAGTCTCAAGTACTTGTAGATTTATTTTTGGTTTAGTGAATTAGGCTTTCACGAACTGAGAATTTTCCCCGCGGTTTTTTGCCCGTGAATTGTTTTTGTGTCAACAAATTACTTGTGTTATTTATTGATTTTGCATATACATGTGATTTGATGCACACATGCGCACTATGTGTTTGACAAATTGATTGTTTGAATCTACATATCACATATAGTTGTGTGGTTGGGTTTGGGTTACCTTGGTTAGGATTACCATGTTTGATTGAGAGTTAATCAACAAATTGATAAAATCAACACTAATCCATTTGAGTGTTTTGGGTTGTGGTGATTTAAAAGGGGTTCTCACTTAAATTGTGATATCATTGTGAGAAGATGTAATTTAGGTCGAATTTGGTTAAAATTGGAGGTCATTTGAGCTTAATTTTAAACCTATTCACCCCATTCTCTAGGTCTAGCGTGCAATTCCTCGTGTATAATCGAGTGAAAAGATCCTACACATAAAGTTTTGTATTTTTCCCACAATACTAATTACAGGCCAACAATGACCAAATCCATCAATGGAGGCTTTACAAGCCCATAACACTTTGTTAAATATTCCCATGTTTTCCGTGTGATCTTCATATTGCCACCTTACACTCATCCCCAAGTGGTACTTCACAAGTGAAACCATAACTTTTGGCAAGATTTTTTTACGAAGAATCCCCAAATCACCAAAAAAATTTGCTATGATCATATTTTTCGCATGCCATGCCTTCTTGTACGTTATTACATAGTGAAATTCTTTTTTCACTAATTCTATGACAAAATGAATATTCACTTCCTTGGTAACCTAAACCATACCTTCAGTCCATTAAGATATGAAATCCACATCAAGCTGACAGTGGTCTTGGTTCATCCTTGGATAGAAAAAAGTGTGATGTACTTCATACTTTGTGATCCCAAACATTTCGTGCTTGGCCCTGAGGTACGCACATTGCCTCCACTTGTATCCACATTCTTCATGCTTCTTGCAAGAAAACTCACTCCTTTTTTTTTTTCTCTCCACCACCTCGTACTACTAATTCATCCTGATTGAACACAATTTTACTGTAATCTCCAATTGTTTTTTAGTCTTGAAGATGAGGCCCTTTGACAATTTAGGATATGTTGGATGCCATGTTTTTCATTCATACAACTTGTAGAATCTCTCAACTTCATTCTGGTACCCGAGTCAATGTTTGTAAAGAAGGGTGAGTCAGGCTCGTGCATACAAACCTCACTGTTGGGCTCCAGCCCCATTCCTATCGTTAGAGTCATCCCTCAATAATAATTTCTGGACTTTCTTGCATTGCTAGTTGTTGCACGGGTTCTAGTGACACCTCAGATTAACCGCATGCATATCCATCCCCTCGTTATCCATGATAACACTATGGTATAGCTGAGATGAGCATTTGATATAAGTGTTTGGGCCAGATTCTTTATGTACATAACCATACCAATTGTACTCTTCCATAAACTGCATTAACACTAGAGTGGAATAGTCTGTCATAATGCTAGAAGGTTGAATTGTTAGGGTAGATGCTTCTTGCATTAGAAGTGCAGTGTAAGGACCGCCCTCAAATCCATGTTATTCATGACATTATTGTAAAATAAAACATCCAACATTGCCTCCACACTGCCATTATCATTTATCATCAATTTCTAATTCTATATATTTTGTCATGTTGTGTCCTAATGTAGAAGGGAAGCTACAAATGACCTTGAGTCCGAATTTATTGCTATCTGACCCCATCATCTCAAGTAATTTATCAATAATGTCAAGTAACTTGTTCCATGATTTAAATTTATGACATGCTGAGGAGGAGAATCATAGCATACAACCTCAAGGTTGTGCACACTACTACCACTCCAATAAATCAAAACTATTGCATGTCTTCTCGTTATTTTCACCAATTGTCCAATAACGACAACAAATTAAATAGAAGGTAATTTTCGTAATGATGTTATTGTACAATTAGGAATAAAAACATTTTTAAATCCACTTTGTAATTGTCAATATATCATGGGCATTGAAATCATGATTATTGAAATCAATTAAATAAATTACCCTCCTACATTCTCTAGAATTCATGTACTTCAGAGACATTTTTCATACGACATCACCAAAAATGACACCATATTGTTACACTAATATACAACAAAGCTGCAAACTACACAACCAACATATAGAAATAGGTAATGACTATCCATAAGAACAACAACCTCAAACCAATATAACCCACATTTAGACACATGTTACGATCAAAGCCCATAAGTAAAAAAGCATAAATTCACATGTATTAGCCATATTAAGAATACTAATCAAGTGATGAATATCAAGATCAGTACATAACTTCCACAAAAAATCTAGATACACAGATAAAGCCTTGATGAGAGCATAATATTGCATATTTTATGTCTCATATCATTCATCTTAGCTATGTTAGTTATCTATTTCATTTATTTTAGCTTAGTTTTGTCTTTATGGAGAATATTTGTGTTTGCAGATAAATGAATGTAAGGGCAAGGTTTTATACTCATTTTGATGCTATGGAAGACATTGGAAATGAGTTAGGAGATCCAAGGGTTGAGCCAAGAGCATTGCAAGCATAATTGGGAAAAATGCCAATCATACCAGTAGGACTTCTACTAGTTCAACAGTGAGTAGAATAAGGTTCTACCAATAGTAGTTGATTCCTACCGGTAGAAGCAAAACATAAACTTTCCTATCGGTAGGTAATTACTATTCTACCAGTAGATCCAAAATAGAGGGTAACTGTACCAATAGCTATGAAGACCTACCAGCTGATCTTGAACATAACACTTTGCTACCGGTAGGTTGGGACTTGCTTCCTATCGGTTCATCAGTGCTATAATTCGACGATGACCCTTGTGCTCAAATGTTTATCATCTACTCTTCAATCCTATTCTTAAAGCTTATTGGAGGAAAATTAGAGAGTATTTTGGATATTCTTGGAGATGTTTTCGGAGATTTTCTAGGAATAAGAGTTAGACATAAAAGGGAAGAGAATCTCTAAAAATCAGTCATCTCTCTCTCTCTCTCATTTTTTCTGTAAATACCAACACATGGGATCTCTTGGGAGACACTGTTTCCGCTTGGGACGTTGTGATGCCCCAAAATCCGGGGGTCCATTGATTACCCATCAACCCGCGAAATACCCATGGATACTGAGGAACTCGATATCACGCCGTTATGCCCCATTTACCGAGGTCCTTAATTTAACAAAAATTCGGGCAGAGTCACCTTTGTAAGAGGAGCTCTACCCAAAACACAACTTGTGCAATATACATTCACATGACTCATTCGAGGTCCAATATAAAATAATGACCACATCGGGTCCATTTATCCATACTTTTGACGCCCCTAAAATGGGGGTTCCTATGTTGATGTATGAAGTGTGACATTGAATTGTAAAAGTGTAACATGGCCTGTGAAAGTGTAACATTGCCATGTACCACTGCGACCTATAAACACATCACACCTATGCATCAAACATAGTTAATATAAGTTCAAGTTCCAATCCTTTTACATACATTACATGCCAAAATTCAATTACCAGTCTAATTTTACAAAAAAAATGGATTGAAAGCCACAAGTCGGCTTTTCTTCCTCCTCAAGTGCCCGAGTGAGTGCCGTCCGTCGGCGTAAAACCCGCACCTGAAATATTTTCCCGTATAGGGTGAGCAACGCTCAATAGAGTATCTCCTACAGAGGCTACTCCCCACCTTAGATGCATATGCAATGCTCATATGCAACAAACAACAATCCATAACATTCCAAGCAAGAATATGCATTCAATGTTGGAATTTATCATGTCATACCCTGAAATGAGATGAGACTCACTCATGCAAATCAACCCGAGCCCTTCCCAGCTCCTCAACACATGCAAGTGCCAATATGTATGGAACCATCATTTTTGTTGCACATCAAATGACTTTTACCAATCTAAGGTCTTTGTATGGGGTGGATGTTCATGGGCTTACACCAAGGGTCTCCAACCTACTCAGAATTTATGGACTTCTACCAAGGGCTCCGCGTACACCCACACACTTCATGGACCAAGCCAAGGGAGTGCGTATCCCAACCACCGGGCCTTGCATCTGAGGGATCTTCTAGTCCCTTCTTGCTAACCCCAACCCTAATCACCATGCAACTCGTGCGACTCGGTCAGGTCTTCGACCAAGCTTAATCGAGCCCACTCATCATCCACCAAGTGTGGTGTTGACGACAACCATGCACGCACCCACATGATGCGATGTTACCGTGCATATGCAATATGATGTCTCATTGCACAATGATAACACATTATATGCTATGAAAGACATATGAAAACTATCAATACATTTTGTGAAACCCGGGAAAATTTGAAATTTTTCTGAAAAAGGGCAAAATGGTAATTTGCCATTACTGCACGTATTTGAAATACATATGTTCTAGACCTCGGATGAGGAAACGGAGTGCGTCGTTGGATTCGTAACGCGAAATCTAGTGACCACCAGAAATTTCGTTGAATTCCGAGATAGTCGAATTTTGCACGTAGTTCGAGACGACTGCGTGGCGATGGACCTTTTAAAGGTCCCCAAAAAACGAGAAATATTAAATTTCCTTAAAATTAAGTTAAAGTTCAAATAAAATTAAATTGAAATTAACCGAGATCAAATAAATCATTTCGGGATAAAATCGGACCCGATTAAGTGGGGGACATGTGGCTCGACTCGGGCCAAGTCTTAAAAAGTATAAAAGGGGCAAAATATCTGAAAAATCAGATATTCTATACCCATTTGGCCGGCTGGTTCAGGCGTGAGAAGAGAGAAAGAGAGAAAATCAATTCTTCAAGTCTTCTCTCTTGGATTCCCGGAGCTCCGTCGCTCGGATCAACAAGAACCAAGAATTAAAGTTGCTCTACGCGGTGAGGGCTTCGACTACGTACCAAAAACAAGGCGTTTCACCGAATATCCAAGGGTGAAGTTTGGGGAAAGTCTTGGTTTTTGAGTGATTTTGGTGTATAGAGATTGCCTACATCTCTATTGAGGTAGGGGTTATTCCTATCTTGGATTATTCTACCTTAGGTGTAGCTAGGTTAAGGATATATACATGCATGTGTAATGATGTATATATGTGTTTATGGTTATGAGAATGGAAAGGTGAGCATGAAATTAGCTTAGGCTTGTTGCTAGCTAAATTTCGATATGTGTAAGTTATATGTGATGCATTATATAACTTGGTGATATTGAAGGCATGTTTTGTGTGTTGGAAGTTGTTGTTTTGCTTAAAATGAAACAATATGTTAGTGCCTATGAGGTGTTTGATAATATGCCTTGGTGGGTTGTTTAGATGATTTGTTTGGGGCCATTGGAATCACATGTTTGAATGTGTTATGGATGTGTTGACATATGCTCATTGATATGTTGTTTATGATGGTTTATGGAATTTACATGCTTATGATTTAAATTCCATGGAATGTGAAGATATGTGTTGATTATTGCTCATGTAGTATACATTACATATTGGGCATGATCATGGCATCACATTCATGGGACAATTGCATGAGTGTTGGTGTGTGGGAGATGCATAGATTTAATCGACACCTTGTTTGGTGCTTGAAATGTGGGCTCGGGAGAAATTGGATCGACGATCCTTTTTGAGTCGCATGTTGCATAAGGAAAACTTGTGTTGGGTATAGCAAGAAGGGGCATGGCGACTTCCTTGGGTGCAAAACCCTAAACCACTTGGTTGAGTCACTTGGCGGGCGGTGAGATTCCAGAAAAGTGACATGGTGTACGGAACCGGCGGTGTGATTCCGAAAATCCGTTGCCCAAAGAAAACACAAGGATTTGGTTATAAAAACACCCATTCAATGGGTAGATTCCAATAATGATCGGATTTCATAACGATCATTGGAAGGATTTTTCCGTCAATAGACGGGTTGCATTACACTTTGGCGTTGCATTGTGTTGTGTGAGTTGGTGAAGACTCGGGTTGAAATGCATGGGTGAGTGTCACTTCATTCCATGGCATAGCATTGTTGCATTCCATCATAGAATGCATAAGTATGAGAAATGATTAATTATATGTTTATGTGATGATTACATGAGCATGTGCATCTAGGGGAAGAGTAACCTCTATAGGTTTATCTCTACTGGGTGTTGTGCTCACTTTATACGGGAAACAATTTCAGGTGTCGGGTTTACACCGGCGATTGGCTCCCATGGAGAGCATCAAGGGTGAAGGGGGCCTAAGTGCGGCCTTATCTCAAGATTTTGTAAACCTTTTATTTTACAATGGTTTATGACATGTAAATTTTGTATAAACAAACTTATTTCATCCCCTTTTTGAATTATATTTGTATGGGATAGATTGTAATGGTCGTGTATGGATCTTGTGCAAAATGTAAAAATATAGTTGTACATGTCTGGGATGATGTGGAATTGAGTTAGGATGAATTGGAAATGAAAAATGGAGCAAGAAAGCAAATCTGGGCAGCAACTACCGGTAGTCAATGGGTAACTACCGGTAGTCGACTGTCCAGTGTGTATCAGCTACCGGTAGACAACAGGTAGTCGTAACTCCAGAAGGTTTCGGCTACCGGTAGACAACAGGTAGTCGTAACTCCAGAATGTTTCGGCTACCGGTAGCCGATAAACAGCTACCGGTAGTCATTCCAAAAATCTGAAATTTTCAAATGTTTTGCCAAATCTTTGGGCTTTGAATTTCCTTCCCTTAGATGATCAAAGTGGACCCTAATGGGGTACAAACCACGGTGTATGGGACTTTAATTGAATCAAATGAATGTTAAACCGAAGTTTCATTATGGGTTATAATCCCGGCTTAATAATATTCTTGATGTGGTGTCGGGCTAAGCGATATCCACGGATGTTTCCGCGGGTTGATGGGTTATCAACGGGACCCCCGGAATTTTGGGGTGTCACAGCTTGGTATCAGAGCCTAGGTATGCGATTTACTTAGGGCTTGTTGGGCATTGGGTCTAGACCATTGCATGCATTGTACATTTCATCTTGTGTGTTTAAAAGTTACATGTTAATTGTTGTTTGCTATATGTTATGTGCTACATGACATGTGAATTGTATACATGGTAGGATGTACATGTAAAGGAACACATTAGGTTAGAAAACAAAACCCTGTGTTCGGAAAAAGAAATGGACGGAGTGGTTCATGGTATAAATGTCTACTAGTGAGTGGCATAAGCATTGCTAGTGAGACAATGAGAAGAATTCTCAAAGTTTCGAATCTTGATCCCGATTTTGGGATACCTTGTGAGACTTGTTTGCTAACTGACAAATGTAGATGGCTAGTCGAGGAAGGGGACGCCGAGGCGGTGGGAGAACAAATCAACCCCCACCGGCCTTCGATCAACAGGCCTTTAATGAGACTATGGGCATGATGGCAGCTACGGTTGCACACCGGGGAGGTATGAGTAACCTCCAACAGTTCAAAGCGCATAAACCTCCAGTTTTTAAGGGAGGGGCGGATCCTATGGTGGCTGACCATTGGTTCCGGCAGGTTACGAAGATCTTGAAGGCAATGGGAATCACTTCCGATGCCAGTAAGATAACACTAGCTGCATTTCAGCTAGAAGGAGAATCCCAAGTGTGGTGGGATTGGGTCTCGGGCACGAAAAACCTTGAGACTATGACATGGGAAGAGCTCAAGGAGCTCTTCATGGGCAAGTATTTACCACCGGCCATGCGACATGCAAAGGCCCGGGAGTTTCTGGAATTGAAACAAGGAACCATGACGGTGATGGAATACGTGGCGAAGTTCACGGAACTAGCACGTTTCGCCGATGATTACGTAGCCACAGCTGTGGCTAAGGTAAGAAGGTTTGAGGAAGGCTTGAAGCTTTCCATTAAGGGGAAAATTGTAGGTCTTCTCCTACAAGATCTGGATTTAATGATCACGACGGCTATGGCAATTGAACGTGAGGTGGATGACGCGAGGAATATTCGCGAGGGTGGTACTAAGGACAAGAAGAAGGAGGGACCATCCTCTTCTTCTAGTACGGGGAAGAGGCAGAGGACTTCTACTCCGCAGGGACAGCAAGGGCAGAGCCGCGGCTATCAAGGCCAAGGCCAGGGTCAATCCTCCCAAGGTGGGAGAAATCAGAGGCCTTCTTACCAGGCAGGCCAACGGACTTGCTATCATTGCCACCAACCGGGGCACATGAAGCGGGATTGTCCTCAGAGGCAGGGATCCCAGAGTTATGGGGCATCCCAGTCTCAGTCTTCAGTGGGGCACACACAGACACCTTATGTTCCTCCCTACCCCACTACGGGCCAGGGAAGCCAGTACCAGTTCCAGGGTGCTGCACAGACCCCTACTACATCACGTGCGAGTGCCACGCAATCAGGCCAGATGGGCCAGAGTTTGGGTCGAGGCCGAGGACAGGGTTCACAAGCAGGTACTTCGGGAACCCAGGGGCGTGTCTACGCCATGATACCTCAGACCGAGCCAGCAGACCAATCGGTGATACAGGGTACATTTCTACTCTCTCGTTTATGGGCTAGGGTATTATTTGATTCTGGTGCATCACATTCATTTATTGCTGCATCTTGTGTGGAAGACTTGGGCTTAGAGGTTGAGACCTTGGAAGAGCCATTGCATGTGAGTTCTCCCCTAGGTGCTAGGGTGAGGGTTGGTCAGATATGTCGGGACTATGAGTTAGAGATCTCTGGGATTCTACTCACCGTTGACCTTAGGGTCATGGACATGTCGGAGTTCGATGTCATCCTAGGAATGGATTGGTTGACGGCACACCGTGTTGTTATTGACTGTGATCGGAAGAGGGTCACTGCTTATACGCCTGAGGGTGTTTGTTTCAAGTTCCAGGGGGACAAGCATGGTGCTTTACCCCAAGGGGTGTATGACTCCCGATGGCACGGGCAGTTGATGGGTTGGCTAGCAAGCCTTACCCTAGAGAACGAGGAGAGGCAGGAGTTGGGTCTACCTCGAGTGGTTTGTGAATACGAGGATGTTTTTCCGGATGAATTACCGGGATTACCTCCACATAGGGATGTAGACTTTACCATTGAGTTACATCCTGGCACTTCGCCCATTTCTATGACTCCACATAGGATGGCGCCTGCTGAGTTGCAAGAACTCAAGGTCCAATTGCAGGAATTGTTGGACAGGGGGTTCATTAGACCGAGTACCTCACCATGGGGCGCTCCGGTGTTATTTGCAAAGAAGAAGGACAACACCCTTCGACTCTGCATAGATTACCGGCAGTTAAATAGGGTTACTATCAAGAACAGGTACCCTTTGCCGAGGATTGATGACTTGTTTGATCAACTGAGAGGGGCGCGGGTCTACTCCAAAATAGATCTACGTACCGGTTATCATCAGTTGAGGGTTAGGGAGGCAGATATCCCTAAGACGGCGTTCAGAACGCGGTATGGGCATTACGAGTTTACTGTCATGCCTTTCGGATTGACGAATGCCCCGGCGGCATTCATGGATCTCATGCATAGGGTGTTCCAACCCTACCTTGATCAATTTGTCGTAGTCTTTGTTGACGACATCTTGATCTATTCCAAGTCTGAGGAGGAGCATGAGGGTCACTTGAGGATCGTTCTTCAGATCTTGAGAGACCATCAGTTGTATGCCAAGTTCAGCAAGTGTGAGTTTTGGCTGACTGAGGTGAAGTTTTTGGGACATGTAGTGTCGGCTTCGGGTGTATCCGTAGACCCGGAGAAGGTCGAGGCGGTGATGAATTGGGAGAGGCCGAAGTCAGTTTTCGAGATACGCAGTTTCTTGGGATTGGCTGGGTATTATCGGCGGTTTATCGAGGACTTCTCTAGGTTAGCTGCACCTATGACGAAGTTGACTCGGAAGGAGGTTAAGTTTGAGTGGAATGATTCTTGCGAGAAGGCATTCCAGGAGTTGAAGAGGAGGCTTACTTCAGCTCCTATATTGATAGTCCCAGAAAGGGGACAGAGGTACACAGTCTATTGTGATGCCTCTAAGGACGGGCTCGGATGTGTGTTGATGCAGTCCGGGAGGGTCGTGGCTTATGGTTCTCGACAGTTAAAGAACCACGAGCAGAATTACCCTACGCATGATATGGAGTTGGCGGCTATTGTCTTTGCCTTGAAGGCTTGGTGCCACTACCTGTATGGTGAGCAGTTTGAGGTGTTTTCAGACCACAAGAGTCTGAAGTACATCTTTACACAGCGGGACCTCAACATGAGGCAACGCAGATGGATGGAGTTTCTGGAAGATTACGACTTCACGTTGCATTACCATTCTGGTAAGGCAAATGTGGTGGCTGACGCACTTAGCCGGAAGTCAAGGGGAGTCCTGGCTAGTATGGCTTCCCGGGAATGGGAAATGCTCGAAACTGTGGGACAATTTGGGCTACATTACATGGGGCAGGCTCAGGGTACCTTGGGAAGTTTGGTGGCTACGCCGTCCCTACTGAGCAGAGTGATTGAGTCTCAGGGGCAAGACCCAGAGATAGTGTCCATTAAGGACCGGGTGCAGTCGGGTACAGGTGACGAGGGCTGGGCCATTCATCTGGATGGTAGTCTTCGGTATAGGGGAAGGATTGTGGTTCCCCAATCTCCAGATCTAAGGGAGGAGATTCTTAGGGAATTTCATTGTTCCCGTTTTGCGGTTCATCCAGGGGGCACGAAGATGTATCATGATCTTCGTCGCCAGTATTATTGGAGTGGGATGAAGAGACAAGTTGGTGAATTTGTTGGTAGATGTCTCACATGTCAGCAAGTGAAGGCTGAACACCAGAGACCAGCGGGATTACTCCAGCCTTTGGAGGTAGCTGAGTGGAAGTGGGAGCATGTCACGATGGATTTTGTGACTCACTTGCCACGGACATCGCGGGGACATGATGCGGTGTGGGTGATAGTGGACCGGCTTACGAAGTCGGCACACTTCTTGGCTGTGCGGATGACCTTCACATTGGAGGAATTCTGTAGGTTATATATACGGGAGATTGTCCGATTGCATGGGGTGCCCGTATCTATAGTATCGGATCGGGATCCCAGATTCACATCTCATTTTTGGGAGAGTTTCCAGCGAACCATGGGGACTCAGTTGATGATGAGCACTGCTTTTCATCCCCAGACGGACGGTCAGTCTGAGAGGACCATCCAGACACTAGAGGACATGCTACGTGCATGCGTCCTAGACCTCAAGGGAAGCTGGGAAGATCACTTACCCTTGGTAGAGTTTGCCTATAACAATAGTTATCAGGCGAGCATACAGATGGCACCCTATGAGGCATTATATGGGAGGCCTTGTAGATCTCCGGTTTGTTGGACGGAGGTTGGAGAGAGACCCTCTACGGGTCCAGAGTTGATTAGAGACACCTCAGAGAAGGTGGATTTGATACGGAAGCGTCTTCTCACGGCGCAGAGCAGGCAGAAGAGCTATGCCGACAGACGGCGGCGACCTCTAGAGTTTGAGGTGGGAGATCACGTATTCTTGAAGGTTATGCCTACGAGAGGAGTGGTCAGGTTCGGCAAGCGGGGAAAACTGTCTCCGAGATATATCGGGCCCTTCGAGGTACTCGAGAGGGTTGGTGCAGTTGCTTACCGATTGGCGTTACCGCCTGATTTAGCAGGTGTTCACGCAGTATTCCATGTCTCTATGCTCCGGAAATACACACCTGATCCGACTCATGTGGTGGATTGGGGCGAGCTTGTTGTTGATACAGATGGGACCTTCGAGGAGGGACCGGTGCGTATCATGGATAGCCGGGAACAGGTTTTGCGAGGCAAGACCGTGAGGCTAGTGAAGGTGCTTTGGCAGCACCGGGAGTAGAGGAGGCAACATGGGAGCGTGAGGACACCATACGTGCCAATTACCCTTTCTTGTTTGAGGATAGAGGTACATTTTCATACTTACGGCTTGGTATTGAGAGTACATTACTTGTTGCATATGCATGCTATTAAATGTATATGTGTATGTGAATTTCAGGGACGAAATTCTTTTAAGGGGGGGAGAATGTGAAACCCGGGAAAATTTGAAATTTTTCTGAAAAAGGGCAAAATGGTAATTTGCCATTACTGCACGTATTTGAAATACATATGTTCTAGACCTCGGATGAGGAAACGGAGTGCGTCGTTGGATTCACAACGCGAAATCTAGTGACCACCAGAAATTTCGTTGAATTCCGAGATAGTCGGATTTTACACGTAGTTCGAGACGACTGCGTGGCGATTGACCTTTTAAAGGTCCCCAAAAAACGAGAAATATTAAATTTCCTTAAAATTAAGTTAAAGTTCAAATAAAATTAAATTGAAATTAACCGAGATCAAATAAATCGTTTCGGGATAAAATCGGACCCGATTAAGTGGGGCACATGTGGCTCGACTCGGGCCAAGTCTTAAAAAGTATAAAAGGGGCAAAATATCTGAAAAATCAGATATTCTATACCCATTTGGCCGGCTGGTTCAGGCGTGAGAAGAGAGAAAGAGAGAAAATCAATTCTTCAAGTCTTCTCTCTTGGATTCCCGGAGCTCCGTCGCTCGGATCAACAAGAACCAAGAATTAAAGTTGCTCTACGCGGTGAGGGCTTCGACTACGTACCAAAAACAAGGCGTTTCACCGAATATCCAAGGGTGAAGTTTGGGGAAAGTCTTGGTTTTTGAGTGATTTTGGTGTATAGAGATTGCCTACATCTCTATTGAGGTAGGGGTTATTCCTATCTTGGATTATTCTACCTTAGGTGTAGCTAGGTTAAGGATATATACATATATATACATGCATGTGTAATGATGTATATATGTGTTTATGGTTATGAGAATGGAAATGTGAGCATGAAATTAGCTTAGGCTTGTTGCTAGCTAAATTTCGATATGTGTAAGTTATATGTGATGCATTATATAACTTGGTGATATTGAAGGCATGTTTTGTGTGTTGGAAGTTGTTGTTTTGCTTAAAATGAAACAATATGTTAGTGCCTATGAGGTGTTTGATAATATGCCTTGGTGGGTTGTTTAGATGATTTGTTTGGGGCCATTGGAATCACATGTTTGAATGTGTTATGGATGTGTTGACATATGCTCATTGATATGTTGTTTATGATGGTTTATGGAATTTACATGCTTATGATTTAAATTCCATGGAATGTGAAGATATGTGTTGATTATTGCTCATGTAGTATACATTACATATTGGGCATGATCATGGCATCACATTCATGGGACAATTGCATGAGTGTTGGTGTGTGAGAGATGCATAGATTTAATCGACACCTTGTTTGGTGCTTGAAATGTGGGCTCGGGAGAAATTGGATCGACGATCCTTTTTGAGTCGCATGTTGCATAAGGAAAACTTGTGTTGGGTATAGCAAGAAGGGGCATGGCGACTTCCTTGGGTGCAAAACCCTAAACCACTTGGTTGAGTCACTTGGCGGGCGGTGAGATTCCAGAAAAGTGACATGGTGTACGGAACCGGCGGTGTGATTCCGAAAATCCGTTGCCCAAAGAAAACACAAGGATTTGGTTATAAAAACACCCATTCAATGGGTAGATTCCAATAATGATCGGATTTCATAACGATCATTGGAAGGATTTTTCCGTCAATAGACGGGTTGCATTACACTTTGGCGTTGCATTGTGTTGTGTGAGTCGGTGAAGACTCGGGTTGAAATGCATGGGTGAGTGTCACTTCATTCCATGGCATAGCATTGTTGCATTCCATCATAGAATGCATAAGTATGAGAAATGATTAATTATATGTTTATGTGATAATTACATGAGCATGTGCATCTAGGGGAAGAGTAACCTCTATAGGTTTATCTCTACTGGGCGTTGTGCTCACCCTATACGGGAAACAATTTCAGGTGTCGGGTTTACACCGGCGATTGGCTCCCATGGAGAGCATCAAGGGTGAAGGGGGCCTAAGTGCGGCCTTATCTCAAGATTTTGTAAACCTTTTATTTTACAATGGTTTATGACATGTAAATTTTGTATAAACAAACTTATTTCATCCCCTTTTTGAATTATATTTGTATGGGATAGATTGTAATGGTCGTGTATGGATCTTGTGCAAAATGTAAAAATATAGTTGTACATGTCTGGGATGATGTGGAATTGAGTTAGGATGAATTGGAAATGAAAAATGGAGCAAGAAAGCAAATCTGGGCAGCAACTACCGGTAGTCAATGGGTAACTACCGGTAGTCGACTGTCCAGTGTGTATCAGCTACCGGTAGACAACAGGTAGTCGTAACTCCAGAAGGTTTCGGCTACCGGTAGACAACAGGTAGTCGTAACTCCAGAATGTTTCGGCTACCGGTAGCCGATAAACAGCTACCGGTAGTCATTCCAAAAATCTGAAATTTTCAAATGTTTTGCCAAATCTTTGGGCTTTGAATTTCCTTCCCTTAGATGATCAAAGTGGACCCTAATGGGGTACAAACCAAGGTGTATGGGACTTTAATTGAATCAAATGAATGTTAAACCGAAGTTTCATTATGGGTTATAATCCCGGCTTAATAATATTCTTGATGTGGTGTCGGGCTAAGCGATATCCACGGATGTTTCCGCGGGTTGATGGGTTATCAACGGGACCCCCGGAATTTTGGGGTGTCACACATTTCACATATCCCATGGCAAAATTATATCATAAACATATAATTCTCATAATTCTCCACAATGTCAATATAACACAAGCATGCATATACATTGACAATTTTCATAACACAATTCCAAGCATGTTATCACAATTTTTTATGTCAATAACACACTTAATCACAAAGGCACAATATAACACATAACAGCCCATGTAATAGCCCACATAACAACCCACATAACGGCCCAAAAACAGTGCACAAAACAGTCCCATAACAGTGCACAAAACAGCCCCATAACAGTGCACAATTTCAACCCCTAAACAGCCACAATACAGCCCCAAAATAGGCCACATAGCAGCCCCAAAAATCAGCCCAAAAGGTAGGAATAAAACCAAAGTAGGAAGACCCCTACCTCTTGGTGCGTAAATCGAAGGGTAGAGCTTCCAAAAACACCTCCCAAACTCCCAAAACTCTTGATTTCCCCAAAGTCTCCTCTTGGATCTTCGGTGAAATCACTCGTTCTTGGTGTGGTTGCGTAGCCCTTGTCGCGGTGATCGACTTTAACTCTAGGTCCGAGTTGATCCAAGCAACGGAACTTCGAAGATTGGAGGGAGGAAGCTTGAAGAACTATTTTTCTTCTCTTTTCTCTCTTCTCTCTCTTTGGTCGGACAAGGTGCTGAACAAGTGAGATATTTTTCTCAAAATATCAGATTTTGGTTGATATTTATAGTCGCAAATGTGCGGTCCACATTGCATCGCATATTTCCTACTTCCGGGTCCGTTTTCATCCCGAAACGATTCATTACATCCCGGTTTAAGTTCAAATTAATTTAATCCAATTCTAAGGAAATTTTATAAAACTCATTTTTGGGGACCTCCACGAGGTCATTCGCCACCCAGTCACCTCGAACCACGTGCAAAAATCCGACTATCTCGGAATTCGATGAAATTCGATAGGGTAACTAGTTTCCGCGATACAAGTCTAATGGAGAAGTGTGTTTCCTCATCCAAGATCTAGAGAAAGGTGTATCTCGAATCCGCACTGTTGTGGCAAATTACTGTTTTGCCATTTTTCAGAAAAAGTTCAAATTTAACCGGGTTTTACAGACGTTTTCTAGGGGGGGCTGCTGCTGCTTCTCCTCCTCCTCCTTCTTTATTCGTTCATTTAGTTTTAGTTTGCAAGCACAAGTCTTCATTAGTTTCAATTCCATTGATTGAGTCACGGTATTTATTTTATTATTGTAATTGGTTGTCAATTCTTATTTCAATACAAGATTTTAATTTAAGTTTATATTCAATCTTTGGTTTGCTTTAATTTATCATGTCTTCTTTTATTGCTTTTAATTTTACTTTCGTTATGTTTGAGTAGTTTAATTCCAGTATTATCGGATGAGGGAGTCTCATCCATGAATGGGGATTTTGACTTAACTAGGATTTTTCCAAAAATTAAGTTATTTTGTTGATTGAATAATTAAAGTTGAAAACATGGGTGATATATATATATATCTGTGCTTATCCGTAGACGACTTAGACTTGACACGGATAATACTTGAAATCACTACAATCAACGTGAATGTAATTCTTTCAAAATTAAGTCAATCAATTTGAATACACATTTGTCACTATCATTGGTTTTAGTTGAATATTTTCCGCTTGAGTGCGTTTGATTACAATCTTAAGTGAGTTATAGTATTAGGTCAAAATTACTATTTACGGTGAGATGAACTCTAAAGATTAACTAGTTTTCTTTAATTATTGTTATTTAGTTTACTTGCTTTAAAATCCCTTTTCTTTAAAATCCAAGAGTTTTACTTTTATTTGTTTACCACTGATCAAATTTGTCCTTCGTTTTCTCTGAGGAGACTACCTTCGTAATCGACCAAGTTACTAACGATACATTCATGTGCCCATATATATACCCACTTTAGAGGACAAGCATTTTTGGCACCATTGCTGAGGAAAAATAATCCACTTTAGAAAACAAGCATTTTTGGCACCGTTTCCAAGAAAAAACAAGCGTACAAATTTGAAAGGTGATTTGGATCAACGACAGATATGTCTTGTGAATTTTATCAAAAGCCCAAGTATGTTTTTCCATTTTTTTTTTGTTTTACATTTTTTTTGTACGTTATTTAAATGGTATCAATTGCTTCATTTATGAAGTATATGTGTGAGATTTGTGTTGAGTATGGACATATCACTGTTGAGTGCCCTTTAATTCCAATGGATCGAAAGTTTTATTGGGATGAGTCAATTACATTGCCTAATTATCCACAACCTTACCCTAATAATTGTCTTGAAACTTCTTATCCAGATTTTAGTTGGGGGAACGAAAATTATCAAGTATAGGAACATCTCACACCACCACTAGAGCCTCTCAATTATCTCTCATACCATGACCCCAGGAAAAGAGTTTGTCGAATATTATGAATAAATTTATGCAAACCTAACTAATTATCAATGTCCAAACAAGCCAAAAATTGGAAGAGATAAAAGACATCCTCAACACATTAACCATGTTAGTTAGTAATTTGACACAAGAACAAGAAATTGAGCATGGTCAATGTAGTGATACTGATTATTTTCTTGAACTACAAACTAAGGATGAATTCATTAATACCCTTGATAATGAAGAATTAAGTGACATTGTTATCCCACAAGAGGCTAATGAGCCCAATGACCTTTCATTATCAAATAGTAGTAATGACATTCACATATTCAAGCTTGGTAATGGTATGAAGGTTGAGTTGAGTGACATAATTGATAAAGATATATTTTCTATCTTATTGTTGGACTTGCAGAAAAATGTATATATCTTCATTTTCTTGAATGTTCAAAAGGTGTGTCGGGTGTATGAGTGGATAATTCGATTAAAGAAGTTACTTAGACACCATATTTTTAAGCCATTAAAAATAAAATGATCCATATTTAAATCTGAATTTAAGCCAGATTGATTGTGAGCTTGATTCTTTTCTTTGTACATAGTAGTTAGTATTATTTTTATTATTATTTTTTTGTATTTTATCGATTTTTATTTTTAGATTTGCACATACCCTTTTAATGTGTACCCATTAGTATTTGGAGTTTCATGTTAATATCTTTCGTTAAGCATATTGTTGGGTTTAAGTTAGAGGGTGTGCGCATATCTTTGAGTGCTTTATTTTTCTTTTGTGTTTTATTTTCTAGGTAATTTAATTAGCCTATTATGCTTATTTCTTTTTGTGTAGGTTTTTTTTTTTTTTTGCAGCCAATGGTTTTATTGCTGAAGCTTATTGCCAGGTGTTTTCTTTTCCTTTATTGTCTTTATTTTTTTCTCATTACATGACTGTTTTCCATTCAGGGCCGCATGATTTAAATTGGGAGGTTAGGGTTACACCACCATATGCAACCACAATGTACTACTTATAAAAAATTTGAAAATTTTAATTTAAAAAAAAAAAAAATCAAAACATCCAATTTGGACTATATTATTATCTTTTTAATTATGATGATATTTTTGATTATTCAATTTGAATCTTGAATTGTTGCATAATAGCAATCTAGGAGTTTATTCTATGTTTGAGTATCATGTTCATATTTTTATTTGGAACTCAAATTTTATGTACACCATGATCGTGTAATTTTTACGATTTATTGAATGAGATGCACATTTTAAAAAGCTTGATATTTGTAATGGAGATGTGAATAACCTATGTGATTTTTGTGTCATTCTTTGTTTGAGGGTTATAATACATTTACTCAAAAGACTATTCTTTCAAATTTAATCTCTTTCAATAATGTCATTATTTTTGTTTTGGTTAGTATATATGAGGTGATTAGTTGATTATGTCTGAATGTTAGAAGTACCTTGTCATACATTTTATAGAAATGATTTTAGGTCATCATTGAATTAATTTGATCTTTAAGCCTATTTCTTTCTTCTCATTATCCTTAGAAGCCGTGTTTGAGCCAAAAGAAAAATATTATTTCTTTGTCACAACAATGACCAAGCCAATTATAAAATATTTATACCTTACCTTGGTTATCCCGGGAATTGATATGTACTTGTTATTATGTTGGTAAAATTGTTGGTGAATGCTCGATTGGAAAGAAAGAAAAAGAGAGAGAAAGGAAAAACAAAATTGAGTTGTGTGACGCCCCAAAAATCCGGGGGTCCGTTGATCACCCATCAACCCGCGGAATGTCCGTGGATACCGAGTAACTCGATATCACAACGTTATGCCCCATTTACCGGGGTCCATAATTTAACAAAATTGGGCAGAGTCTCCATTGTACGGGGAGCTCTACCCAAAACACAACATGTGCATCATAAAATAACAAGACCCATCCGAGATCCAATATTCAACAACGACCACACCGGGTCCATTTATGAGTAAATATAGACCACACCGGGTCCATCTATCCACACTCATATAAACATGCAAGACTATATTAAAATTAGTCCATAAAAGTCCAATTACATTTATTTACATACATTATATGCCAAATTTTACAAACAAAAAGGATTAAAAGCCACAAGTCGGCTTTTCTTCAACCATGTGGCCCCGATTGTGAACCACCCGCCGGCGCATAACCCGCACCTGAAATGTTTCCCATATAGGGTAAGCCAACGCCCAGTAAAGTATATCCTACAAAGGCTACTCCCCACCTTAAATGCATATGCAATGTGATATGCAACAATCAACACATTTATCCATTCAAGCATTGCTATCAAGAATATGCATCCAATGATAGGAATTCTATATCATGCCATGAAATGAGATGAGACTCACTTATGCAACTTCAACCCAAGTCCTCACCGATTCTCACAACACCATGCAATGCACTTGTGAAATGAACCGTCATTTGACGAAAAATCCATCCAATGATCGTTTGAAATAAAAGTTGTTTCATTATAAAACCAAATCATTGATGGGTGTTACTCATTGGATGAGTACTTTTATAAACCAAAATCTTGTATCTTGTTGGACAACGGATTTTGGTATTTCAACCACCGATTCCGTAAACACCAGCACTTTTCTGGAATTTCACCGCCGGGAAGTGCCTGAACCATGTGACCAGGTTTTGCACCCGAGGGAGAGTCTAGCCATACTTGTTATACCCGACACAAGTTTTCTTCCACGCAACCATGCGACTCAAAGGGGATCTTCGATCCACATTTTTCCGAGCCCACAGACCAACCACCAAACAAGGTGTTTGATCAACCATGCATCTCACACACCCATACTCATGCCTAAGCCCATGGATCGGATGCCTCCGTGCAAATGCAATGTAATGTGACATTGCATATCAATGTCATGTCTCATATGTAATGAATGTCATATGTACAACTTAAACAACATATCAACATGTATCATGGACAATTATATCATAGGCATATAATCTCCAAACTTTCATCTCAATGTCAAAACATCAACTAGCATGTATCAACATTTATATTCAACACAATTGACAGGCATGTTATTACATAATCGATGCTAATAACATACTTAAATCACAAGGCGTATGATAACACATAACCGCCCATGTATTAGCCCACATAACAACCCACTTAACGGGCCAAAAACAATCCACAAAACAGCCCCTAATCGGAGCACAAAACAACCCCTAGTTGGAACACAAAACAACCCCTAATCGGAGCACAAAAACAACCCCTAATCGGAGCACAAAAACAGCCCCTACATAGGCCTCAAAACAGTGACTAATCAGGCCATAAAAACAGTTCATAACATGCCATAAAACAGTCCATAAAATGGCCCTAGAAACAGTCCATGAATGGCCTAAAAACAGTCCATGAAATGGCCCTAAAAACAGTCCATGAAATGGCCTAAAATCAGTCCATGAATTGGCCTAAAAATAGTCCATAAAATGGCCTAAAAACAGTCCATGAATTGGCCTAAAAACAGTCCATGAATTGGCCTAAAATCAGTCCGTAAGGTGGCCTATATGCAGTCCGCAAAATGGCTTAAAAACCGTCCACCTTTGGGCACCAAAAACAGTCCACTTTTTCGCCCAAAATCAATCCATTCTTCCATCCAAAAACAGTCACAATTTCAGCCCAAAAACAGGCCTAAAACAGCCCCTTAAACAAGCATAAAACAGCCCCATGATTTCAACTCAAAAGAGGCCATATAACAGCCCCTAAAACAGTTTATAAACAGCCATATATCAGTAAAAAATACAGTCATGTTTCAGTCAACAAAACAACCCTTAAGATAGGAGTAAAACCCAAGTAAGAAGAACTCTACCACTTGTAGCATAGATTGAAGTGTAGAGACGTCAAGAACCCCAAAAATAGCCCAAGAACTTGATTTCTCCAAAATCTTTTTTTGGGACCTTCGGTGAAATCCACTTTTCTTGGCACGTACACGTAGCCCTCGTCGCGGTGATCGACTTTAACTCTTGGTCCGAGTTAATCAGAGTGACGGAACTTCGAAGATCGGTGGAAGAAAGCTTGATTTCCCACTTTTCTCTTCTCTTTCTCTCACACGTTGGAACCAGCAGATTTGGGGAAGGAAATATCTGATTTTTAAGATATTTAGCCCCTATTTATAATTTTTAAAACTTGGCTCACATCGAGCCACACGGCCACCACTTGTTCGGATCCATTTTCACCCCGAAACGACTAATTTCATCCCGATTTAAGTTCAAATTAATTTTATTTGAACTTTCATCAAATTCTAAGGAAATTTTATAATTTTAATAAAAAATTCATTTTTGGGGGTCACTGGACACCAGTCACCTCGAAAAACGTAAAAAAACCCAACTATCTCGGAATTCAGTGAAATTTGACAGGGTGACTCGGTTTCACGAGACGAATGCAACGGAGGACTCCATTTCGTCATCCGAGCTCTAGAACATGAATATTTTAAATACGCATTAGGGTGTCAAATTACCATTTTGCCCTTTTTCAGAAAAAGTTCAAATTTGCCCGGATTTTACATTCTTCCCCCCTTAAAAGAATTTTGTTCCCGAAATTCACACACATATACATGCAATCACATGCGTATGCAACAATCATATAATACATAATGACAAACAAGAATGTACCTCCATCCTCAAATAGGAAAGGATAATTGGTACGTATAGTGTTCTCACGCTCCCATGTTGCCTCCTCCACTCCTCGGTGCTGCCACAACACCTTCACTAGCCTCATGGTCTTGCCTCGCAAAACCTGTCCCTCCGCATCAATAATCAATTCACCCCAATCCACCACATGTGTCGGATCTGGAGTATACTTCCGGAGCATGGAGACATGGAATACTACATGAACGCCCGATAGATTTGGCTGTAACACCAACCGGTAAGCAACTGTACCTACCCTCTCGAGTATCTCGAAGGGCCCGATATACCTCGGTGACAGCTTTCCCCGCTTGCCGAACCTTACCACTCCTCTCTTAGGCATTACCTTCAAGAAGACCAAATCTCCCACCCCAAACTCTAGAGGTCCTCGCCGCTTGTCAACGTAGCTCTTCTGCCGGCTCTGGGCTGTGAGAAGACGCTTTCGTATCAAGTCTACCTTCTCCGAGGTGTCCCTAACCAATTCCGGCCCCGTAGTGGTTCTTTCTCCCACCTCCGTCGAACAAATCGGAGATCGACAAGGCCTCCCATATAGTGCCTCATAGGGTGCCATCTGTATGCTCGCCTGATAACTATTGTTGTAGGCGAACTCCACCAAGGGTAAGTGTTCTTCCTAGTTACCCTTGAGATCTAGGACGCATGCCCATAGCATGTCCTCTAAGGTCTGGATGGTCATCTCCGACTGATTGTCCGTCTGGGGATGAAAAGCAGTACTCATCATCAATTGTGTCCCCATGGCTCGCTGGAAACTCTCCCAAAAATGAGCTGTAAACCTGGGATCCCGATCCGATACTATAGATATGGGTACCCCATGCAACCGGATAATCTCCCTTATATATAACTTGCAGAATTCCTCCAGTGTGAAGGTCATCCGCACCGCTAAAAAGTGTGCCGACTTAGTAAGCCAGTCCACTACCACCCATACCGCGTCATGTCCCCACGATGTCCGTGGCAAGTGGGTCACAAAATCTATCGTGAGATGCTCCCATTTCCACTCAGCTACCTCCAAGGGCTGGAGCAAACCTGCTGGTCTCTGGTGTTCAACCTTAACCTGCTGACACGTGAGACATTGACTGACAAAGTCGCCAACTTGCCTCTTCATTCCACTCAAGTAATACTGGCGACGAAGATCATGATACATTTTCGTGCCCCCTGGATGAACCGCAAAACGGAAGCAGTGAAATTCCCTAAGGATCTCCGTTCTCAGATCCGCCAACTGAGGAACCACAACCCTTCCTCGATACCGAAGACTACCATCCGAGTGAATGGCCCAGTCCTCGTCACCTATACCTGCCTGTACACGGTCCCGCTGTGATGCCCCAAAAAAAATCCGGGGGTCCGTTGATTACCCATCAACCCGCGGAATGCCCGTGGATACCGAGTAACTCGATATCACAACGTTATGCCCCATTTACCGGGGTCCATAATTTAACAAAATTGGGCATAGTCTCCTTTGTACGGGGAGCTCTGCCTAAAACACAACCTGTGCATCATAAAATAACAAGACCCATCTGAGGTCCAATATTCAACAATGACCACACCGGGTCCATTTATGAGTAAATATAGATCACACCGAGTCCATCTATCCACACTCATATAAACATGCAAGGCTATATTAAAATTAGTCCATAAAAGTCCAATTACAATTCTTTACATACGTTACATGCCAAATTTTACAAACAAAAAGGATTAAAAGCCACAAGTCGGCCTTTCTTCAACCATGTGGCCCCGATTGTGAGCCGTCCGCCGGCGCATAACCCGCACCTGAAATGTTTCCCGTATAGGGTGAGCCACGCCCAGTAGAGTAATTCCTACAGAGGCTACTACCCACCTAAGTGCACATGCAATGTTCACATTCAACAATTCATATTCACATCAACATTCCAAGTAAGAATATGCAATTCTAGGTTGGAATTCTACATGCCATGCTATGAAATGAGATGAAACTCACTCGTGCAACTCAACCCGAACCCTCATCGGCTCCCACCACACAATGCAATGCAAGTGTGTAAAACCTTCATCATAGATGAATTACCTCCAATGCTTGTTTGAAATAAAATCATGTGTTTATAAAAGTCAAGCATTGTTGGATGTTGCACATCCAAGAGTATGTTTATAAAACAAAATCTTTAACAAAATCTTGTGTCCTTGTTGGGCAACGGATTTTGGTATCTTAACCACCGGTTCTGTAAACACCAGCACTTTTCTGGAATTTCACCCCCGGGAAGTGCCTGAACCATGTGACCGGGTTTTGCACCCGAGGGAGAGTCTAGCCCTACTTGTTATACCCGACACAAGTTTTCTTCCATGCAACCATGCGACTCAAAGGGGATCTTCGATCCACATTTTTCCGAGCCCACAGACCAACCACCAAACAAGGTGTTTGATCAACCATGCATCTCACACACACACACTCCCATATTCATGCCTAAGCCCATGGACAATTATATCATAGGCATATAATCTCCAAACTTTCATCTTAATGTCAAAACATCAACTAGCATGTATCAACATTTATATTAAACACAATTGACAAGCATGTTATTACATAGTCGATGCTAATAACACACTTAAATCACAAGGCGAATGATAACACATAACAGCCCACAAAAATCAGTCCAAAACAGTATGTAAAGTGACCTAGAAACAATCCTGAAAGTGGCTTAAAAACAGTCCGCAAAGTGCCCTAAAAACAGTCCACAAAGTGGCCCAAAAACAGTCCGCAAAGTGGCCTAAAAACAGTCCGTAAGGTGGCCTATATGCAGTCCTTAAAGTGGCTTAAAAACAGTCCGCAAAGTGCCCTAAAAACAGTCTATAAAGTGGCCTAAAACAAGTCCGCAAAGTGGCCTAAAAACAGTCTGTAAGGTGGCCTATATGCAGTCCGCAAAATGGCTTAAAAACAGTCCACCTTTGGCCACCAAAAACAGTCCACTTTTTCGCCCAAAATCAATCCATTCTTCCATCCAAAAAACGGTCACAATTTCAGCCCAAAACAGGCCTAAAACAGCCCCTTAAACAGGCATAAAACAACCTCTTAAACAAGCATAAAACAACCCATGCTTTCAACCCAAAAGATGCCATATAGCAGCCCCTAAAACAGTCTATAAACAGTCATATATCAGTCCAAAATACAGTCATGTTTCAATCAACAAAACAACCCCTTAAGGTAGGAGTAAAACCCAAGTAGGAAGAACCCTACCTCTTGGAGCGTAGTAGAAATGGTAGGAAGCCTCAAGAACACCTCCTAAGCCCAAAACCTTTGATTTCTCCAAATCTCCTCCTTTGGATCTTCGGTGAAATTCCTCGTTCTTGGTACGTACGCGTAGCCCTCGTCGAGGAGATGAAGTTTAGTTCTTGGCTCGACGGATTCCGACCCACGGAACTCTGAGAATCGCCGAAGAACGTCTTGGATTTCTCTCTTTCTCTCCCTCTTTCTCTCCAACGTTCAAGCCAGTAGAATTGTGAAGATATTCTGCCCAAAATCAGATATTTAAGCCCTATTTATAATTTTAAATCTTGGCTCAGATCGCGCCACACGCCCCCCTCTTTCCCGGGTCCGTTTTTGCCCCGAAACGATTAATTTCATTCCGGTTTAAGTTCAAATTAATTTTATTTGAACTTTAATTCAATTATTAGGAAATTTTATAATTTCAATAAAAAATTCGTTTTTGGGGAGCACTGGACACCAGTCACCTCGAAAAACGTGAAAAACCCAACTATCTCGGAATTCGGCAAAATTTGACAAGGTGACTCGGTTTCGCGAGATGAATCCAACGGCGAACTTCGTTTCCTCATCCGAGCTCTAGAACATGAATATTTTTAAATACGCATTATGGTGGCAAATTACCATTTTGCCCTTTTTCAAAAAAAGTTCAAATTTGCCCGGATTTTACATTCTTCCCCCCTTAAAAGAATGTCGTCCCCGAAATTCACACACACATACATGCAATCACATGCATATGCAATAATCATATAATACATAATGACAACAAGAATGTACCTCCATCCTCAAATAGGAAAGGATAATTGGTATGTATAGTGTGTCCTCACGCTCCCATGTCGCCTCCTCCACTCCTCGGTGCTGCCACAGCACCTTCACTAGCCTCACGGTCTTGCCTCGCAAAACCTGATCCCGGCTATCCATGATACGTATCGGTCCCTCCTTGAAGGTTCCATCCGCATCAACGACAAGCTCGCCCCAATCCACCACATGAATCGGATCTGGAGTATACTTCCGAAGCATAGAGACATGAAATACCACATGAACACCCGATAGATTTGGCGGTAACGCCAACTGATAAGCAATTGTACCTACCCTCTCGAGTATCTCGAAGGGCCCGATATACCTCGGTGACAGCTTTCCCCGCTTGCCGAACCTGACCACTCCTCTCTTAGGCATTACCTTCAAGAAGACATGATCTCCCACCTCAAACTTTAGAGGTCGTCGCCGCTTGTCAGCGTAGCTCTTCTGTCGGCTCTAAGCCGTGAGAAGACGTTTTCGTATCAAGTCTACCTTCTCCGAGGTGTCCCTAACCAATTCCGGCCCCGTAGCGGTTCTTTCTCCCACCTCCGTCCAACAAACCGGAGATCGACAAGGCCTCCCTTATAGTGCCTCATAGGGTGCCATCTGTATGCTCGCCTGATAACTGTTGTTGTAGGAGAACTCCACCAAGGGTAAGTGTTCTTCCCAGCTACCCTTGAGATCTAGGACGCATGCCCGTAGCATGTCCTCTAAGGTCTGGATGGTCCTCTCCGACTGACTGTCCGTCTGGGGATGAAAAGCAGTACTCATCATCAATTGTGTCCCCATGACTCGCTGGAAACTCTCCCAAAAATGAGACGTAAACCTGGGATCCCAATCCGATACTATAGATACGGGTACCCCATGCAACCGGACAATCTCCCGTATATATAACTTGTATAATTCTTCCAGTGTGAAGGTCATCCGCATCTCCAAAAAGTGTGCCGACTTAGTAAGCCGGTCCACTACCACCCATACCGCGTCATGTCCCCGCGATGTTCGTGGCAAGTGGGTCACAAAATCCATCGTGAGATGCTCCCACTTCCACTCAGCTACCTCCAAGGGCTGGAGCAAACCTGCTGGTCTCTGGTGTTCAGCCTTAACCTGCTGACACGTGAGACATCGATTGACAAAGTCGCCAACTTGCCTCTTCATTCCACTCAAGTAATACTGGTGACGAAGATCATGATACATCTTCGTGCCACCGGGGTGTACAGCAAAACGGGAGCAATGGAACTCCCTAAGGATCTCCTCTCTCAGCTCTGCTAACTGGGGAACCACAACCCTTCCTCTATACTGAAGACTACCATCCGAGTGAATGGTCCAGCCCTCGTCACCTGCACCTGCTTGTATACGGTCCCGGATGGACAATAGCTCCGTGTCCTGACTCTGGGACTCAATCACCCTGCTCAGTAGAGAAGGCGTAGCCACCAAACTCTCCAAAGTACCCTGAGCCTGACCCATATAACATAGCCCGAACTGTCCCACAGTCTAGAGCATCTGCCACTCTCGGGAAGCCATACTAGCCACAACTCCCCGTGACTTTCGGCTGAGTGCATCAGCCACCACATTTGCTTTACCGAGATGGTAATGCAAAGTGAAGTCATAATCTTCGAGGTACTCCATCCACCTGCGTTGTCTCATGTTGAGGACCCACTGTGTAAAGATGTACTTCAGACTTTTGTGGTCTGAAAACACCTCGAACTGCTCACCGTACAGATAGTGGCGCCAAGCCTTCAAGGCAAAGACAATGGCCTCCAACTCCATGTCATGCGTGGGGTAATTCTGCTCGTGGTTCTTTAACTGCCGAGAACCATAAGCCACTACCCTCCCGGACTGCATCAAAACACATCCAAGTCCGTCCTTAGAGGCATCACAATACATTGTGTACCTCTGTCCCCTTTCCGGTACTATCAGAATAGGAGCTGAAGTAAGCCTCTTCTTCAACTCCTGGAATGCATTCTTACACGAGTCATTCCACTCAAACTTGACCTCTTTTAAGGTCAACCTCGTCATAAGTGCAGCTAATCGAGAGAAGTCCTCAATGAACCTCCTATAGTACCCTACCAATCCCAAGAAACTGCGTATCTTGAAGACTGACTTCGGCTTCTCCCAATTCATAACTGCCTCGACCTTTTTCGGGTCCACGGATACACCCGAAGCCGACACTACATGCCCCTAGAATTTCACCTCAGTAAGCCAAAATTCACACTTACTAAATTTGGCATACAACTGATGGTCTCTCAAGGCCTGGAGAACAATCCTCAAGTGATCCTCATGCTCCTCCTCAGACTTGTAGTAGATCAAGATATCGTCAACGAAAACCACAACGAATTGATGTAGGTAGGGTTGGAACACCCTTTGCATGAGATCCATGAATGCCGCTGGAGCATTCGTCAATCCGAATGGCATCACTGTGAACTCAAAATGCCCATACCACGTCCGAAACGCCGTCTTAGGGATATCCGCCTCCCTAACCCTCAACTAATGGTAACCGGTGCGGAGATCTATCTTGGAGTAGACCCGTGCCCCTCTCAGCTGATCAAACAAGTCATCAATCCTCGGCAAATGGTACCTATTCTTGATAGTAACCCTATTCAACTGCCGGTAATCTATGCATAGTCGAAGGGTTTTGTCCTTCTTGTTTGCAAATAACACCGGAGCGCCCCAAGGTGAGGTACTCGGTCTAATGAACCTCCTGTCCAACAATTCCTGCAATTGGACTTTGAGTTCTTGCAACTCAGCAGGCGCCATCCTATGTGGAGTCATAGAAATGGGCGAAATACCGGGGTGCAACTCAATAGTGAAGTCTACATCCCTATGTGGAGGTAATCCCGGTAATTCATCCGGAAAAACATCCTCATAATCACACACAACCTGAGGTAGACCCAACTCCTGTCTCGCCTCGTCCTCTAGGGTAAGGCTTGCTAGCCAACCCATCAACTGCCCGTGCCATCTAGAGTCGTACACGGCTTGAGATAAAGCATCGTGCTTTGCCCCCTGGAACTTGAAACAAACACCATCAGGCGTATAAGCAGTGACCCGCTTCCGATCACAATCAATGACTCGGTGTGCCGTCAACCAATCCATTCCGAAGATTACATCGAACTCCGACATGTCCATGACCCGAAGGTCCACGGTGAGTAGAATCCCTGAGATCTCTAACTCACACCCCTGACATATCTGATCAACCCTCGCCCTAGCACCTAGGGGAGAACTCACATGCAATGACTCTTCTAAGGTCTCAACCTCTAAGCCCAAGTCTTTCACACAAGATGCAGCAATAAATGAATGTGATGCACCAGAATCAAATAATACTCTAGCCCATAAGCGAGAGAGTAGAAATGTACCCTGTACCACTGACTGGTCTGCCGGCTCAGTCTGAGGTATCATGGCGTAGACACGCCCCTGGGTCCCTGAAGTTCCGGCTTGTGAACCCTGCCCTCGGCCCCGACCCATACCCTGGCCCATCTGGCCTGCTTGCGGAGTTCCCGTTCGTGAAGTGGTAGGAGCCTGTGTGATTGTCACAAAAACGATACCTTTCCTAACCCCTAATTACTATCCCTCAATGTATGCAATGTATGGACGGTGGAGAAGAATTTCTTCCCCTAAGGATAGAGTCAAAAGAACGGGTAATGAGGAAAGGGAAATGGGACGATGTAAATATGGGAATGTATGCACAAAAATGCTCCCCAATCGCAAGGAGACTTTCGTGTGTTGTGAGTTACTTGGAAGAGTATTCCAAGGTCGTATCCACAGGGAAGGTAGTGAATCAAGATTGAAGTGATTTGGTGAAACACGGAAATGTAAAATCTTTTGTCTTGAGAGTTGATTGGTGAAGTGTGTGCTAATGAAAATGTAATGGTAAAAACAAGTGTTGGCAATTCCAAGAGATCACTCCAATGGGTATACCACCTCAACTCAAATCACTCCTCCGATTGAGCATGAATGAACACTTGAATCACGGAAAGCCGAGGATGACATCGGTGAGTATCTAAGCATAAACCGTGACTAGGCCTACGGTTTATCAAAGACTCATCGTATCATCCATCTTCTATCCGGTCAAAATGAACCATTTGACTCTAAAGGGAGAGAGGAGAAAGAGTTGAAATGGGATCCCCAAAGGAGATCCCTCTTGGTCTTGCCAACTAGAGAATTTAGCTACTCATACTAGGAATGGAAATGATTAGGTAATGGAAGTGCATTGCAAATCTATGAACTTCTAAAGCTACTAAGTGTAAGAATTTATGAACTAAAATAACATGCATTTAAACCCATTACATAGATATGAAAGTGGAGCACTTGAAGCATTAATGGTGAAATATTAAATGAGCATTCAACTAACCAAACATGAAGGGAAAACAACATTCATGGCATTCAATGAACTATAAAAATCCTTCCTCAAGATTACAAGACAAATGCAGTAGAAGAAAATGCAAAATCTCAAGTTTCTCTCTCTAAAAACTACTGTTCATCATCTTCTCCGCCCAGAGCTTCTCTCTCTAAAAACTCTTCAATAATATGCTGAATGAATAATAACTCTCCTCTTCTCTTTCTCCCTCCTGGTATATCCATCCTTGGAGAACTTTTCTTCTTTCTCCGAAAAGTGCCTGGTCAATCTCTGCAACTCCCTTAGTCACTCCCTGCAGTAGAGCTAAGTCTGGAAGGGGGAAGTGCAGACTTTGTCTGCAAACCCAGCAGGTCCCCAGCAGGTCCCATTCTCTCTCTTTTATTTAATGCCATCTTGCAATCCATATCAATGCAGGGGTGAGGGAAGCTCCAGGGTGTGTAAGGGATGTCAGGAAGCATGTAGTAGAAGTGCATGTGGGACCCTCCAAGCTGCAAAGTTGAGTTGCAGGCTGTCTGGAGAAAAGTGCAAAAACCTTCCGGAAGGTAGACACACACCTACCGGAAGGTCGCTGAAAGACAGTTCAATGAAAAGAATCAAATGCAAGAACTTCCGGAAGGTCGACATCAGAAACAAAAATCTTCCGGAAGGTTCATTCCAGTAGCCAAAACCTTCCGGAAGATTCATTCCAGTAGACAAATCCTTCCGGAAGGTTTTACTCCAGTAGCTTAAATCTTCCGGAAGGTTCATTCCAGTAGCTTAAATCTTCCGGAAGGTTCATTCCAGTAGACAAAACCTTCCGGAAGATTTTGGCAGTCAAAAAGAAACCCAAGGCAAAACCTTCCGGAAGGTTCATTCCAGTAGACAAATCCTTCCGGAAGGTTTTACTCCAGTAGCTTAAATCTTCCGGAAGGTTCATTCCAGTAGACAAAACCTTCCGGAAGATTTTGGCAGTCAAAAAGAAACCCAAGGCAAAACCTTCCGGAAGGTTCATTCCAGTAGACAAATCCTTCCGGAAGGTATTAGCTGTGACAAGGTCATCCAGGGCTTTTAGCAAAACCTTCCGGAAGACCGACATACACCTTCCGGAAGGTTTTCAGACTGTGAGCACAATTTGGATTTCTTTCCTCTCCAAACCATCCTTAAAACTACCCCATACACTCCATTAGCCTCATACAACAACATGGGTGTTTAAGTCATGTCATTTACATCATTTTACATGCATTCACCCAAAATTCCATCAAGCCATATTCAAAACCAAAACACTCCCATTTATTGACAAAAAGGAGTGAAACAAAAGCACTTTAGCACACAATACATGTCATTGTTCTGTGCTAATCACACCCCCCAACTTGCGATTTGCTAGTCCCTAGCAAATATAATTTCCAGTCCCAAACCAATATGCACACACACCTTCATAAAAACTCAACAAGGTAAAATCAATAAAATCATATTGCAAATATGGTTTTGACTTTGTTCAACTACAATCAACCTTTTGTGGTATTTCATAGACAAGTTCAGTACAATGTGGGCATAATCACAACAAAAAATGGCCAGAACTTAAGGACACTTCTACAGGCCGACATCAAAGAGAGAGTAACCCTAATTCTCTGCCCCACCCTTACCAGACACAATAAACAAAAACAAAGAAACACAACCAAATCCAGCCTCTACTTCTCACCACCACCATCATCATCATGATCAGGAGGTAGGTCAAAGTCACTCTCCCCCTCAGTCTCATCTTCCGACTCCTCATCAGTGTCTCCAATCTCAACCATGGTAGAGGCAGAAGGATAGGGGGAGGTTGAGCTACCCTGGCCCGGAATGGGGTTCCCTGGGAACTTACGCTGAAAGAGCTGTGTCATCATGGCAGCGATCCCCTGCACCGTCTCTTTCATCCCACGCACCTCATTCTTGATTCCTTGAACTTCTCCCTTAATTCCCTGCACTTCACCCACCAGTGCATCGAGGCGCTGTGGAATAGCATGATCGGGGGTAGGTGCAGGGGCTGGTGCCGTAGGAGGGGCTTCAGTAGAAGTTCCAGCATCAGACGGCTGTGGCTGTGGCTGTGGCTGTGGCTATGGCTGTGGCTGGGGTCCTGGATCCCTGCTCCTCTCACCCTTAGCCCTGGCAGCCCTTTTCTGACTGCTGGCCATCCCAATTGCTCCAAACTCTGGAGGGAGCAGCTTTTCCTGGCCATAGTGCTTCACATTCGCCTGATCACACAACTTAGTGACCAGGTTGGGAAAGGGTAGGTTCGCCTTTGGCTTATCCATCCGGGCAAACTCCCGCATCTCCAACCAAATATAGTAGGCCACATCAAACGCCACCCCTGTCATAAAAGCATGCAGTAGAGACACCCCATAAGTGTGCTTGAGGCCCCCGACGAATGTCGTTCCCTTAAACGTTGTCGGATCCTCATACGTGAGGTTCACATACTCCTCAAGTGTTTTGTTCGCATCCACGTTGTGTGGGTAGACAGGGGTGGATGCGGGAGGTCTAGCATACCCCATTGCCATGGCAATTGTATCAGGGGTGACCTCAAATGATTTCCCCCTCACATTAGTTTTCAACTTACTCCCATCATCCCCAAAAACAAACAATTTCTGATAAAATTCTCGACACATTCCCAGGTTGTACCCCTTCACCTCAACAAACCAAACACCCAAACCCCGTTCCTCAATAATTTTCACAACCTCATCCGTAATACCAAGGGAGATTCTATCAACATACCTCTCACACGTCACACCTTTTTCCTCAATCCTTTTTCTTCGTTCATCATGCCTTGCCTTTGTCCTCCGCTCCGCCTTTTCCTGAGAGCTAGGACCTTCCCCGGTCCTTTTCCTAGAAGCTGAGCCAGAGGGGGGTGGAGACTCGGGGCCAGTCCTCTTTGTCTTGGCCATGAGTGAGACGAACACTCCAAACCCCAAAGCGATCATGAACCACCACCATATGTTTTCAAGGGTCCCCCATGCGTCCATAGTTGCCTCATTCAATCGAGCCATGGTAGGTGAGTAGGGTGATTTGGAGAGGGGATGGAAAAGTGGTGAATTTTGGGGGAAATAAACCTTAGGGTTTTACAAGAATTCCTTGGGATTTCGGCTCAAAAGTTCCAAGATTCACCCTTAATCAAGGGAAAATAGAAGGTAAAGATGATTGGAGAGGGGTTTCGAAGCTCAGGAAGGAGAAGGAGGAGAGGAGAGAGTTTGGGGGAGTTGTATTTGAGAAAGGCAATGAAAGGGTTCCCAAAAAATTTAGATTTAAAACCCTTGTTTTTTTTTTTTTTGGGTTTCAGACTCGATCTTCCGGAAGGTGTATGGGAACCTTCCGGAAGATTTTACTTACTGCCTATTTTAAAAAACAGTCAGTAGGTAAAATCTTCCGGAAGGTCTATGAGAACCTTCCGGAAGGTTTTACTTGTTGACTGTTTTAAAATAGTTAGTAGGTAGTATCTTCCGGAAGGTCGATGTATACATTCCGGAAGGTTTCACTCACTGGACAATCGAGCACTTCCAGTAGGTAGCATCTTCCGGAAGGTCGATGTCAACCTTCCGGAAGGTTTTACTTACTGGCAAAACCTTCCGGAAGGTTTTGCCTTTCCAGCAAAACCTATCCTTTATTCAACAGAATCACTTCCAAACCATTCTTCCTCCATTCCAACCCCTTAAGTGCCTATCTAAGGACATCTAAGCCACCCACAACTTGGATCACATCAATCAACCACAATTGATCATCCCCACAGTCATTTCCAAACTTGCAATATGATTTAAGATTTTTATACATTCAATGTTCAAGGATTTGATTACAACCTTTATCAGTCAAAATGACACCTAAGCATGTGAATCAGACAATTAAAGAACACTCACGCATCCCTACATTACTTCAAATATCTGAAACTTGAGAAATATTTCCTCATTCTTGCGAGCATGGAGCTTTTTAAACAAATTTCTCAATTGAATGAACTAGATGCACATGAGCAAAACCATAGTCCACAATGCTAGTCAGAAGTATGCACGTACCAATTAATTTTCAACTCGTGTGCATGTGAATTTAAACAAGTAATTTGGGCATTTACGAAGTAGAATTCACATTCGACAGGCTAGACAAACTCAGTTTCAATGCAAAAACTCACCAAGGGACACTCTTAAGCAATAACCGCACTCACGTTATACAGGTATGCACTCCATGTGTACATGTGATGTAGAATCTTGTATTCAAACCAAAGTGCTCACATGTAATCCAAAAATGAAGTTCATATGTAGAAATAAAGCGACCTTGGCATAGTCTCATGAATAGGATGCTAGTGCATTAGGTAGTAAGACACAACTTGTCATTTTCTTTGAATTTATGCGCCTCCCATGCTTCTCTAGATCACCTAGGGCTTTTAAAGGTTATAATGGGGCCTTGGGGTGATATATATAAGTAAAAAGGAATGAAGGATTCAGGGTACAAAAAAGAGTTGTTCCGAGTGAGAGACTTTAATGTTGGAAAGAACACTTCCTTTTTCATGGGATTTTGATTTTCTCACCATCACCACACTCCTCGTTTATTTTCTTTATTCTTATTAACATCTTCCTTTTCTTTTTGATCATTCTTTATTCTTTTCACCCCTTTTTTCTCCTTTTCTTGGATTTTCATTCAACTCTTTGAATTTCAAATCATTCATCCCTTTTGTTGGAGTTTCCACACCATACTTTCTTCACTTTTGCACTCACTCATATTCAGCTCTAGGAACAACCACGGTGAGGTAGATTTTTATCATCTTGCATTGGCTTGGTTAAATGTGTGGCATAGAAACGAATTTTAAACTGGGTTCAATCATGGCACTAGGGATAAAATTTCCTCAAGAAAAAAGGGCTAAGGCTCAAAGTATTCAACAATGGCCTAAGATCACTTCCAGGTCCACATGGGGAGAGCATTACATGATTAAGACAAATCAGTCTACTAACGAAATGCAACTAACCAAAACAAGCATAATGAGACTATTGAACAACCTTGATATCAAAAATTGTTCTTTGAGTAAACGTAAGTTCCCTCCAAAAAGGTTTGGCACTAAAACTCTCATGGGTCTTTACTCATCTCCACTACTTATGTCAAGCTTAAAACATGAATCCAACCCGTAAATCACTGAAATTACAACTTCAGAAATCACATACAGATGAGTTCGAAAATCAATACATATGTGATACTTATGCATAGGATCCATTTCTATAGTAAGCTCATGTGCACAAGGTTCACAACAACGATCAACATGTCATCCAGTTCATACTCGCTTCATAAGGGAATACAGATCAACTTAAAGGTATTTTTCATCAAAAATTTTCAAAATTTCTCACATATTTGTACTAATGCGACAAAAGCAGAATACTTCCCAGCAACCTTGGTGTAGCATACAAATGGTGCACCTCACCCCCCAACTTGAATCATGCATTGTCCTCAATGCAACAAAAGGATATACTATGCAATGGAAGACAATAAAAGATAAATAGGGTAAGAGAACACCTCGCAATTGCGCTTTTGACAAAAGCACCAAGATCTGGATTCAAGAGAAAACAAGCTATACACCAACAACAAGTAAGTGACATGAAATAACAGAAAAACATGACATAATTAAAACAAAAGAAACTGTACATGCAAACAAGGGTCCAATTGTTATTCCTCAACCACATCCGGATACACCGGGTCGGTTAACTCTTCCTCCACCACTTGGTTTTCAAAACCCTCAAAGAATGGCTTAAGTCTTTGGCCATTGACCTTGAATGTTTGGCCATCTTTGAGGTTGGTGATCTCAACAGCTCCATTGGGGTAGGCCACCTTGACAAGATAGGGGCCATCCCAACGGGATCTTAACTTTCCGGGAAAGATGGAGAGGCGGGAATTATACAAGAGTACCTTTTGCCCGGGCTCGAATGATTTCCTCACTATGGAGTTATCATGAAAGATTTTCGCCCGTTCCTTTGAAATTTTTGAACTCTCGTATGCATCCCGCCGAATTTCTTCCAATTCATTCATTTCCAACATCCTATGTTTACCCGCCATTCTCATATTGAAATTTAGAGTCTTGATGGCCCAATAGGCCTTGTGTTCCATTTCTACCGGCAGATGGCAAGCCTTTCCATAGACAAGCCGATAGGGGGACATGCCCAAAACTGTCTTGTAGGCAGTACGATATGCCCACAGGGCATCAATCAATCTCTCAGACCAATCCTTCCTATTGGGGTTAACTGTTTTCTCAAGGATGGTCTTGATCTCCCTATTGGCTAGCTCGGCTTGGCCATTTGTTTGTGGGTGATAAGCGGTGGATACTTTATGTGTAACGCCATATTTGAACACTAACGATGCAACTGGCCTGTTACAAAAGTGTGATCCACCGTCACTAATCAAAGCACGAGGCATCCCGAACCTCGAAAAAATGTTCTCTTTCAAGAACTTGACTACAACCCGGTGGTCATTAGTCTTTGTCGGGATAGCCTCCACCCATTTGGACACGTAGTCCACTGCCAGCAGAATGTATAGATAGCCAAACGACATAGGGAAGGGACCCATGAAATCGATGCCCCAACAATCGAATATTTCTATCACAAGTACAGGGGAGAGGGGCATCATATTCCTTTGGGTCACGCTACCCAAACGTTGGCATCTATCACATTCTTTGCAAAATGAAATGCAATCCTTAATCAGAGAAGGCCAGTAGAAACCTGATTGGAGAATCTTGGCTGAGGTCTTCTTAGCAGAGAAATGCCCACCACAGGCTTGGGAATGACAGAAGGCTAGGACGTTCCGCTGTTCGATTTCAGGCACGCATCGCCTCATGATCTGGTCTGGACAATACTTGAACAGATACGGATTATCGAAGTAGAAGTACTTCACGTCGGCCATAAATCTCCTTTTATCCTCAGGGCTCCAATGTGGTGGAATTTGTCCTGTTGCAAGATAATTGCAAATGTCAGCATACCAAGGACAATGAGAATGAATGGACAATAACTGCTCATCAGGGAAAGAGTCTGAGATAGGGATGTGCTCATTTGTCTCTTGTGCCACCAGCCGGGATAAGTGATCCGCCACGACATTCTCAACTCCCTTCTTGTCTTTAATAGTCAAATCAAATTCTTGCAGGAGGAGAATCCACCTAATGAGTCTTGGCTTTGCATCCTGCTTAGATAACAAGTACTTTAAAGCAGAATGGTCAGTGAAGATAACAATAGGTGAACCAATGATATATGAACGGAATTTATCAAGAGCAAACACTACAGCTAGCAATTCCTTTTCAGTGGCAGTGTAATTCATTTGAGCCTCATTAAGTGTTTTGCTAGCATAGTGTATAACATGCGGTCGATTGTCCTTCCTCTGACCAAGCACTGCGCCG
Organism: Ilex aquifolium; assembly: GCA_951799425.1. Classification (NCBI taxonomy): domain Eukaryota; kingdom Viridiplantae; phylum Streptophyta; class Magnoliopsida; order Aquifoliales; family Aquifoliaceae; genus Ilex; species Ilex aquifolium. The sequence continues at coordinate 30,152,429 of OX637393.1, forward strand.
ACCGCGTAGTCACTCGCGTCGCACATAAGCTCGAAGGGTAGATCCCAATTGGGTGGTTGCATGATGGGAGGCGTGACAAGCATGCTTTTTAGTTTCTTAAAAGATGCCTCACACTCATGCGACCACTCGAAGGGAACATCCTTGGACAGTAAATTGGTCAGGGGTCGGGCCAATGCACTAAAATTTTGAATGAACCGGCGATAGAAACCTGCATGACCCAAAAATGACCTGATCCCTTTGATGGCCGTCGGCGTGGGGAGGTTGGAGATGGCCTCCACCTTGGATTTGTCAACTTCTATGCCCCTTGCCGACACTATGTGACCCAACACAATCCCTTCCGTCACCATAAAGTGACACTTCTCCCAATTCAGCACAAGGTCATTTTCTTCACATCTTCCCAACACTTTCTCCAAATTTCCTAAGCATCCGTCGAAGGAATCACCAAATACGGAGAAATCGTCCATAAACACCTCCACAATTTCCTCCACCATATCACTGAAAATGCCCATCATACATCTTTGGAAAGTTCCTGGAGCATTACAAAGTCCAAACGGCATGCGTCGGTACGCAAAGGTACCGTAGGGGCATGTAAAGGTGGTTTTCTCCTGGTCTTCGAGGGCAATCTCTATCTGATTGTAGCCAGAGTATCCATCTAAGAAGCAATAGAAAAGATGCCCCGCTACCCGTTCTAGCACTTGATCGAGGAATGGGATTGGAAAGTGGTCTTTCCTTGTGCACAAGTTGAGCTTCCGGTAATCAATACACACTCTCCATCCAGTGATTACCCTTGTTGGAATGAGTTCATTCTCCTCATTTTCTACCACAGTCACACCCGACTTCTTGGGTACTACTTGCGTGGGACTAACCCACTTACTGTCGGCAATTGGAAAGATGATGCCCACGTCAAGTAGTTTCAAAACCTCATCCCGTACCACATCCTTCATGATCGGATTTAATCTCCTTTGTGGCTGGCGAGATGGTTTTGCATCTTCTTCAAGGTAGATCCGGTGTGTGCAAATGGTAGGATTTATCCCCTTGATATCCGCAATTGTCCACCCAATTGCTCCCTTATGTCTCCGCAGCACCTCTAAGAGATCTCCTTCTTGCTTTGCATCCAATGTCGAACTAATCACCACCGGGAATGATTCATCTTCCCCAAGATATGCATACTTTAAGTGGGAAGGTAGTGGTCTCAATTCCAAAGTAGGCTTTTGTACATCGGATGGAAATATCTTCTTCTCTTGGTGTGGGAGTCTTTCAAATGTTGGGATCCACTTATCCACCCCTTTCAGCTCTTCCATGCTCTCTTCCTCATCTAACTTTACAAGTTCAACAAAGTCCTCCTCCATGCAGTCCAACATCCCTTCTAATTCCACTTGCTCCTCAATATAAGTGTCGATTCTATTGATCTCGTTCACCTCCACATCATCCCCGGGTTGTTTTGCTAAATTGAAAACATTCAGCTCCATGGTCATGTTCCCAAAAGCCAACTTCATTAGACCATTCCTGCAATTAATCACAGCGTTAGCGGTAGCAAGGAAAGGTCTTCCAAGAATAACGGGAATTTGGGAATTAAGGTTAGCAACCGGGTGTGTATCTAATACAATAAAATCGACTGGAAAGTAAAAATTGTCAACTTGGACAAGCACATCTTCCACTACTCCCCTTGGTGTGCGTATACTCCGATCCGCCAGTTGAAGTGTAACTGAGGTGGGCTTCAACTCTTCAAGCTTGAGTTGTTGGTACACGGAGTAAGGAAGAAGATTGACGCTCGCCCCCAAGTCAAGCAATGCTTGCTCAACCCGGCAATTTCCAATGGTGATGGCAATTGTTGGACAACCGGGATCCTTGAATTTTGGAGGAGTGTTGGTTCTCAATATAGAGCTCACTTGTTCGGTGAGAAATGCCTTCTTCCGGACATTCAACTTCCTTTTCACCGTGCATAGATCTTTCAATATCTTAGCACATGAAGGGATTTGCTTGATGGCATCCAGGAGTGGGATGTTGATCTTTACCTGCTTAAACAAATCCAAAATGTCAGAATAATTAGCCACCTTGAGAGGTGGCTTCAACCGATGGGGAAAAGGGGCAGGTATAGAAGGAGAGCATAACCCATCATCAATCAAATGTTCTTTATCAACCCCATCTCTTTCACTCGACTCACCCTTGTCGACCACACTTTCTTTGGCCTCACTCTCAATTTCTCCTTTGGCAATGTGGCCTTTGGTGTTAACTTTGGCACCACCATCTTTTCAATTTGTTTACCACTCCTAAGTGTGGTGACGGCTTTGAGTTGCTCACAACTCTCCTGGGAAGTTTCGGCCAACTCAACCACATTTTGACCTTTGGGATTTTGTTGGGGTTGAGAGGGAAATTTTCCCTTCTCTTGTTGAGACAACCCAATGGCATTGGTGATCTTGGTGAGTTGGGCCGAAATGTCCTTATTGAAGGTGGTTTGGCTTTGAATGAAGGCATGTACCACATCTTCTAGACTCCGTTTATGAGGTGGTTGGTAGCTGGAAGAACTAGATGGGCCTTGTCCGGAAAAATTCTGTGGGGGAGGGTTGGTTTGGTATCCTTGTGGATTGGACCGTGGGTATTGGGAGCTTGAAGTTTGCCCCTGACCTTGATGTTGGGATTGGTACGGACCTTGCTTGGGAGGTGCAGGAGGTGTATATGTGTTTGAGCCATAAGGAATGGGGTTCTCATTCCTCCAACTGAAATTAGGGTGATCACGATACCCCGAATTGTAAGTGTTGGGATTTGGAGGAAATGATTGCCTTGGTTGGTTGAAGGCATTAACTTGGTCATGGTATGCCTCCTTAAGTGCCGGGATGCTCGGACACTCCGATGTGGAATGCTCGACACCACCACAAACAGAACAAACCTCCTCGGCTCTTGACACATGAGACACATTTCGTCTCCTCTCCACCTCAAGGCTATCCACTTTCCTAGACAATTTGGAAATTTGGGAAAGTAGATCCTCACGGTCTTTTAAGTCATACATCCCCCCCCGTGGTGGTTGACTACTACCCGGCATTGTCCTAGGTATGTCATCCGGATCCTGAACACCCCAAGTTTGTGCCTTTTCAGCGAGGGTACCAAAATAGTCAAGGGCCTCATCGGGGTCTTTGTTCAAGAAATCCCCATTGCACATCATATCTATGAATTGTCTATGGTTTGGGGTGATTCCTTCGTAGAAGAAAGTCACCAATTGCCATGAGTTAAAACCATGATGTGGTATGGAGTGAAGTAGATCCTTATAACGATCCCAACATTGATAAAACTGCTCATTGGGTTTTTCAGAAAAGTTTTGGATTTCCTTTTTCAAAAAGGTGGTTCGATGAACCGGAAAAATTTTTTTTAAGAAAAAGGAGACAATGTTATCCCATGACAGCATAGTCCGGGGTCCCATGGAATCAAGCCACACTCTTGCCTTCCCATCCATAGAGAAAGGGAACAATTTCATCCTGGCTATCTCTTCCAAATTGTGATTTGGGAGAAACATTGCGACCATTTCCTCGTAAGACCTTATGTGGTTATACGGGTTTTCATTTTCAACCCCCCTGAACTTGGGGATTAGTTGCAACATCCACGGTTTTAACACAAAAAGGTGATGTTGGACAGGGAGACGGATGCATGATGGTGTGGTGCTACGGGTAGGTTGAAGGTACTCTTGCATAGTTCTTGCCTCAAAATCAAGTGGGTTATTCCCTTCATTCCTTGGTGGGGGAAAATGCGCTTGTTGGTTGGGCATTCTAGGTGGTTGCACTCCCCCACCACCTCGCATATTTGGGTTGACACCCACATTGTCAAATTGATCGGGAGGGGGATAGTGTAATCTTGGGTCATGCTCCCTATGTTCGGGCATTCCCCCATCCCTTTGGTCATTTAGATTTGCACCTACATTGTCAAAATTCCCACCCCCTTGGATGTTTTGGTTGACAGCTATATTTTCAACATTGTCACCCACATTCTCGGGTGGGTCTTGGTCGATGTTCATGTTGAGGCCTAGGGGTTGTCTAACTAATCGATGATAGTCGTCCCTTCCCCACATGCAACAAAATATCTATACAAATGAAATTATACACAAACAAGAGGATGTACACGAGACAACGTACCTCAGCCCGTGATGAAGATCACGGGACTTACCTTCGTTGTTCGGAAATCACTTCCTTGATTTTACACTTGCCTTCCCCGGCAACGGCGCCAAAATGATTGTCACAAAAATGATACCTTTCCTAACCCCTAATTACTATCCCTCAATGTATGCAATGTATGGACGGTGGAGAAGAATTTCTTCCCCTAAGGATAGAGTCAAAAGAACGGGTAATGAGGAAAGGGAAATGGGACGATGTAAATATGGGAATGTATGCACAAAAATGCTCCCCAATCGCAAGGAGACTTTCGTGTGTTGTGAGTTACTTGGAAGAGTATTCCAAGGTCGTATCCACAGGGAAGGTAGTGAATCAAGATTGAAGTGATTTGGTGAAACACGGAAATGTAAAATCTTTTGTCTTGAGAGTTGATTGGTGAAGTGTGTGCTAATGAAAATGTAATGGTAAAAACAAGTGTTGGCAATTCCAAGAGATCACTCCAATGGGTATACCACCTCAACTCAAATCACTCCTCCGATTGAGCATGAATGAACACTTGAATCACGGAAAGCCGAGGATGACATCGGTGAGTATCTAAGCATAAACCGTGACTAGGCCTACGGTTTATCAAAGACTCATCGTATCATCCATCTTCTATCCGGTCAAAATGAACCATTTGACTCTAAAGGGAGAGAGGAGAAAGAGTTGAAATGGGATCCCCAAAGGAGATCCCTCTTGGTCTTGCCAACTAGAGAATTTAGCTACTCATACTAGGAATGGAAATGATTAGGTAATGGAAGTGCATTGCAAATCTATGAACTTCTAAAGCTACTAAGTGTAAGAATTTATGAACTAAAATAACATGCATTTAAACCCATTACATAGATATGAAAGTGGAGCACTTGAAGCATTAATGGTGAAATATTAAATGAGCATTCAACTAACCAAACATGAAGGGAAAACAACATTCATGGCATTCAATGAACTATAAAAATCCTTCCTCAAGATTACAAGACAAATGCAGTAGAAGAAAATGCAAAATCTCAAGTTTCTCTCTCTAAAAACTACTGTTCATCATCTTCTCCGCCCAGAGCTTCTCTCTCTAAAAACTCTTCAATAATATGCTGAATGAATAATAACTCTCCTCTTCTCTTTCTCCCTCCTGGTATATCCATCCTTGGAGAACTTTTCTTCTTTCTCCGAAAAGTGCCTGGTCAATCTCTGCAACTCCCTTAGTCACTCCCTGCAGTAGAGCTAAGTCTGGAAGGGGGAAGTGCAGACTTTGTCTGCAAACCCAGCAGGTCCCCAGCAGGTCCCATTCTCTCTCTTTTATTTAATGCCATCTTGCAATCCATATCAATGCAGGGGTGAGGGAAGCTCCAGGGTGTGTAAGGGATGTCAGGAAGCATGTAGTAGAAGTGCATGTGGGACCCTCCAAGCTGCAAAGTTGAGTTGCAGGCTGTCTGGAGAAAAGTGCAAAAACCTTCCGGAAGGTAGACACACACCTACCGGAAGGTCGCTGAAAGACAGTTCAATGAAAAGAATCAAATGCAAGAACTTCCGGAAGGTCGACATCAGAAACAAAAATCTTCCGGAAGGTTCATTCCAGTAGCCAAAACCTTCCGGAAGATTCATTCCAGTAGACAAATCCTTCCGGAAGGTTTTACTCCAGTAGCTTAAATCTTCCGGAAGGTTCATTCCAGTAGCTTAAATCTTCCGGAAGGTTCATTCCAGTAGACAAAACCTTCCGGAAGATTTTGGCAGTCAAAAAGAAACCCAAGGCAAAACCTTCCGGAAGGTTCATTCCAGTAGACAAATCCTTCCGGAAGGTTTTACTCCAGTAGCTTAAATCTTCCGGAAGGTTCATTCCAGTAGACAAAACCTTCCGGAAGATTTTGGCAGTCAAAAAGAAACCCAAGGCAAAACCTTCCGGAAGGTTCATTCCAGTAGACAAATCCTTCCGGAAGGTATTAGCTGTGACAAGGTCATCCAGGGCTTTTAGCAAAACCTTCCGGAAGACCGACATACACCTTCCGGAAGGTTTTCAGACTGTGAGCACAATTTGGATTTCTTTCCTCTCCAAACCATCCTTAAAACTACCCCATACACTCCATTAGCCTCATACAACAACATGGGTGTTTAAGTCATGTCATTTACATCATTTTACATGCATTCACCCAAAATTCCATCAAGCCATATTCAAAACCAAAACACTCCCATTTATTGACAAAAAGGAGTGAAACAAAAGCACTTTAGCACACAATACATGTCATTGTTCTGTGCTAATCACTGTGCAACACCTTGGAATGGATATTGGCTTCCCTGGCCCATAGTGGGGTAGGAAGGAGTGTAGTGAGATTGTGAATATCCCACTGATGGCTGGGACTGAGACGCCCCCTGACCCTGGGATCCCTGCCTCTGAGGACAATCTCACTTCATATGCCCCGGTTGGTGGCAATGATAGCAAGTCTGTTGGCCTGCCTGAAAAGGAGGCCTCTGATTCCTCCCGCCTCGGGAGGACTGACCTTGACCTTGGCCTTGATAGCCGCGGCCCTGCCCTTGATGCCCCTGCGGAGCAGAAGTTCTCTGCCTCTTCCCCGCACTAGAAGAAGAGGATTAACCCTCATTCTTCTTGCATTTACCACCCGCTTCCCGGATGTTCCTTGCATCATCAATCTCTCTCTCAATGGCCATAGCTGTCGTGACCATAGTGTCCAAGTCTTGTAAAAGAAGACCCACAATTTTTCCCCGGATGGACAACTTCAAGCCCTCCTCAAACTTACGTACTTTGGCCATGTCTGTGGCCACATAAACGTCGGCGAAACGGGCTAATTCAGTGAACTTAGCCACGTATTCCATCACCGACATCGTTCCTTGCCTCAAGTCTAAGAACTCCCAGGCCTTTGCGTGTCGAGTAGCTGTCGGGAAGTACTTACCCATGAAGAGTTCCTTGAACTCTGCCCAAGTCATTGTCCCCAAGTTCTTTGAGGTCTTGATCCAATCCCACCACACTTGGGATTCTCCCTCTAGCTGAAAAGTAGCTAGGGTTATCTTCGTAGCATCGGAGGTGATCTCCATTGCCCCTATGACCTTGTCTACTTGCCGGAACCAATGATCAGCTACCATCATGTCCGCCCCTCCCATGAAGATCGGAGGCTGATGTGCCTTGAACTTCTGGAGATGACTTGAGCCTCCTTGGCCCCCACTTTCACTAGCCTGTGCAATGGTAGCTACTGTAGCACTGGCCTGTGCAATAGTAGCAGCTGCAGTACCAATAGCCTCTATGAAGGCTTGTTGGTCAAAGACCGGTGGTGGTTGGTTGTTCCGTCCACCCCGACGTCATCTTCCTCTAGTTGTCATCTATACACACATAAGATAGCAATAAGCCAATAACTTAGTATCCCAAAGTTAGAGATCAAAAGTTAAAACCGTAGGATATAGTAGATGCCCAAACAGTGACTCACACATCCTTTCCCTTCCTGACCCTAAGGTTATATTTCCTAACCCTAGTGTTTCCCTTTCCATATACATTTTACCATGCATATTGTTTGATTAACCCTAAATTATGTGTAAATTAAAATGATAAGTACTCACTTTTGTAAAAATGAAACAACTAAATATTATGAATTATGTTTTGGGTGTGAATTAAAGTTTTTAATAAATTATGTTAAAGATTGCAAGGTCAAATGCAGAAATACTGGAAAGTACAAGACAATTTTGCAAAGCTGGAAATAACGAAGGACTAAAGTGCAATAAAGAAACTTGGACCAATGGGAGCATGACTGTAACGCCCCAAAACACACCCTGGACGGCATTACATTCTAAAACATTCATATCATGAGAGCACTAATATAATTCCTCAAGAAACGAGACTCCATTTGTCATCCACAAATATTTACAAAGTGATCCAAAAGAATAAGTCAAATTATGGCTAATACATCTCAAAAATTAATTAAAGTTGCACAGCGGAATAAACAAAAGAAACTAGACTACACAGTGTTCCAAAAGAATGTCCTAGTCTAGTACAAAAGGAAAGGAGGTCGCTCTAAGCGTCCACCTCGGGATCCACACTCCCGTCCAGTGGAGTCTCTCAAGTAGCGGGCTCCTCGACCCCTACGTCCTCCTCTTGCAGGTAATCTGAAAAATGTTAGCGGTAGGGGGTGAGCACGAAGCTCTGTAGAAAATTCTCTCAAACCCATACAAGGTTTAGAAAAGCATTTAAAAACGGGCGGTCTCATTTCACAAATATCATATATAACTTTTGAAATAAAAACCAGGACATTTAATAGATCTCAAGTTTAAGGAACAACAGTAATTGAATGAATCAGTGAAACCACTATACAGTTAGCAAATCGTTTTCAAATATAATCCAGTCCACCATACACAATTTCCAACAATTCTTTCGGTAGGTGGCATACTTTAGGGTAACCTCCACCCCCGTTTAGGTCATCTTTGATTCTCAAGCATCCTTACAAGGAACCTCTTGAGAATGGGTGAGCATCCTTACAAGGAACCTCTCACAAATCATTACATGGCTTCCCAAGCATCCTTACAAGGAACCTCTCACAAATCATTACATGGCTTCACAAGCATCCTTACAAGGAACCTCTTGGGAAGGGGTGAACATCCTTACAAGGAACCTCTCACTCATGTGTACAACAAACAACCCCAACCAAGCTTACAATTCCAATATTGATTTCAATTTACAATCATCTATCCAAAATCCCCCAAAATATATCATGTAATAATTCCACAACTAACAAAGAAAATACATGAGATCACAATAATATCATTGTTCTACCCAACACAAAGCACTAAGGGTTCGAAAATCCATAATAAAGAAAGCATTTAAGAAAGAAATACATCACTCTCCAAAAATGAGGATTTTAAAACTAAAGAAGAGATTTCATGGGTATTAAACCCTAGCTTTGTTCAAAACATGTAATCTTTGCCAAAAAAACCTAAGAGAGGATGATTTCATAGCATATATATACCATTGATAGCCAAAACATACATATATAAATACCCTAGCCTCAATGTAAGAGAGTGAGAGAAAACCCCTACCTTTCTTCTTCCTATGTGTTCTTGAAAACTTGAAGTTTTGATCTTCTTCAAGGTGCAAATCCTATTTTGATCTTGTGTTTTCCCTTTCTTTCCTCCTATCTAAGTCTTCCTAGGGTTTGAAATGTTGAAATGGGACTAATGGAGATGTCCTTATGTATTTATAGTGGAAGAAATGACCTCCTGTGCGCGATTCTGAAGTTCAGAATTCGTAACTCACGTTCGAACGTCATTGGCGTTCGTACGTCACTAGTGCAAATTATTGATTCACGTTCGAACGTCACTTTGGCTTTCGAACGTTGGTTGCTCCCAGTACTTTTTCATTTCCATCAGAGCTCTGCGGACACCAAAGTACTGGGACTCCCTCACGTTCGAACGTCGATTCACGTTCGAACGTCATCCCAGTTTCTGCTGAAATTTCCAGTGAAGTTTTGGCATATTTAGAGATTGATTTGGAAAATTTTCTCGAGATACACTTTTGTAGCCCTGGATGTATACTATCTACTGTCCAAATTTCAGATCAATTGGAAGTCAGGATAAAAAGTTATGATCCAAACACTAAGGCAGTGTCTAAAATTCTTCTACCTAAAATATCTCTAAAATGCGATTTCACTCCAAAATACTTCCAACTTTCTACAACATACACTATTACCTCCACTAACCTTTTATTTCTACTCTTATCATCTACGTAGCTCATGCATACATCATTACATATATATTAGCATTTCAAAAACATAATTACGTTACTATATATCTATATACATATATAAAAGAAAATGCGGGGTGTTACAATGACACTTGGACCAATAAGGAAAAGACATGTGTACCAATGGAAGCAAGACAAGTGGCAGCCCAAGACGGCGACACCTAGCATCACTGCAAGGCACAACCTTCTGGAAGGTTGCGAGGTGGAAGCTCCGGACGACGACACCTCGCCCTACTGCAAGTCATAACCTTCCTAAAGGGTGTGATGACCTTCCTAAACCCTCCCCCCTTGCCGTGCACCTCCCCCTCTATAAATAGGGGCTGAATTCTTACATTCCCTACACAGACACCAAAACAAAAAGCCTTCACACCTTGCCTCCATTCTCTAGCCTTTCCACACCAAGTCTTCTTTTGTTCTTTTTCTACATACATTTACCTCCAACATACAAAATCAGCCCCTTACTCACTCAAAACCAGCCGGCCTCCAAGCTCCAAAGGAAGAACACCTTAGAGAAAGATAGAGAGAAAAGAGAAAGGAATAGTCGGTGTGTGACACCCTTTCCGTATTTCTACATTTCTGTTGTAATCCATCTATTCGGACAGTTGAATTACCGCCACTTTTGTATCTTGAATGATAATAAAGGTGGTTGTGTTTCAAATGTTCTTTGTGAAAGAAGTTATATTTTAATTTCTGTTGTAATGAATACTACCCGCACTTCTTGCTTTTCTATAGTAATGGAGTGTGGGTAGTCGTTTATACCCTTCAAACTAGGGTAAACATATGTATAATATTGCTTAAGTTCTGGAAATGCTGATGTTTTATTTATATGTTTATCTATATATATATATATATATATATATATAAATTATATAACTAGACTGACAGTCTAACAACCACGGTGTTCCTATTGGCATGGCTCTGCTTCCACTGGAATACTGAGGATGTTTAACTGGCGGTTATGTAACCAGCTTTCCTAAGAAGTTACTGGGTTATGCTATATCTATATATATAAATTATATAACTAGACTGACAGTCTAACAACCACGGTGTTCCTATTGGCATGGCTCTGCTTCCACTAGAATACTGAGGATGTTTAACTGGCGGTTATGTAACCAGCTTTCCTAAGAAGTTGCTGGGTTATGCTATACTACCACCAGTTCGCTTAAGACGTGGCTGTGTTATGGTTTATTATATAAACAAGTAACAATCATAACATCAAGGGAATAACTCAAGTATTCCTCATGAATGGCTTGTCCTTCTGGTTTGCTTGGGTTAATCAATTGAAGTGGATATAACCAGCTTTCCTAAGAAGTTGCTGAGTTATTATTTATACCACCAGCTAGCCTAAGAAGCTGCTATGTTATGATTTATATACATCAGACCTGCCGATTGACTTACCAGTAACATGGGAATTAATTGTTGTGAGGTAGCATTTCCAGTAACTTAAACAATACAAAGCATATGGATCCCTAAACTGAAGGGTATATTTTATATTCCTGTCATCACTCTGCTTTATTTACGTACTTTATTTAATTCATCCTTATCAAGCTAAGCTCACATCACAAGTTATCAAACGATATTCTGCTTCAAACAACACCTTTAATATTTTTATTTTATTTTAAGTTTTAAATTACTAAACAACTCTCTGTGGGATCGATACTTGGACTTAAAACCGAGAAAACTACAATTTGACCACTTATACTTGGGTGTAAAATAATAATATAATTCAGACACACTAAAAAGTGCGAATCAAGTTTTTGGCGCTGTTGCTGGGGAGTTAAGGTAATTGAAAAAATAAAATAAAATATAAAATATAAAATTAAAATTAAAATAATATTTATAAAAAAAAAAAAAATTATTTGTTTGTTTGTTATATATGTTTATAGTTTGTTATTTTTAATTGTCTATGTCTGTTCATTCATCAGTAGGTTCTGTAAATCAGTCAACTCCTTCATCTTCCTCATCTTCTTCATCTGCATCTACACAATAATCATTTAACTTAAGTATGACTCAAAATGTACCTAGGGAGGAAGAGGCTAGAGAACAGGAAATAGTTCAAAATACTAGACCGTTAAGAGAATATTTACATCCTACTAGAACTAATGTTCCGTCATGTTTTGCTTTTCCAACAGACGCTCCAAATATTAATATCAAGCCAGGAACAATACAACTACTACCACAGTTCCATGGTTTGGAAGATGAAAATCCTTATGTTCATATGAAAGAATTTGAAGAAGTCTGTGGAACTTTGCAAGATAATTCTGAAATGATTAAATTAAAACTTTTTCCTTTTTCGTTAAAAGATAAAGCTAAACTATGGCTTAACTCTTTAAGAGCAAATTCTATCACAAATTGGCAAGCTTTACAAACTGAGTTCTTCAAAAAGTTTTTTCCTGTGCATCGTACTAATGCACTAAGACGTAAAATAATGAATTTTGCTGTAAAGGAAAAAGAAACTTTTTATCAATGTTGGGAAAGATTTAAAGATCTTCTCCAAGCTTGTCCACATCATGCATTTGAAAATTGGACTTTAGTTGGTTTCTTTTATGATGCTCTTCCATCTGCAATGAGACAATTTGTTGAAATGATGGCTCAAGGAGAATTTATGATTAAAAATCCTGAAGAAGCATTTCAATTTTTTGATACTATTTCGGAGAGTTCCCAGATGTGGGACTCAGCTTCTTCAAACATTGTGGAAAATAGGCCATCTATATCTGAAAGAGGGAAATATGTTTTAAAAGACGATGATGATTTAAGAGCTAAAATGGCTAATTTATCTCGAAAATTAGAAGCCTTAGAAATGAAAAAACTTAAACAAGTATCTGTTGTAACCTCTACTGATCAAGTGTGTGAAATTTGTGCGTTGTCAGGACATCCTGCTGGGGAATGTCCAACTATACCTGCCTTTAAAGAAGTTTTAATTGAACAATCAAATGCTGTTCCAACTTATAATAAACCATATTCAAATCCATATTCTGAAACTTACAATCCAGGATGGAGAAATCATCCGAATTTTAGTTGGAGAAATACACAACCTACAAATCAAACACAAGGTCCACCACAACCACAAAATCAACAACAGTACCAACCTTATCAACCTCCTCAAAGAAGAGCTCTGGAAGACACTATGAATCAATTTATTCAAAGTAAAATGAGTTTTAATACTCAAACAACTCAAGCATTTAATGATTTTAAAGCTCAAACTTCCCAGAGTATTGAAGATATTAAGAGTCATCTTGCTAAGTTGACCCAGTCCTTGAGTACGTCAGAGAAAGGAAAGTTTCCTTCTCAACCTAAACCTCCACAAAGTCAGAGTCATGTTAATTATGTATCCTCTGAACCTTCGTCAAATCAAGTACAAGCAATTACAACACTAAGAAGTGGTAAGGTAATTGATAAAACCATCAAACCTAAGATTTCAAAGAAAATACGTAAATCAATTCCTGTAAACGAACCACTTGAATCTGAACCTTTAATCAAAAAGCAACCAGGAGTACAAAGTGAAAAAGATCTGCCATGTCCTATCCCTTTACCTTTCCCTCAAAGAGTCAAGCAACTTCAAACTGAAAAAGATCAATCTGATATTCTCGAGCTATTTAAACAGGTAAAGATTAATATTCCATTATTGGATGCAATAAAACGAGTTCCTATTTATGCTAAATTTTTAAAAGATCTTTGCACTATAAAAAGAAGAACTAATGTACCAAAGAAAGCATTTCTAACTGAACAAATTAGTACTATAATACAACATAACACTCTTCTTAAGTACAAAGATCCGGGTAGTCCTACAGTTTCATGTATCATTGGAAATTTTCAAATTGAACAAGCTCTACTAGATCTTGGAGCCAGTGTTAATTTAATGCCATATTCGGTATATACACAATTAGGGTTAGGTGAATTGAAACCTACCAATGTTACACTACAATTAGCAGACCGATCAGTAAAAACTCCACGAGGAATTGTGGAAGATGTTCTTGTACAACTTGATCAATTCTATTTTCCAGTAGATTTCATTGTCTTAGACACTCAGCCAATTTTGAATGCTTCCACATACATTCCTGTCATTCTAGGTAAACCATTCCTAGCTACATCAAATGCATTGATAAATTGTAGGAATGGAGTCATGAAGCTTTCATTTGGAAATATGACCAGTGAATTGAACATCTTCAATGTGATAAAACACCCATGTGAAGAAGAAGAAATCGAAGAAGTAAATTGTGTGGAGACATTAACTCAAAGTTTTTTTGAGAATAACTTTCTAGAAAAAGAGTTATTTGAATTGGAATCAATACCTGATACTGAATCTAAAATTACATCTGTAAAAGATATACAATGTGAAGAATTGTCCCCAACAATTGTGGAATCTAATGTCAAAGTTTTTAAGCCAAAATTAAAACCTCTTCCAACCAATTTAAAATATGTTTTTTTAGGAGAAGATGAAATTGATAAGATTGTAGAGGAGAAAGTTAACACCTCTTCTTATTCTAACCCTCTACAAGTCTGTTTAATTAATTATATTGTTGATAATGGAAATCCTGAGGTACAATTTTATGCTGATTTGTTAAATTCTTCGCCAAAAGTATCAGGGAATGTAAGAAACTCTACTTGGGAATTTAAGCCCGATTGATCTATCCTCTATACACTTCTTGTATATAGTAGTTAGAATTTTCTTTGTTTTATGTTTTTATGTCTTTTGTATAGTTTCTTTATTTGTCTTTTATATTAGAATCTTATACTATAAATATCTCTCCCTGCAAGACCTAAGTAGCAATTTTCTATTTTCATCTTATATAGTGAGGATAATATTTAAATTAAGTTGGGGAGGTATGGGTGTGAAGTTACTTTTTGTTTTTTTATTTAAAAATTATGTTCGTCTTTGTGACTGGCAGACGTTAAAGAACCAGATAGGGAGTCAATTTTAAATAATTTTTTTTTGAGTCATTTTTATATTTTATTAAAAAAAAAATTTTTTTGAAAAATGGACGAAAAATTATTTTGGTTGAGTTTAATTTTATTACGTCACTTTCCAAAAGATATACATACATTGATCATGCAAAAAGCTAAATCTGTTCGAAATTTAGAAATCTTTGAAAGCCAAGCACAACCCCTATGTGGAAAAAGCACATATGCTAAACATCGAAGAGCAAATCGTCTCTGTGCTTGTGTAAAATGTGGTCGTACAGAACTGTAACACCCCGTATTTTTCTTTTATAGATATGTATATAGATATATATAGTAAATAATTGTTGTAAAAACATGGATATGAGTAGTGACGATAGGAATAAAAACTAGAGATGCGAATTGATTGGGAAGTTACGTGTCGAAGATGTTTAAACTTGGAAAGGGTGACCAGATGAATTTCTAAATATTTTTAGGACAAAATAAGGTGTCCATTGAATCCGGAAGGTCGAACAACCTTGGGAGAGGTAATATGAGGTGTATTGGAAGCTAGGAAGTATTCCGGAGTGAAAACACACTTAGAGAAAATTTGGGTAAAAAGGAGTTGGGACACCTTCTAGTATTTTGGTCATAACTTTTTACTCTTATATCCAATTGATCTGAAAATTTTACAGTAGATAGTAGACATCTAGGGCTACAAAAGTGTATCTCATGAAAATTTTCCAATTCGACCTCTAAATGGGTCAAAATCGCGCTGGAAGTTGGAACAAAAATCTGGCAGTCCAACCGTACCGGTACGCGTACCGGTACGCCGAACTCCAGTAGCCAAACCGTACCGGTACGCGTACCGGTACGCCCGAAGCTTGGCACCGAAAAAGTCGGGATTTTGGTGTTTTAAAACACCCTTTTAAGCCTCATTTGACCCATTATTCCATCCCACTCTCACCCCAAACATCTTAGAGCCCTAAGAAAAGAATAAAGAAGGAGAAAACACAAGATCAAAAGGGGAAAACAAAGGATTTAAGAGTGATTCAAGATCAAACCCTAGATCTTCAAGAACATCAAGGTAGGGGATTTCTTCCTATGTTCTTACATTGAGGCTAGGGCTACATTATATGTATTCTTTTGGTTTAAAATCATATGTACTTGCTATTAAATACATGATTCTTGTTCCTCTTGAAATAAATGCCATGTTTTGAACATTGTGATGGTTGGGTAACTATTAAATTTCCCCTTTTCATCTTCAAACCTTGGTTTTAAAGAGAAATGGACTTTTCTCTCTATTTTTCCTTGGTATTGCTTTCAAAACTTTAGAGTTTGATATTGTACACCAAAATGTTACTTATGATGATCTCTTGCTCATTTTCTTCCATCATATTATGAAACATTATATTAGAAATTGTGGAATTTGGTAATTCCTTGAAATGTTGATGAATTGAGAATATGTTGGTTTCCTCAATTGTATGGTTGTTGTGAGGGACTTGGATTGCCTTCGAGAGATGCCGTAGAGTGTTAGAGGTTAGTCTACCCCAGTGGGGGTGAGATGGTTTCCTAGCACTTGTAGTGGGTTGTCATTTGGTAATGAAACCACTATCGTTCACTGGAGTTCGAACAAGGGATAGTATACTTTTCCTAGGAAGGGACTCGTCACTGCCATTGGGATGGTAGACGCCCTTTCCTATAGTGCTTGTGACTATGATGTAAATAGGTGGACTAGGTATAATCGTTGGGTAGATTCATGAGAAGCAATCAACATACATGGTACGGGGATGAATCAATATACATAAAAACATGAGATTATTATTATTGTTACGGAATGGTTTCCAACAAGTGTTTGTGGAGGTATGGGACTCCACAAGGACCTGTCGGAAATGGTTATGGTGATAATTGTGACTGAACTTTACGGTTCATTTAAATTCTTGCGAACATTTAAACTTGAGATCTATTTAAAATATCCTTCTTTTCCTTCAAAATGGTATATATGCTATTTGTGAAAATGAGACCAACCGTTTTATATGTTTTTCTAAACCTTGTTGGAGTGTGGGAAGATTTTGCTACAGAGCTTCGTGCTCATCCCCTACAAATTACATTTTTCAGATTTGGTGCTAGAGGAGGATCTCGGCATCGACGAGTCAGGGCATTGGGAGGCTCCACTCGAGGGGAACCTAGATCCCGAGGTGGCTATGTAGAGATGTAGCTTCTTTTGTACTAGACTAGGTTATTCTTTTGGACACTGTAAAGTCTAGTTTCTTTTGCTATTCCGCTGTGCTACTTTAATTAATTTTTGAGATGTAAATGCCTTAGTTGGGCATATTCTTTTGGATAATGATGTAAATATTTTATGGATGATGAATGAAGTTTAATTTATTTATGGATGATATTAGTGCTCTCATGATGTAAATGGTTTTAGTATGTAATGCCGCCCAGGGTGTGTTTTGGGGCGTTACAAGAACATCTGAGACGGTATAATAAGTGTGCGGAACCAATTTCAGGTCGATCGTTAGATCGTTTACGGTGGATTAGGGATGGGCAGAGCAAGGATTACCCTGAGACGCCATCCTATTCCGGCCCGATGCTAAACAGATACGTGAGATCTGAAATTAACCGTGTCACTAATGTTACTGAACCAGATAGTTCTGATACAGACTAGATATGATCAATGAAATGTATAGCTTTTTGGGAATATATGTATAGCTATAAATAAATATAAATAGCTATTAGATTACATAGGAAATCCGTAAATAAGAAATAAGAAATAATAAAATAAAAACTCCACAATCCTGAAGAAAAAAAAAGAGTGGTTAGTAAAATTTTGTAGAATAAAGTAATATTTAATGTTGTAAACTGCAGGAATTGACAGGAAAAAGAACACCAGTGTAAAACATCAAAGAAATAACCTGCAATTACAAACCAAGAACCAGTCAAAAAAATGGATCGAAGACAACGAACAAGAAGATCTTCAAGCCATGCACGAGAGAATCAATCTTCGCAATCCGAGACATCTCCACAACAACCTCAACCGGGAAACAACTTTAATAAGGTGATGTTTGAAAATTTGGAACAAAAAATCTGGTATGATACGAACTATCTAACTAAAAATATTATTTCTGAAAGGGTAGTAATATATGAAGATTTTGAAAACATAAGACAAATTCTCCATGAAAGAGGATGGCTACAATATGTTAGGTTATCTGTTCCTGCATATGACTGTTTAGTTCGGGAGTTCTACAATAATGCTGAAATTAAAGGAAAAAGACTACTGCGTATATTTGTTCGGGGAATAGTTTTTCAAGTTACACCAGACACTATAGCCGAATTCTTTCGGCCCATGCAAAGACAACCCCGACCACAATATCCTTACACTGAACTACCTAGTTTGACTGAAGTAGGAAGAGAATTGACAGGAAATCCAGAATTTATTTGGGGACGCCCAAATAATTACATTAAACAAGGAAGCCTGACAAATAAGTATCGCATCCTAAATATGATAACAGTGTACAATTTGCTACCACGAGCCCTAAAGTATCAAATTTTTATTGACCATGCTTATTTCCTATATGCATTCGGGATGGGACACACAATTGACCTACCAAACTTAATCTTAGACCAAATGATAATTGCTGTGGATAATAGGAAGCTCACACTCCCGTATGCAATGTTAGTTTCTCAGATATGCAGGAATGCGGGCGTGATCATTAATCCGACATGGAAAACAGTGGAGCGTCTTGGACCAGTGGATAAAACTTCGTTAAAGAAGAGTCATGGAGGAAAAATAGGAAACCAACAAGGAATATCTTCATCACATGAAGAGGAACCATTTGAAGAACCAGGTTGGGTATTTGAAGAGTACATACCACAAGAACAGCAGCCACAAGAAGATCAACCATACATCCCCATGGATGACAGAACTGATAGACATGTCTTGTTAGAAGTAGAGACCAACATTATTCAGATCAATCAACGCATGGATGAATATAAAGATGAGCTGCAGCAGTTGTTTCGAAACCATTCCAGAGGAGAATCTTCTAACTCTTAAATCGACTGGAGATTTTACAAAAAAAAAAAAAAATTTTACTTTCTTTCACTCAGCCTTTACATTATGTGCTTTTAGTTTATGCAATTTACTTTATGTTTTTAAATATGCTGATGTTTTATTTAAAAAAAAAAAAAAATTTAGTTAGGAGATGTATTTCATATAATTTACAGTTAAATTAGGTTAATATTCCTATGCTTTGTAAAAATAACCTTAATCTGATCACACGGGATTTTCATATTGTAGTTATATATTATCTTAATATTTTTGTTAAAACTTACTTTTACAAGCACAAATAGATTTCTTTTATTTTAGAAACCTTGTGAAATATTACACTCTTTGCATATATAGTGGAGATGTATAACCAATTGCAGAATTTGAGCTAATCTCCCTTGGAGAGATATTCTACATCTACTCAAGTAAATATCTTCGATTCTACGGTAAACTTTCTTTGAATAATCTCATTAATTTTGTTTTGATTAGCACTCGTTAGATTATATTACTTGCATTATCCTTGAAATTCTTTTTATAGAAATGATACAAATGAATAATTTCTGGAAAATGATCTTAGGTCATGTTTGATTAATTTTGAGCCTTAACCATTTCTTTTACAAAATTATATCCTTAGTCAGCCATGTTTGAGCCTAAAATAGTATAAATTCTTTTCATGAAACCCGAAAAATACCCGAGCCAGATAAAAATATATTAAACCTACCTTTGCTACATAATTTTCTTACACCCTCTTTTAAATCAACAGGATACAGAAAAGCAAAAAAAAAAAAAAAAAGAGAAAAAAAGGCATGTGTTGAGAACGAGATGGAGCGTAAAATGCACTCATTCAAGAAAAAGTGAGATGGAGCATAAAATGCACTCACCAAATGAAAAAAAAAAAAAAGAGCCAAGAAAGTGAAAAATGGAAAGAATAAATAAATAAAGTTTTAAGAGGTGTGCCAAAAGGTAGCTTTTGAACCCCATAGACGTCGTTTCTTAAACCCTAAACCCAATGGCCATAGTACAACCTAATGAAAGTCCTTTTTGATTCCAGAAATCATGCAATTGTATTTGTCCTATCTATCTATAAAAGGAGAATGTTAATAATATAGCTAATATAGTGTTGATATCCTGTCATGAGATTATGTCAAATTCCAAATTTTATTCAAATATCCGTTGATTCAAATATATTACATGTGAAATTATTTACTTTGTTCACAATAATCTAATCACATGTAATTACTAAGAGAATAGTCACCATAACGTATATGAATTCTTTGCTGAGTGTATTTCCGGAAAGGATCGACATCGAGACTACCATAAAAGAGGATAATATTTCTTAAATAATTTGTGAAACAAAAGAAATCAACACACACACACAAGTTTTTGTAAAATATATAGATAATATTATAACTAACATGTGTTACTCCTATAATGATCAGAAAAGGAAGTCTTTCAGGAAAACAAAAGGAATATTGATTTATTATTTTTGTGAAAAATATGAATAATAAACTTCTAACTACTGAAGTTTGCAGGTAGCTTCACTGAAAACCTTCACGAGACAAAACTCGTCCACTAGGGATCACCTAGGGGTTTAACGGCTTGTTGCATATGCTAAATGCAATCGTGAAAAGATCTACGAAAATGATTTTACTCCTGTTTATGATGTATTATAGTTTATGTTTACTAAGGACTAGTAAAGTTTAAGTTGGGGGGTGTGATTAACCCTAAATTGTGTGTAAATTAAAATGATAAGTACTCACTTTTGTAAAAATGAAACAACTAAATATTATGAATTATGTTTTGGGTGTGAATTAAAGTTTTTAATAAATTATGTTAAAGATTGCAGGGTCAAATGCAGAAATACTGGAAAGTACAAGACAATTTTGCAAAGCTGGAAATAACGAAGGACTAAAGTGCAATAAAGAAACTTGGACCAATGGGAGCATGACACTTGGACCAATAAGGAAAAGACATGTGTACCAATGGAAGCAAGACAAGTGGCAGCCCAAGACGGCGACACCTAGCATCACTGCAAGGCACAACCTTCTGGAAGGTTGCGAGGTGGAAGCTCCGGACGACGACACCTCGCCCTACTGCAAGTCATAACCTTCCTAAACCCTCCCCCCTTGTCGTGCACCTCCCCCTCTATAAATAGGGGTTGAATTCTTACATTCCCTACACAGACACCAAAACAAAAAGCCTTCACACCTTGCCTCCATTCTCTAGCCTTTCCACACCAAGTCTTCTTTTGTTCTTTTTCTACATACATTTACCTCCAACATACAAAATCAGCCCCTTACTCACTCAAAACCAGCCGGCCTCCAAGCTCCAAAGGAAGAACACCTTAGAGAAAGATAGAGAGAAAAGAGAAAGGAATAGCCGGTGTGTGACACCCTTTCCGTATTTCTACATTTCTGTTGTAATCTTTCTATTCGGACAGTTGAACTACCGCCACTTTTGTGTCTTGAATGATAATAAAGGTGGTTGTGTTTCAAATGTTCTTTGTGAAAGAAGTTATATTTTAATTTTTGTTGTAATGAATACTACCCGCACTTCTTGCTTTTCTATAGTAATGGAGTGTGAGTAGTCGTTTATACCCTTCAAACTAGGGTAAACATATGTATAATATTGCTTAAGGTCTGGAAATGCTGATGTTTTATTTATATGTTTATCTATATATATATATATATATATATAAATTATATAACTAGACTGACAGTCTAACAACCACGGTGTTCCTATTGGCATGGCTCTGCTTCCACTGGAATACTGAGGATGTTTAACTGGCGGTTATGTAACCAGCTTTCCTAAGAAGTTGCTGGGTTATGCTATATCTATATATATAAATTATATAACTAGACTGACAGTCTAACAACCACGGTGTTCCTATTGGCATGGCTCTACTTCCACTGGAATACTGAGGATGTTTAACTGGCGGTTATGTAACCAGCTTTCCTAAGAAGTTGCTGGGTTATGCTATATCTATATATATAAATTATATAACTAGACTGACAGTCTAACAACCACGGTGTTCCAATTGGCATGGCTCTGCTTCCACTGGAATACTGAGGATGTTTAACTGGCGGTTATGTAACCAGCTTTCCTAAGAAGTTGCTGGGTTATGCTATACTACCACCAGTTCGCTTAAGACGCGGCTGTGTTATGGTTTATTATATAAACAAGTAACAATCATAACATCAAGGGAATAACTCAAGTATTCCTCATGAATGGCTTGTCCTTCTGGTTTGCTTGGGTTAATCAATTGAAGTGGATATAACCAGCTTTCCTAAGAAGTTGCTGAGTTATTATTTATACCACCAGCTAGCCTAAGAAGCTGCTGTGTTATGATTTATATACATCAGACCTGCCGATTGACTTACCAGTAACATGGGAATTAATTGTTGTGAGGTAGCATTTCCAGTAACTTAAACAATACAAAGCATATGGATCCCTAAACTGAAGGGTATATTTTATATTCCTGTCATCACTCTGCTTTATTTACGTACTTTATTTAATTCATCCTTATCAAGCTAAGCTCACATCACAAGTTATCAAACGATATTCTGCTTCAAACAACACCTTTAATATTTTTATTTTATTTTAAGTTTTAAATTACTAAACAACTCTCTGTGGGATCGATACTTGGACTTAAAACCGAGAAAACTACAATTTGACCACTTATACTTGGGTGTAAAATAATAATATAATTCAGACACACTAAAAAGTGCGAATCAAGTTTTTGGCGCCGTTGCCGGGGAGTTAAGGTAATTGAAAAAATAAAATAAAATATAAAATATAAAATTAAAATTAAAATAATATTTATAAAAAAAAAAAAATTTATTTGTTTGTTTGTTATATATGTTTATAGTTTGTTATTTTTAATAGTCTATGTCTGTTCATTCATCAGTAGGTTCTGTAAATCAGTCAACTCCTTCATCTTCCTCATCTTCTTCATCTGCATCTACACAATAATCATTTAACTTAAGTATGACTCAAAATGTACCTAGGGAGGAAGAGGCTAGAGAACAGGAAATAGTTCAAAATACTAGACCGTTAAGAGAATATTTACATCCTACTAGAACTAATGTTCCGTCATGTTTTGCTTTTCCAACAGACGCTCCAAATATTAATATCAAGCCAGGAACAATACAACTACTACCACAGTTCCATGGTTTGGAAGATGAAAATCCTTATGTTCATATGAAAGAATTTGAAGAAGTCTGTGGAACTTTGCAAGATAATTCTGAAATGATTAAATTAAAACTTTTTCCTTTTTCGTTAAAAGATAAAGCTAAACTATGGCTTAACTCTTTAAGAGCAAATTCTATCACAAATTGGCAAGCTTTACAAACTGAGTTCTTCAAAAAGTTTTTTCCTGTGCATCGTACTAATGCACTAAGACGTAAAATAATGAATTTTGCTGTAAAGGAAAAAGAAACTTTTTATCAATGTTGGGAAAGATTTAAAGATCTTCTCCAAGCTTGTCCACATCATGCATTTGAAAATTGGACTTAAGTTGGTTTCTTTTATGATGCTCTTCCATCTGCAATGAGACAATTTGTTGAAATGATGGCTCAAGGACAATTTATGAGTAAAAATCCTGAAGAAGCATTTCAATTTTTTGATACTATTTCGGAGAGTTCCCAGATGTGGGACTCAACTTCTTCAAACATTGTGGAAAATGTTTAGTTCTTGGCTCGATGGATTCCGACTGACGGAACTCCGAGAATCGCCGAAAAAAGTCTTGGATTTCTCTCTTTCTCTCCAACGTTCAAGCCAGCAGAATTGTGAAGATATTCTGCCAAAATCAGATATTTAAGCCCTATTTATAATTTTAAAGCTTGGCTTAGATCGCGCCACACGCCCCCCTCTTTCTCGGGTCCGTTTCTGCCCCGAAACGATTAATTTCATCCCGGTTTAAGTTCAAATTAATTTTATTTGAAATTTAATTCAATTATTAGGAAATTTTATAATTTTAATAAAAAAATCGTTTTTGGGGGTCACTAGACATCAGTCACCTCAAAAAACGTGAAAAACTCAACTATCTCGGAATTTGGCAAAATTTGATAGGGTGACTCGATTTCGCGAGACGAATCCAAATGCGAACTCCGTTTCGTCATCCGAGCTCTAGAACATGAATATTTTAAATACGCATAAGGGTGACAAATTACCATTTTTCCCTTTTTCAGAAAAAGTTCAAATTTGCCCGGATTTTACACCCGGATGGACAATAGCTCCGTGTCCTGACTCTGGGACTCAATCACCCTGCTCAGTAGAGAAGGCGTAGCCACCAAACTCCCCAAAGTACCCCGAGCCTGACCCATATAACAAAGCCCGAACTGTCCCACAGTCTCGAGCATCTGCCACTCTCGGGAAGCCACACTAGCCACAACTCCCCGTGACTTTCGGTTGAGTGCATCAGCCACCACATTTGTTTTACCGGGATGGTAATGCAAAGTGAAGTCATAATTTTCGAGGTACTCCATCCACCTGCTGTTGTCTGAATTTGGTATTGACAATTTACGTGAAAGTATACACGATCAACAAGTAATAAAGTGGTAAGTAGAGTATCGTTCCCACGGAGAATTATTGCTAATAAATTTCAAGTACTAACTTTATATCAATTCGATTTTATTTAAGCAATATGAATTAAACTATGAATTTACTAATTTAAGACTAAACCTAAATTTACTAATCAAAGATTGAATTTAACGGATAGAAGAAGTTAAGATTACAACTCCCCCTAATGCTTCGTATAAATCTCTTCACTCTCTTTCCAGCTAATTGATCAAAATAAGTTATTAACTGAGAACTCAAAACTATTTATCAAACCTCTTCCGATAGTTAGATAAAAATATCTCTCCCAATTAAATTACTATATTCCTATGCAAAATAAGTTGGAAAAGATTCATTAAGTTCAAACACTCATAAAAGTTACACACGGCATATAGGTATATTCCTATCCTATACACAAACCCAACAATTCAATCCTAAGAAGAATTAACCAGACACATGTCATCATATTCAAATCTAAACTTAGAATTCATCTTCCAATTTCATCTAAGTTATCAATTTAATTGATGGCCAAACAATTATAGATTAAACACAAAATATGACAAACAACTCATATAAGATGAACAAAAACTAGAAAATGGAGTAGATCAATTTAACTAGACATTAGGTTCCGTTGTAATCTTAATAAAGATTTAGTTCATAATGTAATTGAAAAACATCCTTCTCAAATTAAACAACATCTTAGAAAATCAAGAAGTAAAAGTAAGGGAAAAGAATGAAAACTTAGTTGCAATCTTCAACTCCTCTCTAGTCTTCAAGTCCGATTTTCTTCGTGTCGGTTCCTTCGATTCTTGCCTTCAATTCTCTATCAATCTTGGTCTTTTTCTCTATGTTTTCAGCCCCCAAAATCATTCTTTTTATATTCCCCTCAAACCCTAGCACATAAGAGGCATTAGAATCCAATTTCGGGTAAAAAATGAGTCATAATTCTCATCCAACTTCTATCACAAGCGCGGCTGCGCTGGGACAGCGCTGGAACAACACTGGGAAAGCAGTGAGTGGGCGCTGGGGCGCTGAAACAGCGTTGGAACAGCACTGGCTTTTTTTAGCCTTCAGCTCCCTTTGTTGCTTAGCCTTCAAAAATCCAACTTTTAGGCTTCAAATTGACCTTGTTTCCTTCCAAATGATCTTGTTTGCTTCCAAATGATGATTCCTGTCAAATAACATCAAAACACACAAAACAAATAAAAAAGAATATAAAATAATTGAAAACTTGCAAATTCCTCAAGCCGAAAGTACTCAATTCGTAGGTATAAAACTCACTCATCAAATACCCCCAAACTTAAATGTTTGCTTGTCCTCAAGCAAAATACTAAGAACAAAAACTATAAAGATTAATCAACCAACAACTCAAACAATTGATCAATATGAATTTGAATAATGGCCCCAAAAGTTACTACAAAAAATTAATTCACGGGAAACTTCAAAACAATGCAAAGTCTATCAATTCAACATACTCCTTAATTTTACCTCCGCTCATGACCCTTTAAATACATGTGCATATTCGAACTGTTTAAACTAACCATCATCCAGATAAATTTACGTAGTCAAGCACTCCATAAGAGATACTCAATATCAACTCTATAAACTTACGTTTCACATCAACCTCTACTAATTAAGGCAAAACATATAACTAGAAGGTACAAAGATTTATTCATTTTTTTTTCTCTCGTCTCTCTCTTTCTTTTTCATTCATTTGGTGAGTGCATTTTATGCTCCATCCCACCTCCTATTGAACGAGTGCGTTTTACCCTCCATCTCGCCTTTTGTTGAACGAGTGTGTTTTACGCTCCATCTCTACTCACCACATGCTCCTTTCTTGTTTCTTATCTTCCTATTTTTTTTTCTAACTCATGAAGGATCAAATCAAAATAATTTTTCAAAAACTCATATTTTTTTTTTTTACTAACATTTCCCCCAAACTTATATGAATGCCTAACTTGCTTTGAATGATGCTTAAATAAATTTTTTAGAGTTTCACTGATATCTCCCACAAGCACTTAGCCAAATAAATTCTCTAAATGATAACTAACCAAACAGGTAGATATGTGCTCATGCAAAAAAAAAAAATCATGACCAGTGTAAAACCAACTAGTATGTTAAACTACAAACTCAACATGTTCATCAATTTCCCTTGAATTAACAATTAATCCATCTCATCATTGGCTATACTCAAATTCACTCAACCCATTGCCCAAATTGTACTAAAACATGCATAAATATGCTATCTAAATGCAAACCTAATAATGCAAATGCAAACAAGACAAGAAAACACCCCCAAACTTAAACTAAGCATTGTCCTCAATGTATAGATTAGAAAAAATTACGACAGAGGACTTCCCTGAGACTTCGCTAGTTTGCATCATCGTCAGCGTCCTCATCGTCCGCTAAGTCGGGAGTGTATTCGGGAAACATAGGTGGACTAGGAAACTGTACTGGAGATGTGCCCGAGTTGAAACCATAATTGGTAAACATTTGCACTAGTGAGGAATTGAAGTTCGTTGAGTACTCCATGAATGAGTCCAAACGATGTGCAAGTTGGTCATTGCGTCTAGACTCACGTCGAGATTCCCTATGTAACTCTTGTGTCTCTCTGTGTAACTCCTGTGTTTCTCATCGCAATCCACACATCTCATCAATTAGACTCTCCATAGGTGACTGGGATGTAGCAGCGGCAGGTTGAGGAGACACCGCTGGTCCCCTAGAATCCTGAGGCATATCCATCATAACATACGCGACACCCCTATGATCAGAGAAACCACCATTCCATACCTTAAAACGGCTAATGATTTGATGATCAATTGGCACTTGCGGTTGTTGAACCACTTCATCGGCACTCCATGTGACTTTGGCCTTCTTACATAGTCCGCAAATTAATGGTGGGTGAGGCAATCCGCTAGTTGAACCTCCCTTGATAGCCTTTGTGATTGAGTCTTGAATAACCTGACCCACATTAATGTTTTTCCCTGTAACTATGCAATAAAGCAATACAGCCCTATCACAGAATACATCACTAAGGTGGGTGGTAGGAATTAGCTTAGCACATAAAAAATAGTTTCATGCCTTCCCAAACCGGCTTAGCTCACTGTGTGAAAAGTGAACATTCTCTGCCTCCTTTAATGTCCACTTAGCACCCGACTCACATAGACACTTGATCACCTCGTCCAAGTTGAGTTCTTCGATTCTGTATGTCGTATACTCATCATCGTCTGACATATATACTATGTTGTAATAAGCATTGATGCTTGTCTAGTCAAACGACACTGTTTTCCCCCGAACTTGAACCACAGGGTTGTCGACTTCCTTGGCATTGGCATAAAATTCTTTTACAATAGGGATTACGGCTGCCTCCGGCTGTGCTGTGAAATCTAACCACCCACGCTCCTCAAGCATTTCATGTACACACCCATCATACGTCTTATCTGGGCGAAGGCCGCGTTCGGGAATCAATGCCTTTTTTGCTAACCATGTATGAAATCTCTCCGACGCCGCTTCGCTAACAAATCTCTTTTTGTCGTATGGCTTGGAAGATTTAGAGCTTTCCCCTCTTTGGCGTTTTGACAACATGATGAATATTTAAGTAAGAGGCTCCACAACACCAAAAACCAAGTAAAAAAAACTAGCTAACTAAGTTTTGTTGTTACTTTGGCAATTTAACAAACACCTTGTGTGCAATACCAAACTTTGCACTACCACACCATCCCAAGAATGTAATATCTCCCAAATAAGTCACAAAACCATCTCCCACAAGCATGTAACCAAATAATTTTAAACTTTACCCATAAAGAATGAGTGAACTTGATACCTCATGTTGCCCGTGGAGAATGAAGAAATCCTTGGTGCTAGTTGAGAGTTGGGATGTAAAGAATTGGGGTGTATGTACTTTTTTTTAGAAGTTTGACATTTTTGGGAGTGGTAGGAGTGGATTTGGATGGCTTGTTGTTCTTGTATGTGGAGCAATTTTTTTGTTGTGTATGATGCTGAAATTCTGAGTTTGGAGCAGTGTGGAGTGTTTAGAAGGCTGAAATTTTGAGTTTGGAGAGGTGTAGAGTGTTTAAAAGGCTGAACTTTTGAGTTTGGAGCTGTATTTGGACAGCTGGGGCACTCCTGGGCGCTGGAACAGCGCTGAAACAGCGCTTGGAAGGCAGTATAGGCGCGCTGGGGCATTGGGACAACGCTGAAACAGCATGGGGAGGCAGTGTAGGCGCGCCTGGGCGCTGGAACAGCGCTGAAACAACGCTTGTTTCTTCATCTTCTCCTACCTTGTTCAATTTGCGGTACCTACAAGCAATGGACACACTAATTAAAATGCACTAATAATCTAAAAACAATTTTTCTAAAAAAAACTAAATTAAAATAAAATGAAATAAAACTTAGAGACTAAAATTTGGGTTGCCTCCCAATTAGTGCTTGTTTTATAGTCATCAGCCTGACTACTCCCTGTTTTTATTCCGGATTGGCGAGATTGATTGATGTCTTTTGGCGATTAATGTCGCCACCCCAATAGTGTTTCAGTCTTTGCCCGTTCACTTTAAAATTTCTCTTGGAGTGTGAATCTTCGACTTCAACTGCTCCATGCGGGAACACTTTAGTAACAATAAATGGCCCTGACCACCTTGATTTGAGTTTACCCGGGAAGAGTTTTAACCGCGAATTGAAGAGGAGTACCGCTTGTCCCGGCTCAAACTTTCGCTCAATGATCTTCTTATCATGCCACATTTTTATCTTCTCTTTAAAAAGCTTGGCATTTTCGTATGCTTGGAGACGGAACTCATCCATCTCATTCAACTGTAAGAAACGTTTCTCACCTACTGCATGCAAGTCAAAGTTAAGTTTCTGAATAGCCCAATATGCACTATGCTCCAATTCCACTGGTAGATGACAAGCTTTTCTATACACGAGCCGATATGGAGACATTCCAAGTGGCGTTTTGTACGCTGTTCGATAGGCCCACAAGGCATCATCTAGCTTCTTCGACCAATCCTTTCGGGTTGGGTTAACAATTTTCTCTAGAATCCGCTTCACTTCTCTATTCGAAACTTCAGCTTGACCACTAGTCTGGGGGTGATAAGCTGTGGCAATCTTATGGGTGACTCCATATTTAGCGAGAAAGGCTGCAAAATGTTTATTACAGAAATGCGTACCTTCATCACTAATGATTGCTCTCGGTGTACCAAACCTCGTGAAGATGTTTTTCCAAAGGAAATTCAACACCACCTTTGCATCATTAGTGGGAAAAGCAGCTACTTCAACCCACTTCAAGATGTAATCCACCGCAACCAATATGTAGAGATTATTGTAAGATGATGGAAACGGGCTCATAAAGTCTATACCCCAGACGTCAAAGATCTCAACCTCCAAAATACTATTTAAGGGCATTTCATGTCGTTTTGAAATATTCCCAGTCCGTTGACATCTGTCGCACTTTAATGCGAAAAAATGGGCATCCTTAAAGAGAGTTGGCCAATAAAAACCTGATTGAAGGACTTTTGTCGCTGTTCTCTCTCCCCCATAATGTCCTCCATAATCTGATGAGTGACAATGCTGCAAGATTCCTTCGATCTCTTCCCTGGGTACACATCTTCTTAACATTTGATCCGCACATTGTTTGAATAGGAATGGTTCATCCCAGATGTAATGCTTCACCTCGTGCAAGAACTTCTTCCTTTGTTGGTTGCTTAATTCAGGAAGAAACACATGACTCACTATATAGTTCACATAATCTGCATACCATGGTGCTTCCCCTGCAACACAAAAAAGTTGCTCATCCAGAAAGGATTCATTGATCATTACTCCCCCACCCTTTTGTTGTACGATATTCTCAAGTCTGGAGAGATGATCCGCCACTTGGTTCTCTGTCCCCTTTCTGTCCCGAATTTCTAGATCAAATTCTTGAAGCAAAAGGACCCATTGAATCAAGCGTGGCTTGGCGTCCTTTTTCAAAATTAAATACTTAATGGTCGAATGATCTGTGAACACTATCACCTTTGTGCCAATGAGATAAGATCGGAATTTGTCGAAAGCAAAAACAACTGCTAATAATTCTTTCTCAGTGGTTGTGTAGTTGAGCTGTGCGTCCGATAATGTCTTGCTAGCATAATAGATAGCATGAAACATCTTTTCTTTCCGTTGACCTAAAACCACGCCAACTGCAAAGTCGCTAGCATCACACATCAGCTCAAACGGCAAATCCCAATTTGGTGCAACTATCACGGGGGCAGTTATGAGCTTATTTTTCAACACCTCGAAGGCCTCTAGGCAAGCCTTATCAAACTTAAAGGGCACATCTTTCTCTAAAAGGTTGCATAGAGGCTTTGTGATCTTGGAAAAGTCTTTTATGAATCGCCTATAAAATCCTACATGGCCCAAGAAACTCCGAATTCCCTTGACTGATGTTGGTGGTGGTAGTTTCTCAATAGTCTCTATTTTTGCCCTATCCACCTCTATGCCATTAGCAGAAACTTTGTGCCCCAAAATAATACCTTCTTGAACTATGAAGTGACACTTTTTTCAGTTTAACACCAAGTTTGTTTCCACATATCTTTTCAGCACAAGAGTTAGGTTCTCTAAACAGAGGTCAAAGCTATCTCCAAATACCGAAAAATCATCCATAAATACCTCAAGATTTTGCTCGACCATGTCGGAGAATATTGCCATCATGCATCGTTGAAACGTTGCAGGTGCATTGCATAACCCAAAAGGCATCCTCCGGAATGCAAAGGTTCCATAGGGGCAGGTAAACGTAGTTTTCTCCTGATCCTCGGGTGCTATTGCGATCTGATTATAGCCAGAATACCCATCCAATAGACAATAAAATACATGCTCAGCCAATCTGTCAAGCATCTGATCAATGAATGGTAGAGGGAATTGATCTTTTCGAGTTGCCTTGTTGAGTTTACGATAATCCATACATACTCTCCACCCAGTCACTGTTCTTGTTGGGATTAACTCGTTGTTCTCATTGGACACTACCGTCATGCCTCCTTTCTTCGGAACACATTGAACTGGACTAACCCACGAACTGTCTGAGATAGGGTATACGATTCCGGCATCCAACCACTTGATGATTTCTTTCTTGACTACCTCCTTCATGATAGGATTTAATCGGCGTTGTTGCTCAATCACGGGCTTAGCATCATCTTCAAGCAGAATTTTGTGCATACAAATTGAGGGACTAATGCCCTTAATATCTGTAATAGACCATCCTAAAGCCGTTTTGTACTCACGAAGGACTCGCAGCAGCTTACTTTCCTGAAATTCATCAAGTGAAGCAGAAACAATAACAGGTAAAGTAAAAGAGTCACCCAAATACGCATACCGTAGATGATTTGGAAGAGGTTTAAGCTCCAATATAGGTGGTTCTTCCAAAGATGACTTTGCACGAGTAGAGCTTCCTGATTGATCCAAAGTCTCAAACTGTTGTCTAAACTTGACAACCCGTGGGGAAGCATTCAACCACTGTACATACTCTAGAGGAGCCGGGTAGTCCGAAGCAGTGGGACTAACCAGTGATGTCTCAAGGGGATCTGAAAGACAACTTTCTACGAATATCTCATTTACTGCATGTTCCATCAAATCAACCCGAAAACATTCTTCTTCGTCATTTGGAAATTTCATAGCTGAAAATACATTGAATGTCACCTCTTGATCTTGGACTCGCATAGTTAGCTCACATTTATGTACATCGATAAGTGTTCTCCCCGTCGCCAAGAATGGTCGCCCAAGAATTATAGGTACTTCCCTATCTTCCTCACAATCCAAAACTATGAAATCAGCTGGAAAAATGAACTTATCCACTTTAACTAGTACATCTTCAACTGCCCCTTGGATAAGTGAGTGATCTGTCCGCTAATTGCAATGTAACATTGGTAGGCTTTGCTTCATTCAAACCCAATTGCTGATAAATTGAGAGCGGCATTAAGTTAATACTAGCTCCCAAGTCACACAATGCTTTTCCGAAAAAATGGCTGCCTATTGTGCATGAAATTGTAAAGCTACTCGGATCTTTGAGCTTTGGTGGTAGCTTCTTTTGAAGGATAGCACTGCACTCCTCAGTGAGTGCCACTGTCTCAAAATCACCTAGTTTTCTCTTCCTTAACAAAATTTCCTTCATAAATTTCACATAGCTAGGCATCTGCTCCAATGCATCTGCGAAAGGAATATTAATTTGGAGTTTCTTGAATACTTCCAAAAATTTTGAGAACTGCTTATCTAATTTATTTTTCTGCAAACGTTGTGGAAACGGCACGAGAGGCACAATAAGACTCTGCTTGCCTTTATCAAAATTTACCACTGACTCTTCTTCCTTCCTTGCATGTTCCACATTCTTGCTATCTCTATTCTCATCCCTACTATCATATCCAAGTGATTGTTTTGGAATTCCACTAACAACTTCAGATAGCTCTTTTCCGCTTCGTAACGAAATAGCCTTGCAGTGCTCCTTTCCTTCTCTCTTAGGATTGATCTCCGTATCACTAGGTAAAGTTCCTTGAGGTCGGTTGTTAATGGCATTAGCAAGCTGACCCATTTGATTTTCCAGGTTTCGAATTGATACTTCTTGACTGTTCATCCTGGTCTCATTTTGTGCTATATACTTGGAAAGTAAATCCTCCAAATTTGACTTCTTTTCCTGCTGTGGTGGAGGTTGATTTTGAAAGCCTGGTGGATATGATTGTCTTGGAGCAGAGGTTTGGGCTTGATTGTTGTTCCAAGAAAAACTCGGATGATTCCTCCAACCAGGGTTATAATTGTTGGAATTGTTACTATATTGATGTCTGTTGTGGTTACCAATGTATTGTACCGACTCTGGATTAATTGCACATTGATCACTCGAATGGTTCCCTGCACACAATTCACAAACAACTGCCACACTCTGAATAGGTTGCACTGCTAGAGCATCAAACTTCTTTGACAACGTAGCAACCTGTGCAGCCAATGTAGTAACTGCATCAACTTCATAAATCTCTGCTACCTTTGGCTGATTGATCCTTGTAGAAGGCCACTGATAATTGTTGGCAGCCATCGTCTCCAATAACTCGTATGCTTCATCGAAATTTTTCCCCATTAATGCCCCACCTGCAGCTGCATTGATACTGGTTCGGGTAGCACTAAACAACCCATTGTAGAACGTTTGAACTTGTAACCAATTATGAATACCATGGTGAGGGCATTTTCGGAGTAAGTCTTTGAATCGCTCTCAATCTTCATAGAGAGTCTTAGAATCATGCTGTGCGAATGAAGTGATGTCATTCCTCATCCTTGCAGTTTTAGCAGGTGGAAAGAATTTGGCTAAGAATTTTTGAGCTAAATCTGACAACGTAGTAATAGAATCCGGCGATAAAGAATGCAACCAATTCTTCGCCTTATCATGAAGTGAGAAAGGGAAAATTCGGAGTCTAATTGCATCTTCAAAAACCCCATTGTATCGGAATGTGTCGCATATCTCCAGAAAACTCATCAAATGATCATTTGGGTCATCGGTAGGCAAACCCCCAAACTGCACTGAATTCTGAATCATTTGAATGGTACCCGGCTTGATCTCGAAATTATTTGCTTGAATTGCGGGCCTTCGAATGCTCGATTGTATTTCCGTCACAAGCGGCATAGCATAATCCCTTAACGATTTATGTTCCTCTTCAGCCATAGCTTCTTGGTTCTGTTTTCACAAGTTTCGGAGCCTTCTTTCGATTTCTGGTTCGTACGGCAGTAGCTCCTGACCTGTAGATCGTGTTTGTATACAAAATTGAAGAATGCTTGCGAAAACAATTAAAACAAAAAATTAAATAAGTTTAAACTAAGATCAAATTGATTGAAATTAATATTGAAATAATTACTAGAATAATTCCCCAGCAACGGCGCCAAAAACTTGTTGTCAGAATTTGGTATTGACAATTTACGTGCAAGTATACACGATCAACAAGTAATAAAGTGATAAGTAGAGTATCGTTCCCACGGAGAATTATTGCTAATAACTTTCAAGTACTAACTTTATATCAATTCGATTTTATTTAAACAATAGGAATTAAAATATGAATTTACTAATTTAAGACTAAACCTAAATTTACTAATCAAAGATTGAATTTAACGGATAGAAGAAGTTAAGATTACAACTTCCCCTAATGCTTCGTATAAATCTCTCCACTCTCTTTCCAGCTAATTGATCAAAATAAGTTGTTAACTAAGAACTCAAAACTATTTATCAAACCTCTTCTGATAGTTAGATAAAAATATCTCTCCCAATTAAATTACTATATTCCTATGCAAAATAAGTTGGAAAAGATTCATTAAGTTCAAACTCTCATAAAAGTTACACACGGCATATATGTATATTCCTATCCTATACACAAACCCACCAATTCACTCCTAAGATGAATTAACCAGACGCGTGTCATCATATTTAGATCTAAACTTAGAATTCATCTTCCAATTTCATCTAAGTTATCAATTTAATTGATGGCCAAACAATTATAGATTAAACACAAAATATGACAAACAACTCATATAAGATGAACAAAAACTAGAAAATGGAGTAGATCAATTTAACTAGACATTAGGTTCCGTTGTAATCTTAATAAAGATTTAGTTCATAATGTAATTGAAAAACATCCTTCTCAAATTAAACAACATCTTAGAAAATCAAGAAGTAAAAGTAAGGGAAAAGAATGAAAACTTAGTTGCAATCTTCAACTCCTCTCTAGCCTTCAAGTCCGATTTTCCTCGTGTCGGTTCCTTCGATTCTTGCCTTCAATTCTCTATCAATCTTGGTCTTTTTCTCTATGTTTTCAGCCCCCAAAATCATTCTTTTTATATTCCCCTCAAACCCTAGCACATAAGAGGCATTAGAATCCAATTTCGGGTAAAAAACGAGTCCTAATTCGCGTCCAACTTCCATCACAAGCGCGGCTACGCTGGGACAGCGCTGGGAAGGCAGTGAGTGGGCGTTGGGGCGCTGAAACAGCACTGGCTTTTTTTACCCTTCAGCTCCCTTTGTTGCTCAGCCTTCAAAAATCCAACTTTTAAGCTCCAAATTGACCTTGTTTCCTTCCAAATGACCTTGTTTGCTTCCAAATGATGATTCCTATCAAATAACATCAAAACACACAAAACAAATAAAAAAGAATATAAAATAATTGAAAACTTGCAAATTCCTCAAGTCGAAAGTACTCAATTCGTAGGTATAAAACCCACTCATCATCTACGTTGTCTCATGTTGAGGCCCCGCTGTGTAAAGATGTACTTCAGACTTTTGTGGTCTGAAAACACCTCGAACTGCTCACCGTATAGATAGTGGCGCCAAGCCTTCAAGGCAAAAACAATGGCCGCCAACTCCATATCATGTGTGGGGTAATTCTGCTCGTGGTTCTTTAACTGCCTAGAACCATAAGCCACTACCCTCCCGGACTGCATCAAAACACATCCAAGTCCATCCTTAGAGGCATCACAATACACTGTGTACCTCTGTCCTCTTTCCGGTACTATCAGAATAGGAGCTGAAGTAAACCTCCTTTTCAACTCCTGGAATGCCTTCTCACACGAGTCATTCCACTCAAACTTGACCTCTTTTCAGGTCAACCTCGTCATAGGTGCAGCTAATCGAGAGAAGTCCTCAATGAACCTCCTGTAGTACCCTGCCAATCCCAAGAAACTGCGTATCTCGAAGACTGACTTCGGCCTCTCCCAATTCATAACTGCCTCGACCTTTTCCGGGTCCACGGATACACCCGAAGCCGACACTACATGCCCCAAGAATTTCACCTCAGTAAGCCAAAATTCACACTTACTAAATTTGGCATACAACTGATGGTCTCTCAAGGCCTGGAGAACAATCCTCAAGTGACCCTCATGCTCCTCCTCAGACTTGGAGTAGATCAAGATGTCGTCAATAAAGACTACAACAAATTGATCAAGGTAGGGTTGAAACACCCTATGCATGAGATCCATGAATGCCGCCGGAGCATTCGTCAATCCGAATGGCATCACTGTGAACTCAAAATGCCCATACCGCGTCCGAAACGCCATCTTAGGGATATCTGCCTCCCTAACCCTCAACTGATGGTAACCAGTCCGGAGGTCCATCTTGGAGTAAACTCGTGCCCCTCTCAACTGATCAAACAAGTCATCAATCCTCGGTAAAGGGTACCAATTCTTGATAGTAACCCTATTCAACTGCCGGTAATCTATGCATAGTCGAAGGGTTTTGTCCTTCTTATTTGCAAATAACACCGGAGCACCCGAATGTGAGGTACTCGGTCTAATGAACCCCCTGTCCAACAATTCCTGTAATTGGACTTTGAGTTCTTGCAACTCAGCAGGCGTCATCCTATGTGGAGTCATAGAAATGGGCGATGTACCTGGATGCAGCTCAATAATGAAGTCTACATCTCTATGTGGAGGTAATCTCGGTAGTTCATCCGGAAATACATCCTCATAATTACACACAACCTGAGGTAGGCCCAAGTCCTGTCTCGCCTCGTCCTCTAGGGTAAGGCTTGCAAGCCAACCCATCAACTGTCCGTGCCATCTAGAGTCGTACACGGCTTGAGGTAAAGCATCGTGCTTTGCCCCCTAGAATTTGAAACAAACACCACCAGGCGTATAAGCAGTGACCCGCTTCCGATCACAATCAATGACGACTCGGTGTGCCGCCAAACAATCCATTCCCAGGATTATATCGAACTCCGACATATTCATGACTCGAAGGTCCACGGTGAGTAGAATTCCTAAGATCTCTAACTCACACCCCCGACATATCTGATCAACCCTCGCCCTAGCACCTAGGGGAGAACTCACATGCAATGGCTCTTCTAAGGTCTCAACCTCTAAGCCCAAGTCTTTCACACAAGATGCAGTAATAAATGAATGTGATGCACCAGAATCAAATAATACTCTAGCCCATAAGCGAGAGAGTATAAATGTACCCTGTACCACTGACTGGTCTGCCGGCTCAGTCTGAGGTATCATGGCGTAGACACGCCCCTAGGTCCCCGAAGTTCCAACTTATGAGCCCTGCCCTCGGCCCCGACCCATACCCTGGCCCATCTGGCCTGCTTACGGAGTTCCCGCTCGTGAAGTGGTAGGAGCCTGTGCAACACCTTGGAACGGATATTGGCTTCTCTGGCGCATAGTGGGGTAGGAAGGAGTGTAGTGAGACTGTGAATATCCCACTGATGGCTGGGACTGAGACACCCCCTGACCCTGGGATCCCTGCCTCTGAGGACAATCCCGCTACGTATGCCCCGGTTGGTGGCAATGATAGCAAGTCCGTTGGCCTGCCTGAAAAGGAGGCCTCTGATTTCTCCCGCCTTGGGAGGACTGACCTTGACCTTGGCCTTGATAGCCGCGGCCCTGCCCTTGATGCCCCTGCAGAGCAGAAGTTCTCTACCTCTTCCCTACACTAGAAGAAGAGGATTGACCCTCCTTCTTCTTGCCTTTACCACCCGCTTCTCGGATTTTCCTTACATCATCAATCTCTCTCTCAATGGACATAGCTGTTGTGACCATCGTGTCCAAGTCTTGTAGAAGAAGACCCACAATTTTTCCCCGGATGGACAACTTCAAGCCCTCCTCAAACTTACGTACTTTGGCCATGTTTGTGGCCACATAATCGTCGGCGAAACGGGCTAATTCAGTGAACTTAGCCACGTATTCCATCACCGACATCGTTCCTTGCCTCAAGTCTAAGAACTCCCGAGCCTTTGCGTGTCGAGCAGCTGCCGGGAAGTACTTACCCATGAAGAGTTCCTTGAACTCTGCCCAAGTCATTGTCCCCAAGTTCTTTGAGGTCTTGATCCAATCCCACCACACTTGGGATTCTCCCTCTAGCTGAAAAGTCGCTAGGGTTATCTTCGTAGCATTGGAGGTGATCTCCATTGCCCCTATGACCTTGTCTACTTGCCGGAACCAATGATCAGCTACCATCGGGTCCGCCCCTCCCATGAAGATTGGAGGCTGGTGTGCCTTGAACTTCTGGAGATGACTTGAGCCTCCTTGGCCCCCACTTGCACTAACCTGTGCAATGGTAGCTGCTGTAGCACTGGTCTG
This sequence comes from Ilex aquifolium, assembly GCA_951799425.1. Classification (NCBI taxonomy): domain Eukaryota; kingdom Viridiplantae; phylum Streptophyta; class Magnoliopsida; order Aquifoliales; family Aquifoliaceae; genus Ilex; species Ilex aquifolium. Next base: position 30,190,833 of record OX637393.1, read on the forward strand.
TGCAATAGTAGTAGCTGCAGTACTAATAGCCTCCATGAAGGCTTGTTGGTCAAAGGCTGGTGGTGGTTGGTTGTTGTTCTGTCCACCCCGACGTCCCCTTCCTCTAGTTGCCATCTACACACACATGAGATAACAATAGACCAACAACTCCCAAAGTTAGGGATCAAACACAAACGTTGAGAATTCTCTCATTGTCCCCCTAGTAGAACATGTGTCACATACTAATAGACCTTTAACCCTTGAACTATCCCGTTCATTCTTTTTTTTCGAACTCCCAAGGTTATGTTTTCTAACCCTAGTGTTCCTCTTTTCTATATACATTTCAATCATGCATATATATGACATAACACATAGCACATAACATGTGTCAACTAAAACACATAACATGAAATGCACAATGAATATCATGGTCTAGACCCACACCCAATCAAGCCCTAGGTAAATCGTATACCTAGGCTCTGATACCAAGCTGTGACGCCCCAAAAATCCGAGGATCCGTTGATTACCCATCAACCCGCGGAATGCCCGTGGATACCGAGTAACTCGATATCACAACGTTATGTCCTATTTACCGGGGTCCATAATTTAACAAAATTGGGCAGAGTCTCCTTTGTACGGGGAGCTCTACCCAAAACACAACATGTGCAACATAAAATAACAAGACCCATCCGAGGTCCAATATTCAACAAAGACCACACCGGGTCCATTTATGAGTAAATATAGACCACACTGGGTCCATCTATCCACACTCATATAAACATGCAAGACTATATTAAAATTAGTCCATAAAAGTCCAATTACAATTCTTTACATACATTACATGCAAAATTTTACAAACAAAAAAGATTAAAAGCCACAAGTCGGCTTTTCTTCAACCATGTGACCCCGATTGTGAGCCGTCCACCAGCGCATAACCCGCACCTGAAATGTTTCCCATATAGGGTGAGCCAACGCCCAGTAGAGTATATCCTACAAAGGCTACTCCCCACCTTAAATGCATATGCAATGTGTATATGCAACAATCAACACATTTATCCATTCAAGCATTGCTATCAAGAATATGCATCTAATGATAGGAATTCTATATCATGCCATCAAATGAGATGAGACTCACTTATGCAACTTCAACCCGAGTCCTCACCGATTCTCACAACACCATGCAATGCACTTGTGAAATGAACCGTCATTTGACGAAAAATCCATCCAATGATCGTTTGAAATAAAAGTTGTTTCATTATAAAACCAAATCATTGATGGGTGTTACTCATTGGATGAGTACTTTTATAAACCAAAATCTTGTGTCTTGTTGGGCAACAGATTTTGGTATTTCAACCACCGGTTCCGTAAACACCAGCACTTTTCTGAAATTTCACCGCCGGGAAGTGCCTGAACCATGTGACCGGGTTTTGCACCCGAGGGAGAGTCTAGCCCTACTTGTTATACCCGACACAAGTTTTCTTCCATGCAACCATGCGACTCAAAGGGGATCTTCGATCCACATTTTTCCGAGCCCACAGACCAACCACCAAACAAGGTGTTTGATCAACCATGCACCTCACACACACACACCCATACTCATGCCTAAGCCCATGGATGAGATGCCTCCATGCAAATGCAATGTAATGTGCTATTGCATATCAATGTCATGTCTCATATGTAATGAATGCCATATGTACAACTTAAACAACATATCAACATGTATCATGGACAATTATATCATAGGCATATAATCTCCAAACTTTCATCTCAATGTCAAAACATCAACTAGCATGTATCAACATTTATATTCAACATAATTGACAAGCATGTTATTACATAATCGATGCTAATAACATACTTAAATCACAAGGCGTATGATAACACATAACAGCCCATGTATTAGACCACATAACAACCCACTTAACGGGCCAAAAACAATCTACAAAACAGCCCCTAATCGGAGCACAAAAACAGCCCCTACATAGGCCTCAAAACAGTCCCTAAGCAGGCCATAAAAATAGTTCATAACAGGTCATAAAACAGTCCATAAAATGGCCCTAGAAACAGTCCATGAATGGCCTAAAAACAGTCCATGAAATGGCCCTAAAAACAGTCCATGAAATGGCCTAAAAATAGTCCATGAATTGGCCTAAAATCAGTCTGTAAGGTGGCCTATATGCAGTCCGCAAAATGGTTTAAAAACCGTCCACCTTTGGGCACCAAAAACAGTCCACTTTTTCGCCCAAAATCAATCCATTCTTCCACCCAAAACAGTCACAATTTCAGCCCAAAAACAGGCCTAAAACAGCCCCTTAAACAAGCATAAAACAGCCCCATGATTTCAACCCAAAAGAGGCCATATAACAGCCCCTAAAACAGTCTATAAACAGCCATATATCAGTCCAAAATACAGTCATGTTTCAGTCAACAAAACAACCCCTTAAGGTAGGAGTAAAACCCAAGTAGGAAGAACCCTACCTCTTGTAGCGTAGATTGAAGTGTAGAGACGTCAAGAACCCCAAAAATAGCCCAAAAACTTGATTTCTCCAAAATCTTTTCTTTGGACCTTCGTTGAAATCCACTTTTCTTGGTACGTAGACGTAGCCCTCGTCATGGTGATCGACTTTAACTCTTGGTCCGAGTTAATCCGAGTGACGGAACTTCGAAGATCGGTGGAAGAAAGCTTGATTTCCCACTTTTCTCTTCTCTTTCTCTCACACGTTGGAACCAGTAGATTTGGGGAAGGAAATATCTGATTTTTCAGATATTTAGCCCCTATTTATAATTTTTAAAACTTGGCTCACATCGAGCCACACGGCCCCCACTTGTTCGGGTCCATTTTCGCCCCGAAACGATTAATTTCGTCCCGATTTAAAGTTCAAATTAATTTTATTTGAACTTTCATCAAATTCTAAGGAAATTTTATAATTTTAATAAAAAATTCGTTTTTGGGGGTCACTGGACATCAGTCACCTCGAAAAACGTGAAAAACCCAACTATCTCGGAATTCGGCGAAATTTGAAAGGGTGACTCGGTTTCGCAAGACGAATCCAACGGCAGACTCCGTTTCATCATCCGAGCTCTAGAACATAAATATTTTAAATACGCATTAGGGTAGCAAATTACCATTTTGCCCTTTTTTCAGAAAAAGTTCAAATTTGCCCGGATTTTACAAGTTGAATTTTGAAAGGGAAAGATAGAGAAATACATGTCTTGAGCTATTATTTCCAAAGGAGATTTGGTTGTGAAAAAATTGTATTTTTGGGATACTTTTTTGAATTGCTTATTAACCTTCAATTCTATAACCCATTTTTCCAAGGCCACATTACAACCGGATTAAAGTCCTATTTGATCTTAAGAATCGTGGCAAGCGTATGTGCTCAATAATGAAATGTGATATATATTAGCTATATTACTTTAGTTTTTTCTAACATTCTTTCATGAGATTATGTCATGGTCATTTCATTTCATTTAAGTAATGTGTTTTATTTCAAATATATATGTGAGTTATGTTTTTCTTTTGACTATAAAAATTATTCTCACATATAACCTATGTGTGAAACAGTCACTATAATTAGAGGTTTTCTATTCTAAGGGTGAATTCTTGGTGAGATTCACGTTGAAACTAGAATTGGATAGCTAATAGAGATGTGGATGTTGTTTGATAAATTTCTTAAATTTCATAATCATTTCATACACACACGAGTTTCTATTGTTGATGTGAATGTGAATACTTTTACATATCATTTAAATCTATAGTTTAGCATTTATGTGAATAATTTGAGTGGATTGTGAATTATTTTTAAATTTCATTGTTAATTAGGAATTAATAATATGTTCTAAATTTGTGGATGAATAAAAGGAAGTTTGTAGGTACCTTTTCTGGAAATCTTCATGAAACAAAACTCATCCACTAGGGGTAACCTAGGGGTTTAACGATTTGTTTTATATGCTAAATTCAATTGTGATTCCCACGAATGTGGCTTTGTATTTTTATTTTTATTTTTAGTTTGCTAAGGATTAGCAAAGTCTAAGTTGGGGGGGTGTGATGAGAGCATAATATTGCATATTTTGTCTCATATTATTTATATTAGCTATGTTAGTTATCTATTTCATTCGTTTTAGCTTATTTTGTCTTTTATGCAGAATATTCGTGTTTGCAGGTAAATGAATGTAAGAGCGAGGTTTTATACTCATTTTGATGCTATGGAAGACTTCGGGAATGAGTTAGGAGATCCAGAGGTTGAGCTAAGACCATTGCAAGCATAATTAGAAAAAATGTTAGTCCTACCGGTAGGTCTTCTACTAGTTCAATATTGAGCAAAATTAGATTCTACCAGTAGCATTTGATTCCTGCAGGTAGAAGCAAAACAAAAACTTTCCTACCAGTAGGTCATTACTATTCTACCGGTAGATCCAAAATAGAAAGTAGTTTACCTGTACTTGTGAAGACCTACTGGTTGATCTTGAACAGAATACGTTGCTACCAATAGGTTGGGACTTGCTTCCTACCGGTTCATCAGTGCTATAATTCGACGATGACCCCTGTGCTTAGACGTTTATCATCTACTCTTCAGACCATTGTTCTTAAAGTTTACTGGAGGAAAATTATAGAGTATTCTGGATAGACTAGTACTCACCATATTAGTCATATCTTTGGAGATATTCTTGGAGATATTTTTGAAGATTTTCTAGGAACAAGGGTTACACGTAAAAGGGAAGAGGATCTCTAAAAATCAGTCGTATATCTCTCCCATTTTTCCTATAAATACCAACCCATGGGAGCTCTTGGGAGAAACCATTTCCACCTGGGACGTTTTCTAGAGGGGCTGCTGCTTCTCCTCCTCTTTCTTTATTCGTTCATTTAGTTTTAGTTCGCAAGCACAAGTCTTCATTATTTTCAATTCTATTGAACGAGTTATGGTATTTCTTTATTATTGTAATTTCTTTTCAATTCTTATTCAATACAAAGTTTTAATTTAAGTTTATATTTAATCTTCGATTTGCTTTAATTTATCATGTCTTCTTTTATTGCTTTTAATTTTACTTTTGTTATGTTTGAGTAGTTTAATTCTGGTATAATCGGATGAGGGAGTCTGATCCGTGAATGGGAATTTTGACCTAACTAGGATTTTTTCAAAGATTAATTTATTTTGTTGATTGAATAATTAAAGTTGAAAACACGGGTGATATGTATGTCTTCTTTCTTATCCGTATTCAACTTAGACTTGGCATGGATAATTCTTGGAATCACTGAAATCAACGTGAATGTAATTCTTTCAAAATTAAGTCAATCAATTTGAATACACATTTGTCACTATCATTGGTTTTAGTTGAATATTTTTGCTTTAGAGCATTTGATTATAGTCTTGAGTGTGTTATAGTATTAGATCAAAATTACTATTCATGGTGGGATAAAATCTAACGATGAACCGATTTTCTTTAATTATTGTTGTTTAGTTTACTTGCTTTCAAAACTCTTTTCTCTAAAATTCAAGAGTTTTACTTTTCTTTGTTTATCACAGATCAATAAATAACAACTCAAATCAAATAAATTGAAATCAAAGGATTTTGCTAATCATTAATCCTAGAAAAATCATAACGGTCGTGGTATGAGGGGCCGGCTGTGAGGTGGAGGTGGGCGAAATGGGGAGGGTGGTGATGATTTAGGGGTTAGCATGTTAGCGTAAGGGGAGGGGCGGTAGTAGCTATGGTGGAGGTTTGTGGTGATTTTGGGTTTTTTATGGATCAAATTGAGAAGGGAGGAGGTATGGGGTAGGGTTTTTCCGGCGAGGTGGAGGTGGAGGTGGGGGAAATGGGGAGGGTGTGGTGATTTAGGGGTAAATGGTTTTGGGCATGGAGGAGGTGTGACAGCCGCTGTGGTGAAGAGTTATGGTGATTTGGTGGTGAATTAGGGTTTTTTAGGGATCAAACTTGTTGTTCTGGGATGGGAACCTGATGTGGATATTCTCTCATGATTATACACGTATATTAATAGACACTTTACCTAGAGGGGGGTGAATATGTTTTTCAATTTAATGCTCAATTGATTACTAATAAAAATCTAAATAACCACAATTACCTCTTCTCACACAAATTGGTCAATGAATAGAGAGAACTCCTTTTAATTACCACATCCCAACTTATCCATGACTAGTAATAACCCGTGCCTAAAGTCATTTTACAACTAAAAAAAACGTCAATTTGAAACAATTTTTCTTTCATTTGTTGCTTCAATTAAAGAAATTGAAATCAATCTAGTCTTCGCTATTTTTCAAAAAAAAAAAATCGTCATAATTTCCTCTAAAATAGTAGCCTAGAAAAATTTCAGCCTGTATACAAAGATTATATATCTCATAATCATACCCAAATCAACACCATAATATTAACCATTCATGTCATAGTCCATCCTTAAAACAAAATTTTAACAACATAACAATTTACCTAGCTAAATATCCATGTCTAAAAGCACTATGCAATGCAAAAATATCACCAATGAAAAAAAATGAGTGTGCATTAAAATAAGTTAACCCCACCCCATTCAAGAATTGGTCAAATTGCAGATAACTTTAAATTAATATGGGCTTACTATTTTTCAAATAATTTCAACAAAGTCATCTCCAAAAATTAACAACATAAGATTCCTTGGTTATGAAAAGGAATTACAGTCCAGCCATGCATTGATCAAGCTGTCAAAGCAACTACAACTTTGTGTGACCAAATCAACCTGAAGACAGGAAAGAGAATGAATTAGTCATATTCATATGACACTAAACCGGACAAAAAGAAAGAGGAAAAAATAAATGACTATTAATCCAATTGCTAAAGTTGGGATGCATGAAGTAGAGAGATGATCATAATTCTAGTATAATGCTTCACATCTACAAATATTTGATGTCTCGGCTCAAGATGATTTAGTCAATTTGTTTGACAGTATGAAGCATATGAATGTGGATAATGTGGCATGCCGCTATTTAACCAAAAAATGCAGTATGCGGCCTTAAAACTAACACGAAAACAACTCTGCAGAATTGTAAAAGCATACACTTTATGAACTTTTTCCTCACTCGTAGGTTCTCCAATTATCAAGCCCATTGATTCCATTGGAACTACCGGTAACGGAAAAATTGAGAAAACAAAGTTAAGAGGATTCCTTTCGTGATAAGGGTTCTTTCAACATCAACTCAAAGCCCAACAAAACAAAAAGTTACAATAAAACTTAAGGACATAATCAACAGTCAATTGAGAAAGTTTCTTAAACCTGTAAACCTTTATAGATTTCAAACAAAATAGATCACATTCAAAGTGGTATGACACTAAAAATAAATAACCTAGCTATTCTCAAATAAATAAAAAATTACCTCACGACATGAGAGTGTCAAGTGGACGTAATCGCCACTTGAGTTCAACCATAGCAAACATTTCCTTCAATTCGTGTCAAATTTAACCTAATGGCAATAGAAACACATGTTTATCAAAAAAATCGACCCATCATTCCACATAAGAGTTGAAAATTAGCCAACCTTTATGTACCAATGGAGCAATAACATTCAAAAAAATTTAACATTCAAAACACCCAAACTATAACAATCAAACTATAACATTCAAGCTATAACAAAACTTATCAAACTTATTTGAAAAAACACTCAAATGAACACCAAAATTATCAAACCAGTTTGTGTGTTATTTTGATGTTGTGTGTATGTAGCAATAGCAACAATATAATACATTCAGTGTAATCCACCACATGCAACTCTGTGAAAGCAAAATTATGTCCGTAGAGGGGTAGTACATCTACGGAATTTTGTGGCAACAATTTAACCAATTACTTTCATGTAGAAATAAATGTATCACCATGTCCTCTAAAGGGGTAGTATAAAGAAGAATTTAGTAGCAGCAATTTAACCAAAGCAAATTTGATGGTAGGGATTA